>JAZFAV010000022.1:37597500-39997500 GCA_037954035.1 Rosalia funebris | reverse complement strand
GTTATGATCACACGAAACAAGTGTTTTAATTAACTTTCTCAATATGGGGAAAAATTATGTAACCTAAATACTGATTAGTCCTCAAGTTTTGTCAAAATTTGCTATTTACATATCTTTTTTTTTTTTTTTTATTGTAATTCGCTAGCCTACACCTAGTCAACTCTGTATTTAACACAAATGTATCATGCTTAAATTATTTATTTTAATATATTTAATGAGTATTGGCAAAATACATAAAGCTGCAATAATTAAAAATCACCTGATACAGTTTTGAAGGTACACTGAATGAAAAATGTTTGTGCCTTTGACTAAATAAAATCGTACTTAAAATTAAATATAACTTAAACATATGTACAAATAAACAAAAAAATATTATGTATTATATATAATGACCAGATATACATGGGTTCGTCATTATATAATTAATGTCAATAATGACTCAACTATAATGAAAAGAAATACAAACACTCACACAAATAGTACATATTTAATTCTAAAGTTTTTCCAATCAGTTATTCTGTTATTTAGTTTTTGGAAGGGGGCGAACCAAATATAACTTTTCACCTTGTTTATTTGTATAAATAGGCGCCCTCTGGTAGTGATCTACGAGTTGATCAAGAGTATGGAATTTTCGTTGTCCTATACAATATAATGCCCCCTCCACATGCACACGGAAGTGCTTATTGCGACCTGGAGCTTTTAATGAAACCGAGTAATCTCCCATCTGAAAAAATATCCATTAATTTAATAATATCGGATTTACCTTCAGATGTAAAAAGATCTTGATATTAACAAACACAATAAAAAATAAAAGCAGTGAAAATATTTAATTACTTCAGTCTTAAAAAAAATTGTGATATTTTTGCAACATTTATTTTGGGGATTTTTAAGTATGTTCTAAATTTTAAAATAAATTAGCAAATTGATAGAAACTAAAAAATTCGACAAAGATATATACTGCTTTAAGCCAGCATAAATTTAACATCAAGACTTATATATAAGAATTATATATTACAGTACAGCCACGATACAATTTCTCACTAATGTGACCCAAGTGAATTTAAATTTTAATGGGAGTAAAACACATTTTTGATCGAAATAAAAAAAAATTGACGATAGCGAGAAAAATAAATTCAAGATTATAATTAACGAAAACTGAATGGCTAAACAACACCAGGCAAATATTGGATTGATAACATCACAGACGTTTTAAACAAATTAGGATGTCAATATTTTACTACTCTAGATCTGGCAAGTGGATAACATGAGATTGAAATAGATTGCAAGGCAACCAAGTATTTTAAACCATATCTACATGGAAGATCACTGTGTATACGGAACATAGACCAATGAGGTGGTTGCTTTCACTAAAAAATCCACAAAACCTTAAATTCATTAGATGGAAAACAACCCCCTGAGATCCTGAAGGCCGTAGTGGAGGAATATCCTGTGGAGGTGCTGCGAATCATGAATGACGTCATGAGGAGCGGCGACTTTCCCGAAGGATGGAAGATGGCCAGGCTAGTTCTAATTCTCAAGGCGAACAAGCCGGTGGAGGACCCCACATCTTTCAGGCCGATATGTCTGATCGATGTATTCGGGAAACTCCTGGAACATCTCATCCTAGGAAGACTCCTAGGTGAGTTGGAGAGAAAGGGAGGCCTGTCGGAGAACCAGTATGGGTTCAGGGCGGGGAGATCTACGGTGGATGCTGTCATAGTCATAAAAACCATTGCACATGAGGTGTGGGAGTCCAAGAATTTGTGCGCGTTGATCACTTTGGACGTGAAAAACGCGTTCAATTCGGCCTCATGGGGAAAGATCATGGGGAGGCTACGGGAGCTAGAAATAGCACCGTATGTTGTAAACATGATCGCCAGCTACCTGTCCTACAGAGGCCTGAGGGAAAACGCCAACCTCACTATCGAGAGGATCAAAGGATGGGTTGAAGAGAGGGAACTGACTCTGGCGTTGGAAAAAACGGAGGCAATCCTCCTGACAAGGAGGAGAAAGCTTCCGTGCATCACGTTTCGAGTAGGGAATACCGAAATCGTGCCGAAGTAGAGTATTAAATACCTGGGAGTCTGGATTGATAGTTCTCTGTCGTTTAGGGAACATATCAAACAGACGCTGGAAAAGGCGGGCAAGACTGTTTCGGCCCTTGGTCGCTTGATGCCAAACATCAAGGGCCCCAGGGCGTCAAAGAGGAGAGTCCTCAGCGGGGTGGTGCAGTTGATTTTGCTGTATGTTGCCCCAATCTGGGTGGATATATTGAGAAGAGACAAATGGAGGAAAGAGCTCACCAAAGTCCAGAGAAGAGCAGCGCTAAGAGTTTGTAGCGCATACAGAACCGTATCGGCAGCGGCAATGCTGGTACCACCCATCGATCTTCTGGCAAGGGAGAGATGGGAGGTGTACGGAGGCGCTGACAGAGGTGCAGCAAGGGAGAGCCTATGGGAACACTGGCAGGAGAGATGGGAGGCGGAGCCCCGAGGGAGATGGACGAGGGTGCTAATCCCGGACATAAGGCCATGGTGCGAAAGGGCACATGGCGATGTCGGGTATTACTTAACCCAGGTCCTTACTGGGCACGGCTGTTTCGCGGACTATCTATTAGATATAGGCAAACGCGAGAGCAGAGAGTGCTGGTTCTGCGGAGAGGTCGATGATGCCGGCCACACAGTGTTCAGCTGCAAAAGGTGGACAGGAGAAAGGAGAGCTGCAGAGCAAAATATAGGACATGCTATCATTGCGGACAACATGATCCCAATCATGCTCGAGAGCAGAGAAAGATGGACAGTGGTGGAGTAGATGGTAACGTCCATCATGAAGGAGAAAGAGAAGGAGGAAAGGGAAGTGGGGAATGAGTAAGTATCCTGATTGATATGCCGAGGAGAAGTAAAGCGAGAGCGGTTCCTCTTCGCCATCACCTGATAGGATAGCGGGGGGTTTTTAGTCGGTAGGCGTATATGAATCCGACACTACCTGGCCAAACAATAACAGAACACCAGAGGCCAGGTGTCTTTTGAAGATTTTCCCCTCGAGAGAAAAAAAAAAAAAAGATGGAAAACAAAACTGAATTGAATTATGGAATATAAAGCGAAAATTTTATTAATTATGAAGCCAATGTTTATATATTCTTTAGATAATAAATTGATAAATGTAACACAGACGATCCAGAACTTCAAGAACCCAATAGAGATTTAGAAGGAAGCCTCAAAGTATCTCAATTAAAAATACACATATTTAGTGGAAGAGGCCAAAAAGAACCTTAAGTCCACTCACAATTGCACTACAGGAGAGATTCTAATAACGAATTTGTATACTCTATCTTCCATTTAAATCAAAATAATATCCAATCAATAAAACAAAAACTCAAAATAGAAAAAAAAAACTATAGCATATGATGAAATAATGCAGGAAGATATAACTATATGGTAGTTCCGGAATACAGGTATGGATCAGTGTTGGATGGAATTGTTGCAGTCAAGAATATTTATTACACAAAAAGGACAAGATTAATTATATTAAATTAATATCATGAAGGAAAAATTAGTTATAGAGGCTAATAAAATGCAAAGTTCACCTACATAACCTAACCTAACCTAAAATTCATCCTTATAGATAGACAGACAACCTTCACAGACAAAACTTTCAGATCAGATTCAGACATCTAATTAAAATCACAGTCAGAATGTCATTTTGCCTATTAACCTAAACTTTTGCCTATTTGCTTAGGAATTACAGATATTATCTGTATTATGAAAATGGGAAATCAATCAATCAAATAATTTTATCAATTTATAACTTATAAAACCTCCTGCAATATATTTGGAAAATATGGTTTCTTGGGACAAGCTCTTATTTTTGAAATAATACAACAGCTTAGCGAAACAACTGAAGTATGGTAACTATCAAATAACATATTCTACACTATTTTAAAACATTTTCAATCGGTTTTAATAAAAATTTATTCTGTTATTGTGTGTCCAAATTTGTTGAGTATTAAATGTTGGGACAAACGAGAATAAATCTCAAAATAAAAAAATTTTAATATTGCATAATATCATATCTGGCCTTAATGACTGCTTGCACTCTAGCAGGCATGGTATTAACTACACTCACACAATTAGGAGAAATATTGTCCCAACCTCTTGCAGTTTTATCTGCAATTCAGGAGTAGTGTGTCGAAAATTGTTTCTTAAGTATTGTTTCCTCTTATGCGATACAGTTTCTATCACATTTAGAACTGGACTGCTGGATGGGCAAGATAAAACCTTCATATTGTTTTATCAAAACTACACACACCGTCAAAAGTCTTGGACCCCCTGTACATTACAGATTTCGACTATGCTTATTTTGTTTTCATTGTTAGGCATCAAAGGTGAGTTATTTAGCTGTCAAACAAGATCAAATAAATTGCTAGATAAAATATCGTTGATTAGTTATAATTGTTTTCAAATATTTGTCAGTTTTATTGCATATTTAGCAAAGTGACTTTGATACTTTTCTTTTGTTATAATTCCAGGACGTAAGGTTTCTACATTTAATAGGGCAAGCATTATTGCTATGCATGATACTAGACATCTCAATCATCAGATACACGAGATGTTAGTCATTCCTAGATCTTCTGTTGTACGAATAGTGCATAGGTATCAAGAATTAGGGACAGTGGAAAGAAGACCACGTAGTGATTGGTCTCAAGTGTCAAATGAATGGCAGGATCGATATTTGGTTCAGTATACCCGTAGACACCGAAATGCTTCAGCTCCAGCCCTCAGGGCTCACTTTCAAGGTATGTTTCGCTTTGTTATATCAACCTCTACAGTTCGAAGAAGACTCCATCGTGCAAATTTATGTGTAAGAAGGCTTTTAAAAGTACCCGCTGTACTTTCGTGCCCACTGAAATCAGGCCATTCAGTGGGCACGGAAACGTAGTGATTGGCTTATGCAGCAGTGGTGTCTTATTCACAGATGAAATCAGAATTGGACTAGTGAGTGATGACAATAGGAAAAGGGTCTGGAGAGAGCTAGGTCGTCAAGAGACTAAATTTTCCCCGTGAGGTTGCTCCCTATAATGGTGGGAGTAATGTTTTGGGGAGGAATAATATTCCATCACCCTACGCCGTTAAATCCCATAAATCAGAATATGACAAGTCAAATTTATATTGAAAGTGTTATCAGGTCCATTATTTATCCCCTATGCGACAAATTAGGTGACAGTTTCATCTTCATGGACGACAATGCGAGACCACATCGCGCAAGAACGGTTCAAGAGGTACTTGAACAGGCAGATATTATCCGATTAGATTGGCCAGCTAATTCCTCAGATATGAATCCCCTTGAGAATATGTGGGATTTTGTTTCTAGAGTAATTCACAAACGCATGAACCCACCCCAACATATGGGTTAGCTGCAGCAGCAATAGAGGAATGGAACAATATTCCTCAAGAAATTATCAACTGTTTGATTGTTGCAATGCACAGGCATGTCAATATGTGACTGAGAAGCAGAAGAGACCATACTGACTATTACGTTGTAGTTTACTTTGTTAAAAAGTATGTTTTGTTATAAATTTATATAATATAAATTTACTTAAAAAATTTTTTCTCATTGTTTTTTAATTTACTGAATTTTTAAAAATTAATCCTGTATTACAAGAAAATATATTTAGAAAAAAACATACTTTTAAAAACAAATACAATATTTAAAAAAAATATTTATTAATACAAAACATCGGAGGTCCAAGACTTTTGACGATGTGTGTATTTTTTGGTGATTTTACCATATCCCTTGAAATATAAAATCCCCATTTGGAAACAGTTTTTGTGCACTGGGTAGAAGAGTTCTCAAGAATTTCTTGATATTTTTGGTCATTCACAGTGCTATCTATGAATTTTAAAGTGCCTAAGCCCCTCTCCAATATGCAACTCCAAACCATGATGTCCTGAGGGA
Organism: Rosalia funebris; assembly: GCA_037954035.1. Taxonomy (NCBI): domain Eukaryota; kingdom Metazoa; phylum Arthropoda; class Insecta; order Coleoptera; family Cerambycidae; genus Rosalia; species Rosalia funebris. Next base: position 39,991,545 of record JAZFAV010000022.1, on the reverse strand, counting down.
ACTTAACAGTCCTTTTTAAACAGTGTTTACTGAAAGCTTCTACTTTATTCTGTATTATTCATTTACTGTGTTAGCTTCTTTAATGTATACATCAAATTTTGATTCATTATTGAATATTATTTTATTCCAGCCATTTTCTGTCCACAGTTTGGATTTGGCCTAATTGTATCAGGTTTTGAATCTCGGTCAACAAGCAAGGCTTTTTGGCCTGAATAAGAATTTGTACCAATTTTTATGCAGTGGATGAATCATATAAAAATAAATTTACCTTATAAAATCCGAGACTACATTTGTAAACGTAGTTTTGACAGCATTCTCTAGATATACTCAGTCTTATATAGTTACCCTGTTCCATTGAGCAAGTCATTTCTCGAAAGGTACGTCTCGCTGATTTCTCTGTTGTGCTTTAGTTTCTTAAATTTCTTTGAGAAAATTTGCCACACTTGCAGATTCGCCGTATTTGTAACTATATTATACTGGGGTCTTAGGAATAGTCAATTTAGTAGAAATTTTACCATAGTCTCACTTATTTCACATAATTTCTTTTCGATGGATTTTCCACGTTTCATTATGCCAATTAAATAACCAAAAACTTAAATATCTTAACATATTTACTCTCTACTGATGATATATTATGTACAAATTGTCAACCAATATAAAATTTACTGCAAAGTCGCCTATATTATAATATTTTACAACACAAAATATATTTATGCTTGTCTCCACATTTAGTTTTCAGCAAATTTGAACGAATTTAATTCTACTTTTCTGACAGACATTTAATTTATAGGTGAAATTTTCTAATATACTCTCCTAAAAACTCTAAAACTCATATTTCTTGTTTCTAATGCTATTTATAAGAATTGCTACTTTTTAACTGTATGATGATGTTCTAGTATCGCCTTACATAATCAGTGAAAACCTAAAGAGTGGGATAAAGGAGTGGTATAATTTTATTGTATATTCCTATCATTAGTGAACATAGAAAACCACTATTATTGTGAACATTTTATATCAGACCCATTTTATATAGACTGCATTCTAACAAATTATATGGTGATTATTAAGCTCTTCCCAAAGGAAAAAAGTGTAAAGACCTTGCCTAGAGCCATATAAAAAAACGCCAAAGGAATAAATTATGAACGTTGAACATTGTCTTGGAAGCCGAAAAGATGTACCTACCATATCATTTCAGTAGTTTATAAGCTAAATAATATTATTTCAATTTACTAACCAATTGTTATTTGTACATTTTCTATAACAAATAATTTCACTTATTTCCTAAAAATTTATAACCGCTAAAAGTTAAAATTTAAATGCCGCCAAAATTTTGTTTTAAAGATTTTCTTTTTAACGAACAGTATGAACATATTATATTAAATATGGACAAAAATGGAATTAAGAAAAATAAAAATTTGGCAAATAATGAGATTTTTTTTAAGCAGATATATTTTATTGGTAAATTTTATTATTCTAATGTACATTGAGCAAGACCCTTTTTGGTATTTCTTCTTAAATTTGATTGAATTGAAAAATTAAAAATGTAAACCTATGTCTAACTTATGTTCCCACCTTCCAAGTATGCTATAAAATTATATTCGACTTGCGAAAATATATTGCTGGAACAGATTTTTCGCACCAACTCACCTCATTACAGCAAATGATGCAAATTAAAATGTGAGGTTAGGAAATCGGAAATAGATATTCTGTGGCATATACAACAGTTTGAAATTTCAATGTAAAAAATGAGGAAAAGTAATATGTGCGTAGTTTCCTTTAATAAAAACAAATCTGCTCTTTGTAACGAACAAAAATCTGTAGTTTTCTGTTAATTTTTTATCCTATCCTAGAAAACAACAAAAAATAGTTTTCTTTCACCAACAGAAATATTGAAACTGTCTCACTAAATACAATTCGTATCCTATATTATTAACCTGTATATTATACTTTGACCATTTTACTTCCTATTTGCCCACCACAAGACGCAAAATCGTCATAACCGGTACCTCGATGTGAAGAATATCATGATGTGAAGGATTATATAGATCTTTCATAATTTTATAATAATTTATACCTTACATCGCCGGAGTGTGTAAAAGTGTTTCTGTGCATGTGTGTGTAAATGGGCATCTTAACCGTGTGTGTACTTGTAATACATAAAATATTCAAAGCTTAATACAGGGTGTTAAGTCTATTCCAAGTATTTTTAATAAGAAATAGATCGTGGAAAGTCAATATTTTCAATAATACACAAAACCGCAGCATAACATTTCTTAAGGCAAGGTTGTTAAGTTTAACAGTTTAACCCAATAATTCGGAATCGGAGGTACTTCATGTTTGTTTGACTAGAGAGCGCACAAAATACTAAGACTAAGAGCACAAAAGCAGTTAAATAACCAAAGAAACAAATAATATAAAAATTATACACTTACTTTTTCCCACCTATAATTTAGTATATTCAAAAGGTTTGGACTCCCATTTAAAAATAAAACAAACATTTTCATCTTTACAGAATAAGGGTCTTATGAGAGCGCGAAAAAAATATTTGAAATGCCTAAATTTACAAGAAGAAATCCTGCAAAGGCTGATTATGATGTGAAAATTTTAATCAGAATACATTATATCAGCATACTATAGTAGATGGCAGTATTTAATCTTCGTAATTTGCCTCTTTCATCACTAATTTACACCACTGAATTATCATTTATTTTACGAAAATAATAAGTGACCAAAAATTGTTTTATATTACATAAGCAGCATGTAACACTAATAACTTAAAAACCTCGCCAAGGGCATGGAGATGGCTCTGGTAGGACTTTGGGTACCGTTAATGAAGATATCCTAAATTTGGTTGAGAATGGTCCATAATTAAGTATGTGAGCAATTGCTATGCAAGTCGGTATATCCAATTGAGTCGTTGGCGCCACCTACTGATAAAATTAGTTATACAGATATAAGCTGCATCACGAACTATTCGATGACAAGACATATTTGTTGATGTGCATAGTTTTTCAATATCTCGAGCTGTTGTGTCATAAAGAGGTGACAAGATTGACCGTGTATTGTGAATGTGCAAGATGCGGTGAGATAAAAAAAACATGAAACATTCATCTCAATATCGGCAGTTCTCAAAACGACAAAAAATCTTGACAATTTTTTTTATCACGGTCAGTATTTATTTTATTTTTCAGAAAGTTTATTTTTGTAATATATTTATTTTATTAAAATACCTTCATTTTTTAAAAATACCATAGAATTATAAACACCCTGTATTTTACTCCAATATTAACTAATAGAGTAGACCCTTAAAATAGATTAGATATGTGTATGTGAAATATTATAGGTATAACTAGGAGCGAAATGACTATTATTCTCTCAAAATTGAACCACATCAATTTGGGGAGAATATAGATATTCTCTCCAAATTGACAAAATATTCTATCCTATTCTATATTTTAGTTCCAATAAAATCATGATACTTACGTTTGTCTCACTATCACGTATAAGGAAGTCTCCATCATGACCATGTTGATTTAAAAGATTATCACAAACATACCTGGTAATACTTCCATAATACCAAGGTTTATCTACTAAATGTGGTTTATCAACCATTGACACCTGAGATCGTTCCATTGAAGATTCCATACTCCCAGGTTTATTTCGTTCTTGAAAAGGTCGATCCATATAATCTGATAATTCTTGTAGATAATTCCGTGGCACTAAACCTACTTGACCTTGAGAATTCCTTGCCTTGTACCTAAAATAATTTAATGTAGATGAAGCTAATTTAATTTAAAATTTTAAAATGTAATACATTAGTTATTAGAAAACAATTTTCTGTTGTAGAGTTTGTGTATAAGATTAATTGTTGTTTTTAAATAATTTGACGTTATTTCCTAAAAATTTCTATATACTATTTTATAACTATTCTAATATTTGTAATTGAATCATGTTATAAATTGTATTATAGTTCTCATTGAATGCATACCGATTGTTTTGAACTCATACTATTGTGTTATTAAATATATAAACTATATAGGTATAATACCACTGATATGTGTACCATCGAGAAATAATGAAACTATTCCGATACGTTCTCCTAAAATATAGACAATCATAAATTAATTTACCAAGAGCATAATTAACAAATTCATTATGGCCTATATATCGTGGGAACATATCGAAAGACTACATTCTTTCTCAATAATGAATTACACAACTAATATATGAGGAATCTAGTAGTTAAATAGTAATGTGCATTCCAAAAAAGAAACATAAATTTTAAGGCCATTTTGACATAACTATACCCAAAAAAATAGCTTAAAAATGTGACATCTCATTAGCGTAAATGACACGCCCAGGAAAAGCAAATAATGGCAAAAATTGCTCTCTTGTCAAAATAACTGTTCAATAGAATAGTCTCATTCCTGTCCATACCTGACAATAAGAGCAACTTAAAATGTCTCTGAAAATTAAAATATGAATATAGAGAAGCTTACTATACGGCCCTTCATTATTTAAAAAGTGTGTATAAAAATACTCACAAATTGCATAATTCTTATAAAAAATAAACACATCAATAATAAGCTATGGTTTGATGCACAAAACTTAATAAAGCCGATTATAATTTAAAAATTTAGAAACCAAATAGTTTTTCTCTGGAGTAGAGGAATTCTTAATAATTCAAATATTTAGAAAATATTCTAACAGACTCTTCAATAGTTTCAACGCATGCGAGATTGGAAGCTTTTATATAATACAATTTTTATTGCTCAAATAGATGTACTTCAATGCATGTCATCCCATGTGTAACAACTTTGTATGTTTAACTGAACTTACTAATGCTTTGAGTAAATGAAAAAAAAAAATAGCAAGGCGCCTAGTAATGATTTGAATGTCGCAAAATTGGTCACTTTATTTATGTAATTTATATAACTGCACTTATGTTACTCATCATTTGATTAAAATTTTATGACAATATATAATTTTTTTATATATTCCAATTCTCAAATATCTTTAATAATGATATCATTAGAGAGCAGTGGGTGGAAGGACACTGAGTGGGACTCAGTGTCCTTCTGGCATAGGGGGGATTAGTACTTCTGCACTTGGAGAAATACTTGTTAGTTTGGGGTGATGGGCAATACATAGCTTAGCGACCAGGAGTAATAGATGTAAAGCGAATTACAATTATGTGTGAAGGGAAACACGAAGAATCGGCGTCATTAATATTCAACTCAAGTAAGCTACCAATGAACGTAGAAGCCGATTTTCACTCATTTATTGGAAGACCATACAGTCTAGCACCGTTAAGGTATTTTAAATGTCAAAGATTCGGAAATACATCAATTAAATGTAATTAAAAGGAAGTATGTACCTGTGAGAAGGAACTCCATTCAAACATGGCATGTTCAGAAACATTAAAATATATTAATTGTGAAAAACCACATTCATCTCTATCTAGAAAATGCCCCATATTTAAATAGTGATTCAGGAAAAAAAAACAGCATAAGAAATACTCTAATGTATAGCATTATACTTAATGTATAGTGTAACTAGTATACATCAAATCTGTTCTAGTTATTTACATTGGAAAAATGAAAAAGGATATATAGAGAGCTTACATGTATTAGCCGATTTGATATGTTGAAATAATTTATTATATTCATTGACACCTTTAAAGAACAAATAATTCATTGTACTTTTATGATTTGTACTATGTGTAATAAACAGGATGTCTGATACCGCGACATATTCCTTGGAAGAGGTGTTAGTAGAAACAATTTGCAGTCAATTGAACCATAATGTGCATAATATCATTGTTGATAGTTTTCGAGATATTTCAATTGTTGTGTTTTCTTAGAAATGTACTTACTACCTAATACTACTAATTGTAAAATAAAAAAAGGATCTTTTTTGTAATTTTATTTGCTTCTACCATTAATACACATAGTAATTCATGTTATGCAACAAAAATTATGTTAAATAGTTTGATATAACAAAAATACAGGAGCTAAAACCTGCAAGGGTTGTTAGAAACTTTAACCTAATTGTACATTCACCAGGATTTATTTCAAAAATTTGTGAATACATTAAACGTACAAATTATTTTAAAAGCTTCATCACCTTTCGAATGAGGTATAAAGTTTAAAGAAATTTCCTGTTACTTCCAGGAATAATACAAAAATAGTAGGCACAGACACAATTTAGTGCTCATAAAAAATTGGGAAAGTAAATAAAAGTCCATAAATTTATTTTACATTTTATATGATAATGTTTATAACAGATTTTTGAAGTGACTACCTATACTCCTTATGCAAAAATTTTACCGTTTCCTTATTTCGGTTGCAGTAATCATAGTGGAAAAATTATTTCGTACAGTTATTGCTGCTTCTTATGCCTATGTATTAATTGTTCCTGCGTTGTAATTTCGGTCGCATACACGAGTTCTTTCATGTGCCCCCATACGTAAAAATCCAGAGGGGTAAGGTCGGGGCTCCTAGCCTCGGGGGCATTAAGATAGCATGTATTATTCCTGGAAGTAACAGGAAATCTCTTAAAACTTTATACCTCATTCGAAAGGTATAAAAGTTTTTAAAATAATTTGTACGTTTAATGTATTCACAAATTTTTGAAATAAATCCTGGTGAATGTACAATTAGGTTAAAGTTTCTAACAACTCTTGCAGGTTTTACCTCCTGTATTTTTGTCATATCAAACTATTTAACATAATTTTTGTTACATAACATGAACTACTATGTGCATTAATGGTAGAAACAAAAAAAATTACAAAAAATAACGATCCTTTTTTTAATTTTACAATTGGTAGTATTAGGTAGTACATTTCTAAGAAAACACAAAAATTGAAATATCTCGAAAACTATCAACAATGGTATTATGCATATTATGGTTCAATTAACTGCAGATTGTCTCTACTAACACCTCTTCAAAGAAATACGTCGCGGTACCAGTCACCCTGTATATTTATATTTCGAGTAAAATGATCATAAACATCAATTTGAAAATTTATTCTAAGAAGTTATTAACTTTCAAGAAGCCAAGTATTCATATTTGTAACTCATGATGCCACAATCATGCGTTCTGTAGGCTGTAGTCTTAAACAAGTATGGTAACTTCTTACATATTATGCGTAAACATCTTGTAGCTCAACAAATTTGAAGATGTTATCCAAGTGTAAATGGACTAATATCTACAAAAGTGATGTTTCTCAAATCTAAACATGTTCGACAGTTTCACAAACAATGTTTCAACATCCCTGAACCAGCACAGCCTATTCTTACTCAATGTGGAACATGATTACAGGCGGCATTAAATTATTTTGAGTATTTTAACAAAATAAAATATGCAATATTACAATTTTATCTTAAAGAAGCAGCTGCCATCAAGGAAAGTCAAGCGATACTTCAAAATCCTTAAGTTGAAGCACATTTAGAAATTACTCATGTACAATTACAAGGAAGTTGTCGAGGCAATACAAAAATTATAAAATCCTTCCTTGTAGTTAATGAAATCACAGCAAATAGCAGATGCTGTACACAAATACATGGTTTAAGGGAAGTAAAAAATACTGTTATAGCAGAGTTTGACACTGTTTTAAAAACAGTTTCAGTTTTTACCAGATTGAAACAAATGTATAGTGTTTCTGCGTTATAGAAATATTACATCATTAGATGTCAAACGGTCGTTCTCTTCATATAAGAACATTTTTTCATCACGGTAAAAATCACTCGCTGAAACAACTGGACAAATATACCAATGCTGCAGTTGTTTAATCAAGCTGCTAATCTAACTAATAACGTTGTTTAGGAAGATAAGTGTTTTACAGTGTTGTATAAATTATAATGTATAACTAAGTTATTATGATTCTATTACTTAGCATTACTTATTTTATTTTATTTAAATTATTATGAACCCGTGAAGGCGACACGTCTAGTACAGTGACGAAACAAGCCACTTTAGTTAGCACTACTGATACTTTATTCACACATACTCTATTTGATTCCAAATTATTGGACAAATTTTATTAAACATGCAAAAAAACTACATGAATTTTACCATTTGGTAATTTACATTACTTACCATTCGGGATCACTAGCTGGCCTATCTAAAATTTCCAAACGATCTCCTTTCTCAAAAGATAATTCTTGTTCGTTAGATGAAGAGAAGGAATATAATGCAACCACTATGTCCAATACATTCTCTGCCATAGCATAAGTGTGTAATGTATCGTCAATCTCCCCTTCTTCTTGTGTATAATTTGAAGGAAACCATCCCGATATATTACTACTTTGACCCCGCCACCAGCCTAAAAATTATGGATATATGGATTCAGAAATCCTTGATTTATCACCTACAATTTTGATCGACTTATTATAGTATATAAAGGCATCTAGTATTATTGTAGCACCAATTTTTTAATGGAGATATGCACACTTCACACACCTAAGTTATATGAGTTACATCACATATAGACTTGAACTGAGCCTTTCTTCACTACCACAAATTCGTCAATGCTGTAGACTGTAGTCGTACATGTGTGTTTAACATGGCCAAAAATACAACAGCATGGAACTACTAAAGAAATTAGTGGTATATAATAGAATAGTAACAATAAAAATTGTGAAACTGAAATATACCAGGCTATGGTTATGTTACGTTAAGGCATAGATAGCTAAATTAAGAATGAAACGTACACATTGCATATAAAAATAAAATGACTCCAAAATTTACATTTAAAAAAATTTCAAGGCCAAATCGTGGATCAGAGAAAATTAATAAAGAGGCTGGCTATCAGAATATGCCAAAAAGGATATTCAATATATAGGGCACAAAATGAGGTTGAACTGGAGGTAGAGAAAATGAGAATTTCACGGCAATTTACAGCATTTCTCTTGAAAAAAATGTTTTATAGGTAATGGAATACCAGGAAATGGAATGCTTTTTTAAACTACTAAACAATGTTCAGAATCAAAGGTAAAAGAAGGTGACATGGTTGCAAGAAGGAATTATAAAATAAATTGTGACAAAATTACCAGATCTTAACATAGAAGTTCTTCCCAAAAGACTTTAGTAAGAGGATTTAAACAATTATTTTCAATAAGCATTATTATTAGGCATTAATTACACGTAATTGTTGGCAAGACAAGATGGACAGCCTATCATATTATGTGACGCATTGATTATGTCACAAATTGTCTATCACAGGAACTTGAGCTGAAAAGGCCCCGGGGTAAAACAAAATGTAGGGGCCCTATTTAAAAATTACTTGTGGTATTAATATAGAAAAAATTAAGGATAAAAATCACTGTATTTTGTCCATAATAATTATATTTAGATATTATTCATTACAAACAATTGGTGGAAGTGTTAACTGAGTAAAATTCGTAAACCGAAACCTTAAATCATAAGAAAAAAGTTTCAGATTAGCATACTTGTAGATTGTCTTATTTTTATCACCTTAATTAATTCATTTTGATGATTATTTTCTAAATAATATTTTTAGGAATCTTTGTTTACGTGTTTTTCAATATTTTCTGATGGGGTTGAATCATTTTCCCTTTTCATTTTCTGCCAGGGGGCCCCATCGCGTCGGGGGCCCCGGGGCAATGCCCCGGTTGCCCCATTGTAGTTCCGGCCCTGATCACAGGCAATCAAAATTGTGCCTTTAAGAGTTTAAAATTGTATAAATATAGTCATACAAGGGTATTTTAAAGTGCCCTTAATAAGCATGCAATTATTATTAACTGTATAACATCTTTTTTTAGAAAACACATTGACTGATCAACAAATTTTATCTTCTCATTTCTTGAAGTTTTCCAAGTACAGAGGTATCATCCCATTAGAAGTTTCCTATTTAAAATCTATAAGATAGACGTAAAATTTAAAATTGTAAAATATGGTTACATTGAAAAATAAAAATGGTTTGCAAATATAGAGGTATCTCGTATCAGAGATTTGGTAGATATTTTCATAAATTATTAGCCTCCTAGCAATTTTTTCCGTGAATCGAACGGTACATCATCAAAATTACAAATATTGGTCTCAAGAATATCCTCATCAGATTCAAAAATCATATAGACAACAGGAAGGTTTGAAATGATGGTAATTTTATAGAGCCTTACTTCTTGAAGAAAATTTTACTGCTGCCAGATTGATGATACTTTTCCTGAAGCGATGAGGCCTAACAAGGATCAACTGAATGGCCACCATGTTCACTTGTTTGAAATTGCAAATCATTTTAATATGCCAAATAATTTAGAAGATCTGAACTAATTCAAATCGAAATGGAAAATATCACCTCGGGTACTATTGAATGTTCAATACATACAAAGTATTTACATGTGTGTCGGCCAATGTCAAATTATCAACATTTTGCAAATTTCTGTCAAAAATAAAGGCAAATTTCCTTTACTTATATTTTTTTCAAAAAAGGTCTTCTACCTTATAAACATAGAAAACTCCTAATATGGCATACTATTGTAATTGGAAAATTTTAAGGAATTCATTTTTCCAAAAAAAGAAGGGTTCACAATTTAAAAAAGACTATAATGACGTCACCTGAAACAAAAAAATATTTAAAAATAACATTTTTACACCAGTCAATGTTTCTTAAAAAATAAGGTAGATCTAATTCAGAGTTTTCCTTCTTATCCTTTCCTTTTTTATTAAAAAATCTTGAATAACAAAATTCATGAATATTGTGTGAAACTATCCCCACATTATGGATCAGATTAAATAGGTCTACGCTCTAGTCTACTTTCCTCTCTAAACATAATATAATCTAATCCTGTCTATTTGGTGAGATATATCAAACTTCACTAATATACAAATATATGTATTATGCTGGCGACATATTTGACTAATTTCTAAAAAGGTTATGTGGTACTGGTAATAATAACTAGATGAATAATTTATATGATGTAATTTACAGCTGAACAGTTTTACTTAAGTAAACCAAATATATTATTTACCATCATTGCTCTTTTCCAAAATTAGGATTCTGGAACCTTTAACAAGAGACAGTTCATCTGGCTGTTGAGCTTGGTAATTGTATTTAACGACGGCAATGCCAATAGCTTCTGAAGGATCAGCTGGTAATCTCCGTGCCATGCTTGGTGATTCTACTGTTCGTGAAGGTGAGTTATTTGATGGAAGCGTCTTGGAACCAGATCCTTTCTTGACCTGCATAGATAAATACCGTTCAGAGATGAATAATAATAATATTCTATTGTAAAATAAAATTACCTAAATTTAGAATCATTTTAATATATATTATTAAACAATATATATTACAAATTATACAACTATATTATAAATTATTATATAATATACATTATTATTAAACAATAATAATCGAAAGAAATAGTCTTATTTCAAAACTACTGTATCTTGGAAATGTACAAAAAGTCATGACAAAAAAAATATATTGTTACAACATTGAACATAATTCTATACAGTATTATACATAATTACCATTAGCTAATTTAACATAACAACCTACATTTAATTGAATTGATCAATTTAATGTTCTTGGTGTTCAGGTTTATTTATTTGGACAGTGCTCTGGTAACTAGATATATAAAAAATGATTTACCAATGTTGTACCAATACTTTATCCCAGAAAAATGCATTACATTATAGGTTGCTTATACTTTTGCATAAAAAAATTTGTAACAATTTGTAAAACAATACTGAATTATTACTATATAATTTCAAATTATCATAATAATAATTATATAAGATTATTAAAAAAGACTTCTTATTTTTCAGTTCGATTACTTTAGGTATATATTTTGTAACAATATATTTTTAAAACCCACTTAATAACCCAGACAATAAAAATTGCTAAAAGATTTATTTCATGCAATGAATAATTATTTAATTTGCAATTTTCAAACACAATTTTCCTTATAGGTAAGTGTTACCAAAATATATATATATTAAAAAAAAAAAAAAATGAGTAATGCATGTGGCATTAGCTCCGCACTTTTTCCTTCTAACGTAACATTATCTTGTGTGTATCATGAAAATAAATCTAAATATAATACTAACGAAACTAAAACAGCTTGTCTATCTATTATTATTTATTCAACAACCTCATCTATGATAAATGAGAGGAATATTATATGAAAATGGTCGGTTAGATAAGTAGTATTTCAGATCATTGATGTTATATAGATGAGGTTTATTCATTTAGGTAGGTTTAGGGATTTTAAGATACGTTGGTATTTCATTTAATACTAAAGAAATTCTTAAAATTGCTCTACAATTACAATAAAAATATGATCATTTAGTAGAAATGTTCTCAACACCATTTTGTTGTGGTAGATTGTAGCATTGAATGCCACAAGATTTAGCACGGCAATGAAAATATGAATTTATTTTTAAGAAATCAAAAATAATTAAAGGTAAAAAAGGTATGTAGACCACTGCACTTTCTTTTTTTTAATTAATATGGAGTCATGTATACCATTAAACTCATAGAAAAAGAATAAATCAATCTTATTTAGACACTTTCCAGTAACTTATTTTTTTTTTTAGAAATGACTATAAAGCAAAGCAAGTTTTTCACAATAGCAAGGCTATTGGAAAACGATGAAGAATGGCTGTAATGAGGTGAAAATGCCTACATAAGTTGGCATGTGAAAAATATTATTTTCAATAGCAAGGTATGTAGATCACTCTTTTTTTTAAATTAATATGGAATCATGTATACCATTAAACTCACAGAAAAATAATAAACTGATCTTATAATACTTTCCAGTAACTTATTTTTTTTTTTTTTTTTTTTTTTAGAAAGAGATGGCTATAAAGCAAAGCAAATTTTTCATAATGGCAAGGTTATTGGAAAACAATGAAGAATGGTTGTGGTGAAAATGCCTACATACAAGTCGGTATGTGAAAAATATTATTTTCAATATCCAAGGTACAATCAACGAGAGCGACATTCACGCCAACATGAAAAAGGGATATAGTCGAAAATATGATCGTCGTCGTGGTGGTCGCTGGATGGAGCACTAGCTGGTGCGCCGATTGCCGTGGCTGGACGGTGACGTAGGACTTATCGACCGTGATCAAAAGCGGCGACAATTGATATGGCTCAACTAGGGACGTGTCTGGCAATTGAGGCTATTCCATACATATAATTTGCGAACCTTGTATCTCATTGTATCCTGGGGCAAGTACAGGCCCTGTATGCATTATTGGTAAACCTAATATTTATATATAAGTAATAAATAATAACCCACTTAATTAGAACTGAGAATTTAGCCAGTGTTTTTTATATAGATATCCATGGTATTAAAAACATATATATATAATTTTGAGCTTGTGAACTTATTCTCAAAGACTAGTTGTTTGCCATCACTAAGCCCCGCATTTGATTGCCAAAATAACAGAGGCGAACTTACAATGAAGAGAAGATTACATATAAAAATTATTCACATATTAGTTTACCTTTCATTGTGTGGTCATTTAGGAACAAATGAGGACTTGTAATTGTATTCCTGAAAATGCATAGTCAGGTCCAGGGGCAGGGCAAGTCATGTCACCGTATTGTCAAAATGATCTTGACAACACAATAGTTCTTTGCGGTAACATCACCACACACCTAACACTATTTACGCATATGACCACATGAGTATATTATTAATAACTGCTCTAAATGTTCAGCAGTTAACGAGCGACGTCTGTCAGTAAATTTATAATGTGAAAATTGCCGTTCTACATCAACGGAAGTCAACAAAGTATACCAGAAATATGAATAATGTTGTAGAGCCTTCATATTGATTTATGGATGAGAGACATGAACTTCTTTCTGCTGTAAAATATCTACTATAACTGCTATAGTAGAAAACCCCGGATTGTTATCCAAAACTTCAGTAATTTTTTTCTTTATAGCCTTCGCAGTATTCCCCTCTGACTGAAAAATATACTGTCCCAGGTCCCGAACAACGTTTATGCATCCACTATTGAAAATTCATCTGTCTGTCAATTTTTCAATGACTTTTGGTATTGCCATGTATATGTTACGACTAGTATCGATACTTAGTTTACTAACTAACCAAAGCTGTTATTTTAAAGGAACCTAACCCAACCTAACCATAATAAGTAGACAGTTAGGTTAGGTTAGGTTCCTTCAAAATAACAGCGTATTTAGTTCAGTTCCTGATTCCTTCAATATAATAGCGGATTTAGTTAGTTTACAAACTAGCTGGTTAGTTTGTAAACTAACTAAGTATCCATACTAGCTGTAACATATATACGCCAAATCTTATCAAATAGCTGGATCCGCTGAAGTCTGTTACGCATTCGTAATATCATCATTTAGATCCAATTGTTGAAATACCCTGGTGATATTCTCAAAACTGCAGTAATAATATGAAGCTGCCTCGATCCACGTACCCCACCGAGTTATTACAGGCGCTGGAGGTAACTGTGTGGGGAAGCAATTCTGTGAATAATGCCACTCTTTGCGGGGCTTTTAAAACCTATTGTTTGAGATTCGCTATCAGGCGATCGACATTCGGATAACAGGCACGGATTGCCTCTGTTACGTGATGAAGACCATGCACTAGGCACGATACGTGTAACATATCATAATTATAGGTTCCGTTCAAAAGTCGACAAGCCACTTTCATGTATGGCGCAGCATCCATAAGAAAAACTAGAGCCATGTTTTTGTTTTCCTCATATTTAGTGTCCCATACTTCTTTTAACGCCTCATCAACTAATTTTGCAACAGTTTCAGCATTCGCCATTGTCAATATTTTTGATGACATGTGATCGCGTTGCCGATATATCGCTCATTTCTCCTATAACTACATTCGCCACTTGCAGCCGCAGGTACTTGTGGTTTCATCGACAGAAATCCATAAATATTTATCCTCAACTTCTGCATAAACAGTAAATTTTACAGTGGCAGCAGCTTGCGATAGATAATTTTTTTGACTTGTCGATTCTGTGGCCACGTTTACTTTGCCAAATTCCCCATTTAAACACTTCTCTAAAAAGTCTTTAAAACTAGGATTGTCTAGTTGGGTCCACGAGATTTTACACCCAAGCATATTAAAAATGTACGTGATACAATTACAACGTATCAATCTAAACAGTAATGTTGCAATTTCGGAGAAAATTACATAAAAAAATTGAAGATTTTTATTTATTTTATTTATCATAGAAAAATTGAAGATAGACAAAACTTTAATTAGAAATGTCTTTTGTCAGCTGATAAAATGCTTAAAGAAATTGATGTTTTGACAATAGGACAACATACAAATGAAAATTGAGCTAACTTTCATCCAACCCAGGCCAACTCTTCATAACCCAGAAAAGAAGTATAAAAATGGTAATAAATTAAATAGGCAACATTAGGAACATTTTATAAACAGGTAATTAAATAATAAAATTGTTTAGACATTTTATTTACTTTTAGTCAACTAAGGGGATATTAAAATATAAATAATATGTAAATGCATTTAGATAAATATATATTTATTGTAGAATGTAGAACTATAGAATAGTTATGTAAACTATGCTGAAAAATAGTTATGTAAATTAATAGTAAAATGTGCAGCTTTTTCACCCTTGATTGTGTCTAATTCACCTCAAATATATTTGTTTTTATCACTGATAAATCTTATGACAACAAATGTGTCTAATGCTGCAACCTAACTCAACAAAATCGCATGGCTATACTAAATTAGTGTATAGTGTCTGTGTCTAGTATTTTTCTCCAAGCAATGAATATGCAATCACCAGATCAGAACAGGTGTTAACATGCATGTGCACAAGAAAAATGTCAGCAAGTTTTTATTGCATAAAAGAAAAGTACCTAACTGTAAAGTAGCTTTTGAGATTTTCCTATATTAATATAACATAACCTACATCTATTCTTGAAGTAAACATTGTGTGTATAACATGTATGTGAAAAGTACTCTAACATATATTTGCTTATAACAACTTTTGTTATCATCGTCCTGTACTAAAAATTGTAAAGTAGATGTCTATAAAAGAATCATATATATTTTCAAATTGCACTTTCATTCCAAACACCACATCACTAAGCAATTGTTTTACAGTATCAATATTTCTAGATGAATTTGGTGAAATTTGCTCCCGCGAAACAAACTCTGCGATTGAAAAAACCTGGAAAGGTTCAACACATGCAACATATTGCCTTTTGATTTTAGGATGTATAATGCAAGTATTCTTAAAAGGCCACACAAAAAATATATGTTCCATACATGCTTCCTTAGGGGTCACAACTTTCTTGTGTTACAAGATAGTCCCAGTCCAATTTCCTCTCTAGTTATATTCAGTAATACATTCAACAAATACCAAAGTTGATTAGTTGAACAAACAAATAAAAACAATTAATTTAGTAGCAAGAAGGTACCACAACAAACATTTGTATTTAAAAAAAGCTACTATCAGGATATAGCACTATGGCCATCTACATGCTAAAACAACTCTGCGCGGGATATCCAAGACACCACCCATGGTATAGATTTTCTGCCAAGTGTACGTGCACATAAAAACCTTATAAAGGGTATTGTATTCTTACAAACAAATTGTTTAATATAATTTCTTCCCGATAGCATTTTCGATGATGATCAATTGAATGGGAAATTTATTTTGTAGAATGAATCCTTCATGAGGTTTTCATATGTACCTATGCTCAGCAGAAACTATGCAGTCCATGGTATTTTGAACATCTTGAGCAGAATTGTCAGGTAGATGGCCTGCCATGGATCCTGTGTGTATCATGAGGAAATAATGTAATGTGATGCTTTTAATTAAATTAATTTTAGAGTTATTTGTTTTTGTTCTCATTTTTTTCACCCTCTATTGACAAAATCATAGTTAACACTAAAATTAATTCGAGGTTCTTTCTCAATGTTATATCTATTTCTAAAGTGGTAATCCAGCCTTCTAATTTTCTCAGGACATTGAACTGAAGATTTTTAAGTTTAAACCATAATATGCCATCCTTATAGACGGAATAGTCCAAACTAGACGGGACAATTCTTTTGTAAAATAAGACTACTATTAAAAAATATCAAATAAATGTATCGTTAGTGAATTTCTTACCTTTTTTTTGATGCTGTCAAAAAGTGAAGGTTTTTCTTTCTTTACGTAATTACTAGGCACATATCCAGCTTGACCTCTTGAATTTTGCACTTTCCACCAGTGTTTGGTATCATCTAGAAGTACATAGCGTTCATTTTTTTTTAGATCTAATTCCTGTGGTCCTTGGTGCTCATAATCATACTTTGCCACAACGTAGCATACATCGTCTTGGCCAGTTTTGCCTGTCAACAATAACATATTTTTTATGGATGGAAAAAGAAAAAACAATTATCTGAATTTTAAATGGCATATGTTTAAATATTATCACTTTTTTTATAGTTAATATTATGTACTATGACTATGTACTCGAAAACACCCTCTTCCATAAATACAATCTTTACTATGTGTCAAGAGACAAGATTTCTTTAAGCATTTGTCTTGGAAATGGAGTTTTCAAATAATGGTGGGTTTATATTTACACATTAAATAAACTTCGGTGATTGTTACTACTAGGATTTCCGTTGTATAATTTTTTATGTTGAATAATAGCCAATCTTTCCATTTCCCATTTGAATAAAATGGGTGATTCTAATTTATTCTATTCACAAAAGAATTTAATGAAAGACGAAAGTAGGTATACATTACATTTGAAGAATGAATCTTCACTGGAAATTAAAAATTACAATTACATAAATACACTTTACTTGGTTTTCATCCATTTTTGTTGTAACTTAATGCTACTACAGTTTTGGTACTTTAAAGTGCTATATTTAAGGCAATTTAAACTACAGAAATATCTTTATCAGAATCATCAGTGATGAGAATAGCCTGGAAAATGGAATGTTAAAGTACTGAAACTATAGTAGTATTAAGTTAATGCATATTTGCTTAAAGATTTGATCTACAATACTAAGGATAAAATAATTATGCACTTGATCATATGCATAATACCGGATTGGTCATTATCGGAAATATAAATGGATCATCATCTTTATACAAGGTCTGCAATTTACATCACCCACATTCACATCTCTGGGTCAAAGGAATTTCAATTCGGTTTTGTTGAATTTTAGATTTTAAAAATAAACTCAGTTCGATAACCTATCTGAGCCTAACTTAATACAGTAATGTAAAGTTTTGTATTTTTCATATCACTAAGCCCCAGCGCTCATGGTGCGACTGTTTTGGGACAAAGGTTGCAAACCAGTTGAGCTGTTTGTAGTTGACCAGTGCAACTGTTTTATGACCAGAATGAAACTTCTGTCCTCATACATTGGTGTGTCTATTCGAGTAGTGCAGTTGATTGAGCAGAGCAGTGACGCTATGTCACTGCTCTGCTCACCGAATACCTCGTGGTTCGGTACAACTTGACACTGCAATGCATCTACGATGCGACCCCGGAAAACGATCGCGTACAACCGGTTTGAAACTGATTGCAAACTAACCTCATTCCGATCGACTCGTGTGCAGATTCCCACCACTATACGCTGCCGAGGTCACAAAACAGTTGTAAGCTCAACTGGTCTGCAACCTTTGTCGCAAAACAGTCGCCCGTGGGCGCTGGACCCAATTTTGATGGTGTTTAATATACTAAAACCTGTATTTTTAATATTTTTTTGCAATGTAAGCCTTCTGAACTGAAATGCATATGATTGCAAGATACATATTAAGAACAGGTGTAATGTAGCAAATGTCATGAATTAGATATGCGTGTCACAATAGATACTTTGATGTGCTGTAAACGTGAATTGTAATGTTTGTTACTGACAGAGCTTGAAACATGCTTAAAGCTGGCTGGGATTCCATTTCACGTTACATGTTTACGACATAAATTTCACAGGAGATATTAGAAAGGCATATTCACGAACAGACCCTCTAATAGATAACACCAAAAAAGCCTTTACCAAGTCCCTTAAACACGTTAATAATTTAATGAAATTTTATCCATGAATAATTCTACTGCAACTAGAACTTATATTAATCAGATAGGTAACATGGCTTGAAGTAGCATTTTATTATAGTATACACTTTCGAGCAATATCGAATATTTTATTTGCAATTGCGTTTACAGGAATCAAGCAATGAAATTTGACTTCCTGAAAAATATATTTATAAAATGTGGTGTAAATTACTTTTACACCACATTTTAACCAAGAATGTGAAATGACGTAAAGAAGTATTCCATCAAAATATAATTCAATAATAAAAATTCACGAATATTACTTTGCTAGATACAAAGTAATCAAATATATGAAAGCATTTTGACCATCTCATAGACATTCAACTCTATGCCAGACCTATTTTCAGATGTTTCAGACCATTCAGACCTTCAGATGCATTGAGAGTTCAGTATTAAAAAATAGGCATTTTCATGTTTTATTTCTTCAATATACCTTATCATTGTGTATATTGTAGTGAGTATATATCAAGATTATATACCACTAGTGGTCCAACGAACCGACTCATATATTTTCATTAAAAAAATTTAGCCCCTATGATTCTGAATATGCACAATGCAAAAGGATAAGTTATCTTAAGCAGTTTTTCATAGTCTTGACAAATCTGCTGATATGGAAATAAGTCTCATTTAATAAAACACCATCCACAAACTTGTTTTAGATGCCTGCTAAAAGCAGATACCAGTAGATGCTGAATCATATACATATATGTAATATAATGGATTAAATTACGTAATTATGTTTCTTTTAAATAACATCTTTATAAGAATATATGAGGTGGCAAATAGAGCGAGTTCGCAATGAAAAGCACAAATTCAATGTAATTTTAATAACTTGCTTTTCGAGACAGAAGCTCAAACATGTTGATTTGCAATTTTGAATCATACAGCAAGACAATTTAACTTCTAGTTTTCCACGAACTGTTATCAAATAAATATAAATAACATCCTTTAAATACCAATATAAGAATATATAGTATTGTAAATAGAGCGAGTTTACAACGAAAAGAACAAATTCAATGTAGCTTAATTTTTTTTTTTTTTTTTTTTTTAGAAGGAAACTCACGACATACCGAGTTGCAATTTTGAACTATACAAGAGAATTTTATTTTGTTATTTTAAATGTAATACACTCCATTTTTTTACAGATTTGATTATTGTACGAATACTCGTACAATAAAATGACATTTTCGGTAAAGCCATAGATATTTTTATTATAAACAGCTTTTTATAGTATTTACGAAAATATGATGAAGATAAACTTCATTAACAAGTTAGCGTTCCATAGATTGGTTGTTGTCAAAACTAATTTAGGTTTGTGTTGTGTTTGTGTTAAATACTTAATATACCAGTCTAAAAATGCATTTAATGGAAAAAGAATGATTAAAAGTAAAGAGTATCTTTCTCACATAGTAGATAAATTAACTAGAAAACGTAGATTTTGGGCAACTCTTCATCATGACATTTCAAGACTATTTCATAAATCTTAAAATTATATTAATTTCATATGAACCCACAATCTACCAGAGGCCTAAAAAATTTAGAAATAACATTAATACACTGTTCAGGAAATAAATTGCAATAACTTTCAGGAAATCCCAAAGATAAAATTGTAAATAATGAAAGGTCCAGGATTTATGAAATAAGTTGCTAAGATTGTAGTCAAAAGTATATTAGGCAGAATTGAAAAGAACAATCGTAACTAAATTTAAAGAACATTTGGCCCATTTAAAATATGAAAGGCAAAAAAATCTTCTGTTGTCCAACATGATTTTGAAAACCATCCTAGAATAGACTCTAACATGAAGTTACTAAAAAGTATAACCAACAAGAAACTATTAAAGAAATAAGTCCATTGTTTTGATTGATACGGTGAAGGATGACATCAATGGATCAGTGAACTAACTGAATATTTACCTTAGTTTAGTAACCATGAATGGAAATAGTTATAAAATGTTAACAGGAGGGGTGCAGTAAACTGAAACAAATTATAGTAAAGTTGTGAGTTTATTAGTGAACAGTGCATGAAGCTGGAAAACATTCCTAATGATTTACTGAACCTGAACAAAATTTTGGTGTAAATAAAATTAGGGATAGCTTAAAATTAGTTTTAATTATCTCCCGATGATGCCAAGTTGGTTGGCGAAACGTGCGTCGAGTCAAGTAATCTCTCGGTGTGGAAAATTTGGTCACCCGTTTTTGTTGATGCATTGATGGTTCCAACCCCTTCCCAGGATCGAATTGTTTATACTGATCAGTTTTGAAGATAGGATTTGTAATTATCAAGACATGTAATTTTCTAATTGAAATACTCTCGACTGCCTACTAATTAATTACCCGATCTACTAATAGTGAAATTGAAAAAAATACTAAGAGAGCCTGGCTATACTAGAGATTTGCCCAATTACACATTTTCCAGATCTTGTAATGTTATATATAAGATGATCCATTGTAAATTATGATTTGATAAGGGGAACAGTATCAAAAATAATTCCAGCAGATAGTACCACTCTTATAAAGTATACTAGGTGCATGAATTGTTAGATAACTTTGACCAAAGAATTTTTGGGTTAAATGCCAGGGTGAACACCAGTCTCTAACATGGCAGACACAATTTTTTTTTTATTAAGAAAATTTTTATCGAAACAGAATATTATATGATACGATATTTTCCACGGGTTACTGACCTTCATTACTTTCACAATATAGATTGGACACATTACTGTCAATGGATTGACACATTTTTGGTGATAGTTATGAGGGTATTTTTACAGTATTTTTTCTCCTTTAAAGCCAAGCATAATAAACTTACAAGGCTCATTTTTGTGATAAAATCTAAAAATAGTCTCTTAAAATTAGCTAAGGACTCGCTTGTAAATGAATAAAGTAATTAGTGACACATTAGCCTAGATTTGCATAACTTGGATTAACTGTCACTATATAACATCTCGTGTCCACTTCTTTTAAGTGTTTTAGACAACCCATGGCAGGCACTGGTGTTCAGTCTCACTCTCCACCAAAACCATCCAAATTTATTTCAACAGTTTAAAAACAGGTATACTTCAAAGATGGGAATAAAACAAAAACAAAAATTGATCCAGGAAAAAAATTCTAACAAATGTCCTGAGTACTCGACCTGTTAAATTCTGTAAGCAGATAATTCGAACACAAAAGGAACAAAAATTTCTCTCAACAATTTATTTTTTCTGATGAACCTACTTGTCTGCCAAATGAACCTACTTGTCTGCTAAATGTCATGTAACTATATAAAACTGCAGATACTAGCAACAGAACATCCGCATTGGATGCAAGAGATCTTCTTGCTCAACATCTTCTGAAATTTAATGTGAGTAGGAATTTGTTTTTTTTTTCCATGGAGATTGTAAAGATATCTTGATGCACAGGACTTGAAATTGGCTTTTAATAAAATAACGAGTAAGCAAATCGCAATAATATTGTGCCGCCCCCTTGCTCATATCGAAGGCACCTCCGGAGCATGCCTTTAGAGGTTTCAGATCAAAAAAAAAGTTACCACGTTGTTCGCAAAGGTCGATTTACTATATTGATTTTGTCAAAATGCCGAAATTAAAACAAAAAGCATTTCGTACATCGACCTAAAAATTTCGTGACACACACACGAATACAGCCGTTTAGTAAATATAGATTTTAGACGAAAATCAGCTTTATAATTTACAACAGGTCAGTTTTATAATTAATCCGTTCGTTACTAAACACTCTGAATTTTGTATGAAGGCAAACATATTTTTATAATATATTCAAAATGTGAAGCTTGATAAAATGTTACGATTGAACACTTTTGCACTACTTTGACAGTATGTATGAACTCAATGCTTTTATACTGAAAATATTCTTAATATAGAGAAATATGCAGAAAACCTGTCATGTTAAATTAAAGCTAATGAAATATTTGTCGTCATTCAGAAACAAGGGAACCAAAAATTCTTATACCATCAAAGTGAGGGAAATATATTCATATTGAAGTGATAATAGTTCAGTAATACTAAATATTACAAAAACTTAGATATAGTAAACGAAAATGTATGAAAAATTAAACGTCACAAAATATGTTCATTCCTATATAAATGTGATTTATTCTCAGAATCAGATTGCACCTTTGACTTTAAAACAAATAATACAGGAAGATATGGTTCAAATTTTGTCTGAATTTAATTTTATGTTCCATTTACCTGTCCATTTCCTTTATTTATATTGTAGAACTTGTTTACACATTCACATAATCCCATAATTAATAAATTTTTTAAGATTGTTTTATAATTTTTTTTTATTTATTTTTTTAGTTTATTATAAGTACGACCTGCTTATTCAGCCTTTCAGATTAAAATTTGTATCATAGACTATACAATTAATTAATTGATTTAAGTTTAAAAATACTTTTATTCTAAAAAACTTAATAAAAAAAATGTTTAGCAACATATTTTACTGAAGTGCAATTAAAGAAACAAAAAAGGCAATATGCAATATGTTCTATGGAACTTAACGCTTCTTTTTAAAGTGTTTGAAAAGATATCTACCGTGTCTAACTGGTGCAGCCATTTGATGTGGAGGTACTTTAACTCCGTAATTGCTCCAAGAAGGTTCCGGCATTCCACGTATAGATCTGGTGTCCAACATGACCACAAGCACATCTAACTAGTGCTAGCTGACATACATGCTCCTACACTACAACAATAATGTGCTTTTTGCATACATTTCTACATGCCACATATCAACTAACAAATTTATCTACCTGCCAATTCAGGTAAAGCATTTAAAAAGTTACAACTTTAGTTTTATTCGGCACTTAAACGAAAAAAATAAGTTTAAATAGTTAGCTAGTGACTCATTGGAGAGCAAATTATCATAACAATATCAACACTTCGGAAGGGGAAAGCATATTTTACCCCCAGGCCATTCCTGGGGGGGTGGGACCAAAACATAAAAAAGTCGATTATCGAACGAGATTCTGCACACACTTACCAATTTTCAAACTGGACATATTCTTTTATGACTCACACGCATTTCATATGGTGTTATTAATTTCAAATTAAACTAAGCAGCCTCCCTCGCCATTATTTTTAAACATAACAATCAGGTAGTATAGCAAACCGATTGTCTATACAAAAATTTTATGCAAGTAGAATAGATGTCACTACGTAACATGAGCGTAAAATGTGGCGTTCTTTCGTTCTATCTCGGTCATACCTAAGTTTTCGTGATTCTGTAAATACAATATAATTCATTGGTTTTCCTTGTCTGATATTGGTCGTGTGTGATCCAAATAAGTAGATCTCTAGGCATTAAAGGAATAAAGGAAAACTATGTCTATAAATAAACCAAATTAAATTTCTAAATTCCCCCACCCCAAAAGAAACTTGAATTTCATACAGTAATCTGTTCGATAATCAGCACCCTCTATGTGAACATGGTATTTTGAAATAAAAACTGGATCTTATTCTGTTAAGTTAACCATAGCAATAAAATTTGCACAGCAAAATTAACATGCTAATAAAAAGTGTAAATTAAGAAATTATTCATGTTCTGAATTTGTGATGTATTTCAATTTCTGGAAAAGGAGAGGATCTTATTATTTTTTATTAACCATAGAAATACAATTTGTTGATGGATAGGAGTGTACTAGTTCTGGCGGTCCTGGCTTGACCCTGGAACTAAGAAGAGGAATAAAGTTAACCTAAATTCGGTTGTTCGTACGATTTCTATTATTTGTTACAACAGATGATTATTTGACTGAATAATTTATGATTGTATTTTTACTTATTGTGGGTACATACGCTTACCCCACATGTGTAAGGTTATTGTTCGCCATCATGTTATTTATATATAATAGTATTAAGACCTGTAAATAATAAATTAGGCATTAAAATTACTTACTTATTGCAATTATCATCCAAGACATGTGTTAAAGTCCGTATAGTACAATAAAAACGTGATTCCACTCCTAAAAATACTATGCCCTCTTCGATAGCTCGTTCGCTCCTAGTTATTTATTTACCAGTAAATAAATAGCATAGCAACATCAAAAACGTAGTGAAATGAGATTTTTTTACTACGTTCCCCTAAACACCGCTATACTGTCATTATAGACAATCGGTACTTATTCTATATTTACAATGAAAAATATTATATTTAATGTTTCTACTTTATTATATTTATTTTTAATAGCAAATTGTTACAAAAAAAGTATTTTTTCTCAATACATCCACCAATTAATTCCAATGTTGTGTTAAGCCGGCCACAGACTTCGTTCTTTTTCATCCATTCGTATCGCCGCGATTCGAATCGCCGTGCCAAAAGCGCCAAAAACCGAAGTGTGTGGTGAAAAACCGTCGTGTCGCATCGTCGGTTAAAATATCTGCTGGTGCTTGATTTTTGGAAGGACGGTTCATCGGGTATCGTTCCGAACCGACAGTGTGTGGGGATATCCTTCCAAGTCGTCGCGTCGATTTGTTTACATTATCGTAGTAGGCGTAATTAAGGGGAATAATATGTCTTAAAGACTGTGGGGAAATCGCTGTCGAAAGATTTAAATCTTCATAAGATCTTCCGATCGCTAAATAACGCAAAGTTACTGTAAGCCTTTCATGTGGAGAAATTGCTTCTCTTAACTGAGTGTCCTGCTTAGTAATATATGGTATTACCAGATTTAACAATTCTAAATATGTTTCTTCATCCATCCTTAAGTAATTACCAGTCTCCTGGATCCAATTTTAGCTCATTTAATAAATTAATATGAGAATATGTTTTTAGCTTTAAATGCCCATGTTTTGACCCATATTGAAACGCCGTTTTTTTTTTGTTTTTACTTAAAACAGCAACTGCCGCCGCCATTGCTAATATCTGCTTCCTTTTCATGACGTAGTGAATTCGACTACTACTGAAAATTAACTTCCAGGATTGCTCGTAGTGTGTGGTCAAAAAAGTTCGGCGATTCGACTCGACGTTCCGAATCGCGGCGATACGAACGGATGAAAAAGAACGAAGTCTGTGGCCGGCTTTACAGTTTATGTTGTGAATCAAAGATCAGAGATTAATATTTCTATCACAAAAAGCTATTCTCAACAGAAAATAGATCTGCCGAGTTAAAAGGGTTAAAAGTCTGCATTAGGGGTATGTTACTTCCTATCCTATATGCCGTAATGGCAAACAGTGCCAACTGCCAAAGGATGTAAACGGCCACATCAAGAAGACTAGAGAGTAAGGAGATATAGCTCCTCGAAAAATCAGTGGTGGGGGTGGCACGAAAAACGTCGGCAATATGGCAGGCTCGCGTAGAAGCGCGCGGGATCTGCGTATGCCGTTTATCCTCGTCTATCGCGGTTTCTCTCTCACACTATCGAAATGTCGGGTTCCATTGAGTCACGATCAGGGCTTTTGCAGGAACAATTCGCATCGCAACAGTATCTCGACGCTTTTGATATATTCAACAGAAAAACTGGAAATGCTCAAAACACAGCAAACAAAAATAACCTCGCTCGATTCTACGCAATAACCGCCATGATAAAGCACACCACGTGATCACAGTGCGGACGCTTTTCGTGTTAGCCCCAGCCCTCGAGTTATGTATCCTGTTCTCTAGTCTTCTTGGGCCACATAATGCGCTGGCATCGAGATTATCCCGCCCTCTCTTTTCAGTCGCTATACCACTCCTCGTCCATCTGTAGACTGACAGAGGGACACAAGTAGTTGAAAAAAGAAAGCAATACAATACCGATGGCAGCGTCGCCACTAGGGAATATATTTTTTGACACTCTTCTATACGTGGTAGCATACCCCTGGTCTGTATTTCACATAAATCTCCAACCACTTTGACTGTCAGCAAATTTAATAATAGTCTGAAAATCAAAAACTTAGCATATATACGTCCTGGCAATTGAAAACCGTTGGCTATTGTTGTAGAAACAAACGTATTGTTTCTCTAAAAAAACAAATCAAAAATTATAACCTGTCAGATATTTGTACAAAATTTTCAAACTATCAAATTGTTTGTTCGAGATTAAATTTATTTCTGGGTGTGACAATCTTAACTTTGTTTCAAAATAAATTTACGGCAACCCTTTTTTCCTGTATTCATTGGCGTCGTACTTAAACTAAATTTCTCTATTTTAATAAGATTATTTTCTCTGTATTCTTCTGACTCCTAAATATTTATAACACATATTTTCTATAGCACAGATATCACTAGATCCTTAACATTATACTTCTAAATATATTTTGTTATATAGTTTTCAAATAGTAAATAGACAGTTTGAAGTATATGAGAATAAATAAAGGTAAGTACATATGTATATAATAGCATTATTAAAATAATGAATTTATATATTTTAAACAAAATTGATTTATTTATTTTCCGCTAAATTTATTGACGACATAAATGATATATTAACGGCAGTAATTAAGGCTGGAAATTCGTCCATTTAACCAAAAGAATGATATTCGTTGTAGTTTTAAGCTACATATTTGGTATAAAACGAGTTTTTTCGTCGTTGTCTCTTAAGGTGACCCGACTCTTATTTGAGTATTTCGATTGGCTCGTGTTTATTATAAATCTAATTGGCTCGGATTCTCGGGTATCGGGATCCTCTTCTGATTCTGAACATCTACCGATGTTCAGAATCAGAATCTAATGATGGTGCAGTTATTGATATTGACAATAAAAGTTTCGTACTGTATAAATTATATTAAAACATGAAATGCATTATTATTATAAAAAAGAAATAGGTTTCCCAAAAGTATTCCCTATTTTTCTTTGTTAACTCTATAGTTTTAGAACTTTATTGTTTTTCTGTAGTCTTCACGCTTCCCCGACCACATAAAGTATATATTATAGATAAGCATCTTCTCTTGTTGTTTCTCTATCTATGAATGACGGTAAATGCATCAAATGTTGTTTGCAACAAAAGTAAAAATAACCTTTTTGACTTTAATTTTTTAAACTACTTTTTCAATGAGATTAGAAGACCTAAATAGCAAATAAAGTACAGTAAGAAGCAGGTGTTTTGGACATCTAAATACAAAAATTGCTTTACTATTTAGCAAGCAGATTTCAATAGTGCTATAATATGTATATAAACTTTTTCCAACTAAACAATGCAAAAAGTTAAAACTTAATGCCATTTAATATACCGGTCTTGTTTTTTAATATATAAGAATAAAGTTATATCCACAGAATAATACTACATGGAATTCATCGAATACATTATATCATGAATATAGATGTCATGAAAGTTTTTATCACTAATTTTTAAACAAATTCATAAATATAAAATTATAGTTACAAATAAACCTATGCTCAATTAACATAAATACCATAAAATTGTACAATTTTAAGCTTATGGTATTTTATTTCCAACTTCTGGAAGATAATAAAATTGAAAATTGGGCGGTCGTGGGCGTGACCGTTGTGGTTGATAAGTGGAACGTACCCTATTTAGATTGCCCCAATATTGCAAATTTGCTAATTCCAAAAACACTAATAAATCCATATTCTTGTTACCAACACATCAAGAAGTCGTAGTCTAACTAAAGTATCTAAAGGAACTAATTAAAAAAAATGAAAAATTACATAAAATTACATATAAATAGTGAATGAAATTCCAATACGTCTATGATTGTACAGTAATATTTTAATGTATGTGAATATCTTATAATTTACTGTTAAGAAGAAAACAATTAACCGTGGTTACACCGGCTTTCCCTCGTGCTTCACATTGTCAAATTTGATAAAAAATGGCGGACCCTGGCTACAAGAGTCGTATCCAAAACTTTAAGAACAAAGGAAAAGATCAAGATGTAAGTACTTCTTGTAGGCTTATTATAAATTTATGAATTTTTTATAGGAGATATTGCTGTGTGCCAAGCAAATCTCGGTTTCGTTAAACTTATTAAATGATAATAAAGGTCATGATGCACATGCCAAAGGTGCTCTTAAATTGTGAAATTTATTAATTAAGTACATTTTCTAGGAAATGCGAAGGAGGCGAAATGAAGTCACGGTTGAACTGAGGAAAAATAAACGGGAAGAAACTCTACAAAAAAGGCGAAATGTGCCGGTGGTAGATTCGACAGATGAAGATGACATTGAAAAATCTTTATCAAACACTAATTTAGAGCAGCTTGTAGCGCAAGCTGCTGCAGATGACAACCCTCCACTGCAGTTGATGGCAGTTCAGTCTGCAAGAAAGCTATTATCTTCAGATAGAAATCCACCAATAGATGCTCTGATAGCAAGTGGAATTTTACCCATTCTTGTAAAATGTTTAGAACGTCAAGATAATCCATCTTTACAATTTGAGGCAGCTTGGGCACTTACAAACATTGCTTCAGGAACGTCGGCACAAACAAATAAAGTTGTGTCGGCTGGTGCTGTACCTTTATTTTTAATGCTTTTGCATTCGTCTCACCAAAATGTTTGTGAACAAGCTGTCTGGGCTCTAGGTAATATCATTGGTGATGGACCTGTGCTTAGAGACTATGTTATTGAACTAGGTGTTGTTGATCCATTATTATCATTTATCAAACCTGAAATACCTATATCATTCTTAAGAAATGTCACATGGGTTATTGTTAATTTGTGTAGAAACAAAGACCCTCCTCCTCCAAGACAAACAATTGAGGAATTGTTGCCAGCTTTAAATGCCCTTATCCATCATACAGATATTAATGTGAGTATTTTGCTCAGATTTATATATTATACTTACTCTCTATTACCACACTATCATTTAATAGTGATTTGAAACACTATTGATTGCATTGAATAACTAATGCCAGATTTGGAGTATCTTATTTCTAAAGTATAACTGCTATAATTTTTCTTATGCTGATTACTAGGTGGAGAAAGATTACTATAATAGTATTATTACTATAAAGCCGACTTGCACAGCTAACAGAGTCATATTATGGGGAGGCAGTTATACATACATGATTCAATTTAGGTATTTGACTTTTATGTTACATCGGTGTACTATGTATATTATATCTTTATAAATAAGACACCACACGTGCTATGTTGTTAAGGACTGCTTATAGATTGCACTGAAAGGAGCAAGAATATTAAATATTTAGGTGTTACAATCGACCAAAATCTTAAATGGGATGATCACATATGTTATCTCGCTAAAGTTAAAAAACTAATTCGTAAGTTTTACCAACTATATAAGGAAAATTATGACTAGATTGTTGCTCTTAATCGTTTATAAAACTCTTGTTGAATCCCTTTTGTGATATGGAATATAGGTGTGGGGAAGTTTGTATACCAACTCTTGCAAAAGCTTAACGTAATTCAAAATTATATACATGAAAAAAGGCAATACTCAACTAACTTATTATATACAAAAGAGATATAACATTTGTCTTTATATTTTATTTATATTATATATCAACATAAAGAGCTTCATCAACAAATAGCACATAGATATACTACTTGTAGTAATACCAAGAAACTATTGCAAATTCCTGTTGCCAATAAAGATAAAGCACATCAGTTTGTATCCTGTATATTTCCTAGAGCATATAATCTCGCAGATAAGAAATATAAAATACTTTAAACTCTTTACCATTGCAATAAAAGAATTTGTTTTTTACCATTGCTGGGATTTTATCAAATTGTTGGATTAAGTATGAAATATTTGTTTATATATCATTACTCCATGTTTAGTTCTTAGTCTTGTTCTTAGTCCCCTGTTTTCTTCGACTTTACACATTCATTCATTAAGATATTTCATACATTTTCTTAAATTTTTGGTTTTGTATATACTTATTATTTATAAAAATATTTTTTGCACAATACAGGTGTTTACATACTTAGATGCAAGATATACACATAAGTATGCGTATTTATTGTATAAAACATTGATTTTCTTTATTATTTGATAATCACAATTTAATCCTTGTGGAGTTTGTAACTTAACTAGTGTATACGCTTATTTTAACACTAAAAGTAAAAATAATTAAAAACTACTAAGTTGGGTTACAATTGTTACAATTAGTGTATTGTAATATAATTTTCTATGATACATTGCTTTTGTCAATTCATAACTATCGCGCCCTTGATTTCCATATAGATTCCATGTTAATCTGGAATTTATTCTCAATGTTTTGTAAGCATTGTTGAGGGCATTGTATTCATCAGAGCTGCTTTCTGGAAGATTCCAGAAATCAACATCAGGGGTGCTTATTTGAAGATTGCAATATTCCAGATTCTGGAAGATTGCAATCCTTCAAAAAGCGGTATTAAAGAAGTCACCTATAATTGTTGACACATCAGCAACAAACACACTATATCTGTACAAATTTTAATTATCACACTCAAGTATACAAATGCAAGGTGTCAACTATTATGCTATGAGGATTCTTCAAGTAGCAAAAAGTTTGTACAATTGATGCTACCTAAACTTTCAATGCGAAAAATTTTTTTTGTACAATTAATGCTACCTAAATTTTAAACGCGAGTATTTTTATTATAATCGAGTGGTATGTATATTATTTTACAAATAGAACTAGACTTAGAACTATATGTTTATTCCCAATTTAAAGATCGTATAGTAAAGAAATTCGTTGTATTAGTTTGTGATAGAATAAAACATCATAAATTAGTTGCACAAGCAGTATAGTGAAATATTGAATTTAAAATTAATCTTAGTGAAAGTATATCTTAAAAAAATGATCTTTGTTGTGTTTAATAATATGTGTATTTTAGAATATCGTTTATATATTTGTCAAAGATATGTTTTTTTTTTTCTGTGGGCAGATATTGGTTGATACTGTTTGGGCTCTAAGTTATCTCACAGATGGCGGAAATGATCAGATTCAAATGGTTGTAGATAGTGGAGTGGTACCAAAATTAATTCCTTTACTTAGCCACAAAGAGGTTAAAGTTCAAACAGCAGCTCTTCGGGCAGTGGGTAACATAGTAACTGGTACAGATGAACAAACACAGGTTGTATTGAACTGTGATGCTTTGTCCCATTTCCCTGCTCTCTTGACACACCCTAAGGAGAAGATTTGTAAAGAAGCTGTTTGGTTCTTGTCTAATATTACAGCTGGAAATCAAATGCAAGTGCAAGCAGTTATAGATGCTGGTAAGACATGTTTTTTACATACATATAAAATTATAATTTTAACACTTTCTTATTTCATTAATCTTAATAAACTATGTGAACTTTCAAATGTTTAGTGAGTAAACGATTAGTACTAAATTGTTTAGGACTAAACGGTGTACTAGCAAGGTTAGATGAGAAGTTGAGTAAAATTATTGATGAAATGCTATTGAATGTAATTGAATATGGAGAATTTTCGTTTTATTTTATGGTAGTGAGAAAACTTAATTATTAGAATGAGATAGTAACTTTAAATAGACAATAATATTTTTATATAAATGATTTTTGTTTGGAATTCACTGATGCATAAAATTATACGCACTCTAATACATTATAAAAATAAATTCTCTTTGATTGCATAACTATTAAGATATTGTACTGACATTTTATCAGAGATATTGTTTACAGACATGTTGCTTAAAATACATAAATAAATATAAATATAACAATAAAAATAAAAATAGACACAAGTATAAGCCCATATAATGCAATCTATATAAAAATTAATGTTTGATATGGCCTCCTTTTCTTAAAATTTACCCAAAAATAAGTTTTTGGGTAATTTTGGGGTTGATGTTATGCCATTTTGTTAAAAGTAGAACTTTCAATTGATATTTTATATTTCTGAATCCTATTTTCTGATTTAGTCCAAAGGTGTTCAGTGGAGTTAAGATTTGGGGATTTTGGAACTGTAAATGTGTGGGGTATTATACAGCAAAGCTGTTGTAAATATGGAAACACGTCATGCACACGTGACCAAACAAAATTGGTATGAACTGAGATAAAAAAATCAGGTTCAAATCAGCTTCCCTATTTGCTAATTACTTTTTTAGGAAAAAATATATTGGCAAGGAATCTCATATGACTACAAATATTATACTCTGTAGATGTTTGCCGTTTATTTTTCGTATCTTTTAAATGGTAAAGATTAAAATTGAAAGAAAAATGTACAGGAAGTATGTACAAAATTAAGATTCGATGACTGAGAAGAGAATTAATGAAGATATGCAACATTTTGTAAGTGGCTGCAAGCTTGTGACAAAATGAACTTACAGCAAGAGCATAATTTCCATCAGCAAATGAATAAATTGTCTAAATATAGAACAAGATTTAAAATAACTATCAAAACAAAGTGGCACTCAATCTACTACTGATGAAGATAAAATATTTATGTTTGCAGAAAAATTCAAGAAGCAATAAGCAGAAGTCCCATCCTAATTTTAACAAAAACAATTATACCACTAGTATAAGGGCTACTTTTAAAATCATATTAATAACAAAAATAGGATATACGTATAGATATCTAAGAAGGGGAATACTTTAAAATTTTGGCAAAGCAAAGGAATACGGCACTAGAACAATTATTTGACTGAATTATTAGATCAAGTAATTGTTGTATAAATCATACATTAACCACAATGCTAATAATTGCAGACCAATTAGTGTCCATTCCTGGAAAATTGTTTGAAAAAAAATTAAAAGAACAACATAAATGTTCAACTATCCATTCCATATTTTGGCATCCAGACTTACTCTTTAAATTAAAAGTTACTGTTAATGTTACTGATTATCTTATACATATTGTACGAAGATACTTCAGATCAGAATGATCAGAAAATTAACAGTAAAAGTCAGAAAATAAACAGTAAAAATCGTAGTCACCACATCTAATGAATTTGCTACAGCACAAGAAACACCACACGGATCACCCTTATTTATCACATCTCTTATATAACGTGAACTGCTATGATATCTATACTAGGGAATGGTCTAGGACTTTTTACATACTTTAATATATGGATGATACACCACACTGATTGCACATGACGACAGTGAATAAGTATATAGAAAACTGGACAAAATCAATCTCAACCTCGATACCAAAACCTCTAAATGACGTATTAAAATTAGAGCTGCACACTTCAGATGTTTAACCTACAAAAATGAAAGAATCAATGTTCAGAGTGCTATAAAAATATATATGTGCCAACCTATTCTAGAATATGGGCACACCCTAAGCTAGTTCCTCTGGTACCGTCCAGCCCAAAAATAAATGCGCTGGTAAACATAAAATATTTGGAATATCAGTAGTCTAGTGTTCATTATTTTCATTAGAAAATTTATTGAAAAATTAAAAAGGAATTTTTGTCATGATCAGTTGCAGGACAATAAAGGAAAATTTGCAAAGCGGAAAGTAATACAGAAACGTTTAAATTGTATTGCAAAAATGGATCTTGCGAAAAGTAAACAGAGTAACTAACCTAAATGACCTAAATTTAAAGTTCTATTGAGTTTTTTATATTGGAATTATATTTTAGAAATAGTTTTTCAATTTAATTCCCTTAAATAAAAAAGGTACCTACCTAAAATTGTATGTACTTTTCTATAGTAACGGTATGTCTTCATGTTCCAGTGTAATTCTCAGATATAAATATGCATGTGGTGCTCATTCCATAGTCGGTAGCCAATAATTAAATAATTTTCAGTGTATATTAAATCTAATAAGTCGTATGATTTTTTTCAGCATAAGTTGGAAAAGCTTATATTATACAAAATATTTTAGTAAAATTATTGTTTTGTTTTGTTAAAATTATGTTTCTTTACGTTTATTCAAGCTTTGGTTTTAGGCTTGCTTCCTAAAATAATTCACAACTTAAGCAAGGGTGATTTTCAAACTCAAAAAGAAGCAGCTTGGGCAATAAGCAATTTAACGATAGGTGGAAGTAAAGAACAAGTAGCCAGACTTATTCAAGAGGGAGTAATACCACCCTTCTGTGATCTGCTCAACTGTAAAGATGCTATGGTTATTCAGGTCGTCCTAGATGGGATTAACAATATGTTAAAAGTGGCCGGGCCACAAGTTGAACAACTGTGTACCATGATTGAGGAATGTAATGGTCTTGATAAAATTGAAGCACTGCAAAATCATGACAACATTGAAATTTATAGACTGGCATATGATATAATTGAACAGTACTTTAGCGGTGACGTAAGTAATCAATATTTAGTTTTTAGTACAAATGAAACAATTATATTTACAATACATTAAATTTAATATTAGTATTAATTTTTTATATAATATTAATATAAAAATTATAGCTATTAATATAATTATAATATTTTTATTCTTATTTTTACAAGATCTAAGCAATTGGGTGGGATATATTTTGGGAATATATTTTGTGAGGCAATTATGACTTAATCTATC
The DNA here is from genome assembly GCA_037954035.1 of Rosalia funebris. Classification (NCBI taxonomy): domain Eukaryota; kingdom Metazoa; phylum Arthropoda; class Insecta; order Coleoptera; family Cerambycidae; genus Rosalia; species Rosalia funebris. The sequence continues at coordinate 39,956,156 of JAZFAV010000022.1, read as the reverse complement.
CTCAGACGATCTGATCATATCTATAAACATACATATTGTACTGGGAGTCATTAATATGAAAAATATCCTAACCTATTCATGCCAGTCTCCGGCTTTTAACATGGAATACTGGGGTGTGACGGTGGACTACATGGAGTATATTCCACTGCACTACTTAGCAGATATTATGATAGACATATGTATTGATTTTTATTTATACTTCCTAATTATGTTAAATACATTAATTTTCTAGTTTTCTTCCAGCTTTTTACTTCCCTAGTAAACAAGTTTCCTTTATTATCGATTTTGTGTATATTTTTGTTAAGATATACTAAGATATAGTAGTACTTGCTTGAGCAACCACTACTATATCTTAGTTATCTTAAATGTAAAAAGGTGCAACTATCTAGCAAAGCCCTTCATCTTACTAATTCCAGTAGGTAGTAAGTAGTCTTCTAAAGAATTAAATTCTGGTAGAATTTATTTGGTATTTGTTAGGCTTCCCCATCACCCCAGATTGACAGATTTATATATAAAAATAGCCATTTGTGAAATTAAGGAAGCTCAAGTATCAATTCTAATGTGTATGATTTGAACTTGATTGCAGATATTTATCTGGGTTTATAGTTTTGTGTTACACAAGTTAATAACTTGCATTTGAAAGTCAAATGTTTAGCCAAGATTCTATTGTAAAGATAGTAGTTAGAAGGGCTGTTGTGAGATTTTTCATTTCTTGAAAATTGCTTCTTTTGTCCATTTTTTCTCTATCAGTGAATCTTATAATATTCCAGAGTATTTCTGTTCAAGATCTGTATTAAATGGCAAAAATTAAACACAAAAATAAAGAGATCATAAATAACAAACACAGCATTTATCTTTAACTAATCAAATTATCATAATCACTAAATAATTATACTATTATGTTTTATTGATTTTAAATATGTACATTATTTTAGGCGGATGATGATCCAAACCTAGCTCCAGCTGCAGGAGAGAGTGGATTCACCTTTGACCCCAATACAAATGTACCAAACGAAGGTTTTAAATTTTGATCTTTTAATAATTACTCAGAGTAATTGTTATCTGTTTATTCGCAGACGAGCGTTGCTTCCTTACTGATGTCAAAAGTTATATGTACGCTCATTTTAAGTTCATGTATATATTATATATTTTTTTATATAAAATAATTGCAACTTTATATTTGTAGGATATTTATTTAATTTGAATTAACAAGTGGTTATTTTTATGGTGAGAATTATGAAATTTTAATAAAAAGTAAAGTTTCATAGTTTTTTTTTTAATTTTAATTTTATATTTGAATTAGGTAAATATTCGGGTATACTTTGAGGAAAATAAAATGTGATGTATAAAGTCAAATAGTTTTAAAATGATCGTACATAGTAAAAGATCTGAGCATGGTAAGTAATCATTTATTTATTTTTTTTTATGCTTTATGCATCTTGATAATTTAGTCTTTATTTAATCCTTACTTGCAATAAAACATCATGCACAGATTTGATTAGATTTTACCTTGTATTTATGATATTAGTCTTTAGTAAACCTGTTTGCTGACTGAAACTAACTAATTGTTTAAAAGTGCAGATGTGTTTACTAAATAAAATAAAAATAGACAAAGTGAAACATTTGACTGTTTACTACTTATTCATTGTTTATACGGTGGTTGTCAAAATGATGTAATCAATTTAAAATGTCGTTATACATACAAGGATATGTCACATTACCTTTGGATCCCTATATCATATTTGATTTTGAATAAAAATATCTTCATGACTTAACATTTAATAACAGATAATAAAATGTTTTAAATTGACTATAACATTTTGGTCTACCCTTATATTATTTAAAATAGGGTTTTGACAAAATTCTTATTTGGTTACCATGAATTTATGGTATGTTTGTTTTTAAATAAGTAATAATCAAAAATACAAATATCATTTTTTATGTAAGAGTATTAAAATTATAAGTAAAATATTTTAGATTTTTCCTTATCTTAATGTTTTACTAATTAGAAACTATTTTCAATTGTAAATTTATATAGAATAAACAATTAAAAACATTTGTGTGTTTTTTTTTATAGCATTGGGCAGTATCTAATGAAATTCAGAATTAAAATTTTAAGTTTTGCGATTTTAAAATACTTTGCATTCATTTTGAAGCATATTATTTCTATATTGAATTATGTAAATGAGAGTTGGAATGGTCAATCATGTTAAACATCGGCAGCATCATTTTTGGTTTCTATTACATTTCAGTTTATATTTTACTTTATATACGTTCAAAGAAAAGTTTATACGTATAAAGAAAATCATATAACAAAACGTACTTGGAAATACAATATAGTTCAATTACATAATTTGGTAAATACACTGTGTATTAATATTATAAACATTTAATACTTTTAAATTAACATTCTACAGATAAACTGTAGTCAGAAAGAAAATATAAATTCATATAGATTGTGTACCTACTAGGGTTTTAATTGTTAAAATAGAGGGAAACATAATGTGTGAATTCTTGAAATTTTTATAGGTCAATAATAACTAGTGAGTTATAATAAAAGATACTTCGGCCTAACCTGATATACTATCTCCTGGTGAGCCTAATGTACCTAAAAATAGAACTACCTTGTCATGCACAATAATCGGTTAGATGTTAACTTGATGTTTGCTTTGCGTGTGGCGCTGCTGTTGTGTTTTTTAAGTTGACGACACAAAATTGACAGTATGAAAAAAATGTTTTCATTAAAAAACAATATTTAAAGCACATAGGAAGCAACCTATATCACTAATAAACAATGTGTGACTAATGCTTTGTGCTTGTAATTTATCTTTTATTGGACTATCCCATGTTTTCAAGAATGCTAAAAAAGTCAAAATGGAAAATTCAAGTTCAATTTATTTTGCTCAAAAGTTTATACTAAGAGAGTTTATAATACAGTTATTAATAATATATAAAATTATATTATTAATAATATGTAGATAAGACAACTGAGTATGAGTAGTAGAATTTGTACTTGTACAATGTTAAGGATTTGACCACTTATCGACTATGTATATAGTGCAATAAGCAAGCGCTAAGAACAATAAAAACTAGACATCATAGAAAATGTTAAATATATAATAAACATTTCTGTTGTTTATAACAGTTAACATTGTATATGAAAAAAAAAGTTCACAAATTTGTATTAGCAATAAGAATGTGTTTTCTAATGCACCATATTTTATTTTTAAATTATTTTCTAAAGCACCACAACTGGCAAGTTAGTGACCTCTGACGGCAACATTTAGAACTTTGTATTTGATTGCATATGCGGATTTTAAGAATACAGGAATTAGTTTTTGTGAATATATGTATGTATCGTAGTCTCATGGTGAAATACGTCAATTCATGCAAAGCCTAGGCAGTACATGAACTGCCGGCATATTATGTAAATTCTTAATGTTACACAATCTGCCTAGGCATTTCATGAAACGCCGTGCTCGTCTCGGCACATGATGTTTCAAGTCATCCTACACGATCTGCCGTAAATTAGATATCGACTGTTCGTGAAACGACCACGATGGCCGGCAGATTGTGTTCTCTGATTTATCGTCTATCTATATGGATGAAATAAAATAATAATACAGATAAAAGTCATATATTTTACGACTAAAAAATAAAATTCTCTTTAAAAAAATAAAAATAATCTTCAAACTTGCAATAAACAACAAAACAGAACAATAAAAAATAATAATACAGGTAAAATACATAGACTTTACAACTAAAAAATTAAATTCTCTTTAAAAAAATAAAAATAATCTTCAAACTTGCAATAAACAACAAAACAGAACAATAAAAAATAAACTAGCTACCTATATATACAGAATTTTTTTTCACTTATTGGCGCACAGGCCACTTTTGTGACATCTGGATTTGCATTGCAGTTTTGCTTTAAGACATTTGCATCTATTGGTCTTACATTGCACCTTAGAGGGTCGGCATGAACATTTTACATACCCCTGCCCGTTAAACAAAGATTCGAAGGAAACGGCTTCTCTAATTGACATAAATTTAGATTTATTTACCTGATTAAGGTTAACAAAGTTTGATGTTGCTTTTTTAATGTCAGGTCTATTGAACAATGATTTGATAATTCCGCCAACAGTAGCAACCTGGTATACGCCGCTTTTAATATCCGTAACTACTGAAATAAGATTTGGTGGATCTCCTGGACTGCGATCAACTTAAAGACACAGTCCCCCATGTTTATGTTTGGTAATATTTTTTTTGTAATCGCAATCATCTGTTCTGCTTGGCGTTTTTGTCCCGCAAAGCTTTATTCTTGCTGAGTTTTTTTAGTTTCTTCAGAGCTGCAAAAATCGCACATGTTTTTCCCGTTAGTACAATTTAAATGTACCGGCATTTTACAAATATCGTACGTACTCATGTCATCTGTTATATTGTTTTCACAAACAATACAGTTATCTGTATTATTTTCTGCACAATTGCCTAACTCAATAGCCTCAATTTCAATTTGTACATCATCTGTATCGACAAGATTGTTATCATAATCAATCAAGTCATTTTCATTTGACACAATTTTTTCTGCATTATTTTCTGCACAATTGCCTAACTCAATAGCCTCAATTTCAATTTGTACATCATCTGTATCGACAAGATTGTTATCATAATCAATCAAGTCATTTTCATTTGACACAATTTTTTCTGCATTATTTTCTGCACAATTGCCTAACTCAATAGCCTCAATTTCAATTTGTACATCATCTGTATCGACAAGTTTGTTATCATAATCAATCAAGTCATTTTCATTTGACAGTTGGTTTACCATATTCTCTTCTGGCAATCCCCCCTGCTCTGTTTCGTACCGTTGAGTAGTATCGACTTCTGGTGATTCTTCTGTCACTTCGTGGACTAGTGTGTGTCCTTGAACACCTAATTCATTTTCATTCATTTCATCTTGCTGCTCTTCGTGCTGATCATTTTCATATTGTTGAGTTACATCTATTTCATTCTGCAATTTGTCTACCTCCTCTGCGGTAGTTATAGTTGAAATAATACTTTTAGGGAGATTTGTTGATTCCAGACCTTGCTTCGAGTCAATCCCAAAAGCTGCTTTAAACGAGCTTCTACCTATCACTCTATGTAGAAAAATACGCACCTCCTTTAATTGACTAATGGTACTCGGTCGTTTGTTCGGCTTTGCTATGTAGTATTCTTTGTAATGCTCACTGAACAGTTCTTTTTCACTCTTACTTTCTATAGTTTCCATTAAACAAAACAAAACAAATAAGCACATGTAATAGAATACAATCTTCCGGGCAACGTTGGTCACTTCACGAACAGTCGATATCTAATTTACGGCAGATCGTGCAGTACGACTTAAAACATCATGTGCCGAGACGAGCACGGCGTTTCATGAAATGACTAGGCAGATTGTGTAACATTAATAATTTACATAATATGCCGGCAGTTCATGTACTGCCTAGGCTTTTCATGAATTGACGTATTTCACCATGAGACTACGACATATGTACATGTAATACAAGTTTTGTGTAAACCATTCATAAAACACTTAGGATTGTCATAAGAAAGCGAAAAATGTATTGAATTAATTGAAACTGTGGTACAGGAAGGGGATAGATAAATATAAAGTTTGGATGTACAAATTTCGAATCAACAATACAATATTAAGAATCAATGATTATATGTGGACACATATTTTCACATTGGTCTTCGCAAAAAAGTCCGAAAATCAGGAAAATTAGTACCATCTTTCAATTTGCCTGTTACATTTCATCTACGCCCAATTCAATTTAGTAACACTTAAATCATAGTTTCTCATTAGATATTCCCTATTGCAATGACTATTTACTTACATAATTAAAAAAATGTACAATAATAATCTAGAACATTATTTTGAAAGGTAAGCAAGGAAAAAAGTCCTGTTCTTTTCCACCATTTGCAAACCGATACAAATGCCCCCATGGATCGATTGACTATCCAGTACTGTTTCAATTAAAGTACCTTTGCTACCAGACTGCACTCAATGGGAAAGTTGGCTGTATGTATACTGTACTAAGCCAAGCATTTTAAGGAAGTAAAACGTTTTATTCCGACTTTTCAGAATTCAGTATTTTAGCTAGTGCGAACACCAAATTAAAAATAGAATATTAATACTCTCTATAAAAATAATCTAAAAATAAAGATAATCTAATAGTCGTGGATACAGAGATGGTTGGTGTGTACTTGTAGTCATACTGCTGCTATTTTATTAAAATTGCAGCGTTTTCATATAATGATGTAACAATTTTAAAATCAAATAACGAGTTCTGTCAGCCCCAATAATGTTAAATAGTCCTATTCTCAGGTAATTTTATTCTTAAGGATCTCTTGCCTATGTCGATGTTCAAGTACTACTGCAACTCAAAATATGCATTTGATGCATCATCTCAGCAATGATCTATTTTTGAGTTTGTATGGGTAATGTTAAGAATAATAATAAACCGAGAAAGAGTTCGTACAATTTATTCCCTGAATTCACCAGTACCCGTTTTACGCTCTGTCAGCTTACAATTACTCTCCCGGTCTGACTCTCGGACATCCAAGTCCCGTCATTGTTTATACTTGGAGACGACCGAGAGTCGGGCCGTAACATAAACATCTCGTGTATCGTTACACCGAATTAATACAGGCAATTATAAAAAATTGATTTCATAGAACATGTCCTCTCACAATCGGCCGTCCTAACCTGGCACGTCCTCGGGCCATCCTCATGACCTGTGAACAAAATAAAATCAACCAGAAACGGTGTCCTTTTCTTTTAAATAAATAATAAAAATCTGACGAGTAACCAGTATGCATCAGGAGGGATTTCTTTCAAGCTCTAAACCATCGAAAAGGCCAATGCTCTACTGATCTGTTCCCACTCATTAACACATCAATTCAGTAAACATCAAGAGAGATTTCTTTCAATCTCTAAGCCATCAAGACCAATGTACTACTGATTTGCCAAAATTCATTAACTCATCAATTCTGTAAACATCAAGAGAGATTTCTTTCAATCTCTAAGCCATCAAGACCAATGTACTACTGATTTGTTCACACTCATTAACTCATCAAATCAGTAAACATCAAGAGAGATTTCTTTCAATCTCTAAGCCATCAAGACCAATGTACTACTGATTTGTTCACATTCATTAACTCATCAATTCAGTAAACATCAAGAGAGATTTCTTTCAATCTCTAAGCCATCAAGACCAATGTACTACTGATTTGCAAACATTCATTAACACATCAATTCAGTAAACATCAAGAGAGATTTCTTTCAATCTCTAAGCCATCAAGACCAATGTACTACTGACATGCCAACATTCATTAACTCATCAATTCAGTAAACATCAAGAGAGATTTCTTTCAATCTCTAAGCCATCAAGACCAATGTACTACTGACATGCCAACATTCATTAACTCATCAATTCAGTAAACATCAAGAGAGATTTCTTTCAATCTCTAAGCCATCAAGACCAATGTACTACTGACATGCCAACATTCATTAACTCATCAATTCAGTAAACATCAAGAGAGATTTCTTTCAATCTCTAAGCCATCAAGACCAATGTACTACTGATTTGCAAACATTCATTAACACATCAATTCAGTAAACATCAAGAGAGATTTCTTTCAATCTCTAAGCCATCAAGACCAATGTACTACTGACATGCCAACATTCATTAACTCATCAATTCAGTAAACATCAAGAGAGATTTCTTTCAATCTCTAAGCCATCAAGACCAATGTACTACTGATTTGCAAACATTCATTAACACATCAATTCAGTAAACATCAAGAGAGATTTCTTTCAATCTCTAAGCCATCAAGACCAATGTACTACTGACATGCCAACATTCATTAACTCATCAATTCAGTAAACATCAAGAGAGATTTCTTTCAATCTCTAAGCCATCAAGACCAATGTACTACTGACATGCCAACATTCATTAACTCATCAATTCAGTAAACATCAAGAGAGATTTCTTTCAATCTCTAAGCCATCAAGACCAATGTACTACTGACATGCCAACATTCATTAACTCATCAATTCAGTAAACATCAAGAGAGATTTCTTTCAATCTCTAAGCCATCAAGACCAATGTACTACTGACATGCCAACATTCATTAACTCATCAATTCAGTAAACATCAAGAGAGATTTCTTTCAATCTCTAAGCCATCAAGACCAATGTACTACTGATTTGCAAACATTCATTAACACATCAATTCAGTAAACATCAAGAGAGATTTCTTTCAATCTCTAAGCCATCAAGACCAATGTACTACTGACATGCCAACATTCATTAACTCATCAATTCAGTAAACATCAAGAGAGATTTCTTTCAATCTCTAAGCCATCAAGACCAATGTACTACTGACATGCCAACATTCATTAACTCATCAATTCAGTAAACATCAAGAGAGATTTCTTTCAATCTCTAAGCCATCAAGACCAATGTACTACTGATTTGCAAACATTCATTAACACATCAATTCAGTAAACATCAAGAGAGATTTCTTTCAATCTCTAAGCCATCAAGACCAATGTACTACTGACATGCCAACATTCATTAACTCATCAATTCAGTAAACATCAAGAGAGATTTCTTTCAATCTCTAAGCCATCAAGACCAATGTACTACCGACATGCCAACATTCATTAACTCATCAATTCAGTAAACATCAAGAGAGATTTCTTTCAATCTCTAAGCCATCAAGACCAATGTACTACTGATTTGCAAACATTCATTAACACATCAATTCAGTAAACATCAAGAGAGATTTCTTTCAATCTCTAAGCCATCAAGACCAATGTACTACTGACATGCCAACATTCATTAACTCATCAATTCAGTAAACATCAAGAGAGATTTATTTCAATCTCTAAGCCATCAAGACCAATGTACTACTGATTTGCAAACATTCATTAACACATCAATTCAGTAAACATCAAGAGAGATTTCTTTCAATCTCTAAGCCATCAAGACCAATGTACTACTGATTTGCCAAAAATGAAAGCAAATAATCTTAGTCAAAAGCAAGCATAGCCAAATTCTGTATCATTCAACTCACCCTTAATGATCCTTCTGCATCTTAAACAATTTTAGACGATCACTGGCTACCACCCCTTTTAACCGTCTCTTGTCCTTGGATAGAGATACTACTCGGTACCGATCATTCCCCAGCACATGGGTGATCCGAACAGGACCAGTGAACTTCTGGACGAGCTTGCCACTGGAAAGCCCCTTAACCATGGGAGTTCGCTCCACTAAAACCATGTCCCCAACCTGGTATTGGGTAGGCTCCAAATGCTTCGCATCAAAACGCTTCTTCATACGCTTTGCTTGCCTCTCAATATTGCACGCCACTTGTCGACGCGAACGTTCTAAGTTACCCTGTCTATCTGCCTGACTATCAACACTAGTATCGTATCTTAACCGCGGGCGAAACCCGTACAATAGTTCCGAGGGTGATTTACCCGTAGTCATATTGATCGTACCATTTATACCCCACTGCACCTCTGGAATTTTACTTTCCCAAGAGTCATAACTTTCTTCCACGGCTGCAGTCCATAGCACGGAGTATTGTCGAATTAAAGCGTTCAACTTGCCCGTTAGTTCTAGGACAGGCAATCGTAGTTTGCACATGTTTTATATTATGACGTTTACAGAACTCCATCATATACAGGACCGTGAATCCTTTCCCACGGTCCGTTATTATTCTCTCTGGTATGCCGAAAAATTTCATTAGCAGTTCCAAAGTTGTAATGATATATTGAGTACTGGTGTCTGGTACAGCCTCGACCCATGTAAATTTCGTGAAGGCATCAACAATTACCAACATAAATGTATTATCTGCAGGGGATTTACAAAAAGGCCCTAAATGATCTAAATGTAACGTGTGAAATGGCTTATCTACTTTGGGGATGGGATACAATCGGCCTCTTTGCCTACCCGTTGGCTTTTTAGCACACAAGCATGGTATACAGTGTTTCACATACTTCGTAACAAATTTCCTCATGTCCTTAAACCAATATTTCTCTCGGAGTGACTCGAGAGTTCGATATAAACCTGGATACCCATTTTCGTCGTGATGTAACCTTGTGACTCTCCATCGAACATCTTTGGGAATAAGAATTTTCGGCTGTCCATCAACGATGCGACAAAGTTTGTCATCCACCATGGCGTAAACCTTTTCAGCAGTTCCTTTTTCTAACTGACATTTAATAGACTTGCAGTCATCGTCCTCATTTTGAACACACTGAACCCAGTCGGATTCCTTAATCAAGTTCACATTTGCCACTACGCTTCTGCTCAAAGCATCCACATGCCGCATTTGGGTTCCCGGTCGATAGACTACCTCGAATTCATATTCTTGTAGCTCCACCCACCATCTACCGATTCGTGGGGATAAATCACGCTTTGTCCAAGACAGACGAAGAGAGTTACAATCTGTTACAATCGTAAATTTCCTGCTATACAAAAAATTCCGAAATTTCCTGACGCAAACGACAACAGCCAGAGTCTCTAGTTCAAAACTATGGTATTTCGACTCACATTCTGAGGTTTGTTGACTACTATAGGCTATCGGTTTCCAGAGCCCATCTTTTTGTCTTTGCAGGAGGACTCCTCCGTAGCCTAACTTACTCGCGTCCGTATGCAATTGCGTTTCTAAGTCTAGATCGTACAATGCCAGAACAGGGTCACTCGCAAGCTCCTTTTTGAGTAACTGATATGAGTTTTCTTGATTAGTTGTCCAGTTCCATTCCTTATCCTTCTTGGTTAGCATTGTTAGTGGTTTCGCTTTTATTGCGAAGTCCTTAATGTATTTTCTAAAATACGAGGCTAGGCCAAGAAATCTTCTACCTTCATGGACGTTGCTGGGTTTTGGAAATTCTAACACAGCTTTTACTTTCTCTACCGATGGTCTTATTTCTCCATTTCAGATGATGGATCCCAAATATTCTACTTCATTTTGTAGAAATGAACACTTCTTTTTGTTAAGCGTCAGCCCTGCTGTACTGAACACATTTAGTACCTTTTCGAACAAGGTAGTTAGACGCTCTTGTATGTTCTCAGTTTCAGGCGATGGTATTGCAGGTACTTCAGTCTCTAAAGACTGCTCCGAAGAGATTCCCCGCGCCACACATTGCCCTTGTTTAAATGACGTGGTTACCTTGCTGACATTGTAGACCGTCAGAATTCCTAGTCCGAGTACTATATCAATTTGCTTTGCTGGAATTACAACAATGTTTTCATTTAAATTCCATTCGGAGCGCGCCGGTGTTAAGGAGCCTTGTACTAGTTCACACACAACTTGAATTTTATTGATTCCAGGAATTATTGTTACTTCTTCATTGGTACGCAAGGGATACTTGATAGTGTCTTCCATCGCTTCGGTAGGTAAGCTGTAATCATTTTCATCATAGAAGCACAAATTGTTTTCCTTTTTAATAACACATACTCTTGGCAACTCGGTAAATGACCGTCCTATCAACAAGTCCATGCTTTGAGAACCATCTGCTACCACTACGTTTGGGACTTTTCTTTCCACGTCATCCAGCTTTATTTTCGCTTCTGTCTCCCCAAAAGACGTTACAATTGCACCACCATATCCTTGCATTAATGTTTGCTTATTTTTATTTATAGAAAGTCCAAGCGCCTTTGCTCTAGTCTTTCTCAAAATCGTGCATGCGCTCCCGAAATCAACGTATGCTTTCACTACTTCGTTATTAATTTTTGCATCCACATGGTATTTCCGATCATCTTGAGTAATGTGATTTATCTTGACAGCTTCATTATTTGATTTCAGTTTGAAACATGTTTCTCTTGTATGACCCATTCTTTTACAATAACTGCAGGTGTGGTTGTTTATTTTACTCGTTGTGTCTGTGTTGTTAGATGTCTTATTTTTAAAACAATTATTAGCTTTATGACCTAGTTTACCACAAGTATAACAACCACGCGTTTTGCTGGGGCCGCTCAAATTTTGTTTATTTCCTTGGTCAGATTTACGGGCTGTGATATTCGAGAAATCTGACTCGACAATAAATTTTAATAATTGTTCGGTATTTTTACAACCCGCGGCCTGAGCACTCGCTTTAAGTAAATTATTATTGATTGTAGAAATTATGACGTCTGTAATGACATCGTCGGGTAGGTCGCAATGTTTACCTAAACGCAGTTTGTTATAGTAAAATGACACAACGTCTTCATTATGCTGTCTATCCGTGTTTACAAATTCTTTCAATTTCAACGCTATACTTCGGACAGACGGAAAGGCTAGAGTTAGTTTTTGTTTCCACTGCCGCCAATCACTATCAACTTCCATTTGACAATCATACCATGCTTTGGCATTACCTTCAAGATGACTTATCATAGCAAGTATTTTTGCACAATCGTCCCATTCATAAAGTTCGCCTAGTGAATCAATTTTATTTAACCACTGGTTTATGGTAATGCTTTCGGTTGACGCATCAAGTTTTGGGATCAATTCCATCCGCCCCACGTAACGTTGCATTACCGAATCACGTGAGTGTGATTTTGATTTATTGCTGGTATTAGTTCCCGACGTAGAAGGTCGTTCAGTCGATTGACGCGTCGGGCTACCGGGTGGGGTATGGGACCCTGACCGCGAACGACGCGTCTCTGGCGATACCCTACCTTGCCGGCCAGCGGAATTATGAAATGTCTGGTGAATTAGATCCTCTAATTTTTGAAATCTGTTTTCAAATTGCGTTTCCAATCGTTGTAAACGATCACGATTACGCGACCGAGAACGCTGACGCCGTTCTTTCCTGATCCGACTATGACTTCGACAATGTCGGTGTCGATCCATTAATATAAGGAAAATATTAGCTCGAGCGACACAAAATGCAAGTTCTCAAAATGCAAATTCGCGAATTAGTCAGACAAGCAGGCAACTTAGACGATAAAACAAAAGTCAAGGACTCACCAATGTTCTACCAAGCATTTGTCACAATCACCTGATCACCTGTTGCACAGAACGGCCCAAACACCTGATCACATCACCTGTGGTGTGGAGTTATGATCCCACTTCTGATATGTTAAGAATAATAATAAACCGAGAAAGAGTTCGTACAATTTATTCCCTGAATTCACCAGTACCCGTTTTACGCTCTGTCAGCTCACAATTATTCTCCCGGTCTGACTCTCGGACATTCAAGTCCCGTCATTGTTTATACTTGGAGACGACCGAGAGTCGGGCCGTAACATAAACATCTCGTGTATCGTTACACCGAATTAATACAGGCAATTATAAAAAATTGATTTCATAGAACATGTCCTCTCACAGTAAGTTCTTTAGTTTCATTATTTTTCATTTTTACTCTGATTTAATCGAACCTAAATTCAATACTGTTTTGCAATAAATGGTTAGTCCTTTTTGTCCTCAATGAGAGAGAGAGAGGAAGAGAGAAGTCCTTGTAACATTTCAACTTTTTAAAAACATACATATATATATATATATATATATATATATATATATATATATATATATATATATATATATATATATATATATATATGTTTTGTTTACAAACTATTTTAAGACTATTATAGTAAATTTACCAATGAAACACTACAAAATAGCAAAAAGGAAATATCAAATTCATAAGACTACGAATATATATGTTAGCTTAAATAAACTCAACCACACTCTCACTGATAACTTCAGAGTGCAATATCACTTAATCTCTAGTTATCTAAACCTCACTCACTGAACCATTCTTTCATTTCATACTAATGTATTGTCTCATTTATCAATCTGTATCAATCAGATTGAAAAGTAAACGTATAGGATAATATAATTAGATATCTACTATCATCTATTGGAGACTATGTCCCCAATAACCTTCTTTATGAAAATTGTTGATAGTACACAATTAAATTCGTAAGTTTAGTATTATTTCAAAACATTAAGAAAAATACTGTATTATATTAAGTACTAAAAGTAAAAGTGTAAAATATTAAGTACTAAATATATTATCAAGAAATAATGTATTGGAACACTTTTGATGCATTTTCATTGCATATATGCAATACAGAACTAGTTTAGTGTTAGAGTTTTAATTATGCTTTTGATCAATAGAGAACATGTCCAAAAGCGCCGCATATTCATTAAGTATGCTCTTTGATATAGTTTACTTTATCAATCTTATTATAGTTATATTACTTTTGACTTTACTGTTTATTCATTATTATATCCACTGTAAAATGTAGACATTTATATAATACATAATCATAAGTAAACATTATTATCATGGATTCATTTAAATAGGTACAACCTTAGGTACATATACCTTTGAGCAACATCATGTAAACATTGTTTACTAACATTTATCTATAATGAGTTGTTTCATGAAAGAAAAATTATAGCAAGACAAATCCAGACACTTCTTATATTTACCAGACTGTTCCTGAACTCAAACAGATATAGAATTATTTTTTTGTTGGTTTTTTGAATTTTTTTGTGATATTCTACTTAGAGTTAATATAAACCTGTTACAGCATTTTAGTCGAACATTTTTTTATTGTTTTTGTGTTACAGTATGTTGACAGCAGGGACAATCCGACACCAGAGGTGAAGGAACTTGTGGACTTCTGTCAAAAAGCTGACCTGCCTTTGCTGATGGGATGTGATGCGAATTCACACCATATGGTCTGGGGTAGCACGAACACCAATGGCAGAGGTATGGAGCTCATGGAAAGCCAAAAGGCCAGGTAAGACGGTGGAACAATAAGCTGGAAAATCTTAGATGTAAGGTAAGAAACCTTCTCAAGGGAGCCAGAAAACGTAACAGCCGTACAACGTGGGAGGACTATAGGACTGCCAGGGATCAGTATAGGGCTGAGGTTAGGGAAGCCCAAAGAAGTAGTCACACCGGCTAAGATAAGGTGGGCCTTGAGGTCCCTTGATCTATATAAATCGCCGGGACCGGACGGTATTTATTCGGTACTTCTGCAGAAAGCAGAAGAGATAATCCTCGGTCCGCTTATAAGGATCACCAGGGCCAGCTTGGCACTGAAGATGGTCCCGAAAGTGTCGCTAGACACAAGGGTTGTTTTTATACTTAAACCGGGCAAAGTCGGATACACGTCCCCTAAGGACTTTCGGCCGATTAGCCTTACTTCATTTTTACTGAAGACGGCCTTATGATTAGTTGACAGGTACCTTCGGGATACTGTCCTAATAGAGAGACCGCTTCAAGGGAGCCAGCATGCTTATCAAGCTGGTAAATCAACAGAAACAGCTCTGGATAAGGTTGTGTCATCGATATGGTCACAACTGGACTCCAGAGGATACGTTGTCGGCACCTTCCTTGATATTGAAGGAGCCTTCAACTTTACATCCAGGGAGGTGATAAGCGGAGCACTAGGTAGATGCTACATCCCCAGAATAATCGCTGAATGGATAGACCATATGTTGGGAAACAGACAGCTTACTGCCAATAAAGGCAAGACTACCATCCAGGGCTGGGTCGACTCGAGCTGTCCACAGGGAGGAGTATTGTTCCCCCTTCTGTGGTGCCTGGTAGTGGATGAGCTGCTTGAAAGGTTAAAGGATTACCAGGTAATTAGCTATGCCGATGACTTAGTAATAATAACGAAGGGCCCTTTCCTGGAGCCGATTCTCAATATAATACAGGGAGCATTAAACAAGGTTGGGAATTGGTGTAGGGATAAGGGACTCTCGGTTAATCCCTCTAAGACTGAGGTGATGGTGTTCACCAAGAAATATAAGTGGAACAGAAAATGTCCGCTGACACTTGGTGGCCAAGAACTAAGCTATAATAGCGAAGTGAAATACTTAGGAGTAATCCTGGACGGGAAACTGTCATGGGAAAAACATCTAAGTCACATATGTTCCAAGATCACAGCAACACTTTGGCAACTAAGAAGGGCCATTGGTAATAGCTGGGGCTTGAAACCGGAGACCATGAAATGGATGTATGGGGTAATTTTCAAACCCAGACTGACGTATGCGGCACTGGTCTGGTGGGAGAGAGCCTGTTTAAAAACGGAAGCCAACCGACTTAACAAGCTAAGAGGATTGATTCTAAGAAGTATAACTGGAGCCCCAAGATTAACACCGATCCAGGCGATGGGGATACTCACGGGAATACCACCTCTTGATGTCACCCTGAAAGCAGAAGCCGTAAAGGCAATGCACAGGGTGTAAAACATGAATAGGAAGATAAGGGACCTGAATAGACTCTTAAGAGAGCTAGCTGAGGAGGGAGTCCTATGGATGCCCTCTGATAGTACGGGTGTCCACTTCCTGTTTGAGAAGAAATATAAGATCACCCTCACCAGTAAGACTGACCGGATGGAGGGTCGAGCTGGATTACCGCTCAATGGAGACATCTGGTACACGGATGGAGCCAAGAGTGGGAACAGAGCGGGTGCGGGGGCGTATAGGCGACGCGAGGGGATAGGTAAAACCTTTCCCCTGGGCAAATACACTACCGCACTCCAGGCCGAACTAGTTGCAATTACATACGGTGTTCTGGGGGCCAACCAAAATCGGACCCAGGAGAAGGTATGTATCTATTCGGATAGCAGGGCGGCGTTGGCAGCCCTGAATTCAGCAACGACAAAGTCGAAGCTGGTCTATAATTGCTATGAAGCATTGAACCACTTGGTAGAGAAGGGACCGGTGGAACTCTTATGGATACCTGGGCATAATGGCATCAAGGGAAATCTAATTGCAGATGACCTTGCCAGACTAGGGACCAGGGAAAACCTCTATGGACCAGAACCTGCAGTGGGTATAAGTCGGAATCTGATCAGAGACCGCATCAATGGCTGGGCAAGGGACCAGCACAATAAAAGATGGAGAGGAGTAACGGGTTGTCGAATAACCAAACTCTTCATCCAATACTCAGAGATTGAGAAATGGGTTCAAGATTTCATTAAATTGAACTGGCACAAAGCCAGAACCCTGGTGGAAATCATAACGGGCCACCATAGTACTCTGAATGCATATAAGCACAAGCTGAGGCTGACTGACAGCCCGGCCTGCAGATACTGTAAAGAAGACGAGGAAACCTCGATTCATCTTCTTTACACCTGCCCCGCATTGAACGAGAAGAGGTATCTTATATTAGGGACCCCTGTTATCCTAGAGGAGGCGAGGCGTAAGGTGGGGGACGTGCCTAAATTTGTCCTTTTATGGGATAGCATTTTTAGATAATGACCTGGATAAGAGGGGATCACCAAGGAACTACCCATGCGATCAGTGGCTGATGAGGTCCAAACCCATATACCATAATGTAAATGTTCCAGTAATGGAACACCGAGCCTACAAAAGACTTAAATACGACAGTGATACTGCATTCAATTCTATGAAAGGAAAATCATATAAACATGTATATGAAATAATGATTTATTTCTAATAATTTGATAAACAAAAAAATTAATGAACATGGAAGCCTTTAAAACACCCTTCGTGTAAATTTACCCCACATTTTTCGCATTGCTTGGTTGAATTTTTTTACACACTGCGCATCTATTTTGCTTTACGGCAGGTATCATCCAGTGATCCATACAATCAAATCTTATTTCTTTTAATACCCTGCTTGCTATTTCCTTTAATGATTTTGGTCGTCCTCCACCAGTTATACCATACTTCCGGAGATATACCTGAACAATATGTCTTCTAAATGCAAGATAGTCCATAGCACTATTAGCATTTCTTCGATGAACTTGCCAAGCATTATGAATACTTGCATCGATAGAGAAGGCAAATACTGCCCACCACCATTTCTTTGATCGGATGGAAATTCTGTGTCTGTCGATGTTTTCATCCATCCGATCAACACAACGTTCACTGGATGCCCATCTATTCACTTGGAAAATCGGTTCCACAGTATCACAAGAACTGATAGTTAAAACCACTCTGTTACCGTTCCGAGCTGTGACAGCAATACCTGTACTTGCACCTGTGTAGTAGTCATAAGCTGCCTTCTCACTCTTTTCCAAAGTTTTAACCGTTGTTATAGGACACTTTTCTATTCTATTTGCCATTATTGTGCCTGTATAGCCATAACCACATTCTTGTAAGCGCTTTAGAGACGAGAAATACCTATCAGCAATGTAGTACTTTAGGTCCCCAATACTTATTTAAAAATTGTGATCACTTTTGGATTGGGCATAGATTATAAACATATTTCGCAAAAATGATCATATTTTATCATCCAAAAATAATTCAAAACATTCTACTGGGTCAGATGTTGATGTACTTTGCTATTTGGGACAAATAAATGCTGCAAGTTGGGTGTAATTTTCTTTTTTGTCCACCGCCTTTTCACAACTCTATTGTTTTGAATTTCCTTTCTTAACTCTGAATGAGGTATATTGTATTCTTTATTTTCACTTTCTTCTTCACCCCAAACAATGTTACCATTTCTACAACAAATTGTTGCAGTAGCTTCTATTCGGAGCTGGCGTCCACTAAGATGATCTATATGCCGATTTTTATCCTCATCTCTACTATCCTCTTTACTATCATCTCCGTCATTTGGAGGAGTTACAAAGATATCAGCCTGACCAATTTCGGACCAAATCTCTTCGCCTGCTACAATTTCTAATAGCTCTGCAATTGTTAATGCCCTAAAATTAAATTTTTCCATTAGGTACATGTGACTGCCCGGTGTTTCAATAATGGAACAAATTAATTTTATTATAAACAAAATTTTTGTTTTAGTTTCATTTGAAACTACAATGCATTTTACATAATTCACATATATATATAAGAATAATTTCTATTACGCATAAATGAAAAATATAATAAAATGATAATGTACGAGGCTTACCATTTTGATGACATTATGGTGGTTAATAAGAACAAAATTAAATAGATCACAAACTGCACCGTACTGATCACCGTCTCATGTGCAACTAAATAGAGACTTCCTAGACTACCCTCTAACAAGTCGTAACTTGCAGAGTGGGCGTGGTTTACTCATCTTAAAATAACAATCAATAATTGACAATGTTCCAATATTGGAACACCGGGCAAAAATAGGTTAATCATCTACTCTTAGATCATGTAAAAATGGTGAAGTTCAAACCATGGCCAAGGTCTCCAAAATTATAAAATTTTAAATATAATTTTATAGGTAACAACTCATAATTATTGTATAAACTTATTCACTTATAATATTGGAAGTGTGATGAAATAATTTGGTATCACATGAATTAAATCCAATTCATGGTAAAAATGATGAATGGCAACCACTAAGTGGAGAGGTACAAAGTAAAAGCACAATTCAATTCTGAAAGAAAACATAATATAATACGCAAATATATGGAATAAAAGGTACTTACCTGAAAAATAAACTATCTATCGCACTTTCACTCTCAATATAACACATCACATTTTGAACATCAATCTCGGTACCTATAAATATTAACTTTTAAATAAGACTAAAATTAAGTAGTGGCATTATCCAATTTATTTCGATGATTTCTTCACTCTTATTACTAAAATTAAAAAATTTGTGGGTTATCATGTATAAGCACTGATACAGAATAGCACAACTTGTTTCTTCACAGGATGCAACAAGTTGTTAACGTGCCGGAACAGCTCAAAATGTACCTAACAATCTGAATCATAGATGTGCACGTAGAACAAAATTCGCCAACAATATGTAACATATGTAATTTGTACTGAACTTAAAGTGAACCCAAGAAGTCCAAAGAGTGGAACTGGATTTCGAACAGAAGCGTAGATGTTTTTATTTTTTGGCGGGGTCAGTAACAAGTACTGTTACAATTATTGATGTGACTGATTTTATCTGAACAGTGGCATTTGCATTTATTTAATCAAGAAGACTAGAGAGTTCTCTAGTCTTCTTGTATTTAATGTACTAAAGCGCGGTCTGTTTTTGAATTTGAGCGATTTTTTTAATGTGCGTTTTCATCATTTTGAGACTTGCTTTTTTGATTTTAATGTGTTGATTGACCAACTGAGTGTTCGTATAATTAGTGATTTTTCAACTTTGAAAGTGACAATATTACATGAAACAATAATTTACATTATTTATAATGAATCCAGTTAACGTTATTATTTAATTTGTTGGAAACACCAACATGTCGCTGGAAAGACGAAGATAAAAGAGACGTTTTACTGAAAGGAAGACCTACAACTATTTTATCAATATTCGCCAAAAAAGAGATTAAGAAAACTTGTAAATCTTATAACGTAAATTTCAAGTCTGCTTGGTTCACAAATAATTTAAATGGCCATGTAGCAGCCTAATGTTACAAAAACTATATTGCTGGCTCTGTTTACTTTTTGTAGATATTTCAAATATTCCGACGGCATTACATAAACATACCGATTCTGCCGAGCATTTAAAATGTGAGTAGTTGAAAAATTTCGAAAAAAAAACAGAACACTATAGCCCACTCTTGAAAAGAGAACGTTAGACTTTATAAACTACAATTTAATGAAAATGTCCGTTTAAACAGTTTTATTAATGACGGTTATTGGCGCAGTTTTGTATCTTGGCAAGCAATACTTAGATTTCGCGTCCATGACGAAAGCACAGACTCCGTAAACCGTGTAAATTTCAAAGAACTCTTAGAATTGCTGTTATTAAGGTCTCCTTTAGAAATCAGAAATCATTATGAAAAAATTAAAAATATTTTCGGTGGACATTCAAAAACCACTCAATATGAAATCATCAGTTGCATTTCTGATTATATGAATGAATATATAAAAGACATTAATGAAGCATTATTCTTTTCTTTACAGGTTGATGATACTAATTGATATCACACAAACCTCTCAATGTTCCCTAATATTAAGATTTGTTAATTCTGAAGGTTTAATAGTAGAACATTTTTTGGTATTTTATGATGTAAGTGCCGACAGAATATCAGAGGCTTTCTATACCATGTTGGATAAAATTTTAAAGCAATTTGATTATAAAAATAGTTAACAGGGCAATGTTATCATGGTTCGAGCATCATGCATGGCCACCTAAATGGACTTAAAAAAATCAAAGATAGAGCTCCGCAAGCTGTATTTGTACATTGTCTAGCACACCATCTTAATCTTGTATTACAAGAAAGTTTAAAAAAAAGATCTAAATGTAGAATATTTTTTGCGTTCTCAAGTGGAATTCCATCATTCAGCAAAGCAATCCTATGCCCCTCCACAAGACGTATACTAACCATTGCAGAAACTCGATGGTGTTCCAAATTAGCTTATACAATAGTTCAGGACTGGGATAAACTGAAAGAAGTATTTGAATTTATTATAACTTCTGAAGAATCGGACTAGAAATCAATTCAGCTTGCTAGAGAATTTTTAATATACTCATATTAAAAATGATTTTGATTTTAGTTTTTGGTAGTACTATGTAGTGATATTTTTAGTGCTACAGATATTTTATTACACCCTACAAAAAAATCATTTGATATTAATTTTTGTGTGCATCAAATAAAACAGACACGTGAAATATTGAAGAGAAATGTCGATTTTTTAAGACAATTTTTAATAAAGCAAGTAGAATGACTTAGAGAATTAGAAATTGCAAAACGACAACAGGCTGGTCTTTATAACGAAGCCATTAGTATAAGATATAAATAAGCACTTTTATATGAAATATTGGACCTTATTTTAATGCAAATAGACGTCACGTTTCAGGGCTGTGAAAAGTTCCAATTTGTTTGTCTCGTTGATACTGCAAAATTTGAACAAGATAGCTCGTGTTTCCCCTCTAATTCTTTTGAAAATTTGGAACAATTTTATGGAAATATATTTACCAAACATCAACGATTTAAAAACGAACTTTGCCTGTTATATATCAATAAAATTTACAGAAATATACTGCTGCATGAACTGCTCAAAAAAGTGAATAAATACAAAGACATGTTTACAGAAGCTTACAAACTGTTTTGTATAATTTTAACTATTCCATCAACAAGGTGCGTCAGTGGAAAGAAGCTTTTCATGTCTTAAACGTATAAAGGCTTATTCAAGAAATACCATTTCCCAAGAAAGACTTTCATCTTTAGCAACTATTTCTATCGAAAAAGAATTGTTGCTAGAACTAAATAAGAATCAGCCATTTTAATTTTTATGATATAATATATATATATATATATATATATATATATATATATATATATATATATATATATATATAACTAAGCCTCACTAAAAGATCGAAGAATTGATTTGGTGTACAAAAATTAAATAGCTAAAGCTCAGCTCTAGGCAAGTCTTAAGAAAAATCAATCTACTTTTTTCTAACTGTTTACACATTCTAACTCTTCACCTATTTTCTAACCAGCGAGCCGCCAATTGCCGTCAGCTCTTGAAGGCGCGCGCATCTAAAACAGTGTAAATGAGTGAAATAAATAATATTCCTCAAATGAGAGAAACAAAGAGGGTGACAAGACGTGCATAACTCGTAAAAGCGACGTTGCCATGTTTTCAGAAAATCAGAGAACTGTGAGAATGAAAGAAGTAATGTTTTTATATTTGACAAACATGACATAAATTTACATGCGCTATGTCGCAGATAGGCATTATACAATTGAGTTCTAATATTTCTTGTTTAATTTTGATTATAAATTGCAATTAAATTTAATATTACCGAATTAATGTAGAACATATAAGAAATTTAGGAATTAAATATGACAATAATAGCGCCTATCAGCTTTTTAGGTCATTGCACTCTTTGGACTTCTTAGTTTCACTTTGTTTGTTATAATACTTAATGCCTAATATGCCTTTTATGATTCACAAACAGTACGATTGTTTGTAATAAGTTGAAACAGCCATGTCGTAAAACCATTCTTCACCACTATATATCGCTTACAGAAATAATTGCAGCACACTTGATGTTCCAAATATTTATATAGCATTTGAAATACATACTCACATTTTTAATATATCCATAGCAAGTGCTTCTCGACACTATCATTTCTGAGTATGAAATTACTCATTTTCTCTTACAATTCCTGATAGTTGCTAATCAAAGTCAGAGTTTTACTTAATTACTAAACATGCATCTTGTGATTTAATGTTCTGGTATTTTTCTAATGTTTACTCTTTTATACCTCTCTCCAATTCCTACATTTTTAAAGATTATCTCCCTTTTATCTTCTTAAAATATGTTTAATTGAATAAAAGAAAATTATGAAAATCGATTTGAAATCATTTAATTATCTATATGAACATTATAACAATAAATGAGAGAGCTATCATACTATGATACGTGTACACGTTGTATATGATGACAGATCTAATAGGTGAGGCAGTCCAGCCATAATGCAAATGCAGATTGAGAAATAATAAATACGTAAGTCAGAACATTGTAAAAACTATAATAAATATTTATCAGACTTATGTCACTATTTAACATACATGATTGAATAAAACAAAAAAAAAAAATGAAATAAAAAAAACACTAGAATTTATTTACACATGTTTCACACCGCACTTAAAAAATGATGTTATAATCCCTAACTTATATATACAAATTGTAGAAAACAAAGTCAAAATATCATGTAGAAAATGAAAAATCCCAACAAAAAAACATTTCAAGTTGTGACAGTCGCTACAGCAATTAATTAAACTAAACACAGACTCGAGACATAATTTACAAAAAGAAAAACTAATAATCAGTTGAAATGTTCTCTCGCTGATATTTTTAATTTAATTAATATAATATGTATAACATTCGAGTCTCTGGTGCTAGTTAATTTTAAAAATTGTAATTACAATAGTCATCCAATATCATTTAAGCTACTAGAAATAATTACATTCTAATTATTCATTGTTAATCAATAAAATTGGGGAATACATATTTATATGAAGCGTAATATTATTCAGTTCCATTAAACTGACAGTTGCAATACTCATAATTCAAATATACACCATCATATCACTTCAAAAAGTGTCATTAGAGACGAGTTCAAAAATTGTATCACAGTTCACCAAATACCCACAATAACTATTCATGAAAAATCGTTAAGTTTGACCTCTAACTGCTTATGATGCACTACTTTCACTTTCTCGCTGTGCATTTTCAGCTTCTAGTTTTTGCCTAGCAGCAGCTGCCGCAGCCGATCGACTAGCACTTGAACGTAAGTTTTTCTTTGCTATTACTGATTCGTGATCAATAGCTACTTCTCCTGACTTACGTTTACCTCTTGTTCTTTTTGTACTTTTCTTTGGAGGACCTTCAGCCTCCTCAGGCATGTCCGGTTTATTATGTTCCTCCTTAGAGAATTCGTCTATAACCTATTAAAGGAAACAAACATTAAATTTCAAACTAGAAGTGTAATATACATGTTAATATACAGGAAATATTAAATGATGTTAGTCCTTATTACAAGAAAATGCAGACATAAACATGGAGGTAGCATTGAGGAAGAATGTAATGAGACAGCCTTTAAGTATTCCTTAAAATTCGTTGTGCTCTTGGTCAATAGAGGAACAATTTTTAGACCGAGAGCATAATAAACTCCAATATTAATGCATTATTACACACATTTTAGGGGAAGAGATGGAAAGTTTCTCATTATTTTCTTTTTCAATGTATATATAGCAGTAGTCCTCCGAAGAGACTAGAACCATCGATGCAGCAACAAAAACAGGATACCAGTTTTCCACAAACCCCACGAGATTACACGTTTCTAAATGCGTATTTCCCTAACCAAGTTGGCATCATCTAAACATCTAAAGATAATTAAAACTTTTTTTATATATAGCAGTGGCATGTCAATAGTCAAACGGTTATTCCATTTTCCACTTATATTTAAATCATGATATGGTTTGAGTTAATTTAATAATTACCTGTTGATAAATTACATTAACATCCGACATGCATCGTCATATTTGATAATGTTTTTTCACAAAATACGTTAATTTTTTGGATAGTAAGAATATAGATTTGGAGTATGTCAGCGATAACCAGTAATGTTGAAGTTCATAAATATAGTCTTCATAAGAATTTTTCTCAAAATTTTTGCGTAATTTCCATCACAATTTCCATGTAATGGAAATAACCAGATTATTCCTATATAAGATTTTCCAGGAAAACTATCTTTTTATTAAGAGTAGTAGCGATATAGACATCAATTCCGAATTAATTATTATAATAAATATGTGTAGTAGTATTATGTATATTATAATTAGTTATAATTACCTTTTTTGGAGCTTCAAATGCCATCTCCAGTGGATCTTCTTTAATAGGCTCCGGAGACTTTTCTTTTGCATCGTCTTTCTCGGGACTTAAGCTAGAAGATTTCACGACAGTAGATGGCGGTAAAAGGGTTTCTATATCTACGCCTTCTTGTTCATTTATCATATGAGTTGGTGGTAATGATAGTGTAGTTGTAGGTGTAGTTGCGGGAGATTTTTCTTGTGATTCCTTTATTTTTTTAGCAAAGGATTGATCTTCTTCAGTTGGCTTATCTTGATATTCATTTATTTCTCTAGGTTTTTTGGTTGGCAAGAGTTTGGTTTGCTCTTCTGCTAATGCCTTAGCCATCAGTTCTGCATTAGTTTTGCTGAATTGCTCTAAAGCTTCCTTCATTTGCTGCTCCTGAATTTTCTTATTTGTACTCTGACTAACTTGGGCTTCCAAAAGCTTGGTAAAATCGGCAAGCCCAGGTATCCCTGTCTTCTTGTCTTTTATAGGGCTTGAAAAGTCTGTAGGCAGCATACCCCGCAAACTTTCTAATGCTTTGCGTTTATCTTCCTTTTTATCACTTTTACTCTGTTTTAATGAGACATCCAAAGAGGTAGCTGCCTTTGAAATACTCTCTAAAATTTGTGTGTCAGGTGGAAGCAACAACTGTTGAAGGTGTGTGTCTCGACTAGATGATCTTGGAGGTTTATTTTGGGAAATTGTTGTGGTTGTAGTACATGATGATAGTGTCCTTGAACTACTGGATTTGTTTAATTTTGAACTAGAATTAGGAGAAGCAGCAGGATTTAGGCTACCATTTAACAAGCCACATTGTTGTGCCAAAGTATCATAGGCTGCTGACATGCCAGGTTGTAAAGTAAAGGGATTCAAACCACCTAATCCTAGTGGAGTATATAGCAGACTTGGATTCGGAAAAAAGAATGGGAATGGGTTAGTAGTTGGTATAGCACTACCGGATGATGACTGGCTTTTACTGGAACTATGGGCTTCTTGAGGTTTTTGCTGCTTACTCGTACTGGTATTATTTTTACTTGATGTGCTTTTACCAGGTTCTGTGGCACTTGCCAAAGTTGCTGCATCCATTCCACCTAAACCTGGCAGTCCAAGGCCAGCCAGATTAGCAAACAAATTCATATTTGTTAAATTACTTAGACTACCCATAGAACCTAAAGCACCCATATTAGGTAATCCTGCAAAAGGCATTAGCAATGGGTTTGTTTTTGGATCAAACTGCCCTAATCCTGACAATCCAGTAAGAAGATTGGAGTTTAGACCTGCTAAACTTGAATTATTTAATGGGAATGACATACTTGATGGTAGAGATGTTGCAAGATTTGCTGAACTAACGCTTGATGTAGAACCTGTCGGACTTGCCAATAAAGGAGGTCTTCCAGGTATATTACCTTTACTTTTATTACCAACCTGACCAGGTAATCTTTTCTGTAAATCATGACTTAAATTACCACGTTCTTTAACCAATTCAGACCACTTTGGATCAATATCATACATAGGGTTTTCCATAAGCCACTGACCAAGTCTTTTTAATGTTGGAGCTTTAGGTCCTGTTAATTTTTTTCCTGTAACTCTGTGAATAACCGCGACATTTTCATCCCCAGTTAACTTTTTCCAATCGAGAAGTGTGGGATCAACTCTTGGTCTTCTTCGTCTTGGAGATAAATAGTCTGTACCTAAAGGCTGTTCTGCTAATGCCACATTTTGTTCTGCTAACCATTTATTAACCTTAGCTTCATGTGAATAAGTATTAACTTTAGAACTGAAGTCAGATACTTTTCCAATATCAGCAATCATAGCTTCATAGCTTTTGCGTTGTTGTTGTTGCTGTTTTTTAAGCATAAAATTTTGTTGTTCAGCTTGAGCCAGGAAAGTAGAAAAGCTATCTTTACTGCTGGATGACAGAGATGGCAATATATTTTGAATAGAGCCACCTCTTCCTGAAGAAGCTGAGGAAGGAACAGATGTAACAGTAATGGTAAAGGGTTTTTGGGAAGGATTATGAGAAGTGCTTACTGGGACAGAAGTGGGAGTGACAGTAACACTTGGTGTTATCGTGGGTTTTTTTGATGGCTCTGGGAATAAAGATTGTTCCTTTGCAGCTGATAAACCTAAGACAATTTCATCCAACTTCCTTCTTTTCTTTTCTTTTCCAACTAATGGCTCTGGTTCCGGCTAAAAATGCGATAATGTTAAAATGAAACTTTTATAATGTTTAAAAAACTTACGCAATTCTTCCGCTTCATTAACTTGGAGAGAGTATCATCTAATTTGTTGCCAGTTTTTACTGGAGGTGTTGGAGTAGAAGATTTTTTCACTGAAAAGTCTTGTACTTCATTCTGTATATCTAGACTAGGTGACTTTTCAGAATTTTTTGGAATGCTAAAATAAAAAAGAGTTCATATATGTTTAAAAAAAGTATGGCTATCTCACCTTGAGCTTAAATCTATAGGAGTTAAGGTACTGCTGGTTCCGGGAATAACTGTCGTTTGCCCAATAGTTTTTGCAGGTGGAGTATGATAGGGATGATGATCATAAGGCATCTTTAAATTAGCCATATTTAGCCTTGTAGCTTGTTGATGTGCAGGAGGTGGTTGAAGGGTATTTGGAACAGGAGTTGATCGTCGTGAGTCCTCAGAATCATCATTTTCCCAAGACATGGCATGCTTGGTAAGAGGATTAGCCATATGACTACTATTTAATAAGGCGTGAAGTTTGGCCCTTTCAGTTTCAACATCGATCGCAATATGCCTTTTACGTTTCTTACTTGCAGTACTTCTGTCTGTACTTATGGAAATAATATCTGGTTCTCCTATAGACATTGGTGTGGACGTTTCTCTTCTAGGAGGCTCATTGGGTAGCTCATGAATTGGAATATCAAACTCGTTGCCGATGCCTGTAGCATAAGCAGAAAAAGATTTTGTAGCAGGCCATTCCTTGGTTTCAACTGCATATATAATATGTTGCAATCTCACTTGTATAGCATATTCCTTAGGCCACTTAACAGCATTATTGAAAAGTTGAGCTACAGTTGTTTCACTAAAATCTAATGCTCCACTTCCCTGTTTATCTCTTAATACAAACGTATCAACCTGTGATAATCTAGAAAGAGGTTGAATAACTTCCAAATCAGGAAACATAGCCTTAAGTTCAGCAGCTTGTTTGGAACACAGATCAGATTCAGACTCTGAGAAGTTCTTGGATAATTGTCCTGGTTTTTCTTTTGATTTTGTCAGGTCTTCAGATTCATTTTTTGTCAGATCATATTCCTTTTCAGTATCAACTTTTTCAGTCCCTTTTTCTGCACTGCTGTCCTCTACATCATTTCTTTTTGTTTGTGTTTCATCAGTTTCACAACTTTTTGGTTTTTCTTCTTTTTCATAAGGTACATCATTTTCCTTTAATTCAACGGTATCTTTGGTCATTATTTCCTCAAAATTTTTGTTGCCTTCACTATCACACTTTTCACTCTTTATTATTGTTAAATTTACTCTATCATCCTCTATTTTCTTTTCATCTATAGTTTCTTTTTTCACAGCGACTTTTTCTATTTTTAAAGTACCTTCACCTTTTTCAAGCTTAACAAGAATCTCATCTTTGTCAAATTTAAGTATGTCTTCATGACTTTCGAGTTTGATAGCTTCCTTTGTATCAAAAGATTCTGAACGAACTTTCTTTCTTAATACATCATGAAAAGACAAATCTGGATCATTTAGTAGGTAATAATCTGTTCGCCCAAGACCATGTCTACATAGAACAGATAAAAATTATAATGTAGACATGAAATGTTCTATATTAATACTAACACACTTTAACCAAACATTTAAAAAATAAATAGATTTATAATTTAAATGATTGACAATGATTAAAAATCAACACTGAATATTTTCCCGCAATATAATAATACTTACTTAGCTACTCCCAATAATAAGTCTTTGTCATGTTTGCCAGTCACCCACCATTCAGGCATATCTGCAGAAGTAACACATACTCTCAATCTTTCATCTAACTTTGGGTGAGTCAAAATTTCTTCTCTTATTCGCGACAGCAACTCTAGTCTTTCTAAAGTTCGCCTAGCTTTTTCTTCAGCAATATGCTCAATAGTCATATCATAACTTCCTTCTTCGACATTCATACCGGTTTGTTTTTTACACATCATTACAAAATGTTTGTAATATTCTGTTAGTTCCTCATCTGATTTTTTTTCTAGTTTCGCTAATTGTCTGAATTTTAACCAATCATACGATTTCTTTTTTCTATAATATATGACACCATATGATGATGCTACTCTAAAGAAGTCAGCTTCCTCTCTTTTAGTCCACCTTTTACCAATAGTAGGCTTTTCCCGTTCTCTGTTAGAATCCCTCATTACTTGTTCCATAGCTTGCTTACCTTGTCGTTCCATCTTCTGAAAATGTGAGTATCAATGTCTTGGATAGATAGTTTATTAGCAAATAAGCAAAATGGTTATTGACAGAAATAGATTAGATCCTCCAGACCAAAACAGAATTATAGAACTTAGAATAGGGAACATACTTTAGAAAATATACAGAGATAAAATCTCAGAATGTAAATAGTACTCAATCATTTACTTCCATTGTTAGAACATATACAACCTTTTTTCCTATAAAGGTAAACATTCTATTCCATATAATAACGATCAAAACCATAAAATATTAACTTGCAGTTTCTCATTTTTGTTTTAAACTGGGACGCTATAAACAAAATGAAAGCAAATATGATTTATTTGAACATAACATAAGGAAACATGCACAATGCATTAAGAGGGGCGTTATAAAATATGTGAGCTATCTTTGACCTATGATGGAAACTTTCCATCATTAAAAATTTTTTTGAAGTATAATATTAATTTGTATGGCTAAAAGTTTAGATTAGGTAATAAAGAAGTTTCAGATCATACATTATATTTAGGAATAATATACAGAACTTCTAATTAAACAACTTTTGTGTTATAGATTGTGTTGAGAAGTCTTCATCACCTAAATTGAATATCTAAAAACTTCTCTCTTATTTTTTCACCTATTCACCTATTACATTTGAGAATTTTATTCTCAAATGTAATAGGTGATCTGAAACTCTCATTACTTAATATAAACGTTTATTTCCTACATAAATTCACGTTGTACCTCTAGAAATTATTTTAACGATGAAAACTGTTCTCAAAAATAGCCCTACATTTTCACATATTCAGAACGTTCCTTGTAATGTCCATATTTATAATGCATCTATAATGAATGTGCAATTCTACTCCCTGTTTTATCCAGATAAACAAAATATATACACCCTTTTTTTTTTTTTCAATAATTACATCATGTTTACTTTCACTTCCTCTTTTATAGTAAACCATTAATCTGAGGGAATCCATTGATGAAATATAAGTTAAACAAGTCAATAAAAGGACTGCATTATCAAATATAATTTTTGATTTTTTTACATCTTACTATATATATATATATATATATATATATATATATATATATATATATATATATATATATATACTGCCAAAAATACTGTATTTAAATTCAACATTAATTTATAGTATCTATCACCAGTGGTATTACAAGACATCAACTGTTTGAATTCAATGTTTTGTCTTATTTAAATTCAGCAAAATTTAATTTAGTTAAAACTTATTCCCTGATTTGGAAGAATTATAGTAAACAATTTATTGTGGATGTGCTCTGAATTTGCTATAAAAGGTGTATCACATTTGTTAGCATTGGTAGTTCTAATTTCCGTTAAGTCTTTTATAACAGATTTAATAATATAGTGTCAGTCAAGTATCAAATCAAAATGGTATGGAGTAACACAAATAGTAATAAGACAATTTCCAATAGTATATATAACTATAAGTGAACTATTTAAAGTATAATAAAACTTACCTAATTGTAAAATTGAGTACAAATGTGATTACTTCAGGAATTAAATAAAAATAGCAATTAATAACAACGGTTATAAAAAGTTTGATAAAACCAATGGTAATTAACTTTTTAGTTAGTATTATCATTCTACAGCTGTAAAATATTCTTTTGGTTCCTTTAGCAGGGAAAATATTAAAATACTTATGAATTGTTTCAAAAGTGCATGCCACATCTTAAAACAGTTTTCAAACATTAGCATTAAAATTTACTTCAGTTACTATTGATAGGTCTAGTTATTGTGCTAACACTATGCAATGCAGGCTTTTCTTTTGTGTATGCTTGTGTGGGCACTAGTGAAGTTTTGCAAAAATTAAAAGATTTAGATACCAATTCAGTTACCTGTTTATATTAAAAATAAACAAACTATCATTTGTATTAAATTTATTTGTATTAAAAATATTAACATACATCAACAGAAGTAGTGTATGTTATCCACTATCACTTCCCTCACATTTCACTGTTTTTCTTTTTGTCCAAATCAAAAATACCAGTACAAAAATAGCTATAGATGTAAAACATTATTACTTACTTAGGAAATATTGCTATTTTTTTTTTATTATGACCTAAACTAATGAATAGTCTCTTATATATTTGTTGCAACTGAAAATATCGCTTATAACTCTATATCATATCGGATACACGTCTTAAAGACTTACTATACCCTATAAAATAAATAAAGAATATGTATATCAATTCTTACATATTGTTTAGTAATACCACTTGATTTTAACTGTATTTAATGTTTCCACATGTAATTTTAAATACAGTCACTTATGCTGAGTAACCATACACTATGAAAAACAGTTTTACAACAACAATATTTGAATAGATGTGTGTATAATTGAAAAATAACTACAAAACATTCAACACAGTAAACTGGGGATAAAAACAGATAACATAGCTTTAAGCTTACCTGAGAAAGTATAGCTTTGAACTTACCAACAGATAAAGAGCAAGTTGCTGTAAATCCCATCCTTGTAGACCTAGGGTGGCCGCATCTCTCGGATCAAACTGTTGTGACACCTGAGCCAACGCAGCCAAAGGGGAGGACAGGGCGGAATCTATCGGGGGCTGTACAGTGCATACTACTAACTACCCGAACAGCCATGACGCTCATGCGTGTGCACAAGAGATGGGTACAGGGTAGATAGATAATGATGATGACATATGATTAGAATGTAATAACCAGGAATGAGTTTGTGTTAGTTTAAACATAAAATGATTCTGCTGTATATTTGCTTCTTTTCATGTAAGTTAACTATCATTTGTCTGTTTAATTCACCTTAGATACACATCAATTTAATGTATTTGTGACGTCTTTAACAGCTGTAGCATTTTTAGTTCTAATTTGATATTTAGCAATATAATTTACTTGTTATTTCTTTGTTAGCTGCTATTCACCTACTTAGAATAATTAATTTCGGACCTATGTATAATAAAAATAACCGTCATAATGAAAAAAAAAAAAAGTTAATTTTATAAACTAAATGGAATTGGATAAACTTTTTTGGATAATTTAGGAATGAAAATATTTGGATAAACTTTTTAAAATGGCCATATGTATAATGTGCACTAAATCAAGAAAAATTATAGAAATGGGTAATTAAATGTGATAGTTTTACTAATTATTTTAAGTGATACTGAACTTAAATGTATTACTTTAAAATGAGAAATATAACATTATTGTGCAATGAGTACAATGTACAATATAATGAAATCCCAAAGATCAATAAAATGATAATCCAAACAAATACAATGATTAATGAGCCATAAGTTAGAAAGTTTCAATAATCACTCTAGTAATAATACAATAATAATACAAACATTTTTATCTCTATTAATTCCAGTGTTACTAATGACAATGATGACAGTAATATATGTTACATATATATAGTTTATTTATCAAATTTTTTTTATTAGAAATGTAATATGATTAACGAATGCATTACATATTGGTATATGGTAATATATTAACAGCAAACATATTAAAATGGTAATCATTGGTGTATGTTTGTCTATCTAAAACTAAATAGTATTGTGAATATTGAATGGAAGATTAGTATTATAAACTAGTAGATAGAATAGGCGGAATTGTTAAGAAAATTTAAAAAATGGTACAAGTAGGTGGGTAGATGATTTTAATTAGTTGACTTATAAGCTGCGCTTTCAAAAATAGGTTTTCATTTTCGCATTGTCAGTTTTCTTAATGAAAAATCATAAGAAAAGAATGTTTCTGAAAATTCTCCATTATTGGACGGATGACGGAAGGAGATGTAATTGTAAACCTAGATGTCTAAAGCTGAATTTTAAAACTTTAATAACAGAATTCTGAAAGGTATAATGTATCTATCGTTAGAACGAGCACTGTTAGACCTAGCACTGTTAGAAGCAGCATACGGTACTGCCAAAATCAATAAAATTTAAGGAGGCCAATCAAAATTCTTTTGTTAGCATGATATCAAGAAGGTCTGTAACATAACATTTTATGTGTTTCATTCCTGTTTATTATGATGAGAAATATAAATATGTAAACAATCAGTAATGTAGGTATAAATGACAAAAAAATCTACAATCAAATAACAATCAAGCGCTAAGCACATATAAATTGGGTATAAATTTTTCAGTTAAAAATAGAAAAAAATATTTCACTAGTATCTCTATGAAATATTTTAAACTTATATAGTAAAGAGAAAGTACCTTTGATTTTGAGGCAGCTAGTTTTTGTTCTTCCTTCCTATAGCTTCTCTGGTATGATGTAATTACTCTTCTCAATCTTGTATTTAAGTCTGTGACAGTAGGCCAATTATTTTTATCTTCCACGGGTTCCTCTAAAGCTCTCTCTTCAGCATCCAAAGGTAATATTTCAGAAGATGCAGATGGACCTGGAGATGGTTCTGCCACTTCTGAATTGGCCTCAGATGCATCCCGATTTTTTGATTTTAAACTGGACTCCTCATTTGTATCATCATCTTCTATTTCATCATCATTGCTGTATGTTTAAAAATTAATGGAATGTGCAAGGAAAAAAATTATTTAATACTTAAGAAATGTAAGTCTAATATAATATAAACTATCTACTAAAAAAGATTGTATTTATATGTACAATCCAATCAGAGTTGGCCAATTTTGAAAAGATTTATAAACGTTAATTTTAAAATGGAATTGCAATCTACAATTTTCAAATGACATGGTATTTGAAAATAAAAATGAATAGTTGTGATCTCCATAATATTTTTACATAAAAGTTTCTAAAACTTTCATTTATAATCATATTAGCCACCTCCAAAATAATACCTTACCTGCAAGGCTCTGGATAAAAATGTTTGCTCATGCATTACAGTAACATTGATTATTAAGTATTGATATCTGGCAAGCTAATAGTTGCAAATGAAACTCAAAAAACCATATAAGAAACTACATAAATAACGTCAAAAACTGCTGTGAAAATGATTTTTTTTACCACCACCATTGCTCTTCTATATTAATGTGTAGACATGAATATTAAAATTATATATAGATACATATATAAAATTATTATTAAACTATATTTACTTATTTATTGCAATATATTTGTTACATAAGGCTATTTATTCTCTTGCAAGGGATTTTTCAAACTGTTAAATATGATTCAAAGCATTAATATTAATTGATAAGGTATTATTAATGCTTTATTAATCTATTATAACAAATTTATTTAGAGAGCGGTACCTTAATTACCTATACAATTACTATCATAATCATGAAACAAACAAATATTGCTATTTGCTATTGCTACGACACACCACAAGTCGCTCAGGTGTTTATTTTCATTTGAATGTTTTTATTATTTTATCATACCTGAAATAAAATATGCAATTGTAATTCTGCAAGAAAATACCATTTGGTAATATTTTAATATAATAAAATATATGTTTTATGGTTCTTATAGTGAATATTTGAAGACAAATTAAACAATTCTTTTCTAATTTAAAAATTACAATGTAAATTCATTATTGCAATTATAAAGCTGTTCTAATATATATATATATATATATATATATATATATATATATATATATATATATATATATATATATATGCAAATATATGATATAATTTCACATAGCAAAAGTGTGACAGGTACACTTATAAGAGTATAAAGCAGAATTAGTGAACAGGAGATTATATACAAAGTGTGTATACATTTCTCTACCATTAATATTAATCGGGAAAATCAAAAATGTTTTTAAAACATTTTTAACTATTACAATTAAGGCAATTAATCTATTAAATCTGACCATTCAGTTTATTTGGTTAAATATATTAACTCTCATCCAGAATTCCTCAGTCCCTATTCTAACTTTCTATTGATGTTTAATTCATTCATAATGTTTGGTTTTGGTTATACTTCTTTTAAATTAATGTGCACTAAAGAACAAAATTCATGATTTCCGTATAAAATAGTTTAGTGAATAGCTACTTTTTTTTCTGGCTTTTCACATTGGTGATGCAAGTAATTACCCGAAATGAACAAACAACAGTCCTGTCTGTTTTCAGCTAAGTTTACTGAATATAGCCATAAATGTATAAATGAGGGTTATAAAAGCCAAAATATTAACTTTCATTTTTTCCATTAATTTCAGTTTAAAGTTTCCATTAGCAAAACATATTTTTCCATCACATGTTCATTCATTCAGCTTCTATTCAACCTTATGCTAGACCCTTTTTACCCCAGAAATATTAATTTCTACAGCAAATTTAAAAATGCAGAAGTGCCGAAGAAATGCGAAAAGGACACAAGTTATGGTCTGAATATTAACTAACTTTTGAAACATCTCTTATTATTAGAATAATAAGTTTAAGCATTTTTTTTTAAAAGTCAATCTTTTCTAGTGCTTTTACTCTTAAAAATTTTTGAAACACCAAAAATATATGCTTTCTTCTTTGTATATGTTCTTAGTATAAGGAAAGGTACTTATATACTGCAATTTTTTAAAATAAACATCTCGTCAATATTTGAAACGTCTCATCAAATTATCAACAATCAATAAATATTTTAGTCGCATCTTACTAGATTTATTATTTCAAAGCAGTTGAGAAAAATGGTTAGTATATCAAAATTAAACTAGAGCAATAGCAGGTGGCTCTAGTGGACTACTTACAGTGCAGGCGTAGGAGGTTGCGTGTTAGAGGTTGCCATCTGGAGTTCACGGTCGGAAGGCGGGCCGCAACGGGACAGGAAACATAGGGTGGGGTCGACACGCATCGCTGTATAATTCTCATAGCCGTGTTTCCAAGTGCCAATGAGCAGAGACTTGTCACATTCCGAATCCCACCACACACAAGGTAATTGCTCCGTTACGGGAGGGTATATCGGCAGGGCACTGTGGATTATGTTATGCCAATTGTCAATTTTGATTTTCTTCAATTGATAAGTGCACATACTGACACTAATTATTAAAATATTTGTTACAAGAAGGACTCTTTGTGACCTAAATTCTATTTTTTTTTTTTAACAAAAATATTACGATTTTATTTATGAGAATTAATAAACAAAATATTAAAATTACAAAGTAGTAAAATATTTTCAAACGTAAAACAAAATCCAAATAGAAAAAAAATTGTTTTTTATAAATAACTGTTCATAATTCTTAGAGTAATTTTTAAAATCGGTGCTGTTTGATAATTGTTTTATTCATGAGAGCGTTGCTTCTCGGTATGCATTGTTTGTAACTTATAATTTATTTAGATATTAAAAATATTACAATCATCGAGGAAAGAAAAGTAAATATTTTCAGTGGTTTAGTTCCAATAATACATAAAGGAACTAACCCACAAATTATAGCCAAGTTATTACCATGATTGCTGTTAAAAATGAATTATGAAACTTTTTATTATGTAAATGTCTGTTTCAAATTAGAAATTCGTTATAAATTTAGAGAACCAATTCAAATTAGATATTTTTTATGATCAATAGCTATATAATTCTTGTTTAATACTATTTTACATACATATAAACATGATATAAAAAAGTGGTCATAAGAATCCTTCAAAAGAAATTATATTAACAATTTATTCAAAATTTCGTATTCCTAAAGAAACAATTTAGTATCAAGTGCCATACCGTTGTCACTTTTCAGTGTAAAATTGAAGGTTTGGGAACCAATTGACTGGACGTTGATTAGTGTTAATAACAAAATGTATGTTAAAATAAGCAATGAAGCCGTGATAGACTTATAAATAGTAGGATAGTCAATGTATAACAAATGTATTGGAAAATATTCGTACTTGGCATTTCAGCTAAGCGCTAGCATGACTTCGAAGCAGAATCATGCATAACTGTTAAATAAAATAAAAGCAAGGCTCCCAACAATGGAACAATTTAGCCAAGATACAATTCCAGCACATGACTCCTTCTATTGGTTAAGTTACAACAACCTTACCTTTTGTTGTTTATAAAATGTTAACGCTAATACAACTTCAGAAGTTTGTGAGGAAAATCAACATGTATCTTAGCTTAAGGGTAATATATATTAAAGGCAAGTATAAAGAAAAATCTTACCTTGCATGAACTCCATCTGCAATATGTTGCACCAAATCTCCGATAATTTCATGTTTAATGTAGTATAACATACGAACACGCAACAGAACCCTACAATCATATTGAAAATGAAACATTTTATGAAAAAAAAAAAAAAAAAAGCTTCCTAACCAATTTTGAAACTTGAATCAGATTAATTTGAGAAAAGTTTATTTTCATTGAATACCTACGTATTCTCTAAATTAGCATGAAAATCATCATTAAATGTGTTTGTATTACTAATACAAATATATATATACGTGCAGATATTATGTACATGTATATTCGTAATAAAAATTATACTGTAAATGTCAAATATTCACAAAAAAAAAAAACTGAAGAAATATTCAAAAGTTAGAACTGTTACTTTGATATTATTCAAACTCATTTTGTATCAAATATATATATATATATATATATATATATATATATATATATATATATATATATATATATATATATATATATACAAAAATTCTAACATGTATAATACAGTGTGATCAAAATAATTGTAGTGGTAATATACACTAATAATAAAATAAATTGTAATAAAAATTATATTGTAAATGCCAAATATTCACGAAGAAGCAATAACCCTGAAGAAATATTCAAAAATTACAACTGTTATTTTGATATTGTATCAAACTTCTTTTGTATGAAAATATATATAAAAAAACATATAATACACTGTGGTCAAAATAATTGTAGTATAAATTTTGTATAACTTTTTTTATATAACTTTTATTATAAATAAAATGTTTATAATATATATTAATTCTTACAACAGAATTTTTGGTTAATGATGTATGTAAATTAATGAACTAAAATTAATACTTAATATTAATACCATGATTTTGTATTTACTTTGAAATAATTGAGCATTAAATTAACTAATAATATATAGACAGCGTTGAAAAGGGTTTGTTAACATGCTTCTTTGACAATATTCCACAACTCTACCCAACAAAATGATACTATTTTTATTGGAGTATAAAACTTTGCCCATTTTAAGGTTGACCAGCACATATTATTTGACAATTTTTAATTAGTCTTTCATATGACGTTTTTTTAACAAAAGGATTTTCTGAGGACATTTTGCAAACAATTTACTTTCCTCTAATTGTTGACAAGCCATTTGCCTAATTATCAGTAAATTTAATTCTTCATAAAAATAATAAATTACATTTTTATTATACATTGCAAATAGATCTATTACAGCACAATGGTTTAGGTCTGTATCATCTCTGATTATTATTTTTCTTTTCCGGCAATGAGTTACAGGTTTTCAATCACATTTTAATAGTATTACATTTTTGCTGACCAACCCATAGCATTTTAAATAAAGGATGTGATTTTCCATCCTAATGCAAGATCTCAATTACGCTCTATATAGACTAATGATATAGAGGGTCTAACAAAATCAATAAAAGGACTTAATAAATAACAAAAAATATTAATCGAAAATAAAGTATTTTTAAAAGCTATGATAAATAAAGTACCAGTTATTTAGTATTATAAACTTTTATAATTGTGGTATAAAGGTTACATAATCACAGCAAATACAGGTACAGCAAACAGCAATGTCTTATTGATTGCTATTCAAAATTGTAATTGTAATAGGAAAAGTATTTTGTTTAATACTGTTTATCTGGGTGACCAAACCAACAAAGTTTACGAAATGTGGTTCATTGATTGACCGAGTATTTTGAGGGCGAATTAGATCACAATTTTTAATTTAAATGGAAATGTAAAAATCAAAGTAAATATTAAACTGTCAAATCAAACAAAACAGTATTCTCAAATAAAGAATTGATTTTCGAATAGAGTCTAAGAGTAGTTAGAAGGTTGCAATGGCACTATCATTATTTAAAAATATTTCGTTGTCAGTTTTATGAATCATCATCATTAGGTCATCAGTTCTAAGACTGGTTGGACGCTAACCTCCAGCTTCTCCTATCTTGTGCTAACCTACGCATTTCGCTAATTGTGCTACAACCTACATCCCTTACTATTTGCGAGCAGTAGTCTAGTCTAGGCCTACCTCTGCCTTTCTTCACTCCTATTTCTGCCTCCAAAATATCGCGGACTATTCCCCCATGTCTCAGCAAGTGGCCTACCATTCTATCTCTTCTCTTCTTTAAGTTTTTCCACATACTCCTTTTCTCGTCGACTTTCTAAAAATACTTCTTCGTTTCTAACCCTATCAGTCCATGGTATTTTCATCATTCTTCGGTAACACCACATCTCAAAAGCTTCTAATTTCTTCCTACTTGCTTCCCCTACCGTCCAGGTTTCGCAGCCGTAAAGTGCCGTGCTCCATACATATGTTTTCAAAAATCTCTTCCTTGTTTCTAAGTTTATTACCCCCGAGCATAAAAGTGCTTTCTTTTTGTTAAAAGCTACTCGACCCTGCGCTATTCTTTGTTTTATGTCTTTATCGCTTCTTCCATCCCAATTTATTTTACTTCCTAAATAAGTGAAGTCTTTAACTTCCTCCAATCTTTCATTATTAATTTGTACTTTCGTTTTTGCTCTGCTCTCGCGCCCTCTGCACACTAACACTTTAGTTTTGTTTTTATTCACCCTCATTCCGTATTCCTCTGTCAACACTGCCTCCATTTCGTTCAATGCTGATTCTAGTTCCTCCTTACTAGATGCTAATACTGCTATATCATCCGCGAATCTCAGCATTTTTAGTTTCTGTCCCTGTACTTTAATCCCGAAATCCACTCTATCTTTTACCACATTAATCGCCTCTTCGATGTACAGATTAAAAATTAGTGGTGATAGCGTACATCCTTGTCTTACTCCTTTCCTAATACCTACTTCCCTTTCCTCCCCTTCTACTTCTATAACAGCAGTTTGCTCTATATATAGATTGTGTACTACTCTCCTATCTCTATACTTCATTCCCGCGCTCTTTAGTATCTCGAACATTTTTTCCCATCTTACGTTATCAAAAGCTTTTTCTAAATCTACAAATCCTATATAAGCGTTCTTTCCTTTTTCTATTGTTTTCTCTAACATTACTCTTAGCGCCAGAATAGCTTCGCGAGTTCCCCTATTTCGCCTAAACCCGAATTGGTCTTCTCCTAGTATTTCCTCCGCTCTATTTTCCATCCTCTTCTGCACTATTCTAGTTAGGATTTTTGACGCATGGGAAGTTAGGCTAATCGTTCTAAAGTTCTCGCATTTGTCGGCTCCTCTCTTTTTCGGTATAGTAACGCTAATGTTCCTCTTATAATCCTCCGGCATCTCGCCCGTTTCGTATATGTATTTTACCAGTTCAAACATCCTATTTACTACTTTCTGTCCCGCACATTTCAAAATTTCCGCCTGTATTTTATCTACACCCGGCGCTCTATTATTCTTTAGCCCCCTTAGTGCTATTTCAAATTCCTCTCTCAATATCGGTTTTCCTACATCTTCCCTATCGATGCTAGATTCTTCCTCTAATATCTCTCCTAATTCCTGACCCTCGTATAAATTTCCTAAGTACTGCTTCCATCTATCCGCTTTCTCCTCTCTTCCTATCAGTATGTCCCCCGATTGACTCCTAACATTTCTACTTATTGTTCCTATATCCCTGAAGTTCCTCTTAATTATTTTGTAAGCCTCATCGGTCTTACCTACTTGCAACTTATCTTCTACTTCTTTGCATTTCTCCTCTATCCATTGTTCTTTCGCTTTTCTACATTTTCTAATGATTTCCCACTTTATTGCCTTATACGTTTTCAGTCCTTCTTCGTCTCGTCTGTTTTTGTAGTCTCGTCTCTTTTGCATTAAGTTTAAGATTTCGTCCGTTATCCAGGGCTTCCTAGCTTCCCTTTTATCGTGTCCTAAAACGTCCGTAGCCGCGGAAGCTAGACTATTCTTGATACCCTCCCACTCAGTTTCTGCGTTCTTGATTTCGTCCTTACTCGTTTCATTTATTAATTGATCTGTTTTCTCCTGGAACTTATCTTTCATATTCTGATCCCTCAATATGTCTACATTTATACGTTTCTTATCCTTCCGGGTTTTCAGTTTTATGAATGATAAACTTAAAATGAGCAAGAATACCAGATGGCGCTAGTCCCACTATGCCCATTCAGGTTTAAATATATTAACATTCAAAGAGCCATACAAATAATCAAACTTAATTTATTTTTACTTCTACTTTGCAACATTATCAGCCGGCTATCACAGCATATTTTAATTCGCTCTGGAATTTCTGATTATATCATCTGCAGGTAAATAAATAGAAACAAGAAATAAATAGGTACTTGTTCAAATCAAACATACATAATAACAATTATTATTACTGAATTTATTTAAAATGT
This sequence comes from Rosalia funebris, assembly GCA_037954035.1. Taxonomy (NCBI): domain Eukaryota; kingdom Metazoa; phylum Arthropoda; class Insecta; order Coleoptera; family Cerambycidae; genus Rosalia; species Rosalia funebris. The sequence goes on along the minus strand of JAZFAV010000022.1, from coordinate 39,914,070 downwards.
CTTGAATGTCAATGTCAATTAAAAGTTGTTTTGGTGCCATATGGGAACTATAAGACCCAGCACAATTACATAGAAATCATTCTCATCAAACAAATTATGTATATCGACCGCAACCCTAATTATTTGATCTTGTTTGTTATTATTCACATTGTACATGCCAGATATTTAGACACCTGTCCCGATCACTTGATCCTCTGGTATTTAATAAATGTATAAGTGTTTGGTTCATAGACATTCTTAAATAGATGTCAAATAATTTTAATCACTGTTCAATAGATGACAGCACTCCCACATCAACAAATTTAAGTACATTAGGCTGAATAACTATATATTTTTTTACTATGGTATCGTGAATAGGGACAATTCCCATTATTAGTCAAGAGAAAACCCCCATTGGATGTTAAATCCATGAAAGGTATTTCCAAAAAGTGAATATGTAAGTCGGTGTTGTTAGTAATAATTTCATAAGAGGAAATTTGGATATTACTTAAAAGGGATGGTTTTAATTTTATGCATATTTATGAGTACTTAGATTAAATAGTAATTTTTGAGGACCATCTCCGAATATATCGAATGTGCAAAAAAATTTAGTGTAATTATAATTTGAATATTTAGATTCATTATTCTCAACCACCCTAACCAACATTAAATATCATTACTTCTAATTAACATACTTAATTCAATATCATATAAGTGGTGTTATTGAAAATCTTACTACTTACTTGTTAGCATGGCGCCCAAGATGTTTTTTATAGTTATTTTCCAAAAATATGTCTCCATCATATTTTTCATTCTTACTCCAATGATTCGGATCTGTAATAGCAGGATGCCTACTATCTCTCCCTGACATTATCCCTTTACTACCTTCACCTTTTTTCTTATTTTTATTTCTTATTCCTCTTGGTACTGGGTCTTTTAAACCGTGATGATTTCGTGAAATTTTCTGTTCACCATTTTCAGATGGAGCAATGAGATCCCATATAAAACTACGAATTTTCTCATCTCCTCTATAAAACCTCAGGCAATACAACAGCTGAAATATTTAAAGAATTTCATTGAGAATAATATTCCCTTGAATATAAACATTTAATAAAAATCAATTTAATTCAAGTAAAACTAATGAATTTTTAAGTATTAATTTTTCTATCTCTAACTACCTTGCCCTCTATTAATTTGAATTTGCCTCTTTTGTTTACATTTAGTTATAGCATTTGATATAGATTAATATATTAGAGTACTTAAATTAGATTAAAGTATCCTTTGATTTTTGTTTATTTGATTCTTTTCAAGCAAAGAATGTAATATGAAACAAAATTTAATGATAGAAGTCTAGTGCAAGTATTGCAAAATATACTTCCGAGTTTCAGACTGTCATTTGAGATACATTTATGTTATTTATATGTATATTTGGCTTAGATTTAAGATTGGTATTGGGTTTCAATATTCTACCTAAATATAGTTGACAATAAATTGAAATTAGAATTTTCTGTAGTACCAGGTGTTTCTCAATCCGATAGAATTTCATGCTTAATATGTTATAAAGCAACTATATGGAAAATAAAATATTAATAATATGCTTGATTCATATTGTCCAATCCGCTGAACACAAAATAAAATAAATAATTAACTACCATATCAAGGTAAGGTGGTAGGGTATATCAATTCTGGTATTAACTATTATATTGTTTGAATATTATTTATGAAAGTTCACTGGATATAAACATTTGATAACTGAGAAAATAATTTTGTCATTTAATTGTATATTGCAATTACTCAAACATTATACATATTTATATTATTTATTTGTCTCTACACTTACAATAACTCTGGCACAATCTTCAATGTCCTGTTCTCTCCAACCTCTTCGCAACTGTGAATGTTGCAATATTTCTTGCCATCTGCCCCAACCAAAAGTTAGTAAACCCCTTTCGACCATAAAACACTCTCTTCTGGCCCAGCTGCCATAGATTATTTCTCCTCGTTCTCCTTCTCTTGGGAAATATTCATCCCGATACTTTTTCTTTTTCAATTTGTTCCTGCGACTTCGCATTCCCAAACCTAAACCTTCATTATCAGGATCCGAATCAGAAGAACTTTCAAGTTCAGACATGTCAATAGCACTTTCATCATGTCCATAACGTTTTATCTGAGTCCTCCTTCTTGGCTCTGATATAACTAATTCTTCGCTTTCATCTTTTTCTGTAGTATCTATTTCGGCTTTCTTTGCCCATTTGTTCCAAAAATCTGGGTCATCAATTGCAATGTCAGATCTATTTGCACTTGATGCAAAACTGGCTTTAGAAAAAGTAGATCCCTTTTCAGACTCCATTGTTATAACCTGGGTTCTTCTAGCTAAAATAACATCAATATCCTCCTCACAAAATTTATCTCCATCTTCTTCATCTAATAAAGCTCCATATGCCCCCTTTTTAAGTAAATCCTCGATTTCTTTTTTACTAAGTTGTCTGCTGCCAGTCTCTTTACCACCTTGTGATGTATTCATGCTCTGTAATATTGCTTTGTCCAAACCAAGTTTCATGGAAGCTTTGTCAAACATTTCTCTTTCATATGTGTTCCTGCATAATAACCTATAAATTTTTACCATCTTCTGCTGTCCAATACGGTGACAGCGTGCTTGCGCTTGCAAATCATTTTGAGGATTCCAATCACTATCATATATAATTACTGTATCTGCTGCTGTTAAATTAATGCCTAAACCGCCTGCCTTGGTACACAAAAGAAAAACGAATCTATCAGAATCTGGTCTAGAGAATCTATCTATAGCAGCTTGTCTTAGATTACCTCTAATTCTACCATCTATTCGTTCATATGGATACTTTCTATACATGAGATAATCTTCAAGTATATCTAAACATTTTACCATCTGACTGAAAATTAATACTCTATGACCATTAGCTTTCAACTTTGGTAATAATTTGTCAATTAAAACCATCTTACCACTGGAATTTATTAATGATTTATAATAAGAGTCAGGATCTTCTCCATGTTGGTTTTTAAAATCATACTGAATTTGCTCTTCCGCTCCATTAAGTAAATAAGGGTGAATACAACATTTTCTTAATTCCATCATAGTATTCATAAGATTTGGAATATTTGCATGTGTTGTACCTTTTGATAAAAATGAAAAATTTCTTTCCAAAATACCTCTATAATATTTCTTTTGTATGTTAGTTAACTCTACTTCAACAACTGTTTCCTCCTTCGGTGCTAATGATTTTTCTACATCTTCTTTTAGCCTTCTTAGCATCATCGGTTTCAAGAGACATTGTAATTTTTGCACTTCTTGCTCAGTTTTTAAAGCGCCAAACTCTTGAATAAATGCATCAGAATTAGGAAACTGATTGGGTTCCAGAAAATTTAAAAGAGAAAATAATTCATTCACATTGTTCTGAAGTGGCGTGCCTGATAATAACACTCTATGTTCTAAATTCAATTGCCTTAAACCTTCTAGTAATTTACAATTTCTATTTTTCAAACGATGTGCTTCATCAATTACACATATTCTCCAGTTAAACCCTTTTAAGTCGGCAAAATCTGTTACAATTATTTCAAATGTAGTTATTAAAATATTGAATTTGGTTATATCCTTAATAAATTGTCCTTTTTCATTTTTAAAATACATTTCATACTCTTGAATCATATTTCGACTAGCTGCAGAACCGTGATACACAATTACATTCATTTCTGTCCAACTTTCAATTTCCCTTTGCCAATTTGGTATAGTGGAAAGAGGTGCTATTACCAAAAATGGCCCTCTAATACCATATTCCCAAACTGCATTAAGAAAAGTAAGACTCTGAATAGTCTTTCCTAAGCCCATTTCATCCGCTAAAATACAGTTTCTACTGTTGTACCAGGAAAATAAGAGCCAATTTAATCCTTCCAACTGATATTCTCTAAGGCTGTTACCACCTTTATAAATGGGTGATTTTTCTAATTTAGTCCATAATTCAGGACTAGGCCTTTTCTTAGATTTCCATTTGTCCTTAGGAGGTACCTTATTAAATCTTTCAAATTGTTGTATTTTTAAAGGATCTACATCTTCTTCCAATTCCCAGGTACAGTCCTCATATTGTAATGCACGCCACTTAACTAAGTAATGTTTCACTACTTCGCCTGTGGCAGTATCTGTGTGTTCTGATAAATCTAATACCCTGTCTACTTCTGTATAGTCAGGATTAAAAGGTTCTTCTTCTAGGTTTTCAAAAATATTCATTTGTTGAGCCTGTTTCTGTTTAAATCTTTTGATTTTATTACCTATCCGTTTATCACCTTTATAAAGTTCTTCTTCAATCTTCCACTCACAATGCAAATATGAGAAATTACGATATTTAACATAATATTCTTCAACATCAACCATTTCCGCGTCACCCTTATTTTCATTCCGTTGTTTTACTTCCATTTCTGGTTTCTCTATTGCATCTTTTTTTTCTTCTGAATTATCCAATGCAATGTTTTCATCTACTTTTTCATCAACAATTTTGTCTATATCTTCTTTTATTTCGGGATTTTCCTGCTTTTCCTCTTCAGGAGGATCAATTTTTTTCGGCCTCCTTGTCATCCTTGAACACAATACATGCTGGACAACCATAGAATCTTCTTCTGTTGTATTAACATAAACGTAGTTCATTTGATTTTTTGGATCTCCAGAGTTTTCTTCTACTACAGGAGGAGTATCTGCAGATGAAGGTGTTAGGGCAGGAGGTGTAGCGGGAACTAGAGATTTTTTATTTTTACTAGGTGTAGCAGGAGTATCATCATCAGAAAACCTAAGCATAACATCATCTATGTATTTCTTTCTTTGAGTATTTCTAGCAGATCGACGTTTTGTGGATGCACTTTCCGAATCTTCTGGTGGTGAAGGAGGTGGGGTTGTTACCAGATCTTCTCCTTCCCCATCTGATTCTGGCATCATTCCTTTACGCTTACGACTTGAAGAACCACATTTTCTTGCTTTTGTTTTTGTAGACAAAACTTTTTTGGCAGGTGGCCTCGGTTTCTTGGTACGTTTTGGAAGTTCTGCTATTTCTGGACTTGGCTGATCTTCAAAATTATATTCATCTTTTTTAGATTCCTCATATGAAACAACGACACCTTCTGCAGGTGTTTGAGAATCAGCTTGCATCTCTTCAGGATTTTCATCTGCCGTATCTGAAGTTTCAGGATGCAGCGTGTCTGGATCAGCTGATATATTTATAGGAATATCAACTGCTTCAGCCTCTGCGATTTCAACTCGAGATTGAACCAAGGCAGAAGATGAAATGTCTTCTATATTTTCCATACATTTATTAAATGACTCATCCATAACACTATCTTCAGAAATTTCACCGGTTTTTTTCTTTCTCACATATTTACGTTTCACTTTCGGTTCTTTTGGTTCGCGTTTTTTTCTTTCTTTAGGAGGTTTTGGTTCTTTAGGCGATTTTGGAGTTTTAGGTTCCTTAGGTAGTTTAGGTTCTTTTGGCTTTTTAGGCTCACGAGGTTTTCTCCCTTTCTTTTTCTCAGGTTCTCCAGTAACTGGATCTATTCCTAAATCGGTAAAATCAGACATTTCATTTGAAGGAATACTTAATCCCGCTCCTGGTGTTACAAAATCTTCCGACACAGGCAATTGCTGAGGAGGTGCCACACCCATGGGTATTGCTGTGTTCACTGAGGGACTCATTTGTATTGGAGATGTCCCCTTTTCTCCTTTTTTTGTTCGTGGTTTTCTGGCTTTGGGAGTACTTTTTCCCCTGCCTCTGCCAGTTGTGCTAGTAACTTGTGGGCTATCTATCATTGGAGAAGTGAATAATGGACTTTGTAAGACACATTGTGGGCCACCATTGCATTGTTCATTTGCTTCATGCTGACTCAAAATATTTAACCTTTCTTGGAGATGAGCAATTTTTTCTTGATGTTCTGAAGCTGGGGGCATGCAGTACAATTCTTGAAGTTGTTGTTGTAAAGCTGCTCTCTCTTGATGATGACTAATTGGAGGTTGATAACCTTGTATTTCTTGTCCTGGTAACAATGCATTTGCAGAACCCATATTTGACATTAATCCTAGATGACCTCCCATTCCCATTGGCATTCCTGGGTGCCCCATTGGAGGTAATCCGTGGGGAGGTAATCCAGGTGCCATCACTCTAGCTGTATTAATTGGAATCCCATTTGGTCCAATAATCTGAGTATTTTGATCAAATATATTAGGTTGGCTATTAGGAGGTATAGTTGGAATAGCACTGTGTGGAGCCATATTAGGATTTGGTACAGATTGTACTTGTCCAAGTGTCATGGGAGTATGTTGGTTCATAGAAGGGGTATGACCAGATGAATTTTGGTTTGAAATAGTTTGCATACTTTTTTGATTTGGTACATTCGAAATATTTGGTTGACTTGGTATATTAGATAATGTGGTTTGGCCCGTCATATTAGATGGTGATATAGTTTGTAAATTACTTTGAGCTGCAATACTGGGTATACTATTCTGTGCTGTCATGTTAGTTATATTTTGGCCAGATAAATTTGATAAATTGTTAGGTGCTGAAGTATTTTGTACATTATTTTGTCCACAAATACTTGCTATATTATTTGTCAAAATTGTAGTATTTTGTCCTTGCATATTACTAGAACTACTTAAAGTTACCATACTGGGAACATTTTGTGTACTTGAAATACTTGAAAGATTGCTTGGTATTGATGTGCTAGTAGGAATCATGTTTTGTCCTGGAATGTTAACAGGAGAATGCTGGGTCATATTCGAATTATTTTGTTGCTGCATATTTTGGTTCTGCTGACTTTGAATATTAATATGTTGTGATATATTAGGTAACATTTTAGAAGTCGAAACTTGATTTGGTATCACATTATGTGCAGATGAAACAGGTGAAGATTGACTCGTGTTAATGAGGTTTTGTGTCATCGAATGAGATTGAGTAGGTGAAGGTGGTGTAATACTGGAGGACATACTTTGGACCATATAAGATGTACGACTATCTAGTATATTATTTGGCACAGTTGAAGTTAGAGATGCTAAACTCTGACCTTGGGAAGTTGGAGATTGTAGCCTCAAGGTTTGAACTAGGGTAGGTTCAGATTTATTAGACTCTGCAAGTGACTCTTGGGAAACTGAATTATCTTGACTGAACATGGGTGCATTTGACTGAACTGAATCATCCATTTTATTTGTTTTAGGAGTATCCGGTTGGCTGGGATATCCTGACATACTTGAAACACAATTAAAATCTGTAAAATTATTTGTTGTGCTACTCTGACTTGGAGTTTGTTGTTGAGATGTCGAACTGGTATTACTAAGTTCATCAATTTGTTTCAATGAATCACTATTAGATGGAAGACTTGCATCTTGAGTGTTGGTTATATTATCATCAGTTGTAGAAGTTGGTGTAGGAGTAGGTGGATGAGAAGATATTGGTTGTGTAGGAGTTGTAACATTAATTTCAGTATTCGTTGTACTACTTGGCATTTTATCAGGTATACTTGTGGTTGGTGATTGTGCAGACACGAAATCGTGTTGTGTACTCACAGGCATATTCTGTGGTGTAGTAGGTTCTCTCTCTCGTATTGATATATCCGTTAAAGGTGTTGTTAAAGTTTTACTAAGATCTGTTCTGATTTCCTCATTTTCAAACCCTCCTAAATTAGGATTTTGTGGTATTGTTGTATTTGGTAAAGAACTTGAAGAAAGAGTCTGAGTCGGAGGTATTGCTTGACTTGTTGGTATTGTAGTTGGCTCCAACATACTTAATGGAGGTCCATTTATGGTAGAGAGATGTTGTCTATTTGGCTGAACAGATGGCCATTGTTGTTCTGACATAGTATTTCTCATGCTCATAGCTGGAGAAAGTGGATTTTGTGAGCCAGGTGGTGGTCCTAGTGAGTTTCTCGTTTGATAAGGAGGATATTCTGAGGAACTTGTACTAGACGGTGGCATTACCATCTGCTCTAATGCTTGTAACGTACTTTGTTGCGAGTAAGGAGGCATAGGAGCTGGGGATGCAGCTGTTACCTTTGGAGTCAAGCTGGTAGCTGGCCTGGGACTCAATGTAGTTTGCTGCATTGATGGAGGATGTGGCGACATATTTGGTTTTGCTGGTGACATAACTGGTCTAGGAGACATTTGAGGTGCAGGAGGTCGAGGAGACATTTGAGGCCTAGGAGACATCTGTGGAGATAACTGGGGAAAAGGTGCCCTATATTGTGGGCTAACATTTCCCATAGGTCCCGCTGAATGTTTTGAAGAAAATTGTTGCTGTGAAGGTGGTACATCCATAGGCCTTTGCATTGGTTGCATCGTTTGATGACTTTGATTGTAACCAATTGTACTAGGATGAGCCATAGGGTTTGAGGCTGGAGGTTGTTGAGTAGGATGAGACTGCGTAGGTGCATGACCTACCGAATGTGGCGTTGGACCCATGTGCCCAGTAGTAGGTCCTGAATGTGATGGAGGATGAGCCAAAGACTGGCTATGTCCCATTTGGTTATATTGTTGAGTTTGTGGCACGGCTGTTATATCCATTTGATGATGAGTTTGTGGGTATTGGTGATGATGTGGTAATCTCTGATGCATGTAACCTGCATAAGTTTGTCCTGTTGCTGAGGTTGGATAAGCAGAAGTCGCTTGGGGATAATGTGGAGCATGCCTTTGCTGAATTTGATAGGTTGCTTGGTGTGGTTGCTGCATCATAGGATGTTGACCTGTCGGAAACTGCTGTTTTTGCTCCTGCTGGTGAGGATATGCTGCCAATGGCTGTTGACGGTATTGACTCATTTGACTATATCGATGCATAGTGGAATAACCAGCAGCAGCAGCAGCATGTTGGCCCCAGCCTGCTGCAGCAGCTGCTTGCATATTACTTGTATCTCCCATGCCGCTGACTTGTACATCAGGCATTGAATACATATTGTCAGTTGGATATGGATACTGACTGGAAGCAGTGGGGGGTGGTGGCCTAACCATTTGCCTCTGGTGAGGATAAGCTGAACCAGGAGGGCCCATAGGCCTGTCAGCTCCATAACCTTGAGCATACATGCTCTGTGCATTTGGATCCATGTGATTGAAATCTGTACCACCAAATGTAGCCAATTTCTGAAGAGGCGTCTCTTGCGAGTAGGTGGGTTGACTATAGGCCGATGTAGCATTTCTTGTGCCCGTCACCGCAGGGTCAAAACTAGCACTACCCAATTCAGGCAGACCTTCCAACATTCCACTTCCATCTTCCCCGAACAAGTCGTATGAGTCCATCGCTTTAAGCGGCACATATCGCTTCTTTATTGTTCATCTCACTACAGCATCCCTAAAACCAAAAGTTCACATTAAGTATGTTAATACAGATTAGTAAAAAAATATAGATTACTGCAACGGATTGTTATTGTTAATTCCATAATTATTTAAAAAGATAGAAAATGTCAATTATTTCAAAATACACCAAACAAATATTTTACAATTCATGTTTATACAAATCAAAGAAGCATAATAAAACTGGTCCCGGAGTATGCACATTAAGAACTATAATTTATCTGCAAGACTAATTTGAGTTTTTTAAAGCGGCATTCTGTTTTTTTTTAAATGTATTTTTTAGCGATTCGGCGTAATTCAAATCACATGGAGAAAATGAAAGAGGCAGGCGTGGGCGACGTATTTTCACAAAAGTTCGACCGATAAAAATCCGCAGCACGACAAATGCCCCCGGGAAAAGACAATTGTACCTAGCGTAAGGCTGAAGCTACTAATTCTCTTGCCGAGTACAAGTACAAGACATGGCGTCCAAACATCAGCATTCTGGCTTCATTGTTGAGATAGCGACTCAATTAGCTACAATGATATTTAACAAGGGCACCTCAGTACTTTTACGGGTGTTGAATATTATGGGTGTCACCGTGGGGCCTTACGCCGGGACCCATGATACGGATCAACGACACGGAGTATAGGATTTCGGACCCTGTCAAAAAAGCCAGAAGCGAACAAAGGGGGCAAATAACAGCGCGGTTGGAGGGTTATGAAGAAGAGAAGGGGCAGTTGTATGGTCCAAGCATTGCAGATTAACGGTAAATTTACCTGCCTTTGAGTAATTAGCTTTTAAAACTTGAAACGCGTTTTGCTCTTTAAGACGATTTTCAAAACGGCGAGCAAGCTTTCTCTAAAGTTATTGAACCGAAAAAATTTACCATTTTTATTAATAACAGTTAAAAAAAAACGGGTGAAAAATCGCGAATTCGAATTTTGGAAAAGCTCCCGTGACACGATATCTAATTGGATACTAATTGATTTCCAAAAACCGGTTTTGTTTCAGATGAACTGGGCGGCCGGAAACATGCTCACCGCTTTTTTGCGGGCTTCCAATGAAGTGGATATAGCGGTCGCCATTACGTTTTTTTTTTCAAAAATTTTTTATTTGTAAACTAGTACTCTAGAATAAGAGATATCAAAAACCGGAATGCTCTACCTCTATTACTTTTTACATAATGAATTAAATAAAAACACGTGAAAAAAAATAGTATGCCTCCTTAAATTAGAAAAGTATGCTGTATTGTGCTAGAAAAAAAGCATGCTCAATGGCATAAAAAATTACGTAAGTCGGCATCAATACTGACAACGATTATACCTGTCTATTAATAAAATGTATGCGGATAAAAGAAAGGATAAATGGTTGTGAATAATACTAGAAATAATTTTAAATGATCATAGGCACAAGCCATTCAATATTAAAGAATATTGTTACCAGGTATTTAGGAAGTTTTTTTTGTACACAAAATTTTCAAATTTTCTTCAGTTTTCTTCTAAATCTTTTGCACATAAAAGTGGTTACTAATTAGACTACTATTATAATATTAATTAGTCTTACTAATTAGAAAATATTACAGATATTATATGGCTATTGACTAAACAGTACTTACATATAATATGCACACAAAATTTGCATACAGAGTGCAATTTGTAAATGTAGGCAAATTAAAGACGTAGACCACATTTTCTTTCACTATTTTAGCAACAAGACAAAAGGATTTCTATCTAAAAGGTCTATTTCAGTAAGGAGCGTATATTTGTATTCGATTTCAAAAGAATATTAAAGGCAAATATGAATAGAATTCAATTCTATATTTTCTATGTAACAAATTAAATAAATTAATCGTCTTTTCCCAGATATCTATTTTCTAATAATCTAAGATGTAAAGTAAGCTGAGCTTTCGGATTTGTATAAATCATCCCACTAGTCCTGATGTGAAAGAAGAGCTTTTACCCATGTGTTGAAAAATTGCATACTAATGTAGACAATAATGCAGATACCATGAATGATAGAAAATGTGTTCTTCAAAAATTGTGTATAAAAATTTATATCAAAATAAAACGTGTATTAATGTAACAATGAATATAATATGTATATATAATATAGTATGTATTCCACGATGTTTTGTATTCATATATTCGTCATTTATTTTTATTTTTTCCCACATGTTAACGTAATATAATATGTAAATGTTATTTTGAGCATTAGTATTAAATTTAACCATTTTTAAAAATTATACTTAATTATTCACTCAACAAATTAACATTTATGCAAACTTACTATAATATACAACCCTCTAATAAGTTAATTGAAACAATTAACTTATTAGAGGGTTATATATTATAGTAAGTTCCGAGTACATACATATGTAATTATATTACAATTTATTTTCTTTAGTTTCTTAATTTACAACAAACTTTTTATACGACCTTAATAATCAATACTTTATTAAACGCCAACTTAAAGGTTAAGTGAACCGAGTTCGATATGGGTTAAATGCGACAACACAATCGAACGCCGTAAAACTCGGTCCTTACCGTATGCAGTTTTTTTTTGTGGTTGTCTTTTCATATGGTGTATATTGGAATTCCGCCTGATGTTTTTAAACATCTAAAAACGGCCGGGTTTCAATGATTCATGCAATAAAATAAAAAATGATTATAAATTTGTAATAAAAATCAACTTGGAAGATGATAATCTGATAACCCATATGCAGTTTTATTAATGACATGAAAGATGAAATGTTGGAAATCACATATAAAAATAAACTGTCTGATTTACCTGTTCCATCTAATCCATCCATCTAATAACGTAGAAAATACCCTAAATTCTTAAACTGTCAGTAAGAAGACAATGATAATTTTGAAACCTAAAAATATTCATCAACTAAATATTCAAACTAAAGGAGATATAATAAAAAAATTTAATCCCATAGAATTCCAGATAGAAGATTGTAAGGTAAAAAATATAAGTAATTCTGGTATACTAATAGGCTGCAATAACACTAATGGTGTCGAATTATGAGATTGACCAATTAAAAAATCTAAAGCCCAAATTAAAAATAGTAGGAATGTCCAGAAGTGTCCACCGAAGAAGTACTAAATAAACTACATGAAACACCAAAATATTGTATTTAATGAAAACATTAAAGTTTTAAAAACCTGACCCACAAAAGATAATATATACGTTTATCAGACAGTAATAGGGAGTGAAATCCGAAATTCTTTATATCAACTATAATGTGTGTTCTGTATAGGATGTAATTGATCTAAAGATTTGCTTCAAATGCTGTATTTGATTTAATAGCTTTTCCAAGTCCTGTACCTCTTGTCCCAAATGTTCTCTTAATCATAATCAAATTGTATAAACTCTGTAAAAGCTAAAAGTTCCATAGGATAACCATTATGTATGGGATGCAGATAAGTGTGGAATATACAAAATAAAAATACAATAATATATATTTTTGTCAATTTTTCCTAATAAATAGCAATTAAACAATATATTGTATCAAAATAAAATTGATGTAGATAATAATTACTAACAGTATAAATAGATGCAGTATAGTCAGAAAAGCATTTTAAGATGTACTATAAAAATGCACGTAGTATTAGAAGCAAGAAATTTGTATTCGACCATGAATTTCATTGCAATACACCTGAAAAATGTTAGTGAATTGTTGGGGATTAACTAGTAAAACTTATAAAGATTATCAACAGAACATTATATTTAGTATTTTCAAGATTCAAGTTTGACTATTATAAGATCACAATTATGTTCTTTAAATAAAGATCAACCTCACCCTGTACTAGACAAACATGCCAATAAATAGTGATTCTCATAAATTTTCTGGAAATTATACTGGAAATATAATTTTAAAAAGCCAACTTTCACAGTTTATATGAAGACCTAGCTAATATTGATTGGTCTATAGTAACAAACCATAATCATATAAATGAGGCTTGTAATAGCTTTTATCAAGTATTGCATATTGCATTTCCCAAATCTGTACCTAATATACTTCCAAAAGATGAAAATTATCCACTATTCCAAGTTATACAAACCAAATCGCAATGTAAATGTCTATAATGAATATAAATTATTGAGAGCTAATATAGAAAGTAAAATACATACATACTGTCCATAAATAATATTGAATAGAACAAAAATTAAAATTAAATTCAAGTCACTTCTGGTCTTAACTTAATAGTATTAAATCATGGCAAGTATTCCTAGTTCTATGAAATATGAAAATGTCAATGTGAATAATCAATTAATCAACAATCAATTGACATAAAATTTTACATTTTTTCTAGTTCTATCTAATTGTAAGCGACACGAAATTAAATGTAGAGTACTATGGGTTTAAGTCAATAGAGGTTTATGTAACCTAGTTTTATGTCTCCCTCAAGGATCAATATTAGGGTCAATTTTATTTAATATTATATTTTAATGACAAATCTGACTCTTGATAGCATTACTTTGATATACGTCAATAATTTAAAAATATTCAGACATATTGAGAATTGACACTTACTCTTTGGTTAATCAGGTGTAAACAATTATTTACCTCTTGACATAAAATGTGTGAGTAATTTAAGGATTTTGGGGGTTATGTTTGACTCTAAATTTATTTGTAAAGACTTCATTAATAACATTACCAATTTCCTTCAGACTATTCAATTCAAAGCAATTTTTAGCCATACGTAATTTACGTAATACATAAGTATATTTAGCAGACATACGTGTTGGGGTTGTATACAACCCCAACTGTAGTATTTACGTAAATAATATCAAGAAAGTTGAATTAGAAATTGAAAATTTTCTTAAGTATATGTTATAAACATGATGGTGTATTCCCGTTCCAAGGTACATACAGTGTACATACTGTTTCGTTTGAAAAAAAATGACTATCGCTTAATATTCACGATAAAACAACATAGGTACCAATTTATAGTATTTGTAGAATAATTAACGTTCATTTTTTGTGTTTAAAATTGGACACGAAATATGGACTCATTGCTTGGGCTTTTTTTTTATAAAATAGCCTGTACAAGTTTGTCAAAATTTTTATCAGATAATGATGCATATATACGTGTATACGAGTATAGCTTCGCGGCTATAGATTTCATATACAGCATAAAAAATAATTTTTTATTAATTTGTAAACATTATATTTAGACACTAAAATATTTTCAGTCTATTTCAAATTTTAAAATTAGTATATAATGAAAATTTAATAATAATAAATAATATCGTCAAACATGTGCATTTTCATGCCATTTAAGTACTCATCAGTTTATTATCGATATTTGTGGGCAGTAGTGGCAACGCTCAAAAGCACTATGCAGTACCAAGTAGAACAAGAAGGCCCTTTAGAAGAAGTGGAATTGTATGAGCCAGGAATAGATTCTGCATGTATCAGAAAATATTACTTTTGTTTAGTTGAAACTTTAAAGGTGTTTTTCTCGACACCACACTTTTGAAATTGGCATACAAGATTATTGAAAACATACACAACCGATCAATCTGACATTTTGCAAAGGGTTCATAACTATATTCTTCTCTCGATGAACCTACTTCCATAATTTTAGTAAATTTATAATTACAGCATAATTACTACTGAAACTTTTATAATGTTTAGTTTATACCGAGATCGTCTTTCTAGGATACAACACACTGAATAATCGAAGCAAAATGAAGCTATATTGTTTAAAAACTGATAAAATGATGGTTTTTAATATTTCCATTGGATTTCGTTAATATTTATTGTAACCTATTATAGTTATTGTAATATATGTATGTATTTATATAACCTATTGCCAAATTATGATATTAATTGTTAGTCATAATTACTATTATTTTATTTAATATGAATTTTCTTAAATAAGAAAATCAACATATATTTATTTCGGCGTTTTCAGTTGTAGTGAAACAAAACAAAAATACTATTCCGCATAAAGCAAAAATATTCTTTATTATAAAAATTGGAACACTGACAAAACAGAATAGTAAATTGAATGATTAACTAAAAATAACTTTATAAAAGCACATTAAATCACGTCAAGTCACTTTGCGTATTACAAACATTGTATATCACATTATTATTTAGCACAATTTCTGTTTATAATAACATCTCAAAAATTGTCGATGATTGTTGCAATGTCGATGATTCTGTACGCACCCCCGTGTTATTCTCAGTTCACTACGGTTTCACGTGTTTCTCAAAAACTATCTCTCATTCAAACGTTTCATTAATAAGTAATCAGAACATGGCCAATAGTTCCAATCCAACTGTCTCTCGTATAGCTCAGAAATTTGTTGTCTGTTTGTATTTTCCCACTTCGCTTTAAAAACAGGAAAATGGGTTTTTTAAGTTTTAGTCAGAAGTCTGTTCAAATTATAAATGTCATCTTTCAATTATTGTTATGTGATCGTGGAATTTGATGTATGTACAGCTCATCAATAATAGAGAAAAAGTGCGAAATTATCTATGCATACGTAGAAGAAAGTAAGGTACCATTCGGAGGGAAAAGAATGCACTTTACGCGCGGCCAGATCGAACACTTGATCCACCTCTTTCACTGACTGTACATTCGATATTCACTCTGCAAATGTCTCAATGCGAGTGAGTAAAGACCAGGCTATTTACTGCGCACCTCGTGGACGGTCCTACATAGCAATTTTGAGGTTTGTTCCTATTTTTGACAAGCTGTACAGTCGGGTAACTCTGACGTAGCGGAGATACCGTAGCTTAGACTTGAGATAGGTATTTAAATCGATATATGTAATGTTAAATCAATATTAAATAATAATAAAATTTTACATTTATTAAGAAAAATTGTAGGAGATGAACAAACTGTATGTGAACACTTCAAATATTCATAATCGAATGTCTCTCACGTATATCCCTTCGCCGGAAGTCGACCGAATGGATGATCTCAGGTTGTTTATATTACCCGGCGTTTGGGCGTTTGTCTCTAATACCTGTTACAAATCTCTGCGGTATTTGTTTCAACTTATGATCTGAAAAAAGTACTCGACTTTGACATGGTGACGATTTCACAATGAAGGTTTTCATAATTTGAAAATTCTTACTATAACATGCGACTGCATCAAGCCACTAGTTAATATCGGTTTAGGTGGAAATTGATGTCTTAAGCCGGTCCCACACACATCGCGAATATTTGCAAGTATGGGCACTTGCGATGTGTGTGGGAAGAGATGCTCGCGAATATTTGCTAATCGCACTCGCACTATCCTATACTTGCCTATACCCGCGGGCTGTCGGTAAATTTGCACCGATTCAAAGGGAATTCATACTCGTGTTTACTTGCATTTGCAATGGGCGCGCTGCGCCCACACGCATATCGTATCAATTGCGAGTCTATACAAGTCGATTTTTAATTTATCCTCATCAGTTGACCTGCAGAAGCGAATAAAAACAGAAGTGTCTACGGAAAAAGAATTTCTAAAATTATCCTAATATGGAGATAACATCCACCACCTTCTGCGTCTTTCAGCTCTTCGGAGTAGTAGATATCCCCCACATACCACAACGTACGCAGCACAGCTTTTAATTAGTGAATTTTCGTTCATGGTTTTTGGCTTTGATATTGTTTCAACGTTCAAATCCCGTCGATAGTAAACAGCTGACAAAACTACTCAGAATGGCGTGCAACTCACGAGAATGTGCGACTGCAAAGTGCAAGGCGTCTCTTCAGGGGGCTCCGACAGCTCGTTTCTAGTACTTGAACTTACTCGGAAATGTTTGTGCTTGTTAGTACTCGCGATGTGTCTGGGAACTCCGATGGCTCGTTGCTCGCACTTGAACATACTCGGGAAATGTTTGTGCTTGTTAGTACTCGCGATGTGTGTGGGACCGGCTTAGCCAACATACGAGTACATATCTGAAATGCCCGAATCCGTTTAAGGGATTCGACAAACAGCTTTATTTTGACTATGAGTTGTGTCTCTCCTGAATACATATTTCGAAGAGTATATGTTACCAAATGAGTTGCGTGTCCGAAAAAGACGTTTAGACGAGTATTTTGCCACCTTTAAGCATGGTCGCAGCTCTGTCAGTGACCAGCATTACAGTGGATTTTATCTCATTGTGTATGGTATTTTTTGCAAGCTTCACTTGTGGTAAACGTCTAGTGTCCGATTCTTTTCTACTTGGTAATTTCCAATTCGGTATCTATTTTTCTGTTTCTATAAAGTGGAATTTTCCACAATAGTGTGGGGAGTATTACGACTATTTAACACGTATATAAAGTCGATTCAAAACGTCCAGTACGGTATGTAGTTTTTTATATTTTCTTTATGCCGCATACTTCGCATGTTATGGTTGCAATCACTTTCACTATGAACTTTTAACTCTATATTACAAAATGTACATTTCACACGACTATCACTGTATATTAAACCCCGATAACGCGGTATTTAAGCCATAATTTCATATGCATATTGCAGTCTTATGCTTGGGTGCCATTGTTACCACGGAATAAAATCAAAAACATACATTACCTACCAGTTATAATATTATATAACAGACGATGTGGCAGATGTCGCGTTATCTGTTTCAATGTCAGTGAGAAACTAGTTGATCGTTCGATATAATAATAATTAGCTTGTATTAGCAAGAGAACAATGCAACAAAATATATAACATATACATTTCATAATATTTCGAATAAAATATCTTATTAAAAGGCAGGGTTTAGAAACTTCATTCCACTCTACTCAACCTGCGATAACAAATCAATATCATATAAATGCTATAAGTAAAGTAATACATATACATTAACAATGTATCAAATAAATCAATTCGTAAGCTTCAAAGTATGAAACGGAATGTAAATAATAAATAAGTAAATAATTTCAATAATAAACAATAAGTATAATATAAAGAAAAAAAGTTGTGAAGGAATAAATTACGTTCGGATTTAATTTTCCGTAAAAAGTTATATAAAATACATAAAGAAAATAAAATAAAGCATGAAAAGGAGAAAAATTTTAAAAAGAAAAAATATTTTCGATATTAAATGAAATTTTATTGTAATAGTAAAGAGAATATATGAAAATTAATATGCCGACGTGCTGTGGAGAGAAACAGTCATCTATTTCTAACATTTATATTGTGGATCTATATGAAATTTTGTTATATAAATATGGCGCTTTATTCTGAATTGTTTTATGAAAAAAAAAAAAAACAGATGTACATGCCTTTGCTACATTAAGCCAGTTTAAAGAAAATTTGGCAAAGATGTTAAAATTTCCGCAATGCAAATATAATCCAAAAACATATACATGCATTCTGAATTTTTTTTAATTCGCTGATTTTCAAATTTACTTAAGAATTGCCCCATAAACAAACAGCCCCCATTATGCATACTCGTATGCATAATAATTAAGTTGCAAGAGGACAAGAAATTTACGCAATAAAATTATAATTATAGTAGAAAGGCATTACTATTGCCGTACATCAATTTTATTTTTCAACATTTTTTTTTATATTGACATATTTTGAGTAATTTACACTTAATTCTTTTTGCTACATCAGTAGCAAAAAAAATTAGGTAAGTAGAATCTAAATTTTTGCTACATCAGTTATCTGTAATCATTACCATTAAAATGTATATCGACTAGATCTTTAACCTTACTAAAAGCTGTGGTCCTACCAAAAAAGCACCACTGCAATTTAGAGGGGTTAATTGTGAGCAATATGTATTGAGATTTTTATAAGAAACGTTAATCCTTATTGCGCCACACACAAGCTGTAGCAATTTCATTTTGTTGGAAATATTAGTAGGCCTGCGTAATACATGCATGAACCTGCATGATAATGAATCTCGAAAACTAACAATTAACCCAATATAGATCCTTGGGGCACACCAGATACCACTTGAAGACAATCAGACAATCTATCTTTTAGCTTAACTCTCTGCAGTCTACCATCTAAATAATTTTGCAATAAAGGTACTGAATTTCGATCAAAACCTATATAATTTAAAGCTGACAAAAACAGTCGATGGTTAATTCTATCAAAAGCTTTAGAATGATCCAATAATAGAAGTAAGGTTAATTATCGCTATCAAGTGACGACAGGATATCATCAGCAACCTTTAGCAGCGCTGTTACGCAGCTGACCTGAACCCTGATTGATTCTCCGATAATAACTCGTATAAGGATGTACCATTATGTTCTTTTAGGTGACTGTACATTAATTTCTCAATTAACTTAAATAAAACGGGTAATATACTTATCGGTCTGAGAAATCGGACATAGGTAGGATTACTGACTTTTGAGAATGGTGTAATGAGAAAAATTTTCCATTCTGAAAGTATTGTGTTCTATGTAAAAATTAATTGTGTATTAAAATGGGCACCACGTGAGGACAGCAGTAAAGGAGCATACTGATACTAGTATTGTCTCCACCAATGGCTGCTTTGGATTTTACAGATAATAGATTTTCATATACACCGCTATCAGTTATAAAATAAAGTTTAAACTGATTTATACCACTGACTTATACCGGGTTTGATGTTAAGATTGTAGGATAACAATTCCTACATTTGTTCATTAAGCGCTAGACTTGAATCGATGAAATGTGTATTTATAACATTAGCATCGCGTAGCCTCTCAAGTTTATGCCGCATTTTGAATTTGCTATATATATCCTCTCATCGAATAAAATGTGTAAAGAGTGAACAAATATTCAAATGAACAATGTTAAGAGAATCCATAAAAAACCAATATTACAAATACTATATATTATTATTATTGTATACTAGTATACAATAATACGACATCGTATTATGTACACTAGTATACAATGTGTCGTAGTATTGTATACTATATAGTTTATATCATAATATATTGTCGTATTGGACCCCGGGAAATCGTTGGATACAACGCCTAGTGGGTGCGTCAAAATGTACGGATCTAGTCACAAATGATTACATATAACTAAAGCTGTATAATCGGTGCAGCGTACATGTGGCGTGCGTATGGGAAGATGCAGCGGGGGTCTCGAGCACGTGACGCGGAGTCCAACTCACGCTGTAAACAAACTAGGTATCACAAAACACTCGATTTGTGCTAGGTATTCAGTTACTGCTTAACATTAACACCGTGTTCGTCTGCTTCGCAAAAGAACTAAATCACTTTGCAATCGTAATTACTTACATAATTTGTACATGCGTGCGTTACAAAAAAAATGTCCACAGTGCCAAAGGCAAAAAAACGGCCGCTTGCCGACAATGTGAATAAGTTTATTCGGGATTTTCCAGATTTGATGTATGATGGGGCGAAAATAGTGTGTAAAGTTCATGAAAAAGATTTATTGTGTTGGGACAAGAGAGACTGCAAAAGACATATAAATAGTACGGAACATATTAATATAAAAAAGGGCCTGCCACGGAAAACGGAGTTCATTTTTGATCTACTTCTCATGTTAATTACCTGTCATTTACCACTTACATTACTTGACACACCAGCATTTAAGGACTTTTGGAAGAAATACAATCCTAAGAACCCATTACCGACTAGGGCCACAGTGCGCAGTTATGTACCATCTGCACATGAAAGAGTGGAAAGTCAGATTAAATTAGCGTGAATTTAACTCCGCGTCACATGCTTGAGGCCCCCGCTACACCTTCCTATACGCAAGCCACACATGTACGCTGCACCGATTATACATGTATATGTATATGTAATCATTTGTGACTAGATCCGTACATTTCCTCGCATCCACAGCGAGTTGTACCTGGCGCCAATTATACAGCTCTACATATAACAGTAAAATGTACATCAAATCATTTCTTAGATAATCATGTATACATGTATAAATATTTAATATAATTTTTGGATGGCATATATTTTCTTCAATATATTAATAATCTAATGTTTTATAAATAAAATTCCCAAATCACAAATAGCAATATTTCTTTCCGGTGAAATAAAAAGGGCCCATTTAAAATTACATTGTTACTCATAAACATAGTGTGGAAAATCAGAAAAAAGAAATGGTGAACAATAATACTGTACTGTGATTCCGACTGACCTGTGCGAGAAATCATTTTTGCTTTAACGCTATTTAGAAATAAAGAATCAGATCTTTGAACATCTGACTCTCAACTCATTTAATTATTACGCAGAAGCGACCGTCGCGTCATCGAGTCAGTATGCCTCTTACTGCGTTTAATGAGCCATCTCTGAAAGAAGAACTAATCAATCAGCTCATTTTTTTTCTGTTCGTACCTACAGCCTGGCATCATGGTTACGGTTCTATTGTAATATAATGACGGATAATGATAATTCGGTACTCTCACTATGAATCACCAGCGTAAACCACGAGGACGCTTTACAGTTGTTATGCGCATTATTAAATAGAAAATTAAAATAATTTAAGTTATCAATTTAATGAATAACCATGTGTTTGTACTATGTGTAAATATACACGTTTACGGTGCAGACGTGCATTATTCAGTAAATATTTTATTACCAAATGAAGTTCTTCCCGTCACTACAAATTATTAAAAACAAGAAACTAATACATGTGTAATAGCAGAAGTCAATCATGTTAAGACATATACAAATGTCGTAATTTAACCTTCAATGGTTTAATGTCTATGGAGTCGAATGTTTTCGTGAGTCATCCAGCGCTTTCGAGTTGACTCATTGAGCCAATAAGAATTGGACGTAAAAATGTGGATCTTGAAAATAGTTATTTTACCCATCTCTATTTAAAAGGTCTAAGCTACCATATTATAGTGTGGATCAACTGATACAATGTGATGAAAACATCGATCTTTTAAAGGAGGCTGTATCCTTCGACCATATTATAAACTGAACAATTTGGGCAAATGATGCTTAATCAAGTACATATGCTCCAACGTTCCTTTCAAACGTACTTAAGTCACCAAAGCGCCAAGACTTGAATTCTTAGCCATTTCGATGAGCTATTTTTTTTTCAGGAAATTACAGAGAACAATATTATTGTAATTATATAGAATTAAACAAATTTTAAATATAATGCCAGTAAATAATATCGCTTAGGAACAACATTAAAAGAATGTTTTATGTGGGATATTTAACAAATATGCATAAATACTATACAGTCTTTACGGTATATTGCAGGTAATTTTAATAGAGGGTGTTCTTCGTAAGCCGATTAACAAAAATTTACCTTAATAAAAGTTAGTTAATGTAACAAAAAAAAATCAATTATTCCCAATACCGTTTGAGAACTGCTAACATATTGAACTCGGAATTATTGTCATCTAATTAATTCTCAGTTGACATCAGGCTATCCCAGAATTGCATGTTGCGATTTCATCCTCAGCTCGTCTATAACTTCTAGCGGCTTGCATGTCGGTGGCCTCACAGGCGCTACATAAATTTACGTCAGGTTTGTCTGGAATGTATGCCATACCTCGCATAAGATGTAAAACCATATATAGCGTGACCTTATCTTTGTTCATGCTATTATCACATTTAGCCCTATTTTTGTTCATGCTTTTATAGCATTTAGCTATCTTAATACTTTCCATGGCATCTAACAGTCTGTTGGTTATAATTTTTACTAACTTAAGTTACTAGAGTATATTCAATGATTGTTTTCGAAAGCATGTGAGGCGACGTAAGAGTTTTCTAATCTTCCATATTTTAAATAGACCTTGTGCTCCTTAAACCTAGTTACAATTGCTCTTTTTGTTTGCCCAATATATTTTTTACTACAATCTTGCTAACTTATTTCCTAAATCTCAGACGTTATTTTTAATTTTATCTTTGGTATTTCCCAAACGTTGTTACAATTTGCTGCTAGAAGAATACACTAATGCCATTACCAAATATTTAAAAACTCTTTTGACTGATTCATATGGAATTGACACAATTTTACGATTTTTTGGAATCTTCCCGAAAGTTCGTAAAGTGAAACGCACGTCGAGAAACGTGTACTCTTTCTGTGTTCGTGGAAAACTGGTCTCCTATTTTTACAGGTAGTAACTGCATCGAAGGTTTCAGCCCCTTCCCAGGATTATGAACCAAGTTGTAAAGTAGACAATCAAATAAAAATGATTCCCTGGAGATTTCGTTTTATAATATATTTTGTTGACTAAGTATGAACTTTTATTTGAATGTCATCAAAATGTTTGAACACGAGTTCACCCTGATTTAATCCTAGCCACTTCAATTTAAAATTAGAAAAACAGCGTTTTTTAGCTACTTTAGTTGCTAGCCCATACGGTGACGCCGTCATAGACTGACTACTCATACCTATACGTATTCGTTACAGGTAAATAATATCTGTGTAAATAAATAATAATTTACAAGATTTTTATAATTCGTAATTTTTCATGAGACCATTTAACTGGACAATGATTTTCAAAAAATAAAACCCGCTACAGGTAGGATTCGACATTTGTCCCGGATCGGAACCGAACGACATACAGCTGTTTCGAACTTATTAGTTCTCGTCAGTGCCGTACACGGTACGCCGATTCAGGACAAATGCCGAATGAACTCTATGGCGTATACATCTTTATCGATACGATCTCTGTCAGTAACATACAAGTCGGAAATCGAGAAAGGAACCGCTTGGCGGTTTGGTGGTTCTTTCTCGATTTCCGACTTATATGTTACTGGACAATGATAATTACGCACATACTTTATATCGGTAATAAACACTGTTTCGAAAACTTATTTATTTATTAATATTATTAAGTTCAATAATTGTATTATTATACTCCCTCTGTCCCAAATTAGTTGTCATATTTGGCCATTTTTCTGCTGATTATTGTGAAATACAATTTAATCAAGGAAGTAATATACTAAAAAATTAAATACTCAAAAGAGAAGTTTAAAATCACATCATTCATAAAATTTGTTTGAAGGTTGTAATTACAGGTAGGCTGGTGACAGATTGACAAATTACAAAGTTTTGAAAGTGCACCCGCTGTCTCTTTAATTCGTTGTGAAAAGTGCCAAAAATGAGCGATTCGTCAAGATTAATTAAAAAAAGGGAAATGGACAACATTACCCGAAATGCAGTGCTTCAGATTTTGCGGCAAAGCTGTGAAAATGAAAAACTCAAACATGGTGCTATGGTTGCTGCTTCAGAGCAATTAATGCTCCATAGAGGTATAATTTCTCGACTATGGAAACAGACAAAAAACTCAAAATTTTCTGGAAGTATATACTATAACGTCGATTCATTAAAACCAGGCAAAAGTGGAAGAAAAAAGAAAAATTATTCAGAAAATTTTGCAAAATTGAGAAATGTTCCATTGCATAAAAAATACCCTGAGAAGTTTATAATGCGCAATAGTCGTACCAAGAGCTTCATTACATCGAATGTTAAAAGAAGGTAAAACATTTAAACGTGCGTCTTTTGCAGTAAAAACTTTCTTAACTGCTAAAAATAAGCTTCAAAGACTTCGTTTTTGTCTTCAACATTTGGAACCAGACGGCGTATTTTCCGATATGAAGGATCACGTTCATATTGACGAAAGATGGTTCTATATTACGAAAACATCGCGTTCTTATTATATTGCTGTCGATGAAGACTCTCACCGAAAGTGTAAAAGTAAATGATTCATAACAAAAGTAATGTTCATTGCGGTTGTTGCAAGACATCGGTGGGATCCCCATGAGAAAAAATATTTTGATGGAAAATTGGGTATGTAGCCTTTTGTGTATGCAGAACCAGCCAAAAGAAATTCAAAAAATCGCCGAAAGGGCACCCTTGTTACTAAATTTGTAGAATCTGTCAACAAGGAAGAAATCAAAAAAATTATTATTGAAAAAATAATACGTGCAATTCGTGCAAAGTTTCCTCGGTCTGCAAAGAATGCTCCGATCTACATCCAACAAGACAACACGAAACCTCATTATCCGTTGAAGATTCTGATGTACAAGCAGAGGCAATTCAGTCGTTACAAAAACAGGTGGCGACCAAAGACATAGATGAATTAATAGGTGCTGTGGAAACTGCTTTCGATAAATTGGAGAGAGAAATTAGACATTTTTTTAACTTTGCAAACATGCATGGAAAAATAATTATATGTTCTGAAAGCAATGCATACAAGATTGTACATATGAATAAAGAAAAATTAAGACGTGAAAACCGCCTTCCACATAGCATCAAATGTAACATTGAAACTATTTTAACAGCCAAAAATTGTCTTAATATTACTTAGTTTGTAGCAGCTTAGAATTGATCACCTTCATATAGGAGTATAAGAATTATTATCCATAATTACGAGTACGAAATCAATACTTTTGTGAAATTAGTTAAAAAATAATAATTCCAGTTTCTATTTACCCGCTTCTGTGTGTCTAATTTTTTTTTATTTGTAATTTTTTCGAAATGTGACAACTGATTTGAGACAAAATTTAGACACCAAATGTGACAACTAATTTGGGTCAGAGGGAGTATATCTTTTGTGTTTAGAACAATATTAAATGAAGATAATTCATCATTACTATTAAGTCTAAATTTTCAATCTATAAAATCTCTTTTCACTAAAGTAAAATTAAAACTAGAATTTCCAGCGAACTACATTACCGGTAAATCGATATTACCGGTATTATCATTACACGATAAATGAATCATTTCATATTATGTAGAATTATTAAACAGACACAACTTATATAAACATTTAAAAAACTTTCATTATCAAACTATTATAAACTTCTAATAAACAGTTAAGAAGAGTTTATTTGTGTTCCCCTAATCAGCTGTTTGCTGATGATCTAGTAACGTCACTGTCAGTTCTATATGTCATGTCATAAACCATGGCTGCAACAAGACCACCTATATTTCGACAGAGATACAAAGAATAGACATGAGATAGTATGTAGGGATATTCAATGTTCAAAATCAAAAATGTCAAGCAAAGGCTGTAGCGACCATCGCTTGAATGAATGAGGGACGAATTCGCCTATAACTTCTAACGGCTTATATTACATTCTTGTGGATAAGAATAAATATTATGTATTTCTTACATGAATATTATATTAGTTCTACGATCAATAAAATTTTTTTTTACTATTATGAAAGTACATACGAAGAGCAAACGACCAACCAATATAATTGGAAATTGGAGAGAATTCAAATAAATGATTGAAGTATTTAAGGAAATGAGAATTAATGGAAACTAAAATAATTTAAACCCACGAAATCAAAAGTTTAAATAAACGTAAACTTTCTTATAGACCAGGCATGCCAAACGCACGGCCCGCCGAGGCCTTTTAAACATTTTTTGAAAAAAATTATAATCAAATATTTTAAAGTAAATTTTATTTTTATTTGTGTGCAGTTTAGTTTAATGCAGTTGCAGTATGCAGTTTAAATTTTGCATTTCAATAATTTTTAAATGAGTGATTGAAAAAGAAAAAATATAGGATTAAATTAAATCGAACTTACATAAATCTCATTTATGTGCATTTACGATTGGACAAACATTTTGCGGGGACGATGGTGCGGAAGAAAGTGCGAAGGTATTTTTTCAATTGATGCACGACACTGGGGTTTCGAGCGATTGCGTGGTCAAACGTGACGCCAGCGTCAACCAGAAAAAAGTTCAAAATTTTCAACTTTAAGCGTCAAAGCTTGATATTAATTGGATAAATATGGGTTATTAACTAAATAACCTTTTGTGATTTAAATAAAAATATTGTAAAATAGATTCTGGAAATGAGTTCAAAACTCTGAAAGTGTAAATTAGTTTTAATGCAAGTTATTATATTACCCTATTTTGTATAATACGAATAAATTTTTTTGTGTAGGATTATATACCGATTTACGAGTCATAGCGTTAAAACGCTTCTTCACTTTACTGGATGAAGTCTTAATTTTCTTGGAAACAAAAAATTATGAATGTGTTAAATTAAAAGATGGACAATTGATAAAGGACCTGGCTTTCTCAGTTGACATTACAAGTCATCTTAATCAACTTAATTTTAAGCTTCAAGGCAAAAATCATGTTGCTACAACGCTATTTGATAATATTAAAACTTGTCTCACTTTGAAAGTTGTCAATATATATTGCTTAAATCACCTAAATTAAAATTTGCAGAATATGCTCACCAAATTAAATTGTTAGAAATGGAATTCGATCGATGATTTTCTGATTTTAAATGCTGTGAATTACAATTTCGTCTATTTACTTCACCTCTATCTATCGATATTGAAATTGTTGATGAAAACTTACAAATGGAACTAATTGAAATCCAATGTGATTATTTGCTGAAACAAAAATGTATGAAGTTGGAATTTCAGATTTTTATACATATTTATCTGTAGATCGAGAAAGTGTTATTGTTTGTTACGCGTAAACTGGCTATGTTCGGAAGCACTTATTTATGCGAGCAACTATTTTCTTTTTAATCTTACCAATTTTAAAAATTGCATCAGCTCGATATATTTAACCAAATTTTAATGACTTGCTTTGTGAAAAACGATGTCAAATATTTTCTAAAAAGTAATATTAAACTGTGATTTTGTTTATTTCTTATTATAACATTTATTTTCGTTTTCTAAAAAAATATAAAATATTTAAGTTTAACATTAAAAAATAACATGAAATATAAAACCACTATGTATGTATAATATACAATACATTGAGTCTAATAAATACATAATACATAATAGGTATAATCATTTTAAAAATCGCATTTTATAAATTTTTTGAAAACATGCGGCCAGTGCCGGAACTTGAGCTGAAAAGGCCCCGGGGCAAAACAAAATGTAGGGGCCCCATTTAAAAATTGCTTGTGGTATTAATATAGAAAAAATGAAGGATAAAAATCACTGTATTTTGTCCATAATAATTATATTTAGATATTATTCATTACAAACAATTGGTTGAAGTGTTAACTGAGTAAAATTCGTAAGCCGAAACCTTAAATCATAAGAAAAAAGTATCAGATTAGCATACTTGTAGATTTTCTTATTTTTATCACCTTAATTAATTCATTTTGATGATTATTTTCTAAATAATATTTTTAGGAATCTTTGTTCACGTGTTTTTCAATATTTTCTGATGGGGTTGAATCATTTTCCCTTTTCATTGTCTGCCAGGGGGCCCCCTCGCGTCGGGGGCCCCTGGGCTATGCCTCGGTTGCCCCATTGCAGTTCCGGCCATGCATGCGGTCCCCAACTTAATACAAAATAAACAATGTGGCCCGTAATATAATATGAGTTTGACATGCCTGTTATAGACTCACCTATTATCTTCGTTATTCTTAAAATAATTAGGTACTCTTTTTCGATTCCGTAAATATAATTACATTTTTGGGATGTCTTCTCTTTATTTCTTACATTTGTTTACTTGATTATTAAGTGTTTTTATATTACTTACATTTTTTCAATTTTAACGTTTGTTGATCTTTTCCAAGATATTTGATTGCTGCATGATAAATTTTCTAATTTTAAAAGTTACTAATATATTTGCTAATTTGTAACTGATTTAAATTGACAATATGACGATAAAAATGACAATAATAAATATGAGTATTAATTATTTTTAGATATCCACCATACAATATATGTATCTTCCTTGTTTACTTACTGTCAATATGCTAAAACATGCCCCGTACCGTAACTTATATGAATGCATAACCCGATTATGACTGTCTTTCCAGTCTGCCTGTTTCCAATCTTAATAGGCAGAAAAAAATAATTTAGGAGTATTGCTGATTATCTAACATCATATTAATGACATGTGCTCAAACTTCTAACGGTCTGCTGTAGTATTGTAATTATTGAAAAAATATCTTCTTGTAGTATTAATTTGGAGCTCTTAATGATTCTAAGGTTCCATTTAAACAAAATAAAATTTTCTGACGCTGAATAGATAGATACAAGACACAAACTCTCTGCGAGTTACAATACTTTGTAGACATAATTGGGCTATAATTAACACACCCAAACACAACTGGTTAAAACACACTATTCGTTTCAATTAATAAAAGTCTATAATTACTAATATTTTGAGCTGTATTACTGTCAGCGTCACAGGGATGTCGATTAGGATATGTTTTAAAATACTATTTTTGATTGTAAAATGTTATCATTAGAATAAAATGTTGAATAAAGCATTATGATATACTGAAAATGAAATCGAGTCCACAACAGTTATTAAAAATTGAACATATACTTTTGTGAGTGATAAGTCATTATAGACTACGTAGGTACGTATGTTATAATTTTGTCACATATTTAGACGCACTTATTTAATAATTTTTTTCGAATTTCAAACTTACCTTTATCGTAAAAACACTAAATACTACACTGGTTGCAAATTAAACCATAAATCTACTGCTTTAAATATACGACATATACGTTTTTTACAGTGTTTATAGAAAATAAACACTTAGAAAAACTAGAATAAATTTGTTATATTTTGTAAAATTGCTGAAGTTGGAATTATGAATTAATCTTGTTGTTTTTTAACCATTAGAATTCAACTACAAAAAACTTACACTTCGACCAGTTGTTCTAGTGCACACTTGTCCACATTCATTAATCTACAATTTCGCGTCCAAATACATAGGTACATAACATTATTCATTTCATAGCTGAAAATCACGCCATACATAAACTGTAAATGTAGAAGTAATTGATACCAAAGGGGAAAAGCTATACGCTTATGTATAGCAAAAAAAACATGAGCTGTACAACTTTTCACCCCCCGGCCTCAATCAGCCAACTGATAGAAAAACAAACCATGTCGAATATGATTCAATATTAATTAAACACAATTAGCATATCTGCAGTAATTAGCAATTAAAATCAATATGACCTAAAAATTGATTTAAAATAAGGTACATTTCAAGTTTTTTTTAACATTAGATGACATTAAGAATCATCAACAATAAATAACATTTTATTCTGCCACTGAAATAAAATTATTTGGGGAACTATCACAGACATTGTAAAGGTAATTACAAAATTGATTATGAACAGCAGCTGGGCAAAGTAGCGAAATATAAAAATATTTATTAATATATCTAGACGATATTGTTTAAATAATTATTGTTGAGAAACGTACGCCAACGACCGACTCGGATGATAAGAAATTGCCCGTCAATTTATCAATCTAGCCGGCGTAGGGAACAATGAACCTTACGACCGCCATTTGAGATGTCCACCGCTTGGGCGCTTAGCGTTCGAAATTAGCGACATTGCGGTCTCTATCAAAGGTCAAAGCTTCCTCCCGCAACCCCATTACTGTTGTTTTTATTAATGTGCCAAATGGGAAACGTATAGAAAATCACTCACCGTTTATTTTACTCATTTCGATTATTTTCAGTAATTTTTAGATCACATACATGTACTACACTAGCTATAAGAATGAAAAGGGAGTATTTAATTGGTTAGAATAATACAGTTCAGTATTTAGTTGTCGTAATACAACCAATCAGGTGATATCTTATGTAGAAATGTTGATTTCTGAAGAACCAATAGAATTTTGCTTTTTGCTAAATTTGCAAATAAAAAAAAAACAATTTGCTGAAATTACTCGCTAATATCTTTCTATTTATAAAATAATCACTATAACCAGTGCATACTTTGGTATTTTCTATCACGTTGAGTCGCAAAACAAACTTACCATGGACACCGTCGATCTCTATGGTCGCTATTAATAATACACCTTAGTTTCACTGAACACTATCTATCGCACTTTATAAAACAATACTATTCCGAAAATCACATTTGAATCAATTAAATATTATTTATTGTTGTACTTAAT
Source organism: Rosalia funebris (assembly GCA_037954035.1). Classification (NCBI taxonomy): domain Eukaryota; kingdom Metazoa; phylum Arthropoda; class Insecta; order Coleoptera; family Cerambycidae; genus Rosalia; species Rosalia funebris. The sequence goes on along the minus strand of JAZFAV010000022.1, from coordinate 39,883,002 downwards.
ACTGACTATATACATAAAACTAATTAATTAAATTTTGTGTACAAACTGCACGTATACATGAGACTCCATTTTATCATTACGCTTGTGATTGACTTGACTTCACTGCCCTCTACAACTGATTACCCGCGAAATTTCAAACAATGAATGATTTTTTTGTTTAGTGTATTTTTTGTTTGATGTTATAATTTTTATTATAACACTTATATTATTATAAATATTAGTGGATCTATTTGGTATAGTATTAAACCTGAAAATTAAAACTAAACCATTTTAACCTGTAATTAAATGCTTACACTTTTTCACATTTTTAGATATTTTTTCCTTTCTGTCCTATTTCCTGGCAGAAATAAATAATTAGATGTATATAGAATACAGTCATATAAAGCATTTAAATCAGCACAGAAATAAACTAAGACATTATTTCACCGTTTACGCTTATCCAATATTTATATACATCATTAATTGTATTGATACGCAAGGATAAAATATACAGCTAGGGATCAAAATATATATTGCTTTTATAATGTACGTAGACGTTTGAAAAATAAATATTAAAAAAATTGATTTTGAATACTTTTTTTAGTGTCTGCCTCAATTTTGTCGCATTTCATTATAGGTACGCAAAAAAGAATGTAGAACAGCAAAATTACTCACATATACAACAATAACCAATTCTAAGGATTTCCTTTGTATCGGCAATACAAAATATGTCTAAAATATTATTATTGTATTAAGTACAATAATTTGGTACTCATTTTTTTTTCTATTATTTGAAAGTGGAATTTTTTCTACTACTACTACTGTACTAATTTGGCCTGAAAATCTTTTTTAACACTCAGTTCCATAACTCAATAATAATCCACAATTTGATGGACTAACCTAAAGACAGCTAAGTTGCCATGTAATCAACCATGCTTCTTGTTATTTGCATGTTGAAATATGAACACTGACTCAGCTTTTTATTAAAAAAAAGACACCAAGTATTGTAAGAAAAAGGATTGTTAACCAGAAACAATGAAAAAATTAAATGTCTTATTTGAGTAAACTGCAGTGGTACTTAAATATTCCAGCTATTCTAATATATGAGTACTTTCAAATAATACAACCTGGTGATATGTAGGAAGCTGTTACAATTAAGCCTACAAAATATTATTTTGACAACGATTTAGATATATTTTTTTATATTTTGAAATTATTTATCCATATATTACTATTATTTAAGGTAAATATAGACGAATACCATTAAAATTTATTAGAACGGTAATACTACCATCCAAGCATTATAACTTAAAATTATGATTATCAATTACTTGAAAATTATGAGTCAGTTGCATACAAGGTCGATAAATATTTCAAGATCAAGCCATGAAGATACATACGATATAATAAAATTTCATTGACATGTAAAAAAATAAACTAGGATTGTAGCCTGTAGGTAAGCTATATAAGTGTTATCTCAATGTGCCCATTGTGCCCTTATCATGATATCCCTACACTTATTTGATGGTCACCTAGATACAATTAAATTTAGTTTGTCTTGTGAGGTGTGCGACTGAATATGAGGTGTATTCAAATTTGTATTGGACATTCTCAACAAAATTTATGAGGCCATCTAACTGAAAATATTATCAAAAGCACTTCGAGTCCTAATAGATGTCCCAAACAAAATCAAATCTGAATGTTTAATTGTTCAAGTATGAATTAACAAGTTAAATAGTGATTGCTGGACGCAAATCGTATTATCAACATTACTTTTCTTTTTTAATTAAAAACAATTTATAAAGTAGACAATCTACAAATCTAAAACCAACATTGCACAGATGGTTAAATTTTTAAAATACGTGGTCAATAATTAAAATATGTAGTGCTATTATCTATTTCCTTCGGTATTGCCGGTATCAGAGCCGAGAATCAAACCTCAGTTACAGTAGATGGTGGTTACTGAGATTTGTCCTAATGCATTCTAAACGAGTTAACATAATGGTATAACAACTTTATTTATATATGTATTTGCTTACTCGCATAGTAAAATATTAGCTACACAACTAGAAGTTGTATGGAATATTATTATCCTAGGTGATTTTAATATTTTCAGATCAAAAAATATCATCCAAGGTATCACTCAATATAACTACTTTACTGGTAACCATAATTATTAGCTTTAATATTCAATATAACATAACTTTAAAAAATATATAACAATGTTGACTGGTATTTAAACGCTATATAGCGAAACTGTTAAGTGGTATACAGGAACTTGATATAATCAAATTTTAATTCTTGAAGAAATTGAAATATTTTGAATTTCATTTGGTAATCAACATTACCGAATGAATTTATTTTAATGATTACCATAACAAAAATTTCAATTAAACTTATAATGAAAAATCATTATCAAGTTCATTTGCATATTTTAACTAATGTAAATAAGCATGGCAATTAAACAGTATTAGATACACCATAACAATTTAATAAGGTGAGTAAGCAAATCGCAATAATAGCTCCCCTAGCTCATATCAAAGGCATCTCCAGAGCATGCCTCTAGAGGCTTTGGATCAAAAAGCAAAAGTTACCACGTTGTTTGCAAGGGTCGATTTACTATTTTGATTTTGTCAGAATACCGAAATTCGAACGAAAAGCATTTCGTACATCGACCTAAAAATTTCGCGACACACGAAAACAGCCGTTTTCGTAAACAACCTAAACAATAAACGCACTAGCCATTACAGCCTTTGAAATTATTTGCTAAGAATATTATATTATGCGTAAATAATCTTATATCTATATGTTTCATTTATATTTCAAAAGTTTAGTTAATTGTTTTGTTTGTTGGTATTTTAGAATCTTTTTTATAGTACAAATTAACGACTTACCTTATTAAACATGTAACTGTAAAGACAAATAGACTCTGTTCTTCATTATATGTATGTGCATATTGAGGAGGAGCGAGGAGAGATTGTATAAGAGAGGAGATATTATACAACCTTAGTATGAGATATGATGTGATATTTATTTTATTATTATGTAGCAAAGCAAAACAAATTTATATTGTTTTATTTTATTTTTATTTCAAAATAGTAAAAACATAACTTAATGTATTCATATATGTACATTTGAAGTTAAAGTTAGGTTTTATGTTTCTTTTGTGCCGGTTGGTCCTGTGTTAGATCCTCAACTTCTTCATATTTTTCTAGTGTTACATCATTTTCACATTTTACATTTGTCATATTTTCAACAAACATAACAGCCTTTCCATGTCTTCTGCCAACTAATAACAATTTACACTTATATATTAATCATGCTTAACTTAAAACAGAAATGTGTTTACCTGAGTTAACTACTACTTGACTGGGACAATAGGTTAATGCGTTTTTACACTGTTTCTCATTTAGTCCAAATATGAAACCTCTAAAAATATTAAGAAAAACTAACTTTGTTCAGTGAAGTACAATTATAATAATCATACAACCAAAATAATTCAACATAAAATCTTGTGTATGGTAAATGTTAAGTTCTTAAAAAAATTAACATATGTATGTAAACAGTTCATGAAACAGGTACTTCTAATCTAATCATACGCATTCTTCAAAAAGCCTTTGAAGAATGGAAAAAATATTTTCCAGATGCTATTCCTGAATATACAGAATACATTATGGTGAATTGTCTCTTAAATGTTTCTGAGAAACTACAAATAATATAAAACTGAAATATTGTTTGTTAATGGGGGTTTTTACAGTTGCTCTCTTCTGTTTTTACAGATCTGATAATTACGTTTGTGACACTGCCAATTGTATCGGAAGTTGGCATCAACAATTATTTTACTAATGTACTATTTATATATACTATTATTTTACTAATGTACTATTTATATGTACTATATAATGTACTATTTATATATTATTTTAATATGGTATGTCATACTATTTTGTACTACCATTTTTTGTCATACTATTTTGTGATAAATTTCAATATCGTTCCTTATTTTAAAAACTATTAGTTTCTGAGATATTTACTGAGATACATTATGACACAGTTCAGTAACTAATTTTTATTCCATATGTTTATGATATAAAGCTGATATGTATATAGATAAGAAATACTCCAAATGTACCAGGTGTTCAGAAAAGGAACTCCATTTGAAATTAAATTTAATTAAACTGATTATTTCAAACTGAAAAAAAAGAGCAAATAAAATAACAAAATACAGTATTATTTTCTTTACTTTCTTTTCTTATATTCTTTTGATCCATATGAGCATTCTTTAGAGGTAACATGTAGGGCTTTGAAGGTATTTAGAGTTATTTAGAAAAGTAGTTAAATTAACAAGAATATTGAGTATAGTGTGCCACAGAGAACATATTTTGAGCAGTTAGAAGTTTCAGGAATATGATTATTTTCTAATAACATAAATACTCTTTGGTAGTTATATTATTTTATATAAACCTGTTATTAATTTATTTTAAATATTTTTATATGGATTCGATTTAAATATTTTTATATGTATTTGATAAAGTGTTTACAAATATACATTTCTGAAGTTACTATGTCTATTAATGCATCAGCGGGAATATTATTTACTAATATTTTAATTGAAGTCTGAGAAGGGCAGTGAGGAGGAAGCAACAATACAAATACATAAAAACAGCACAGGTAGCCTTACATTCATTTCATCTAGTTTTGAAAACACGTGTTTAGTGACCAAGATTCATACAATTATTGCATCAAACATCTTTAGAAGGGCAAATACTACAAGGATGTTTATTTTTTTCACAAAAATAACACTTAACACAATTAATAGCGGTTGTAGATGGGTTCGTATCAATAATGGATTCTTCTTTATTATAGTTTGTAGCATTCCCAAAACTAATACGTTAAGTAGACCATAGGCCTCTGAATGTTTTTATGCAGACTATATAACTAGAAGTTGACTAATTGCTTCTAGAAGCTTGAAGGAATTATTTTTTAGAAGACTTAGAGATACAAACTCATCTCTATTTTCAACTGCAGCTGCAGTTTGGAAGTACAATCTTTGCTTAATAATTTTAAGACCTGTAAATATTCTTGATTGATTCTCCAGGCTGTTGTTTTCTTGTTAAAGGATATCTTGCCTCATTTCTGGCTTTATAACTATAGCAGTACAGCTATAGATAATCATATGAAACCATATGATGATAACCATATCAATGAAAGGGGAATAAAGAATCAAAGCAAATAGTAAAATTAAACAGTGTATCTATTTGAAATAAGTGATTTAATCGAGATAAAATTTGTCAAAGTTTGATATATTTTTTTTGAGTACCTTATACACTTTGAAACATTTGTAGTTTCTACACACATAAGTTTTAAATCTCATGAACATATGACACAAAAAATTTATTGTACTTTATTACAGCCGAAGTTATTAATATTCATCTAATGGCTAGTTTTCATATAAGATTTAATTAAAATCTCTCAGAAACTCATACTTTTAGACATAGGGAATAATATCAAAAGATAAAAAAGTGAATAGAATTTGGATATAGTAGCAAAAATATGGTATACCATTTAATATAAGAAAGTTGATGCCTACTTCCGGTACAATCGGAAATATTACATACTTGGCATTATTTTCATCTGTGTATATTTGGGATTAATATAAAAAGGATACAAGTTAATAATATCATATGGACTTCTCAAATACATGTAATTTTGTGCTCCGCTAGAAAAAAATATATTTTTAGATTTCCCAAAAGTGTGGTAAATGTGAGAAGTATGTATTAGATTTTTTCTTTTTGTGGAATCTTGTATAGCAGGGCTATATAATAACTCCAAATGGTATCCTCTATCAACAAGTTGATTATATAGTTTTCTATTTAATCTTAGATTGAATTTATTTTCTGGGTTATAGGTTAAAATGTCAGCTTCAAAGTTGCTACAAGTAAACTAAAATTTATTGTGTATTTTCTGTTGATTGTAAAATATACCCAAATATATATTACTTACCATTAGCGCTTGCATTGTAGTAGGTTCAACAGCTACAAGATCAAATTTTTTGTAATTTGGAGATTTAGTCTGAAAAATACAAATTAATTAACACAAAATTCATGAAGTAACGGGTTTCTAATCATCTATGTTTTTACAAAGCCGACGTTTAGCTTAAGCTATTATTCCATTTAATCCCTGGACACACAAGCAGTCGACTGATGTGGAATTTGAACTCAAGCTTAGATGAGCCAGCAATCTAGGCCAGTACCAACCTTAGACCATCATTACCATGGGTTATGGCCCAGACAACTTACAAACCTTTTGTGAAACAAGTGTAGTAATTGTTGTACCTTCAGAATTCCAACTAGTCAAGAAGTACTGTGAAAAAAGCTACCCATTCTTACTAAATTTTGTTTGTCAAACTAATTTATAAATAACATTTTCATGAACTTTACAAAGGTAATGGTGACAGCTTGCAGCTATCATAGTAATAAAAACTAATTTAGATTGATATTGATATAATTTCACTTTACAAGCATTTGTGTACCGAATAAGAAAAGATAGCAAAAGTTAGGATACAATTATCAATAGTGAACTTTTGGCTGTATTATTATTCATACTATAGATCACAGATCATGTTCACCATAACTCATTGCATTATTTTTCGAATGGCTGCTTTTATACACTATATACAGGCTGAAATGGTCGGTACTTCATATCCTCAGTGAAAACTTTAAAACCTAGAAAAACTTCATACCAGTATTCATTTATAGGGCCCATTTTATGTTATCATTAATCCCACTCAAATTAGTTATCTTAAGAAGTGAAGAATCGGAATAATAATTTGCAGTAGCAATCAAATTGATATTGATTGTGATGATGGACGTCCAGTAATATTGTATGTTTGATGTAATTATAAGTCTGAGTTACGTCTATATTAAATCTACTTCACTCATACAAAAATCAACATATTTACATATTATTTACAATAATCTAATATTGCTGGCCACAAGTGATGACTTTTTTTATAATTTTAACCCATATTGACTATTCAAGCCGTTATTGATTGTATCAAAGTAAGAACTACATCATCATCCTAACTCTAAATTCGTTGGCTGGGGTAAAATTTTACCACTCTTAATGGTTGAAAATGGTGTAAAGTTTCGCTATTCTTGTATAAATTTTAACACTTATGTAATTGGTAAATTCGTTAAACATTACAATTGTAATTAAACTTTAATACACTTTGAGTATAAATCTAATATAAATACACAACATTGTAATATATTTTACAACGTATTATGTAAATTAAAATCTGTGTGATGTGATTATACTATTGTATGTATGAATGTATTATTGTCATGTATTGTATTGTATGTATGAATGTATTATTGTCAATGTAAAGGCTACACCTTTACATTGACAATAATTTTTCTTTTTTGACAAAAAGGCAGGTTTTATTATTAAACAAAGGAAGAAGTTAAACAAAACAAATTGCCTTTTTTGGTAATTTTTTGTTTCCTGTTTTGAGAACATACACCTTTTACACAGTTTTCATATTGATACTTCTTCATACTTCATATTGATACTAACATTTTTCCAAATTTTCTAGGGTATGTCTGGTAAACCTGTTATATGCCATATGCTCTAAAAATGGTTTAAACCTCATATCAACTCATATGAGTAATGTTGCCTCTTTTCACTTTATAGCTATTTTTTTGCATATACCCATTGTTAATCTTTACCACAGTGTATTACTTTACATAAAATTCTATGAAGCTAAAACTATCAAATCAACTACATATCAGCTAAAGTATTTTAATTTACTTAGTGAGGTATTCTTGGCCATCTAACGCATTAGTCATCTATATGGCGATAATTTGTTACCATATAGATTACTTATTTAATAATAATTTATTTCATCAAACCACAATATATTCTAATAATAGAATTAAATATTCATCATTGTCCATACAACCCCTTGTGAGTCTTGATCCGCTCTAGTAAACTCTTCCAATCTTCCCTATTCTGTGCCCCAGTTCTCCAGTTATACACACCCATTTGCCTTGTATCTCCTTCAATTTGGTCCATGTTTTATTTTGGGTCTAACAATGGACTTTTTCCATTGATTGCTGTCTTAATATGTATTTTTCCGGTTCCATGTCATTCATACGCTTCATACATGACCTACTCACTTCAGATGTCCAATTTTAATGAATTTTGCTATATTTGACTCTTTATATAATTTATACGTTTCAAAATTGTACCTCCTGCTCGAAACCGTATTCTTACATATACCCGTGACCTATTAAGAAGCCTAGATATATGAATCCTGACTTGTTTTGATGTTGTAGCTGTGGATGGTTAGATATGTCGTCAGCGTAGGTCAAAATCCTATCCATAGGACAATCCTGTTTATTATGGTTCCTTTATGATTGAGGTTGACCTTTCTTATTATACTACTTACTGTACTCTAGGGCCAGATGCATAGCATCTAATAGTAAAGCATGCACAGTATGCATGAAGGGGATGCACAATTCGTTGGTATTTGCAAATGATAGTGACTTCTGGTATGTCAATAACAGAATCTGGATTATTACGACACCATTTGTCATCTGTTTTAATCTTATAGTATCTCCAGATATTCCGATGAAGATGACTGACCACAACATTATCTTTCGATATATATTCCTTCTTTGGGAATACTGAACGTCATATGTACTGAACTATTTCATTTAGAATCATCCGATTTTTGCAGTACCTTGGCAGTGGCCAATTTTGTCTTTAGTTTCCTTTATTCTCTTCGATTTCTGCATAGTTATATCTGAGTTTTCTATTTTTCGTCTTCAACTTCATTATTTAGATTATTATTAATTTTCTCACAGACAATCCAAATTAGTTTCTCTTCCTTTTTTAATTTATGTACCTATATATGGATTTCAAGGTTAGTATGAACATTGACACAAGTTATACAAACCCTATTCTTCCTTCTATTTTATTATGTATGTTATTAATTTCCTCTATTTCAGAGTTGTAAATCTGACTTGGTCTGTCTTCCTTTTTTAATTTAATGCAATTATATATGGATTTCAGGATTATTATGAACATTAATTCAAGTTGTACAAACCCTCTTTCTTCTTGTGCTTTAGGTATATATAATCTGTTGATATCAGCACGTGGATGTAGTAAACTATGCATTCTATGTATGTATGCATGTAAACTATGATATATTAGTTTCCCGGTTTTTGTATTAAATTTTCTTATTTATTCTCTTATTCATTGAATGATACCTATGCTATATAGGATTACTGAAACAGTCAAGCTGGTGACTGCCAAGCATTTGTTAATTTAACTGAGACTTCAGTATTGTTTGCACTCTCCTACAGTATTTAATTTTTATTCTATAATCCATTTGTGCTTTTTATATTGTCTCTTTTGTTAATTCCTAGATCTTTACTACTATTCCTAGGTATACTTCACCCTAGTTCGCGTATTTCTGTGTTTTGATCCAGTTTAATACATTCACCGTCCTTTAAAGTTTATCTTTGAATTGCTCAAATCCGACCATTACAATCTGTTTTTCCAATTCTATGTAATTTTTTGCTACTAATTTCAAAACGTCTACACACAGCATATTTTATCCCTTTCTTTTCTCCTCTGATATTCTGTTCCTAAGACATTTAATAAGATCCGGAAAAGACATACAAATGAGTAGTGGCGATAAGGAGTCTCCCTGAAATATTCGTCAATTTTTTATTAATATTTTACTGTTCTTATTTATTAAATTTAGATCTACTTTCTATTATAACAAAAAAAATCCATTATAAATTCAATTACAGTGTTAGAAATTGTATATATTTTTATTACATCTAAAAGCCAGATCTGTGATACAATGTCTCATGTTCTTGTAGCCTCTCAATGTTTACTTTCTTCCATTTCTTCTTATAATTCTTAATTAAAATTTCTCTTAAACTTCTTAATAAAAATCTTTTGTCCCATATGTGTTTTGAACATCCCTTTTGTTCTGATAGATACAGGTGGCTTCTCTTTAAATGTGTTTAGCGCAATGGCATTAGCTGTTTGCTATTATGCTAGTTAGGTTTTTGTAGATGGTTGTTAGACAAGTAATGAGTCTTTAGTTTTTTGCTTGTTCAGTGTTCTCGTTCTTTAGAATTAAATAAGTGTATTCTTTTGTTAGGCATTCTGGTGTATCTTTGCCATTGGTGATCATCCTGTTGTAATTATTGGCCAAATGCTTATGTTCTAGGATTTTCCAGTGAGAAATCTATTCTAATGCCTGTTTTACTTCCAAAGTCTTATTCCATTTCATGACTGGTATATCTTGGTTATTTCATATTTTCTTTCTTATCCACTCAGCAGTTCGGTCATGTTTAGCTTCAACCTCCCTATTAACCTCCTTATCCTCTACTGCCTGATTACTTTTTTTATTGTATTTCTCTATAAAAATGTGCTAGTTTTACATTAATTTTAGTGTATCTATAAGTGTCATGATGTTGATGTTAGCTTTTATGTTATATTTCTGATACAGTTAATCTCTGATAGCTGTCATTCTTATGCTTCCTTCGTCAGTTTTTATTTCGACCATTTCAGATATTTCCTTTCCAATTTTGGCTATTTTCAAATACGATTGTCCCCCATAATTATTCTTCATAATGTTTTTGTCTCATTATTGTTATTCCTTTTATTGACATTCTTTCTTCAATGACTTCCCAGCGTTCTAGATCACTTTATTTAGATCTGACGATATTCTATTCTTATATTTTATTGTGATTATAATCTTGTTTGTTACATTTGCTTGAATTATCGAAATGATGATCCTTGCATCTTTGTCTCTCTTACCTTCTAAAGGGAATCTGTGGTTTCTTTGGCATTATTAGTCTCAAAATATTTTTCTATTCTTCCTTTGAATTCCCCGTTACTATTTTGTGTATTTTCTTGTTCGTAATTAGTTTAGCCCAGTATTATTATCATCATTTGTGAAAGATGCTGAATACGCCTCTGCTGAATGAAAAGAGACCAAAAAAAGGGGAAAATATTCCAATATTTCCGACTGTCTTATACTGCTATTAGTCCTATGGGATGTTATAGGCATCCACTTGCCTTTGAGGATTGGTGACTCTTTTTAACACTTTTCTTATCAGTATCAATTTTCACATGTCATACATGACAGAATGAGTCTGCCCTTCCTTATGCTTTATAAGCCTAGAACGATTTCCCATTTCTGTTTCCTAGGCTTGGTTCTTTGAAGGTTTTTTCTTAATCACATTTTATTACCTTTATAAGTATGTGAATTAAAACACTTTTATTTCAAAATGGTACTTATATGAGCTATCTATATGGAGTGAAAACAATTTGCTAGAACCTATATTGTAAATTTTATTTAGCAACTAGTTTCTCAAACTGATATTTTGTTACAAATATGGATCATTTATTAAATCAGGTTTACTTTTTTTAGTGTATATGAAGTGTGTATTAGCCGTTTTATATTAATATAAAATGTAAATTATTATATCCATCTTAAATAATTTTACTTATAATATTCTTATACCAAAATAAACATTAAACAAGTTGTAATATATATTTAGACTTACAATTTTAGGTAGTACTTCCTGATTAGAAAATATAATTGTTAATCTATTTAACACCTTAAAGTTCTGTAGATCCAATTTTGAAATTAAATGATTAATTTTATCAATATTATAAGGTACTGGAACTGCATCTGATATATCTCGGGGTTCCCCCTTTTTTTTCTTTTTCTTCAATTCAATAATTTCATTTTCAATTAATTGATTTATAGCAATAGTTCTATAACCAACTAAAAAATTAATGTTTAAAAACTTTAATAATATATTTATATTATTAACTTACAATTATACAGAATTTTTATTATTTCTTCCAAGTTCCCTTGTGATACACAAACTTCTGGTACACAAAGATCGAAAAAACTATTTGTTTTAAACATTATGAATATATAAAAAAGTAAATAAAATATTTAATTTTATTTATTTAATTATATTTATTTTCTATAATATATACGATATATACATCTCCATAGACATAAATAATAAATAACATAGTATCACAGATTACCTACCCACAGATTCTCTGTGCATAGTATACGACCATAGACCACAGTCACGAAGGAATTCCGTACCTAAGGTTCGTCAACTATGTAAGAGTTTACGGACCTTGCTCCGTGCCAAAATTATTTTCACACAAATTGAGTTTACATATCGAAAGATTTGTTTATCGTTGCTCTTTGGCGTGATTTGGAAAAGTATGTTCATTCATTATTTGTATTGAAATGTAGCGTAAAGTACCGTTCATTGTTCAATTATTGAATTTTAAATGGATGGATTAAAATCCTACTACGATGAAAAGCCGGCGAAGCAGGCTATCTGCGGCGGTTTGTTCCTTGTTCATGTATCAAAATGTTATATATAAGCAATGTTAATTTGATTTGCTCGATGTAATTTGGAACTGTACTAATGTGGCAAACGAAAGAATCTAATGATTCACTGGTACTTTCGATCAGTTATTCGATGAGTGAAATTGTTTAATGAAATATAATTATAATAGTCGGACTATGAGTTATTAGGAAAATTAAACTTATTCAAAATCATTCCATCGATACTGTGATAGATCATTCATATTCATGACTTATACAGTTTCGGGAGTAGGATCACTATGGGAATCTCTATTAGAAGCTTATTACAATTTTGACTATGAACGTGGTATTTTAATTCTGGAGTAATTATCTCAACTGAAGAGTCTGATCGATTGAATGTCTTTGGTTACAGATATTCTGTGACGATTTAACTCAATGCCTTCTAGTTCCATTATCTATGCCATAGAGAATATGTAATTACATCTACGAGCAAAGAGACATTTTTCATAATCTATGCTCAACGCCATTATTTTTGTTTATCAATAGAGAATAGATATAAATTGTTAACACCAAGTTAACATAAATTAAGTAATCAAAATAATAAGCAACAAAACTGATTACTCGTTTAATTTATCTATGACTTGTACCGTTATGGAAACGAGGTGCCGTCTATGTGCCGAGTGTTTCACGAATCAGATACCCATACTTGAAGATTTGGAGTTCTGTTCAAAAATATTTCAGTTATTCCAAATCAAAATTTGCACTGAAGATAACCTACCTACGGCGGTATGCCAAACGTGTTATGATATGGTAGATAAAACGTGGAACTTCAATGATCGTATTCAAAAAGCTCAGGCAATATTAACAGAATTATCAAATAGTATAACTGCAATTTTAAATCCAAGGGTCAATTTGGATACGCAGACAGTATTAGAAACACAAGATACCTTAAGCACACAAACAGTAGTTGATTTAAACTATCTAGATACGAAAGACATAAAATGTGATTTCAATCTTTCTGGGGATGGTAATGATGTATCAGATAGTTCAGAAAAATCAGAACATAAAAATCGTAAAACATTAAGATCTAAAAGCAAGGTAATATTATTGCCTTTACATATTGTTTATACATATCTAATAATTTCAGGCACGTAAGGGTTGCAAAAAGAAAACAAAATTTTCTGATTCTGGTGGTTTGGAGGACATAGAGTTTGAATTAAAAGAAGATGGTAGTATATTACCTAAAAGTGAGGTGTTTGGTTGGGATACATATCCATGGACATGTTGTGATTGCCAACTAACATTTTCTTTATCCGATAATTTGAAAGAACATTATACTACTACTCATAATTCCACAACACGCTATCTGTGTGCTGACTGTCCCAAGGTATATTCAAAATACAGCACATTTCTTACACATGTGAAAGTTCATCGGATGAAACTTAGGTTTTGTTGTGATATTTGTTATAAATGGTTTCCAACAGTATCGGATCAAGATCATCATAGATCAGAACATGGAGATGGTAGACCTCATATATGTAATACTTGTGGAAAGCGATTTAGAATGCAGTCTGCATTAATGGTAAGTAGGAAAGTATCAAGTTTTATCTGCCCTATGTTGAATTGAGTATTAGGAAATTAAAATACCTTTTCCAATTAGTATCATGAATTGCGTTTGATTACCAATATTTTAAATTGTTCCTATTATTTAAAATGTCTATATACAGGGTACATTAGGATCAGTCTGTGAGACGTTTTTAAAAATTGAAAATTTGTCAGTAAGAGGGTTTTCACAGGGTATTATGAAAATGATTTGATATCTCCATTTATACCAAAAATAGTCAACAACTTCTTTATATTACATGTCACCATATTTCTGCTGCATTCAAATTCTATTCACTTTTTTTTTTTGAGTAATTTTCAATATCTCTAAACCTTGAAGAGATATTTTGATTTTAATGTGAAAATTAACCATACACCAACTTCTAACTTCTGCTATTATAATGTCCAATAACTAATTTTTTGGTATATTCATGAGGTATGAAGTTTATGTATATATAAACTACAAATTCTTAATACATGATCTTTTAGATTTTGTTTTTTTTTATCTACAACAAAGATAACAAAAAAAATGATAAATGTAAACTTTATTGTTATTGTTAAACTTGCCTTTATTTAATATAACAGGATAAATTACTTTTATTTAAAAACAATTAATAACACTTCAAATAACAAAAATATTCTCCATGGCAAATTGTACTCGATATTGATGTTAATTTGATCAATAAAATAAGTTTTCGAAATAACCTTAAATAACTCAAAAACCATATATTCTACCTCTAGGGGAATGCCCATATAATTCAAAACTAATTAGAAAAAGGAAACGAGTAAAATTACAAAATAAAGTAGGTATCTTATATTTGAAATAAGCAATTTAATTCAGATCTTATTCTTCTGAATCTACCTTATTTCCTTGACACCCTGTATATTTGAATGTATTTATAGTTTAAACATACATAAGCTCCATATCTCAGAGACATATGGAACAATGTTATTTTATTAATTATTGAACTGTATCATACTGGAAGTTAATGATATTCATTAATTAATGTTAGTTAATTTTCACATAAGATTTCATTAAAATCTAAATATTTTAGAAAGTGCCAGTACTAAAGATAGGAAATGATATTGAAATTTACCTTATACAGAAATAGTGAATTGAATTCGAATGTAGCATAAACATTGATATGCCATATAGAACAAGGAAGTTGATACCGAAATGTCACACATGATATTATCATAAGCATCAGTAAAACCCCCTAGTGACAAATTTTCAGTTTCATATTATTTGTAGCTCCTGAAAAACGTCTAATGGGCCACTTACTGTAAAGTATCCTGTATATTTTTTAAAATTTTGTTTTATACATTTTGTTTAAAAAGAGACATACTAACTTCTTGTAGAGAAACAAAGCTAGTGTTTTTTTTTCAATCCATATGTAGACATTAACAATTAAGCTTATATAGTTTCACAATTCGAAAAGATTTCACTTGGTGATTTAGTCGAGAAGTAGTGTAGTTGAGAGATGTGGAGTAGTAAAGTAGGGTAGGTGTAGTGTACTTGAAAAGTTACATAGTTGAAAAAATTAGGTGTTTGTTTTCTTATATTTTGTAAAAATGTAAAAATAATATTGTATGTTCCAATGACCTTAGAAAAACCGGACAAGTAATGTAATTTTTTATATAGGATTTGTTTTGTCATTTTGAGTTGAGAAAATCTATTAATGAAAATAAGTTGAATTTCGTTTATCCACTGATTAAACCACCAAGTTTAATCAGTCCTATTGTAATTTTAAAGTGATTTGATTTTACATTGTCTACTTACAAGTTACAAGTGTTAAAAAAAGACTAAAGTAGGCTGTATAGGCAAACCAATCAATTTTCTGTCAAAATGTCATTTGAAACTATATGAATACTATATTATCTTCTTACATTTGTTGACCATAAAGTTTAGAGAAAGGAAACTAATTCAGGTGCAGAATAGGACTCAGATCAGTTGTTGCCTTTTGGCTGATACAAAAAACAAAAACGGGGTTTACATACAAATACAAAACCATAATGTGACCATGAATAATAAAATATGATTTTACATACAATAGAATATGAACATAAATAGATACAGCAACTAATATTTGTTATACATTACCTGTTGCTAAATTATTTCTTGTTAAATTTGTTCCATACCTACCGATGTTAATGGTGTCGTTCCAAATAGTCAATATGGGCTAAATAACATACTTTCATGGATTTTACACAATTATGTATATAAAAGCGAATATTTGTATGTTTCGAATAGTCTCCTACACCGGTCAACTGATCATTATGAAATTTTGACCACAAATAATATTCGTCAAGAGAAGTAAATAGGCATAATGCCACCCGGATCGGTCCGGTATTTACTATAGACGTGGCAACGGGTGCCGAGTAGCTAGCTTTTTATATTTCTCTCACCTGGATGAAATAAAATTATTTTAAATCAACGTTTGCAATTTAGTTAGTAATCACTTTCAATAATGTTTCTGAGCGTAGATTATGTCCATGCTTTAATTTAGTAATTGCTGCAATTAACATTTGTTCATAAACAAATAAAAATATTCATAATCATAAATCTGAATTAATGTTGTTAAAAAGGCTTACTGATTTCATAACATATGAATCACCGGAATCATCAGAGCTATGTAATAAGAAAATATTCATCTAACAGTACACGGTGAGTCTTTAAGTTATACATTGTTCAAAAGTCCTCTGTTGCATCACCGTTGATCTTATTACCAACGATGTACATGTATGTACATGTATTTTTAAACATCTTTTGATTAATGGTATATTTTATTATATTGTTTGCATTTTTAAAATGTTGTTGCAACCCTGTTACAACATTAACTTTGCTTTATATAATTCATAAAGAAAGCACATGAATTTACAGTACTGTAAATCGATTTACTGTGCTGTCATCGATACACTTGATAAATCCACTTTGTAGGTACTTTCTGATAATGATATTCAAACATTCGTCTATCTGCACTGATGTAAATGCAAATCCCAACACCAAGGAGTTATAACGTGTGAATAAAACGCTGAAGTAATCTTATATTAAGCCAAGCACCAAGATAGGGTGAACCATAATTCCACCATGGTTAATAGAGTTTAATTACCAATATACATCACTCTGCTCAGATTAGAAATGTAGTCAATCATTTGTACAGTGTTGTATAAATGATTTAAAAATAAAGCACATTTTTAATAAAGTAGCTTATGGAAATTTGACATTACTAGAATAAATTCACAAATTGCGTGTTATAATGGGTTTGCTGACTCTATCAAAATGCCATTTCTCTCGATACCATCAACCGAAAGAACGTATAAAATAGATTTTCAATAAAATTAGTTATAAAACAAATTAACTCCTGTACAGTTACTTAAGGAAAAATTAAAGTTTATAGTTAGAATGCAAACAATATTTTAAATTCCAAAAAAATAAGAAAAGCATTTCAGTAGTAGAAAATAATTGTTAGGATAGTTAGGTAGGCTCCATCTTATTTTATCACATTTTTATAAAAGTATTTGTTACAGAGTGGGGTCAATAGAGAATATAATGTGGGCCACATATTTTTCATATTGCTTTATTTTTTGAGATAAGTCTTTATGATTTGGCTGTTTGAAACTTAATATAATAAAAATATAATTAAAAATGAAAAATGAGCAAGTTTGATAAAAAACGCTACCTGATACCTACTTTATTTTTTTTTATTTCCTCAGAAAAATTAATAAACGTAATTTTCAATAGAACTAATAATTAAATCAGTTTATTATTATTATTATATCCCAATAACCATTAAAAATAGGACAGTAATATTTTGGCTAGTACGTCTAATGCTTATTGTAAAAATTATAATCGTATTCTAAGGCTTACAGAAATGTTTCTCTATTTTTTCTATTTAAAAAAATATTTTTTCAGAAAATGGCACCTTCTTTGGGTAAATACTAATATTCTTCATCATGTTTTTAAAAGAATGTACATGATATATGTAAATAAATATTTTGGTTGAAGTTTTGGAAGTTACACGCCATACATTTCTTTCCGAAAATTATGATATAGGCAAAAGTTAAAAATTAGTAGGTATTTTTTTATAAATCTGGGTTTCTTTGTGCTGCTATTTTCTATGTGATGGTTCATCATAATCACTCACTATAAACCTTTAACTCTATATTGCAAAATATACATTCCACACGACTAAGCATTAAACCCAGTTAACGATGTATATAGGCCATAACATATCTTCATATGTTTTTTACGTTTAAGTGCCATAGTTGTGACAACGCAAATAAAATCAAAAACGTACACTATCTACCGGTGCCAGATAATCTGCTTCAATGTCAGCGAGAAACTAGTTTATCGATCAATACATCGCTTTACTTCGAACTCCGGTGCAAAATCATCGGGTACACCTAGTGGGTGCGACAAAATGTACAGGTCTTTTTATTTGTGTACTTTTAATGGACATACCAAAATTTGCAAGTATTACATTTGACATCACATGGAATTTTTCTACAGAAATGATCAAATATGCAGGGTTACCACCAACCTAGAGAAACATGTCACCAAAAGTCAAGGAATTTTAATCGGAGAATTTTTTACTTAATTATCAAAACTTTTATAAATATATATTCTGAATATTCTGAATGCGCTATTACGAATGAGAATGTTTTAAACGGCAATGTACAAAGAAGAGGAAGAAAAGAATTATTAGTTTTGTGTTAAGATTTGTGGTTTAGTTCATTTTCATTACTTTTTTCTTCACAATTACTTGTAATACTTCACAATACTTGTGAAGTACTTCACAATTTGTAATGAAAATCGTGAAAGAATTAGATATCAGTTTTTTAATTCTAAAAGCATTATTTAATTAAACAGTTGTAAAACCTTAAAACCGATTTTTCCGCACGTAGAACATCTCTATATCGACATTGAGTGGCCGAGAAATAATAAACCAACACATAAATGCAGAATATGTGTTTTATGCGACAGTTTTACTTTTTTCAAATAGTCCACCATCGTGCTTTTTCATGACCCATGGATAGGGTGGGGTGTGTCCTATCCACCTCAAAATCAATAAATGTCGTCTACCAGACTCCCCTAATCAGAATCAGTCGAAACCCGACACGATTTAATTTAGTGATCGTGCTAACAAAAAGAATTTCTCAAATAGTCCGCCGTTGTACTTTCTCATGACCCATGTGTGTTCTATCCACTTCAAAATCAATAGATGTCGTCTGGGAGACATCCTCAATAAGAATCAATCAAAACCCGATCGATCCGACACGATTTAGTTGAGTTATCGTGCTAACAAGAATAAATGCCGACGACAATGACACACACACACAGCAAAAAATTTTTAAAAACCATTTTTTTTTTGTTTTTAAGCCCAAAAGCGAAAAATAAACCCAAAAAAAATTTTTTTCGCTTTTTCTTTACAGAATTGCATTACTTTTCCGCGTATAGTGGTGTGCGGAAAAGTAACAGAAATTTATATCTTGTTATTTACTGTCATCAGTAAAATTCCAATCAGTAATCAGAATTATCTTCATTGTTGAATCAAATTAATTTTATATGGATGGTGTTTTTCTTTTTTGTGGACATTTTACTGTTATTTACCATTCTTTGCCGCAATTTGTCTTAGAAGTTTATGGATATCTCTCTTTCTTATTATATTTAATAAATTTCTAAATTGGTGAGATTTTGGTTCAATTCTACTAACCATAGACTGAAAAATGCAACAATCAATACTTATTATTGAATATTTCACATACTTTCTATATTCTTTTATTAAGTGCTTTTTATAACCACATCCTAATATTAAGATTTCAAATATTTTAGTTTCTAAAATACTCATTAATATAATTAATATCATGTAGGTATATTAATCATTTATATTAATTTATAATAATAATTATTATATTTAATATTAATCATATACTTATTAATTTGATGATATTCTAAAATAATAACTAGATTCATAAATTCCTACAGATGCTGTAAACCAAAAAAATTTCTTAATTTAAAAATTTTAAATGGCTCACTTGATGGGATTTGATAGAAATATATGCAATTCTATCGTAGTCATTTTAGAATAAAAAAGAATGTATCCCAACATTTTACTTAAACATCATAAATTAGAAAGAAAATTTATTTATCCATTATTTACAGACATATGATGGGAACATCGAGTATAATTATAACGGGTGTCCAGAAAGGGTAGGGGGTATTTGTAGATTCAATAAAAAAAAAACTAAAAGTCAGAAAAAATAAATTTTTTTGTTAATTTTTAGACAAAGTTTTGGAAAATTAAGTACTAAAGATTATGTTCTCCAAATGTTGACCCTCACGCCGCTGGCACTCCTCTAACCGTAAACGGAAATTAGCCACCACGCGTCTACACATCTCTCTGGAAATGGCGGCCATTTCGGTGCGAATGTTGTGCTTTAATTGCACTAAAGTTCGTGGTTTGTTTACATACACTTTCTCTTTAAGGTATCCGCATAAGAAATAATCAAGAGGTGTACGATCAGAAACTGGATTCGAATGTTTGAGAATACCGGTTCGACTAAAAATTCGCAATCCAGGTCGCCCGTGCTCTGTTCGAACCCCACAAGCGATTGAAGAAGTGAGAGTTTTCGAATTGATTGAGAAGGATTTTCACGCACTGAAACTCTCACTTCTTCAATCCCTTGTGGGGTTCGAACAGAGCACGGGCGACCTGGATTGCGAATTTTTACAGTCGAACCGGTATTCTCAAACATTCGAATCCATTTTTTGATCTTACACCTCTTGATTATTTCTTATGGGGATACCTTAAAAGAGAAAGTGTATGTAAACAAACCACGAACTTTAGTGCAATTAAAGCACAACATTCGCACCGAAATGGCCGCCGTTTCCAGAGAGATGTGTAGACGCGTGGTGGCTAATTTCCGTTTACGGTTAGAGGAGTGCCAGCAGCGTGAGGGTCAACATTTGGAGAACATAATCTTTAGTACTTAATTTTCCAAAACCTTGTCTAAGAATTAACAAAAAGATTTATTTTTTCTGATTTCTAGTTTTTTTTTATTGAATCTACAAATACCCCCTACCCTTTCTGGACACCCTTTACATACATATATACGAATTTAATCATACTCAGTAATGTTACACTTATAAATATGAGTATAATATACATATAATAGTTTAATATGATTTAGTCTGCTGTATTTTAGCTTGCATGTGTACTAGTCTGCATATAATTTTATGAGAAACCTGCTTAAATAAAAGGTTTGTAAATCAAAGCCTGTTTAAGAAAGATAAAAAAAAAATCATTGTCACAGAATTCTCCGCTCATCAATAAGAACTGTCTGAAATTGAAGAAATGTTTAAGATTTCAATTCTTGAAAACCTGAAAAAGTCAGAGAATGTGATTCACATCCTCAGATTTTGATGGGAACTGTATATGGTAACCATATACTTTTCAGTTGAGGTTATTAAATTCTCCATTAAATTTCAATGATGGTATTCCCCATTGTCGGGGTTATATGTAGGTCAACTTAATTCTTTCACTATAAATAACATTCAGAATTATTTATTTAGTCTAAAAACAATTGAAGAACAATCTCATTTATAAAGGGTCTTTCAATAAGGACGCTCGAATTTAAATGTAAATAAAACAAATTGTGTGTGAGATGAGACTCAATGTTTTTTTTATTTAAAAGAATATTTTATGTGATTAAGTATGGGAGGTCCAATTTTCGACGACTGTCGCATAAATCTGGCTGAATTTGCTAGGTGGCGCTGGCGTTCGTTATGTTGACTTTGAGGGCATCAATTGTTTGCTGTTTATTCGCATAGACCTGCGATTTAAGATAGCTCTAAAGGCGTTAAATCGCACGATCTCGGTGGCCAGTTCACATCGCCGCTACGTGAGATATCCATGCCCTCAAGCCGCTCGTACAGAATGTCTATCGTGGCATGCGCTGTGTGGCACGTAGTGCTGTCCTGTTGGAACCACATGTCGGTGTTCATATCATCCAATTTAACCACAAATTGTTTATCATCGATCTGTAGCGCTCGCCGTTGACGGTTATGGCGATGCCAGTTTCATTTTGGAAGAAGTACGGACCGATGATTCCGCCAGACCAAAATCCGCACCAGTGATTTTTTGTGGACGCATTTGGTGCTGGTGTATCTCGTGTGGATTAGTATCGTCCCAAATCCGACAATTTTGCTTGTTCACATATCCCTTCATTCAAAAATGGGTCTCGTCGCTAAAGATGATTTTTTTTTAGTGAATTTTGGGTCAATTTCCAACTGCTCCAGAGCTCAATCAGCGACCACACGGCGTTATCTATGATCCTTTACCTTAAATTCCTGGGTCAGTTTTATACGGGTGCAGACCCAAGTCCCGACGCAAAATTCGCCAGGTTGAAGTCGCAGAAAAACAAAGTTCATGTGAACGACGAGAAATTGACTATCTCGGGTTTTCCTGTACACTCTCACGCACAGCAGCGATGTTTTCAGCAGACCTTGCGTTTCGGTGACGTACGGGTGTTGGCAGATTATTTATCAAACCGGTTGACTCGAATTTGGCCACCAAACGTCGAATAGTCGACTCGGCAGGATGGTTGAAGCGAGGATAAAAATTACGTAATGCGCGAAACGCTTCTTGAATGGAGCACTGATTTTGAAAATAAAATTTGATAATTTGCACACGTTGTTGAACGCTATAACCTTCCATAGTGATATGGCCATATACTACTGAATAATTCACAACAAATTTGACAGACTTTGCTTTAACAACATGGCCGCTATAACCTAACAAATTTCGAGCGTCCCTATTGGAATATCCAATAGGGATCCAATAGGGATATTGGAAATACAGTCCCTGTATTTCCAATAATTACATAGAGCAAGCAAGGCAAATCTTAAATATTACCTAATCTTTCTTTGTAGGTACATGCTCGTTCTCATTTACCAGCTGAATTAAAAAATAGATACCAGTGTGATCAATGTCCAAAAAGATTTGGTACAAAACCAAATCTTATGGCCCATAAAAGAATACATACCGGTATTAGAGATTATACATGTGATCAATGTGGTAAAAGTTTTGTTCAAAAAGGAAATCTCGATAATCACTTACTTACTCATACAGCAGCAAGGCCTTTTAATTGCAATGTATGTGGTAAGGCGTTTAAAACTTTAGTAAGATTACGCAAGCATGGTTCAGTTCATTCTGGATTAAAACCCCATAAATGTGATGTCTGTGGCAGACAATTTAGAGAACGGGGTACTTTAAAAGAACATCACAGGATACATACAGGAGCTATGCCTTTTACTTGTGATTTTTGTGGGAAATGTTTTAGGTTCAAAGGTGTTTTAACCACTCATCGAAGACAACATACAGGTTGGTTTTCCTCTTATTATTCTTAATGTAATGTTTAACATAATTTTATGAAAAAGTTTTTAATTGTGCCTGATTTCTGAGATATCGTCACATGTCATATGCATGTTTTTGATAATTATACATTTCGTGTTATTAATTTTGTGGAGTTTAAACATTTTCCATAACTCATGTCTCAGTATTTTTCATTTCATTTGTACCATAACCATTTAATATTTGTTATTCTTATTTGATTTTCAAAATCGGCTTCTCAAATTATTTTAAATTATCATGTTTCAACTGACAACAACAAAAATATTCTACATATTTAGCTTTCCATCCATGGCTACCCATAAACATTGTTCTGAATAAATCTCACTAAATACCAGTATGATGGTTTTATGTTTCCATTTTCCCTTCATAACATTTTTATAAGAAATGTGACGAAGTTGTCAGGTTGTATATATATATATATATATATATATATATATATATATATATATATATATATATATATATATATATATATATATATATATATATATATATATATATATATATATATATATTTTTTTTTTTTTTTTTTACCAGCCATCTACTCTAGTAGTTCTCTACAGAGAAAACTAAATACACATCTAATCATTACAAGATAATTAAAATTTACTTACTGACTCATCCATCTCCCTTACTGATCCTTGGGTTGTAACCAAGTTTCAACACACCACCACTGAGGTATTGCTTTGGTATGTAAACTTTGTTAAGAAGGCGTTATATGCCTTATTCATCTTCCTTCTTTCATTTGCCTTAGTTATTGGTATTATTCATTGTACTGTACTTTTTATAAATCATCATGCAGTTACGTACAGTTATACAACTATTAAATCTAGAATTGTATGTAACTATTAAATATTGTACAAAAAGTGCATATATACACATTGTTATACACATAAGAGTATCTAAATAAAAATTTGGGAATACTAAAATTGGTACTTGAATGGAATAATATACATTTTATTCTTAAAAGTACGGACAGAAAGAGAGAGTACAAAACATCAATAGGGATTTTATTAAATTCATGTGAGAAAGAGGACAGGTACAACCATCCATACATGCCATTATAATTACTTTCATTCCATTTCGAACCTGGTTTAATCTGATAATTGAATGCATACAATTTATTAATTTCTTATTAAAGATAATACCAGTTGTGATCCTTACAGTTTATATGATGCCTTTATATCAGTACTTAAAATTTTCAGTAATTTATTTTAAGTGTATGTTTGGAAAAAGAGTATTCTCATTGCATATGTGAAGGTTTCAGGGTTTCCACAATTACAGTCTATACTTTTTGTTAAGATACCATATTATTACCTTATCTCTGTTATCCTGTATTGTAATTTGTCATGTTTGCCTAGACATCCTTTCTAGAAAGTTACAATACAACCACTACTTTCTTTCGGATATTTTTACTTTGACAAATGTAGAGAAATATAATTGACTTGGCCATATCACTCATTTAGTTTAAGTACTCGTTCAGTACTACTCTTTCTTGTAAATGTGTACGTTAAATTAAATTATCTTATATCAAAACTATTTTACTTGACAGGATTTAATACTATCAGATTAAAGACACCATAGATGGTTGCCCCAGATTCGCATTTTATGTGATAATTGTTTGATCATTTGCCAAATGTATTCTGTAATTTTGTTAACCACTTTTTTTAGGCTTTTATTTACCTTCACTTATCATTGGATTTAAATCTTGTATTCTATTTTTGATTTAATCCGACACATCAAAAATATTGCACGTGTTGTTTTAATGACTACCATACCAATAGTAAGGGTACACCCCGTACCCCCACTCCCTTATTTTATTTTAGTTTTTGATGAAACCCAAATTAAAAAACATCCTCTTGCGAGAACGTTTACACTCATCAGGAGTTGCATTTTGATATCAGACCTGCAGAATATGATATCAATGAACCCTTGCTACACCTGTCTGACCCGCCCCAAGAGAGTGAATATATAAGTCCGGAGATTTGACGTGATCATCTGATTTCGTGTGATGTCTAGTGGTAGGAACCTTATCACTTTGTGATTCTAATTCTTATTCCCCAGATTCTTTATATAAAGTTTGGTATTATTTATTTTAATTTCCTTGTTTATGATCTGCTCGGTTTAATTTAATTTAGGATTTTATTTATCTGAATTTAAGTCTGATTTACTTTATTTGGCTAAATACCTGAAGGAGGCAATACAAAGGAAACTCAGGATCTGCTTTAATTAATTTTTATGATCCTACTTGAATAGGTGGAAATAATGTTCTTGACAAACAACAACACTCTGTTATTTGTAATGGAAACTTCCGATGCTTAAGTAATACTTGACATATGCAGAACTCTGAAATACTCCAGGAGAAACTCTTCCCGCCAAACATTCTGCAAGTGCAAGTCCGTGTCCCATCGATGCAAATAGGTAGTAATCGGACGGGCCAAGTCTGGTGAGTAAGCCGCATGCGAAAGTATTTCCCTTTTAAACGCCTCAATCATTTCCTTGACCGGTTTTGCTGTGTGTGATGGCACATTATCATGAAGCAAAATCACTTTATGTTGCCTTTCACTTTTTTGTGTTGATATTCTGGTCGTTTTTCACACTAAGCTTGATTCAAGTCGATCATTTGTTGTCGGTAACGTTCAGTATTAACGGTTTAACCAGGTTTTAGCAGCTCATAATAGATCACACCCTTCTGATCCCACCAAACACAGAGCATTATCTTTAGTCCATAGCAATTTGGCCTAGCAATCAATATCGATGATTCGCCCATAATCTTTTACGCTTAGTATTCTCGAAATATATCCACTTTTCATCGCTAGTCACAATTCGGTGGAGAAATGACTTTCTTTTGCGCGTGGCGAATAACATTTCGCAAATAGTTTTTCGGTTTTCTTGCTGTATTTCATTCAATTCATGTGGAACCGATTTTCCCATCTTCTGGATCTTTCCCATGGCTCTCTGGCTATTCTCGTGTCACATTTAATTGATCCGTGAATTCTTGTTGCGTTTGAGCGTTCTCATCCAACAATGCTTGCAATGCACCATTTTGAAATTTTTTCGGTGGTCGTCCACGTTCTTCGATTCTCACGTCGAAATTGACACTTGAATTTTTTAAACTACTCAAAGCGCTGTGATTTACCGAGAGCATGCTTACCGTAGGCTTCGACAAGCATTCAATGCGATTTTGCAACAGTTTTCTTCGAATGGTAACAGAAAATGCTGTCCGCAAATCGTAATGTCCAGGCACAAACTCCGACATGTTCAACGCTATTAAAAACGATGTTATTTTCGCTATTATTGTATGAAACTTATATTATCGTGAGATAAAAACCTTTATCAGATGTCAAAACAAAAAAATGGCACCAATGAAGCGGTAACTACATTAGCAGCTAGGCCATCAGCTAGCTAGCAATCCCACTGTTTCCGATAATGAGTGTTGACGATAATTTAAATATGAACTGAAATACGAGTGTATCCCTTATCTAGCAAGGAGCTGATAATCACGGCGTCGGAGACTTCTGCCCCGGGTTCACAGTTTCTATTTTTGGTAACTTCCATGACGAATGATACCGGAGTCAGTTTCGTTATAACCCAATAAATAATGGAGCTGATGCGGATGAGACAGTAACTGCAATTTTCTGATTTTCGGATCTTGTCTTTTGTACTTCTTGATTTTTGGTTTTCAATTCCTCTAATCTTCTGGCTGCCTCTTCCCGTACGAACTTCCAACTGCTTCTCGAATTTATTTATGACTGTCTCTTCTCGGGTTGGTTTTAAACTGTCCTCTCTACCTCGGAGGTACGCGCATTTTAGCAAAATCGTGGTTCCCTATAAGAGAGAACACAGGTTCATGAAATCTTCTGTGCGACGGAAATGACTAGCGTACCCGATCTCCCAAATTCGACATTATTTTTTAATGTTTGTAAAGATTTAGTCCCGTTCTGACGACCCCGTTTCCAGATAAAACCTTAAGATATAAGGGCGATAATTACTTATCGAAAATAAATGCACGCTCGCCTTGTTTAGATTACATCTACTCAGCCGTTCGTCAAGTGCCCAGAGTTTCAATACATTATCTTTATTTCGAACAGCACAAAATTACATATAATCATTATTATTAGTTTCTTGAAAAGTATAAATTAAGTATAGAAAAATGCTATACAATAAAAAAATGCTGTAAGAAATAAATTCTTAGTTGCAATTAATTTATGGCCATTAGTCAATTTGCAGTGAAGGCTCGTGGTGATTTATCATGGGTGGGCAACAGCTAACTATTAGTAGGTTATGTAGTGCAAAATAATGAAGTAAAATATACTAAAGAAAAAAACTTTGACTCATCACTCTATGTCAGTCACTGTACAAGTATATGTTAAGATTTAAAATTCTTTCAGCTTTCAAGTTGAAAATGCATAGCACTAAAATTGGATGAAACTAGTACATACTCTTATGAATGCTACACAATTACAGTGTACAGAGTCCGATAAGAATCACGAGGAGGCCTAGAGTGTTCTCTATAGAGGAGGGGATAGGAAATATGTGCATAAGGCAAAACAGGATAGATAGACAAAAAAAATGGTATTTATTGCTGGATTTAAAAAAGTAAATCATAAATTATATAAAAAATAAAATCATCCTCGAATAATTAATATAAATAATTAAACCTTGTGGAATAAAAAATATAAATATATAACAAATTAGATAAGAAATAATTAAATAGAAAATTCACTCTAACCAAAATAAAATATAACTTTAATAAAAATATATAATATAAAAATTAAATCAAAAGATTATAGGTGACGTAGGTGGAGGCGAGGTTTACATGTAATAAGAAGGAAAAGATTTAAAAAAAGAATCAAATATGAAAGTCGCTTGAACATTGTTTATATTTTAACTGGATTCTTATTTTTTGGCAGCAAAGTGATCTATAACGCAGTCGAAAAAAGTTTTATTATCCTTCAATGATCTGATAAGTTCACTTTCGGGGAACGGGAAATACGGAGATAGGATTTATCGGAGATTCTCGATTCCTTCCCCGCTTTGCCGAAGGCTTCTTATGCAGAATGGTCAAGCCCACCCGTGTCACAGCTTACTCGAGACTCGAATAAGCTGTGCCTGTGTTTCAAATTGTTTCATGTAGTGTTTACACGTCTATAATTTTGTTTCTATGTCTTCAAATTATTGGTAATTCTATTAATTAATTAATTCTATTCATGTGTTTACTGTTTATTTAATTTTATAGTCCAGATTCCCATGTTTCTATATTATTGTGAAATAATTTTAATTTTCAAGGGATGTTGAAAGTATACCTATGTCAATAATATCAATATTAATTTTAAAACTAATCTTGGTAAACACTTATTGACTTGTATTTATTTATTAAAGCAATAAATATATTTTTTTATTTGTGCGAGGCGCTTGCGCTGTCTCGTATGTACAAAACCAGAAGGGCAAAAGGCGGGGCTGCTCACCCGGCCCGGCATAACCACGATAACTAGTGTAGTTTCACGGTCTTACTTGCACTGCAATTTTCCACCACGGTTGCGCTGTTAGTATATATAATAGAACTTTTCATTGTATTATTGTTGTTATGTAATATATAATGTATTTAATTAATTACATATTACATATCTTCACTAATTTCTATAAACGATAAATAACGAACTTTGGAACTGTGTGTTCCTCTTCTTCTAGGAAATAGCTGGGTGGGCACTGCCCACCCAGCCACCCCTGACCAGCCGCCACTGTCAATTTGTCTTGTTGGGTTAAGATGGTAAATAGAAAGCTTTTGGTAACCTTGCTATAGTCTGAATTTACTCAAAACATTGTATTCAATATTTTAATATAATTATTAAGCATTAAAATAATGAGTTGGTTGTAATGTAATTTATATCATGTGCCTTATTGACAAGCAATATAGTATATTTAGTTGATGTATTTTATCAGAAAATACATATTGTATGGGTGTTAAACTGTATTCAAAGTAAACAAGTGTCGGTATAAATACAAAATAAATATTAACCATATAAATTTCCTTTGGATGTTATAATGGAGGAGCAGAGAGATAATGTAAACAAAATTTTGTTGTACATGGAAAACAAAATAAAATATTTAAAATCAATAATTGACACCTGAATTGTAGCAGAATATAGTTGCCCATTTACAACAGTATGTACTTACAAATAAACTTCTCAGATTCAAGTAGATTGCAGTTGATTTAGATGTCACTACCAATGTATACATTTTTTTTTTAATGAGTGGTGGATTAGAGTATTATTATAGCCTAAAAAATAACAGCAATCCAATCCAATATTTGAACATATCTAATTAACTTGGATATTCGTCAAACAGTCTAAATCATTGTGAAGGGAACGGTTGATTATTGTTATTTACCATGACGTGGGGAATGACAAGTTTCATTTAGATAGTGCATTGTTTAATGTTTTTTATGAAATTTAATGCCACTGTAGTGACGCATTAAACTGGCACATTAGCAGGGATAATGAGTGTGCCTCGATAGCTCAGCGGTCAGAGCAACCAACCGGAAATTGGGAGAGCCGGGTTCGATTCCCGGTCAAGGTATAAGCACTCTTTATCCTTGCTATCGCCAAAGTGGTGACCCCGACGTGATGTGATTCGTTCCAGTACATCCAACCTCCCTTACATCTCAAATTCGCGGATTCGATTCCCGTCCTATCCATCGCCCTATAGTCCCGGGGGTTACCGAACAACGGTTCGTAAGAATGGTAAACGCGGTAAAATTCCGTTAAATTGTATCGAGACAAACCATGTCTCTAGGGAGGGAATACTGTAGTGACGCATTAAACTGGCGCATTAGCAGGGATAATGAGTGTGCCTCGATAGCTCAGCGGTCAGAGCAACTAACCGGAAATTGGGAGAGCCGGGTTCGATTCCCGGTCAAGGCATAAGCACTCTTTATCCTTGCTATCGCCAAAGCCACCTTATTAACTATTGATTTTTTCTTCCAGCATGTATATTCTTTATATTTATATATATATATATATATATATATATATATATATATATATATATATATATATATATATATATATATATATATATATATATATACGT
The DNA here is from genome assembly GCA_037954035.1 of Rosalia funebris. Classification (NCBI taxonomy): domain Eukaryota; kingdom Metazoa; phylum Arthropoda; class Insecta; order Coleoptera; family Cerambycidae; genus Rosalia; species Rosalia funebris. Next base: position 39,852,522 of record JAZFAV010000022.1, on the reverse strand, counting down.
ATATTTGGTGAATTAGAACAATGTAGAATTAGAACAACATAACTATTATAATTTGATGAAAATGTACATAGCTATTGTCACAAATATCACATAACAAATATTTTTAATAGATTAGCATTTTGTGATAATTTAACATTTACAATTAAGTTTAAATATGAGATTTGAAATATTTTTGAACAAGAGAAACCTTTATTAAAGGTTTACAGAACCCATCTAAGTAATGGACATTATAACTGTTTCATTACTTATTGGTGATATGTGTGCCAACTCAGCCTAGACAACCACACATCAATATAATATGTTATCAATATCAAAAAGAAACTGCTTTTTAAATACTGTACTATTTTGACAAAAAAAAAGTTTACATACCTTTAAGTTAGTTAAATAACAAAATTAACCAAATAATAAGGTAGCTGTAATTTTATTTATTTTTTTTTTTTTAGGTGAAAGACCATATTCTTGCAATGAATGCCAACATCACTTTACTAATTGGCCAAATTATAATAAGCACATGAAACGTAGACATGGGATAAATACTAGTGTAACTTGTAGAACAAGGCAAGATATTCCTCCAACTGGTATGCCACATCGAAACCCGCCAGGAACAGTTTTAGCCCCACCCCAGCCTGTTGTTATCTCCGAAAATTTTGTTGAACCACAACCAACATTTTACCCTGTATTAAGTTTATATAATATTCCTGATGAACTTTTGCAACAGAGGGTCTGATTTTTATTAGCTCCATACCAATAGACTGACTTATTCTACAAAATTTACATAATTTATTTGCTCTGAATGGTACTTTGGTGAAATGGCTAGAGCATTTTAAGTAGTACAGTATGAGTTTAAATTATATTGTACAAGGGGGAACCCAAAAAATACCGGTATTTCTTTATTAAAAATCGTGTATTTGTACAAAACATTTTAAGAGGGGAACAACAGTTTTGGACCCTAGCTCTACCGAAAATGCGCACTTCTCTTTCAATTGAGATATCTCCAAAACGGGTTATTCTTCCCTGAAGAAACTTTTTTTGTTTGAATTTATAATAAAAACTGAAAACCTTAGGCCCATCGCGGACTTATAATTTTTGGTATTTGTGAAATGGGGAGCACCAGAATCTAGTGATGAAAACCATTTTTTTAAGGAACATTTTCTTAAAAACCATTTATCTTTTTTAACCAAAACTTTTTGAGTCTGAACTAGAGGCCATATACCATTTTAATCGAGATTTTTCCTTATCTCGAGTTTTACGCGAGTTGAGACATTGGAGGTTACAAAATATCAGCTGTCAGCGGCTAATTTATTATATACCGCTCATTCGAATGGTATAATATGGCCTCTAGTTCAGCCTCGAAAAACATTGTTTAAAAAAGATAAATGGTTTTTGAGATTAGATTATTTTTCAAGAGAACGTTTTTCATAGAAAAAAGGGTTTTTATGGAGTAAGCCCTGGCTATAAGTTCATTGAGGCAATGAAAAAGTTACCAATTGGTCCAGAATCTCGTGTAGAATTATAAAAAAAGAAAAGTAATTTTTTGAACCCAAACCGGTTGTTATCCCCTTTACTCTCCCCCTGATGCAATACACTTATCCAAATGATACTTCCACAGTTCAAATCAGTTCTGAAACTCCTCAAGCTTGATACCCCTCAGCGCTTCCGCCGTTTTTTGTTTCACCTCTTCTATGATCTGAAAACCCCTTCATGTCTTTTTGATCCTAGGAAACAAGGCATGAAGCTAAATACGGAGGATGAACAATCAGTATTATGTGATTTTTCATCAAAAACTGCCTTACCAACAGTACTGTGAGCATGGGCGTTGTCATGATGAAAGAACCAATCGCCCGAGGCCCCTTTTTTCAGTTTTTTTTTCTCACTCTCGCATGCGATCTTTTCAGAACTAGGTAACACACCGAAAGCACAACACCCTTTTAGTTTGTTTTCACATTGATTTCACTATTGGTGCTTTTATGGTTCTTTTGAATGAGAGCCTTCCACTGAGACGATTATTGTTACTTTTTCGCACTCCACTATACGCGGAAAAGTAATGTAATCATGCAAAGAAAAAGTGTAAAAAAAAATTTTTTAGGTTTATTTTTCGTTTTTCGGCCTAAAAACAAAAAAAATGGCTTTAAAAATGTTTTTCTATGTGTGTGTCGTCGTTGGCATTTATTCTTGCACGATAATTCAATTAATTCGTGTCGGATCAATCGGGTTTTGACTGATTCTGATTGGGGTCGTCTCCCAGACGACACCTATTGATTTTGAGGTGGATAGAACACACTCTACCATGTACATGGGTCATGAGAAACTACAATGGTGGACTATTTGAGAAATTTTTTTTGTTAGTACGATCACTCAATTAAATCGTGTCGGATCGATCGGGTTTCGGCTGATTCTGATTAGGGATATCTACCAGACGGCATCTATTGATTTTGAGGTGGATAGGACACCCCACCCTATCCATGGGTCATGAGAAATGAGGTAGACTATTTGAAAAAAGTAAAACTGTCGCATAAAACACATATTCTGCATTTATGTGTTGGTTTATTTTTTCTCCGCCACTCAATATTGAGATAGAGATGTTCTGCGTGCGGAAAAGTCCGTTTTAGGGTTTTAAAACTATTTATCTTATCTTCAGATCGTATTCAAAGCACCATGATTTGTCTCCAATGATGACCTTTAAAAAAAGTCGGGATTATTTTGAACTGATGACAAGCCTCCAAGCGATTGTTTTTTTGTTCATTGAAAAGCAAACGGGGGACGAACTTTGTAGTTACTCTTTTCATCGCCAAATCTTCCGATAAAATTCGTTGAATGGAGCTCCATGAAAACCCTGTCATTTCCACGAGCTGGTCGATCTTCTCGAATTTCTTCCCGAATTCGCTTGACGTTTTCATCAGTGCAGTTTGTAAACGGTCTTCCTCGTCGAGGCTGGTCATCAATCAACATTTTCAACCCCACTACCTCCAAAATATAAAATAAAAGCGTTATCACAAGGCTACCATCAACTCTTCTCACTGAATAATATAGCATATACATATAAGATGTGATCAAAAATTAACAGCTTTTTTTCTTAACAACGGCTAAGTAATGTGTACTATGGGTTTTGATAAATAATTACTATTATTAAATCCTAATTATAGATAATTTCCCATACTAATCTGAATACCCCACAACCTTGCCGTCTGCTTGTTAGACTTGGGTTTTGTCTAGAGCATCTTTGTAAACCTCTTTGAACATGACTATGAAATGCGCAAACTATCATTTGTGATTCCTGCCACAGACGAATTCCGGTTTCTTTTGGACCCCTCCTCGTACACATGTGAACAAAGAAAGTTGCTGAATCACCAAGTTACCCATGTAATTCGAGATTTGTAAAGAATATGGCGATAGTTATTGAAATATATTTGCTAACAATATAGCCATGTAGAAACATAAAGCTCATTATCGTTATTTTACAATTTTTTAATAACATACACCTTACCATCTATCAATGGAATTAACATAGAATAGAAGCTGAAACGTGATATATAAGTTGAACTAATTATACGCGTGAAACAACAATAGGGAGAGTAAACCAGCTGTCAACAAATGTGAGTAGATATGCAAGCTAAGGTATTGCGATATTGATCTAAAATACGTTTCCTATTGAGTATTCAGGAGTTTAAGATAAAGATTTATAGTAGGAGTTGACATAAAGGAATTTTAAAACAAATGTGTGTGATCTTTTATGGTACCTTATTTTTCACCCTAAAAATGACATTATAAACTTATTTCGTTTATAAACAAATATGACACTATAAAAAAATATTTCAACTCCTGCTTTGTAACCCTCTTAAAAGATTTTGTTATAAGGAATGAATGATGTTTTTTCTTGTAAGGAAAATTAATACTTTGAAAATAAAGTACAAATGGCGCCATATTATTTAATTGCAAAATTCCTCATCTTAAGGTAAGTCTCATTCAATTTTATATTGCATTGTGTATAAGATGAAAATACTTTTCAAATCACATATAGCATAGTGATAACCACAATGTTCATAATTTTATTAAAAACTTGTCATCCTTATTTTTTAAAGACATTTAACATAAAAATTGGTTTTTTTTTCTAATTTTTATTTGTGATGTCATCCTAGTCTTCCTTAAATTGAAATCCCCTCCTTTTTTTTTACAAAAATGAACTCAGTTTTCAAGATACAAAGTTTCAGTGTACAAGAGTACAAAGGCTTCCTTGCAACGTCTCCTATTTATTATTTATAAGACAGCGTTTTTTTAGAAAAATACAAATAAAGCAAATATGACTACTTTTCACAAAAATTGCAAAACTTCTGCTCCATCCGTACTAAAGAAAATATTGTCAAGAGATGACCGAACATTGTCAAAATGAGGCTGAAATCTGTCTTGTTGAAACCAAATTCTTTGATAAGAAATATCATCGTCATTATTAGGATGCAAGTCAAAATATCTACTAGCAATCAAATTTTCTTCAAAGAAGTAAGTTCAGTCCATACATTTACATTATTTTGATACTGGCAAGTAATTCCTTGAACCATTAAGAATTCTCTTGAAACTAATATCTGCCATTGATGATGTACTAGTCTAACTAGTCCATTGAAGGAAAAAGTTGGGATTTCATGAATAATGTAACAATCTTCGCACATTAAATTGTATGCAGCAATCTGAATCATCCTCATTCACCTTTTGTACTAAATGTACTTTATAAAGATGGAACCTTTATTTGCAGTTTTGAAAATAAAATTAGTTTTTGTGTCCACTAATTTTATTTTCAAATTGGAATCTATACATTTCAGAAAATGATATATAGCATTAAATATACCTTGAATTTTTTTTATTAAAATAGTGAATCATAGAGGACTTTTCGTAATTTATCCATCTCATCAATCCTAGCACTATTTGCAAAATGGTGGAAAAAAGCTAGCGATTTGCAATCAATTTCCTCTTATTTTCATTGATTATTGTTTGTTCTGCGTACCGCCTCGTTTCCGTAACAATATTACCCCAAAACCCATTGTCAAACATATAAGAGTATATTTTTTTACTTCTAACTGATCTAAAATTGCTACTCTTATGCTGCCAGGAGTCTGTTCTATATATATACTCTTCAGATTTTTGGTTTTTTCTTTCCAAATCTATTGTTTTTATAATTCAGTCTTCATAATCCGTGGCATCTTCAATTATTAATTTTCTTGAGCGTTTCCATACAGGAAACACAATATCGCTACCATCACTATCATTATCAAAAGGATCTACAGACTCTATCCACAATAACACCCTGCTATCGTCAATATTAGAATTTTCTTGTTACAAACATGATAGGCTCATACCTATCATGTCGGTTAGGTTATTTAATTAGGGAGGGTTCTTTTAAGGAATTATAACCTAAACGTGTCAACGTAATGAAGAATTACACATAACTAAAGAAAATATTGAGAAGTAAACCACGAGTCTGAGTGTTGCGTACATTTGTCCCAAATGAAGTATCACAAGCCAGGTTCGTGTTTGTTCTGAATGAACTACCACGAGCCATTCTCGTGCTTATTGTTTTTGGCCCAAATTTCCTTGTCACTTGTAGGACAAGGGATTAATTTTCTATTTAATAAGTTATAACAGACTTAGGCAATAATTATTAGACATTTACTAGAATTTTTATTATATAAAAAAAACTAAACTACATGAAATTATTTCTATCTTACAAAGAACTTATGAAATTAGGAAAAATAGTTTCCTTGTTTTGTATTCCTAGAGTAGTGATCCGCATTATCGGCCTTCAACTAAAAAAAGGAAAAATATAAAACCACTGTTATTATTGCACAAATAAATAACTTACTATAAGAACTAAGGTCAATTTCATCAGGTAATTCTGTTATATTCACATCAAATCGGTCCTGAACTTCATTTAAAATTTTGGCATCTCCTTCTTCTGATACAAAAGTAATAGCCAGACCTTTAGTACCAAAACGACCTGCCCTAGCTACTCTATGTAAATAAGTGTCAGAATCTTCTGGCATGTCATAATTAAATACGATGTTGACACGCTCAATGTCCATTCCTCGTCCAAAGAGATTCGTCGCAACTAATATTCTCTGAAAAGAAAAAACAGAGCAAATGAAACCTTTTCTATTTTAGCAACAAGAATACAGAACAGAACAACTTTCGGTGAAGAGAATTACAACTTTTAATGTGAAAGTAATTCTGTTTATTCCACTGACAAGTAATGTATCCTATTGATGATTGGACTGAATTCATAATTTTTACATAACATTTTCAGTTAAACTGAAACTCATACTAATACTTATTTTTTAAAAATAAGAAAAATATTTTTTTACTCGACATTGGCATTAAATTTCATAATTCTTCAACAGTAGCTATTTTAAACTTTATTTCATCTATGAATGAACATTTTCATACAAAATTTGAGTCACATTTTATACACGATTTTTAATAAAGTTTTTATGCAAGAAATTGATAAGCTTTATTGTTAAAATATGGTCAACTTATTTAAAGAAAAATTATTTTATCATAACAGTAAGCTATGATGTATTATTTTTATACCCCAGAGTCGAAATAATGTGGAGTGATTCGTCATATAATATTAGACCACCATAACTATTCAACGGTTTGTCTATTTCTTGTGTAATCACCTATTATGTGCCGCTCCATAGAAACAGTAATTCAATGCGAACTACTCCCTCTCCTATTGAATTCCAAATCGCATAATAATCGGTTGTACCGCCTGGTGCGCTGTTGTAGCAAAGCTAGCTAATCATTTTAGGCGGTTATAAATACATTTGAATTCGATTGGTCAGCAATTGGCGGCACGGATCAATGTCGATCGATAGAATGACGCATCCGTCGGTTAGCCCAGTTTCGCGCGCCAGTAGCATTACATTGGGGTTATATGCGATTGATTCGGGATTCGGGAAATTGTTTATTTATTATATTCTGCGATAAAAGTGTTGTGTTTTTCTAACATGGAAATGCAAGTTGTAGTGGTTTACGACGAAAAATTCCAATCGAAAACAGCGACATTAAACAAATGAAGAACTTCAAATGATTAAAAACGTCTACGAAGGAATTCGGGCGCGACACCCAAATATTCGTACAACCGAGGCAGTTGATGTATGCTCTTCGTTAACAAAAGTCTGTGAACCGTGTGTACCGTGCAATGAAGTATGAAGAAGAAACTATGCATGAAATGAATTATCATTTAAAACGAAACCGAAAGAGTATTCTTGCTGAAAAAACGAAATTGTGTTATGGCGAAGAAGTTAATTGGAAAAACTACGAGATTTTCGGAGTTCTGGTAGGAAGATTTATTATTTGGATGAAACTTGGGTAAACGAAGGTCATACCACGACGAAAGTGTAGCAATATTCTGAATAACCGACAGGCATTTGTAGAAGAATTATCTCTGGGATTGAAGGCACCATCTGGAAAACGACGAAGATTAATTAATAATCACGCATATCAGAAGCGACTCAGGTTTTTTGGAAAATGGTTTAAATGTATTTGAATCGCGAGCAACAAGGGATTATCATGAAGATATGACTAGTGAAGTTTTTGAAAAATGGTTTTCATCTGTATTGTCTTCCATTGATCCCGGCGCAGTTGTGATGGACAACGCACCATATCATAGTAGTGGACTGTGGCGATATCATGTTAAAAGAGCAGCTATTAAAAATTGCGTAGCGAAAAACATGCTGGTACATTAAATATGTAGTAGATGAAATGGCAAAAGCTTGTGATGTGACAATACTTCGTCTACCACCATATCATTGCGGATTGAACCCCATAAAGCTGATTTGGGCGCAAATAAAAACGGACGTAGCACGAAATAATAGAACTTTTAAACTGCGATACGTCAAATTGCTGCTGAACGATGCTATCAGCCGCGTCACCGCGGAAACATGGTCCAAGTGTATTATGCACGTAAAGAAAGAGGAACAACGCATGTGGGCTCTTGACACAAGAGCGGAAGCGTTGATAGATCCAGTTATAATCAATCTAGGCGATAACAGTTCCAGTGATTGTGATTTTGATAGTGACAGTGACTAACTGTGGAATAGTAATATTGCAAGTGGAAGTCGTGTTATCTGAAGTGAGTGATTCTTGTAATAATGACATAGAAAATATTTTCAGTGCCACGCAACATAGTGATATTGCGATAGTGACAGTGATTGGTAATATAAAATAAAATATGTGTGATAAGTGTGGCATATATGTATAGTGATATAGTGACTGTGACGGTGTTGTTGATACAATAAAATAAAGACTGTGTTAGTAATGTAACATATATAATGATTGTGATAAATATAGTAACTGACGGTGTTGTTGATACAATAAAATAAAAATTGTGTTAGTGGTGTGGCATAAATATAATGATAGTTTTAAATAGTGAAAGCGGTAGGTCAATATATGGATTCAGAAGGGCCACTTATGTGTAGCTTGCTACTCCTACGTCCCTTTATATGGCACATGTTGCCAAAATGTCTGTTTATCAGGATATGCTGACAGGAGATGTTCTGACTGGGTAAGCATGAAATAAATACATTACATAACTTACGATACTTACATCGTTTACTAACTAAAAAACTGTTACAAATCCACTTAAAACGCTTTTCAACTGTCTTGGTATTATTTTATTTTTTTATATTTTGCCCCCTCCAAATACGCCTATGGAATTTCGTTCCCCGCACACTTCTTGCCCCTGAGCCATCCATATGTCATCGATGAGTCACTCCATATTATTTCGACACTGGGGTATAATTGGTTTTGCATTTCATTCAAAATTAAAACTTAAAATATTGTGACAAACAGTAACTCAAAATGTATGAAAAATGCCAAACAAATGTTGGCATTGTTATTGTAATTAGCAAATTGTCAGTGTCAATTACAACTCGATACATCCTCTTGATTTATCATGTTCAATTGTTACCAATATTACTGCCGAATCATTTATACGTTTACAAATATAAAGTTTCTAAAATGATTTTGTCATAAAAAAATTATCCTGACAGACCAACCAATGATGTTAATTTTATCAGCATGTATGCCATTATTGAGTTTAATATAGACTGAAAATCTAAACAGAATCTACTTTTATTAAACGTTTTACTAGATATTCACTCTTTCAAATGCAAAATGTGTATATTAGTTATTTTTAGTGCAATGTGCAAGGGCCAATCTCTACTATGGGGATTGCGATTCACTAAAAATACAATTCCTCCTAAACTGTTACCTTCTGAAAGTCTTTAAATTGTTCATATCTGGAGAGACGTTCTTTCTGGTCCATACCTCTGTGGATACCTATGGCTGGGAAGTTTTGTTCCGTTAATAACTGGGCTAGAGCTACACACCTCTGAACAGATTTTACAAAAATGACAACCTAAAATACAGTTAAAGCAGTTAGTATCTGAGAAAACCATTTTGCAAAAATAAGTATATCAAATAGCCTATCAGTGAGAGAGTTCAATGTAATAAAATCACTTGAATCATTTAATAACACTTCATCATTAAAACCATTTGAAGCAGCAAATCTGTAAAATATAAAGAGAAAAAAGTCTCTCTGTAAATAATAAAGTTGCTTGAAAACTTTGTATTGTACCCATTCTGTAATTTACTTTTTACAATTAATAAAATTCTGATCAAATATTTCCACAAGCAAAAATATCTTATACATAACTGTAACTAACTTACTAACCTGATTAAATTCAAGAACATCAAGTAATTCAAATAATTTTTTGTTTTTTTCATTTTCTTTAAGTTTGACATAATGTTGTTGTAGTCCATGCAAGGTCAACTTAGCTTCATCATCCACATATACTTCCATTGGCTAAAGAAAAAAATGTTTTCTGGTCTCTTTTAAATAAATATTTCAACATAAGGAATAGAAAGTTATACGATATTACAGTATTGAAATTATAATTCAATATTATTCCCTACAAGAAATTCATTACTCCTCGAATCTCTAAAAATATGGCTTTTCTACTGCCACAGAGCAGATGCAATTAATTGTTGTGTAAAGGAAAAGTTTTAATATATTACATACATACAACATTGAAATGTTTTCATCGACATGTGACAATATTTCACTTGCATGTGTGATTTAAGATCCTATTTTATTACGTTGTTACTATCAAAGAATTGTATTTGACAACATCCAGCGCAAATACAATAGGTGGGAGAAACATTAATTGCACATGTTCAGGGTATGGCTATCTTCAGAATCCAATGGGATCAGCTAAAAATTAAATCTACAAATCCTGGAAGCCCAGATCTTTGACAAGAGCAACATAACAATGTGAAAAAGTCTCAAAGTGAAAATTCACATATGCACGTAAAATTTTTGATTTTTCAATGTCAGTCATCTTTATATTACTTCCTTTGGACAATGAATAGCTGAAGTTGCATAGTGAGGTCAAAAGTTTTTATCTAAAAGTAGAAAAACTGGGCAAAAAGGATAGCCATTGTTTTTTTTTTATATCCTTTAGTTCAATACACTTGTAGATGCTTCCAAAGATAATTATCATATCCTTGAAAAAATATTACTGTTTTCTTTAAAAGCTGCTTGAAGCTTGTCAATGTGGAATCTAGCTTGTTAGATTTTAATTTAATATATGGATAGCAGTCGCTGGGGACCAAGTTTGGATCGGTGCTAAACCTGAAGCACATTCCTTCACAGTAGCAGTATTTAAATGCACAAGTGTATTGTTATGATGTAGTCGATCTCTACACACCAATTTTCATCCATTCTGCATAAGCGTCTTGTAAATGACACTGTAAAGTGTTATATATTTCCTGCCATGAAAGTAATCAATAACATTTCCTAGGAATTCCAAAACATCGTAACTATAAACTTTTTCGTTGCGTCCTTAACGTTGTCTGGAATTTTTTATTTATTTATTTTGATTATTTCATCAACTTCTTGGACAGAAGGCCTTGGTATAGGACTTGTTTCCACAAAAATAAAATTGGGCTGAAATTTATTTATTTACCTGAAAATCATTAAATACTTTATGTAGCCTTCTCTTGATGTAAAAGGAAGGATATAATGTAGGTACATTACATCCTTCAACAACAGGAATGTAACTAACATATAAGTCGGAAATCGAGAAAGAAACCACCAAACCGCCAAGCAGTTATCACAAGTAGTTCTCAAATAGCAAGGCTATTACATAATCGCTATAGGAAACAACTACTCCTCGGGCAAAAGCCCCGCCAGGCATTGAATTATACCTAAAAGCGATCCTCGACCCCTTTCTCATATTTCTGTACGATCAGATAAGGTTTCAAAAAATAAAACCAGCCACAGGTAGTATTTGACATCTGTCCCGGATTGGAAAAGAACGACATGCAGCTGTTTCGAACTTATTAGTTCTCATCAGTTCCGTACACGGTACGTCGATCCAGAACAAATGCCGAATGAAATCTATGGTGTATACATCTTTATCCATACGATCTATGTCAAGTAACATATAAGTCGGAAATCGAGAAAGAAACCACCGAACGGTTATCAAAATAGTTCCCGAATAACAAGGCTATTACATAATCGCTATAGGAAACGACTACTCCTCGGGCTAACACCCCGCCAGGCATTGAATTATACCTAAAAGTGATCCTCGACACCTTTCTTCGTGTTTCTGCACGATCAGATAAGTTTTGAGGAACATAATGTCCATCTTGGCCTCATTTGCAAACAGTTTCTAATTTTAAAAATGGTTGTTTTGACAGTTCATATCTGCTATGATTTCATTGGTTTTGAAACATCTGTCATTTAACAATTTATCCATAAAATCGATCATTTATAGAATAGCTTCCACAGAGCTGCGCACATACTAACATGTCACATTGTTCGATTCCAACTTCAAATTAAAAACCTTTGGACCTCACTATGTATTTATCAACTGAACTAGTTTGGGGAAAAATAGCACAATTATTTTACCATTAGGGGATCGTAAAAAATTGGGCACAATTGTTCTAAAAAATATTGTCACTATCATATTTAGATTATTTGTGTATGTTTAAGATTTTCCATTGTCATTCATGTCATGAAATTCTAAAATTCAACAAGGAGACATAGATGAAAATTGATGTTAGTGTATCACCATTAACTAAAGAAATTACACTGACTATAGATATCATTCCTAGACTCGTTTATTTATTATCTAGCGACTCCAAAACATTAAGATCGTTTTTTGGCAACAAATTTTGGGCCTTTCATTAGTATAAATTGCACAGGCATTTAAGAACATTCATAATTAACCACTAAATAGAAAATTTTCATCGCTGACAAATTTAAAATTAAGTAGGTCAGATTTTAGATTACTATTTTACAAATAGAATAAATTCAAGCATGTTTAGAAGAACTTCATTTCTAAGTTGATGTCATAACAATTTCATCTAGTTCTTTATTGAAGTGAAGATATACCCATAAAAAAATGGTGATTTAATTTAAATGATCTTTGTTTATATTCTCAGAAATACCAAGGTAAAAACATACTGTAATAGTTTGAAAAATATTGAGTGATAAAAATAACTTAATGTAATTACTTTTTCTTCATATGCTTTTCACTCGTCATTAAAACAATTGAGTAAATACCACATAGTTGTTTAGAGAATGAGGAAGCATAATAGGGAAAATAATGAATTATGTTTAATTACTGTTAATCAAAAATTAAATACGGTAATTACTGAGGATGTGAAAGTTTCAAACTAAATACCTAGAATATTACTCTTAGTAAAAGTAAAGAAAGGTAAAATATACTGCATTTACGAAAGGGCAGGATAATCCATCGTACATACAGTCAGGAGAATTGCATCCCAGCATCGCTGCTTTCCATCCGACATTAAACAACAGAAAATCAAAAATATATCCATAGATAAAATACAAGACATTTGCACCATTTATTATGAGTAAATAAATTTTTCCACACTGTAGCTCGGCCTAGATTGTTTCGCGGAACCCAACAGATTATTCTTCATCTTCAAATCTTCGTCCGGAGTCCTTCTTCTTAGCCCGGCCCACCCCATCCTACTCGTTGGGCTACAGTGCGCTAAATATTAACATATCTGCACTCCCCTATTTTGTTTGCGTGAATTCAGATTTTTACTGTCTGAACCAATCTACCTTATCATTTGAGCTCATGCCTTTAATTTAAGTCGTAATTTGAACTATATTAACCCTTATTGTTTTTTCTAGTAATTATAGCAATGCGAGTGGGTGCATAAGTGAAGTATGGTGTAGAATAAGAAGTGTCAATTACATCTTGCATAAATTTTTTGCAGACTGGCCTAATTTCTTTACTTAATGTGGCACTGAACATCATAACTTGTTTGCCATGAGGTGTGTTGCGGTAAATTTCTTGTACATCTCTTCTCATATCTGAAACAATTGAAAAACCTTAAATTGTATTATTTCATAAAACCATATATGTATTGTTTAACAATTTTCAATAATCAGGATAGGCCAAGTTATGCATCAATATAGATCAGCTGTCCCTACCTATCAATGTCATCATATCTAAATTGTTTTAAAATTATAACAATCATATAATAATTCTTGCATGGAAAAATTTACCAAATACAAAAAAAAAAGCCAATTTTATTAAAAAGAATTATAAATTTTCAAGCATGTACCGATAGAATGGCTGCAGTTCTTTCTCTATTTCCGACATACTCATACTTATATTCACTAGCCTTAATGTCCATATGGTTATTTATTGTGGCGTAACATGCCAGTCAGACTGCAGTTAGCAGCATTTTACAAAGTATGCCTAAATGAATAACTAATCACACACAGTTGATAAAAATATAATTTGCCTATAAATATTTATTTATAAATGCAAAATAATTGATTTCTTATAGTACCTCTATTATATAGAAAACAAATCACCTAGTTACAGACATGTTTTCAGTTGTATATAAAACTTCTGTTCTGTATCGGTCTAAAGGTGGCTACACATGTAACTACCAGCTTGACAAGCATGCATGATCAATCTTTTTGTACAAGCATACTTGAGCGCCTGTAGGAAAATTTCCTACAGAAAATGCTTGTGCAACATTGATTATGTACGCTTGTCAAGCTTGCAGTTACGTGTGTAGCTACCTTAACCCATTTATGCCCAGCTTGCGTTTTTGCAACGAAGAAACATATAAGTAATATCGGGGTGCTCGAGAGTCCTTGCCAGCTTTTCAATGTTTAAATTTGTTCCCCTCGTGGTGGGAAAGCCTTTTCATAAGTGTAAACGGTTTTTAGAAGCAAAACATTCCTTGGTTCAACCCTAGCCTTTGACAAAGAAACACGATTTGTTTGCTTAGAATACATCTCCATAATGGGATACGAAAAGTAAGTATAAAATTTATTGATGAGCTAGTTATGGTTTATATAATTACTTAAAAGTTTCACAAACTGGATTAATTTTCTATTTTTCGATTTAGATTTTTTTAATTGCCTTTTTATTATAAATAGCTGTTGCGTTCTCGCAACACTGGTCTTTAGGGCTATAACTATATTTTGTTTTATAACTTTTTCCAGAAAAGTGTATCGTTCAGCACACAAAATCCTTTGCGTTTTGCAAGAGATGAAGGAAGAGGAGAATGCTTCTTTAATGATGGCAAGCAATGTTAGCATCTACATAGCCCCTCCACCCACTAGATATGAGACGGACGAGGACAGTGCTGATGAAGATGAAAGCAGCATAATAAATAATTTTGAACAGGGAACAACTTTCAGCAGAGGCAGAATTAGTTCTTGCCCATGGCGAAGAACAATATCTGCGCTTCACAGATGATTCGCATTCTGATACTGAACAGCATCAGAATATGGTCAGTCATAATAATTTGTCATCCACATCAGCCTTTATGGAATCTTCAGTGACCAAAAAATTACGCAAAAGGAAAAACAAAAGTAAAAAGGATGCTACTCCCAAAAAACGGTCCAAAGTCTAGTCAAGTTACACTGAAAATTAAATACAGATGGGAAAGTGGAGATCTTCCAAAAAATAAAATAGCTCAAATACAGACAGTATGTTAAAAAATATTGTAAAACAGTCAGTAATATATGCTGTGCAAAAGGGTAAACCACAGTTCCAGTTGTCTGCCCCCGAACTGGAACCTTTTCTCGAAATTCTCGTAGTCAATGGTTATTCAATTGTGTCAAGGCATCGGATGTACTGGGAAGAAAAACCCGATGTGCACAACATTGCAATATCAAATGCCTTGAGGACAGGTTTAAGGAAATAATGGAATATTTACATCTAAATGACAACACAATGACAACAAAAAATATTTTTTAGCATTCCATACCAAAAAATAATTTTTACAAAATTTGAAGTTGTATTTCATAATATTATTATAATAATAATCACTTTTTGTATTGTCAATTGAACAATTTTTTGTCAGTTGAATGAAAGTATCTCATCAAAGGAATATTTTAATTTTAAAGTAAAATTTACAGGAAGTGTGTAAACTCCTCAGATGCCCAGTGTTGCAATTTCGCAACATGCTATATATATGATCCAGATTATGGTATGTTCACTAATTTTTTTTTCACATTATTTAGAATTAGTAATATCCAAAAAATGTATTCTTTCAAAATGTGAATAGAAAAAATAGTGGGTATATATGGGTGAACTTACAAAATATTGTAATTATTTAGTTAAACATAAAACTCTCAAACCCTCACCAAAATTTGGTTGCCCCCAATTTTTAAGGGCGCTGAACAAGAATCTGGTTTAAATTTTTAGTGATTAGACAGTTTTCGAGAAATCGAATTCTCAATCATTTCCGCATGTGAGCCCAGTTTTTTTATAAAATGCTTTCACTTTACATTACGAAGATACCTAATATCAACATGAGTAAATGGTACAACACTTCCTTTATACATACACATTAAAATCGTCATAAAACTTCTTATTCATTATATTTTTAATTTACTTGCAAAGTTTATAATTTTCATCAACCATCATATGCTATCCAAGTGCCCATTATTAAATCCAATGTGATTTTATCACATTGGATTAGTATAGAGGTTCCATAAGTTATAAATAATATGTATATGTAATATAACTAATCGGAAATTAATTTATGAATATTAATGTAAATATGGAAATAAATAAATATGTGTACATACAACAATAATATTTCACAAATATATCCCTTGGAAATATTTCAGAAATTTTAGTTATATTTCATACATACATTATTATTCATAAATTATTTACCGATTAGTTATATTACATATACATTCCTATTATTAATAGTTATGGAGCCTCTGTATACTAACCGACAAAGTAGTAACGTTAGGCATGCTTAGAAACCAAATGACATCGAGTTTAATAGAAGGCATCTGGATAGCAAATGGACATCTGCATAAAAATTGAAAACATTGCAAGTAAATTAAGAAAATCATAATGAATAAGTTTTGACTTTTGAAATTATAAAGGGAGTGTTGTAGCATCTACTTACATTAATATTAGGTATCTACATATCGCACACCAGCAAGAACACAGTCATGTCTCAAATCAAATTTAAATCAAAATTCAACAATTTTGATTTAAACCCAGTACCCTATAAAGAAAATAAGTCCGTTTTGATGGAAAACACTGTTCTAAGTGTAATTCCTTCCAATCCTGCTGGGAGCGATAATGACGGTTACCTCTAGTTGAAAGGCGAGACTGAGAGAGTAAGAACACCGTTACAGAACCAGTTAGAACCGAACTGTTGGAGAGGACGCACGCTTAGAGGTTAGTCAACACTGTTCGAGTTATGACATTATTCTTGCTCAATAATCTTTATTTCATCAATTATGGCACTATTTTTATCGAGTTAGGACGGTATTACTGATAGAATTAAACAAATTTTTGTTAATCTTAATGCATTTTTACTTGAAACGTTTTTGGTTAATTTTTTTCCAAGTATCTACTTAACCTGCCACTTATTTCAAAATTTTTGGTTCAATCTACAACTCACTTTTGGAAAAAAAAATGGAAAGATTAACTAAAATAAACTACAAGGCCAACTAAAAGGCCAGAAAAATTCCAAAACTTTTCTGATTCCCTCCAGCCATCAATACCACAGGAAATTGAGTAATGCAGTATAGGCCTATTTAGAAGAAACAACAATTACAGCTCTGCAAGAATTTTGTAATAGAAACGCATTGCAATAGAAACAATATAGTTAAAGACAACAATTTACTTTCCACAGATTACGATAAAATCATTGATTCTGATGATTCCATAAGGGACCCATACTACCAAGCTCCAGGCTCTGAGAATTCTGGATAATCAGATTTGGTTTCTGAATCATCTTTTTCACACCAACACAATAAAAAGAAAAAAAGGAAAGCTAAACCGTTTTCAAAATGACAATCAAAGTCAAAATAAACTGAATGCTTGGACAAGCTATGTAGGAATCAACACAAAAAAAAATCGTTGAGGTGAAATCTGTAAAACATGGCTGCAATGATAACTGCAGAACTACATGTTCTACTAAGTTTGACTACTATGAGAAACGGAGTTTTATATTCATGAAGTATTGGACGTTGGGCGATTTAACCCGCCAAAGAGTCCAAAGACTATACATAGTAAGCCATTCTACTCAGGTCATGCCCAAATATTGTTATCACGTATCTCAAGCTAAAGTGAGGTATCTGAACTACTCATTTTATTTTAATAAAGAAGGAATAAAAACAAAAGTATGTAATACATTTTTCATGTCTACATTGGACATCAATTCAAGAACCATTAGGACAGCCTTCACCAAATACACTGATGAAGTAGTCACAGCAGATCTTTGTAGAAAGCATAAACACCACAAACAAGTATCTCCGGAGAGTCCTCTCCAACAATACTGAGAATGGAAAGCCACTATATCAGAGCACAAACTAATTGGCAATTTATAGGAGGAAAATCAATGGCAGACTGAAAATTACATAATAAACCTTTTGGAAATTTTAGCGTGTATTCAAGGATTTTTAATGGCGAGTTTAATATTTCATTTTTCTACCTAAAAAGGACCAGTGTGAAATTTGTGTAGTCTATGAAAATTTCGAGACAGAAGGAGAACTTACAGAGGAACCAAAATCTAATCATGCACTTCACATTGCTGAAAAAATCAAAGATTGTCTGGAAAAAGAGCAGGATAAAGCAAATGGAAAGTCGAACTTACCCGTTATGACCTACAGGCAGTTCTACAAACACTCAGCGAGGAAGTTTCAGTTTTTTATTACAAGTTCAAGTTGTCAACATTCAACTTGACAATTTAACATGATGATGAAGGAAATTACATGCAATGTTTGGCATAAGGGAGAAGCTGACCCAGGGGCGAAAAGAGCTACATGCATTAATGTTCATGGTGCTAGCTTATTTTTATGCAATAAATAATATTTCAAACTTAAACAGTGTAACCCACAAATTTTTAATTAAGAAGTATATGCAAAACAAGGGACACTGTTCATTCAGTTATTGAAAAACAAACAAAAAAAAATCACTAAAATCAGGACCAATCTACGTGCCATCTTATTACACCGAATTAATTAAAGCCCTAACAAAATTTCTGCGTATTATAAAGTAAATGAAATGTGCCACGCAGATGTTAAATATTTTAAATAGTTATCTACAAGGTTTGGTAATAATTTCAATCAAAATTTAGAAAAGGACTTTCCAATTTTTAGATATTAAAATTATAACAATGTCAAACTTCTTTTTTGTACAAAACTAGTTATTTAAAACATGGCTTCAAAGAAGTATGTGTATGTATCCGAAGAAGTCAGTTTCACAGGTACTCTGCTGAAGCCAGTCTACGAAAAGCCTGTAGACATTAATAGAGAAAAAAAAAAGACCTTTAACTCCAATAAGAGCCAACTACATTCCATGGAGTGTGCATAGTTTTATAATGGGCTATAAAATAATTTTAAGTTAGAGTTCAAATTGTTATTTTGTTTACAACAATAAATAAACTACTTTCTGTTACTCTATTTAGGTTTTCTTTCTAGACCAGCATTTAAAATTAGTTTTTCCTGGGGCAATGGAATGATTAAACCTAAAATACACTCATCTAAAAAAACAGGTACGAATGGTGGGTGTCATAAGCCCAAATTTTATTTTGGAAGTGTACCACTATTTACAAACGGTTCCATAAAGCTGATACGTCATAACTCAAAAATTATCACAAAAAAAAAATGCAAATATGAATACTATTCTAGAACTCAAAACAACGGTACTTTAATGGGGCGCTTTAGAAACTGGAAGAGCTCATAACAATGAATATTACTCAAAACTCAGATAACAAATTAACATCTTTAAAATAATTGCCAATCTTAAAATGTCATTTACCACATGTGCGGAAATTAGAGTTGACAGTGTTCTTGCTGGTGTGCAATATGTAAAATTAAGGTTGATAAGAAAAAGTGGTCACAAGCAAAAACTGTTGAAAACTCATTTTCTTTAAAATTGTGTCTAACTGCCAAAAACAGAAGTCAGATTCTTGTTGTGACCTCGAAAATAGGAGCATAACCAAATTTTAGTGAGGAAGACTTTTAAGCTAAAGTAAATAATTACCCAAAATATTTGTGAAGGTTTATCATAAATGCTATTAATAAACTAAAATTAGATTTAATAATTGCAACTATACACTTACCTAGCAATTCTAACATCTTGTCACATTCATCAAGAATAAAATGTTTAAGGTGTTTAAGATTTAATTTCTTCGATCTCACCAGGGCCAATATACGACCAGGAGTACCAACAACGATATGAGGACAATTATTTTTTAACACTTCTTCATCTTTTTGAATTGGAAGGCCACCAAAAAATACACCCACTTTTATAGTAGGCATATATTTACTAAACCTTTCATATTCTTTACTGATTTGAAAAGCAAGTTCTCGTGTATGGCACATTACAAGAACATATACAACATTCTCTGTAGGTTCTAACTGCTGTAATGTAGCCAATACGAATACAGCTGTTTTACCCATTCCAGATTTAGCCTGACATAAAATATCCATGCCAATAACAGCTTGTGGTATACACTCATGTTGAACTAAAAGTATGACATACATGTAAAACATGACTGAAAATATTAAAATAAAAATACAAACCTTCCGACGGATGTTCAAAACCACAATCTACAATAGCTCGTAAAATTTCTGGTTTTAAAAGGAAATCTCGAAATCCCGAGCTATGTATTGATACGTAAGTACCTTTTACGCCTTTTTTCTGAATCTCATTTCCAGCAGTTTCGGTAGCAGACTGTTCTGGATTTTCCTCGTCTTCATAGTCTAAGAGGTCGTCAGCATCAGCCATGATTTTTGTTTAGATTCAACAGTAACCAAAAAGTTATCTATTAAAGAAAACGCATAGCAATCAAAACACGAAAGCTCCAACATGAATAAAAAAAATATATGCAAAAATATGATGTTTTTTGTCTCACTTGCTAGTTGCACACAATTTGGACACCTTATTTATGCAGATTAACAATGTATTTCTAGATTTCAATACTCACAATTTCTTAAAGATGGCTTCCTTGCGTACAAACCGTACAACACAACAAAACGAACGATAATGGCACACCGCAAGAAAATTATTAACGGCGTCGGCGTATAAATCACAGAATCGGCAAAGAGTAGAAGGAAATTTAAACAGGTTTGCCAATATAAAAAAGGCACATTATATACAAGTTTAAATTGCTGTGTTCATCGTATCAAACTTTACTATTTGATAATTCATTAATTATGAATAATAGAATTATGAGTAAAACGCTGCTCAGTTATAAATACATTATTACTATTTAGACTAACAGAAATTCGACTATTAGGTTATTATCAGATACATTTAAAAGAAAATTATCTCCTGAATATTCGTTTGCTAATGACTTCATTAAAACTGTAGTCACAATTTTTGTATAAATATAGTGGTAAAATACTTGTAGTGTTTTACTTACAAGTCTGTAAATTGAAATATGTTACCATTACATTTTAACACCAGGTTCGTTATTATAATATTTTCGCTATAAGCGTTAAATTATTGCTGGTATATCAATTTAAATCAACTTGACCAGTAGCGAATATAACTGGTTCTATTTCACAAAATTTGGAGAATAGGCACAATACTGAATCAGATAAGAAGTTTCGAGAAATACTCCATTGTATACATGTTTAATTTATAGTTACTATATTAATCACTCAAAGCGTTATATTTTATGTTTTGTAATAGAGGTAAAACCGCATATCATCATCATTAGGTCATCAGTCCTAAGACTGGTTGGACGCTAACCTCCAGCTTCTCCTATCTTGTGCTAACCTACGCATTTCGCTAATTGTGCTACAACCTACATCCCTTACTATTTGCGAGCAGTAGTCTAATCTAGGCCTACCTCTGCCTTTCTTCACTCCTATTTCTGCCTCCAAAATATCGCGGACTATTCCCCCATGTCTCAGCAAGTGGCCTACCATTCTATCTCTTCTCATCCTTATGTTTTTCCACATACTTCTTTTCTCGCCGACTTTCTCCAATACTTCATCGTTTCTAACCTTATCAGTCCATGGTATTTTCATCATTCTTCGGTAACACCACATCTCAAAAGCTTCTAATTTCTTCCTACTTGCTTCCCCTACCGTCCAGGTTTCGCAGCCGTATAGTGCCGTGCTCCATACATATGTTTTCAAAAATCTCTTCCTTGTTTCTAAGTTTATTACCCCCGAGCATAAAAGTGCTTTCTTTTTGTTAAAAGCTACTCGACCCAGCGCTATTCTTTGTTTTATGTCTTTATCGCTTCTTCCATCCCAATTTATTTTACTTCCTAAATAAGTGAAGTCTTTAACTTCCTCCAATCTTTCATTATTAATTTGTACTTTCGTTTTTGCTCTGCTCTCGCGGCCTCTGCACACTAACACTTTAGTTTTGTTTTTATTCACCCTCATTCCGTATTCCTCTGTCAACACTGCCTCCATTTCGTTCAATGATGATTCTAATTCCTCCTTACTAGATGCTAATACTGCTATATCATCTGCGAATCTCAGCATTTTTAAAACCGCATATAAAATACGTATAAATATAACGCATTAATTTTATCCGGTTTGTCGCAAAAATATTGGGTGTGTTCGGCCGACACAGAGTTTAATTAAACCAAAAACATGTTTCTGTGATATAATAGAAGTCAATACGCTAAAACTGAAACGGTATTAGGCATGTTCGGTCGACACAACGGTTGAGAATGTTAACTTGTTTCTAATGAACTGGGTTTGTTAAGTTTTGGTTAGCTCCGACTCTTTATTAACATTCAAACCAGAAAAATTATGCGGAGACACAAACATACATAGCTAAACGACTGCCAATATCGTTCAGGCGCTTTGAAAATGTTGACTTTTACCATATCTTTTTTGGTTTACATCAGCTGCTGTGTCGACTAGACATACTACATTAGTAAACATTTAACTAGTCATGAACATATATGTTTCAGCGCAAAATATTTTTGTTCAATAGACACAATGGTTGATTTAAATCATAAACACATTTATAGATATGGTGGAAATCAACGTTGTAATGCCCGAACGATGTTGGTAGTCGTTTAACTATGCACGCTTATAAGTAAAAACCTAATATAAGACAAAAAAGATATCTGCATTAAATATCCTCCAAATAGGTTGTGTTATTATCACAGTAAAAATGATTTTTTTAATGAATAGATAACCAGTTAGTAAGTAACTCATTCAATGTATCTTTCATATTTCCCTTGCACACAGAAACAAATCATGTTGTTAGTACATAAACTTGTGACTACCATATATGGCTGTAATAATCATAGCAAATGTACCTGTTTGAAAAAAACATATTTCTTAATAATCTTAATACCTACTGATATGGAAAGTATAACACTTAAGCTGTAAAACATAGAATCAGTTTAGGTAC
This sequence comes from Rosalia funebris, assembly GCA_037954035.1. Classification (NCBI taxonomy): domain Eukaryota; kingdom Metazoa; phylum Arthropoda; class Insecta; order Coleoptera; family Cerambycidae; genus Rosalia; species Rosalia funebris. The sequence goes on along the minus strand of JAZFAV010000022.1, from coordinate 39,829,594 downwards.
AAAAGTTATCTATGGTATCTATCTTTTCTATGGTAAGAAACGGCTACATCTTGAGAGCACAACAGGGAGGGCCATGGAGCGCATCCTATGTGGTGATTGATTCTTTGTATATATTCTGTGATTGATTAGGTCTTCTGTGGTGGTTGTATTATGAATATGAATTGTATTAGATGTTCTGTGTTATGAATGAATGTTATATAAAATATTCTAACCTTTGTTGATTTGCTGTTTGAGAATATTTGGTATTTTTTGACAATTACCTTTTGAAATGTCTAAAATCGGTTGTATTGCGCGAATTTCTAACAAGGGAGTTTTCAAACAGGCTGTTCAGCAGAACTATTTTGGAATAAAGTGCATGTCGGACTGGGTTCCCAAAGAAAAGGAAACACATACTGGCCAAGTATGGAATATAAAGCTTTTTGTGAAAATTGCTGTGTTTTATTAAAGTGTACTATTATTTTTTTTAGAAATGGGATGCAAATGACTATAGATTAGCCAGGTTTGTTGATAGGCCAAAACATGTAAACCCCAATTTTGCAATAAATTTAATAGCTGAAGTTCCTCCTCAAGCTTGTAAAGAACGTGTCGTTTGGTGTGATGGAGGTAGTGGTCCTACAGGTCATCCAAAAGTTTATATTAATCTGGTGAGTCACTCGATTTCTTTATGTGAAGATGGTATAACAGTGATTGGGACCATTTAGTTGCTGCGAGTTTTAACGGTGATCTAGTTGCTATTTGAATTGACATGTACAGGCACATGATTCTATAAAGAGCTTATTCAAGTGGACATTCTGTTTGTAAATAAGACATTACTATGACTGCAGAATCAACACTTTTTATAGGAATAAGAACAAAATTATTTATGATTTTCATTATTTTCTTTCCAAGTTGCGGTAATTATTTACTTTAGTATATAGTATAAACCCTTAAAGTAATTCCTATAATTATTGATGTAAAGCAAAGTATATGCAACAAAGCCAAAAAATATCGATGATTTAGAAGGAAGATACAAACAGATATTAGGAATATTTTATCAAGTTTTGAGGAAACTTCGGTAGAATATTTACTATAGACTAAGTTATTGCCAACAAGTAAATGGAGAATATTTTGAATATTCAAAATTAAACATTTAAATAAACTTGTCAAATACTGTTAAAAAATCTCAAAGTTGAATGTCTGTAATTATGCAATCAATCTGTTACATCACAAGTATTATAGACTGTTCAAATCAGCTCATCAAGGAGAATTCAATAATGTTAAAAAATATAGGGTGTTCCATTAATAGAACTGAATTACCCTATATATTTAAAATTTTTTTGGAACATACAAAGGTGGGATGCACCTCAACGATTAAAAATAAAATTGTTCGAGTATTTCTTATAAATCTCTAAAATAATGCCAAATCTAGTTGTATTCCATAACTGGTATTTTACATTATATTTATTAATATAAAATTATTCACCATAACATGCTAATGTAAAAAATTCTTTATTTTCATTTTTGAGACATACAATAAAGAAAAGAAATTGAAATAAAAAAATGATGGCGATAAATGAATAACATCCTATTTTTTAAATGTTTTAATTACTACATTGTTACATATTATCTTTGTTATTAATAGCCGTGTAATTTTTTCAGGATAAACCAGGAAATCATGCTTGTGGATATTGTGGACTCCGTTTTTTTAAAGAGCACCATTAACTTTAAAAATATATTTATATATGTAGTAAATCCATGAAAAATAATAGTGTACACTTGTTGTCAAAGTGAAGGTGTGATTTGGAAAATAGTTACATTTTATCATTATTATTTGCTTATTATTTAATAAAATGTAAATAATCAAACCTTACCATAGACATCCTAAAAGCAATAACTATATAATTATTGCTCATATAATCTCTAGGGTAAGCTTGGACTATTGACCATAAATAAATTGTTACAGTTACCACTATTTTGTATTATAACTTTAAAAATTTCTCTCTAATACTACTTAATACTTTAATTTAACATATATTTAATATTGCAAAATTATGTCAACTACTTTTCTGTTTTAGTTTTTACAGTATTTATAGATGTATAATTTCAAGCAGATTTCCCCTATTTTCTGAATTTTAAATTAGCGACACATTTCATGTACTTCAATATTTAATAATTTTTGTACTTTACCTATCTACTTTTGACATCCCCAAAAAACATCTGTATCTTATAACACAAGAAGCAATCATTAAACGCCTACCAGTTAATACTCCTAATGATACAGAAATTTTTATCCCCCAATTGTGCTATGATAGTCGTGGCATACCCACTACTTTAACACTACTCCTGTTAATGTAGTGGGTATTAACAAATGTAGTTAGGTACATGTCACACCCGAGTGAGTTGGAATATATAGGTTGTTATTGTGTATATTTATAATCTTTTAATTACCTGAATATTGGTAAATACCTCAGTAGTTAACACATCATCAAATAACTTTCACTTTACAGTACATGTTATATATTGAGTTCATTGCATTACATAGATACCTAATACCTAATATTAATGTAATTAGAAGCTACAACATTTCCTGGTCATTCTATAGAACACCCCCTTCTGCCCTATCGAAAAACTAAACTTACACATTCTACATTCCATCACGAGTACAACGCACCTTATCATATCTTGCGCAAATGGCGTTAAGTATTTTTTATAAATAAATTAAAATTGGAACATTTCTCCATGCGCACAGCTGATTTACTGTTTACTTAATCGTTTTTATAGTTCACCAAAGTTCCCATGTTGCCACATCAACTTTTGTACAAATATCATAATATACAATATAGGCTACAAATTACTTGCTTACCTAAAGCGCAGGCATCACTGTCTAATGCTATTACTAGTCCTTCGGTTAATTAAATCACACAATAACTCCGTTACATGCATAAAAAAGGGTCGGGCAGATTATGACAAATAGAAACAATTAGGATTCACGATTATTTCAACCCTTACAAACTATCCCTCTATCTTGTAAATTATTTTTGAACATTGATCATTTATTCGTATATGCCAAATATATCCCTTGTCCTTCAATAGACGCCAAAATTTAACAAAAAAAAAAAAAGCAAGATATTTAATTTTGCGGTCTATGTGCACACAATGCCACATCTTTTCACCACACATAAAAATATTGCTTCAACCCTTAAAAACTACCCCTACATTTTGAATATTTTCAAAAATTTATATTTTTTTATGTACCTTTGCAAAATTAACATTCCTCAATATGCCTGTTTATCCCACCCAGCACCCCTATTCGCTCCCACCTCCCGTTAGCTAGATGGGTTATTATTAATTTGCGCAAAGTTTCGTTTTGTGAAAAACTGTTCCTATAGCAACCTACACGTCCATGAAAAAAAAAACGCGAAAATCCAGAAGGGGGTGTACTTAGAATTACCCATTTCCTTTATACATATCATACATTAAAACCGCCATAAAACTTATTACGATTTTCTAATTTACTTGCAATGTTTATAATTTTCATGCAACCGTCTATTTGCTATCCAAAATTCAAGCGTTTCGGGTATAGAGGGCGCTAGGATGGATGCACAGACAAATGGACGGCTTCATGAAAATGGTAAATATTGCAAATAAATTAGAAAATCGTGAACGATTTACCTTATTATGAATAATAAGTTTTACGACAATTTTAATGCATGATATGTATAAAGAAAGTGTTGTAGCATCCACTTATATTAATATTAGGTATCTACGTAATGTAAAGCGAAAGTTATTTGAGAAGAAACTGGTATCGTGCGGAAAGTTGAAAATTGATTTTCTCGAAAACTGTGTTCGACCAACAAAAATTGAAGCCAGATTTGGTTCCAGCACCGCCGAAAGAGGGGGGTAACCAATATTTGGAGATGATTTGAGAGTTTTACTTTACAACAGGGGTATACTACTTCCTATATGCTGCAATGGCAACAGGCAAACAGTGCCAAGGGACGTAAAACGTAAACGGCCACTCGAGGGCCTGACCACCATCTGTGCTGACCACAGACCACACTGACCACAGTTTGTCCTCTGTGAGCCTGACATCGGGATTATCTCGCCCTCTCTTTTCAACCGCTATCCTCTTTTCAATATTCCTCTTTTCGATGTTCCTCGCAAGAAGACTGGAGAACAGGAGACATAACTCGAGTGGTGGGGGTAGCTCGAAAATCGTCCGCATTGTGATCACGTGGTGTGTTTCATCATGGCGGTGATTGCGTAGAACAGAGCGAGGTTATTTTTGTTTGCTGTATTTTGAGCGTTTCCAGTTTTTCTGTTGAATATGTCAAAAGTATCGAGATATTGTTGCGTTGGGAATTGTTCCAGAAAAAGCCCTGATCGTGGCTCAATGGAACCCAACATTTTGATAGTGTGAGAGAGAAACCACGATAGATGAAGATAAACGGCATGTGCAGATCCCACGTGCTTCTACGCGAGCCTTCCATATTGCCGACGTTTTTCGTGCCACCCCCACCACTGATTTTTCAGGGAGCTATGTCTCCTTACTCTCTAGTCTTCTTGATTCCTCGATCTGTAGACTGGCAGAAAAGGACACACGTAGTTGAAAAGAGAAAATAGCACAACCCTGATGGCAGCGCCGCCACAAGGAAATACATTTCTTTTGCCACACTTCTATTCGTGGTAGCATGCCCCTGCTCTACATACAGTAAATAATTACTGCAGTAATTTCGAAATAACAGACAGACACTTTTATTTATATGGATTGATGTATTGATTAATAATTTAATTCATGTGTTTTATCCAACTTTTTATGATCCTCCTATCTCCTGTCGTAGTCTGCCTGGGCAGTGCATTCGCATAGGGCTATCCCAACCTCGCAACCATATAAATAATTAATGGGAGAAAATGTAGATGGCGTTTGCAACTGACAGTTCAATGAAGCCACTGTTGTTGTCATGGTTACGAGACGAAATTGCACATAGTATTATGGCGGTAAGCGGTATTCTAGTTAACGTTAGTTTAATTTACTTATGATATAATTTACTTACAGTCTATGATTATGTTTGTTTTCTGCCTTTTTGTAGTTGTTTTGTAATTTATCTGTTTATTGCTGTTAATATGAGATCGTGTTGTGTACTGTTTTGAAAATAAAACACCTCGTAGGTGAGTTAGGTTTAGATTTAATTTTCGATTATGTAATCTGAAAAACCAGACTAAGACAAGTCCCTGAAGGAGGGCAGCAGCTCTTTCAGTAGTCATAGTGGCAGAAACCGTGGGGTGGGTTGGTATGGTGCTATGACACACACGACTGCGATGTGGAAGGCAAGAGGAAACCACCACATTATAATCCTCAGAACAGCTAGCAGAAAGCTTATCCTAAATTAATGATGGCGTCTCCTGGGACAAAAAACTCCGGAGGTAAAATAGTCCTCCGTTCGGATCTCCGGGTGAGGACTCCGGGAGACGTGATCGAGTGCAATAATAATAGGAAGTGTAGCATTTCACGAGTCGGAGCGTGGAATGTCAGAAGCATGAGACAGGCAGGGAAGCTAGAAAATCTGAAGATAGAAATGGATAGGTTAGGATTAGATATAGTAGGTATAAGTGAGATGCGCTGGCCGGAAGTAGGAGATTTTTGGAGCGGTGACTATAGGGTAATACACACAGGATCGGTAAATGGAAACGCGGGAGTAGGGATCGTTATGCGGAAGAACGCAGGACAGTGTGTAGATAGCTACCTACAATACAGCGAGAGAGTAATGATGGTTAGGTTAGATTCGAAGCCAGTGGAAACAGTAATAGTGCAAGTATACATACCTACTTCTAGCCACAGCGAGGAAGAGTTAGAAGCCGTTTATTCGGACATAGAGCAGGTAATAGGATTTGTGAAGGGCCATGAAAATTTAATAGTAGTAGGAGATTTTAACGCAGTCGTAGGTGAGGGGAAAGAAGGAGAATTTGTAGGGCCTTATGGATTAGGAAACAGAAACGAGAGAGGTAGCAGACTGATAGAATTCTGCGAGAAGCACAAGATGGTAGTCGCGAACACATTGTTCAAGAATCACGTTAGGAGGCGGTACACATGGAAAATGCCAGGAGGGATAGACAGGTATCAGATAGACTACATTCTGGTTAGGAAGAGATTTAGAAATCAAGTAAAAGACTGTAAGAGTTATCCAGGAGCAGATGTAGACAGCGATCACAACTTGGTAGTCATGAAAGCTAGATTAAAGTTCAAAAATCTGAAAACCCGGAAGGATAAGAAACGTATAAATGTAGACATATTGAGGGATTAGAATATGAAAGATAAGTTCCAGGAGAAAACAGATCAGTTAATAAATAAAGCGAGTAAGGACGAAATCAAGAACGCAGAAACTGAGTGGGAGGGTATCAAGAATAGTCTAGATTCCGCGGCTACGGACGTTTTAGGACACGATAAAAGGGAAGCTAGGAAGCCTTGGATAACGGACGAAATCTTAAACTTAATGCAAAAGAGACGAGACGAAGAAGGACTGAAAACGTATAAGGCAATAAAGTGGGAAATCATTAGAAAATGTAGAAAAGCGAAAGAACAATGGATAGAGGAGAAATGCAAAGAAGTAGAAGATAAGTTGCAAGTAGGTAAGACCGATGAGGCTTACAAAATAATTAAGAGGAACTTCAGGGATATAGGAACAATAAGTAGAAATGTTAGGAGTCAATCGGGGGACATACTGATAGGAAGAGAGGAGAAAGCGGATAGATGGAAGCAGTACTTAGGAAATTTATACGAGGGTCAGGAATTAGGAGAGATATTAGAGGAAGAATCTAGCATCGATAGGGAAGATGTAGGAAAACCTATATTGAGAGAGGAATTTGAAATAGCACTAAAGGGGCTAAAGAACAATAAAGCGCCGGGTGTAGATAAAATACAGGTGGAAATTTTGAAATGTGCGGGAAAGAAAGTAGTAAATAGGATGTTTGAACTGGTAAAATACATATACGAAACGGGCGAGATGCCGGAGGATTATAAGAGGAACATTATCGTTACTATACCGAAAAAGAGAGGAGCCGACAAATGCGAGAACTTTAGAACGATTAGCCTAACTTCTCATGCGTCAAAAATCCTAACTAGAATAGTGCAGAAGAGGATGGAAAATAGAGCGGAGGAAATACTAGGAGAAGACCAATTCAGGTTTAGGCGAAATAGGGGAACTCGCAAAGCTATTCTGGCGCTAAGAGTAATGTTAGAGAAAACAATAGAAAAAGGAAAGAACGCTTATATAGGATTTGTAGATTTAGAAAAAGCTTTTGATAACGTAAGATGGGAAAAAATGTTCGAGATACTAAAGAGCGCGGGAATGAAGTATAGAGATAGGAGAGTAGTACACAATCTATACATAGAGCAAACTGTTGTTATAGAAGTAGAAGGGGAGGAAACGGAAGTAGGTATTAGGAAAGGAGTAAGACAAGGATGTACGCTATCACCACTAATTTTTAATCTGTACATCGAAGAGGCGATTAATGTGGTAAAAGATAGAGTGGATTTCGGGATTAAAGTACAGGGACAGAAACTAAAAATGCTGAGATTCGCGGATGATATAGCAGTATTAGCATCTAGTAAGGAGGAACTAGAATCAGCATTGAACGAAATGGAGGCAGTGTTGACAGAGGAATACGGAATGAGGGTGAATAAAAACAAAACTAAAGTGTTAGTGTGCAGAGAGCGCGAGAGCAGAGCAAAAACGAAAGTACAAATTAATAATGAAAGATTGGAGGAAGTTAAAGACTTCACTTATTTAGGAAGTAAAATAAATTGGGATGGAAGAAGCGATAAAGACATAAAACAAAGAATAGCGCAGGGTCGAGTAGCTTTTAACAAAAAGAAAGCACTTTTATGCTCGGGGGTAATAAACTTAGAAACAAGGAAGAGATTTTTGAAAACATATGTATGGAGCACGGCACTTTACGGCTGCGAAACCTGGACGGTAGGGGAAGCAAGTAGGAAGAAATTAGAAGCTTTTGAGATGTGGTGTTACCGAAGAATGATGAAAATACCATGGACTGATAGGTTTAGAAACGAAGAAGTATTGGAGAAAGTCGGCGAGAAAAGGAGTATGTGGAAAAACTTAAAGAAGAGAAGAGATAGAATGATAGGCCACTTGCTGAGACATGAGGGAATAGTCCGCGATATTTTGGAGGCAGAAATAGGAGTGAAGGAAGGCAGAGGTAGGCCTAGATTAGACTACTGCTCGCAAATAGTAAGGGATGTAGGTTGTAGCACAATTAGCGAAATGCGTAGGTTAGCACAAGATAGGAGAAGCTGGAGGTTAGCGTCCAACCAGTCTTAGGACTGATGACCTAATGATGATGATGTAATCTGGTTATGTACTTTTTAAATTTAAACATTGTATACCTGGAGAAAGACGTACACGATACATTTGGCTAGCTCGAATAGAAAATTAACCTTCAAAAAAATTCTGTTTCTTGTGTATAATATTTTGATGATATTTGCAAAAACGCAAATGGCCGTTTAATGCGGTGTTTGTTGCCCACTGTAGAATTAACTGGTATGTACCTATGTATACAATGTATACATTACTTTGTGACTGATTATTGATTATTAATGATATTGCATCTTTTGGAAAGAAATTGTAATAGTATTTATTTACTTTTTAAGATAAAACTCATCATCAATCCGAGAAAATTGTTTTAGTTTTCTTGAAGAACTATTCCGACTTGTGATCCCTCAAAAATTTCCAGGTACTATTAAATCTGTTCCATTTATTATCATTTAAATGTTTATAATTCTAATTGCAGAGGCGCTAAAAAGGTATCCAGTGAAACCTTATTTTCCAATAAATAGAGATTCTTCTTTAGAAGTGTTATCCGTGAAAGAAAGATATCAGGAAAGGTTTCACTTTAGACCTCTTCATTTAGGTAGTTACCTAAAAATTTTATTATAATCGGCGTTAACTTTACACATTGTTATAGATTTTTGTTATAGAATTGTAATAGAATTTTGCCACTGATGACCCGTTTCTTTTAACATCATATATATGTCGCCTTTCATCGATATTGAGTTTGCAAGAATATCCATCCGTTTCCGGTGTGAGTGCTTTACCATGCACTCCTTCTCAACTCACTGAAGTTGACTACAAATTGAAAACGCCACCTAATAGTAAGTAAATAATTTATTTTTTCACTTACTTCAAAAATGGCAGAAATAGAAAAATTGATAGATTTTGTGCGCGACTATCCATTGTTGTATGACACACGTCATGAGGACTATAAGAATGTCGTAAAGAAAGATTGTGCTGTGAACTGAACTCGTTTGAAGATAGGTTTTTCATGTATTTTCGAATGTCTCGAGAACAATTTGTAAATTTCGGGCAAAAAGTGTAATTCTTTTAGTAATAGCATATAATTCATTTTTGGACATAATAATTTTTGACAAAAAAAAATATATTTCTTCATTCTTGTCTGATATTTACACTGTACCGACACAACTAAAATGTACCTACTAACTGCTCAAAAAAATTACACACATTATACACACTATTCAAAAAAATTGCACACACACGTACTTGTATTAAAAAGTGAGAAAATAATCGTGGAATATAATTATGTAGAATAAAAACCTACTGTTATTATGATTGTGAGGGACATTCTCGTACCATTCTCTTATTGAAAAGTCTGGTGGTTCACTGAATCCACGCTGTTGCCTGGAGTTACCAATTTCAACATATCTCATTCCTTCTGATTGACTGTTACCAGATTGGCTTCAATCGAAGGGAGAGGATGGGGCTGGAGTTGGAGAAACCAAATTTCCCAGTTCAGCCCGACCAAACAGTTGGGCCATCTCCATTTTTATTATAACCTGAATCCTCTTATCAAACTGCTTGAATGTCTCCGCATAACTCAAAAAAAGGTGATCGATACCGTCAAGGACATTCTTTTTGGCATCTTTTTTTTGTGTGATTTTCTGAGACACCTTGTATAAAAGCATATTTTGTTCGTTGCAGGTTTCTGGCTGAAGAAGATTCCCGTAGAACTATTGCTTTCTCGTTCCGTGTTGGACGCAGTACTGTTTCCAACATAGTCAACTATGTATGTGTTACTGTGAAACACCGAAATCCGGTGAATGTCGAGATACACCAGTGAATGTCAACATTCTCTAAGTTGCTTGGCGTATGTCCGAAATATCGGTCAAATATCATTATTTCTAACTTACACCGGTGAATGTCGACATTCAGTATGTACTCATGGTGTATGTTGAAAAGAAACATTTTTAAAACAAAAATGAAAGTATAGGTAATATTTATTTATTAAAACGACATGGGAAAAGTTTTCCAATAAACTTAAGGAAATTGTTGAACTTAAAACAAACAGTAGAACATTGCAAATCACGAAACACAACTAAAATAATGTCAATATAATAAACATACACATACATTTTAAATTTTTAACCTGAAATATAAAAAACCAAGAAAATGTATGACATTCTTATTTATTGCAACAATTTAAACTACCATGACACTTCGAATTGCACAAAAGGCCTTTGCTTTTACAGCTGCATTTAGCCGTCGAACACTTCCTTTTGCAATTGCAACGTGTATAGCCTTGCCCTCCACTTTTTGAATTAGCACAAGCTGCTTCTCTTAGCGACATTTCTTGAATCGAAACCTCATCCATGGAAAGTAACTTTTATTTACAAATTACGAACTGGTTACGGGCGAAAAGCTGTTTCAAGGTACTATTTTTGTTTGCTAATTTATAAAAGCCTGAATCCTCTATTCCAACAACAACCTCTAATACATTTCGAGGGTCTGTACGACCACGGTCGACATCAGGGACTTGAATTCTTACGGTATCACCAATTTGGGCCGGAGGAAACTTTTTTTTTGACGTTCGTAACATTTTTGTTGCTTGAAGTAGAAGATTCTCTTTTGCGGTTACTTTCTTTGAAGAAATTAGCTCTTGTTGTTCAACCAGTACTAGAGATGAAGACGTGCTAGGTTCCAGATTAACTCTAATGGTATTTTGGTTATCCACGTCGCTTCCATCTGAAATATGGTCATCAATATGGTCACTAAAATTTTTTTTCAAAAGTGTTAACATAGGCTTCTAACTCTTCTTCGGTTTCAATGTTTGCAATTTGCCCGCGAGGGAGAGATGACGATGCTATGTCCCTTTTTGGTTTAACGCCAAACAGGGCTTCATATGGACTCTGGCGTATTCCTTCGCGATATGTTGTGTTTTTGGCGAATTGGACAAACGGCAAACCTTCTGACCATTTATTTGAGTCATTATCTTGCCTCCATGCAGTTAGCATATTCTGTATGTCCTGATTGGCTCTTTCAACTGAGTCTTGTGTTTGACTGTGACGAGGCTTTCCGTGTACTATTTTAACATCTTTCCACATAGAGCATAGTTCAGATATGACTCGATTACTGAATTCTCTACCATTATCCGAATGCAATATAGCGGGAGCACCAAATGTTAAAAAAATATGAAGAAGGTGATATGCTACTTCTTCCGCTCTCTTGCTTTTTAAAGGTCGTAACTGGACAAACTTGGTTAGATGATCTTGATATACCATTATAAACTTGTAATCGCCATCCCTGTGTGATGGTAAGTCTATCAAGTCGACTTGACATCTAGAGTTCAATTCGGAACTGACCATTGGTTTCACAACAATACCTTTTTTAGGCTCACTGTGTTTCATTTGACATTGTTTACACAAATTTAAATACAACATTACAACTTCATAAGTAATATTTTTGTATCTAACTTGCAATTCTTTAAGCATTCGTGTTCTTTCTCCATGGCCTATTCTTATGTGAGTTTCGGAAAGTATATTAAACAGCTCATCATTTGTAACATAATACTGGATATTCGTTTCTCCTGGTTTTAGTGGTACAATTAACTTTTCTTCATCGCTAACTTTTAAAATGTCAAAACGTTTTAAACGTCTGTAGTCCAAAGGTGTACTACACTTACTTTTAGCAGAAATAACTTTAGAAACGATTTTAGAGTACCTTTCTTGAGAAAAATAAAAACAATTGTCTTCTCGTTTACTTCCAATTAAGGCATATAACTTTTCAAAAAACTGATCACGATTCACTGCAGTAGCCATTGAACACAAATTATAATATCTAATAAAACAAATTAAATTAGCAAGCTTGCACACACGTTATCAGATCTTGCGTAAGACTGACGAAGCCAAAACCAACAAACAGGATGCAGGAACCGCCCAAAAGCAAGTTACGACCTGTCGTTTCCGACATTCACCGGAGCCCATTTGTGTTTGTCGACATACACCGGTGAAAGTTCGAATGTATAATAAAATTAATAAACGTTCGGTCTTTCACCAAGGCATTTGGTATTTATCGACATTCACCGGTGAATGTTGACATTCACTAATTTCGGACTTTCACAGTAACATATGCACTGAAATATTGAATGTTTTACAACCGCTGTATTTGGCCACTCCCACCGAAGAAGTTTGGAGGAAATCTGAACTTTTTAGTTTTATATAATAACTATCTTCAAGAAACTTTTGCATTAACTGTATACATATATAGATCATCAGTATATAATGCAAAATTTACATTTTCTGAAGATAATTGCTATATAAAATCAAATGTAGTGTATTTTTAGTTTAATTGAACTTTAATGTTTAGTCTCATTTTAAATATCTCGTCAATTTACATATATCATAGATTTTTATAGTATAACAGGCTAATATAAATTTATAGTACCACTTGAAAGGTCTAGATGGCGCTACAATTTGATTCCAAAAATATGTTACGAGTGGCCCATCTATTTACTGGTGTTTTAGTTTGTAATGTTTGTATCATAATCTGTGGGTATGAAATTGAATTTATATAAACAAATAAGTTCTTTCAATTCGAATATTTTTACCACGATTTTCAAAATAAACGTAAATAATTATGTTCTGTGTTAGTAATTTAATTGTATTTTTGTTACTAAATTTAATTTATATAGTGTTCTCTACGGAATTTGATCCTTTAGGTTATATATTGTATTGCCCGTGTATGGGTGAGTATTCTGTATATTATAGTTTAGGTAAATAAAAGTATTAATTTAAAAAAAATCTAGGAAGATTTGGTAATCAAGCTGATCATTTTCTGGGAGCATTAGGGTTTGCTCATGGATTGAATAGAACTTTAGTGTTGCCTCCTTGGGTAGAATATCGATATGGGGAACCCAAATCAATTCAGGTACCATTTGATACATATTTTGAAGTGACACCATTAACAAAATATCATAAAGTTATTACAATGGAAAAGTTTATGGATGAAATAGCCCCTTATGAATGGCCAGCAAGTCAACGAATTGCTTTTTGTTATACAGCGAGGGGTAAGAGTATACTTATGTTCACAACATTGCAAAGATAAGTTGATAATTATTTTTAGGTTCAGGTGCAAGTTGTAATGCTAAAGAAGGAAACCCATTTGGACCTTTTTGGGATACTTTTAATATTGACTTTGTTAGTTCAGAATTTTATAGCCCTCTTCATTATGACGTATACCATCATAATATGGATCAACAGTGGAAAGAAAGATATCCTGCAAGCGAATGGCCAGTAATAGCATTTACAGGTACATTTTTTTTTGGATAATGTAAAACATCTTGGTTTGCTTAATTTTAATATATTTAAAACAGAAAATCAGTATTTCATGAAACATACTGGGTTTAATAAAGTTTTAATAAGTTGTTAATGTCTAAGATAATTCTTACTAAAGGGTAAATAATTTTTATTAAGGATCATAATTTGTATTCGTCATAAAAATATTTTAATGCTTTTAATCACTTTTAAATAAAAACTTTCTTTTACATAATCCTGTGACAACTTCACTCGCTTTGCTTTATTATGATCTCTTGTTCACAGGAAAAACCCTTTAGAAGAATCATTGGCAGATGCTGAATTGAGTTTTTGAAACCTTCTACAACTGCCATAATGCCCTCAGTAACAGGTAGAGAAAAGTTTAGTTTCTATTCAGAATGTTTAATTTATCTATCAAACATTTGTGAATACTGATTGTCAATATTTTCATTTTTTATATAAACCTTGCTGTTAGATTTGTTGACACTCAATTTTTTTTTAGTTTTTTGGTGTAATGGTGTTTTGTTGACATTCACTTATACATATAGTTATAGAATATGTAACATACTATTTATTTTCAAAATCAAGTTATTTTATTAAGTCAGTTTTTGTTCAATGTACACTTTCCATATCAAAGTAAAATGTTAAAACTGTATATTACGATATAAAGTTACATACAATTTGTGCTGTGAGCAACAAGTATCCAACAACTTGCCTTCAATGACAAAAGTTTTACAAAGTATAAAGTTACTGTTACAGAGTAAACATACAGTTAAGTTACAGGTTATAAACATAGAAGTTTTGATCAAAAAGTAAAACATAAGCATAAATAAACAGAGTAATAAAAATACTCTGAATAGTTAAATAAATAAATTAAATACTGTAAATAAAAATTGAATTATCAATTATGTTGGTTAACATGATGAATGAGCCTACTGTGAGTGCTGCATCAGTGGTGCTACATGTGAATATCTCCTTGGAAGCCAAGTTACCGTTGTGTAGGCTTGAGATATTTGGTTTAGCTTTGACGTGATTGACCACCTACATATTATATAAATGTAGTGTTACATAGTATAAACATTATTATAAGTTACATGTAGTTATATAAGGCACCACCACTGATGAAGCTCCAAGTGGGTACCTCTAATGATAAATAGATGTCCAGCTAATGATGCAGAAGAAATTATGTTGTAGTTTAATAAATGTGAAGGTTATATGAGTATATAAATAATTGAAAACTAATCATGACAGTAAATAATAGACTAAGGAAAATTAAAGAAAGCCAAAAACTTAAGCTTAAAGTAGCTGTAGAAGTTGATTTAGAATTATGATTTTGTTATAACTATTAGGGTGAACCGAAAGTTTTTAAATACATTTCATTCCAACATAAATTTTACAAAAATAAACTTACATCATTTTAAGGTAAAGGTCATTTGAATTTATGATTTGAACCCATATTGGAAAGTTACTTGATCCCTAGTGGTACCGTTCTTTGTCCTTAAAGTGGAAAAACGACACTCTGTTTTGACCTTATCTAAATTTTGGAATCTTTGCTACATTGAATGTATGGCATTGAGAGAAAAGATGATAGTCGGATGGTGCCAGGTTCCGACTGTATCACATTCAGTTCTCTGATTTTTTCCTTGGTCAGTCTGGCAGGCTGAGGTGTGTTGCTGCAAAAGTACTCGCTTTTGATTGACCAGTGTTCCAGGTTGACTCCACATACATTATTCCTATCAAGCTAAGCATATTAGAGGTCTGCATTGACGGCCTCATTATTTGGAACCAGCTTGAAGTGAATCAGCCCCTCAACAATCCACCTAACACACAATAAAAAAAACCTGAACTTTCGATTCACCCTAATAACTTATCTTCCTAAACAATACAAATCTAATTGGAGGAATACTTGTGGAGTGTTTTGTAAAAAAATGGTCTATTATTTTTATATACGATATTTTAAAATTTAATTTCAATTAATTTATTTTTTAGGGGCTCCAGGTAGTTTTCCAGTACAACTGGAAAATAGAGCACTTCAAAAATATCTAACATGGGCTGATACAATTGAAGAAGAGGCAAATAATTTTATTAAAGATAGTATGCCTAAGGGTGCATTCATAGGAATTCACTTACGTAATGGTATAGACTGGGTAAGGGCATGTGAACACATACCCGAAAGTCCGAATTTGTTTGCAGCAGTTCAATGTGTAGGGTATCAAAATGAAAAAGGAAAGGCAACACCAGACATGTGTTTACCATCAAAGGAAACTATAATACGGCAACTTAAACGTGTTATAAGAAATATTAATAATTCTGTAAATAATAATAATGATCGTACCATTAAATCAGTATATGTAGCATCAGACAGTAATCATATGTTAGATGATTTAAGAACAGCATTAAAGAGAATGAAAGTACAAGTTTTTAAATACAGCAAGTCAAATCCCCATATTGATTTAATAATATTAGGTAAATCTAATCATTTCATTGGGAATTGTATATCTTCATTTAGTGCTTTTGTTAAACGAGAGAGGGATGTGAAAGGGTTTACTTCATCATTTTGGGCCTTTCCCCCAGATAAAATTAACAATAAAAACAGCATATATTCACGTGAAGAATTATAGTATTGAACAAATTTTTATATATAAAGTGAGCAGCTGTGACATTTATATAATTATGGCTATAATTATAATTATGTTTTCCAAGTAGGGAGTGGCGGTAGTTCAATAAGGCTTACATGGAAGGGTACTTGTATTTAAAGACATATAAAGTTATTAATATTTGGTTAAATACGTATTTCACTTTATACATTAAAACACTGCTATCTGAAGTTTTACAACACTATTTAGATCTACTCTACACATATTTCGACTTTTTAGGCCTTAATCAAGTTTATTATAAAATTAATTTTAAGAATATTGGTGTAACAAGGATTAGGTTAACGGGAATTTTTTTTTCAATATTTCGATTTTTGACTCATCGATACTTCTATCAGTCGAGTCGATTCTTCTGTCACTTTGACTTAGATGTGGTAAAGGCTCCTTATATCATGCAAACAGCAAAAAATGCTGTAACAGGATTTATTTTTGTGCTACCCTACAGGTGTACAGAATACAATTTTATTAGTTACGGATGTTCCAAAATATAGGATATTGAATAACTTATTTTCCAATACATGTAACAAAAATAACAGTTTTAGTAAAATATTAATCCGTTAGGATAAAAGAACGCACATTTTTTATGACGGTAAGAATATTGTAATATGAATAAATTACATTGAAAATAACAATTCTATATAGACATATGGAATAGATACAGTATTAAAACTGACTTAATTTATACTGAAATAGTGGAGTAACACCACCCTCGGTTACCAATACACATTTTGTAATATTCTTGATAAAGACCTTTGACTAAACTCTTGACTAAAACATATAGAATATATCTAAATACAGTGTTTTGGAGTATCAAGAAAAATGTTTCGCAAAAAAAAAAAATTAGATGTTTTACAAGAAATCCTCCATAGATTCACTTTAGTATATTAGTTGATACTGGTAGTATTTTGGGTTTCAGAAATGGATAGAAAATAGTTTACATTAAATTTTACTTGTTAAAAAGCAACATTAAATGCAGAATGATTTTTATTTTACATTGTATTCACCAGTAAAGTCTATTTTACAGAACTTAATGCTTTGTATAAGTATCGGTGAGTTAATTCTAATGTTTGATATAATAAATATATTGTGATTTATCATTCATTATTTTTGGTAGTATTAGTAGATGTGTTTTATTATATGTGCGAACATATATTTGTGTGAAAAGAAAGGAAGGATTAATAGACTGCTTTATCTAATGGGTATTTTAACACGATTCATTTCGTATTAATTATTTTGTACTTGAAAATGTAATTAAATTCTAAAAGATATGAGTTATTTAATTAGTAAAATTCCAAATATGGACTTTTCAAAGCTCTTTTAGATCACTTCTTCGTTTAAACTAGCAAGGTAACACATTTTTCTATTAAACAGTGTATGTATTCATATTCACAGTATAACCTTTTTAGTTTAAATATTGCCCAAGTTGTTTCAATTTGGTATTGAAAAGAAGAATCTGACAGTAAAGTCTTATGTAATTTTAATCAATAGTCTTGTGAATATTTAATAAGTTGTAATCGATCACCAACCTTTTAAATTTCTTCTGCTCAAGGAATGTTAAAGGTTTGTAAATGCAGGGGTTTATTCTTTGTTTAGTTATCAACTTGTAATGTATTTTAACTTGATGTTTTGCAAAATGTGTAGTTTACTGCTGAATATTGTAAAATGTGTAACGGTTCCCTTATGATTATTTGTAGTAGGTACACGAGAATGTTGGAAATCGCAAGAGAATAATACTGTTCATGATTTTCGAATAAAATAATTGATTTAATGTTTTATTGTAGATTTACTAGATGTTGCACCATATGTTACTTTTAGCTATAGTATTCAACACCTTTAAACTGAGTTATGTAGAAAATATATTGTAGTAGTGTTATTTAAGTTTAATATCAGTGGATATAAATACCTTGAACGAAGTTGACGTGCTAGAGCAGCAATTTGGTATTTAATGTAACCTAGAATTTTCATAAAAATTTTAATGCGTATATTCCTTTCCGTTATAGTATGCAACACCTTTAAACAGAGTTATGTAGAGATATGTATTGTAGTAGCAGTATTATTTTAATTTATTATCGGTAGACATAAACAGCATGAAGTTAACCACGTGTTAGGTCAAAACTTCAGTATTTAATTCTATGTTAACCAGAATTTTTATAAATATGTTAAATTATTAGAATTCACAGTTTATTTATATTATTTACAGTATTAAATAATAAAAGCAAAATAAGGGTTTATTTTTTTAAATAGAATAAGAGGGAAAGTATAACAAACCATAAAAAGCGAAAAAGTAAAAAATGTAACAAGAAATATTAGTATTAGCGATGAATTATCAGTGATAAAACTGCAAATTGTATGTATTAGTTTTTAGAGTCCATACGTACTATTCATACAACTACATATTTGATAAATTGGGTTTTGATCTATGCTATTGGCTTTAAGGTATACTTTTTTAAATTTGATCTATTACGATTTTGTTAAATTTTAACCTGGGAACTGATAGAAATGGATTTTTTATATCAAGAATTCTAAGTAAATTTTAAACTGATTAACAATACAGTTGTTATTTATTTTGTACTGTCCCTGCTTTAAGTATTTGAAATATTTGAGTGTCAACAGTGTACAACTCTAAGGGTTGTTTTATTTTCATGTGCAGATTTTGAGAACCATGTGTGAATCTGAATTGACCTGTTATTGAATATATGCCTATTTTTATTTATTCAGCAATGAGAATGAGTCGAATACGAATAAATCTCAAATAAAATGTGCATATTGCTTATATTTTTGTAATAAAAATGTAACATTTGTAAATTGTGTTTAATTATTAAATGAAAAAAAAATTTTGAAGTCACCGATGTATTAATGTGTATGTTGTATAAATTATTTTTATAAAACTTGAGTTCTACATTTGTAAAATGTACAAGATGTCATTTCTTTATTTTTGATTACAATAAACTCTGTAATAACATTTCGAATGTACTATTTGTTCCTACATACATACTCCTACATATACTGTAAAATATATTTTTTTTTTGTACATAGGACATCAACATATTTTATATATATATATATATATATATATATATATATGTATTTTACTCATCTCTATGATAATGAGATGAGTAAAATATCTTGGTTGATTAAAAATAAAAATATAATGTTTGATAGCCATGAAATATTGATGTATAGGTATTTTATGCATGACATTTTATATAGTACCTATTAAGGGTATTGAAATAATAAATGAAATAATAAAGAGACCAAAATATGCAATATGTTAAATTGTATCAAACAAAGAAATCTCCGATGCTTGCGTACGCAAGATGTATTTTTTCTGAATCAACTTCCGCTTTTAATAGACATTACCGTAGATGTGTATAAAGGTTATAATAAGGCAAATATGTGAGGATAATGAGCTCAAAGAGCCCTGTTGCTATCGCCCACTGATGCTCGGATCACCCCGAATATTCGCGGCTGTGCTCGACAAGGACGTGTCTGATTGGTGAACGACACGTTGAAAGTAGGTTGTGACGTCATCAAATAAAGCTATAAGTATATGTGAGCACGCATTTCTCTGCATTTTAGTTGAAAATTTGGTGTCGTAAGTGTGGAGTGAAGAAGTAACGCGCGTGCATTTTTACCGAATTGTGGAAGTTGAATAAACTAAATCAAAGCAATTTGTGAATAATGGCAAGTGAAGCGCAAAGGTTAATTGGAATTTCCTTGACGAAAATAGCTCAGAGCAGGTCTCATCGTGGTGGTGTTAGTTTACATAAAAATTTACTTGTTGCTACTGTGCTACAAAAAGCGCGGTACATATTTATGGAAGAAGCCTACAATATGGTACATTACCAACCCCCGGCTCCGATCCAAGCCCGACCAGTTCCTGAAGAAGACTTAGTTGGTTTAACTGCCGAAGAGGCGGGATTGGAGGCAACTGGTCTACCCGACGATTTGCATGAATCTTCGAATAGTGATAGTTTGCAGGAGTTTTTGCATCCGACATGTGTAAAGTGCGCGGAAAATCAAGATAAGGAGAACCACCCCCCTTATCATTCTTCCGAACTAACGTATCTTGACTTGGACAAAAGTTCTAACGTATTGCGTGAACGAAGCAATTCACCCTCATTGAAGAGGCGACGTGCAGTGGCTGAATGGGAAACCGAAGAGGCCGTTCAATCAATTTTGCCTAAGAGGAGCAAACAAGAAGAGGAAAGTGACGTGAGTGATGACTCAGTTTTCCTGGACGATGCTACGATTTTGTCTGACGTAGTAAGTAAAGAGGTCGACGCGGCGGAGAGAAATCAAGATTCAAACATTGGGTCGGCAATGGAAATCGATCGAATTACGTCATTAGTATCCATATTTAGTTTTAGCATGGGGGATGGTAAACTCAACAGGTCAGTGTCCACACCAGACTTATGTTCGGCACAAGCGAAAGATACAGGAGACAGTCTACAACAGCGGCCCTTTCTCGCCATGACCGTATAATATAAGCCGTGCCGCTAGCTACATATACTAGGAAATGCCGCCGTCTGCCGAGGCTGACCCCAACTTCCAATAGATGCTGTTAGGAGTCGCGTGTTGTAAAAAAACTTTTGTTTCGAAGAAACGATCTCCTTTATTTAGACAACGAACATTATCATTTTCTTTGCAAATTTTTATATTTTTCAAAATTGTGTGTGCTATTTTATGTGATATAATAATTTATTATCATTGGTAAATTTGCAAAGAAAATTTGTTGATTCGTGAAGGTATGAAAAATACCAGACCATGTGATAGTGAGATGTTAATTAATTGTATTTTTGTAATAATATATGTGCGAAGGGGCGACAACCCTGAATTTTTAAGTCTCTCGGGCCTGTATAGTCAGAGGCCATTGAAATACATTCCAACATATATACTCTTCTAGACCCAGGTAGTGGCAGTCTGTCCGATTTATAAAATTGTCGTACCTCTCTTCTACAAATATTTCGGTTATACCGATTTCTTGTCTGTTCTACAGCAGGCTTAAACGTTCAGGGATATAACTGTACATAATTATAGATGAATTATGGCTCTGTTTTAAGGGCTGCTAATTTTATTCTTGTACATAATGAAATCCTATACATATTTCAAATAAATTTTTTAATATACATATTTTATTTTATTTATTAATTTTCTTATTTCAGGTTGAATATTTATAGGCATAACAAATTGAGATAACTATAACTAACATAATATTACAAAACTTCAAAATACAAATACTTGGTGTAATAATTCAATCTACCATGCCTTTGTTTATCTTTATCTAATGTAGGTACTATTAGTGAACTCTTAGACTAGAGAGAATAAGTTGAGCAGAATAATTTAGAGAGTGCCAAAAGACATTTTTCCAGTATATAAACCAATTATAATCATGTTAATCAAAAATATTAATATTGAATATTTCAAATTAGTTTATTTGTAAATTTATTCGATTAAACCATATATAGGGAAGATATAAATACATACATGGTAAGTTTCGAAGTAAACACAATACCGTGAATAGAATAGGGTAAATATGTAATTACATGTAATTTGATGAAACACCCGTTGTTATTTCTTTAAAGTTTATACTGTATTCGTATTCAACTTGTGGTTCGCCGAAATAAGTTCTGACGCGGCAGATCGGGCAGATTTCCTTGTTAGTCATTCTACGCATACAAGGTCTACGCATTACGCAAACGCAAATATCACTACTCAACTCGCCAGCCCCAGTCCAGGATGAAATTGGCGCGAAAATGAACGATTGGTGAGTATAACAAAAGGCTGTTATGGGGGGCACCGTAATCCTTTATTCGTGTACCTACGTACGCTAAGAAGGAAGTATTTTTGTTTACGGGACTGTCAATATTGTGTATTTTGAAAAATTCACAAACGTAAAATTGTATTCAACGATTCTACAGGTTGAATATACACATTTAATATACAAGTAATTATAAAAATGGGATAAAATATCTTGCATTTACTATGATGCCTACCTATTTAATAATATGTTTTACATATTTTTTTCACGTGTTTTTTAGAATTAAATATTTTTTAAGATAGGTATTTAATTTAGATTTGGTTTGTTAAGTAGGCTTCAGTGTTTTGTTTATCAGTCATATACCTATATTGTACTCATAAATTAATGCTTCTTAAAAATAGTCACAAATATCGAAAAACTTGTCGATTCAGTCTTAAGCATCCAAAAGTAGTTTGTCAATTCTTAATTTTGTAAAGTATGATGCCATAGGGAATCCCTGTAAGTACGATGCAATAGGTTTATCGTAGATCTATGTACTATCGGAAAAGAATGTAATGAGACAACAGGTTATTTACAATTTTCAAAACAAATTCTAGTAGTAACATGCTGCTGAGAATTGCTTATCGATAACATACATAAATGAGGTCAAGTTCGAATAGTTTACTTTATCGTTATACGTCATCACGAACATGTTTGACGTGTGTATATATGTACAAGAAGACTAGAGAGTCTTATTGCGTATATACGCTGTATGTTGCGCCGAGGAAAGAACAAATTTGTTGATGTTCGTTTAAAGTAATATAATTTCAACAGGGTTATTATTGTCGAGGTTATGTGCCATTGTAATTAAAATTACACTTATTACATCTAAACTTTCTACAGCCAACACTACTTATTTAATATTAATATGGATACATGAGAAGCTTGTCTAAAAACCGGGGTCTACGGTTAATTTTTAACTAAACTAAAATCATCAGCTAATATTGCAACTGGCCAACACTACGTATTTTACACCTTCGGATTATTATTCAGACTTATACATGTCTTCTGTGATTTAAGATGGGTTAAATTTCATCTAAGCTGACAATTAACTATTTTTCATAATTAACGTTTCGAATGACTCAAAGTGTTTTTATATTGTTAGCCAGATAATTGTGTTGTACAATAAGTAGGCTTTCCTCAAACATTTGTGTATTATAAAAAAAATCGTCACCTAAGTTTTACTAAGACAAATTTCTCCTCAAACATTCTACGTCAAACTCGCAACAAATTAAATTATAAGGATGAATTTGATCTTAAAAATAAATTCCCATATTTGAGGATACCCTATATACTCGTATTTATGTCTACAATTGTAAAACATTTAGCGAAATACAAGTAAAAGCGATATGCAACTTGAGACTTGTACTGGTATTATTGAATGTTTGATAATTCATATCCGTTTATATAATTTTTAAAAATTTAAAATAAAAGAATATTATGCATATAAAAATTCTACAAGTTTTCTATAGAAAATTATTTGAAATTGAATTTGAATTGACTTCTAAAAAGAATTTGACTTGGGTATTTCTGTAGTGTGCAGTTTATTTGTTTTCGCTTTTTTAACTTTATTACTAATGTTAAATATATATTTAAATTAATTCACAGCTTCTTACGCACATTATATGTACGTAATATAGCATTTTTAATTTTTTCTTTAATGTGTTTGTTATTGTCTGTTGGTATAATCTAATGACATACGAACTATCAAGTGGCCCAATTCCCAAAAATTCTAATTTATGTAAATGTTCACTTTTAAATTTTTTCGTCTGATTTTTGGAAAAAATATTAGCGACTAGGAATGTAAATGACGACCTAACATTTTCGGAAGATATAGCATATTATAACTACCATAACGAAAAAAATATATTTTTAAACATGGTAGGTGCAGAGAATCACAATTATGTCAAATAAGTACAGGCTTTGGGGCTTTGCCATTAACCTGGCTATTCCAGGTCAGTTACAGCCAGCTTACTCATATAAACATAATATAGTTACTAATTATTACTAAGTATTACACAACTCTACAACAAAATTTTTTGTCTATCCTAAAATTTATTTTACGATTTTTCTATTCATTATGATCCAAAATAAAGGAAAAGTGCCAATATTTCATATAAAGTTTGCTTTTGTAATAGCTATGATAATACATTTTTTTGAGTTATCGTAGAAATATTAAATGGTTCTGGTATATTTAAAAATACCGCCAAAAATAAAGGGGTCATAACTTTCACACAGTGTCTACAGATGTCACTTAAGTGATAAACAATAATTGACTGTTTTGTAAAAGACTCGAAGAGGTTAAAACGTCGTTGAGAAAGTCATAAATATGACGCTGATGCATTTTGTTATATATGTGGTATATTTATTAAAGTACGAGATATAAAAGTTTAACTAAACGCATGTGAAAATCTTTGTGAAGCCTATAAAGCCTACCCAATAATGCCCTGTTCGGAATCTAGACAAGCCCTGGGCTCCACATGTTGCCTGGGCTTGTCCACATATGTGAACCTATTGCTGAACCTGAAAATGTATTAATGCCGCCTTTACACAACAAGTTAGGGCTTATCAAACAATTCGTAAAAAAGCTAGATCAAAAATTTGGTTTTTATATTTTTAAAAAAACTTTTTTCCAAAGTTGTCAGTAGCAAAGGTTAAAACTGGAATTTTTGTTGGTCCACAAATTAAAAAAAAAATGTGCCATTGAAGAATTTCCAAAATTACAAAAGTTGGAATAGTTTTAAAGTAGTAATCTTTGGTTTTTAGGGAATAACATAGTTGAAAATTACCAAGAGCTAGTTGAAAACATGTTAGAATTCAAAATTATTCAAATAACTTTTCATCTCGACAACATCCAATAATCAAGACTTAAACCCCTTAAAAAAGATTTCACAATAAGGCATGACCTTGGCGAAAAACGCGAGCCAGTATTTAAAGTTATCGGTATTTAAATAACCCAATAACATTTGAGCCTGATTTTTTGTATTGTAATCATTGCCCGCAGTGTCAAAAATACATTCTAAGCATTCTTTAAAAGTTCAACATTTTCAGAAACAGTTTCTTACAGTTCGTGTATTAAAATTCCGTTATATATTCCACCGAATATGCCTCCACTGCGATCTCTTCCCTCTCGTTGTGGTTATAAAAATAAAAACAACACGTGACCACGTAAACAGCCCAGATTCAACAGACAATACAGTGCTATACAATACAATATAAGACAATACAATAGACAACCTGATGCAATACACTTGCATCAAAGCTTACAGAATAAACTTTGCTTTGCGTGACCGTGCAATGCACGCAAATCTCATATACATGCGTATAGATATCTCCTGTTTCACGCGCCCGAGTCTTCTCTTTCTAACACATGGTTAAACGGTCCTCTGATGTGTGCTAGATGAAAACTGAACGCGCTGTGTATTTAGAGTTGCAGATTTAATATCCCGTAGATAAATCTGATAAATTCTAGGGTTGGCGACTCTCGCGACATCTAACAAGCTGTAAGCGAGACTGTTAGGTATCGGAACATTCTATGTGTAATGATAATGTAATGTATAGTAAACACCTAATAGGTATTTTTAGGAACTTTTAAGGGAGCTCACTGCCCAAATGCACCTACAATAAAACCGCCACTGCGTCTGTACAAATCAGGCAAAAGATGGTTTTCTTGCAATTTTAAATTAAGGTAATTCATATGTTTATAACTTCCATAACCACTCATTGTTTTGTAACTCAGCCAGAGGACGATTCCATTAAAGAAAATTTCTGTTATTGCTCGGAGCTCAAAAAATCGCGCTAGATGTTTTTCGCAGCTAAGCCAGCGTACTGCAGTATAATATGGTAAGTAATTTTCTACAATCTCTTCAATAAAATCGCAGAATTGAAAATGATTCAGTGCATGTGATCTGATATAATTAACAGCTGACATGACAATCTTTAAAACTTTTAAAGTTTTTCCGCACAAAGACTGTTAATGAATGATACAATGTATGATTAATGGTTTTGAATCACTGCCATTTTCTACGGCCTTTGATACAAGAGCAATAACACCTTTATTTTCTCCACACCTATTTTTGCCACCATCAGTACTGATACAGATACACTTCAAGTTTTTCCATTGAAGATTTTTTCTGAACAGCATTTTCAACTCCTTTAAAAATATCTCCTCCCGTGGTCATGCTGTGAATGCTATGAATGTCAAGAAGCTTTTCATATACTTCATAATTTTCATTATGAAGTGTATGAAGGAAGATATCATAGATACCTTGCGCCATAAATATATCACTCGCCAGCTAGTCCCAATACGAAAATTTGCACGTAATTCTAAAGTACACTAGATTGGTATCACGAGCTAGCTAGGTTTTGGCCCTTGGGATGTAGGAGGAGTCGGTGTATGGCCCTTAGGCTAAAAAGTTTGGAGACCCCTGGTCTAGAGACCACCTTATTAGCCCATATAGCAATCGACAAAACTTGAATAGCAATAACACCAAATGAAAAGCTCGATACTTTATATTCTCAGTATAGAAATTGAATATGTCGAATATATAAAATCAAAATGTAAAAACCGCTTAGAAATTATCATTGTGGCTCTTATAATATTTGCAGGTTTATAAAGTATAAAACATAAAGATTACCGATAATTTACGAAAACTATACACTAATAAGCATTGGTATACAAGTATTCGCATTTTTATACTCACTGGTATTTAGTTTAATGGGGTAAAAACAGCGTCCGAAGTTCTCCACAAACTATCTTTTCAGTTATATATCGAAAACCACTTGAGATACCAACGCGAATAAAAAATCGTTCTACTCCAACACAACTTCTAACTGGATGGACAAATAAGGAGGACAATTTTCACTTTTTCTTATCCCCTTGACTGCAGGTTTTAATTTAACGTAATTATTTTTCTTATAAGTATACTACATAAAAAAAAACAAAGTTACCTGTTTTTTGAATGATTTTTCCGTAGTTATATATAAGGAAGAAACTAATTTAGTCAGTTAAGTAAGTTCTCATATTATGTATCGAGTGACATGCAAATCATATCTTCTGTTAATACATTGTACAAGTTGTAGATATTTAAAAAACATGCATCTATGTATATATGTATATACATATTCTTTGTTTGACAAAATTAAATGTTACTATTTTCATTTGCCATGTATGGCTTGGATCCATTAGGTTCCAACTTTGGAACGTAACGACAATAGTAATACTATTTACTAGTCCTAGAAGATAATTGCAAAATGAGTACATCATTCGGGGTAAATGGACGTTTATTAAAAAAAAATGCGTTATAAAAATATTTTTTTATCATGTACTTTTAGTTGTATGTAGTTTTATTTACAAATCACATCTTATAGTTTTAAATGAGACACCCTATACTTACATTATTACTACTGAAGTAGTAATATTATGTAGGAATAAAAAATAAAAATAGTCTAATAGGTTACATATTATATACAGTTTGTCAAGAATAGGAACATTCTCAAAACTGCGATATCGGACCGCCCACAAGGTGCGCAGAAAATAGCCTAGTCTTTCTCAGTCTCAGCCTAGCTTGGTCTCAGTCGCATTGAGACCTTTGTAGAGTGAATATCGAGTGTATCGAATGTACATAGAGTTCGATCTGGCCGCGCTTAAAGTGCATCCTTTTCCCTCCTAATGCTGCCTCACTCTTTCTTCTACGCATACGTAGAGAATCTTACAGTTTCTCCTAATCTTGACAAGCTGTACATGAGTATACTTTAATCTACCAAAAAGGCATATTCTTTCGGATAAGCCGCACACCGTTCAACGCCAATAATAAAAGCTGTAAAAAAGGGTCGATTATTGACTATTGTTAAATTAAGGGGTAACACCACTGAATTTGTTAAGCTAATAAAAAAATCGATTTTTTTTTATTAACATAAATAGTTCTTTAAACCTTTTAGAAAATGGGGCAGAACATTTTTTTCCTAAAAAAATGAAATAATTTATCTAGTTTTCTATGAAATTTAGCACTCTTTTCTAAGCGCATCAGACTGTTCTGACGAAAAAAAAATCCGTACGAAAATTTTAGAATACAAAAGAAAAAGTGTATTGATCATGTACGAAAGAAAATGGGCTCTCGATTGAGAAATCTAAAAAAACCGTGCATAGCCTCGGAGGAAAAGGTAAATTAACTGCCAAATTAGTTGATCAACTAACAATTTATTATGGCTTGGCGATAGGTACGTCGGAATTCGAACTTCTTGGAAAATATGAAAAATGAAATCTGGACCACCTTATTTTATACGTTAAATCCGACGAAAATCCGTAGCACGAGACGTGCTCAGAGTGCTCAGGCAAAGTTTACAGAATATATAATAGTTATTCTGTAAACTTTGGCTCAGGTGTGACTGGAAGAAGGTGCAAGCAGCGGATTCCTTGGGCATCTTCCATCAGAAGCCGCCGCTTCTTAAGCAAATTTTTAAAGTCATCAAACCGATTTGAGGACCTGAGCCGAGACGAGTTGCTAAACCATTGCTTGGGAGGCTACACGCAAAATAAAAATGAAAGCTTCACTGCTACTGTTTGGAATTTGGCTCCAAAATCTTATTCAAGTGACAAAAAGTCTTGAATATAGCGACTGATATGCTGTGTGCACTTTTAATGCTGGTATTACTAATACCGGGGTGAAAGGGGTGAAAGTATAATATATTATAATATACTATAATACTAGCCCAAATGTCAACCTCACCTGCTAGTGTGATAACTGTAGTTATCCGGTATACCCTGCTAGATAACCGACGAGGCTCTGACGACCGAACGGCTGCCGGAATAAGCAGTCCCCACTTACAAGCCAACAGCTTCGGGTGGAAGAGCTTGTAAGTGTAAGGGCACTCTCTTGTCCTGGAGTTAAGAAATTAACTCCGAAGGCGGATGAATCGATGAAACGGTCAACGGCATAGGATACAGAAGGCAATGGGAAACCACTGTATTAAAGATCACCACGATTCCCCAGGTAAATCATCATGACATTAACTGTTGAACTACAAACCACTACTAATCATGGACATCGGATGCCAAGATTCGGCAGGAGAGGACAACCACGTTCAAACCAAGAGGCCTCTCAGGTCGTAAACATGCGAAAACCTCTCGGAGAAAACAGTCGAACAAGAAGATCCAATATGAGAATTTGCACATGGAATGTCAAAAGCCTGTTTGCAGCTGGAAAACTTGATAATGCGATAAAAGAAATGAAACGAATGAAAATAGATTTACTAGGAATCAGTGAATTAAGATTGCCTGAATCAGGAACCTGCAAAAAAGACAACACAGTGATATATTATTCCGGCAATGGCTTGGAAGATACACATCATAGAAATGGAGTAGGTATCCTGGTAACAGCAGAACTGAATAAATACGTGACCAACTTTGTACCAATCTCGGACAGAGCAATCTTAATCCAAATAAACACTCATCCATTTAAAACTAATGTACTACAAATCTACGCCCCGACTGCAGATAGAAAATATGACGATGAAATAGAGAACTTTTACGATCAAATTTATGACATCTTACAGAAATTTAAGAAACACGAAATTACATACATTATAGGCGACTTCAACGCAAAGGTTGGAGAAGGTCCAAGAGGAGAAGCGGTGGGTCCATATGGTCTTGGAAACCCTAATGAACGAGGACAACGACTGTTCGAGTTCTGCGAAGACAACGAAATGATAATTACAAACACCTGGTATAAACTACCCAAGAGACGTTTATACACTTGGAAGGCCCCCTTTGATGATGGCAATAACCCTGAGACTTCAAGAAATCAAATAGATTATATACTCGTGCACAAACGTTTTAGGAATGCTGTCAAAAGAGTCACTACATATCCGGGAGCAGATATTGGATCAGACCGCCAACCTCTTGTAGCGAATATTAAACTACGCTTAAATAAATACCAACGACCAAAATTAAAAACAAATACTTTTAACTTCGTAAATATAGAAATGAAAAACAAAATAAAGCTTATCGACAAACAGCTAGAAGACCCAGAAGAACTGTGGTGCGAACTTAAGATTAAAGCCAAAGAAATATACACAAATAATGAATATAAAAAGGACTCAATCAAGAAAAATAAATGGATGACAGAAGATATCTTAAAACTAATGGAACAGCGAAGACTAGCAAAAACAAATGACGCAAAGTACAGGTATCTACAGAAAAAAATTAAAAAGGAGATCAAGATGGCCAAAGAGAGATGGATGAATGAAAAGTGCGGAGAAATGGAAAACATAATGTCCAAACATGATTTATTCAACATACATAAAAAGGTGAAAGAAATAAGCGGCATATTTAAAAAAGGAGTTCCCCCTGTACTAGTGGACAATAACAACAAAATCATCGTTGATGAAGAAGACATCAAAACAGAATGGCAAACATATATATCAGAGCTGTTTAATGATGATAGAGATAATGATATGGTACTGTATCAACATTGCACAGAAGGTCCAGAAATCATGAGATCTGAAGTAGAACATGCTATAAAAAATGCAAAAACCAAAAAAGCTCTAGGACCGGATGAAACACCCACTGAGTTAATAAAACTGATAGATGAAGAAAATATAAAAATAATAGTTAAACTCTTCAATGCAATATATAACACCGGAGTGATCCCCTCAGACTGGCTCAAATCCACATTTATTGCAATTCCTAAAAAACACAAAGCAAGAAAATGCTCAGAATACCGACTGATTAGTCTAATGAGCCACACATTCAAAATTTTCTTAAGAATAATACACAGCAGAATTAGACTCAAATGCGAAGAAAACATGGAAGAAACTCAGTTCAGTTTTAGGAATGCACTCGGAACTAGAGAGGCGCTTTTTGCGCTGAACGTCCTATTACAGAAATGCCGAGATCAAAGAAAAGACATTTTTGCATGCTTCGTGGATTTTGAAAAGGCATTTGATAAAGTGCAACATACCAAATTAATAGAGATTCTGAAAAAGACGGGAATAGATGATAGAGATATTCGTATCATTAAGAATTTGTACTGGAAACAAACCGCTAACGTTAAGATTCGAAATAGTCTTACTAACGAAATATCCATACAACGAGGAGTTAGACAAGGTTGTATTTTATCCCCAACTCTATTCAATTTATATTCTGATCTTTTATTTAAGACAGCACTTGAGGATCAACCACATGGAATAAAAATAAATGGTGAATTACTTAATGTAATTAGATATGCGGATGACACAGTAATCTTGGCGGACAACATCGAAGGTCTCCAAATACTGCTGAATCGAATCCACGAAGCAGGGGAAGGAATGGGCATCAAAATAAATGAAAATAAAACCAAGTTTTTAGTCTGTAGTCGTAACCCTCACCCAGATACGAAACTAAAATTAAATGGAGTTGAGGTTGAAAGGGTCCACAAATTTACATACTTAGGAACTATCATAACAGACCAACTAGATCCAGACAAAGAAATAAAACGCAGAATTGCAATGGCCAAAACAACCTTTCTAAAGATGAAATCATTTCTTTGCAACCACCATCCAAATTTAGAAATTAGACAAAGGATGGTCAAGTGCTATGTTTGGCCTGTACTGTTGTATGGAGTGGAGGCGTAGACGCTCAAAATATCAACAACTAATCGCACAGAGGCGCTGGAAATGTGGATACATAGGCGAATGTTAAAAATACCGTGGATCGCACATATCACAAACGAGGAAGTGCTGAGGAAAGTCAACAAAGACAGGGAACTATTCAGGACTATCAAACGTAGAAAAATTACTTATTTAGGTCATATATTGAGAGGTGATCGATATCGTATTTTACAACTCATCCTCGAGGGAAAAATAGAAGGTCGACGGGGTGTAGGCCGAAAACAGATGTCTTGGCTGAGAAACATCCGAGCCTGGACAGACATACGAAATGCAGGTCAACTTTTCCACATGGCAGAAGATCGAGAAGCCTTTGCTATGATGATTGCCAACGTCGGATAACTCTGATATGGCACATAAAGAAGAAGAATTACTAATACCAGCATTAATTATATAATAAAACCTTTCATAATTCTTCGAATTATGAAAGGTTTGGAGATGGATATTGGCGTCCAATCATATAATTTTTATATAGAAGCCGATGCCTAAGTGGATTAAGCACGCCGAGATGTTTTTGACAGCGAAAGAAACACACTCTAATATAAAATGTTCGAGAAAAGAGAACGAGGAAGAATATTTAAATATAGAAGGGCAACTTTATGTTCCTGGGAAGGCAGATTAATGGTAAACATTTTTAAACAGCTGTATTTTTCATTTTTTCATGTCTATAACACATTTCAAAAATTTAAACGCGTTTTTCTCGAAACATGGTTTTTCAAAACGGCACGACACGTATAACACCAACAATTTTCATTCATTTCATGCGAATTTTTAACGTATCTTTAAAATAACATTTTGAGGTGAAACACATACGGAATTTTCGATAAGTTAATTTAAACATTACTTATTGACAAATAAATGCTATTTTTTTGTCGAAAATTTTACGTTTTTTATTTAGATACTCACTAATCACACAAAAATCCATATTTTCAAAATCCCCTACCTGTTTATAGCCTAGGGGATTTCAAAATCCCCTAGGCTATAAATATGTACATTAAGTAGTTTTTTTTTCTAGATTCAACTTTGTACCAGTTACACTCCGTGCCATAGAGCGCCTTACATTCGAAATGTCTCGCGAGAATGGCTCTAGTGTCGCCATTTTTGAATATTTCTTGATAATAATTTTTTGTCATTATACTTAAATATATGCCTCATATAATAACTTCCTTAAATATTATTATCTTATTCCTTTTCTTCCATCCAAAAAAAAATTTGTCAAATAAGCTTTGTTTTAGCTTATTACAGTGGTGTTACCTCTCAAATCAATACGTGTGGAAGATCTTTAACAGTTGTGTCACTATATGCACGATATTATCTGTCATGCATTGGAGCGAACAGTACGGTCTTGAATTCAAGTCAAAATCTGCACATCGCCATCGTGTGCAGACTATACACGGTATTGAATTGATGCAAATTGCGAATTACAGATATATATATATATATATATATATATATATATATATATATATATATATATATATATATATATATATATATATATATATATATATATATATATATATATATATATATATATATATATATATATATATATATATACTTTACTGATCTATTTATTAATTTAAAGAACAAGGCGATTAAACATGAAATCGACTTCGCAGTTGATAAAGTAATATGCATAAAATAAAGTTTGTAAAACAATCGAAATATTTTACAATTCATATAGTGTAGTTTTACATAGTTTAAACATTCTTAATGTTATTTAACTGGGCAACTGCTTTGCTAACTCTTTCTCTTAATGCATTTAATTTAAACGTATTAGCGTTTTTTTATTAAAGGGCGAGGGAAATGTTTTAAACCTGTGAGACACTACATTTTTTTGTACACAGGCATACTATTACCATGTGCAGTGCAAATACATGTCAAATTTATTTTGAATTGTTCAGTAGTGTATGGTAAATCATCATGGAAGGCTATAGCGTTCAACAACGTGTAAAAATCATCAAATTTTATTTTCAAAATCAGTGCTCCGTTCGAGAAACGTTCCGCGCATTACGTGATTTTTATCCTCGTCTCAACCGTTCTGCCGAGTTGGCTATTCGACGTTTGGTGGTCAAATTTGAGTCAACCAATTTTATAAATAATCAGCTAACACTCCTACTTCACTGAAACGCAAGGTCTGCTGAAAACATCGCTGCTGTGTGTGAAAATGTAATGGAAAACCCAAGGTAGTCAATTTCTCACCGTTCACAAAAACTTGGCCTTTTTGCGACTACAACTTGGCGAATTTTGCGTCGGGACTTGGGTCTGCACCCGTAAAAATCCAACTGACCCAGGAACTTAAGGTAAACGCCGATAGTCAACGCCGTGTGTTCGCTGATTGGGCTCTGGAGCAGTTGGAAGTTGACCCAAATTTAGCCAAAAAAATTATATTTAGCGACGAGACCGATTTTTGGATTAATGGGTATAAACAAGCAAAATTATCGGATTTGGGACGATATCAATCCATACGAGATACACCAACACCAAATGCATCCCAAGAAAGTCACTGTTTGGGGTGAATTTTGGTCTGGCGGAATCATCGGTCCGTACTTCTTCCAAAGCGAAACTGGTATTGCCAAATTCGTCAACGGCGAGCACTATAGATGGATGATAAGCTACTTTTTGTTGCCTAAACTGGATGATATGGATACCAACGACATATGGTTCCAACAGGACGGCGCTACGTGCCACACAGCGCATTCCACGATGGAATCTTGCACGAGCGATTTGAGCGCATGGTTATCTCGTGCAGCGGCGATCGTACGATTGTACGTACGGCGTATTGGCCACCGAGATCGTACGATTTAACGCCTTTAGATTTCTTACTTTGGTGCTATCTTAAATCGCAGGTCTGTGCGAATAAACCGCAAACAATTGATGCCCTCAAAGTCAACATAACAAACGCCATTCAGCAAATTCAGCCAGACTTATGCTATAAAGTCATCAAAAATTGGACCTTTCGAATACGTGCCATCAAGCAAAACCGCGGTGGACATTTGAGCAACGTTATATTCAATAAAATAAAAAAAAAGATGGGTATCTCACACATAACTTGCTTTATTTACGTTTAAAAGTAGAGCGTCCTTATTGAAAGATACTTTATTATAAACCTAAAATGGCCACATTTTTATTTGGTCAAATGCTATTTTTATGTTAAGGCTTTATTATAATGAAATTGTTTTACTTAAAAGATCATTTAGTTATCATTAACATATTTGAATTTTTCCTTTCTAAGATATAATTCGATACGGTTTTCATCAAAATTTTATTCATTCCGTTATATCATCCAAAGTTTGTAATAATAATGAAATGAAAACGTCTTCGCCGGTTAGGATGGTCAGCT
Source organism: Rosalia funebris (assembly GCA_037954035.1). Classification (NCBI taxonomy): domain Eukaryota; kingdom Metazoa; phylum Arthropoda; class Insecta; order Coleoptera; family Cerambycidae; genus Rosalia; species Rosalia funebris. The sequence continues at coordinate 39,794,552 of JAZFAV010000022.1, read as the reverse complement.
GGTATAGTCAATCTTGACAGACTCAATAAGTCAATTAAGTAGTTATGTAAAATATAATATGAAAATTAGTTTTAATTACCACTCTCTAAATATTTGTTAGAGAATAAGAGAAAAATAATGCGAACTTAACGAATCTTAACCCATAGAGTAGCGATGTGACACCAAGAGCGTCCCAAATAAACGCTCTTCCAGAACTAGGCGAAACTTACCTGAATTCCTGTCGCCAGATTTTACATCCAATATGGGCAATGGTTTGTTTTTTCAATCTAAAGAGCGATGATATACATACAAATATAGCATATAATAGGCAAGTCCAGGAAAAAGAGAGTTCCTGGGTTAATGATATTCAATTTAGGATAGCATTGTCCATATATGAAATCTCAAATGGAATAAAAATGGTCAAAATGAAAGTTAAAATAAATGGAGTTACACGAGCAAGGACAATCTCTTCGAGTATATTTGCACGAGTGTTTTTTTACAAAAACAAAGTTATTAAAAAATCTTGGTTTACTTTGATTTGCTTTTAACTTATTTTTAGAACACTTCCTCCGACCAAATTTGATCGATTCGACCTAAAATTTTATAATAGAATGATATGATATGATTACTATTCATTTCATCGTTATTTGCGAAATAAAAAACTCTTATCTTGCCGATAAACGGGACAGTCTACCTGAACCTAGCCATAAAACAAGCCACGGTATGAGATAAGAGCCGTTTGTGATTTTTTATTTGGCAAATAGCGATGAAATAAACTATACTATTCATTTCATCGCTATTTGCCAAATAAAAAACTCTCTTATCTTGCCGAGAAACGGAACAGTCTACCTGAGCCCAGCCATAAATACAAGCCACGGTATGAGATAAGAGCCATTTGGGATTTTTTATTTGGCAAATAGGGATGAAATAAACTATACATAGCACGATCATCTACGAGCACCGTAATTTACGATCGATGTTACTATCAAAATAAGTAATTATACAAACATGTAAATGTAATTTTACATTAAAAAAAAACATTAATTGTTTGAGCTTTCCATTTCAAATCCATTTCACATATGGTAGAAAAATGAATATTATAAAAATATGTAATCGTAGCAAGCAGCTCACTGGCGCGATAAGCAACTAACCCAATTTCCTGGACAATGTTACGACCAAAATAGACAACTAGACAATGAATGAAATCTTCTTTCTTCAATTTTGGGTATCTTAGTTTTTAGATAATATTTTTTTATTAACAAACTTAATTAAATTTACCTAAATCCGATCGATCCTAGTAACACCATAATTGAAGTAAGTAATGAGAATTGAAATTATATTTTATGTGTATAAGCTGGATATTCCGTATTTTGTAGATTTTTTATCATTTGTAGATATGTAGATTATTTATAATTTCAGTTGAATTATTGTATTTAAACTAAATACATATAATAAACTCACTGTTGAAAAAAAAAACGTATTTTCATCCCGATGAGGTAAAAATTTAATGTTTCCTTCAGGTCGCAGTACAAAGCCCCAGAAGCATCTAAGTTGTTCCAGTTGAGTCCAGAACTACCACTGAGTAGTTATTACGTGATTTGTATTAATTATACATTGCAGTTAAAACCACTTTAAACCAGAACATTATAGTTGTTATACAGTTTTTTCCACTATCTATCGGGACTATACAGTTTTATTACTTCCAAGTAATTGTTGAAATATAGTGAAGGTAATTTGTTACTCAATCAAATTACTTTAAAGTTATTAGAACAATTAAGTAGTATGCATTAGAATTAACTTGTGGTGTTACTTATTTGTCACTTTTACAATTTTAAAATAGTTTCAAAGTAGCAGTTACTTTGTATGGATTTTACCTGATCCTTTAAAGTTATCAATTGTTTAGTAGCAGTTTAGAGTGAAAATTACGTTTACATGACATAAGTAAGTGAATTTCACTAATTACTAAAAATAACTGAATAACTAAAGTTATTTTCTAAATATACACCATATTTATTTACAAAACATTAGATGCTATTATGTTAAATGAAATTTGTTCTAACTGTTAAAAATAATATTATGTACGTAGTAGCACCACCAAAATATAAAATTAATACGTAATTATACTTATTCAATTAATAAGTATTTAAAATACCATGTCCACAATTTTGATGTATTGTCAGGAACATTATTTTTAGGAAATAAATTTTTGTTCCGCCGGCCGGCCCTCTGTTATTTTTCCATCTATCATTATCATATTTCAGGAGAAGAGTTGTGAGGGTTTTAATTTTTTACATCGATAATGCTGAAATATTCTATGTTTCATTTATTATCTGTAATACTATAGGCATTAATAAAATTTATATGATAGTGAATTTATTTTAAAATGGTGCCAGTATTCATATACTTATCTATGTAGAATGTGACTATGTGTCTATGTATCTATGTGTAGAATCTACGTATCTATGTAATGTGTAAAATAGGTTTTAGATGTACGAAATAAGGAAAAAGCTACAACAAAATCCAAAGTTCCATTATGTGTAAAATAGCCGACACCCCAACTAACAGCTAAGTAAAAATTATTCCTCGTTTTAGTCTCGTATCCGTAACAAAGCTGTGACATTCACGTGTCCCTGACTAGTGCAAACACTTTCAAGTTTCAATGGCAATAGCAATTTTAAACGTTGCTACGTGTCAATAGTAACGTCTAAAATTGCTGCTGGGAACAACCTATAACTGTTATCTGGGTGGCAGAACAATAATGTTCGATCTATTCAAAAATAAATAAATGAAAGTTCTTATCACTTGAAAGTAACGATTATTATTTATTAGAGTCATCTTATGGCATGATGACTCTTTGAAGCGTCTTATGGTGAAGATACTAGAAATAAGATTTCCAGCAAAGGACAGAAAAAGTTGGTCCAAGCGATTATAGTAGAGTGATATCTATAATTTCTTATATCACCTTAGCAGACTGATCTTCTTAGCAGACTTTTCCAGATCAAACGAGATCAAGGTAGCACTGTGCATGGGCAAAACGTGACGGCAATTAAACAGATTTAACTGTATCATTAGAGGTATTAACAGCAAGAAGAGCAAAACTGGTGTACTGACTCGGAACTCGGACAACTAGCAGAAAACCATCTGGATTACCGTTGCCAGATCTCACATCTAATATGGGCAATGGTTTACTTAATTCACAAATTCAGCCAAGATTATCGATTATTAGCTGATTATTAACTGTCAAAATATTATATTGGCATTCTCTTTAACAAGATATATTTTTGACTGTTTCAAATGTTAAAAAAATATGTAAAATTCTATAACAATATAAATTGAGAAAAATTAACATAAATAATAGTGCAATTTGTTTAGACCTTTATCCCCAACATTTTCCTCTGACTAATTAATAATTCCATAACATACCACAATATACAAATTGTAATTTCTCGCTCTCCTGAATTCTTCCTAGAAATTTCCCAGAGCTGTATAAAAATAGACGTAAGAGCTTTAATTTTTGAACTTTCTATTTCACAGAATTTGTATTAAACACAAAAAATACAAATTTCATATTTATAATTATCTAAACATATTCAGAATATAAGTGTTATGCACGCCTTAGTACTATACCCCAGTGTCGAAATAATGTGGAGTGATTCATATGTATCAGACCACCATAACTATTCAACGGTTTGTCTATTTCTGTGTAATCACCTATTATGTACATACAAATTTTATGTGCCGTTCTATAGAAACAGTAGTTCAATGCGAACTACTCCCTCTCCTATTGAATTCCAAATCGCATAATAATCGGTTGTACCGCCTGGTGCGCTGTTGTAGCAAAGCTAGCCAATCATTTTAGGCAGTTTTAAATACATTTGAATTCGATTGGTCAGCAATTGGCGGCACGGATCAATGTCGATCGATAGAATGACGCATGCGTCGTTTAGCCCAGATTTTAGTGCGCCAGTGGCGTTACATTGTGGTTATGTGTGATTGATTCGGGATTCGGGAAATTTTTTATTTATTATATTCTGCGATAAAAGTGTGTTTAGTGTTTTTCTAATATGGAAGCAGCGGATGCAAGTTGTAGTGGTTCTACGACGGAGAATTCCAATCGAAAACAGCGACTTTTAACAAATGAAGAACTTCAAATGATTAAAAAAGTCTACGAAGGAATTCGGGCGCGAAACCCAGATATTAGTACAACCGAGGCAGTTGATATATGCTCTTCGTTAACAAAAATCTGTGGAAGTAGTGTGTACCGTGCAATGAAGTATGATGAAGAAGAAACAAGTGCAAAAAAGAAGAAAACAGAAACCCGCGATAGGAAGATGATTAAAGTTGAAGATGTTAAACACATAATTCGTAGGATTATTCATGGATTTTTTTTAATGAACTTCCAACGCTGAATAAAATTCACGCTGCCGTCGCTCAAGATGAAAATTTACCGTAAAGTTCTCTCGTAAAGTTCTTTTGAGAATTATGCATGAAATGAATTTTCATCATTTAAAACGAAACCGAAAGAGTCTTCCTATTGAAAAAAAACGAAATTGTATTATGACGAAGAAGTTATTTGGAAAAGCTAAGAGATTTTCGGAATTCTGGTAGGAACATTTACTATTTGGAAGAAACTTGGGTAAACGAAGGTCATACGGTGACAAAAGTGTGGCAAGACTGCAATATTCTGAATAACCGACAGGCATTTGTAGAAGGATTATCTCCGGGATTGAAGGCACCATCTGGAAAAGGACGAAGATTAATAATAACGCATATCGGAAGCGACTCAGGTTTTTTGGAAAATGTTTAAATGTATTTGAATCGCGATGAACAGGGGATTATCATGAAGATATGACTAGTGAAGTTTTTGAAAAATAGTTTTCATCTGTATTGTCTTCCATAGAACCCGGCGCAGTTGTCGTGATGGACAATGCACCATATTATAGTCGGCGAATTGAAAAGTTACCAACATCAGCATGGAGAAAAGGACAGATCCTAGAGTGGTTAAAATCTAAAAATCTGGATTGTGGCGATACCATGTTAAAAGTGCAGCTATTGAAAATTGTGCAGCGAGAAAAAAGCCGGTACATTAAATGTGTAGTAGATGAAATGGCAAAAGCTCGTGATGTGACCATACTTCGTATACCACCATATCATTGCGAATTGAACCCCATAGAGCTGATTTGGGTGCAAATAAAAACGGACGTAGCACGAAATAATAGAGGAGCAACGCATGTGGGCTCTTGACACAAGAGCGCTAGCATTGATAGATCCAGTTATAATCAATCTAGGCGATAGCAGTTCCAGTGATTGTGATTTTGATAGTGACAGTAACTAACTGTGGAATGGTAATATTGCAAGTGGAAGTCGTGTTATCTGAAGTGAGTGATTCTTGTAATAATAACATTAATGCGACGCAACATAGTGATATTGCGATAGTGACAGTGATTGGTAATATAAAATAAAATATGTGTGATAAGTGTGGCATATATGTATAGTGATAGATATAGTGACTGTGTTGTTGATACAATAAAATAAAGATTGTGTTAGTGGTGTGACATAAATATATTGATAGTTTTAAATAGTGAAAGCGGTAGGTCAATATATGGATTCAGAGGGACCACTTGTGTGTAGCTTGCTACTCCTACATCCCTTTATATGGCACATGTTGCCAAAATGTCTGTTTTATCAGGATAAGCTGACAGGAGATGTTCTGACTGGGTAAGTATGAAATAAGTACATTACATAACTTACGATACTTACATCGTTTACTAACTAAAAAACTTTTACAAATCCACTTAAAACCCTTTGCAACTGTTTTGGTATTATTTTGTTATTTTTTTATATTTTGCCCCCTCCAAATTGATACGCCTATGGAATTTCGTTCCCTGCACACTTCTTGCCCCTGAGCCATCCATATGTCATCGATGAGTCACTCCATATTATTTCGACACTGAGGTATAGTCACAATTTATTTTCGTCAGGATGAATAGTTCATAAATGACTCATTATAATGCTTTTACATAAGTTCTGACAAGTCTAGGCACGTTTAGCAACGGCGTGGCGTCTACTCGTATCTGTCCACTATATTGTATTACTGATTACAACTCGGTCGAAATTGAATGGGAGAATGTTTTGATACGAGAAACGTACGTATTCTATATTGGATACAATTATTCCAATTAAAAAAAATATTTCATAAAATAGCCAAGGCCTAAGTTTGTAGATACCATTGGATGAAGTGTCCATGTTATTATCGTAATAAATTGAATAGCAATACGGTACCTTGATATTCAATTAACTAACTGCTCTATATGGATCTAAATTTAACCATTTTTGTAAATAACTCAAAATAAAATAACTCAAAATAACTCAAACTTTAAAAAACTCAAAATACATTTTAGCTATAGAAGATGCCCATATGGGTCAAACGGGAATAAAAAAGGAAGCAAATACTATTACAAAATACAGTAAGTTCCATTTTAAATGAGCAATTTAATTAAAGACAAATTTTTTGGTGTTTGATCTCAGTTTATGAGTTCCTTGTAATTGGAGAACATTTATAAATTATACATATACATACAGATATGCCTAAAATGTATATTGGACTTTAACATAGTGGAAGTCAATAGCTTTCGCATACGAATTCATTAAATTTTAACTATTTAAGAAACTTTTAGTTTTAGAGATTTTAGTTTAAATTTTAGCATAAAAAATATGGTGTGTCATTTGAAAGAATGAAGTGAAGGAAGAATGAAGGAAGCCCTACTTCCTGTATAACTAGAAGTCTCATATACGTGACACAGGATATCATATTTTCATCAAATAGAGTACCTACCTGTGAAACCCCTACGTGTAAATTTTGAATGTTATATCATTTATTCGTTTTCCAAACATCAACATGTCGTTTCCCAAAAATGTCCATACTCGAAATACGCTCTGAAAAGGTCTCAATACGACTGAGTAAAGACCAGGTTATTTACTGCGCACCTTGTGGGTCCGTGTGCGGGGCGATATCGTAGTTTTGAGATTTCTTCACATACTTCACAAGCTGTAATGAGATACTTTCGATACATTTGCCTGAAATATAAACAATACTGAAATAATTTTTTAATTATTTCAGTATTGTTTATATTTCAAACCTATAGACCTCAAAAAATTAATGTATTGCTTTTATTTCAGGGAACACATCGAAAATCTCATTACATTCTTTTTTTATTATATCCTGTTAAATAGCGTTTTTCTGTTTGGAGATAGAAAAAAGGGGAAAAATGTCTAACCTTAGCCCCTATTTGTCCACAATACTTTTAAACAAAGTGGAGAAAACTATTTTTCTCAAAAAAAATAAATATGTATCTTATAAACAACAGGTGTAATTGACTTTCAGTTTTTATGTTCGAACATTACCTTAATAATTACTAATTATGACTAAATACTGTTTAAAATGTCACATTGATATGTTGTTAACAAGAATCATTTAATAGATTCTTGCACAAATCACGGATAGCAAGTAATAGTAAATCCTGGTTCAGCGATCGGGCCATCGTGGTCAATGACCGGACGAGCTGGCACGCCTCCTCCATTGCGCTGTTTTACCTACAGAGATATGGCAGCCGCATAGCTGATATGTTTTCTTTAGTCTTTTAGCACTAAACATGTATGTTCATGTTATTAAAAACTGCCTAAGTTGGGTTGGTATTTTGGCAATATATGTAATACACTTTTTTAATTCTCCGCCTATTTCGATTGTATGGTATCCCTTTTGTTGTCTTTGCTTACAATTCTACTCTGTGAACTTAATCTTAATTTTCCTTTACGTTAAAATTCATACTGTAATTAAAAAATACATTTCACTGGTAAATTCTTCATTCACACATAAACCACCTCATCTATTAATCTTCATTATATATATATATATATATATATATATATATATATATATATATATATATATATATATATATATATATATATATATATATATATATATATATATATATATATAGAAGTATGTAGAAAACTGCTGTTTATTTTAACATATTACTAGAATTTTTCTATTTGGTAATTTCCAAGACAGTATTTTTTCCAAAACGTGTCATTATCTACTATCTGTTAAAGATATATAAGCAATTAACATAATAATCGTATAAAAATATCCAGTATGGTAACTGATTCTCGACTTATAGCCTAGCTATACAGGGTGTTTACAAAAGTAAGTACAAAAAATTTAATAGCATATTCTTGTGTCAATTTTATGAAAAAAAGTTCATATGAAAATATGTCCTCAAACACTTCGTTTCCAAGATATAGGGAGGTAAAGTTTTAAGAAAAAAATATTTTTTTATAATTATGAGATCACTGCAAATATTTTTGTTAAATTTGGTACGCACATTCTATGCATCTGAAGGCACACAGGTTTTGCTTAATTAATTAATAATGAATGGATGTTTCAAAAATGAAATCCCAATTTATTAACATTTACAGTTATTATTGTTATGACGTTCAATTTCATTCAAAATTTCTTCTCCCAAAGCAGGAGTTCTTTTTGTGGTAGATCTTCCTGAAATATCTCTCCTCCTTGCAAATTAACTCATTTCTACTAAACGTTGATGAATTCTTGCAAATGTGCGAACATTTGGGATTTGTCGATTGGGAAATCTTTCTTGGTAAATTCGTTGGGCTGCTAAAGAATTTCCATCAGCCAGTCCATAAACAAAGTAGATGTCTGCCATTTCGGAGTTTGTGTAGTTAACCATTGTCAGAATATGTTACTTTTAATACATAATGTAACAGCAAACTTATATACATAACAATATAAACTAGAAAGTGCGTTTAAAATTCGAACCGATATCAAAATATAAACTTAATATGTATTCTTTATGATTGTCAAAAATTATTTTGACAATCAGTAACCATACCAATTTATAACTAACATATATCTTGGAAACGAAGCGTTTGAGGACATATGTTCATATGAACTTTTTTTCATAAAATTGACTCAACAATATGCTCTTAAATTGTTTGTACTTACTTAGGAAACACCCTATATAACAAAGTGAATATAGCAAACTAACACTAAAACTCTAGTGGTAATTGTATTTGTATAAACATAATAACACTTTAGTGGTAATCATTCGGCCAGTCAGTGACGCCCATTACGAATGTGGTGCTGGTCTAATAAATGGAGCCAGCAATAAGAAAGGTTCAAATTTGAAAACTGAAAAGTTTGTACAGTTATTAGTTTACGATCATTTAGTTATATTACATTTATGAGTTGAAAGTTTAACTGATATATTCTGTATATACTATATGCAAAATATATAACACATATATAGGATGGCCTACGCCGTATTAGACGGGCGATATTTTGAAAACGCTCGGCACGATGAAACCGAAATTTAGGGACGTACAGCTTACCAAGAATAGGAAAAAGTGTGAGATTCTCGATGGATGCGTAGAAGAGTGAGGCAGCTTTCGGAGAGAAAAGGATGCACTTTACGCGCAGTCAGATCGAACTCTGTGTACATTCATATATACTCTGCAAAGGTCTCAATGCGACTGAGTAAAGACCAGGCTATTTACTGCGCACCTTGTGGGCGGTTCGATATCGCAGTTTTGACTTTTTTCTATCCTTGACAAGTTGTACATATACTGTAAACAGTGGGGCATATTTTTCTGCACTGTTGATTAAATTTTCTTCTCAATTTCTTGTTTTCGCCCACGTGCCATCTATTTCAAAATTTTCTATGGGACATCTTGTATATTATTATATTTTCCATTTTCCTTGTTACAAGAAAATTTGCTGATATAATGTTTATAGGAGTTTTATTAGAAAATACCAAAAATATTGGTAGTTGAATAAAGATCACGCAGTATTTTTCAAACTTATGGGGAAATGAAATATGGAACAACGTGATATCTATAAAATTTATTTTATTACAACAATGGAACTAACATAAAGTTAATAAACTAAAATTAAGGCAAGAACTTCCGAATACCCAACAAATAAACAAAAGACACTCAAGTAGCTAAAATGAACAAATAGGTGTGGAATACTAAATACCAAATGTGTAATACCAAAATTGTTATGCTTACAAAAAGATGTTCCAATTGATTTCCATCCTCACTAACACAGCATTCAAATCATGTTGTAAGTTTTGTGATTCATGCTGCTCAAACCATAGCTCGAGTAACAGTCTATGCTTCTACAATTCTATTTTGCGAATCTTCTACATTTTTAGGTTGTGGTATGGTATAAACTATATCTTTTAACTACCTCCAGAGAAAAGCCAAGGGTGTGAGGTCAGGGTAGTTCAGAGGTCAACAAATAACACCGTTTCGCCCAATCGAACGGTCTGCAAACATGTTGTCTAAAAATTCTGTAACTTACCTGGAAAAGTGAGATGGTGCCCTCTTGTGGCACTTTCCACATGTGTTGTCACCATGTGCAGACTCTTTTATTTAACGAAATATCTTCAAGTAATCCGGAGAAGACATTTTGAAAGAAATTTAAATAAGGGTCGTCAGTCAATGTACCTTTGATTTCTTGAAAATGAGTATTTCTTACTCCTTAAGGATTTATGTATATTCGGATGACCAATAATGGGCGTTATGGCTTTCCTCACTGTAATTTATAAGGATGGTAATGGTTCTTCAGCACTCTTTGAACTGTAGTTCTGGTAACGATGTCTTGTGACAAAAGCCTAGTGGAAATATGAGGATTCACTTGTCCATAAGCCAAAATATTGATTACGATGTTTTCTTTTTGAACAGGCTTTCTTTGGGGTGTTTCCAGTTTCGCATTCGAAAAAAACCAGTTCGTAATTTTAATTTCACATTTATGAAAGTGTTTTCTGTTGTAGGTATCTTTCAGATATAATTCAGATTTAGATTGTAGGTACCTTTCAGATTCAAAATGTGTACATATTTTGATCGTTTGCACTATGTTTATGATATTTCCTGTAAATAAGGAGCATATTGACTCCCTTTTGCCATGTAATGATGTCAAAAGGGAGAGCATTATTTTGAAATGTTCGTCAACACTGCTAATATGACACACAAATGATAAGTATTACTGATACTTCGAATTTTAATAGAGTAGTTTTTATTTATTTTTTTGTTGCATCACCGAATTTGTCTTGTAATAAGAATATGGAAAATGTAACAATATACAGGGCATTCCATTCAAAATTCTGAAGTTCACGGCACGTGATCGAATAAGTATAAGTCGTGTAGTATAAGTCCTCCAAATTTTATTTTCATCGTGCAAAGCATTTTCCAGTGTCCTCTGTTTAAAAAGTCGTGGGCCACCCTGTATTTACATCACATGCATCAAGAAAAAGTACATACATCAGATATTAGATATACCTACATAAGACATTTTGAATAAACTAAAATAGTATTAACATTTTTTTACATATTTTATGTAAAATTTTAAGACTTTAATGTCTTTTCCAATAATAATGTGCTCTTGTTTGAAATTGCTGCAATGCATCCTAAATTTTTTTTTGCATAAAAAATGCAATATATTTTGCATATTTTTTTAAGATTCATGATCTAAAAGGACAAAATTAGATTTTAATTTTGCATGATAATAGAAAATAACAATTTACATTTAACAGATAAACCAAAATAAATGATATTTAACAACAAGAACAATATAGTAACTAATTTTACAGCAGGTGCTCTGTAGAGCACCTGTATATTGTAACATTGTAATGTGTAGACACTCTTCAGACGATCATCATGTAGAGTGTATATGTACATAGGCCACAAAAAGTTGTTTATCGTCGATCTGTAACGCTTGCCGTTGACGGTTATAGCAATGCCAGTTTCGTTTTGGAAGAAGTACGGACCGATGATTCCACCAGCCCAAAATCTGCACCAACCAAATAATGACTTTCTCGGGATGCATTTGGTGCTGGTATATCTCGTGTAGATTGGTATCGTCCCAAATCCGACAATTGTCCTTGTTCACATATCCATTGATCCAAAAATGGGTCTCGTCGCTAAATATGATTTTTTTGGCGAAATTTGGGTCAACTTTCAACTGCTCCAGAGTCCAATCAGCCAACACACGGCGTTGTCTATGGTCGTTTACCTTAAGTTCCTGGGTCAGTTAGATTTTATATGGGTGCAGATCCAAGTCCCAACGCAAGATTCGCCAAGTTGAAGTCGCAGAAAGGCCAAGTTCTTGTGAATGATGAGAAATTGTTATCGTCGGGTTTTTTCGTACACTCTCACGCAAAGCAGCGATGTTTTCAGCAGCCCTTGCGTTTCGGTAAGAAATGTGTTATCTAAAATATCTTAGTCATTGTGCTTAGTTTGGACGTTAGATAAGAGCTCTTTTGATATACAAAAAGGTCTTGAAGGCGCCATCTTTAAAAGGCTCCAGTTCACCTAGGAAGCATTTTTAGATTAAGGTAATTTAGGTTAAATCGACATAAAATTATATCTAATATCAAGGGTTTCCGTTTGGCATTTTCTATATACTGTAGAATATGAAGAATAAAAAATTTTTTTGGGTTTTACACAATATAACTTTGGTCAATGTCAATATATATACATACAACCTTCTCTTTAACTGAAGAATCATCTTGAACTCCAAAAGGAACTTCATTATTTAGGAATAGGAATTTCATTATTTCTGGTATAAATCTTACCACCTGTAGTTGATAAAATTTAACACCATTACCACTATATTTATTATTTCTCATTTATTTTATTTATTACTAATATCAATAATGTACGCAATTATGAAATAATGAATGTGGGTACATTATTACCACCATATTAAAAATATTTACATTCAATTTTTAATTTTCAGTAAAAACTCAGTCCCTTCTTTATAAGAATAATTATTATCAGTTATTAACAGTTGTCAAACCCTCAAATAATGCGCCTGCTCATAACTAACTAACTTACATTCGAATAATATTATCAATTGTGAAGTACTAACATTAAGAGTGATGATGAAAGTTATAAAAAGGAATTACCTATGTAACTGAAAAATGCGTCAAATCTTAACTTCGTTGGAGGATGGCGTTGAACTGGTGTGTATTAAGCTTCACAACAATAAAGCAAACAAAATAAACATTTCATGTTATATGTGAAAATATTTTTCATTTATTGTCTGCCTATTAATAATAATATATTAATATTATCAATTTATCAATAATATCCGCAATTAAGAAATAACTAGTCATGGTGTGCAAGGTACGTTGTTACCAGCATATTATAATTGTCTTTTATCATATTTTAGAATTTCAAACTTTTGATTTTCGATAGAAACTAAATCCTCTCTTTATAAGCAAAATTATTAGTAGGTATTCAAGAATTCTTGGATATCAACGAGACGTATTTACTATATACTGACCTGGGAGAGCATCAGCATCAGCATGCGACGTTGAATGTAAAGTTCAATAAGATGCAGGTAGTGCTTTTCATATGATATTTAAACACTCAGCTCTGTTATTCGCAAATTTGTGTATAAATATTTCCTAAAGATGCACCACTACATAGACATATGTTGATATTTCATTAGTGCAATGTAAATTAAAAAGAGAAAATATAATAACGTATATTCCATTTTAAAAGTGCCTTATTATTTTTCCAATTTTCCATTATTTTTGCAAGTATTTTTATTGCAGTAATGTGACTTGAACAGTTGGAAATCCTCGATATTCGCATGAAGCTGAGCCATGGCCGAGAAAGATGTGGATAAAGTGTGTCATTATAAAACTCAAAGAAACTAATGTGAGTTAAATCCATCGTGGACCATATCAATTTTCAAATCCATAATCGTGCGTAGTTGTCGAACAAAATAAGTGTAAATGTTGTTTCTACATCGTCCTTCATTGACGGTAAAATTTAAAAAACCGGACCCAATTTGCCTTCTGAAAGAAACTGTGTACCAAACCCAAATACCAGTTACCAAACTAAATATCAGTTTTGTGAGGATGTAATGGAAATTAAACAGAAACGTGCGGATTATCAGTATTCTACATTCACTTATTTTGCGTACTGCGAAGTAGGTACCTCGTAAGATGAAACCACGCTTCGTCAAAAAAAAAAAAAAAATAAAAATTGAGTTTAAAAGATCGTCATTATATTATTAACAAACCATTATCAGTATGCAAGACGTCTGGGATGGTTTGCCGGCAAAAGACCATATGATTGCATCTTATGTGTCCAAGTTCTGTTTTACAATCGTTCAATATATTCCATAAGTCATTCCATTTACTCGAAACAGATGTTTCAAAAGTTTTGTAGGCTCTTATTCTATGACGACGTTAGTTAGTAACGAGCGCCAGTAAAAATTTATTCTATACGAACAGTTGGCCTATCAACACTATTTTAAGAATCAGAGAGCCAGTGATTTACGCAGATGAAAAATCTGTGCATTTTGACCATCTTTTGCAATGATAATCTGCGCAGTTGATGTAGTTTATTGTAAAGTTTGTTCAGTTGACTTCCTGTTTATGTCTATGATGATCACGGTTTCAAAAACGGATGCACTTTTGGCTCTTATATCAATCTTTGCACTAACGTTCACGTCATTTTTGCCTTCTTCTAGAAACACATCCGCAATTACACAACAACCTGCAGCTCTTCGTTTTCTGTCACCCATTGAACTTTATTTATTTTTAACGCTTTTTGAACCAAACCTGTCGAAAGTGAGGAAAGAACTGAAGAAAAATCGGATGGAACTGAAGTGAAAACTGAATGTAGCCTACATACCTTCAGTTCAGATAAATGTACTGATTTTCACATAGTTATTTACGACAGATAACTACACAGATAAACGAAAGGTGTGTAGCCCCTTAAGACATGCATATAAATCCATTGGTATTAATTCTTTGCTATATCTATAAAGTTCTGTCGAAAATTGTCCAAACATAAACAAACTATTCGCAAATTCCATTAATCCTAAATAGGCTTAATTCATTTATGTAAATTTTATGCTCTTCGATGAAAATCATTATTCAAAAATTGTTTAAGATTACACTAGCAAGAGAACAGAACTGCGTGACAAAAGTTGACAGTCAAAAAATTATTGACATAAATAGCTCCTACAACCATTTTATAATTCACGACCAACTTTGACCCAGATAATTTTTCATATCGGTATATATTTATGCGAAACCAGAGAAATGAAAATTTTTGATAATAGTTCTCAGTTTATAAAATTTAACAATAACAGAAACCAGGGGCGTAGCGTGAGAAAAGAATCTAGGGATGTGATAAAAATTTTATAAGGGGAAGAGGTATAGTCAGATGTATGGTAGGCCATATAAAAATGGTAAAAATAAAAAAAGACACTAACCTAAAATGATTATGCCGAGGTATATATCCTAATTTTTAAAATGAAGATCAGTTCTTCGGTTTTTGTTTATCCAGCGAAAACGTCTATCACTGTTTCTTCAAATATTGGGGATGATCTTATATCTTCTAACAAGGCACTTTCAATATTTATTAATGCTAAAGCTGACAGTCTTTCTTGCTTTTGAGAATTTCGCATATAACTCTTTATTCTCTTTAAACATGAAAATGATGTTTCCGCAGAACTGCTTGTGGCAGGAATGGTCAAAATTAAATGACACAATTTTGATGACTCCGGAAAAACAGATGATAATTGAAGGGATATAATATATTGGTGAAGCTCAAATACAGTGCTCTTTTTCATATCGGGATCACTATACTGAATCACTGAAAGTTCACTTTTTAAAGATTTGCGTTAAATAATGTTCCATATGTATCTACTAAAGAAGAAATAAGTTCGTCAGGAAAACATTTCATGAATGAAGTAAATTGTGTGGAATCTAGATTTAAGAATTTCAGTTTAGAAATTTCACTAAACCATTCACTAATGTTCAAAGTAATAACGTCCAAAATTTCATAAAACAATCGTGTGTAGGTGCTTTTCTTATCTTCTTCAGGAATTAAATCCAAACGCATTATTTTACTTGGTGGTTGATTTTCTAACACAAATCTGTCCATAAACAAATGTCACTAAACCCGCTTCTCATTTTTTGAATATGTGATTTGAAATCGGCGATCTTTTTATTGCAGTAACTAATATCTGATATTTTTGTCTGTAGAATTTTAAACATACTCTCGGAATGTGCGAATATTGCAGAAAACACTGCTAAGAAAAAATTAAAATCAAAGTCGGGCAATAAAGTTAAAAGGCCTCTAGCACAAATAACGGTTTTTCGATCCCATTCCTCAGTTTCATTTTCCACAATTACCTGAAACAGCGCTTCCAAATCTTCCTTATGTTATGGCGACCGTCGCCAAGATGCATTCACATAATCGCATAATTGAGTCCGGAAATAACGACAACACCCACTGGAGGTTCCACTGTTGACTGCGTAAGATCACTGACCTTTTCGCCCATCTAACGCGTAGCTTGGATGTAACGTGGACCATCGCATTTCAGCATTGCAGTAAGTAACGTGGGAGTACAATAATTTAGAGCCTCTTCACGGCAGATTTGAAATAAAAAAGTTGATGGTAGCGTTTAAAGTAAATAATGTATGTTTGCGGTTGGTTTAAAATCATTAAAAAATTGTAATAATTAAATAAATCGATTGAACTTTTAAATAACACTAATTTGCCAATTTTTTAAGGGATGTGACGCATCACTCGCATCCATGTACGCTACGCCCCTGACAGAAGCCATGAACTTTTTATTCTGATTCAGGAATTATTGAGAATGAAAAATTCTAAAAAAAAGTCTAAAAGATAGTCAGTACCATCACATTCACTCCAAATATTTCTATTACTTTTAATAATATCGCAATTAATGTGATATAAAATTATCATTTAAATATAGTGTAATAAGTACTCCATTTGAAATTATGAAATTTATATTAAGTGGAAAAAATATAGTAAGCATACAAAAATTAATATAATAATAAACAGTTTTAAAACCTTAAAACGGACTTTTCCGCACGTAGAACATCTCTATCTCGAAATTGAGTGGCCGGAGAGAAAATAAACCAACACATAAATGTAGAATGTTTTATGCGACAGTTTTACTTTTGTCAAATAGTTCACCATTGTACTTTCTCATGACCCACGGACAGGGTGGGGTGTGTCCTATACATCTCAAAATCAATAGATGTCGTCTGGTAGAGGTCCCTAATCAGAATCAATCGAAACTCGATCTATCCGACACGATTTAATTGAGTGATCGTGCTAACAAAAACAATTTCTCAAATAGTCCATCATTGTGCTTTCTCATGACCTATGAACATGGTAGAGTGTATTCTATCCACCTCAAAATCAATAGGTGTCGTCTGTTAGACGTCACTAATCAGAATCAGTAAAAACCCAATCGATCCGACACGATTTAGTTGAGTTATCGTGTTAACAAAAAAATTTCTCAAATAGTCCACTATCGTGCTCCATTACATCTTCCGTGCGAAAACAAGGTACCCCTCAACTTCTGCCCATTGAATTGTTTCGTTAAAATGCGAAGTACGGTTGGAGTACGAATTTATAGTTGGAGGGAAATTTCAGTGACAGTCGTCTTTTCGTTGATCTAGAAGAATTCACTGCAACAACTTTACATTCCATTGCGACATTAGATGGACAACCTCAAACCTCATTAGTATTTGTCTTGCTCTAACATAATTTTCCACGCAATCCTGCGGTATCCTTAAGGAATACGCTGATCTGTTTGACGCTATGTAAATATCGGATACACTCTTAATACACTCATTTTTTTATAATTGCGTTGAACATTATTAGTAAATGAATTTTTCAATTCGTATTTCACACGATACCGAAATAATACAGTTTACTATAATGCAGGAGTGTCGCGTTAGGTACTTACCCACATTAGCATCGATAGTAAACTGACGTGTACTTGGCAGGCAGGTAATTTTTATACATCCACATATTTGAATTAACTTGTTGTATGACTTTTATATGACATACTCTTGTATTTGTCTATTTTTATATACTTGTAAACCGTAATGGATATTATTTAATGCAAATATATATTATCTTCAATTTCATAACATCTAACACTGACTTAGTTTTCCACAATACACCAAAACACTATATACTACAGTCGACGCGCGTTTCGCCAACAAAGTTGGCATCATCTGGAGATGATTAAAACTAATCTTATGCTAACAATGTATCCTATTTATACCTAAATTATTGTTGTGGTTCAGTGAGTCCTGACCGTGACGGTTGAGCTCATGGAACTGCGATGATTATGGTTGTGGCCCAGTGAGCCGTGAGTAACTATTAGTTAGTTACTCAAAACCGGGCTATATGGAATAGGCCCTCTGTTACTATTCACACTATTTTTATATTTTTTCAATTTTTGTATCAACTTTCAAATGCATCTAGCTGTCTAGTATTTGTTACATTCCTAATTAATCTTAGTTGTTAATGTAATCTTATTGTTGTTCTCGAAGGCATGCTGGGAAATACTTGACTTATCTGTTCTACCATATTTGAGATGCGCCATGTGCCTCTTTCAACCTGGTTTGAATAAAATGTCTGGTCTATCCAACATACCATTGATTACAATCGTTACAGCTGATTTCGTAAATCCCCGACCTGTCATTTGTGTTCATTTTGTTTTTTGGATTGCCCAAAAGTTGTTTTAGTTTATTTCTCGATAAATGAACTACCGTCATCCCTATATCTTTAAAAATCATATTAATACCACGGGTGAATCGAGGATCTTAAGGAATAGATGCATATTCTTTTGGATGTTCCCTTTCAGTTTGAAAGGTCGAGGAATTTCGAAGTTTCTTTAAATTTACGTTTCTTAATAATTTTTTCTATTATACCAACAGAATATCCATTACACTCAGCTACATCCTTGCTTTTTCTATTTTAAACTTATATTTATTGAGAGGAAAACTTAGTAGGCGATGGATTAGAAAATTGAGGTTCGCCATTTTGTGTTGAACACAATGGTGGGAACAAGAAGACTAGAGAACAGGAGACATAACTCGAGTGGTGGTGGTAGCACGAAAAGCGTCCGCACTGTGATCACGTGGTGTGCTTCATCATGGCGGTCATTGCGTAGAATCGAGCGAGGTTATTTTTGTTTGCTGTGTTTTGAGCATTTCCAGTTTTTCTGTTCAATATCTCAAAAGCGTCGAGATACTGTTGTGTTGCGAATTGTTCCTGCAAAATCCCTGATCGTGGCTCAATGGAACCCGACATTTCGATAGTGTGAGAGAGAAACCACGATAGACGAGAATAAACGGCATACGCAGATCTCACGCGCTTCTACGCGAGCCTGCCATATTGCCGACGTTTTTCGTGCCACCCCCACCACTGATTTTTCGAGGAGCTATGTCTCCTTACTCTCTAGTCTTCTTGGGTGGGAATCATTATCTGGTGTCACAATACTGGTGTCTTTTCTGTATATCTCAAATTTTAACTTATTTTCACCATTTCTAATAACTAGTACATCTAAAAATGGTAGTTGCTCATTGGTTCTAACTTCGTATGTGAATCTTACTGCTGAAAAATGGTTATTTAATTTTAAAACATTGAAGTTATCAATGTTCATGACTTGTGTGTCAAATACTGCGAACACATCATCCACGTACGTAAGCCAAACCCTAGGGAAGTACTCCAATTCTTCTTTTGCTTCTGATTCAAATCTTTCATATTCATGAAGAGACTGTCTCTTCATGTCAATAATCCGTTATTAAATTGGAAACAATTCTGTTTCACGCAAATTTTAGCGAGTTCAATATATTCATTTATTATATCTGGACTGAGATTACTTGATTCGAAAATCCCTAAGATAGTCCAAAGTTTGTGGTATCGGAACACTTGTAAACAATGAGCATTACTCAAAGGAGACCAAAATTTCACCCTCTTGCAACTGAATATATAATCTTATTAATGAAATGATTTATGATTTGATGAAAATCATTTATGAAATGATTTCGTTAATAAGTCAGTGTTATCTTCACATCAAAGGATTCCGAGCCACTCCAGTATTTCATGACATCTAAGAACCAAATTCGTGGACAATGGTGCATCTCCTCTTACTTAATTATTGAATAACCAGAAAGTACAAATTTATTTTGACAAAATTTCATCCTATTAAATCCCGATCATTCAGGTGTTATTTAATAATTACATATAAGTAATTTTTTTTCCGGTTGCAAAATATTTTAATTATTTTAACACAAATTGTTTTCTAGCAACAAGCGTTACCTATTTAAAATATTGACTTATTTAAGAACATGTAATTTATTATTGTATGTATAGAATTTTTTTGTGTCACAAGAATTATAGAAAATTTAAATAACTGCCAAATCGGAAGGAAACAGTAGGTACATATAAAATTTATTGTAACTAAATAATATTTTACATTTTGCATTTTGTAAGTCTTAATTGACGTTAATTTTCGCATTATTAATGGCGCTGTTGCCATATTGAAATGTCTCACTATTATTTACAGTATATTTTTAACAATAACTATATATGACATCTGTTTTTCTGATAAGTGATTATCGGTAACTTGATAACCTCATTATTTACGTTAAAGGCTGATGACGGATATATAAAATATTTCCAATACTGACAAATATACGTCTCTATACATAGTAGTTATACTTTACTTCTGCTTATATTATCGAAGAATATTGGATAGTTGTAGTATGACCAGAACGAATGTATAGAGTAGGTAACATCCGATGTTTTCATAGAATAACTCAACAATTATGAGATATAAGTATGACAATATTAAGCCTTCATGCCATACAATATCAAGCATCAAGTCATGTTATTCGAAAAAAAAACTGTATGAACTAAACTAAAACTAAATTACCTATCTTACTTTTATAAACAAAAGTAATATAATGTCTTTATTTTAAATCCTAAATCATTGTCATTAAAAGGAGAATTTTTTTTGCGTCTTTTTAATAATTTATAATTTCTTATCTTTTATCCCGATTTTATTATATTATGTATTTCTTTGTATAATGGCCATTTTCAAGATTTTCGCGTATTAACAAATTTCTCTTTGAAAAAGCATAATCCATCTAATTAAACAATTATTCTGATTGACCAATCAGAAACAAACACAAAATCTTGTATTGTGTTCTTATCAGTAACGTATTTAAAAATTCTCAAATTGCTCTCAAAACTTCCTGAGCGTTCGCAACTGATATTAAGAAAATGATAATTCAAAACAAAACAGAAGATTTCCCCATCCCAAATTTATACGTTATACTCATGTATGAAAACTACAACATCACATCATATTTGGATATGATCACACCAATTTATAATAAAGTTTACACATTTAATATGTTTACGTTATAATATAAATAATATTTTAATGATGCAGTCATTTATGAGCTATTTTGTACACATTTATTTCGAGAAATTACCTATACTTATACGTTCCTCTTTCAGGAAATATTCATTCTGTTTCGTGATAATCCTTTTAGTTCTTATTACATGACCAATTACAAATTCATTTGTCAATACTCGGAACTCAGACTACTATATACATGTAGCTATTTTGGACATGCAGAATTCTGCATATCTACATATGTATATCTCCTACACATTTCTATATACCCTATACCTAATGTACATAATCAAATTCTCAGATTATAACAATTTTTCCCTCACGTTACACAATTTAACGATATGTTACTGTTGTTCTAAGGCATTGCTACATGTTACGAAATTGATAACGGAAGATAATACGAACAAACATTTGTTAACCTGATAGCTGTAGTACATATCTTGCTGGTAAGTCTAGTATATAGTCTGGAGTTCTCTGTCATCGGATGTGCATATTAAATATATCTAATATATATATATATATATATATATATATATATATATATATATATATATATAATGCATTTTTCGTCCACAGACTTTAATATAATCATATTAAACATGATGATAAATTGATAAGCATGAATTGATAAGTTAATAATAATAAATATCATAGTTACTAATAGTCATATTTTGGTTGATTTTCATAACAACTATCAGAAACCTGAATGAATATGGGTAATAAGCAATGTATAATAATGCATCCATAATACAATGTTTTCTTAAAAATTACAGTGGTGATGCTATGATAAAGATATATAGATAACTAGAAGTTTTAAATTAAAAGTGTCATACAATCTATTCTATGAACATACGAAAAACCGTTTATATTTCATAACTAATGATGATTTATGTTTTCTACATCGTTTCCTACTAAAAATTCATAATTGTCAACATGTTAAATGTCGTGCATCTTTTATGAGGGTAACTGCGGTATGGTCTAGTAAAGTAGTAGGCAAGTAATTTTCCCTTCCCAACGTCAACATAACTTTTCTGTATTGGGCTCTAGTTAATCTATTTATTTACGGAATTATAAAACGATAACATTAGTATGATCGATAAACTATTCATGTACTTGGTATGTGCAACAATGTACAAGTAATGTTTGGGGTGTTGCGAAATTTATTTTCAATTATAAATCTGGTAAATCTCTCGACATTACAGACGTATCATAAGTTTGATCAACCAATTAATTTTTGTTATTATTATTATTATTTTTTCTTCCATCAACATTGTTGATTTCCATATATATATATATATATATATATATATATATATATATATATATATATATATATATATATAAACTCGTCATCCTTTTACGATATTTACACAATAATTAGTTAATCTAAACATTATCGAGAACTGGTAGTTTGTAAGTACTTAATGATCGATGCCTTTATTTTATCTGAACAACGTTTAGCATTCTTTATTTTGGAAAAAATCGGATGTAACTGAATTAATTGATTGTTAACCTGAATCCAATTATTTTAAATTGATTTTGAGAGACGATTTTAAAGAAGAAATTAATAGTTCCTTAATGTATTAATTTTACGAGGTTATAAATATACTTATATTTATTAATTTAAAAGTTTATCTATCTTACCTAAACAGTTTTGTATAAATTAATTTTACTAATACATTAGGCTAAAATTTGTATAAAAAATCTGGAGTAGACACCAGAACCACTACGTCTGGGCAACTCCAACATGATTTTAATGGAAATCATTCTACCACTTTTAGAAATACTATATATATATGGAATATTCATATTAATATAAAATGCGTCTGTTAAAACTTGTAGCTATTCAGAAGCAAATATTTTTCAAAAAGCTTGTCTCTGATAGGACAGAACTTATAGCAGCTGTGTGATTATACTAACATGAATCATGGCCCCGATTTATAATATTATAGTTTCAAATTTTCAAAACATGGTGGATTTTGGAATCGTTTTGGTAATCATTCTACAACTTATAGCAGTGCTACACAATTACATAAAGTTACTCTTCAATTATTTATGACCATCAATATTTAAAAATGAATATTTAGAAAAGGCTTGATAACATTATAATCTGAAGTATAAATCTGTTGGTCATTAATCGTTTATTTATAATTCATCATTTGAGTAGAATCCTCTTAAATTATGTACAAGTAACACTTTCTTAAAATAAGTCGCTGTGGTGTTTTAATGACAGCGGTTCATTTTATGAATATCAAAACGGAGACCACCCTAACCCAACATTCGCCTTGTTAGCCTTCCACTTAATTTACTAATAAAATGAGTGTAAAATAGGAAAACGTATGCAGACTTTGTTTTAACACAATAAATAATGAGTTTTCCCAAATTATTGATATTAAGAAAGAAATGTTCCATGTATAGTCATTTATTTGTAATTCATCAATTTGATAAAATCCTATTAAATTATGGATAAGGAACACTCTTAAAATATGTCGCCGTGGGTTTTGAAAAGGACAGTGGTTCATTTTATGAAGAGGAAGACGGTGATCCTCCTAATCTAACGTTCGTCTTGTTAGAAATTGTACTTATTTTATTAGTAAAATGAGTATAAAATAGGAAAACCAATGTGGACATTGTTTTAACATACCAAATAATGGGTTTTTCTAAATTAATGATACACATGAAAGAAATGTTCGATGTATAATCATTTATTTATAATTTATAAATTGCATAGAATCCTATTAAATTATGGTCAAGCAACCCTTTCTTAAATTAAGTCGCCATGGTGTTTTAGTCGCCAGTTCCTCGACGCACGTTTCGTCAACCAAGTTGACATAATCGGGAAATGATTAAAACTATGCGGAAAACTGGTTTCCTGTTTCTGTTGCTGCATAGAAGATTCCAGCCCCTCGCCAGGATTAACATGTATTCTACAGTTCCTTTTTTTTCTCGTTACACAATGTTAAGCTTAATTTAGAAACTTTACCACTTCGAAATTTGGGCTTACTTTCTTCGTATTTATTTATTTTAATTTTTTATGAAACTGTTTGACTTGAAACAGTTTTAATATCAGAGTTTATTCTGGGGCAGTTCTTCAAATTTATTGTGCGAATCTAAAATTCATTGCCCTCAATTGTCACTGTTGGGGTTCCTCCATGGTACAAAACAAACAATTTTATTTGATAGGGGAATTTTTAATTTTATTGATGATATTCGGATCATCCCAAAACTGGAATTCATTCTTACAGCCAACTTCACTTGTGTCTCAAATTTTGAGACACAAAGTGAACATTTATTTATGTATTTGAAATATATACATTATTTCAGGTCTCGCCTGTTTTGTATGTGTACAGTGTACAAAACTGTATACGTACATATATTCAACAGACCGTTATAACAGCGATATAATTATTAGAGTTACAATAATTCTTAATAATAAATATTAAGAAGGAATACATTTAAAAAAATAGGTAAGTAGTTTTTATTCAAAATAAATTAATCTATTGTGTAAACTTAGACTGGTCGTGATAAATATATATTTGTGAAATGTTACGTTGCATGTACATATATTTATTTGTTTTTCTGTATAAATATTTTAAATAACTTTTAAATATTTCGGAAAAATTAACGGTTTTACTTATATTACATATACATATTATTTATAACTTATGGAACCTCTGTATACTTGAACTACGAAGTCGTGACTATAGGCATAGTTAGTGATAAAATCACATCGGAATTAATAGAGGGGCTTGGATAACAAATGGACGACTGCATGAAAATCATAAAAATTTTCGAGAAAATGAATTTTCAATTTTTCTACACGTGACACCACTTTTTCTTATCAAATAACTTTTACACAGCATTTCCATTTTATACATATCATACATTAAAATCGTCATGAAACTTATTATTCATTACGATTTTATTAATTTACTGTGTGCAATGTTTACATTTTTTAGACAGTCGTCCATTTGCTATCCAAGCGCCCTCTATTAAGCCCGATTTGATTTTGTCACTGAGCATGCCTAGGTTATTATTATAAAAAAATATTGGAATATATGTACATATATACAGAAAATTCTTATCTTCTAACATACAGGAGTATCTTTTATTTTGGACAACACGTTAGCAATACCACAACAAGTACGCTATTTATGATAACGGTCAAGTCAGTGATCAATGTATTATACGGAACAAAATAAATACTAGATGAGCAGGATGTTTTATAAGCTTGTTTATTAATTTTTTTATAAGTCACTGATGCACATATATACATTAATCTTCAA
Organism: Rosalia funebris; assembly: GCA_037954035.1. Taxonomy (NCBI): domain Eukaryota; kingdom Metazoa; phylum Arthropoda; class Insecta; order Coleoptera; family Cerambycidae; genus Rosalia; species Rosalia funebris. The sequence continues at coordinate 39,768,974 of JAZFAV010000022.1, read as the reverse complement.
CAGACACGTACCATATTCTTTTCAGGTATCTTCATGAATCATTTTTTAATGCGATAACAAGTTTTCGTTTGTTTTCAAATAAGTAGTGTAGGTAATATTTTAATGTAGTATAATGTTTAATTTCATTATTAAAGGTTGGGTAATTCATTTTGGTTAGTTGACACATCTTTTCCTTATTTGGTTTATAGAAATTTATATTTCACATTAGCCTTTACAAACTAGGTTACAAAGTGGTTTTTTTATACCCATAAATAAAGTATGTCAGTTCAAAATTGGGAGACACTGTATTTTTTATATAAACGGAGATATACAGAACTTCCTATTATACGTTTCCTTCCTCCAGTAAAATTTTCTAGTTTAATCAATAGCTTATTAAAAATGTTTACGCACCTGCAAGATACTGCTTAACTGCTTTGTATATAACAGATTAAGTAAGAATAACCTTGTGGTTGTAAAAAAAACTGATATATACATATGTATGTATATATTTAATCGTCCTTGTCTGGCTCACGTATAGTATACCGCATAGGTGGATTACCGCTGCTTGGTTCTCGAGCTTCACTGTTTCTGTTGCATTTTCACCTGTTATGTGCGTCGCACTATGCACTCATCTTGTGCAGGTGTACGAACGATTGTTCTGCACCTGTCCGAGCCTTTTGCCATTCCAACGGTCAACGAGTTGTAAAAACAGCCCTAGTAACCAAAAAATCAGTAGTTTACTAGTGCATTTATTATATATGTATAATATGTACATATAATTTTACAATTTCATTACGGAAGGCATATTTATGTATCATAAAAGATTTTATAACAACGACTTTCACTGAATGAACTGATATTCCTGGCACATTCGTCTGTATTTCTCTTTTCCATAATTCCACATATTAATTTATTTATCTGAACTAGCATTTGGCTGTATCACCTTAATACATATGTATCTCATTCACCATATACCATATACACCAAAAACCTGTTCCTTCCTTTATTACAGCCTTACAGCTTCTATCGCAACTGGTATCTGTTTTCTAATAGATCCAATATTTATTTGGTGGATCTCCTTTATAATTGTATTACTCTTAATCACTTGTAATTAATATGCATCAACAATGATTCATCATTGTACGGGAGTGAGTCAAATATAAACCGGAACTTGTTTAAATAAATGTAAGAACATTTTTGAGTACATCTTATTTTTCTACATAGTCCTCTTTTATTAATACATTTTACCCAACGATTGAAATTTTTTTAATGCCGTTATCGAAAAATGAAGTTGGTCGTGCCTCTAATCAATTGCCCACAAACGCTTTCACGCCTTGGTCGTCATCAAAACGCCGTCCTCCAAGTTCTTCTTTGAGCGGCCCAAACGTGTAATTGTCACATGGTGACAAATCCGGGCTATAGGGCGGATGTTTAAGTGTTTTCCAATGGATTGTTTCCAGCTTTTCTCGGGTCAAAGCAGCTGTATGTGACCGAGCGTTGTCGTGAAGAAGAATCACACTTGGGATAGGCATATCTCGTCTTTTCCGCCGAAAACCCAGTAGTAAGCGGCGTTAACTGTACGCTGCTCATGAAGGAAATCAATGAGCAGTACCCCTCTGCAATCCCAAAAAGAAACAGTGGCAAGAATTTTGCCTGCAGAAAGACGAGTTTTGGCTTTTCGAGGTGGGTCTTTTTCAAGGTATGCCAAATTTGTTATGTCATAGATTTGGGTCTTTGAAGGGGTTTTGTCGGCAAACTATGCAGTCATTCGACGCAAAATTTCAGCCGGTTTTACGCCCTCCCGCGTCAAAAATTTGATAATGAAGCGTTGCTCAACGGATGTACATATGTACCTCTTGCTCAGACATGATGCTACTGATAGTTAATCTAATCGGCCTTGGCGAGCCGCGCCGATGGAGTCCCCGCCTCTTCACACCCCTACCTAATATATATCAAGACAGCGTGTCAGTCCCTTTACCCAACGAGCGTTAACATAAGAATTCCTGTTTATATTTGACTCACCCTCGTATCGATCTATAGTCTAATAAGGCTGAGATGAAATCTAACAATGTATTTCAGTAATCTTTAAAATTTATTTGAAGTAAGTCATTGCTTGTTGGTAAGAAGTGTTTATATAAATCCACTAAAATAACTTCGTTCTTAATTATCTTATATGTTTTATTTATTATATAAAAGTTATTCGAAAATTCTATGAAATCTTGAAAGTTAATGCTGTGACGAGATATCGTCTTATGATGACTTTAAATATCAAATTATCTATATTAAATGCACACTGATCTTTAAAAGACTACTTTATAGGCATATCACCATGTCATAGATAAGCATCTATAATAACTCAGAGCGTTTAAAAAAAAATCATTCATAGTCTATCATCTATGTTAAATGATTTAGCAAAAGTAGAATTTGTTCTTCAGAACCTTCAGGTTACAGAAAACAGATTCTACTTTTGCTAATCATATCTTAGATATTAATAATATGAAAATCCTACACTATGCCAGCAAAGGTTTAAAACTTGATTGGTTAGAAGCAATAGAAATCTCCTCCTGGAGTAGGTTGGCACCTTTGGTGTGAAGATAACACTAACTGAGTTTTCCACAAAACACCAAAACATTATACACTACACTCGACGCTCGTTTCGTCAACAAAGTTGGCATCATCTTGAGATGATTAAGGCTCAATAGTTGGTATAGTTTTAATCATCTCCAGATGATGCCAACTTTGTTGGCGAAACGCGCGTCGAGTGTAGTGTATAGTGTTTTGGTGCTTTGTGGAAAACTCAGTTAGTGTTTTCAATAGAAATCTATAAATACAACCATAGTGATAATTTTAATATGTTAAATGATCATGTAGATATACTATATTCTCCTCTTTTTACTGTTCCAAAATTAATTAACCCCCTGAATAATAGTTCTTAATAATATTCCTGGAAATTCCCATAATTTGATGGTCGGGATTGCACCATTTATAAAACACGTTTTCCCTGTAAACCTTAATTACCTGTTTATTGTCATAACCTTTATTCTATGTAATTGGACAGTATATATTATAGGAATCGAATTTTTGTATTTTATTCTTAGTTGAATCATCGTTTCGAAAATGACATAAAAGTGTAAAAATTGCAGTCGTGATTTTTGTGTAAATATGGTGATATAAAACTTAGTAGTTGATTTACTTAATTACGTGGGAATTATGAACTACCACAGAGTAATGGCTTCCTCGATCAATTTCTTAATATCTTCTAACCTAAAAATGAACAATTTTCCTAAAGAAAATTTTCAAATAACTAGTCTATACAGAAATCAAAATTAAAGTCACTGAACTACATATACTTAACTATTTTAAAACAAAAATTTTTACCATTTAAATTTAAAACAAATTATTACGTCTTAAAATCTATGAGAAGGAGAAAATAGCTGTAAAAGTTTTCAAAAAATATGTATATGGATATGAAGCTTCATTACTTTATGAAAATGGTGTAAAATTTCTGGAGTAAAATTTAACATCGGTAAAATGGGTACAACTCTACTACACTAAACTCTCTGCCACTACAATTGTAAACTTTATTTTAGGTATAAAACCAAATGTTGTACACTTTACTCCACATGGAGTGGATTATAATCCATGCGATGTAATTATTCTACAGGTGATAATGTATTGTATTGTCATGAAGACGAACACCGTCACTGATGTTACTGTGTTATGAAATTGGCAGCACTGAAGATATTGCTTCGTTATAACACCTTCACCCTCGATGATCAAATGTCAATCTGTAATGCCATAATTCATCGCGCTGATAAACATTATCGCATGATAAAGAGTTGGATAGCTTTTTTTCTACTTTTTATCGGTGAGGATATTGCAGCGGTTGTTCTACGATCTCCCCAATTCAAGTTTCACGATGTTCAAACAATACATTCTTTACTCTTTACTACAATGCGAAAGACACGCAATACTACTCGCAGCAGCGTCGAAGGTAAACTGACCCCTACTTAAAATGCAGGCCATCTTTATATGTAGGCATATGCGTGTGTATTACTGAGATAACTATACTATAAATAAAATAAATTGCTTCAATAAAAATGTTTTAATTAGATGTGTTAGAACTCTATATTTGAAAAACTATCTATTATATTATATTTAATTTTTGTTTGAGTTACTTTAGTAACGAATATCAGGGTATTACATATATACATATTGTATGTATATATTTTATAAGTAATAATATTAGTAGTTACTACCGGAATTAATAATAAATAAAAAAATATGGTTTAATTTAATTTTTCTGTTTGAACACAACCTATTGAGAGTTTACATCTTTTCTGTTTGGAATTTGAATAAACATTATCGGCATGCGAAAATATATTATCATACGTTTACAATGTTTACGTAATATTTTGTCCATTATAGAAAACGGTGTACCTGTGTCTATCTACCTACTACTTTAAAATGTAGAACCAAGCTAGATCCACTTTCACCTGGTGACGATAGCCTGTTCATCCGGAAGTTGTGTCGTGCCTCAGCGCTGGCCTTGTAAAAACAAGATTTTAAATAAATAGCGTTAATTTTACAGTGTGGAACCAACTTGAAATATGTATATCAGACGTCGTCAAATTATAATTTTTGTTTGCTGAGAGCTCACATAGGTATGTATGTGCCTACTCTGTATTATATAAGAAGAGAATCATTAAAATTCAATTTACAAAATTCAAAAAGATAAAACGTTATACAGGTGTTTTTTCGACATGACATCGACACGCTTCTCGAATGACGAAAATGTCGTCTAAAATGGATTTTTAATTACAAGATATGTCGTCGTTCATATGGAATATAGTTTGTAAATATCAATAGAAAATTGGTATTGGTATAAAAAAAAAATTAAGGACGATCACGATATACGTAAATCTATTAATCAAACGATGATAAATATAATCTTAGATAGCTATGTAAAGTGATCTGAGTAGAAACACAATAAGTGAGTAAGTAATATTGAAAAGATATTACAAAGATATTACACGACCAATCTTAAAATTAGTGTGAAATTGGTTGAGTTAATTATCTTAGAACAATGTACTATTTTTTTACAGTATTTGTTTTGTACATTGCCTGAAATGCCGTGTACAATTCACACATACGGATAATTCGACAAATTCGATGAAATATGCACGACCACAACACGTGGTGGAAAAGAATCGACACGTCTAGTGTAAACGTTACTACATTTTGCTGTTAAATATACACCTTCATGAGGTTGCACAAACATCCATGTACTACTAAGTACAAGTTTAGTACAAATAATTTTGGAGGAAAGACACATATTTTAAAGACATTCTATGAGGGAGCTAAAATACGCAAAATAAGCTAATACATTTATTCACTAATAAGACTGTTATCCTTTACAGAGACAAAGAAAGTTTAAGTAATTAAAATAAATGAACAACATTTATTAATATTAAGACGATATTGAACTACGTACAATTTTCCAAAAACTGTTGTCAAATTCGACATTTAATTATGTACTTTTATAAATAAAGGGTCTTTCAATACGGGCGCTCGATTTTTAAACGTACATAAAACAAGTTGGGTGTGAGATATCCACTCATTTTTTTTTATTTGAAAGACTATTTTATGGCATTAAGTATGGAATGTAACGTCGCGACCTTGCTTGGTGGTACGTATTCGGGATATCCAATTTTCGATGACTTGCGCATAAACCTGCGATTTAAAATAGACACAAAGGAAAAAGTCTAAAGGTGTTAAATCGCACGATTTTGGTGGCCAGTTCATACTGCCGCTGCGTGAGATAACCATGCCCTCAAATCGCTCGTACTAGCGCCGTCCTGTTGGAATTACATGTCATCGGTATAAACATCATCCAGTTTAGGCCACAAAAAGTTGCTTAACATCGATCTGTAGCGCTCACCGTTGACGGTTATGGCAATGCCGTTTCGTTTTGGAAGAAGTACGGACCGATGAATCCCTCAGACCAAAATCCACACCAAACAGTGACATTCTCGGGATGCATTTGGTGTTGGTATATCTCATGTGGATTGGTATCGTCCAAAATCCGACAGTTTTGCTTCTTCACATATCCTTTCATCCAATAAATGGGTCTCGTTGCTAAATATGCTTTTTTTGGCGAAATTTGGCTCCAACTGCTCCAGAGCTCAATCAGCGAACACATGGCGTTGTCTACCGTCGTTTAACTTAAGTGTCGTTTGGATTTTATACGAGTGCAGACCCAAGTCCCGACGCAAAATTCTCCAAGTTGAAGTTGCAGAAAGGCCAAGTTCTTGTAAACGACGATAAATTGACTGCCTCAGGTTTTTCCGTACACTCTCACGCACAACAGCGATGTTTTCAGCAGACCTTGAGTTTCGGTGATGTACGGGTGTTGGCTGATTATTTATCAAACCGGTTAACTCGAATTTGGCCACCAAACTTCGAATAGTCGACTCGGCGGGATGATGATATTTGATGATTTTCACGCGTTGTTGAACGTTATAACCTTCTATGATGATTTGCCATACACTACTGAATCAACAAATTTGACAGATGTTGCTTTAACAACATGGCCGCTATAACCTAACAAATTTCGAGCATCCCTATTAAAAGAACATATAATACTAGTAGTATGTTTTAATGCACGATGATTGTTTCGTAATATAGCTCTGTAATATTTATAACGCATTCCATGTTTACATCTTTGGAGTGCAAACCAACGAATCTATCTATTCCCAAAGACCAAAACCAAGAGAGACATACCAACCAAAATATTTAAATTTTAGTGGAGATACGTAAAAATAAATAAATAAATAAATATGTATATATATATATATATATATATATATATATATATATATATATATATATATATATATATATATTTGGTTATTTTAAATTTTAATGCAAGTACTCTTGTCGAATAAAGCGTACATCCGATACAAACAGACCAACTAAATCGATGTTAACAATATCGCTCAAGGGGGTGTAGTGAACGACGCTCTGGCTTTTTACGCCCACACTCCGAGTTTAACACTGAGTAACCGAGTGACAGTCGCTTTTTTCACATGACCTTTTCACTTTCGGTTCGAATTTGAATCGACATGAATGCTTATAAGGTATGACCAGATCTTCTAGGTAAATACGAGGGTGGATCAAATGTAAACGAGCCTTTTTAAATTTCGCGCCGGATAGTTGTTCAAGGTGAATACGGGCGTTAGGAGCTTGAAGTGGGGATATTAGGTGGCACGGAGACGACGCATCGTATTGCTGTGTTTGTTTAATTAGTAGCAATCACAATGAGTGAGAAGATGATATATAGCAGCGTTGAGCAACGAAATATTATTATGTTTCTTACACGCGAAAACGTGAAACCAGCTGAAATTCTGCGCAGATTGCAAGCACAGTTCGGAAATGAAACGCTTTCGTGGTCACGTGTAAAAGTTTGGTGCAAAGAATTTAACGGAGGGCGTAACCGTGTCGAAAATGTAAATCATCCTCGTCGTCCGCGCACCAGCATTTCGCCGGTTAACATTGCATGCATTAGAAACTGTATTGAAGGGAACCGCCACGCCACGGTGCTTCAGATATCTGTTGAACTCGGCATAAGCTATGGGAATGTCCACACAATCATAACGAAAGACTTGAGATTCCGAAAAATTTCAGCTCGTTGGGTCCTAAAGTTGCTGAGTGAAGATCAAAAAGCTGCTCGAGTTCGCATCTCTCAGGGGTTTCTCACTCGATTTAGAGAGGAAGTTAAAGATTTTTTGCGCAAAATTGTAACCTGCGATGAGACGTGGGTACACCATTATACCCCAACATCAAAACGAGCAAGCATGGAGTGGCGACACAAAGATGAATCAAACCCAGTGAAGCCGAAAACACGTCTGTCTGCAGGCAAAGTTTTAGCCACGGTCTTCTGGGACTGGAGAGGGGTGCTGTTGGTCGATTTTTTGCATGAGCGAAGAACCATTAACGCAGCCTACTACTGTAACCTCCTCAATCAGGTAAAATTTGCTTATCGCCGAAAAAGGAGGCCTCATACCGCAGCTTTAACGAGCGATTTCAGACCGATGAACAGGTGGAAGCGTTTGTGCGCACCTGGTTAGACGCCGGTCCTGATTCTTTTTATGAAAACGGGATAAAAAAACTACTAATCCGTTGGGAAAAATGTATAGACAAATAATGGGGATATGTAGATAAATAGAGAAATTTGTGTTTTTGTGAAACTTTTCAAAATAAATGTTTGATGAACAAAAGCTCGTTTATATTTGATCCACCCTCGTAGTAAATTATTCCATAATTATATTGTCGCAGATAACCTCCAAGCTTCCTGGATTGATCGGGGATAACGATGCCAATCGCTTAGAGCTAGCTCAGATTGCCGGCGCGGAGTATCCGGGCCTAGCCTGTAGTCTTCAGGGACCACAGTCCCTGAATTGGGGAATTTGTGTTGGTTGAACATGAAACAACTTCAAACCCTGTTGTTTAAGTATTTTACAAACGGTTGTCTGCATTAATTGAAATTGGTTTGTAATAGGTCTTATATTTATCTGTGCGTCAATTTTTTTCGTATCGACAATTTTCTTGAAGTTCTACGCCACGACATATACAACAAAATACACAACAAAACGAGAATATAGTTCTTAAAAAAAAAAAATTAAAAAATAAAATAAAACGGACAGCATTACAGCAACATCTTTATGTTGCTGTAATGATGTATAGTTTATTTCATCACTATTTGCCAAATACAAAATCCCAAACGGCTCTTATCTCATACCGTGGGTTGTTTTTATGGCTAGGCTCAGGTAATCTGTTCCATTTATCGGCAAGATAAGAGAGTTTTTTATTTGGCAAATAGCGATGAAATAAATAGTATATTTAATTCTTACATATTTTATTTTTTAGTTACATATAATATAGGTAATTACTAAAGCATCTATTCCCGCGAGGTGCAACAGAGTCGAACTGAGGTCACTATTATTACAGGAAAAGAATTGTATGTATAAAAAAATGTCTTAGTCGGTCTAGGTTTTTGAGTAGCACGGAGACCGATGACGATATTGAGTTTATTAAACGGCAGTATCCAGGAGTTTTCCTAAACACATCTTGCAATGTTTTTAATGAATGTACTAACTTCACTTGTATTGTGGTTGTTTATTATTTGTTTAACAACATCTAATACCATAAGTTGTTTTTGTAACGATAAGCCATGTGTTTTTAATTTTTTTATTGCAGTAATTAATATGGAATAGTTACTATTATTGTAACGGACAGTTTTGCACTGTGCGTATGGCATTGCTTTCGTTGGGATCAGACCTAAAAGTATACTTTTTAGTTCCTGAGATTCTTATCATAAAGAGGTACAGCTTCTAACCAAGTACCTCATCTTGTAGTGTAGCAACTAGTTTAGGAGGTAAATATATGTGTGGCTTCTTTAGAACTTCTCCAAACATCTTCTCCGAGCAGGAACTTTTACAAAAAAAAAAAATATTCTCTATTATCTCGTTAACTAAATGAAAACTACTCATATTGTATTTGCTATTGGGTTAAGTGCATGAGCTGTACATGTAAAGTGTATCATATTCGAAAAGTTTCAGTTAATATATCTTCTCCTTCTCTCAAGTAGGTATGCAGCTACGTCCTTTAGCATTACTATTACTTAACACTGACTTAGTATTCCACAAAACATCAAAACACTATAGACGACACTTAACGCGCGTTTCGCCAATAAAGTTGACATAATCTGGAGATGATTAAAACTGTCACTGTCAACTGATCAGTTTTAATCATCTCCAGATGATGCCAACTTTGTGGCAAAACGCGTCGAGTGTAGTGTATAGTGTTTTGGTGTTTTTTGGAAAACTAAGTCAATGTTATCTTCACGCCAAAGGTTCCAACCTACTTCAATATTCCTATTACTTTCCGAGAATTTGCTTGATATGGCCATACGCAGTGAAAGCTCTCAGTCACAAAATATGTAAATTGTTTTGTGGTTAGTTCTGTCTAATATGTTAGAAGCCACTAAATAGCTATCACTAAGCACTGTTAAGACTTACATATATTAGTTTGTGGCAGGGTGTTTATTAGGGTTAAAGTAAATGGTTTCGCTTCCCTAAATTGTACTTTAGTACGGGAAAAGTCTGCTGAATTTTATTTCGGGATATTTTACTGTGATAAAATTATCTTGAACTTTCAGTTACCTCGACTGTGTATTTTAATAGCCTGTTCCAGCAGACTCGATGGTCAAGAAATTGATACAAATACTAACCACCATCGTGTTACTAATAGATGCCAGGGACAGACTATAACAGGAATAACCAACAGCCGACCGGGATGCATTGCTGCATAATACACTGCCGTGTATATAACCTATGTATTAGACACTTTTCATAACTATTTTAGAACGTTTTATTTAAGGTGTTCATTATTGTTGCTTATTTTCAATAAACCTATGTGCTGATGTAAACACCGATGTTTATTTCATGACCCTTGCAGCAATAATAACAGATGTGGTATAGCAGTACGCCATGCGCCATAGTGATACGAAACAAGATCACAGTTAAAAACAAGCACTGATAGGTTTAATGCACTAAGTAAAAAAATTGACACTGAACATTAGCAGGCGTCAGCTGCTTCGTCTTTAATGTAGTACACAAAATTTTCCCCAACGTGGTTGCGAATGTTTTGCAGTACATCCTTGTATATCCGGTCAACATATCTATTTTTTGGAGTAGTTGGATTATGGAGTTTTCGGTCCATATATTTTTCAAGAAACTGGTGTAATGTTGTTCTTCATAGGGTACGGTTCTTCAGTTTATGTAACGAAATATCATTTGCCAAAAAGGCTACCGCGAGGTCATAGAGAAATATAGTGTCATCGTTGTCATGATCACTAGACCCAAGCATGGCTTTGCACATCTCTTCTTACCTTACATTACCTTTTTAGACGAATTAATAATTCGTTTACACACATTACAAATTAGATCATTTCCTCTAACACATATGTCCGCAAACTATTCCCAGTCACTGTCAGTCTAGGTTTTGTAGCAATATCGTTGCTATAAAAATGGACAGCGGAAGCATATCGTTACTTAGTTCGCATTTATTGCGGCTCGACGGATTAAATTGTTTAGCAATTACTTTCAATAAATTTGACCATCATTCTTAATGCTTGCATGTTAATATAGATAATACCATCGGATATAAGTTGAATAATTGGAAATCACGAAGTTGGGTGTCTACTGCTTTAAGTTTTGACAACTATAAACGCCATGTATTCGTATATACATACTAAAGAATACTTATGTTCTACGGATTATAATCTATTCCTTGCAACATAAAATATATACTGTAGTATATTTATATCAGTTTTTACGTAAAATATATTAATATTTACGATCATAATGGTATAAAATATTGCTAATGCACAGGTAATAGGTATGCTGGAAATAATGAGCTTTACCTTGGTAGATTTTCAAGTGTATTGTTTGAAAGTGTGAGAATTTACTAATGAAAAGAGGTCTTAAATCTACTAACGAAAGGAGACAGCACTAATTACAAAATTCTCTAACAATAATGTCTGTTATAAAATGAGTTTAAAATTAAAGAAAATGCTTTATATATTATTCATATATATTCATTAACTGTAACTCGATCTCCCTATGAAATTTGTATGACTAAAAATTATATTGGAAGAAATCTTCAAAATACTCTGAATTTGTTTGGATGTAACTTTGGGATTGATTTGATTTGATTTCATTTGTGTCTTACTGAGTAGAGTTTAAAAAATTAATGTAGACTGTATAGACTATAGATGACCAGATTGGATAGACTTAATGTTATTTAAAACCATCAAATATAAAAATAATCACATGTTACAAACCTCATCTCACCAAAGACAAAATATGCATGGGGTGTAAAATTTACATAAATTATAAAATATGTATTAAGTGAACTGGTTTAAGATTACAAGTAAGGGTAGAAAATGGTAATCGCAGTGTTTCGGTGGCATATATTCAATAACATCCTAGTAGATATTTATTAAATTCAGTAAATTGAACTGGAGAAGTACTACGGGAATATGGAATTGAAATTTATAAAAGTTTAGAATATAATTGTATAGTAAAACGTTTATATGCGTGAATATTGAGGAAGAAAACATATTACGTAAGGCACCGTTTTCCCGGTAGATCAAACTATGTACTAGGTTTCTTTCTATTCACCTCAGAGTCGCTAGTAACATCAGATTCGGAAACATCACTATAGATTTATGTACTGGCCGTGATGTGGAAATGATTCAGCATTATAATGAAATAACGGCTCTCCGGGGACAATAATATAATAGAGGTAGAAGAAGGGCATAAAAGTTTATTATTACTATGTTGAAAAAGTAATAATGATCAAATGAAGTACTCGGGAGTGAAATATCTAACGATAGGAAAATTAGGAGAGCATTTTAAAGTGATACTCATTCACGCGTTCTATTCGTGCAGAGCTACCAAATAACAATAAACCAACACAACTTCAAAAGTCAGCTGTTGTAGGCTTATTTTGGAGGGCTGGAATTCCCGGGAAATATCCAAGGATTATTGAGATGGAGTGCAGCGTATCGTATTAAAATTATGACCGCTTATGGAGTGCGGGTGTATAGGAATAATTGGGCCATTTTTAACAGAGAATTTGAATAGTCAATGGTAATTCTTGTCTGACTATACTGAACTTGACCCCAATGTTATTTTTATTAAATAATGTTGATCAACTTAAATTTAGAAATTTTAAATTTAGTTAATATGATACATACATATCAAAATTAACTATTTAAATGTACGATGGTTATTTCCTGGTTGTGACGAATACGTAAATCTTCCTCTTGGAAAAACATTAATATAAAGTGTCGGAGAAAGATGACCAAATGAAAGTATAACTAAATCTGTCAATGATATCACAAACTATAAATTTATATACAAATCGTGTAATACAAGGTGGTGAAGTATGGGTATATATGTCAAAGAATTTTTAAATGTAACACATGTTTTGAATGATTCTAGCAGTGTTGAAGGTAGATACCAGGCATCTAAATATGAAACAGGAATTTTTTATATAGAAAATACACGTTTATTGTATGAAAATGATAAAAAATATTTAATCGAAGTATTACCCATTGCTAGCTATACACTTTTCCCATCTCTCTGACAATTTGTGGATTCCATGCCAAAGAATTTCTGGCTCTTTTGGGGCAAACCAATCATCGAGCCATTTTCATACATTTTCATAAGAAGTGAAGCCCTGTTCAGCAAGTGCGTGTCCCATCGATGCAAATAAGTAGTAATGAGATGGAGCCAAGTCTAGTGAGTAAGCCGCATGCGAAAGTATTTCCCAACTAAACGCCTCAATCGTTTCCTTGACCGGTTTTGCTGTGTGTGATGGCGTGTTACCATGAAACAAAATCACTTTGTGTTGCCTTTTTTGATAGTCTGGTGGTTTTTCACGCAAAGCTTGATTAAAATCGATCATTTGTTGTCTGTAGCGTTCAGTATTAACGGTTTGGTCAGGTTTCAGCAGCTCATAATAGATCACATCTTTTTGATCCCACCAAACACAGAACATTGTCTTCCGTCCATAGCGATTTGGCCTTACAGTCGATGTCGATGGCTCGCTTGAAGTTACCCATGATCTTTTACGCTTAGAATTGTCAAAATATATCAACTTTTCGTCGCCAGCTACAATTCGATGGAGAAATGACTTTCTTTCGTACCTGGCGAGTAGCATTGCGCAAATGGTTTTTCGGTTTTCCTGCTGCTTTTCATTCAGTTCATGTGGAACCCATTTTCCCATCATCTGAATCTTTCCCATGACTTTCAAACGTATGGAGACGGCTTCTCGCGTCACATTTAATTGATCCGCGAGTTCTTGTTGTGTTTGAGCATCATTCTCATCCAACAATGCTTGTTTGCAATTCGCTATCTTCAAACTCTTTCGGTGGTCTTCCACGTTCTTCGTTTCTCACGTGAAATTTGCCACTATTGAATTTTTTAAACCGCTCAAAGCACTGTGATTTACCAAGAGTATGCTCACTGTAGACTTCGACAAGCATTTGATGCGATTCTGCAGCAGTTTTCTTCAAATGGTAACAGAAAATCAATGCTGTGTGCAAATCGTTACGTTACGTCAATTACTCCGTTACAAGAACGTTTACGTCATAATTACGTAATGAATACGAAGTAGAGTCGTAATCGCTACTTTAATGAAACTTGCTTGAACTACATATGTTGTAGCACTTTCCTTGTTCTGTACACCTATAATATAATATTCTTTAATTTTTTTCGTATATAAACGTAGGAAGATTAATTTCACGATACCTTTATTAATACCTACCTATACTATTACAGATAAAGGCACAGTAATTATTTCAGTGTTGTCAACGTACAAAATTAAAATCCTCACGATTTTTCTATGAAATATGATATATGATAATAATAGACGAAAAAATAATGAAGCACCGGATCAAGTCAATCCGGATTAGGTTCCTAAAAACACAAAAGTGCAAAAATATTATGGAAATTGTATTTTAAATATCGCTATTAATTAATTAAAGATAATTACGCATTAATTTTATATATTGGTGGTACTGAGTATACAATATTATTTTTAATAGTTATCAGATATTTCATTTAACATAATGGCGCTCAATAATAAATATGGCGTATATTTAGAGAATGACTATAGTTATTTGGTGTGCACTGATAAGTGAAAGTTACTTTGGAGAATTGTTTATAGGCCATACAAACGTTATTTTCACTCTAAATTACTACTGTATAGTTAATAACTTTAAAGGACCAGGTAAAGTTTCTACAACGTAACGTTTCTTTGGAACTACTTCAAAATTCTAAAAAAAGTGATAATAAATAAGTAACACTACACACTACACAATTGTTGGTACTCCTGTATATTCCTTCATAGTTTTAATAATTTTAAAGTAATTTTACTTGGTGATTATATACTTGGCGAATTTGAAAGTAATTTTACTTGGTGATGATGATTCAATAAATTTCAAAAGTTACTCAGAAGTAATAGCACTATATGTATAGTACTGTTTCCAATAAGCAGTGAAAAAAACTATATAATGATTATAATATTCAGGTTTAAAGCAATAACCGTAATGTATATTTAACTGTAATGTCATATATTTAGTAGCATTACCCACTGCCCACTGGTAGTTCCGCTCTCGGCTGAAGCAACTTATATACTGCTGGGGATTTGTACACGGATATGACCTCAATATCGACTTATTCAATGATAAGGTACTACCTCAATGTTGATCATCTTACAATTTTCATCAGCAGCTTATCGTAGAAACTACAAGGACAACATAATATTCACAACAGTTAATTGATGTTATATTTACTAACAGCGACTTTATTGGTTGTAAACTTGAAGTCATGAATGCTGGTTTCATCTCATATGACAATGTAATTTTTAATTAGATTTTATATCATCACAAACTGTTCCTGAATTTTTAATATACCGTGATTTTAAAAACTTTTCATACGATGACTTCCAAAATGATCTGAACAATATACAATGGGAATTGTCCCATTTTATAACGAATATTAGTTCGTTATCTTCCAAAAATTAATGATAAAATAAGTTTACTAAACACTTACATTATTGAGTTATCGATAAACATGCTACTTTTAAATCAAGTTATGTAACTAAACCTTATGCTCCTTAGATAACAAATAATATAAAAAACTTAAAACAAAGAAATGAAGTCCTTAGTAAGTATAAGTGAACGAAACTCATTTACAGTTTCTATTTTTATATTATATATTATACATATTATATATATTTGTATATTAAAATCAAATGCTCTTTTAAAAAACATTGTCCTTTTATTACTCACATTGTCTGAAATGCGGTTGTTTTCATTAAGCTTTTAATAAGAAAACCCTCTCGTTAATAAAATTCTTCCGAAAACCAATGTTATATACTGCCCACATTGTCAATATAAAAAAATAATACCACATGTGTATTATATAATAAATAACAAAATCATGTCAAACTTACAATCAGAGGTTAGGAATGAATATAACACTGAGACGTTACTTTTATGTAATAAAGCAAAGTTAAAATTAAGGTCACCAGCTCTAAGAAGTCTTAATTTGCCAGGTCCATAATTTTACCATTAATGTAATACTTAATGTAATACTTACTTTAATGCATCTATTCCAAGGTTTTCTGGAAACTCCTGGTACTTTGTTGAACTCTATGTATATAATATGACATATACGTACAGCACTATATTGTAATTATTTTATACATTTTTGAAAATTTATATACTGTTATATGATACCATTAAACTGTCAATTATTCAGTAATTTGTGGCAGTTGCCTGAAATAATACACTGATCTATTTTACAGTCACTCTAGTTTTATGTTTTTTTTTTTTTACTCAATTTGGCTTGGAATAATTTTACTCATTTTAACATAAATAAGAAAGAGTATGTACCCGAGTTAACTTTAACAATAAAATAATTTTATACTTAATACAATATGATGTTAATACAATATAATTCAATATACTGTTGTAGTTCTGATGCAAAAGAATATAAAGATATAGAATATAGAAATTCGTAACGATTTTTATACATTCTGTACTAGAAGGATACACTTATAGGTCACTGATCCATCACTCTTCTTTAAAATTCTTTCTTTTTCTTTAAAGTTCTTTAAAAATCTGATTATACTTAAAAAAAGAACTTGCTAAAGTATATATAATGTACTCGTACTATTTGGGTGCTTTTTCTATGGAGATCAATAGGTACAACAATTTAGGATCGATAATCTTTACAGTCCGGTGATATTTTTATGTTTAATGACGAAGATAGTATAATGAAGATGACACCTGACTCCCTTTAATGCATACCAACAAAAGTTTCCATCATGCACAATATTTATCGTTTGCGATTAGACACAAATATTTCTCATCGTAACAATTCTGAATTTTGAAGAATAATACGTATACTTGTTTTGGTATAAAGGCGGGCAGGAAACGTAGAGCAAGTAAAAGATAAGATAATTTACACTGAAAAATAACCATCATAAAATAGTGGAAAGTTCTTGTTCCTTTAAAGTTAAGTAGTTTATTTCTATACTCATATGTGATCTGCCTCCAGAATACTATATTTTTGAAACGTTTGAAACTAATTTATACATATTTGACGAATCGAAAAACTAAATAATCTATAGCATGTATTAATTTTTTTTTGTTATATTGGCGTTCAAGTTCAGATCAATTGCTCTGTTCTTATTAGTTTTTTTCTCTGACTTTCTTAGGATATGCAATAGACAGGCAAATTTAGGAACTTTATATATAACATGTTTTCTTCTTAAAAATATTGTGTAAAGTGTTTTTTATATTCAATAAAACCTCACAAGAATGAAAAATCCACGCAGTTAATTTTATCGGTGTTTGTATAACAGATAATATTAGATAAATGTATTATTTTTAGTTGTGATTATATCACTATCAGTGAGTTTTTCATGAATTTATTGTATATTTATTACTGTTCAGTTATTCATTATATATCATATTATGAATTAGAATATTAGAAATGCCAGAAATTCTTTTCAAAACTCACTTAGGTGTAGATATTTACATACAGTTAATCTAGAAAAATATTGGCATGTCCTTCTTCATAAATATTGTCTATATTCTATAACTATTCAGATTCAAATTTCTTAGTTTTGTTGTTAACAAAGTTATATTAATTAAGTATTAAAAAAAGAAGACCTAAGGCTGCTAAAACAATCTCTGTTGAAAACTCAGTAATATACATAGGTTCATAAATTGAACTTAATATAAAGATGCTGTGTTTATGTTTCTAAATATGAGTTCAATGCGAAAACTGTTCCACAGGGAAGTGACACATTGAATTGAAATAGGCAGTGTGAAATTTAATCATTGATATGATCAGATATAATATGTATACAGTGCGCGTCTAAAATATTTACCCTCCTTAGCTTTGAAACTAAGAGACCTAAAAGTGTAAAAATAATGTTTTAATATTGCAATATTGTGAACATTATTTTTAAATAGTAATTAACTAACACCTCATTGGGAAGCTGTTCCAAATATCTCTATAAATATCCAAAATAAAAATAACGTTATAATGTTGTCTTTATTTTGACATTTGTATTGTGATTTTTCAAAAAAAAAAAAGATTAAATTTGATAATGACATACCATCAAAATTTCTAGGTAGTGTCTCCTCGTAAAAGCTAAGAGTAAAATTTTTTCTTACAAACACATATTTCTTACAGATAAAAAGTCACATAGATGTTTTTACATATCTGAATTTTATTTTGAGCTGACATTAAAAATAAATTCTAGGTTAATGGAAAACAATAATTTTAATTCACAAATAACAGAATGACAAAAGTAAATAGTACTATTAGCCATCTTTAAAAAATTAAATAAAATATACATACCCAAAATGTGCAGCTCCCTCTTGCTGACAGTAGAACATCTTGTAAAACTATACTCTCACCCGTTTAAGTGTTTCTCCGGAAATTAACCTACATTCAGTTTATAATTAACCTATATTCAGTAATTCTCTACTTTAAATATTCGATGTTAGCGGGTCGTGTAGCGTATATCTTAAATTTTAAGGCACCCCATATAAAGGGATATAAAAGGGTTAAATTTGGAGGACGAGCAGGCCACTCTATTGTTCCCGGCGTATAACCTATTGTTACTGTCAGGCTATTAGGACACTGTTTATTAAAATAAACTCTTACTGCTCCATAATAGTGTGCATGACTACACTAATATACTATGCTCTATCATAGATAGAGCATAGCATATTACTCGCCAATGATGACGAACCTTTTTTCCGTGTAGGTAAATATTATATGACTTTATTTTTAAATTTGATAGCGTGGGTCAAAATTATACTAATTTTGTATTTAAATTTGACAGTAAGTCGAACATATGTGATAAAAAAAAAAAAAAGGTTGCAAACTCGATATTTAAATTTTATTTCGATAATTGTACACTAGATTCATAACGAAGGAAACAGTAAATATAGATTTTTTTATTAATAAAAGATATAAAAACTAAAGCTACTTTTCACATAGTTAACGCGATACTTGTTGTTGTTTGTTTTTAGACAATTCTTCTATATTTGGTTCATATTTCGAATTCATTAATTTAATACATTCGTTGCCAAGTAGATTTCTCTGAGTAGATTTTATAAAATTCAATGAAAAAAATAGTTTCTCACAGACGTACGTTGAACCAAACATGGTTGGGATGGAATTTGCTAGTTTTTTCATAGTATTCAGTACTTGGTAAGGAATCTCATTATTTTAGAATGATATTGTCAATTCTCTGTTCTATTATTTTATTTTTGTCAGAATTATATTCACAGTTTTTTTTTCTGTAACACTGTAATTGAATTGTCAAGTTTGTTTCTCCATTTAAAGCTGTTTTGAAATTCTGCTAATTCCATTTCTAAATAAGCAATATTTAGCCATGACAGAGTATTTAATTATTACTTAGTAAATTCGATTTCATGTGGGTACCAAATAAATTACATTGGATTTTCCAAATGTTTAAACTAATTAAACTGATCCAGAAAAGATTGTTTTACTCCTCCTAAAATTGATGTATATTTTCTTAATGCAATATCTTGAGAACTAATGCCATTTTCAAAAATTTGGAAATTTTGAAAATGACCTTTTACGTACGGAAAATATTTCATTACTTTCTGTTCTGTTCTAAATCATTTATATCATATATATATATAAGTAGTAGAGCAAGGGGGCTACCAGCTCACCCTCGGATTTGTCCGCGGACATTTGATGCGGATGGCATGTGTCCATCGGGAGTGACCAAAGATGTGGGTGGGGTCGCGAAGAGTTCTTGTGGATGATCAACAATGACCAGAGGGTGTAGAAAAAAGCGGCGGAGGGGGGCGAGGAGAAAAAAGCATGGTTAAGAAAAAAAGGGGCGTGGCTGCGTTAAGAAAAAAAAAACATGGCTGTATTAAGAAAAAAGAGGCGTGGATGCGAAAAAAGAGGGTGGGGGGAAAAACATGTCTGCATTAAGAAAAAAAAAGTGGTTAGAAAAAAGGGGGCGTGGCTGCGAAAAAAGAGGGTGGGGGTAAGAAAAAACGGTGTCTGCATTAAGAAAAAAACATAGCTGTATTCAAAAAGGGGGGCGTGGCTGCTTAAGAAAAAAAGAGGGTGGGAAAAAACATGTGTGCATTAAGAAAAAAGGGGCGTGGCTGCTTAAGAAAAAAAGGGGGTGGAGAAAAAAGGGGCCGTGGCTGCGAAAAACATGACGTCTTATGATTGGCGAATAACAGAAAAAATGTCTGACGTCTAATATAGGATGAGATAGCACAGAAAGAGCTTAGTAAAAAAAGTGTGACGTCAGAGCCTAAGATAGCACGCAGAAAGAATGTAGACGTCTATGATTGGCGAATAACGGAAAAATTTGTGATGTCATAGTCTTAGAGTATAAGTGTTGGCTGTTAAGACAAAAAACAGAGAAAAATGAATGTCGAAAAGGCCTTATTTCACTACATTTACGGTGATCAGTCATCAGGATAGCAGAAATATTCAAGACGTATGCACATATATTTAAATGAAATAATATTTAGTCCCAGATTCGACAAGTCTAAACTATTCAGATAAATAAAGTCGTAAATTTTGTTTGTTATTATAATAAAATATCCGATATCCGATAACGAATGGTGTTGGTATACGGGATAGAGTTTCCATATAAGGTTTTATTATTTAACACATTCAATTCAAGATTCATATGTATACAGGGAAATTTGAAATAATTATCTTCAGGCTAATTAAAAGTAATATACGAGGGGTATCGGAAAATAATAAAAAGACATAAATGTTTATAAAATCATATTTATTAACATATAAAAATACAATACTAATTAAAACTATGTAATAAAAAATATAAGAGCATAATATATAATTATAATACAGTATGTTTATTAATAGCAGTATAAAAGCACATTTTTTTATTTATAATAGGATTCAAAATTTTCGCTGCAGCTTCTATCCTGCGTTGAAATCGGTATCGGTCCAAGACAAAAAATTCCCAATATCTTAATCTTGATGTTCTATATGCATAGGCCCACGTGAACATTATATACGTTTGATTACGACTCTCATCGAACGTAACTCGCTTTATCTTCTTTTCATTACTCATTGTGGTAGTTTGTACGTGGACATCTGACGCAGTCAAAAGGGCCTTATCTTAAACTTTATCCGATTTCAATCGAATAAAGACTAAAATTCATTAAAAATTATTGCAAGAGAGAATACTTTAAATAGGTTAATAAATAAGAAAGTTATAGACAAAGAAACTGTATTTATAGTAAAAACAGAGGTTTTATTTGTTCTAAGTTGGTACTAAAAAGCCACTATATTTGGGTTGGTACACCGGTATGATGGTACGACTTGAAAACGTAACTAAAATGTTTGCTGTGCTATTGTAGACTAAATAAGCTGGTGAATAAACAAAAATTATCTGCAAAATGCTGAGTCATTTTTTTCTTTTAACCTACTTGTCGCTTATTACATAGAATGCAAATTCAACGTTAAAAACTAGTCTTGACTTGTTGAACAAAGTGTCGCCAGCTGGGTTAAGGAACGTGACTTAAATGTAAACAAACTGGTGTTTTGCCACTATTGTAGACTATGATTAAAGCCGACTAACATCTGAATTGAGATCAAGGTCATAAATCCAAATCGTATTAAATAACATCTGTCTTTAAAAAAAAAACACGTTACGTAAACAAGTCTGTCTAGTTAGGAGCTGTAATTTATATATTTTAAAAATGAAAACTGTACACACAAGTGTGCAAAATAAAAACAACAATTATTTTAGTAAAATATTTAATCAACTACATCTTCACTATAAAGATTATATTTTACAATATATTCAAAAGGTATAGTTTTTCTAATTGAGTATAATAATTTGAAGAAACCAGCTTCCAGTATTCCTACGCAAAATTCGTCTAGATTGATGGATCCCAGTAAAATTTGATTACATAAATTTTCAACACGACCATATGTTTCTAATGTATATTCAGTGTGATTATAGTGAACTACGGTATCAGTCTGACAGTCTTTAATATGATACATAACGTTGGAAGGCTCACTGATACTGAGTTCCTTGAATTTTTCTTGTGAAATATCTTCGTAGAGTCTTATGATGGCACCTCTTAATTCAGCATCAACCATTTTTTGCTAATATTTCTAATAAGACACTTCAGAATTAAAATCGAAGAACAGAGTGTAATGTAGTACAGTAGAATTGTAAGTGATTGTTGACTATTATAATCATTGAATATATCGACAGGGGTCACGCATGCGCCTTTAAAAATGTTCCAATCTAAATCTCCACTTGTACCATTTTGAAATTTTACTCTTATTTTATATCTTTTAGCATCATTTGGTATTGAAGAAAAAAACGTTGAAATATGATTATTTAGAATATAAGGTGTCATATTTTTCCAGTTGTTCTTTGTATCAAAGTAGACAAACATTTCTTTCGCATCATATGGACGATGCACATAAAGAACATTTTGATATATAGCATATAATAGAATAAACTGATGACCTAACGGCATCATGATTAATTATATACTATGCATGTACACATAGGCTATACTTATTTATTAACATTTTCCCTCTATATTTTTGTTGAAGGAATTTTTTCATGCTGTGGCGTAATATTCAAATTGGTAAAACTAATGAACATACGCTTTTTTTGTTCATAAAAGCTGATAGTTATTTTCAACTGCTCTAACTTTCTGTAATGTTCATTCAATAATAACTTGTATTTATCTGAAGGATGCATCTTACTGCTCAGACGTCTAGTAAACAACTAAAAAAATTATGGTAATACACACAAGGAGATAAATAAAAAAATTTTAGAGACCAATAGTTTTTTTTTTTGTATTTATTTTGGTAAATTTGAATACAACCAATCATATAGTTTTACACTATTTCTTATACTACACATACATTTAAAATTATTATAATGATGAATACATTGTGGAAAGTCTTTTAAAAAATTTGGTACACTGGTGATATGTTCGACATTAACTACAATAGGTGACGTTGTTGAAGTTTCCGCTAGTTCATGTAGCTTTCGTTCAAGAAATTCCTTCTTTTGATGTCCCTTTACGTAAACTATGTCGACGTCAGCCCCATTCAATAGGTGATCGCTTAGAATGTCATTTAATATGTCGTAATTTACATAACCGCTGCTATATTTTAGACCATGATGAAAACGTTCCAAATAGTTTACTTGTTTCTTTACTTCAGAACTTAACGTACTGTATGCCATTGGAGGTTTCAATAAATAATGAGCCCTTTGCATGCCACTTACAAAAGATATTTCTTTGGCATGAAATTCAGGAAGGCTGAACCCTTGCACATCGACGACAATCAACTTCATGATGTTCTCAGATACAATACTTTTAAAAGACTGAATTACTTTATTTGATACAAGTTTATTTTATGCTGCATTTCTTACGATTCCACTTAGGGGTAAATATTCGATTACGCGATCATGAATAATTATACAGTATGCCTTGGTATTCTGGGGAAATGATTTTCTGCTTTCAATTTCCAGTTTAACATCTACAGTGGAAGATTTTATAGAATCATTTCTTTTCGAACAGTCTATGACAAATATTGCCCGACCGCTGAAAGCATCAAAGTCAAGTATCGGTTTATTATTTGAGGCGAACATTTTAGAGAACTGCGTATACATATAATAGGCTTCAGCATATTTTTTACAGCTAAAATCTAATTTCATATCTTCATAGGGATAATATTCAGAGTTCAATGTTAATTTAATATTTGATATATCGATATTATCCAAGTAAGTAACATCTTGCATGCTTTTATCTTTTTTATTTGTTTGAAATGCAACAATAACGTATCTGGGGCTCTCCACATTAGTACACGTTTTAACGGACCATATTTCTTTCGTAGTGCTAGTGGTCAAAGCTGGTAATTCATGGGATTCCCATTGTCTATATGGAAGTAGAAGTGGCTTATCGCTATTTATTTGAGAGAGCAAATTTAATTTCAAAACATCATTCAGAAACACATGCTTGACTTTTAGCTCTATGCTGGTTATTGTTAGTTCGCCAATAGTATCGTCATTCGACACTTTAAAACAATTATTATCATTTCGAGCTCTAATTAGACGTAAAACTTGTTTACCGAAAATTACTCTCTTATAATCATGAAAAAATCCCAGCAAATGCCACAACGGTATTCTCAAAGAGAATGTTGTTTTTGTAGCATCATATGTTACCAGCTGTCCTTCAGGGTAATTCCAACCAGCAATACTAAGAGAAGTATCATCTTTTTCATAACATAAATAGCTTTTTAATAGGCTCACAGTTCCAGGATCTCGTACTTTATCTAATTCCTTTCCATTTAGTTCATAACTAATTGAATCAAATAAATATGCTCCTGCATTATTAGTGAATTCAACGGTGCCAGTACCCTCAACGTTCTTCTTTAAAGTTCCCTCAATCGATAGGGCGGCTTCGCTCATCAATAATAATGCATCCTGTTGATAAATAGCAATTTCTATTTCATCGTTGTTTCCAAATGATTTTACAAAAGGGTGATACGTTCGAATTTCATCCCTGACGATGGACTCATCGTAACTGGGGTCTTGAAATAACTGTAGCTGTTCTAACATTATAGCCCAGAGATTTTAAATAAAGAATATTAGCAAGAGTTAACGCTGAGGTCTTCTCATTACTCCTCTTCAAACACCCTCCACTGACTGAATGCCACAGATTAGAATAACTATCGTTTATATAGTTCTTTTGTTCAAATAGTAACCTCATAGTCCCTTTCTTAATTCTAATCGTACTATAATTTCTTCTCCTCGAAAATTAACTGGCTCAGAATTTTGATCAAGTATTTTCAATGTGATATTATGTATATCTGTTTTATTGTTTATTGGTAGAAAAATTAGGTTATAGGGTTCAATGTCTATTGCGTATCCGGGATCGACTTTCAATCCAAATTCAAAAATGGTGTGTGATGGTTTATTATTGTAAAATGCTCCTGTTGTAAGGTTGCAGTCCACGTGGATTGTTACCACCTTAACTATCTTAACAGGTAAATCTGACTGATATGGAATATCAGGTTTTAGAACTTGAGAACTATAACCTAATAAGGAGGCTAAACTGTCTTTGCGAGTAAAGTCGATTTCGAGCTTACTTTTAATTTCACACTTAAGCGTATTATTATTAGGCTTTAGAGAGAAATAGTCTTCAGTCTGTGCTACACCACTGGGTATTATTCGGGTCTGCAGATATGATTCAATATCACTTATTTCATATGAGCCTGTCGGTATGTGTATAACTTTTTCTTCTTCACCACCAAGTTGTCGGTAATAAAACTTATTATTTATCCCCTCTTCAATGTTTGGTATACTATTGTACGTGTGAAGTCCTATTAATGCTAACGAATAGTCGTACTGAGGATCAAGAATTATTGGATTATAAAAGTCCACGGAGAGAGTAGAACTTCGACTTCTTAACGTGAATATTTGAGACATAATGAATGAAAATCACACATGTTTATTATTTTTATAGAGAAATTCTAAACACAAATGTCCACAATTAATCGTATTGTATGTCTGATAAGCATCAGAATTATATTTAATTTTACATTTCGAGCCAAAGTACTTGACTAGTTCGATAGGTGGTTTTAAAGATCCAAAACTATCGAAATATAAAACAGAATTGTTCATTTTTTTGTAAGCTACCCAATGTGTTCCAGAGCCTTTTACGCTGTCTAAATTAATAATGGCACTTTCGTATTTTGTAGGTGGTGTAGTAGGTAAGGCGTCACGCATAAAGACACCTCTGAAATATGGAATTTTTAATTTTTTAACATATTTTACTAAATCAATGTCGGAAAGAGCTCTATTGGGTAGCTTCAATGGGAGTTTTTTTGTTTTTTCAAATATAAGCCATATCCTTTTTTATACGGTTTCATGTAGAGTCCGGATCCTCTTTTCCCTAACGCTACTGCCTCCAAAACTCTATTGTGTCTCTCGTCTTCTTCCAATTTTTTCTTAGAATTTTTAGCATCTATTACGGTCTTCGCCACTGCAGCAGCTCCTCCCGACAGAGCTCCTAATGCACTTAAGCCAGCAAATATCGGTATCAAAGGTAAAATACCACCAGTCTTCGGTAATGGTAGAATACGAGGGGTATTTATTTTTCTCTTACCGCCTGCATTCTTGACTGCAATTCGAGCTGCCTTTAACGTCATTGCAGCATCTTTTTTTAAATTGTTACTTGCATGTCTTTTCAGTACTTTAGATATATTTGTCAGGACAGCCTTTTGGAATGCGACTTTTCTACGTCCCCCTACACCCATACCTAGTTTACGTTTAACCTTCATTGCGTTGGTGACAGCCCAAGCGGTGGCTTTCTCACCTAATTTAGCGTCCTTTGCTTTAACACGCTCCCAAGCACGTTGTTCGAGTTGGTAATCTGCCTTGTGTCTATCTTCTAAATTTTTGTTTTTACTATATGCAATATCGTGCTCTCTGCAAGCTTTATCGAGAGGGTTTATACCTGCATCCCCTCGAGCGAGTCTTTTATGTAACTTCGTACCAGGCCCACAAAATTGGTATCCCGGAACATGCAATTCAAAGGCTAACTTATTAATTAGATTATTGACTACTCCACGTCCTACTACGTGTTTACGCGATGCCATATGGATTGTGAATGATGATATCTGACATTAATCATATATATATAAAGTATTACAGTCAGTAAAATAGTTCAGATGTTACTATGCGTGTTCAAAGACAACAGGTGTCCCTACCCGTTGAAAATTTAGATCTGTTGACAGACCATTGTGTGAGAGGAGAAGAAAAACATGGAAAGTTATTTCCTAGTACTCTAAGAGCTATTATATGCGGACCCAGTGGGGCAGGCAAAACCAATTTGCTTCTAAGCTTATTATTCAATTCTAATGGACTGTGGTTTGAAAATATATACGTTTACTCTAAATCACTTTTTCAACCGAAATACAAACTATTGGAGCGGGTATTGCAGAACGTAAATGGAGTTGGATATTTTCCGTATGCAAGTAGTGAGAGTATTATCGATCCATCTGAGGCTAAATCTAATTCAATATTCATTTTCGACGATGTGGCATGTGACAAACAAGACAAAATAAGAGCATATTTCAGTATGGGTAGACATAAACTTGTAGACTGTTTCTATCTCTGTCAAACATATACGAGGATACCTAAACATCTCATTCGTGATAATTGTAACTTCATCATTTTATTTAAACAAGATAAAATCAATTTACGACATGTGTATGATGATCACGTGGCCCCAGATATGACATTCGAACAATTTGAAGACATGTGTAGAGAATGTTGGAATGATAAGCATGGAGTAATGGTCATCGTAAAAGATTTTGATTTACATGGTGGTCGGTATCGAAAAGGTTTTGATCAGTATATAAGCGTGTAACGTAAACTGTGTCTGTTATTATTAGTTAGACAATCGAACTGAAGAGATAACCTCTGCTTAAAAACAGGTCATACCGATCATACAGCCCCATTTAAACAGCTCATACAGCCCCATTTAAACAAGTCATACAGCTAATAGGCTCAGTTTAAAACAGATTGCTGCTAAGGTTGTAACAATGAAGTCTAATAAAATAACTTTTGAAAAGTATAGAGTATCTAAGGTTAAACCATTGGATCTATCAAAGAAAAAATTGCTTAAAGATAAAATTAATAAGGCATCAAAGGCTATCAGAAAAAAGTATCTAGCATTAAAACTAGGAAAATCCGACGAAGACGAAACTCTTAATAGACTCTTGAAGCCCATTATCGATCCATTAAAAGAACTCAAATCTGTAAATATATTACAGAAAACAGACACGAAGCGTGTAGATTCATCGCAACAAAAAAAGCGTGACTCTAGTTCAGCAGAGTATACATCAAATGCAGATATTAAGGATGACATATTGTCTCTGGATCCTCAGTATGAAGTAGGAGATGCTAACTTTCAGGATGGCAAAACGAAGAAAACTGCTCTTAATGAATATTTTGAACAGTATCCATCTTTAGCTAGACACTATATAGAGGGGTTTTTTACTAAACGCAAAGACTATGATAAAACCTATGGCATTAGATTGGATTTACAAATGAATAAACTGTATATTGGTAATATGGAATTAAAAATTGGTCGTGCCTCTGAAATAATTATTAATGATAAAGTATATGATGGCAAAGTGGGGTTATACAATCTACTTTTTATGAAGGATCCCACAGATTATGATAGAAATGATTTAACTGAATATAAGGAAATTTTGCAAATTACCAATGTACATAGAAGAAATTACGAACCGACTGGACAAATTAATGGAACTAGATCTTTCAAGTATATTAAAATAATAAGACCATTATTGGATAGTAAAAAGAAGAAAAAAACACAGTCAACTAGTGGATTCGGTCTGAATATGGTTTACAATCAAAAGCCAATCGAATATGTTTATTGGGATGACATCAATGAGCTTGTTGATAGACTGAAACTTTTGAATGCGTCAAAGATTGCAGGAAATACTGATTCACATGACAATGAAATATCAGCTATCATTAGTGAACTACGTGAGGCTGGAGTTATCTATTAAATATTTGATGTACATACAATTTGAGTCATTATCAGGATGAGTCTTGATAAGTTTGGAAGGTCTTCGCGACGTAGTAGTGAAATTAATGATTCATATCTCAGCCAACCACAACGTGGATTTGTATTTACCGAAGATGGAAACATCAACATTGAAAATTTAAAGCTGTGTAATGTTCTATCACCTACTGACGAGGGTGATGCCGTTAATAAGAAATATGTAGATGATCATATAAATTCTATTCTATCAAACAATATTGATGTGCTATTTGAACGTTTAAATAAGTTTAAGGATAGTATAAAACATGTGACATCAGATTTATATCAACAGAAAACATATCTAACAGATATAGGAAGGACTATTGAAAAATTAAATCAAAAAGGTTTAGATAGTGTTGGTGGAAAAGACATTGAATCAAATGCAATCAATGAAACAATTTACAGCCAACCCGATGAAGAAATCTAGAGAAAAAATTCAATTGGTTAATGAGCTTCATAAGCCTGCACGCAAAAATTTCAATCGTAGACGTATTATAATAAAAGGAATAGACGATTTGTGGCAAGCAGATTTAGCCGAAATGTGTAATTATGCTAAAGACAATCACAGTTTTAGATACATTCTCATAGTGATTGACTGTTTTTCAAAATTTGTGTGGGCTAAACCCCTAAAAAATAAGAGTGCACTAGAAGTTACACAAGCAATAAGTGGTATTTTTAAGGATAGCAAGAGGAAATGTAAAAATTTAAATACGGACCAGGGTACTG
Source organism: Rosalia funebris (assembly GCA_037954035.1). Lineage (NCBI taxonomy): Eukaryota > Metazoa > Arthropoda > Insecta > Coleoptera > Cerambycidae > Rosalia > Rosalia funebris. Next base: position 39,739,465 of record JAZFAV010000022.1, on the reverse strand, counting down.
AATTTTATAATGCTCACTTTAAAAACTTGATGAAAAACTATAAGATAAACCATTACAGTACATTTACAGTAAAGAAGGCAGCTATAGTTGAAAGAGTTATTAGAACGTTAAAGGAGAAATTATATAAATATTTTAGTTTAAATGGCTCATACAGATGGATAGATATACTCCCTGATATTGTCAAAGAGTACAACAACAGTCATCACAGAACAATAGGAATGAAACCGTTAGATGTAACTAAACAGAATGAGAAACAAATACTTAATTCAGTTTATAACAATATTAAGTTGGTAGCATCGCGACACTACAAAGTTGGAGATATTGTACGAATCAGTAAGAATAAGCATGTCTTTAAAAAAGGATATACACCTAATTGGACAACTGAACTATTTAAAATTATTAAAGTACAACTCACCAACCCCACCACCTATTTGCTCGAGGATATGCATGGTATTCGAATAAGCGGAGGTTTCTACGAAGAAGAACTACAGAAAACGAAAACTCCCGATGTGTATCTCGTTGAAAAGGTATTACGTAGACGAGGTAAACAAGTTTACGTAAAATGGTTAGGTTTCGACGCATCTCACAATAGCTGGATTGATTCAGATAACGTACTTTAATCAAATATGCATTGATTCTTATGGAAAACACGAACATTTTTACGATTGCAGAGGGGCCTTTTTTTTTAACAATTAATTTAAATATGTATAAAAAGGGGTTGAAACCATAATCATTCATTAGTCTACAGCAATTATGACATCAGTAACATCTAGTCTAGCCGATTCTGACTATTGGCATGAAGTGGATAGAATTAGTGCACAATATGAAGAAGCTGCGCAAAATGAGGGTCGATATCTTTTAGAATATAATACTGACATAAAAAATTCTGTATATAAAATAACTACAGGATTTAGTGTTGCAAGAGGTTATGTTCCTGCCGTAAGAATTTTACTGAATGTGAATCCAGACTTCACCACATTAGACAACATCTCATTTAACAGAGAAGATTGGGATGATTTTATTACTTACCTTCAACAATTTGTTGTGGATTACTTTGATGTGATGACAGAAGAACAACCCGAAGAAATAGAAATGAAGTTTTCACATTATGCTTTAATATCATCGCAAATTATTGGAATCAAATTGTTGAAAATGAGTAACGGCTTCTGCACATTTCATTTATCTGACAAAGTTGTTCGTGAGCTCATCTACACCAATAAAATTGTATCATCTCATATGGACTTACTAAATAGTTTAAGTTTTGAACAGTTCTATAATAACTTTTTAAATGTAGCTAATAATATCTTAAGTGAATCTAATTATGAATTGTCACCATATACTGTTATGTTAAATTTATGTGACTTATATCCGTGTAATATTCAATCATACTGTATACGTGAATGTTTATTTTATAATAAAGATAATATTCTTAATGATTTAGATAGAAAAATGTATGTACTGAAAACAAGTGCTTAAATAAAAAGAAATTTATATAATGTGAGTTTTCTTTTTTTAGGTTAGGGGAAATAAAAAAATCATGATAATTTAAATACATATAATGAAATAATAAAGAAAAAATACATATAATAAAGAAAAAATACATATAATAAAAATGTGATTACATAATAATAAATTAAAAAATACATAAAATTGGTTACATAATAATAATAATAAAATACATAAAAATATTAAAATATAACAACAGACTTGAGAGATTTTTAAATTTGATGTAAAGCAAAAAAAAGAATATCAGCAATGAAATTACGACATGTCCATTATGGAGTAGTGCCCCCAGGGGAGAGTATCATGAACTTCAGGAAGGGTGTACCTCTTATCGTCGAAGGGATTAAGAGCAATTTTTGTTTGTTCGACGCTGTATACTTCATGTAATTTTGCTTGTATACAGCGTTGAGTTTTATTTAGTAAACACTCTTCGTAAGGCTTTTTGTTTACAAATTTCTCCAGACAGTTGAGATAATCCTCAAAAGTAATTTTATTTGCCACAACATTAGACTTTACACCTTTTGCTTTCTTAACTACTTTGTTTGATTCGACTTTATAGGTGTACTGCTTAGAACGTAGCCCTATGAAATGAGTCATTATTTTCCCATTATTTTCATCCTTCATTAAACCAGGGATTTTTTTATTTACTAGAGGAATATTCCAACGATTATCTTGGGGATAATCACTAGTATCAAATTTATTAATGTCTTTTTTGATAACATCTTCATATACATCATTACACTGAATTTCGTATAAGAGACTGTCTGTATCTGTGTACAAAAGTTTACATTTTTCCACGGGGAATTTTGTTAACATGTATTTATAGTGAAAATCATATACGCAAATTTTAGAAATATCTAAAATAGACATTCCAATATACAAGGGCTTATTGAATATAATGCGAGATTTTTTCATTTCAATGGCCATAAGATTATCGCCGAAAATGGATCTGCTTTGGAAATCAGGACTAGCAATCAAATTTTTAGCTCCGTACCTCCCTTCCCATTTGTTTACTAGCTTAACGATTCGATGTTTTCGAACATTCTCCATTGTTTTACCAAACGTAGCGTTATTCATTAGTTTATAATTGTTTTTTTCAAAGTTTGACTTTGCTTGAGTTCTCAGTGATGTGTTTAAGTCAATGTAGGACTTCAACCATGGAGACTGTTTGAACTGTAGAACTCTGTGGATATGTGTTAATTTTATTCCATGGTGTAGAGCTTGTTTAAGATTTCTATAGTGAATAACGTACTTTTGCTTACTATAACAGGTAGTCATTAATTTAGAAAATTTTGAATTTGGTGGAGTTCTGTGTTCCGGACAGAATGGCAAATCTTTATGTAAATCATGTAGATCTTCTGGGTATTCGAGATCGACCTCTACAATATAACCAATTTCAGAGTCATCAGGCACACTGGTGATATCTATGTTGCAATCTGTCCACTGGAATTCTCCGTATGGAAGGAATTCTCTCATACTCCAGCCATATAAATTGTTTATATCGAAATAAACAATGTATGTGGATGGCTTGCTGGCATCATAAGTATCTAAATACTTGTTGTTAGCCTGTGAAAATCGATTGCAACATTGACTCACCCCACCTCGAATACCACGCTCAATAAACATTAAAATATCTACATCTTGAATAGTTTCTAGCCTACACCCTGTATATTTCAGCATGCAATCAAACGTATAACCTGGTATCGAAAAATAGTGGCTTGGGTCGAGGTTGTACGTCTTGTAACAAGTACTACGAAAAGTTTCAAAAACGCAAGTTAATAGCATGATATCTGTTTTCATATAGAGATCGCTGTAATCGCCTAGAGTACTCATACCGAATTTATCCCAAACAATTTGCGCATGTTCATAATCAGTCTCCTCTATGTTCTTGTCGTTTAGTTTATTGTAAAAGTATTTTATGTCAGGTAATTGCGTTTCATCTAGTTTTTCTATGTTATCCAAATAGTCATAAAAGAATACACCTTTTCGTGTTAATAACTGAAATTTTTCATCGTCCAAGTCCAAAAATTCACGTTTAAGATTTTCAAAGTTTTCGTTGTTCAATGTGGAAGCTAGTTCTTCTAGAGAACAACCCATGAATCTGAAGGAGTCTATAAATCTAAATTTCAATTTGGTTTCATTATCGTGAACTGTGAAACTAATATATTTTTCCTTATTCTCAGGCAATAAAGTAATATGATTTCGTTCAGCTAAGAACTTTATTATAAAGTGAGCATCGTAACCTCCGAGGTTATGGAACACCACGGGAATAACAAAAGAATTTTTATAATTTAAATTACATTTATTGTGAGCAAAACCTCTGAAGTTTCCGGTGAGGTGACAGTGATCTCTAACAATTTTATCTGTTTCGGTAAATTCTCCTTCGCAAATGTGACAAGTTTTACTAGCATCCTGTAAACTAACTTCAGTATTCATGGGCTCCACATGTTTTAATTTCGAGGAGACAAATTGTGCAACATTGCGTAACTCTTCTGCAAACCAAGACATCGATTCTATTCCTCGAGCACTTTTATAATACGACCAGTCATTGTTATAACCGCATTTGAAATAATATCCAGCACTGTAGGCTATGTGTTTCTGATACCTGCTCGTTTTGCAATGACTATCATCACCATTAAATTGTTCAAGCAAGGATTCGAAATCTGCATATATAATAAACGGAAGCATTTCTCTGTATGCAAAATTTTTAAATTGAATGTACCGTTCTCGAGAAAATTCAATTTTACAATCGTTAAGTTTTTCGCAATCTACAACATGATTATTTAGCTTATTCTGAGATGTAAAATAATTCAGACATCTATCGCAAAAATATTTTTTAATTTTTTTTTTAGAGAGCTGCCTACATAAAAGTCTAGATAAGTCTTTAATATAACAATAATGATATTTAATTTTTAGCTCTTCATTATCTGACATCGGCGGCGGCGGTTCAAATTCATTTATTTTTGGAAAATATTTATTCTGAACTAATAATAAATTTACATGTTTGTCTAGTTTTCGCTTGGTTATACGGTGGGGCACAACAGAAAAATTTGATTTTGAATCCATTTCCAAACCAAATACATTAACAGAGATTGCATTATTTTTCTCAAATTTGGAAATTTGCGGTAACGTCATAGGAAATTCAATATCTTTTACGTTTAATACTGTTTTATAATGAGGATATGATGATGTTCTATCAGCGTTTTTTTCAACGGGATGGAGAGCACTGACAACGGCCCATGCGAAGCAAGCGTCATCGTTGTTCTTAACATTAATGCAAGCCTGCTTTTTTGCAATTTTTTCCGGTAGTTTAATGTAGGATGAACCGTTCCCAACTTCATATTTATTTATATTAATTTCTAAGCTAATTATTTCATTTAAAGCCCACCCACTGCCAGATTCAGAAAATTCAGATAAAGCATTAAAAATATCATCCCTTACATTAGATTCAAACCATTGACGTAAATCCCTCCCTGCATCAATTACCTTATTTTTTGTATTAAAATATTTTTTTTCAATAATTTCTATGTCTTGTGACTTTCTTATAAATTCGGCGCAGAAAGTAGTATTAACTTTAAGCGCTGGTACTTTTTTCGTGGCATTCATTATTCTAGTTTTGAAAAGGTGAAAAGCATCATTGAAAAATTCGTTCAAATATTTATGTTTTAAATTAATGATTACTCCAGTACGAACTCTACTATTAAAAACCGATATTAAATCTTCCCATTTGACCCGATTACTACGTTTTTCTTTTACCAATACCGCTCCCCCATTATAATTTATTTTTTCAATGATACTTTTAAACCTTTTCAAATGTCCTAAATTAGTCTGAAGGTTACGCAGTACACCTACTGATAAATTAGATCCCTTGATAGCTCTAGTTAAAAGTCTAATGTGCGATTTTACCTTTTTTATCCATAGCACTCTCTCCTGCGGGGTACAACAACCATTTCCTAAAAGTGTTTCCACTTCTTTGAACTTTTTAATAATATCATTGCTGATATGCTTAATTTCTTCAGAGTCCATAGCTGTGTCTGCGTGTATTCACTTGAAGGGTTCTAAAAGTAAATGATGATATCTCTGTCTGCGTGTATATTTTATATAGAACTATCTGGGCTCACTCTTTGTTTTCAGCTAAAAAAATTACAAATAAAAACTTAATATTTAAAAATTGTGTGTGTGTTTACTTACTTTTGATAAACTTGAACTGCACTCCCATAGAAGGCTTATTTACATCCTTCAAACCTTCATAAATTATGCTGTACTTCCTTTCACATTGAAATTCATCCAAATTTTCTCTTATTTCATGCAGCACTCTTCTTGGTAAGAATATATTGGTCTCTTGTAATTCAAGTAATATAGTCTCACCGTACCGAGTTTTCACTATTCTAGCCCCATAAATTGGCTGTGGAATATTTTGTTCCAAGTCTGATATCTTAAGAACTTGTTTAGTTTCTAGAAGTGAAACCTTGTTTAATTTTTCTAAATCCATCTAAAATTAATAGAATATTTTCTTGTTAATTTTATTGAAATTTAATAAAAACAATTTTTTACTCACGTTTGTTTCCCGTAGATAAAGCACACAAATAAAGATTTTATAATACGTCACGTATAGCGTATAAGTATAAACACATATGATGAATTATGCCGGCTGTAAACCTTTTATATCATCTGTGACGTCAATTTTTCATACGTCACCATCAGCACGTGTGAAAAATAATGTTGAGTTGACAGTTTTTATTTCGTGGGATTCATATTTTGTATATGTTATAATTGATAGGTTTAAGTCATAAATTAATTTTTATTGATTTCTCCACAGATTAGAAATAAAATGTTTTGTCTATCAGGCTGAAATTTTGCTATTTGTTTACATTTAAGTTACGTTCCTTAAACCAGCCGGCGACGTTTTTGTTTTGTTGAGTTAGCAGTTTTTTTATTTCGCAGAATTTATATTTCGTATATGTTATAATTGACAGTTTTAAGTCATAAATTAATTTTTATTGATTGACCCACAGATTAGAAATAAAGCGATCTGGCATTTTTGCAGTTTGTTTACATTTAAATCACGTTCCATGTAGAAATAATTCGAACGCCAACGTTTTTGTTTATAATAAATCATTTTGATAACCCAAATATATACGCAACGCAATCTAATCTGAAGACGTTGATATTATTGTTGGATTGCTTACTCTTATTTTTTATAATCACATAGACGTTGTTTGTGTTTCTCATATTACCAAAAATTTTCATACGTGACTTCTTTATTGCATTTACGATATTTTTATTGAAGTTATAAATTAATTTTTAATGGTTCATTTAATCACTTTAGCATATTTCAATAGACGTTGTTGAATTTTCTCATATTACTGCGACTATTTATACTTACGCTTTGATGATTATAAAGTGTTTAGGTTAAACAAAATCTGCAATTCGATATAAATACTGAAGTCTAACGGAATCCTTTTTATTTAAATATCAAATCTAGTTCACGAAAGATGTCGTCATCTGAGTGTTTGAATATTTTGCAAGAGAACTTTGAAGATATGTAAGTTATTTTTTTTTCATTATTCAACTTATTTTACATTATACTTACTTTTTTTAGTGAATTTAATGCTTGGGTTCGTATGGTTCAATTAACGAACCGATATACGCCACCGGTAAATCCTGAAGTTTACTTCAGAGAAAAGTAAGTAATTTTTTACATAGTTAATTCATTTTTTCAATTATAATTATTTTTACAGCAATTTGGATCCCCCTCCTTACTGGGACCTACCACCATACATTGATGATGACCTGCCTCCACCTTACAGAGATCTACCACCTCCTCTGATTCCAATACGAGATCTACCACCTGGATTTCTATTTCCTCCAAGTTATTCTCCTACGTCTCCACCTTACTTGGAGGAAAAGTAAGTTATTCTTTTATTTTGTATTCTTTTTTTCAATTATATTTCTTTCAGTGATCGTGATATCGACTTCATTGTCGTGGACGACGACGACGACACCGACGATGAGACGGTGATTGTCATCTCCGATGATGAAGACGAAGTCGTCGAGATTAGCGACGTGGAGGAGGATGAGGTTCGACCAACTGTAATATGTTGGGCAGGTCATCAATAATGTTTTTTTTTTTTTCAAAATTATTTTTTTATTAAATTGTTTTTTCTCAAAAATTATTTTTTAATAAAAATTACATTTGTATTGAAATTAGAGATTTGATTAATTTTTTTACATTAATATTTTAAGTTTTTTTATAATACTACAATATTGTATCTTAATAATTTTCTTTAAAGTTATTCTATTATGTTTAATATTGAATCTAAATGTAATGCTAAATATATGTACTATTTTTTTACCATAAATATATTTTCTTTGTCTATAACTTTTTTATTTATTAACTTATTAAAAATATTCTTTCTTGTGATTATGTTCAATTAATTTTTTAATGAATTTTAGTCTTTATTCGATTGTAATCGGATAAAGTTTAAGATAAGGCCCTTTTGACTGCGTCAGCCACTGACCTTGCGTCCCCACCCCTTTGCCACCATGTTTTTTTCTTAACGTAGCTACGCCCCCCTTTTTCCCCCACCCTCTTTTTTTCTTAAGCAGCCACGCCCCCCTTTTTTAATACAGCTATGTTTTTTTCTTAATGCAGACACCGTTTTTTCTTACCCCCACCCTCTTTTTTCGCAGCCACGCCCCCTTTTTTCTAACCACATTTTTTTTCTTAATGCAGACATGTTTTTCCCCCCACCCTCTTTTTTCGCATCCACGCCTCTTTTTTCTTAATACAGCCATGTTTTTTTTTTCTTAACGCAGCCACGCCCCTTTTTTTCTTAACCATGCTTTTTTCTCCTCGCCCCCCTCCGCCGCTTTTTTCTACACCCTCTGGTCATTGTTGATCATCCACAAGAACTCTTCGCGACCCCACCCACATCTTTGGTCACTCCCGATGGACACATGCCATCCGCATCAAATGTCCGCGGACAAATCCGAGGGTGAGCTGGTAGCCCCCTTGCTCTACTACTTATATATATATATATATATATATATATATATATATATATATATATATATATATATATATATATATATATATATGATAAATGCTTTATTGTTCTCAAAGATGGTTAATACAACTTGGCCACATCCCTGAAGTCTCGTGTTCGATCCATTGAAATGCCGTGTGTATTCACATAAAAACATTAAGTCGCGTAACCATTCTATATTTCACAATTTATCATAAATATTATTTTTTTCATTCAAAAACAATTTTATTTCTTCTAATAAATCAAAGAATCTTGCTAAAACCTGCAAACCCAACGCACATTATTGTATATTAAGACCCCACAGTATTGAGATTGAGACTCAACTTCTTGTAACAATTGAGCGAATTTTTGCTTATTTAAAGACCTTGCGTTTATGTAATTGACAATTTTTGTGACGCCTGGCATTATTGTATATGAAATTATGTTTAATCATTGTTTTGCACAAAGCAGCTCTTGATAATTAAAACAACGACAATAAATGTCCAGTATTTTTTCAAGTCGTATGAACCCTACATTTTGTCGTACCATACTAGAGGCGTTGTCAGTTGTTACTTAGATTGAATTGTTTTTTCAAATCAGTGATCGTTTTTGCAAATATTTTACGAAAATCATTAAAAATATCTTGACCGGTAGTTTTTCCGCATAAAGTAACTAATTTTACTAATTCTTCTCTCGTTATATTTTTAGATTTATATCTGGCAAATACTGCTAGTTATGCATGGCCATTAATGTCCGTACTCTCATCTAAGGCAACTCAAAACATTTCGGCAAATTTTAGATCACTATTTATTTGAAGAGCGATATTTTTTTTCCAATGCCAATATTCTATCTTTTACTGTATTGCGATTAACTGATAATTCATTTATGCGTTTTATTATCAGGTCTTTTTCTTTGAAATCAGCAAATAATGCGTCGCTACACTCTAAAAATGCATTTTTTTAAAACTCGCCTTCCGAAAAAGATTTTCCATTGCGAGTAATAAAGTGTGCCACTAAACCTAGCAGCAGTAATATTATTTTTCGGAAAAATAAATGATTCAAAGTTATAGATTTGAGAATTGCATTTTTTAAGTTTTTGAGAAAAATATTCTTTCGTTTCTTCCGATGTTACAGGAACAAGTTTTTTGTGTAGTGTTTCGAAATGTCGCTTTACATTGTAGCTTCGAGTTGTGACATTTTCAGGACAAAGTATGCAGAATGTTTTGTTCTTTACACCTATAACTCTAAAATCATCAAACCATTTGGGAACGTAAGGTGTTGAACCCGTGTCATGTGATTTTTTGTTTTCTTAACTACTGGCGCTGACATGATTAATATTTAAATAAAATTGATATTTATAATAATAAAATATTCAATTTTAAATAGAGGGGAACTTACTTGTTATCAGTTGAAAGTACAAAATAGTACACAAATGAAATTAACTTAATTAACCAAAAATAAATGTATGTTAAATGCACGGGGAACATCAACAATGAATTGGAGGTGAAGTTGACTTTTGTTCACAGATATAACCTAGCCTACGTACTAAAGTGTGTGCTAATGTATTGCGGTTGCATGAAATACTTAAGTTTATGTAGCTACATGTATGCATTTTATTATTTTTTTTTTTGGGGGGAATGGTTAAAATATAGCGTGGGCTATTTAAAACCGTGGCATGGGTTAGTCTGGGACCCACGGGTCATAGGTTCGCCATCAGTGCAGTCTAGAGCCTAGAGATAGGACGATCTGGATATCTCTCATTGAAAATTCTTTCAGCTGTAGGTAGATTCCAGTCTCGCTCTTCTTCCAGTTTCGCCGATAATTAGAATCGTATTCTAATTATCGGCCTACTTTTGTTCTAATGTACGTGCAATGTTATCAGAATCAATCAAAAGTACGCAAAAGCAGATATCCAAATGTAAACACAAAATAATATTCTGATATGTAAAAACATCTAAGTGACTGTCTATGTCATTTCTGTGAGAAAAAAAACTTTTACAGGGAGGCACTGCCTAACAAATTTGATGGTACTCGTATGCCAACATTAAATTTAACCGATTTTGAAGACGAGCACGGTATATTACTAAAATCTGTTATACAATAGCAACCAAATCAAACACGGTCAATTGCACTAACATTAACCATGTAAGAAAATGAATGAAACGTATGTGATACGTATTGTGTAAAAAATATACTCATATACTGAAAAAAGCTGAATTGTTAATCAGAGAGTGTATGTTAAGCATTGAATTTTGACCTTATAAATTCGTGAAGTATTTTGGACAGGTCTTGGAGAGGTACAAATTGAACACATTGAATGTGGTAGATTAGAGTTGTGATGGTAGAGTTAGGTATACTGTGTAATGCATTAAAATAATTAGAATTATTTTAATTGTCCTAGGTGCTTCTATAATCTTGTTAATTGATTAACATTAATTATTATTAATGTTCCGAATGGTATAGTATATCATACATTGGATTAGAGACTATTGCGGAATATTTTTTCTGTTCAAGTTCTTTACGGTTTTTTAAGAAACCATTCTGTAAATATTATTATCTGTTTCTTTCCTCAGCGGCAGATATTAAAGGAGAAATGGTATTATATAACACATTATTTTATTTGCATTAAATCAGATTTTAAACGCACAAGCTACCGAAAAATAAGACCGTGACACAATGTTTTAATATACATCTTATGTAAGTCTGTTGTCGAGTGAATGAAACTGTTACAGAAAAGTCAATAAACTTAAAATTATTTGATAATATTTAAATGTTTATGTTGGTTGAAATGTTTTATATAGTTTCAGTTTTCACATTTCTCTTCGAGAACAGCACCGTCAACATTTCGGTGTAGTTAATTTTTTTTAATATTTTAGAAAAAGTACACTGTTTGAAAATAGAAAGCAAAAGCTAATTCTTGAAGAACATGCGAACTGACCGTAATTTCTTAGTAAATCTAGGTGACAAAATGTATATACATTATATGTGCATTGTATTTGCCTTAACATGTTAAATTGACGTTTATTTTTAATATTACATACCTAAACCTATACCTATTCCTATTATAGTTTGTCTGAAATAAGTAATATCTAGGGATTAAGTCGGTTATTTCGTGGGCTCCTGAATACTTAGATCGCAGGTAATTATTTTTAATAGTTTATTGATTATATTGTATTTATTGATCGCTTTTAATTGTTTGTTTTTACAATGTACTTATTATGTTGTGTCGATTGATTATATATTTTAGAATTATTTTTATTAAATTTAATATAATATGTATAATAATATTTAATATTATTTTCGCTGTACTCTCTTAGTTCTACTGTGATTAACATATTCTATCGTTAAATTGTACATGAAGTTATAGTTTTTTACTAGTCGCTTTGTAGAAATTACTGGTTGGTTATTGGGTACCAACGTTTTTAGGTAAATACCTACTCATTTGTGCGCCTTAATAAAGGGTCTTTCAATAAGGACACTCGATTTTTAAACGTAAATAAAACAAGTTGTGTGTAAGATATCCACTCATTCTTTTTATTTGAAAGAATATTTTATGGCATTAAGTGTGGAATATAACATTTTTCAAATGTCCGCCGAGGCTTTGATTAATGGCACGTATTCGGGAGGCCCAATTTTCGATGACTTTGTCGCATAAATCTGGCCGAATTTGTTGGATGGTGTTCATTATGTTGACTTGGAGGGCATCAATTGGTTGCGGTGTATTCGCATAGACCTGCGATTTAAGATAGTCCCAAAGGAAGAAGTCTAAAGGCGTTAAATCGTACGATCTCGGTGGCCACTTCACGTCACCGCTGCGCGAGATAACCATGCCCTCAAATCGCTTGTGCAGAATGCTCATCGTGGCATGCGCTGTATGGTACGTAGCATCGTACTATTGGACCTACACGTAGTCGGTTTCCATATCATCTAGTTTAGGCCACAAGAAGTTGTTTATCATCGATCTGTAGTGCCCGTTGGCGGTTATGGCAATGCTAGTTTGGTTTTGGAAGAAATACAGACCGATGATCCCGCCACACTAAAATCCGCACCAAACAGTTACTTTCTCGAGATGCATTTGGTGCTGGTGTGTGTATCTCGTGTGGATTGATATCGCCCCAAATCTGACAATTTTGCTTGTTCACATATCCATTCATCCAAAAATGGGCAATAAATCCGTCGCTAAAGATGATTTTTTGGCAAAATTTGGGTCCAACTGCTCCAGAGCTCAATCAGCGAATACGCCGTGTATTCGCTGATTGAGCTCTGGAGTTCAATTAGTTGTAGGTCTTAGTGGAGGAATTAGTTGTCTATGGTCGTTTACCTTAAGTTCCTGGGTCAGTTAGATTTTATACAGGTGCAGACCCAAGTCTAGACGCCAAAATTCGTGAACGACGAAAAATTGATTGCGTCGGGTTTTCCCGTACACTCTCACGCACAGCATCAATATTTTCAGCAGACCTTGCGTTTCGGTGACGTACGCATGTTGGCTGATTATCAAACCGGTTGACTTGAATTTGGCCACCAAACCTCGAATAGTAGACTCGGCGGGACGGTTGTGACGAGGATAAAAATCACGTAATGTGCGGAATGTTTCTCGAACGAAGCACTGATTTTGAAAATAAAATTCGATGATTTGCACAGGTTGTTGAACTCTATAACCTTTCATGGTGATTTGCCATATACTATTGAACAATTCACAGCACATTTGAGAGACGTTGCTTTAATAACATGGCCGTTAAACCTAACAAATTTCGAGCATCCCTATTGAAAGACCCTGTATTATTGAGTATTGACATTGAATGACTGAATTGTGAATAGTAAATTTTTCAAAATATTTTGTTAGGGATGAACGGCAATCCTGAACAACGTCCAGGGCTACTACAGAAATCATTACACTGCTGTACCTGATTTCCCTAAAATGGTACGTACATGTAAATATGTGAATCAAAAACCACATGGGTTTCATTGAACTATTAAAAAAATACAGGTTGTAACATAAAGGTTGGGAATAAATTAAACGGTGGATTTTTCAGTAAAAAAAAAAATAGATTTTTTTCATAAGAAGTTATGCTCTACGGGTTTTCTAAAATTTTAAAAAATTTAGTTTTTCTCTAATAACTTTCGATCATTAGAAGATAATGGAACGAAATTTTAGCCGTAGCTTAATTTGATAATTCCCTAGTAACTGGAAAACATATACTTGATAATCTTTTGTTACTTTCATTTTCCTATGTTAGCAGTGGGAAAAATGGTGTTTACAGAAGTTTTAATTACGGGAAAATGACAAGAGATACAAATAAAATGCAAGAAGGTAATTTTGTTTAAAATAAAAAGTGGATCTTAACTAAATATTAAAAAAATGTTTTTACCAGTAGCGTATCACAATTTTCTTCGGAAAACCCTACGGTACAATGCGTACGCACACCAATGAGTAACCTACGAAGTCAATCTTTCTACTGTTATTAGGATATTATCAAATTAAGCTACGGCTAAAGTTTCGTTTCATTATCTTCTAATGTTCAAAAGTTATTAGAGAAAAACAAAATTTTTTCATATTTTTTATTGTCCTGTAGCTTAGAAACGAAAACCCCTAGAACATAACTTCATATGTAAAAAATAAATAATTTTTTTTTACTGAAAAATCCACCGCTTAATTTATTCCCAACCTTTATGTTACAACCTGTATACATACCTTTCGGAAATATATTAATAAAATTCGCCGCATAATCAAACATGTGCATCTCATATTTGGTGGATAATGAATTTTAAAAATATAAATTAAAATTAAAGGTTCCTTAAAATTAATTATTCTTTAAAATTCATGTACGTTACAATTGTTTCGTAAAAGTCGATTAAAAAATATTTAAACATAAAAATATGGTCAATATTAAAAATGTTTACTTCACGGAATTTTTGTCTCTACTTACTAGCAATTGCGATGTATAAATGGATAGCGTGGGCTAAGTGAAAGGCAACTGTAGCTGGTGCATTGTATTGTTAATAATAATAGATTGACAAGAGTGGAAAGCGTGACCGTTCAATCATCGTAGTACTATGCACTATGTTTCAAGTAATTGCTTAAATTGAAATTAAAATAATTATTATATTTAACAAATTATTTAATGCATCTTACTACTGCTTTCAAAAATATCGATGTAAAAATAATAAAACAGAATATTTATTTGATCTACATAATATCATTTGGATCATTTACAATATGTGATATTTGTAGAGTGATCTTCAAGTAATAAATTGAAACTGATTTAGGTTAACTTAAATTTTACTAAACGTTTTTCATATTGTAAAGTTTTACTACAGTAAATTTACACTTACTTTGATCCAAACAGTTGTTACCAGTTACCTTTTGTATTCCAAGAATTTACATTTTATGTCATGAACCTGTCTCCTCTTTTTAATAATATTTGGGTATACATGTGCGTGAGGATAGAAGTTCGTACAAAGGGCATGAGGTATGATTCGCTCATAAAGAGTTACGACCTGATTTCCTTTTTCTGGATTCATCGCAACACTTTGCACGTCGAACGTATTACATGATATTCTTGTTATGTGGTATTTTTTCACGTTTTTTGAATTGCATTATATCGTGATAAAACATTCGTTGACAGGATATTAAGTTTTTCTCGATTGCCATGTTTGGAAATCGTAAGTTTTTTTTTAAAGTAAACGATTTAGACATGTTATAAAAGTCGATTGATATTATAAACGTTAAATAAGACTCAGTTATTGAGTTGCACTTGAGATGAGTTTAGTTATAAATGTATTGACGCACGATAAGTATGCATCTTTTTCCAATAATAAAAAAGTGTGTATTTATGTATATGAAACTCGGCTTATATAATCATTTATTTAAATAAAAAAAAATACAAAACCTATGTAAAATACAATTGTTAAACTGAATATGGCTGTTCGTGATCAATTTATGCCTGAGTCATGTTATCTGCCCTAAGAATGATTATGGATGACTAAATAATGACTTAAAGTTTTTCTTTGAAGTAAGACTATAAGATTTGTACTTATTTGTTTACGCAACAATGAAGTAAAGAAAGTAACACAATAAAGATATATATATATATATATATATATATATATATATATACATATATTCTATTAAATAATAGTAATGTATTAATGTTATCAAAAATGTACCCAATTGTTAAATAATTCATTATGTGGGTACACTGTCTGAAATGCGGTGTAAGCTTTCACATCAAACTGAGTAAGTATAGGGTGTGAGTTTTGATATCAACAGTTCAGTAAAGTCAATCCAACATCTGATCTGAAATTTTTACCACATTTTAATGTTAAAATTAAAAGGTGGTTAATGAAAATACTCCTGCTGCAACACATATGGTATTATACGAACAAACTATAGTGAAAAACACTGTAAACTATAATTCAATGCAAGGTATACATTTTACAATATTTATGGTGTACAGCATACACCACGATCAATATACTCTACCAATTTCGTCCTTCCTTATGTATTCCTCTACATATTGTTTAAAATAGGAAAATATAACACTAAGCAAAAGAGAATACGTTTTGTTATATTTACTCATTTTAATCACTATTCTACTAACGAAATATATCGTTAACTTAAATAACTTAAAACGAAAATTTAAATAACGAAATAGACATCATAGAACAAGTAGCAACTAATACCAGTTTTTCAGTGGACATAATAGGTAAATTCATAAGACACCAACATAGGCAGTTTACAGTCCGTAAAATCTATCCGCATATTAAAGAAAAAAACACAAAAAGAATTGCAGCTTTAATATATTTTAGCCCTGGAAAAAATCTCATACGTAATATCAAAAGATAACAAATAACCTTCAGACCTAACTAAAAAATATCGAATATTTTTTATAATGTAAAGCAAAAAACTGAGAAAAATAAAAATCTGAAGTTTATAAGCTTTCGTGTGAGGAATACAATAGCTGTTATATCGATCAAATAGGAAGAGCATTTAATATCAGATACGACAAACAAAAAATCATTTGAAAATCAAAAAAGTAATTCAAATTGTACAAACCATTTTTTAGAAACCATCATTTTCCATCAATAGAGAAATTAGAAGTTTTAACAAAATTTAACATTATTTAACAAAATCCAAAAAATAGATATAATAGAATTAAATATACAATTCATTCGAAATTCGAAAAACCCAAACACAGTACTTCTTAATGGCCAGGTAGATATAGGATATTCCACCTTATTTCAGCCCTTAAAAATATTATAACAATAGGCATTTACCTGTTAATACAGGTAAAGGGAACACAATTCTCAACTTTAATGTGTATATTCACTGTGCTTGAAAATGTAGCCTAGTAACTACGAAACTGCAGTCGTAAAGAATAAATAGTATATATATATCAAAACAATTCTGTGCTGGTTATTTAATACAATGGAATATCACAAAGTTATGGAAATATCACAGACAAATACATCGAGTCTATTATTATTATTATTATATTATATAGGTTTGGGCCTCATCAGCCACTGATCACATGGGTAGTCCCTTGGCGATCCCCTCTTATCCGGGTCATTATCCAAAAATGCTATCCCATAAAAGGAGCAATTTAGGCACGTCCCCCGCCTTAAGCCTCGTCCCCTCTAGGATAACAGGGGTCCCTAATACAAGGTACCTCTTCTCCTCCAGTGCGGGGCAGGTGTAAAGAAGATGAATCGAGGTTTCCTCGTCTTCTTTACAGTATCTGCAGGCCGGGCTATCAGTCAGCCTCAGCTTGTGCTTATATGCATTCAGGCTACTATGGTGGCCCGTTATGATTCCCACCAGGGTTCTGGCTTTGTGCCTGTTCAATTTAATGAATTCTTGGGCCCATTTCTCAATCTCTGAGTATTCGATGAAGAGTTTGGTTATTCGACAACCCGTTACTCCTCTCCATCTTTTATTGTGCTGGTCTCTAGCCCAGCCATTGATGCGGTCTCTGATCAGATTCCGACTTATTCCCACTGCAGGTTCTGGTCCATAGAGGTTTTCTCTGGTCCCTAGTCTGGCAAGGTCATCTGCAATTAGATTTCCCTTAATGCCATTATGCCCAGGTATCCATAAGAGTTCCACCGGTCCCTTCCCTGCCAAGTGGTTCAATGCTTCATTATAGACCAGCTTCGACTTTGCCGTTGCTGAATTCAGGGCTGCCAACGCCGCCCTGTTATCCGAGCAGATACATACCTTCTCCTGGGTCAGATTTTGGTCGGCCCCCAGAATACCGTATGTAATTCCAACTAGCTCGGCCTGGAGTGCGGTGATGTATTTGCCCAAGGAGAAGGTTTTACCTATCCCGTCGCGTCGCCTATACACCCCCGCACTCGCTCTGTTCTCACTCTTGGCTCCATCCGTGTACCAGATGTCTCCATTGAGCGGCAATCCAGCTCGACCCTCCATCCAGTCGGTCTTACTGGTGAGGGTGATCTTATATTTCTTGTCAAACAAGAAGTGGACACCCGTACTGTCAGAGGGCATCCATAGGAGTCCCTCCTCAGCTAGCTCTCTTGAGAGTCTATTCAGGTCCCTTACCTTCCTATTCATGTTTCCCACCCTGTGCATTGCCTTTGCAGCTTCCGCTTTCAGGATGACATCAAGAGGTGGTATCCCCGTCAGTATCCCCATCGCCTCGATCGGTGTTGATCTTGGGGCTCCGGTTATACTTCTAAGAATCAATCCTCTTAACTTGTTAAGTCGGTTGGCTTCCGACTTTAAACAGGCTCTCTCCCACCAGACCAGTGTTGCATACGTCATACTCATTGCCTCATACATCCATTTCATGGTTTCCGGTTTCAAGCCCCAGCTACTACCAATGACTCTTCTCAGTTGCCAAAGTGTTGCTGTGATCTTGGAACATATGTGACTTAGATGTTTTCTCCATTACAGTTTACCGTCCAGGATTACTCCTAAGTATTTCACTTCGCTATTATAGCTTAGTTCTTGGCCACCAAGTTTCAGCGGACATGTTTTGTTCCACTTATATTTCTTGGTGAACACCATCACCTCAGTTTTAGAGGGATTGACCGAGAGTCCCCTCTCCCTGCACCAATTCCCAACCTTGTTTAAAGCTCCCTGCATTATATCGAGAATCGGCTCCAGGAAAGGGCCCTTCGTTATTATTACTAAGTCATCGGCATAGCCAATTACTTGGTAGTTCTTTAACCTGTCAAGCAGGTCAACTACTACTAGGCACCACAGAGGGGGGGACAATACCCCTCCCTGTGGACAGCCCGAGTCGACCTGGCCCTCGATGGTAGTCTTGCCTTTATTGGCAGTAAGCTGTCTGTTTCCCAACATATGGTCTATCCCTTCAGCGATTATTCTGGGGGTGTAGCATCTGCCTAGTGCTCCGCTAATCACTTCCCTGGATATAATGTTGAAGGCTGCTTCAATATCAAGGAAGGTGCCGACAACGTATCCTCCGGAGTCCAGTTGTGACCGTATCGATGACACAACCTTATCCAGAGCTTCGAGTCTATTAAATAGAAATAAAATATTTTGGCGTAGTTGTTTTATCCCTAGAATGGATAGAAGTTATTGACATTTGTTTTGGCAATCTCATGTAAAACAGTGTCAACATGATCCAGATTATATAAAGCCCTCTAGTAATAATGGCAATAATAAGCAAATAACACTCAAATTAGTATGTCAATTTAAATATTAAATATAAAGGTGATCATTAAGACGAATCCTTTTTTTATATAAATTTTATTAGAAATCGTTTTTCGTGTTTAGTACAAACTCTAGAAACATATATAAACTAGCATTAACTGAATTATTAGTATTATTGTGGATACATAGATTGTCATATGATATTTATAAAACTAAAATGTAGTAATTCGTTTTAAATACATATTTAATTTAATTAAGAACTATTCTTGGTAAATAAATATACCCAAACAAACATTGGCTGATTTATTAGAACCGTGAATAAATATGCTTTGATTTGAGAATTGGAAAATTGAGGAATTAAAATGTGTTAATTATTCAAATCAAGATCACCCTATTGCTCCACTGTTCTTTTTAAAGATAAAAAAGTATATAATACATAGTAAAGCTTAAACGTCGTAATCGATGTAGGCAACGTAAACCGTAAGTGTAACAGTGAATAAATTAAAAATAAAGTGAAAGTAGCCTCTAAGGCAATACGTTTCTTATGAAACTTGGTCAGATGGCAGAATTATTAAAGACGGTATAGAAAATATTATCAACAACACTGTTAAAATGTTGCTCTCACATTTATTGCGAAATTTCTTAAGCATTAATCGTATGTATTTGTTTATATAGCCTAGGCATTCCATTTTAGCCATTTAGACATTCCATATAGTTTAAAAGCTATATGATAATACAGGGTGTTCAGGAAGGGTAGAGGGTATTTGCAAATTCAATAAAAAAAAACTACAAGTCAGAAAAAAAATTAATTTTTAGACAGAGTTTTGGAAAATTAAGTACTAAAGGTTATGTTGTCTAAATGTTGACTCTCGGGCTGCTGGCACTCCTCTAACCGAAAACGAAAATTAGCCACCACGCGTCTACACATCTCTCTGGAAACGGCGGCCATTTCGGTGCAGATGTTGTGCTTCCATTGCAGTAAAGTTCGTGATTTGTTTTCATAAACATTCTCTCTAAGGTATCCTTATACGAAATAATTAGGGGATGTAAGATAGAGGCTTCTCGGAGGCCAGTTAATGGTGCCTCGACGAGAGATCACTTTTTCCGGGAAAAATTGATTGACAATCTCAAGTTATTCGTTTGAGGTGTGGCAAGTGGCCCTATCTTGTTAAAACCATGTTTCCACATTAAAACCTTCAAATTCCTGCAGTTGTGGAACCAAAAAGTTCCTTAACATGTCGCAATACCGTTACTGTTTACCGTAAGTGCTCGCAATCGCCGGTCTTATAGTAACAAAAAAATAATGCCCAATGATGACTTCACCAGACATGGCAGCCCACACAATAACTTTTGGACTATGTAGTGGTTGTTCATGTTTCTGTCATGTTGGATTTTCGTTGGCCCAGTAGCGGCAGTTCTGTTTGTTTACATGACCATTTAAGTGAAAGTTCGCTTTGTCACTAAACAGAACGTTTTCAAACATTGAGAAACGTTGAAGCAGTTCATTTGCAAAATTCAGTCGGAGACGATAGTCGGTAACGTTCAGTTTTTGAACGAACTGAATTTTGTAGGATGTAAGATGTAAATCTTGCTTCAGAATCTTGTGCAACGACGATTTTTTAATGTTAAGTTCTTGGCTGCGTTTGCGAACTGATTTAGACAGATTTTCACACACCGAAACTCTCACTTCTTCAATCGTTTGTTGAGTTCGAACACAGCGCGGCTGACCTGGATTGTTAATTTTTACAGTCGAACCGATATTTTCAAACACTTGCATCCATTTTCTGATGGTATCGCCCTTCGGTGCATTCCATACATTAAATTCTGCATGATATAAACGTTGAGCTGTGACTATCGAGTCACCATTGTGATAATAGGCGCGTACGCAAAAAGTGCCATGGTCTCCCAGATACATTTCCATGGCTACTAAATCTCCAAAGAGTAGTGTAACAACCTATCCTTACCGCGCCCATCCGAACCGCAACGTTACATGGACAGCTCAGATACAAATACCCCCTACCTTTTCTGGCCACCTGGTAAATACAGTTTTAAACCCCGTTTGTATGGTTTATACGATTTTCCATGCGATTTTTCACCGTATGGCAAAAATTGACCATGGAAATAGCAAATCAACTGAGCCGCAGGTGATTAAAATCTCAAGCCCCAAAGTAGACTAGCTTCCGATTTCCGACTTTTGCCGTGCGGCGTCACAGACCCTATGCCGCGAATGAAAATGGAAGGCAATCTCTCACCGTATGAAGGTTTGTTCTTCGCGTGAAGTTCAGTTCGGTACTGCGTCATCTACATACACATCGTTTGACTTTGGTTAAACGAATCAAATTCAACCATGATGATCAAAAATAATATGCTGCAGTTTTTGGAATGCTACAAAATGCATGTATGCCTGTGGAACCCAAAAGAACAAGATTACAGAAATAATGATGTCCGTATAGCGGCTCTCAAATCTATTATTCAAGAAATGCATCTTAATAATAGAAGAGCTTAAAGTGGAGATAAAAAATATGTGAACCACTTATAACAGAGAGGCCCGCAAGATAGCGAAGTCAAAGAAGTGGTGCAAGCACGGATGACATATATACAAACCTCAATTAACTTGGTTTTCTATGGCTGAGCGCTTTTTAAAGTCTATGATTGAAGGAAGAATCAGCAAATGTAATTTGATAAGTGTTACTATTATTGTTTATTAGTTATTTTTTTACAATTATAATACTATGTATAATAGATTGTTAACTAAACTATTCTTATAATTTAATTTTTTCATCAATATTTCTCGTCAATATTCTCACAACAAAAGAGAAATTGCTAACGATCTAAAAAATCTCTCTGTATTTTCAATCATCCATTGTTCTCTTGTGGACGGACCTAAAACAAATAAACAAATTGTAGTTATCATTTTTGTTGCAGATAAGAGGAAGCAAGAATAATCTCAGTTGTGCTCAGTGGTTGTGCTCAGTGGTGAGCACAAACAGCAACACATCATCATATTTTGATGATTTTGGTCAAGAATCTACTACTGAGCCTGCAGACAAGAAAAAATAATTTTTTGTCTCCAAGGAAGCATACGGACCCGAAAAATAGACCCACCTGTTTTAGAAAGAGTCAATAGATTAGGAGCTATGGCTCAAAATATTCGCCAAGATGAATTTGATACATTCTGACAACATGTGGTGAACCAACTACGTAGTTTGCCATTAACGAATGCTATTCAAAGGACTCAAAATCCTAAATTCACAACAGCTTCCAACTTCGAGATCTACGAGCTCAGCCTCAGATGATATACGCGATGCATAGACACCCGGACCCTCAATATCTCGACACCATTCTAGGTCTGCGAGCTCGGCCTCAGAAGTACACGCGATGCATCAACTCCCAGACTCTGCAATGCATCAGTTTCCATATCTTTGTTGCCTACTTCCGAACTCGAAGAAAACTATGTTCCCGGCTGTTTCCAAACACAAGAAAATACCGGCCAACCATACGAAGAGAACGTCAATATTCTAACTCAAGCTATTAGATCATGCTCAGATGAAAGCCCTTTGCAAAATAATTAAAAAAAGTTTGTTTGGACACACAGAAATTAGAACATCCTTCCCCAGAAAGCCTACAAGCAGGTTTTGTGTAGGGGAAGGTTACACATATAAACGCGGACAAACACTCAGCCCTAAGGGAAGTGCCAAGTTCCCTCTGGTGAGAATCGAACTCACGCAGACAATGTGCCCAGTATTTGGCCCAGTTGCCACCCTGTTACCAAATACCGAGTCAGCACCACCGCGGCACCATGACAATAAGACCATGCGTCACCCATCCAAGTCGAAGCCGCGCAATTCGTTGCTTAACTTCGAATAGCGCAGGTCCGACAATGAACGGAGTACGCTGTCTCATCCTCTATTAATATTTATAAATACAACTCTGATTTATAAATAATAAATAAATACTTAAATAAAATTACCGTAGAGTTTCACTTACCGCAATATAGGTACTCTTGTAAAACATTATAAACAGTATCCAATATATCCTTTAAAAACAGAGAAATCGTACATTCTGGAACTCTAAATGAATCTGCAAGACTTGAGTAGTTATCGCCAGTAGCCAAGAACTTCAGGCTTATTTCTAATTTAATTTTCGGTGAAAGCGCTTGACGCATATTGGTATCACATTTTTCCATAAGCGAAGTAACTTTTTGTAGTAAAGTCTCGAACTGATCAGTAGTCATTCTTAAACGTTTCCTAAAACAATCAGGATCTTTCCATCAATGAAGTATCCGAAACATCCAATATTTTACGTTTATCCATCCACGTACCCAGATTTCACGTTTCTTCCTTTCCTTCTTTTTCCTTATTCTACAAGCAATCCTTGAACGACCAATTCACGAATTGTTTCGATGCCAGTACGTAGGAGAATTGCTCTGCTCAACATTTTCGAACAAAATGAGCTAGTTGCTTGCAATTTTAGACAACTGTGTAAATGGATGGCTTTGCGGCTTTGAGGCGATTGGTGAGGTGACAAGCCGCACAATCGACTCTTGTAAACGCCTCATGTCATTATTCTATCTGTATCTAAGTATACAGAGTGGTCCAGTAGTGTGGTGAAGCCGAATATTTCTGTTATTACATTGCGGAAAATTTAACTTGATATTAACTGTGTATTGTATTAAAATTAGTGCCAATTATAGTGAGTAGTTCGCATACTAAATGGCACAGTTAGAACTGGTTGTATTAAATGAAATACCTTACATATTTTTCGTTATTGGATTCTATATCAAATTACTTTGACAAGGTGCTTATTTTTAATATTCGTATACACAGTAGCCGAATTATTTAAGCAAATGCCACATTAGCTTAAATAAATATATAATAATATGACATCAATATAACTAGAGAGTAAAAAGTCATTGTAGTGTACGTTCTACTTTTAAGATATAATATTTGGTTATGGTAAAGCCAAAGATTGTGTACTTCTCAAGAAGAGTGGACCGTGGCAGTTTTCTAGTGCCATTTAAATGTACACCTTGTATCTTTGTACGGCATTCGATTCCATATTAAGTTTACTTTAATTTTTATTCATCACCTCTAGATGATGACAACTTTGTTGGCGAAAGCGTGTCGAGTGTAGTATATAGTGTTTTGTGGAAAATTACGTCAGTGTTATCTTCACACCAAAAGTCTTAAATCCACTCAATCACAATCCACAATAACCCACTGCAGTAAATATATTCTATACCTAAAATCATTATTTAATGATAATTATTTAATGCTTTTCTTAATAAAATGTTATTTTCGGTTCAAGTTATGATCAAAGCAGTGTTCTATATGTTGTATAAAATAAAGAAAAACTGTTGCTTGAAACATTAGTACTATAAGATATAGAAAGCCAAGATAATATATCCATGATATAGAAAATATAATACAGTTTTTAAAAATTCTCATTGCATACTTTTCGATATATCATACAAGTACATATGTTTCAAAATTCATGACCACAACAATTTTGGCGAAAAATTTTTCATCATCTTGTGATGACTCCACTTATGTGATATAATGGCAGATGTAGTGTCAATGGTTGTCAATTAAACTCATAAATATCCAGAAAGTGTCATACAAAATTACTAAAAGTTTAACATTAAATATATTTATTAACGTGGCAGTACGTTCACAATTTTTGTAACTCTTTTATCACCTTATTAAGTTTGAAAAATAAACACCACCCTATAGGGACCTTTATAAGGAGAATATTTACTTTTTAAGAAAGTATTCTGTTTGATTTTTACATTATTTTTATATTGCTATATATACTATTTTATTTTTTGCATCAATATACACGACAGCTAAAATAATGAAAGTCATTCATATATATATATATATATATATATATATATATATATATATATATATATATATATATATATATATATATATATATATATATATATATATATATATATATATATATATATATATATATATAACCATTAGCTACCACTGCAATAAACATGCTTCAGTATATTTCCGGTATAATTTTTGTCTTGAAATATCACATTTGGCATGTTATATCGTATACTGCAATCGTAATATTATAATAAAAAAACTGAGAAAAGAAGAACTGGTGGAAACTGAACACTAATATTGACAATCTTTTTTCAGGCCTACACAGTATAAAAACTGGTATCCCAGAACCTCATTTTTCATATAAATGTTTCTTATACAGAGACATCCAGATTGATTGAACGTATCGCTCCCTAAATATTGTTTATGTATCTACTGCTCAGATCTTTCGTAATGACTACTAACATCTTTAAGTCATACAGTTGACAACATCGATTTACATTAATAGATAAGATAACCTGCAAATCTCAACTAGGTAATAAAGTTTAAAACAAATAATCTAAAGATATATTGTATACTCATTTGGTGTTATTAATAATTGTTCTTTTATTGTATAGACTTAAATTCGAATGTATTAACCATGTTTTAAAGTACATGATAATGTTGATAACTAATTATATGTATATTTTTTAATTGAGTAAAGTTTTTTAATACGTAGGTCAGTAGTATTTTCATGAAAAATATATATAAAAAAACGCACAAGATACAAAGTATTTATGCACCATTTTTATGAATAATATATTTGAAAATGACAAAAACAAAAGTAATATCTTAAATTTTATTATTCGGCCATCATAAAATCTTTCAATCAATTGTGATGTGAGTTAGTGTGAGCTGCTGGATTGTCTTGTTGAAAATGCAGTTTATGAAACCCTCTTGCAGTTTATTGTTATGCAGTTCTATAGTTTTAAGGATACGTTAGATAAGTACTTAATTATCTGCCTGAGCAACAATCTGACGTAAATGCTTAATTGAATTAGCAATTAAACGTTCATATCTTCTAGAGTTTTTTTTTCTATTAAATATGTCTTTTTCCCAAGTAATTTGCCGTTGCAAACATTATAAGTATTTCAAAATCTTACCACCAAATGTCTTACATATTGTCTAAAAATTTCATATCCTCAATTTTTTCACGATTTGGAAACTCTTCTCAAAACTGTAAGTTTCTCATCTCGATCATCACTTACAAAAGTAAGCATCGAGTATAAATCTATAGTTTTATAAAGAGAAAATTATTTTCTAACCTTATATATTATCAATTGCAGCATACATACAAAATGCGAGTTTCTTTATTTCTTGTCACATAATTGATATTCAATTAATCTTTGACGTTGAAAGTACTAGTTTATTTCCAGAAAGGGGGTTTAAATGAGGACTATAAGAAAAATGACATCCCCACTTGAAAACCATTGAATAGACAAGGTCGGTGTCCCCAATTAACGTGATAGACAAAAATCACTATGAATCAATAAACCCTAACTTCTAAATATCATTAAGTAAAACGCAGCAATTTGTGTAGAAAACTTACCCAGTTAACTAGCATGATGAATTAGTATAATCATCATTATTACGAACTGGATGCGATCCATAAATACTTTACAGCATCAGATATGTTTCCATATTTGTCTTAGACAATAATGTCCTCTATGATGAAAATATGTTCTTTTATTTGGAGAACGACCGTTCGACATCTACTGATATAATACAGACATACGTAAAATACTCTTTGCACTCACTTAACTGATCCGTAGATGCACTATCACTATTAGCAGTATTACCACAAACTTGTCTTAATCTGTTAAAATCGGTGTCTTTCTTTAACACACTTTCGACCTTTTGTTTGACGCGCTGATTTTTTGCGTCATCTATAGTGTGTAGCAGTGAATTTACTTGGTTCATTATTTGCAGTGACTCTCTAACGCCAACTCCATATTTTGTAATTTCTCTATTCCATCATGCACTCCTTGGTAGTTGGTATGTATAGTTTTTAAATCAATTTCACTGGAAATATCTAGAAATTATGTCTGGATTTCCTTAAAAGTTGCAGCCTCGGCAGGATTGAACCTACAGTTCAATTCTGCCAATCTGCCGATATTACAGGTTTTATTTTCTGAAAATTTTCAGCATAATAAAAAGCTGCCCAACATTAACCATGTTTCCTAACATGTAAGAATCGATTCTGGTGGTTCTGGAATTCCGGGGCACTTTCTGTGAAATTCGCGAGGATGTTTAGGAGTTTTTAGAAACATTTTTTTACTATTTTGTAATCTATATTTACTAACCGGCTGTTTTCGTGTTTGTGTGTCACGAAATTTTTAAGTCGATGTATAAAATGCTTGTCGTTCGAATTTCGGCATTTTGACAAAATCATTATAGTACATCGACTCTTGCGAACAACGTGGTAACTTTTGTTTTTTGATCCGAAGCCTCTAGAGGCATGTTCCGGAGGTACCTTCGATATGAGCGAGGCGGCGGCAGCGCAATATTATTGCAATTTGCTTACTCGTATTTACTAAACGGCGGATGAAATTTTCAGGTCGATGTACGAAATGCTTTTCGTTCGAATTTCGGCATTTTGACAAAATCAATATAGTAAATCGACCTTTCCGAACAACGTGGTAACTTTTTTTATCCGAGACCTCTAGAGGCATACTCCGGAGGTGCCTTCGATATGAGCAAGAGAGCGGCGCAATATTATTGCGATTTACTTACTCGTCAATATTAATATGTCTACCTTGGGAAACCATTGTCGAATAGTTTCTGCCACAAAATGCAAAGCAAGCACTTTACACAAAACATGTAACAATCCCCAACCGTGTTGTGGAAGAGAGCGGCCTACTGAACGTATCTGCAATACGTTCAGTAGGCCGCTCAGTGAGTCTTTTGCTAGCTAATAGCAATGGAAATGGTGAAAATGGATCGATTGCCGAGGGTTTAGAACTCGTACTATAATATTTGTTGTTAGACAAAGCAATATTTATTATTAATTTTGTATAATTTGTCGTCTTGTCAACACATAAGCACAGTTGTCCATTTTGTACTTTACATATAATCTTCTCTATAAGGTCATCGTGATGATCGGTCATATGATGAAATTCACAATAAACTTTTTCACTTGGTTAGCACGACCAGAAAACGTTTAAATGTTTTCTGGTCTTTGGCGCGTGCGACATACTTTATTATTAAATTAAAGCACTTCAACTAATACAGCGGAGACCGTACGTACACATTGATTGTTAGATCAAGATCAATTAACGGCTCTACGGCTATGAAAAGTGCATTACTGATGCTCCTTCACTACGGTTCGTCGACCACTTACTTCATCTCAGCGCTGATGATCGTTTAACACATCACTTAACACTGTTTACAAATTGAAAGACAGTTATCTCGGTGAATTACCATACATCGTTTCCAATCTAATAGACATTTTATGACGAAATATTATAATGAAATTATATGATTATTATTATTTTAGAATAGCCTAAGATTTGTGGATTTGATAAACGAAACGTTCTTACAGTAAAAATATTCATGTCTTCACGTGAGACACCAATGGTATGCAGCGCTCACTCACAGCCTTATAAATCAGTTTTAATACCAGTGTATTTTCCGTGTGACACCACCTTGAATCAATCTGGATCTCTTTATATTGTAAGCATACAGTCTATGAATACTGAAAACTTCAATTTCAACGAATACATCCAAAGACCAAATATCCACACCATACATCAAAAGTCGAAACAAATAATAGAAATATGACGATAGGATGATACACTGAGACTACTTGGTTTAAATATGATTTTTACCATTTCATATTATCTGATCATTGTCTAAACAAAATGAAAGACATATTTTTATATTCTTACCATTATGGCCCTGTGGCCATGAGGAAGAAGACGTTGCGACCTATTAAATTATAACGAATCCCAGATGTATAAAAACATAATAATAAATGAATTTTTGGAGTTAATTATGTTCTTAGACTCAAAATGAGCACATCTTCTATTAACCGAAAGCATAATTAAAACATTAATTCAGTTTTTCCTATATTTCAGGGAAACATTATTTTATTACTTTTTATCATATGACATATATTGTTCGAATATTGATATTTTATTTCACTGTATTATGTCTTACTATTTTAAATGTTGGTACTGATATGTATATTACATTTTACTATTTTGTTTTATTTAATTATACAAACCGTTCTAAATTTGCCCACCTTGGAACAGTGACGGATGGTACAGGGAGGGCAATGGGACAGTGTCTCCCCCAACTAATTCCCCAAGTTCTTAAAGTCTCATCATTAGGTCATCAGTCCTAAGACTGGTTGGACGCTAACCTCCAGCTTCTCCTATCTTGTGCTAACATACGCATTTCGCTAATTGTGCTACAACCTACATCCCTTACTATTTGCGAGCAGTAGTTTAATCTAGGCCTACCTCTGCCTTTCTTCACTCCTATTTCTGCCTCCAAAATATCGCGGACTATTTCCCTATGTCTCAGCAAGTGGCCTACCATTCTATCTCTTCTCTTCTTTATGTTTTTCCACATACTCCTTTCTCGCCGACTTTTTCTAATACTTCTTCGTTTCTAACCCTATCAGTCCACGGTACTTTCATCATTCTTCGGTAACACCACATCTCAAAAGCTTCTAATTTCTTCCTACATGCTTCCCCTACCGTCCAGGTTTCGCAACCGTATAGTGCCGTGCTCCATACATACGTTTTCAAAAATCTCTTCCTTGTTTCTAAGTTTATTACCCCCGAACATAAAAGTGCTTTCTTTTTGTTAAAAGCTACTCGACCCTGCGCTATTCTTTGTTTTATATCTTTATCGCTTCTTCCATCCCAATTTATTTTACTTCCTAAATAAGTGAAGTCTTTAACTTCCTTCAATCTTTCATTATTAAATTGTACTTTCGTTTTTGCTCTGCTCTCGCGCCCTCTGCACACTAACACTTTAGTTTTGCTTTTATTCAACCTTATTCCGTATTCCTCTGTCAACACTGCCTCCATTTCGTTCAATGCTGATTCTAATTCCTCCTTACTAGATGCTAATATTGCTATATCATCGGCGAATCTCGGCATTTTTAGTTTCTGTCCCTGTACTTTAAATCCCGAAATCCACTCTATCTTTTACTACATTAATCGCCTCTTCGATGTACAGATTAAAAATTAGTGGTGATAGCGTACATCATTGTCTTACTCCTTTCCTAATACCTACTTCCCTCCTTTCCCCCTCTACTTCTATAACAGCAGTTTGCTCTTTATCGATGGTGTACTACTCTCCTATCTCTATACTTCATTCCCGCGCTCTTTAGTATCTCGAACATTTTTTCCCATCTTACATTATCAAAAGCTTTTTCTAAATCTACAAATCCTATATAAGCGTTCTTTCCTTTTCTATTGTTTTCTCTAACATTACTCTTAACGCCAGAATAGCTTTGCGAGTTCCCCTATTTCGCCTAAACCTGAATTGGTCTTCTCCTAGTATTTCCTCCGCTCTATTTTCCATCCTCTTCTGCACTATTCTGATTAAGATTTTTGACACATGGGAAGTTAGGCTAATCGTTCTAAAGTTCTCGCATTTGTCGGCTCCTCTCTTTTTCGGTATAGTAACGATAATGTTCCTCTTATAATCCTTCGGCATCTCGCCCGTTTCGTATATGTATTTTACCCGTTCAAACATCCTATTCACTACTTTCTGTCCCGCACATTTCAAAATTTCTGCCTGTGTTTTATCTACATCCCGCGCGGCGCTTTATTGTTCTTTAGCCCCCTTAGTGCTATTTCAAATTCCTCTCTCAATATAGGTTTTCCTACATCTTCCCTATCGATGTTAGATTCTTCCTCTAATTCCTGACCCTCGTATAAATTTCCTAAGTATTGCTTCCATCTATCCGCTTTCTCCTCTCTTCCGATCAGTATGTCCCCCGATTGACTCCTAACGCTTCTACTTATTGGTCCTATATCCCTGAAGTTCCTCTTAATTATTTTGTAAGCCTCATGGGTCTTACCTACTTGGAGCTTATGTTCTACTTCTTTGATTTTGTTCTCTATCCATTGTTCTTTCGCTTTTCTACACTTTCTAATGATTCCCCACTTTATTGACTTATAGGTTTTCAGTCCTTTCTCGTCTCGTCTGTTTTTGTAGCCTCGTCTCTTTTGTATTAAGTTTAAGATTTCGTCCGTTATCCAGGGCTTCCTAGCTTCCCTTCTCTCGTGTCCTAAAACGTCCGTAGCCGCGGAATCTAGACTATTCTTGATACCATCCCACTCAGTTTCTGCGTTCTTGATTTCATCATTACTCGCTTTATTTATTAATTGATCTGTTTTCTCCTGGAACTTATCTTTCATATTCTGATCCCTCAATATGCCTACATTTATACGTCTCTTATCCTTCCGGGTTTTCAGACTTTTTAAATTTTAATCTAGCTTTCATGACTACCAAGTTGTGGTCGCTGTCTACATCTGCTCCTGGATAACTCTTTTTATCCAGATATTATAAGACTTTAGATAAGTCTTTTCCTAACCAGAATGTAGTCTATCTGATACCTGTCTATCCCTCCTGGCATTTTCCAGGAACAATGTATTCGCGACTACCATCTTGTGCTTCTCACAGAATTCTATCAGTCTGCTACCTCTATCGTTTCTGTTTCCTAATCCATAAGGACCTACAAATTCTGCTTCTTTCCCCTCACCTACGACTGCGTTAAAATCTCTCACTATTATTAAATTTTCATGACCCTTCACAAATCTTATTACCTGCTCTATGTCCGAATAAACGGCTTCTAACTCTTCCTCACTATGGCTAGAAGTAGGCATGTATACTTGCATTATTACTGTTTTCACTGGCTTCGAATCTAACCTGACAATCATTACTCTCTCGCTGTATTGTAGGTAGCTATCTACACACTGTCCTGCGTTCTTCCGCATAACGATTCCTACTCCCGCGTTTCCATTTACCGATCCTGTGTGTATTACCCTATAGTCACCGCTCCAAAAATCTCCTACTTCCGGCCAGCGCATTTCACTTATACCTACTATATCTAATCCTAACCTATCCATTTCTATCTTCAGATTCTCTAGCTTCCCTGCCTGTCTCATGCTTCTGACATTCTACGCTCCGACTCGTGAAATGCTACACTTCTTACTAACCCTACTATTGCACTCTATTACGTCTCCTGGAACAGTCCTCACCCGGAGATCCGAACGGAGGACTATTTTACCTCCGGTGTTTTTTGCCCTAGGAGACGCCATCATTATTTGGGATAAGCCTTTTGTTAGTTGTTCTGAGGATTATAATGTGGTGGTTTCCTCTTGCCTTCCACATCGCAGTCGTGTGTGTCATAGCACCATACCAACTCCCACGGTCTCTGCCACTATGACTACTGAAAGAGCTGCTGCCCTCCTTCAGGGACTTGTCTTAGTCTGGTTTTTCAATAAGGATCCCCCCACTATGGTTAAACCTATGGTACAGCTCCTTAAATCATCAAAACGCGCTAGCAGACCCACCCGTTCTAGTTTGCACTAGAACTTCGTTAAGGTGCAAGTCCTATCGGATCAGTTTAAAGTTCTATATTTTATTAATAATTTAATTCAGATTCTGCGTAAATTTTACCATAATTAAGTGGGAGGTGAATAGCGTAGCGCATGCAGTTAAAGTTCGTCGAATTACGTCATCATTTGGGTGAAAACCAAGGCGCCTCAAGCCAAACGGCTTTCAGAGGTGCGGAGTGTGTCGTGCCGCCCGATCGTGTGTCGCGCTAGATAAATTCTTAAACCTACTACATAGTTTCAATTATTCCTGTATGAGTTTACGGAACTATTTATTCATGACGAATAATTCATTAGGCTATATTTTAAAATTAATAGATAACAATGAGTTCACATACGAGATAAAGATTCAAATGAAAAATTTGGGATGTCCTCGACCGAATATGACAATTTTCCAGAAAATATCAGAAGCCAAAAGCTATACGAGAAAAATTTAATAAAAGTATGTACGATTTAGCAGATTGGTTGTATGGATGTAGTGTTCGAAATGCATTTTTTTTGTTTCGTTTGTTTAATTCGAAATTTTCTACAAAGCGATCCTTCTTGGACCACTAAGGAAATTTGTTACTTGAAACGCCTCAGTGAAAAAAAAAATAAACGGCATAAAATTAGCGAAAAACATTTAAATAATGTGATTGAATATTCGATTTTAGGAAAAGTGAATATCATGTCCATTAAATAGTGCATATCGATTAAATACTCATATTATCGAACAAAATGATCAAATAGCTAAGAATCGGCATATTCTCAACAAGTTAATTGATTGTATTAAATTTTGTGGAATATTTGAAATAGCACTACGGAGTCACGATGAGAAAGAAGACAGTGCGAATCCCGGAATTTTTCGTGGATTGGTAAATTTGCTTGCGGGAATCGACGACGGTACTCTGAAGGAACATATCATCAAAAAATCTAATAATAGGGTGTTTATGGGTTTGCCAAAGACTATACAAAATGAATTATTGGATTGCATTTACGATGTTTGCCGTAATTTAATACTGGATGAAATCCACAAAACGCAATATATAGCCATTCAAGCAGACGAAACTACAGATGCAGCTACAATTTCCCAGTTAGTTTTTATAGTTCGCTATGAGTTAAATGGAAAAATATATGAACATTTTATGGCTTTTCTTGAAACATAGGATCACACTGCTGATGGCATAAGCAACATTATTTTGAAGGAAATTGAAAAAATTTATATAAACCATACTCCCCAAAAATTAATTTCTCAAAGCTACGATGGTGCATCTACAATGAGTGGTAGAAAAAACGGGGTCCAGGTAAAAATAAAAAAAAATATATATAATAATGCTAATTACGTTCACTGCTACGCACACCAGATGAACTTAATTATTAAACGCGGTGCCTCACAAAGTAAACAAGTTCGAGTTTTTTTTTCCAGACAGATGGCTTTCCTGCCTTTTTTCAAGATCTCCAAAACGTACTGATGTTCTGGATGAAGTACTGAAAAAACGACTTCCGCGATCTGCGCCAGCCAGGTGGAATTTTAAACCACGGTATGTAGTGACTGTTTTTAAATACAAAATGGATCTTATTCGATGTCTGGAACAAATTTTAAACGATGATACTAGTGACTCATCAACCGTAAGAAAAGCTAGCGATTTAAAAGTACTTTAAAGGATTATGATTTTAATTCTTGGTTACACTTTATTAATAAAATTGTGAAGAATTGCGATATTCTTTTTAATCAACTACAGCAACGATATATTGACAGTCTTAAAATTCAGTCCTACGTGACATCATTCGATACATCAATTCAGCATGTGATAAATACAATTGATTACGATTATTACCGAGAAAATGAAAACAGTGATGATGAAGACCTACCCACCGCAAAAGGCAGCGTTTTGAAGACAAACATGCAATGATTGCTAAAGAAGCGTGTGACGTTATTGTTTCTAATATTGATGATCGATTTATGTTTAGTGATTACTTCTCTATAGCTCATCTTTTTCAACCTCAGTAATTTTCCACGTTTCAAATAAATTTTCCCGGAACCGAATTTCAGAAAACTATTAACATTTACGATTTGGATCCAATTGCATTTAAACATGAACTAATAGTACTTTATAATAGACGAGATTTTGCAACTGCTGCGAGTGCCTTAACAATGTTTTTATTTGTTTTTATGAAAAAAACATTTTCAAAAAATACCATGAAAGAAAGTAGACTATGTGAATTAGCAATGTGTTCAATTGAAAAAGAACTAATAACGTCAACTACAAATTTCAATGAACTGGTTATTGACCATTTCGCCTAACGCAAAGAAAGGCGTATGGATTTTGTTTTTAAGAAAATTAATTAAAGTAATAATTTTTTTCTGATTTTTAAAACCTGACTTAAAACACTGCGATATACCTACCTACAAATATAACCATGTAGGTGCCTAAAAATATACATAAATTAATATTTATTTATTGCCCCCTCAGTTGTAAAAATCACGAGCCGCCACTGCCTTGGAAATATTGTTGCGAGCGTTTATGCATGTGGCCCATATATAAAATAACAAATAACATAGCTGCTGGAAACAATTGTAGATTCTTTACTTAAGAATGGTTGTAACGGAATATTTCTGTTAACAATTGAATTATCTGTACTTATTTCATTTGGGGTTATAATTTATTAAATTTCTTGTATATAGCATTAATATCCTATCGATTTTTTACTATTATACAAGTAGCAAATCAAATCTTAAAAATTTCTGCTATTATTGTACTGATGACCAAATTGCAGTAATTGATATATTAAAATTATAATTATATAAATCATAAATATTATACAAATATCATCAAAGTTTACGTTACGACTCTGTAAAATATTGTCCTTCAGTGGTATTGATTGCCATGTTTTATATTGCACATTTGTTAACAAATGTACTATTCATTCCATCACTATTTGCCAAATAAATAACTCTCCTATATTGCCGATAAACGGAACAGTCTACCTGTGTCTAGCCATAAAAACAAGCCACTATATGAGATAAGAGCCGTTTTTTCATTTGGCAAATAGAGATGACATAAACTAGAGTTCATTTTCGTATCCATTAAAATTCATTCTTAAGGCAGCTGTAAAATTAATAATATATATAAGTATGTAGGTATATATATATATATATATATATATATATATATATATATATATATATATATATATATATATATATATATATATATATATATATATATATATATAAAGTATGTATAGGTAATTTCATTACATATATACAAATTTGAAAGCGGTTATACAAAACACAACAAAAAATGTTATACATAAAACCAACAAACTATTAATAAATGCTTTATTAGCAGTATAAATACTTTAGTAGAAATACATACATCTAGAGTATAAACTTTTATAATAAAAATGTATTTGACTATTGCATTAATTGTCTGTAGTTGGTTACATTACAGTCACCTCGGACCAGATGTACCAAAATATTATTTCTCACTATTATGTGAAATGGTAAATCAAGAAATGCACAAAATCAAATAAATTATTATTATGTAGTCTTATAGTGCGTCACAAAATTGTGTTTACAAAATTGTAATTTTTTCACCAAGCGACTTTCCAGACTAACGAGTACGTCAAGTTAACAAAATTTTGAACTGAAATCTAACAATTTTATATATGGCCGCTATGAATAGCATGCAAAGTAAAGTTTATATTCTAAAGCTTCGCTTCAAGGTTATAGCTATGAGCGTATACAAGCACCCAAGGGTAAATTAAATTCATTGTAGGTAGAAAATAGGGGAAGCAGGGGTCGTTTTATGCTGGCAACCGATTAGGGTTGAATGTGTTATTGTGGGTTTGAATTGCTTGTAGAATCGACTAAAATTCGTTGTTTGTATAAAATTATTTTTTGACAAATATTTATACAATATTTATTTATAAGAAAGTATATAAATATATGTTTTTGTTATGTTAAAATATGGAGAGGTGAGGAAAACAGACAAAAACAGTAAAATATTTATTGAATATTTCGAAATATACTAAAGTAATCAATTCTAGTTTTCTGGTTTTTAAAAACATTCTCAGTTACATAAACATGTATTTTCTACACATCGTCTGAAATGTTGTGCAAAAAAATATTATATGCTGATGCGAATTTTTCATACACGACTGGATCGTGGGAGTGAAATAAAATCAACAAGATGTCTGACGTAAACTTCACCACCTTTTGGCAGATCGATATATGGTGTCCATTTTAAACATTTTGTGGTATAAAATAAATATTATGACGAATGTATGTACTATATGAAAAAGAAACAGAAAAGCGTAAAAAAAATCAAATATATATATATATATATATATATATATATATATATATATATATATATATATATATATATATATATATATATATATGTATATGCGGTTTCCATAGCTCCTTCATTAATATCCCAAATCTAAAAGTTCAAATATTCACTTTCTTATAGTTCCAACTGAAGGTTTCTCAGTTGGAACTATAGAATTTGAATTACCCACCATTTGTGTTCTGTCAAAGACAGGGCGTCAGTATTTAATGAATGACTGTCATCTACAAACCATGATGACAACATGCCTCGATTAACAGCTCATCAAGAAATAGTTTATGTACAACTATTTTATAAAAGTGAGCGATCATTTACAGTTGCATTAAGAAAAATTCGCACAAAATTAGGACAAAATGAAGCGCCTACAGAGTTAACAGTTCGTAACTTTGAAACAGAGAAATTTGAAGAGACAGGTTCTGTCATTAATAAGGTAGCACCAGTACATTCTCATCGTGGTCGGTCAGATGAAAATATTGCTACAGTGAAAAAAAGTGTACGGGAGTATTCAAACACATCAATTCGACGTCGTGCACAACAATTGAATATGTCAAGACCAACACGCATCGGCTTTTAAAAAAAGATCTGCATCTGTCAGCATACAAAACTCAGATTACACAACAATTAAATGTTACAGACCATGTACAACGTCGTACATC
This sequence comes from Rosalia funebris, assembly GCA_037954035.1. Lineage (NCBI taxonomy): Eukaryota > Metazoa > Arthropoda > Insecta > Coleoptera > Cerambycidae > Rosalia > Rosalia funebris. Next base: position 39,701,838 of record JAZFAV010000022.1, on the reverse strand, counting down.
TGTTAATTGGGTATTAGAAAAGGAAGAAGGTGATGCTGATTTTTGCAACAAAATTTTATTCAGCAATGAAGCACATTTTCATTTTGATGTATACGTTTGTTTATTGTTAGGTTTTAATTTTATATATTAGGAATTTATTAAATGCTGGCCTGTTCCGCAAAGCTTGGGGTTTTCCCTTTATTTTGTATTCTTTATTTTCGGTTATTCATGTTTATGATTTCCATTCAAAATTTATGTAGTTATATAGTTCTAGTAAGGTAAGACACTTTGTAAGTCTATACCCAGATGTTTATAGGCTGGTTATACCTACTAATTAGTATAACAAAGCATCTTGTAAATCCTACGTTAAGTGAGATATTTGAAATAGGGACAATATTCTGTGAAATTCCAATTTATATTAATAGCGTATCCCTGGCAGGCAAGGCGACCAGGAAAGAAAAATGTATGTTTTAACCAGTTCGAATGTAGAAGTGCTACGGAAAGGTCGTCGTTTTTCTATCTTGTGCTCACTGATATGTATGAATCATTAAATACCTTCTCTTTAAAATTACTTTTTGTAAATACTTGTAAATAGGAAATATAGTGTTTAGTAAAAGGTTACTTTCATTTTTTCTACAAGTTAAAGTTTACAAAGAAGATGTGGTGCAATAGCACAACGAGATTTAAACAACATTCATCAACTTAACAACGTTAGCAAACAAAATTGTCAACTGTGGGGTTTTAAAAATCCACATGCTGTTCACGAAGAAGAAATACATCCATAGATATGCACGGTTTGGTGCGCATTTTGGAGTGGTGGAGTAATTGCACTATACTTCTTCAAAAATACAGTTAGTAATGCTATCACAGTAAATGAGGAATGCTATCGTGACATGTTAAACAATTTCTTTTTCCACCAAATTGATGATTTGGATTTGAACAACATGTGGTTTCAGCAAGACGGTGCAATGTTGTATACCAAATTTCCTGATCATGTTGTGTCACAGAATGTTGACATCAATTGGCCTGGAAGATCATGTGATTTAACACCACTGGACTTGTTCTCTGAGGTTATGTCAAGGGAAAAGTGTACGCCCAGTCAGCAACAATCACTGACCTTAAAGCAAACATTCAACGTGTTACTCGGGAAATAAAGTCAGTTTTATGTGCCTGTGTTGTGGACAATTTTGCTAAATGAATGACATCATGAAGATGATTCGAGGCGGCAATATGAACAATATTCTTTTCCATTTGTAGCTATATCGTCTCCATTTTATGTTAAAGAATAAAAAACCTCATATTAACCTCATTCAAATATTACTAGTTTTATTCACAAATTACACCCTATAGCTCCAAATAAGACACCCTTTATAAATGTCCGTTAACTAATACGCACATTGTTATGTTTTCGCAGTGTCATTGAAAAGTAAGAAATACTAGTAACTCAACGTATTTGCAAACATTTACCAAACGATAGTGAAGGGTGTCCCAGCGAGAGGTAGCCGATTATGTTTGTAATGATTGGGCAAATAAATAACATTTCTACAATACTTTTGGGTGCAATTGTTCATTTAAACTATGCCATTAGACATGGAATATAATATCTTGTAAAGTGGCAGCCTCTGTTTCTCTGGCAGCAGTGGATTCTTTTGATGAAGTTTTCCATCACTTCGCGGCATAGTTGTGGCCTTATGTCCGCAATAACTTTAATGTTATTTTTCAGCTGTTCAATCGTAACGAGATTATTGGCATAGACTTTTCCTTTAACGTAGCCCCACAAAAAAAGTCTAATGGGGTCATGTCACAAGACCGTGGTGGCCAATCAACTTCAGCTCTGTGAGAAATTATGCACCCAGAAAATTTGGTACCCAAAAGATTCAGCGTTTCGTTAGCTGTGTGGCACGTAGCACCATCTTGTTGAAATCATATATCGCCTACATCTAAATCATTGATTTGTTCGAAAAATAAGTTTATTAACATCTCACGGTAACGTACACCATTTACAGTAACCGCTCCGCCTGCTTCGTTTTCGAAGAAGAACGGTCCAACAACTCCTCCTGCCCACAAAGCGCACCACACGCTAACCCTTACTGAATGCATGGGTTGTTCTTGGATGAGACGTGGATTTTCAGCTCCCCAGATGCGGTAATTTTGTTTGTTTACGTACTTTTAATTGAAAATGCGCTTCATCGCTGAATATCAGTTTTTCCCAAAACTCGCCTTCAACTGCGATGTTCTCTAACACCCATTCACAAAACTCACGGCGTCGTGCATGGTCCCGTTTCAACTCCTGTGTCAACCAGTGGCGAAGCGTCCATTAAGGCTGTGAGGCTGGCAGGATTGGATATCAATATATCATTCTTCGCGTCGGCATGCCGGTAACCGACAATGCGTATGCGCTATCTGGGCTAACTCTCCGTCGCCTTGGTTTTAACGGACTTTATTGAGATTCGCGGTGCAGTGAGGGGAGAGGGGAGTACGCGAGGAATGATGTTCAATTTAGCTAGCTTTATAGCTTTAATGGACGCTTCGCCACTGGTGTCAACTGGATCTTATACGCATGAAAATATCAAGGAAGGTCTTTCGTCAAAATTCTCTGTAATGTTGATTTTGAGGGATTTAATTGTTGGGAACGACGTCTTACAGATATGGTGTTATCTGCAGCCACACTTGCACTGATCACTTCAATATTTTCAACTGAGCATTGCCCACTGTATAGGTGTTTGTTTGTCACACACGGAGCCACTTTCCCTGAATTTCGTCATGACGCGTTGAATGGTCCGCTTAGCAGGTGCCTCACAATGACCCATAATTGTACGTAATTTTCTTTCAGCGTCCACAATTGAACCATTACTTTCGTAGTACGCTTTGATAATAAGTATGCATTGCTGAACCGTATAGCGCTCCATTTTGTAATGGCATAGGGCGTTTTACAATGGCCGACACGACACCGGCACGACAATGATAGCGATGCCGGTGGACGCGTAATCTCATGTAAATCAATAGGAAGCTTTCTCACTCACCGATATGTCGGAGTGTCGTTACAGGTAACGACGTGTCAGCGAGCAGCATTCACTCCACTCGTGTTGTCGACGATTTGTAATATGTTTATTCGATTTTTGGGTGTTTTGTGGGATTTTTTGGTTGAAAATAACAAAAATGGCCGATTTTAAATACGCTGTAGTAACATTAACTGAATTAGTGGAATCTAAGCCCTGTATTTGGAATAATTGGAATTTCTCAAACAGAGAATAATAGATATCCCCTCAATTTCTCACTTCTCCTTTCTTAGAATTAGGTTACCCATAACTGGCCTTTGCTTTCGCTTTCTGCGCCTCAAATATAACAAATAAAGCAAATACAATTTGGTAACTCCCGCCATGACGCTTCCTGGATGGCAACTGCATCTTGGTGGTACGTGAGGAACATCGACATCCGGCAAGACCTAAACTGCATCACTGTGATGGATAAAATCCGAGCCAGGGTTCGGAAGCTCTACGATCAAGTAGGTGCCCATGAGAACCCCCTCATCCGAGTAGCTTCGGACTACGACCCAGGAAGACCACGAAGACACAAGAGACCCAAGATCCAGGTAATATAATAACCTCATAAACCCCCTTTACAGGTCAAACATAACTTTTCTAATAAAGAAAGGCGCCTCTCGGGTAACAAGATTCACTCTCCTGACGGCGATCCAAGCAACGCGATTCGTCTGCATTGTCGTGGAAAATCGCCTGATATGACCCAATTCCCAAGCGCCGTGCTGGCCCGTGGAACATCCGCTGACGCTGACGAAGCGATGCGGTAAAACAAGGCGACCTAAGATTAAGAAAAAGCCGAGAAGAAGTCCCTGCCAGCGGGACTTAAAGGCGTCAAGACCAAAGGAGGTCGAGAGGAGCGAACCGCTGCCAGTCGCGCGGGTCTTGTTTGCGGGCGGCACTTGCCTCTCACGTAGAGACACGCGAAAGCGGAAGCAAAACTCGACCTACTTCCATACGACGGTCCCGGTCTACGCATTGGGCGAGTAAAGAGCGGTAATATCGCTCGACTTGCCGACAAAACCCATCAAGGTCATTACGCCTGCTAATTAATATTGGCACCTGGCTCCAAATTCTGGGATCTTTTTATAATAGAGGATGACGCCTCCCAAGCAACAAGACTCACTCTCCTAACGGTGATCTAAGCGACGCGGTTCGTCCGCATTGTCGTGGAACATCGCCTCATATGACCCAATTCTCGGGCGTCATGCTGGTCGCGGTACACACGACAAGTCATCCCCCGGGGGCTGACGCTGGTGAAGCGATGAGGCAAAACAAGGCGACCAAAGATTAAGAAAAAGCCGAGAAGAAGGCCCTGCCAGCAGGACCAAAGGAGGTCGAAGGAAACGAACCGCTGCTATCCACGCTGGTCTTGTTTGCGGGTGGCACTTGTCTCTCGCATAGAGACCCGCGAAAGCGGAAGCAAAGCTCGACCTACATTCGTACGACGGTCCCGGTTTACACGATGGGCGAGTAAAGAGCCGTAATCTCGCTCGACTTGCTGACAAAACCCATCAAGGCCATTACGCCTGCCAATTAATATTGAGTTGTATTTTATTCTTAGTTGAATCATCGTTTTGCAAATCACATTAAAGTGTCGAAACTGCAGTCACGATTTATGTGTAAATACATTGGTATAAGACTTAGTAGTTGTTTTACTCAATCCCGTTGGTAGAAAAGTTATACTATTTGTGAATTAATGATCACGGTAAAACACAAGGACAATTTTACAAGGACAAATACCTAATATATATACATTTTCTAGGTTTTATATTTTCGGTAACTTAAAAAATCTTACTTTGCATTAGCTATGATGAATGGTAGTTTATCATTTCTTATACTATATTTAATATTCCTGACAAGTTGGTGTGCAATAAAATAATAATATAAAAGTTATCACATCTTCTATATGCATATCTATGAAAAATGTATATGTTCTTATAAAAACAAAATCATTTGTGTGTATGGCTCTATTGTTTATATATTTCTTATTATATCGTCTTTCTCATTCATAAATAATTAATAAAAACATAACTAAAGAAGTAAAACAATCCTATACCATATTAACTTATTTTACATAACATTAAAAAAACCGAACTATATGACCGTATGGTCTACCATTCTGTATGTAAATCATATGGTAATACCTATTAGTAGGTTATCAGTTATGATAAAATGCGTAATAACCATGACAACATTATTTAGCGGAAATGATTACTAATAAGTAAATCATCAACCGCGCTCTTCATGAAATAATACAATCATATAAACTGTTACACATTCTGATAAAATATATCAAATATATATTCGTATGTATGTTTGATTTATATCTAATATAATAGCATAAATGATATTATTAAACGGACTATTGCGTTGCCGTAAAGTAAAAAGGGGGTCTGATCAGTTTATTGTATGATTCAATCGATGACAAAAGAATGAGTCACATTGAAATTGTTACCCCAATGTGACAGAGATGACGGAATATATTACATACCACGGCTAAGGTTCTATTATTGTTCGTCTAGTTCCTATCTGAATCTTCAAATGTATTTTATTGTTAAAGTCGAATTAATTCAAATGATTTTTTATAATTGTATTGCAATGTGTAACGTATATCCACAGGCTCGGTCAAATAAGTAGTTCAGGTTTCATATCGTTCATCCTTAAAGTTATGAATTGCGCACTCTTCTAAATCATATAGATTTAAAGTTCTTAAATGATATATAGATTCGTACAGTAAGCCCTATTTTTTTACATCCTTCACAATATTTATTTCTACAGTGCGTGTCTAAAGTCCCCCCCCCCTTAACCTTGGAACTCAGAGGCCTAAAACAATGAAAATTGATATATCTATATTAAAATGTAAAAATAATATTTTAGTTAATAAATATATAGTGATATAATTATCAAAGTTGGCCTTGCGGCAACATTTTGAAAATTATTTTTAAATGGCAACAATATAACAACACCTTATTTAGAAACCGCTGCAAATATCTATTGAAATGTTATTTTTATTAAATCAATATACCATCAAATACTGATATTGAATTTAACTGATTTTTTCAAAAATCAAAAGACATGGCAAAATAAAAACAATATTTGAATAGACATTTGGAGCAACTTCCAAATTGTTACCATTTAAGAATAATTTTCAAAATGACACCGTAGCGCCATCTTCGACGATTGTATAACTTATTTACTACAACATTATTTATGCACTTTAATGTAAATTCCGATTTTTGTTCTTTTAGGTCTGTTAGATTCTACAGTTAAAAGGGGGATCATTTATTGATATCTTGGGTAATATTAAAAAGATTCACAATTCTCCTTTCTGTATTTTTCAACCTCAACTGAAATTCTGAAATGTATATTTTTTACAATATAAAACATGTTCGTTATTGAAAGACTAGAAATTTTTTTTTTCGTAATCTTGATAATAACTTTAATTTATAAGATTTATACAATACAATTGGAAAAAAGTATTTGCAAGCACGAAATTATTGTACACTATTCAAATGTATGTGATGTACATTTTTATAGCAATAATCTAACCAAATGGGGTACGTACATATGGGACGAAATTAACACCATACAGTAAATAAAAATAAAATGTATTTAAAGTGACAATTATAATGATTTAATATTTTACCAATTACATTAGTACTACGTTTTATAGATACAGTGACACCATATTCACACTATTAAAATTTTTACCCTGACAGGTTTTCAACAGTGTATTGTGTATTAGATGGCACAAGAATTATAACTAATTGTTTAATTTCATTTTGCAAATAATTAAAAAGTTATTATTTCAGTTTCAAGTTTTCTAAATATGTTTCGTTGTTCTAATTTAAAAATTCCATATTCTTGAAATAAAGGCAACTCGTCTAACCTATATTATAGTATTTATCCTTATTATGAGTAATAAATGAGCACCAATTAGTAAATCATTTCATTAATATAATAACTATCAAAATAGAAATATCAAATGTTATTAGTCATACTCATTATCATTAGTAAAGACAATTTACATGCCTTAAATGGCCGATATAAGGTTGAATTTGACATCACACAAGTAACTTGTATTTCCTAGTTTTGAGTAGTTTCCCTGTTAATACGTTTTACGAGTCCTATATCTTGGGAATTCCTTTATAACAAACAAATACACATTTTTTTTTAATTTGGTAGTAATATTTGAGTTGACAGTGACGTACCAGCGCTAGCGTTTGCGTACTATATATTATCTACCGCTTATATAGTTAACATTCCAATAACGTATTTTCTATCATATCATAAACAATCATTTATCCTTGGAAGAATAACATATATGTATGCACATATGTGTACGTCAGTAGATGTTTAACTTTCTCAGGCAACGATTTTGTAATAAATGGTGCTATGATAAAGCAGCTTCCTTTCAAAATTACATCGCTAACAATCAGATATTAATTATATAAGATAAATATAGTCTTTAAATATGCACCACGACAGATTAAATTTGTGAACTTGTAAAATATTCGAAACGAATTACATGAAGAGGTAATGGATGTAAAATAAATTAAATTTCATTATTTATTATTTATCAACTACTAATTGTTGAAGACCTTGGACTGTACTGGTTTATAACAGGACTTATCTGTTGAGTTTATCCCACTTCAATGACTGGCAAAAATATTTTATGATTGCAACATTCACAATTAAATGAAAATTAAGTAATATATCTACATACATATACTGGAAACTTATGTATATCATGATTGACGAACATATAACTTTTTCCAACTGATGCTATTGGCAGTCGCAGTTCTAAGCTTATGTAATATTGTTTTATTTTTATTAATGAGTTACTAATAATTGTATATTACAGTTGCGTGGGAGCTGGATCAATAAAGCACCTTTTGTTTTAATATAAATCGTTAGGTGTCTCTTAAAAACCCTATTGTATTCATTCCCCTATTGAAACATTAACAGTTTGATCTCTATAAATATATTTTTAACTAACAAATAAAGCAGAATTTTATTATTTTAGTTAAACGATGTAAAATGTTAAAGTAGGTAAGAGAGGTACCTATAATAATATATCCGGACATCAGCAGTCAGGTCGTTATGTCTATTATTGGGCGCTTAACGGATGTAGAACGAGACGAGTGTACCGACCGGATATCCGAAAATAAAAAGAACGAAGGGCACCCCAACTCTTATAATTCACCGAATTTTCACGTTCTGGAACAGATATTATGTATATGGACCTATTATCATAATATTATCCATAAACCTACAGTTTATCTGCTTAAGAAATTTGGTTTATTGAATCAAAGAAGAGCTGTTCTTACGAATGCAACATACCATAATCTATAATATAATTTTACTTATTATGATAATATATTTTTTGGATCGAAATCATGAATTGTTTTAAATTAGATTAAAGGTATCGCTGCCATATGTAATAAATATAGAACAATAAGTGGAGATTGCATATTAGTAGCAGAAGATTAAATCATAAATCATAATTTATATAATTTTGTCTTAATTTTTCTACACCTTATCTTTAATCAACCCTTTCAGTCACAAACCTGATTTCCTTTTATATTTATTACATAGCATGAAAATGTTTGTTGACGATCTTATTTTTAATTTCTTCTGCTCTTTTTTTCATGACTTTATTCGAATATTAATTTCGTGAAACACAAATAACACAATAAACCTTCATATCAATATAATCATATAATTATTTACACTAGGCATAAATTCAACGTCGTACACTTGTATGAAAATTATACATATGTGAGTAAAATTTATTTAGAGTAAATTTATTTAAATGATAATTATCAATTATACGTATCGTTGCATTTAGTCAAAAATTTTATAAATGAAATATAGACACTAATAAAAAAAAAGAAGCATGATACTTAAACTTTAGATTTGTTGTTTTTGTTATAACAAAAAAAGAAACATTATTTCTTGAATAATTAGTTTTTTAAATAAAATTTGTGTATTTTACGTTCAGGAAGTAATTAAAAATGTATTACAAATTAGAAGGTTATTCAGATACCCAATACGATTTTGATCAAATGTAGCACAACACAAAATTAATTATGGGCGAGCTGGATCACAAAGAAAAATACGTCAAGTGTATTCGTATACTGTACTCGTCGACACATACATACCTACATATGTATATCAAAAAACGTGTAATTGATTTTCAATTTATTTGCTTTTTACATAATACGTGCCTTCTTTCCCCGTTTAATGTTTGAGGTTTGTCTATTTTGGTTTCTTCTTCGTTTACAACTCTTTATTGCTTGTGAATCTGTGTTGAGATTCACAAAATTATCTTCATGGGCAAACTCTGGTCTTGCAGTAAATATCAAGGAATGTTGACCCGCTTTTATTTGTTTTTTCAGAGTGTCCAAGCAACTCTATAAACTGTCTTATGTTTTGCCAATTCAGCAACATCATTGACAATTCTTTTGAATCGCCTCTATCGAACTCGATTGTATCCTTACCGTTGTATTAATTGCTGCACTATTAATCCAATACATATGTTGGGTGAATTTTAAAGACGCACTTTTTGTAGCTACATTCTTCATTAATTCACTACATTTTTTTCTGAAATTTAATATTTACTGAAATCTGAGATTACTGCATTATTTCTACAAAATATTCCCTGTATTTTACATCTACAAGAAACCCTTAACGGTGTAACTGAAAACGCTCTCTTCCAAATATAAAAATTGAAAGTTTTTATTTAATTATTCTATTATGAATACTTATTCATATTAGAATAGTCATTTTTATTAAGCTAATCTGGTCTGGAGACATAACAATGCATATAAATCCTTATATAATTCTTTAATAGATGATGTAATAAGCTAAATAATGAAGTAATCATCATAATATAATCTTCATCATCACAATATAATCCCTATCAGTTTCCAGGCCGATGCATTTTTGTAAAATTATTAACATTGTGTATTCTAAGGTCAAGTATTTGAAATAATATAGTAATATTTTCGGCCTACAGTTTCTATTTCTTCATAATTTATAGTATTATGTACTATTGATAACAATTTCTAATACAACTTTATTGATAAACCGCTACACGAGATTTTTGATTCTGATTCGTTCATTCGTTAAACTATCAAACCACGTTTGCGACCAAACCTTACAAAACATATCAGTGGCGTAACAAGTAATACAGTTTCAGGCTTAGATATTTAGCCAACCACGGCATTCGCACACAAAATCCAATGTCTTTATTGTTTTATAATAATATTTATATATTGTATAAGTATTTTAGTGTTATGTATATAGTTTGATTATAATAAAAACTAAAATCATTAAATTTAAAACTACTTTAGTGAACAAATAAAAAGGAAAAATAATATGAAAATAGAATAAATGAAAAAATGGACAAAATAACTATCACAAATAAAATAGTTTTAATCAAAATCAAAGAAAATAATCAATGTGGAAGTGGTGTAAGTAGGAAATTGCACTATTATAATTATTATTCAGGAAGATACCAATTATTAAAATATATATATTTTCTGTCATATCGGTTTAATGTAAGATTTTACATGAAACTTTGTAAAATACTTATGCTTAGAATGTCACAAACAACTTCAAAATATCAAAACATATAGAGATTGGTATTTGAAAAATGAATTTAATGTTAAATTAGCTTTTGTAAGACACGGATACGAATTATTTTGCCCTCCTGTAATCCTGTCACTAGGGATAAACAATTGCAATTGTTTGACAGATGTAAAGTAACATTTTGTAATTGTTTATCAATGATGCATTTAACGCTAATTATGTCAGCCACCTTACAACTGCGCTGGCAGTTCTTATCTCAATTCTTAGAGAAATGCTGACAGCAACATCTTAAAACCTATGCTTTATTCTGTATCCATATAGTTAGTTCTGATGTAACATTCAAATTGTAAAGACGTACTTACAATAAATATTTTAATTAAACTAAAATTCAATTTGTGAAAATTTTGTTTTTTTAAAAACCGGAAATCGGCGACGAGGTATATAAGTCGCTGCTTAAAGTGATTTGTAAAAGGCCATAAATTCAGTTACGTTAGTGTTTTTTTCAATTTAATATCATCAGGTTATCTTTGTACTCCAGTACACTTGAAATGAGTCGTCCAAGTAACTTAAGAGAATATGAAGATGAAGCAGTAAAAGTGATAACTCTGGTTAATGAGGGACGCAGTCAGCAATGGGTGGCTAATTTATTAGGAGTTAGGCAATCAACAATTAGTCGAACAGTTAAACATTTCAATGAACTTGGAAGTTACTGTAGAACCACAGAACAAAGTCGAAAAAAGTTTAAAAATTCAAGAGATGAGTGATATATTATATTATATAAGTCGCCTTAAGAAACAGGCATTTTACCAGTTTAGAGCTAAACAGAGCCCTAGCAGCAGCTCAAAATTCTAGGGTACCCCATAGATCATCTATACAGAGCTGTTCCGAGTATAATGAAAAAGTACTCGAGTACTGAATACAAGTACTCTCATATAAGAGTACTCAAGTACCAAGTACAAGTACAGTACCGTTGTACTCCAGTACCCACACGAGTACAAAGTACGGAGTACAAGTTGACAATGCCGGCCAGTATCTTGTTTTTCTTTGCATTAGCTTTATTTTCGAATTATCTTTTTGAGGAATTGTGGTACTTACTTTTTTCCTACTTAGAATAAAACACGTTTTCTTACAATCCTATTTTATTAGCTTTAAGAAAGACCAATTTTTGAAAATTTTCGTCAGTTAAAGCATGACGACGTGGATTATTAACTATGGTCGCATACGAAAATAAGCGCTCCACCGCGGCCGATGATGACAGGTAAGTATTATAACGCGCGAAAAGTTTCTTCACATGCGGGTAGTCGTCCAACATGGAGAGACTGGTTCTTTTGTCCTCAAGATAGTGCAGAACTTCGAGTTCAATTTTGGACTTCTTCTTATCCTGTTTTTGGAATTCTCTTGAACTTTGGGTTTGGATCTGAGACGAGGCCCAGGTACATCGCCAGATTCACTGAAATCGAAATACCCATCATACTCTAAATCCTGATCCTTGGTGTCGCTGTCACTTCCATTAAAGAGTCCAGAATCTAGTACTTCCATCATATGTTCTGTTGATGAAATGACCATTTGCTTTAGAGAATCCGCTGTGATACTGGTTTGATTTCTACTTTTCCAAACACGTCTACGATTTTACAAACACGGCGGAGAACCTATTTCGTAATGTTTGGGAGCATGCATTTAAAATCAGGTTTGCACTGAAATGTCTTGGGTCCTGAAACTCGGCTTTCATCTTTTCCCATTGATTTGCAAGAGATACCAGAGTCGGAAGTAAGTAGCCATAATAAGTGTTTGTTTCACCCTGCAATATATCGAGAGCTGTAGCCAACGGCTTCAATACTTGGCAGTAATCTTCCAAATATTGTATCTCAGCATCTTTGAAATTAGGAAGTCCCAGCTTTTGATGGAGTGCGGCCAATTTCGGTTTGGTGTCTTCATGTAGAATCCGCGATATACAGTCGAAGTACGAATTCCAACGTGTTTCTCCAGGGTAGCTCAAGGTGTGACCTAAAACTTTCATTATAATTTCGGCGGTTCCTGGCCTTCCCGCCTTCGCCCATAACTTACGGCATTTATCGATAGCATGCATATGCTTGATACAAACTCTTACATTCGAAGCTATAACCTTCGCACAATCTGTGGTAGCGATCAAATTCAGAGTGTGACTGGCGCAACGGAAATGTTTTAGTAACGTAATTACAAGTTTGATCCCTGTTGCAAAATCAGAGTCTGATTCTGGAATCTCCATGATTTCGATATCATCATTAGCATCGGAATCTGCATCGGAGTCGCTATCATCGCTAAGTGGATCGCGTACTTTGCTCCTGGATTTAGCTGGTGAAGTTTCTTGCAATGTAAACTCTTTAAAAACTTTGACAAAATTACTGCCATTATCTGTGACTGTTGCAATGATTTGATTGGCTTTCATTCTATACTTTACATGTTGTCTAGAATTTCTGCGATGTTCTTGTAATTATGAACCCCACGGAATCTTTAACAAGTGAGAGCAACAGACACCCTTTGCAACTTGTCATCTAACCAATGTAATGTTACCCCCATAAAACTACGACGTTTTGATGACCATATGTCTGCTGTCGAACACAAGAATTGCTGTTTGTTTATCTGCAGTTTCAAGTCATCTTGGTGTGTTTGGAATATATTCTGAATTGCATTCATTGCAGTTTTACGGCCCATAACTTTTACATTAAATCCATCAAACATGGCTTTGAAACTAGGATGTTCAATAACAGATATGGCAGAGATTGTATTGATTATGAAGTAGACAATCCTTTTGTTGAATTCCGCTTGGCTGACCGATTTATTGTGTATTGCCGATGTTAATGTTGTTTGCCGTAGCCGTAGCTTAGTGGAGGATGGTGTTGGTAAGGTGATTTCCACAGTTTGTCTGTTCTTCCGCTTTTCCGCTTTGTATTTGATATAAGAAGATAAATCTGTCGAGTGCATTCGCCTCAGGTGTTTTACAAAATTGGTTGTTGTCTCTGCAGATCATTTGATTACCTATCATCAAAAAAATGAATTTAGTTTCTTTTACCTAATTAAATTTAGGTTCAGTTACTTTTTGATTAGGAAGACATAATTGACACGATGCTTCTACATGGTCTTTTCCATCAAATTTCATGACTGAAAAATTTTCCATCTAGCATAGGGCTGTTATCAAATTTTGCTTGATGGTCAGAATGGTCCTTTTGCAAGTGAACCACAGACGTTGCAGTTGAACCTGAATCGGAGGAAGGTGCTGGAACTACCGACGCTCCAGCTGAACCGTTTCCCTTATCCTTGGGTTTTGTAAGAATTTGAAAATATTGTGTCAGTTTTCTTTTCTTTGGCGCTGACGCTGAATCGTCTTCTTGCCCAGGAAAATACTCTGGATCTCGAGTACACAAAAAAAGTACTCGAGTACATTTTTGACGATCTAAAATAAAGTACTCGGGACTGAGTACCGAGTACACAGAAAGTACTTGGAGTACAGCGTTTGAGTACTTGTACTCGAGTACCGCACAACTCTATGGGATACCCTAAAACGATCAGTTAGGCGTCACATACCTACCGTATGACTCTTAAAGAACTCTAACATGTCGTTCTTGTTGAATGGGAGAATATTCCTTAGAACATCATTCACTACTTGATCAATAGTATGCCCAGAAGAATGGAAGTAGTGATAAGAGCTAGATGAGGACCTACACGCTACTGATTATTATGATTTAATTTCACCTCCAATTTTTTTTTATAATATTTTTCATTAACATCCTTTTCATTACATTTGACATTATTGTTCCTTTCTGTTATTTATTTATGTTTTTTTCCCGAGGATACTATTATAATTTGTTAAACATTAGTTCAGAATCCATACTTTACTTTAGATTATTTGAAGTGATGTTACTCATACATTTTAGGAACTAAATATTTTATTATATTAAATATAGGTCTACACCACTGCTCCTTACATTTTAATACCGGTCAAATTCTATGTACATTACATCAAATATTTCCATTTTATACAATAAACTGGTAGATAAACGAAGCGAGATAGACTCCTTATTTTAACAGTACATTAAAAAGGTCAAATTCTAGATTTGTTGATACGAGTAGCTCGCGCAATCGCGAAGTGGCGTAAATATTTGCTGTAGTACTACGCAGCGACTACAAACAGCTTACGGAAGAAAGGGAAGCAAGAAGCGACGCGACGAGCTGGTTTCAATTGTTTCTGTGATACGTTACCTACAAATTCTCCCCGTAATTTGCGAAAATGTTTATTGGTATTAAATAAAAACTGCTTACATAATATAATATCTACATTGTTGCTTTTGAACGCGATTCTTTATACTTATTTTTGTTTCGCTATAAAAATACTGTTTAGCATGTCTTACGCATCGATATACCGAAATGCATATTACGAATTACAAATGTACGTATTGCTTAAAAGTTAAACTTAAAATATCTTTATTAGTTAAAAAAATATACAATTACAATGTTTAATCAGTAGGTGTACAATAGTTTTAATGCAAGTGTTACTTATGATGAGTGATGAGGCATAGTGAGGTGAATGAACAACCTTGTTATATTAAGACAATTAATAATAATAAGTTTAAAGTACACATATTTACATCAAAATTTGCAATACGTTGATACACGTATAGTTTATGAACGAGCGATGTGTCAAATGGCTCGTGCATGCAACTTTGTAAGCATATAGGTTTGGTCGTCATCGTAGCCCTCATCCATTGAGAGAGTTTGACCCTGATACGAAAGCTTCAAAACATCAGTTTAGTCGACACCAAATAAAGGGTCTTTCATTTCAAAGGGCGCTCGATTTTTAAACGTAAATAAAATAAGTTGCGTGTGATATATCTTCATTTTTTTGTATTTGCAAGGATATTTTATGGCATTAAGTATGGAATATAACGTTCTTCGTTCAAATGTCCGCCACGGTTTTGCTTGGTGGCACGTATTCGGGAGGTCCAATTTTCGATGACTGTCGCATAAATCTGGCTGACTTTGCTTCTTTTATTTTTGTGGGGGACGTAGCCCGGTGCTTGCGCTATCGGACAAGAAGCCCCCCAGAATCAGTGTCCCACCTACCTCGGCACCGCTCTCGCATCTCCTCGAGGTAGAGGTCAATCTTCTGTATGATGTTTTGAGTGTTCTTTCTTTGTCCTACATCCCCCCTCCGTTTTCACGATTAGGGGTTCGGGCCCAGCTCCCGTTCTTCCTCCTCTTTCCCCTTCATAATTCTGACGATCACACTCTCCCCACGCAACCATACATTCGCACTTTCAACCAGACCCCTCACCAATTCCCTCATATTTTCGGGCCAATCCATCCCCCTCATACACTTGCCTTACATCCGACCAACTTGGGCACCTAAGCAACGTGTGCTCGGGGTCGGCCCTTTCGCCCAGTTCCAGTACACACATTCATCCCCATCCGCCTTCTCTATCCCACGTACATACTGCCCAAAACATTCATGCCCAGGCAGCGCCTGTATGAGATAAAATCCTATTTCCCTATGCGCTCTCTCCACCCACTTTTTCACATCCGGAATCACGCTATGGGTCCATCTCCCTTTGGGAGAACCATGCCACTGAACCTGCCACGCACTCTGCGTCTTGTATACTAGGGCCCTAGCACACTCCCTAGTCAGCGCCTTCGCCCACACCGGCACTGTGTACAGAACCACCGAATGGACAACGAACGCGACGATCCTCCTCTTTGATGCGCACGCGGGCCACGCGTATTCACCATGAGATGCGCCAAAACACCAGCCGTCCTCTTTGCCTTCGCCGCCGTCCTCCTCACATATTCCTGGAACGTTAGCTTTCCGTCCAGCCAGACCCAGTTTAGGTATTTTATTACCTTCGAGGGCCTGATGCACGTCCCCCCCCCAAGCTCAACTCCAACGGGAGGAGGTTTCTCCTCCTGGACACAATCACCACCACCGCGTCTGTCTTCTCCTCCGCCAGCTGAAGATCCCTCCCTTCCAGCCACTCCTTGACGACCCGGATCGGCTGACACCACAAGTGCCAGGTCGTCAGCGTAAGCGATCATCCTTACTTCATTCAGTATCGGTATTCTAAGGACCCCATCAAACATCACGTTCCACAGGGTAGAACCCAGCACGGATCCCTGTGGTACGACACACGTCACCCTCCTTTTCCAGAGACATCCATCTGCCTCCTATATAATCTCACTATCTACAAAATAATTGGAGAGAGCTCTAAGCAGCCAAGGGGGGGCTCCGATGTTTATGGTCACTTCCATTATGTGCCCCCACCCCGCTGTGTTAAAAGCGTTCCTTACATCAAGGATGACGATGATTGTCACCCTCCTCCCATCCATGGTCTCCTCTGCCGTCCGCACTAGATGTTCAATGCGTCTATAGTTGATCTCCCCTTACGGAAGCCAAACTGGGCGTCAGATAGACCTCCCGCCTGCTCGATCGTTCCCTCTAACCTCCCCAGCAGGAGATATTCCAATAGTTTGGCCAGTGTATCTAACAAGCAAATTAGGCGAAATGCCGACGGATCATCCGGCCGCCTTCTCCCCTTCCTTAGGAGCAACAACCTGGCTTTTTTCCACTCCCGATGGATGCCATTCTCCCCCACCGTCAACGCGCAGTGGAGGAGGATGGCCAACTCTCCACGATGCACAACGTGCCTTTCTCCGTCAATGCCAGCCGGGGGGATGTTCATTCGGCCGATTACAAACTTGAACCTTCTCCCCACACGTCTCTGTCGATGTCTTGACAGAATTCCTCCCACTTCACCCTCTTCGCCTTTTTTATTGCGACATGGAGCTCCTTCCTGGCCCGTTTGTATTGGTTATCATCTCGCCGTCATCCTCTCGCTCCCCGCGCTGTTGGTTGCGGTGACCTCTGACCGCCCTTCTACGAGCGGCAAGACACCGTGCCTGAAGGTTCGCAATTCTGCCGCTCCACCAGAACACTTCTTCCCTCCTAGTTCCGTGGCCCACCTTTCTGGGCATAGCCACATCGCAGGCCTTTGTAACTGCCTGCGTAAGCTGGAACGGAGTGATGTTAGTACCATCCAGCCACGCTATGACCCTCCCCAACTCTCTCTTGAACGCTTCTCCGTCGAGTTTCCCCAGTTTGCAGCCGCGCCTGACAGTGGTTATCGTAGTCCTCGTCCGGCGCTTCATTATCTCGAAGAGGACATATCGGTGATCGCTGCAAGTTTCCAACTCGGAGACCCTCCACCCTTCCACCCCGCCTGTCGTTCCAGGTAAGACCCATGTGAAGTTCGGAATAGATCCCATGTTCGCCCTCTCCCAAGTATATGTTGTTCCTGTATTCATGAGTATTAGGTTCAGTTGGGCCGCCCACTACAATACGATTTAGCCCCTGGCGTCGGTCGTCGGCATACCCCAATCGGGAGCTCTAGCGTTGAAATCTCCCGCGATCAGGACCGCCTTCCTCACCCGTCTCACCTGTACGGCCAGTATGTCCAAACTCTCTTTCAAATCCTCCAAGTTGCCATTCAGTGAGAAGTAGCAGCTGTACAGCGCTACCCCTCCCACCTCTACCCACACAAATCTGAGCCCCTTTCCCGTGTTCTCCACTGCCAATCCCCTGTTTATAATGCTGATCACGGCGCTTCCCCTGTCCTTTACGAACCAGGCGGATTTACTCTGGACGACCGCCCGATTTGGCTCGCTGACCACTAATACGTCAGCGCCCTCCTTCCTCGCCGTAGCCCACACAATGTCGTGCGCGGCACGTGACTTATTCAAATTAATTTGAATCACACGGAATGTCCCGCGTTATCTCCGCCTCCTTCGGACCCTTCGGGCTCTTTACTCCTTTGTACACGGGACATTTGATCATGTCTGCCCTGTGTCCCTCCTGTCTGCATACCGGGCACGACTCGGTGTTACTGCAATCCATCGCTCTATGCCTCTTTTCCGCACCTTAGGCAAAGGCTGCTCCTGTCCGGCCCTTTACATTCCGATCGAGTATGATCTGTCCCCCAACACCTGGGACACCTCAGCGTTTGTGAATTTGCCCTGACCCGGAATCTTACCCACCCTATCCTGATTCTGCTCGTATCCAACAGTTTCCTGGCCCCATTTCTATCGACCTGGATGATGGCCGTCTGGCTGTCTCCAGAACCTACACTTAACGATAGGAGTTCGAACCCTCGACCCCCTATCTCTGCCGCAATAACTTCCTCTACATCATCCTTGGTTGCCACCACATCTATGTCTCGGATTCTTTGCCCTTTTGAGTGCTTTAGCCTCCATTCCCTCCACCTTATCCCCCTCATCCTCCGGGAGTTCCCCCGCCCTGGTCTTTCTGAGGCCGGTGATCGGCACACCCACGGCCTTAGGGTCTACATTTTTCTTGACCCTAGCCAGCACCTCCGGGAAAGTACCACTCCCGGTGTCCTTTATTACCACCGCCGACGGTTTATTACTTCCCTTTTTCTCCTTGATCTGCAGATCCTCTTCTTCCTTTCCCGCTCTTTCCTTCTGCCTTCTTCCAACCACCGTCGTCCAGTCCCCCTCCTTCGACCTCAGTTCCTGTTGCCCATCCTGAGGCAGTATTCCCTGTTTCCGCTCCTCGCCCAGCGGATATATGAGGAGCTCTACCTCCTTCTCTCCCTGAAACGCATACTCGACCGCCTTCCTCAACAACGTCCAACTAACCTGCTTGTGCGGGGGAGAACAAGTCTCTTCCTCCCTTGCTTAGCGCATATGTTCTTTAGATCGCTGAGGGCCTGGACCAGTCCTTCCAGTTGCCATGGGGTGTACGATGATTCGGTGACCACCAGCTCATAGGTGTACCTGCCACTTCCTCCTCCCCCATTCCAGACGGCCTGGCAGTATAATGCCGCAGAGCACGGCGTTCCTCTAGTGGCCCAGCTACGCTCTATCATAGAATCTTTCCATTCTTTGCCTCGGTACGCTCTCGTCTATACACATGTCTGTGTATGCGCCGCAGCAAACTAAATCCCACTCTGGGGTTGGGGGGCCGAATTTCTCCATTGCCACCCTTACTCTTCTAAGGGTCCCTCAGGCCACCTTGTTCTAATAATAGGCCCCAGTTCCTCAAGGGTTTTAACCTCCGCAAGGGACCTTCGGATCCTCTCTATGTCTTCTAACTCGCTCGAGGTCTGGGTGGTCACCTCCGCAGTCTGAACTCCACTAGGTCCGACCCCCCACCTCCCTCGTAGCCGGTCCCTCATCGACGGTCCCATCATCTTCCCCTTCGACCCTCCTTCCCAAAGTCTGTAGCCTGGCCTGCAATTCATAGGTCATGAGTTGGCTGACCAGGCTTCTCATTCTCGACACCATTTCCTTGATGTCCCGCTTGGTATTGGGATTGTTTCTCACTAGGATGCTCAGATCTCTCGAGCACCTATCGACTTGCTTAACCAGACCCCTTATGATCGCCGGTCTACTCTCATAGGTGGATCACCAACTGCGGTGACTCCTCTGTCTCCGCCCTCCTCCTCTTCGTGGATCCACCCTCGTCGTCATCCAGGTTAAATCCAGAGCAAGGTTATCCCGAGGGGGGGACATCCATGAATGGCTGTTCTGCCGGGACAAAAAGGTCCACTTCCAGGTGACGCCCACCCTGAAAGTAAGGCTTACATACTGTGGGGTGCGCCAGGTGCCCCATAGGTTTTAATGACTTTGATATCAGTTTGTAATAGAGGTTTCCGCCTCGCAGGCCGGCCGGTCAAGCCCATCGGTCCTGGTAACCGCACGACGTTCCTCTGTTGTACCACACAGAGGTCGTTGAAGTGCGGCCCCGAATTCCGGTTTTAAACGGGTAGGTGGCCTCTTCTATTCGTGGCTCAGATTGCTCTGGGTTCGCCCAGACCCATCCTCACGTCTTGCGTTGTGAGTTCCTGGAGCTCGGTCCTTGGTTTGACGGGTTGGTTCACGGGTACTGTTTTATTTCATACCTATCCGCCGGCTGCAACCGGTTAGGTAGATACCCCTATCCACCATCCGAGGACGCACTAGATGGGAGGCCATACAACTCCACACTGGTGGCTGACTTTGCTGGATGGCGTTCGTTATATAGACTTTGAGGGCTTAAATTATTTGCGGTTTATTCACATAGACGATTGCAATTAAAGATAAGCCCCAAAGAAAGAAGTCTAAAGTCGTTAATTTGTACAATCTCGTGATTGTACTCTCGTGAATTTCTTAAATCAAAGGGAAGACGAGTGAATTCATAATGTCAGTTTTCTACTGAAAAAGCCGTTTTTGCAATATCCTTTGAATCAATTTCAATTGATTCAATGGAATTGAATCCGGAGGCTAAATATAATGTTACAAAGTATTCACATTTACCTAGTTGATCTAGTAAATCGGGTATATTAGGGAGAGGATATTTATCTCCTATGGATATTGAGTTTCCGATAGTCGACGACAACGCGCCATATTTGTTTCCCGGAGGCTTCTAATGTTTTCGGAACGACCCATAACGGTGAAGACCATAGGGAAATAGATGGTCTTATTATGCCTTGATCTAACATTTTTGAAATTTGTGTTTACTTCGCCTTTATGGATGTGAAGGTAGCGCTATGATTTTGTAAAAATGGGTTTTGATCTACTGTGTCAATCGTATATTTAATTTCATTTGTAAATGTCAAATTGTCACCTTCTAAGTAAAATACGTCTGTAAGTTCTAAACACAATTTCTTAATTAAAAATTGTTCTTCCTCGTTTAGATGTTCAATTCGCAATTGATTTTCAATTTCGAAATTTCGGTCTGTGTAATTTTGATTTTTATTTGTTGTATTTGCATTTAATAAACTGGAATTTTGAATGGGCTCTAATTTTAAATCATCGAAATCTATATTTTTTGAAATTGCATTTGCATTAATTATCGAGGTTAAAAGTTCTCCTCTTTCATTAATTTTTAGAAGAGCGTTTGGAATTCGGACTTTCTTTATCCTTCTCTTGACCATTTAAAATAGCGTCCGTGTTAAAGAGATAGATTGCATTGAATTTTAAATATTTGCTCAGTACGAGAGGCGATCGAAATGTTATTTTTAATAATTTTGGTTTCTAAATTTGGTTGCGTGCTTTCCTGTTGTTCATAATCGTCAGTAACTTTAAATGGGACAGTTTTAAAATCAATTATAAGTTGTCTATTTTTAATGTCTATTAAACAATTGTAGTGTTTAAAATTTTACGTTGAACTCCACCAAGTTTATAGTAAAATGGACACCGCAAAGCCATGGTTGAATTATTGTACCACTCGTTGCTGTGAATTTTCATACTAGTAGTGGTATAATCTTCATAATTTTTTAGTGTTAACGATACAGCTGCACGGTTTTTTGTGAACAACTCTGTTTTAGTTAGTTCTTTAGTGTAAACTTTTTTCAGTATAAGATATATATTTTACATTCTTAAGATGAAAAATGAATATTAAAAGATCAGTGTATACACCACAATTCTTTACTGATGTATACATATTCTTATTATGAAACACATGTACATATGTACGTACATCAATTCAGAAAAATTATCTGCGAAATTTTAATCATCATCATGAGGTCATCAGTCCTAAGACTGGTTGGACGCTAACCTCCAGCTTCTTCTAAAAGTAGCAAATTAGAACTTAAGATAATTTTTTATCGTACTTATAAGTAATTAAATTCGTGTATTTAGAATTATAGTACTGTAATTGTTTCCAATTAAGTAGGTATTACATTGTAGGCCAGAAATAGTAAAAACTATTTTCACACCATCAAAGTGTTAAATATGTCACATTTTCCACAGTGCATAATTTTCTAAAAAAATTGCCTATTTGTCAGGTTAGTAACCTGACAATTATGGTAAATTTGACGAGTACATGAGAAGCAACTTTATTAAAGAAGAAATAATTATCGAGATTCAGCGTTAGTAAAATTTTAAACTGAAATGAAACTGAAACACATTCTTTACGCTTTATAAAATATATACTTTTTCCAAACCGGTTTCTCTATGATTACTATTCTTTAAAATTGCATAAATTATTGTAAATAATATTGTACAGGGTCTTTCAATAGGGACGTTCGAAATTTGTTAGGTTATAGAGGCCATGTTGTTAAAGCAACATCTGTCAAATTTATTGTGAATTGTTCAGAAGTGTATGACAAATCACCATGGAAGATTATAGCGTTCAAAAACTTATGTAAATTATCAAATTTTATTTTCAAAATCAGTGTTCCGTTCGAGAAACTTTCCGAGCATCACGTGATTTTTATCCTCACCATAACCGTCCCGCCGAGTCGATCATTCGACATTTGGTGGCCAAATTCGAGTCAACCGGATTGATAAATAATCATCCAACACCCGTATGTCACCAAAACGCGAGGTCTGCTGAAAACATCGCTGCAGGGCATGAGAGTGTACGGTAAAACCCGAGGCAGTCAATTTCTCGTCATTCACAAGAACTTGGCCTTTCTGCGACTTCAAATTGGCGAATTTTGCGTCGGAACTTCAGAACGGAGTCTGCACCCGTATAAAATCCAACTGACTTAAAATTGGAACTTAAGGAACTTAATGTAAACGGCCATAGACGTCGTGTGTTCGCTGATTGGGCTCTGGAGCAGGAAGTTGACCCAAATTTCTCCAAAAATATCATATTTAGCGACGAGCCCATTTTTGGATGAATGTATATGTGAACAAGCAAAATTGTCATTTTTGGGACGATACCAATCCACACGAGAAACACTAGCACCAAATGCATCCCGAGAAAGTCACTGTTTGGTGCAGATTTTGGTCTGGCATAATCGTCCGTCCGTATTTCTTCCAAAACGAAACTGGCATTGCCATAATCGTCAACGGCGAGCGGTACAGATCAATAATAAGCAACTTCTTGTGGCCTAAATTGGATGATATGGATACCCGCGACATGTGGCTCTAACAGAACGGCGCTACATGCCACACAGCGTATCCACGATGGACATTCTGCACGAGCAATTAAATGGTGTGGTTATCTCGCGCAACGGCGATGTAAACTAGCTACCGAGATCGTGAGATTTAGCGCCATTAGACTTCTTCCTTTGGGACTATCTTAAACCGCAGGTTTATGCGAATAAACCGCAAGCAATTGATACCCTCAAACGCAATATAACGAACGCCATCCAGCAAAAGATTTATGGGACAAAGTCTTCGAAAATTGGACCTCCCGAATACGTGCCACCGAGCAAAACCGCGGCGGACATTTGAACTACGTTATATTCCATACTTAATGCCATAAAATATTCTTTCAAATAATAAAAATTGAGTGGATGTCTCACACACGACTTGTTTTATTTACGTTTAAAAATCAAATGTTCTTATTGAAAGACCCTTTAAATAAATAATTATTTTATTTGATATGATAATGCCTCATTTGATATGTTATTTAAAAAAGCAGTAATAAACGTGTAAGACATATAATTTATTTCATCGTTATTTGCCAAATAAAAAATCTCAAAACATACCGTGGCTTGTTTTTATGGCTAGGCTCAAGTAGACTGTTCCGTTTATCGGCAAAATACGAGAGTTTTTTATTTGGCAAATAGCGATAAAATGTTTAGTACATAGTTTTGACATTTTATTTCTCCAGTTTATATAAAACCTTTACCAAAGGGATATTATAGATAATTACATACTTACATAAGCTTTTTATTGTTTCAGTTTTTATTTATTCTAGTTTAACCAAGTGATGTGAGTAATCAAAATTTAAATGTTAGATAAAAAATTACTGACACAGTTTATGGAGAACCTTGTATTTACAAGTTACACTATTATAATGCAATTTCTAATACATAGTTCATTCAACTTTTTATTATTTTGTCCTACATTAAAAATCGAGCAGTTTTCAGTTATTCCAAAAATGTTAAATAACACTACAACTATGATTTTCATTAAAAATATATATAAACAAATTGATCTTTGAATATTTCTATTTAATGCAACCAACCATCCATTTGTTCTGTTATACACTGTAGTTCAAATTACAAACATGACACGTGACATCATAAGTTAAGTCTATAAGTGGGAGTGTTGTTTTGCAAGAGACCCAGTACGCGCTAGTTATATTGTGTAATAGAATTAATAGTAATAGTAATGATAATGAAGCTAGGTGGTAAAGTTGCACGTCCCCATAAAATTTCCAGAGTTGCCGTTTTTAGTAAGAATTCCTTATGTATAAATACAAATGAGACGTATGTACATATATGTATGTATGTATGTTTTTTACATATAGTATATAGTATATATATATATATATATATATATATATATATATATATATATATATATATATATATATATATATATATATATATATATATATATATATATATATATATATATATATATATAAAGAAATATCGGTGTTTTCCATATTACTTACACCTTAAAGGGTAAGTAATATGAAAAACACACACTCACACACTGAACTACACACCTTCCGTTTATCTGTGCAGTTATTTCTCGTAAATAATCGTAATCTCGTGAAAATCTATATTTATCTGAACTGAAGGTGTGTAGGCGGCTATGTTCAGTTTTCGCCTCAGTTCCGTCCGATTTTTCGTCGGTTCTCTCTTCACATACGACAGGTTTGGTTCAAAAACCGTTAAAAATAAATGAAGTTCAATGGGTGACAGAAAAAGAAGAGCCGCAGTTAGTTGTATAATTGTAACTGAGTTGCTCGAGAACATAGCTGCAGAAGAAATAAAAGGAAAAAACGCCGTGAACGTTAGTGCAAAAATTGGTATAAAGGCCAAAAGTGCATCTGTTTTTGAAACCGTTTCATCATATACATAAAAAAGAAGTCAAGTGAACAAACTGTATGATAAACTGCATAAACTGCGCAAATTATCGTTGCAAAAGAGGGTCCAAATGCACAAATTTGTCATCTGCGTAAATACCGGTTTAAGCTGCGCAGTTCGCACAGTTTATCGCTCAGACACGACGTCACACCTGATAAACTACGCAGATAAATGGAAGTTGTGTAGCCCCCTTTATACCTGCACAATATGATATTTATCTATATATTCTACTTTAATCCATATATTCTAATATGATAACGTAATGTTTGTAATAATAAGTAAACTATTTCTGATATCGTCATACTGAGATGACCTAGACATGGTGTAGGTGTAGGGATGGTGGTAGGTTTTCGCGACCGTTGCCTAATGTAGAAACTTTTTCGGGCTTCTATTGTGGTGGTTATCTTGCGCAGCGGTGACCTGAACTGACCACCGAGAACGTGATATTTAACCCTTATAGACTTCTTCCTTTGGGGCTATGCGAATAAATCGCAAACAACTGATGTCCTCAAAGTCAACATAACGACCGCCATTCAGCAAATTCAGCCAGATTTATGCAACAAAGTCATCGAAAATTGGACCTCCCGAATACGTGCTACCAAGCACGTGGTAGTGACATTATACTACATAACCATAACCACATGTTCTAGAGCACATAGTACTTCAGTGTAACGAATGTTCTAATCGTGAAGAGGTCTAAGTTTATTATCGAAAAGGAGGTTCAAAGAAAATTAACCTTATTGTTATTTAGTAGTCCAATACTGACTGTTATCGTTTATATAAGCTTTTGACAAAAGCTCACGCCTTAGCGAATATATCACGCAGTGTGTCCACCCTGCGATGTATGATGATGAATCTAGGAATAAAATATAGATAAATATAATGTACTGAAGTTAATTTTATACATATGTAACATTTTGTATGGGTAGATTAACATAAAAAATTATCACATCGCCGTGATATCATCTAATATGTTATCCGTCATGTGACTGGTGACTAGCTATTGACTGTCGTGATCTTGATTGGATTCCAGTGTCGTCACTGGCAATGTCGCAGTGGAAATGTTTTTAATTTTGGATTTGAGGGATTGTTTAATTTATGTGGTGTGTTTTATGATATACTGCAAGTTTACAGTAAATCAGTGAAATAAATCACAGTAATTCGATGAATTATGATTTATTCTATGTATTAATTCACTTCATCGTGCCTATATCATGTATATGAAATCATATATAATTTTATCATGTTTATTGTAATAACAATAATGAAATGTTGATACGTCAATTTTATGATTTTTCGTCAATACAGGTTGTTATAGTTTTCAAAAATGTATGTACAGAATTTATTAAAATTATATGTAGACAAATTTATATGTAAATAAAGTTATATATAAATGCAAGAAGATAAGAGCAATATTAAAATAATTAACAATATGTCCTTTACTTTGATAAAACTTAGAATTTGAGCGATTAAATTTGTAAATATTATGGTGTTACTACAATTGCTCTAAATTTCCATAGCCCTCTCAGATCTAAAATAAAAATTGATCATTAATATAGTTATCTTATACGTAAACGTAAAACAACGAACTAATTAAAGTTGGATACATGATGTGAAATTAAACACCTTCAACACAATATTTCTGTTTTATACGTCAGACATGTCTATGTGGCAACGTTGGATTATGTTGTGTGTAACAAACAGGACAAGGTTCAATGAGCACCGAAAGTTGTTTCTCAATGCAAACCTTCCTACAGTTCCTACAACTCATAATATGGTCTTTCAACAATTAACTAGCGATTGCATCACTCGGAGTAACGTACGCAAATCAATCTTAGTATGCCTTATTATGTTCATCGGTTCATTGTGTGACACTGCTCAAGTAAGGTGTCATAAGTTAACTAACATTTCACCTGTAAAAGACATTATCCCTGCTACTAGCGTGTCCACAAAGTATTGTATCACAATTTTATTAGAAATAGTGAAATAATGTATAAGCAAGTTTAGTTTTAATAACGTTCCTTTTGATACGGTAGACGATTGTGTAGGTTGACTTGACGCATATACTATCATCGATATTCATGATTATATCAACGGCTATCTAGCCGCTAGCAACGCCCATCACTTGGATGGATAACGGAGCTGCTCGCCGCTAACTTCTAACGGCTTTTATCAGTGAACTCATAGAGGCTTCATATGCATTCGAAATTTATATAAAAAATGCCATCCATTGTTATGTCTTCTCAGGCAAGTAAAAGTTCCCTAACCTTTAACAAGAATGGGAATTTGGCAAAGCTTTCCAGGTTGAGTTTATTTTGAAAGAAGTAGTTTAGAAATAAAATTTTAAGTCATATGTTTCAAGATTTATCGCAATTTTAGTGAATTTGTTCAGCATTTTTTCTACCATTGTATATTGTATTTACATATATATATATATATATATATATATATATATATATATATATATATATATATATATATATATATATATATATGGGTTTAATTACGGTAATATACATATGGGTAAGCTCACGTTTAAGAATGCCTACAGTTATTTATGAATATTCTTTGTACTTTTATTATTAGAACTACGAGGTAGAATTTTTAAGATTTCATTCACCTTCCTCCTGATTCATAGGTGTGACTAACTTGTTCCTCGATTATTTAAGATTAGATAAAGTGACTAAATCATGCATACGTCGGTGGTGATACATCCTACCTAATGTTTTAACATAATTTTTGATGTATTGCCAATCTTAATGTGTCTAGTAATGTAATGTATAACGTATCAGTCACGTATTTTCAGGTAAAATTTTGTCTTTTAGTTTATTTAAATTATATGTATTCATTTTCACAAAGCAATAATGTTTATTTATTAATATAAAATATAAAATTTTGGCTATTAAATCACAGCGACACATTTCAAAATATTAAATATGTAAATTAAATCATCCGTTAGTACAAAAAAAGACGTATAAATGCGTCTATCATTTGTGTCTGCTAGAAAGTGACGAATGAAGTGTTGATACGAAAAAAAATTCATCATGTGGGGATGAGAGAACTTTGCCGTCTACAGTGTATAATGTTAATCCGTAGTGACACTAGAAATGCAAACATGTTCCATGATAATATAGATAATAATATAGCGTTAAGTTATCTATAATATTTCTAATTTCCAAAGACTAGTATGAGTCAGTTTTTGGAAATAGCTAAAAGGATAAACAAATTGAACTATTCTTCGAAACATTAACTCCAGTAAGTTCTGGAAAAGTTTGAGACAAAACCCTAAATATACCAACAGTTTCCCGACAATAGACGAATCTAATTAGAGATGATGAGTAATTGTGCAGGTAGGTACATAGTACATCATTCCACATAACTGGAAGCACTTTATATTTGTACTATAATAAATGATAGAGAGAGAGAGAGAGAGAGAGAGAGAGAGAGTTGCAACAACTGATTTTCAATAAGAATTATCACCAACTGGATTTAGAGATTATTTAAGTTTCTCCAGATTTGTAACAATAGCCATTCCCTAACTTAGCAGGGTTAAATCCAGTTTGAAATACCTGGGGGTAGAAAAATAGTAGCTTTCTCGTTTACTACATAGTATTTCTATATATTATAAAACTTTTAATTACTAAATCGTTTAAATTCTACACCACTATTAAACCATTGTAGGATTGTTAACCTATGACAGTTTATTTATAATGTTGGTGTACGTGAGGATCTATAAAACTCATCACACTGTAAACAAAAAATAATAAAGGCACCATGTAGTTCCATTATATTTGATTATATTAATAATCGCTGTAGAGGTTTTCAAGTAATAAAGTAGTCGTATAGCTTTTATTAAGTCAATGTCGGCTGGACTGAATTCATTCTGTTGATTTTCAAGAGTGAATGGAAAGTTTGCATGTTGTTTATTGTTTACTGGCGTTATATTAGGTAGTTGATAAATAAAGATATCTACACAACACTTTCAATAGTAGTTGAGAAAATTTCGATGCTACTTATCTATTACATTCTAAGGTTATTCTTTATTGATCAACAAGGAGGAAACATTTTATTTTAGGCTATGAATATTTACAGAGGCATACATATATCGTATTAATACGATATATGCCTATTATTAATAATAGAAAAAGGTGATAACACAATTTTTTATGGTAGCAACCTAGCGAGCAAGATTCATCGATAATTTGATTGGGTCTGGTGTTCGAGTTCGATCTCCGACTAAGGTAATTGGCACCTATCTCAGAAATTGGATTGGTTTGTCTAATTTTTTCATGTGTACTCTTTTCATAAAGCAATCTGATCGACTTTATTACAGGGATAATGTTAGCCAATTCTGAAGACTCATTAAAGGTCTGTAAATGTTACAATTGAAACATGTAGTTACATAATTTTTAATACATTTTTTTAAACCTTGTACAGATTGTATATCATTCAAGTACATAAGACTTTCTATTATTCATTATATAATATTTACAATGAGAATTATTTCTCTTTTCCAGAAAAAATACACTGCATGCATTACACAAATATATAACAATATTTTATTAATTATATTTTTTATGTGTTTATTAAGGTATTCTATAGGCCATAAAACAGTTCAACTTTATATGCATATGATAGGTGTATATTAGTATATTATATTTCATCAAACTTAATTGGAGTTTTAATTTGTAACTCCAAATAAGTTTGATGAAATGTAATATATTTTTTATTTATACTTTTTAAATTTAGGTTATAATTACAATTTATATAACCAGGATATATACATACATTTTGTATAATCCTTTTTTATGGTGACGTACCCGAAAATATAATTGTCTGGCAGTGCACCTATTTAGTATGTCTAAGACATCTGTATTATATCATCGTATAATTTTAAAAGATAGGTTTTCCTTTTAAATTTTAATTATTACTAGAATTTTTGGTATTTAAGGAAACATGGTTGGGGATAGAGTTGTATAGGGTGAGTGAGGCATAGGAATTTGATGATATTTAATTGTTGTTTACCGGCGATTGCATAAATTGATTTTGTAATGTGTACGAGAGGAGAGAGCTGACTAAATGCCGTTTCAGTCGACATGAAGCAGGGCACTGGGCAGTTTTGTTCGTTCACGATAGAACAGTTTTTTAAAAATGGCGAATGAGTTATTCAAATTCAGCAACAATCTCGTATACATTTCGAAATTCTATGTCGTTCCTAGTCGTAACGTCATAAAGTTATGAGTGTATAGGTTTCGACAAAGTGGTTTTGCTTGAAAAAATAGCCACTGGGCCCTATTTGTATAGTGTCAACTCCGGAGACCAATAAAAATTTGAGAGCAGCAATCCAATAGAATCCACATTGTTCGACCAGGACAAGGCAGTGCCTTTCAACTTGAAGCCTCCGTAGAATTTTGCATGAGGACTTTCACTTATAACGAAGTATAAAATAGTAGAAATCCAGGAGCTATGCGATGTGGACCTGATTAATCGCATGAATTTTGCAGAACAATTTCTTGCAATTCAAGAAGGCGAAGATATGGAGAATCTTTGAATTATCAAGGTGTGTCAAAACAAAATATGCGATACCGGGCACCTGCAAATTCAGCCTGCAAGTTCACCATCGCCCCCGTTATAGCCAGCGAGTAATTATTTGGTAGTTTCAGCATTCGGAATCATTGACCCTTATTTTTTCAAAGTAATACAGTTACAATTACAATACACAACGATACGTAGAAATGCTACAGAATGTCTTGGAGCCAAAATTGCATCGACTTGGAGTTAATTTAAACAGTGTATGATTTCAACTGATTATGAGCTTACCTTAATAGAAAGGTATATGTTCCTCAACTCGCCAATATTTAATATTTACAACAGGAATCAGAGATAAAGTTGCACCGATTCCTCACGCAATGATACAGAGAGTAATAGGAAATATCCGACGTAGATAAGAACAATGTGCGCGCAATAACATAACGAGTTCATCTCACAGACATACTATTGAAAAAATAAAATACCGTGGAATTACCTTTGCCATAATATATAACGTTGAATATAAACATTTATATTTTCAACATTATTTCATTTCAACAATCATCAGGTTCTTAGGCCTCACCCTGTATATGCCTTAGCAGGGAAATAATAATAGGGAATCTGTGAAAGAAATTCTGGAAGATATAATACGTTTATTATTTATTCAATTTATTGACACATATGATTGTGGCATTCCTTTCTTAAAATAAGCTTATTAGAATGAACTTTAACCACAAGTGTGTTACCCAAAGCAGATAATTAATATGCAATTAAAACTGAATTGGTATCCATGCAACACGACATACAAATACATTATTTAGAAGACTTAGGCCAGCGCCACACTGCACGGAAATTCCATCGCCGAACGCCAATACATTTCTTTCTATACGAATTACTGTTCTCGAATACATTGCGCGGAGGATCGGTTAAGTAATTTGTATAGAAAGAGTTCAGACGCGTAAGTTCGGCGACGGAATTTCCGTGCAGTGTGGCGCTGGCCTTACACGTCATGATGATGCGGTATCCCGTCTTGCAAGCACCGCACTGCACGGAAATTCCGTCGCCGAATGTACGCGGCCGAACGCCAATACATTTATTTCTATACAAATTACTGTTCTTGAACACACTACGCGGAGGATCGGTTAATATTTGTATAGAAAGAAATCTATCAGCGTCCCGCCGCGTAAGTTCCGCGACGGAATTTTCGTACAGTGTGACGCTGGCCTTATTGTGTGGCATTCCTTAATATTTTCTGTGGTGGATTTGCGTACATGTGTCTGATTTCCATATCTTCATGAAATATGATGTTGCATAGACTTACATTTTTGTTTTAGTATGCTTGTGGTGTTAGGAAAGCCTTAATAATATTTATACTCCAGTATTTACACTGGAGTGTATTGATATACTTCAGTTAATATTATAATGTTACAATATGACGACAATATCATGACACATGATTTACAATGAAATAAAATTGCTAAATATAGAACATTATATGTATAGTTATTTTTATTATTATCAATAATTCACAAAATACAAAGGAACTAAATCGAATCTCTGGTTTTATTATTCATATAAAAGGTGGTCCAACCAAAACGAACGATGTTAATTGTAAATAAAACAAAAAGTTTTCAGAGAATTATCTTAATATTCTTTATTATGACAGAAGGATCTATGACAATTATGTGTGAAACAAAATATCGGCCAAATGCTCGCCACGGCTTCGGTGGCATACCTCTATCCGATGGTCAATATTTTCAATGACTCTGAGACATAATTGAGGTTCAATGTCGTTAATGTGTCGAATTACCTCATCCTTTAACTCTTGAATTGTTCTTGGCTTATTGACGTACACTTTTTCTTTTAAATATCCCCAAAGAAAGAAGTCCAACGGTGTCAAATCACATGATCGTGGCGGCCAATTAACATCGCCACGACGTGAGATAACACGGCCATTGAATTTCTCGCGCAAAAGTGCCATTGTTTCGTTGGCTGTGTGGCAAATGGCACCATCCTGTTGGAACCACATATCGTCCAGGTCCATATCCTCAATTTCTGGCTACAAGAAATCCGTTATCATCTCGCGATAGCAAACACCATTCACGGTAACTGCTTGGCCAACCTCATTTTCGAAGAAGTACGGCCCGATGACGCCGCCAGCCCATAAACGGCACCAAACAGTCACTCTTTGTGGATGCATCGGCTTTTCAACAATCGCTCGTGGATTCTCATTTGCCCAAATGCGGCAATTCTGCTTGTTAACGAATCCACTGAGGTGAAAGTGTGCCTCGTCGCTGAAGATGATTTTCTTTGTAAAGTCATCATTCAATTCTGTCTGTTCAACCAACCATTCGGCGTATTGACGACGCTTGAAATGATCAGTAGGCTTCAGCTCTTGAGTCAATTGAACCTTGTAAGCGTGTAAATTCAAATCTTTATTCAAAATTCGCATCAGTGATGTTCGTGAGATGTTCAATTGTTGGGCACGACGACGAGTCGAGGTTGACGGCTCTTCTGCTACACTATCGCGAACAACAGCAATGTTTTCCGCAGAACGAACTGGACGAGCATGCACAGGTGTTTTCACATTTCCTACAGATCCGGTTTGCTGAAATCTGCGCACAATTCTCCCGATTGTGGACACATTTGGTCGATTATGCTGACCAAAAAAGTCACGAAGTGCACGAAATGCATTTTGATTTGAACGCCCATTTTCGTAAAAGGCTTCAACAATCTTAACGCGCTGCTCAATTGTGTACCTCTCCATGGTTGAATTTGTCAAACACTGAAACAAAGAAATGTCAAATTAAGTTGGGCAAAAAACTTGACGTTAAGGTGTGACTCACAATTAACATCGTAGATTATGGTTGGACCACCCTTTATTAGGTGTTTAAATAAGTAATCTGTAGTAACTCATAGCCTCTGCTTACCAGACCATCGATGCTTCTTGAGCAAAAAATAAAATTTACAGATGGATCAGTTCGCTTTCTCTATATAGGTATAAGTTCACATAAACTTAAACAATTTTCACATAAATATAATTTAATGTTTCGAAAGAACTAGATTAGAAGAATAATTTGCCACAAGGGCCATGAATGAGGTTTAATTGAATTACTTTATATATTATATGTTCAAAAGTACATTCACAAGTACTCTTTTTAAATTCATATATTTTTTAATATGTTTCTCAATATATTAAGTATCTCAATATATTTAATAAATATAGTTTATTTATCTTTTATAATATAGCGAAAAGAAATCTCTAGTATTTCTAGTAGAAAAACATGACAGTTATCTCAAAATAAAAATCCTGGAGTAGGTTGGAACCTTTGGCGTGAAGACAACACTAACTGAGTTTTCCACAAAACACCAAAACACTATACACTATACTCGACGCGCGTTTCGCCAACAAAGTTGGCATTATCTGGAGATGATTAAAACTAATCTTATTCTAACAATGTATCCTATTTTATACCTAAATTACTGACTATAGCCCAGTGAATCCTGACCGTCACGGTTGCGGCTCACCGAACTATAACCGTCACGGTTGTGGCTCACTGAACTACGACCGTCACGGCTGCGGCTCAGTGAGTCATGAGTAACTAGCCAATAAAGCGGGCTATGTGGAATAGGCCCTCTGTCACTATTCATACTATTTTTACATTTTTCTATTTCTAAACTTTCAAATGCATCTAACTGTCTTGCATTTGTTACATTTCTAATTAATCTTAAGCTGCTAACATCTATCTTATGGTTGTTCTCGAAGGCATGTTGGGCAACACTAGACTTATCTATTCTACCATATTTGAGATGCGCCATGTGCTCTTTGAACCTGGTTAGAATATTTGTTGAGATCGTCTGGTCTGTCCAACGTATCTTTGACTACAGTCGTTACAGCTGATTTCGTAAATCCCCGACTTATCATTTGTGTTAATTTTATCTTTTGGATTGCCTAAAAGTTCTTTTAATTTATTTTTTGACGAATGAACTACCGTCATTCCTATATCTTTAAAAATCTTACTAATACCGCGAGTGAATCGAGGCTCGTAAGGAATAGATACATATTTTTCCGGACGCTCTCTTTCAGTTTGAAAGGTCGAGGAATTTCGAAGTGCTTCCTTATATCTACGTTTCCTGATCATTTTTTCAACTGTATCAACAGAATATCCATTACACTCAGCTATATCCTTGATTAACGCTTTTTCTTTTTCAAACCTCTCTTTATTGAGAGGGAAGCTTAGAAGGCGATGAACTAGAAAATTGAGGCTCGCCATCTTGTGTTGAACACAATGGTGGGAATCATTAGGGATATATCTGAGAGTACTAGTGCCTTTTCTGTATATATCGAATTCCAACTTATTTTCGCTATTTCTAATAACTAATACATCTAAAAATGGTAGTTGCTCATTAGTTTCAACTTCGTATGTGAATTTTACTGACGCGAAACGGTTATTTAATTTGGAAACGAAATTATCAATGTTCATAACTTTTGTGTCAAATACTGCGAACACGTCATCCACATACCTAAGCCAAACCCTAGGGAAATAATCCATTTCTGGCTTTGCTTCTGTTTCAAATCTATTCATGAAGAGATTGGCAATGAAAGGCGACAATAAGTTACCCATGGCTGTCCCTTCATGTTGTTCAAAGAAACTGTTATTAAATTGGAAACAATTCTGTTTCATGCAAATTTTAGTGAGTTCAATATATTCTTTTACTAGATCTGGACTAAGGTTATTTGATTCCAGTAAATCCCTAAGGTAGTCCAAGGTTTGTGGTATCGGAACACTTGGAAATAATGAGCATACATCAAAGGAAATCAAAATTTCACCCTCTTGCAACTGAATATCTTTTATCTGATTAATGAAATCATTGGAATTTATTATTGAGAAACTGGATGATGTATTAGGTAAACTTTCGAATTCCTTTGTTAACCATTTCGATAGGTGGTAAGTCGGTGATCCAATTGCAGACACAATAGGACGCATCGACTTACCTGGTTTATGTATCTTAGGCAAGCAGTACAGTCTGGATATACTTGGATTAGATACATGCAACCTTTTTCTGAGAGCTGGAGTAATAAGGTTGTTACAAGATTTGAGAGTATTTCTCACTTCATTGATCATTTTTGGCAGTGGATTTCTGGGAAGTTTTTTATTTTTTTTTTTTATTTATGAACATTGATAATTTCGTTTCCAAATTAAATAACCGTTTCGCGTCAGTAAAATTCACATACGAAGTTGAAACTAATGAGCAACTACCATTTTTAGATGTATTAGTTATTAGAAATAGCGAAAATAAGTTGGAATTCGATATATACAGAAAAGGCACTAGTACTCTCAGATATATCCCTAATGATTCCCTCCATTGTGTTCAACACAAGATGGCGAGCCTCAATTTTCTAGTCCATCGCCTTCTAAGCTTCCCTCTCAATAAAGAGAGGTTTGAAAAAGAAAAAGCGTTAATTAAGGATATAGCTGAGTGTAATGGATATTCTGTTGATACAGTTGAAAAAATGATCAGGAAACGTAGATATAAGGAAGCACTTCGAAATTCCTCGACCTTTCAAACTGAAAGAGAGCGTCCGGAAAAATATGTATCTATTCCTTACGAGCCTCGATTCATTCGCGGTATTAGTAAGATTTTTAAAGATATAGGAATGACGGTAGTTCATTCGTCAAAAAATAAATTAAAAGAACTTTTAGGCAATCCAAAAGATAAAATTAACACAAATGATAAGTCGGGGATTTACGAAATCAGCTGTAACGACTGTAGTCAAAGATACGTTGGACAGACCAGACGATCTCAACAAATATTCTAACCAGGTTCAAAGAGCACATGGCGCATCTCAAATATGGTAGAATAGATAAGTTTAGTGTTGCCCAACATGCCTTCGAGAACAACCATAAGATAGATGTTAGCAACTTAAGATTAATTAGAAATGTAATAAATGCAAGACAGTTAGATGCATTTGAAAGTTTAGAAATAGAAAAATGTAAAAATAGTATGAATAGTGACAGAGGGCCTATTCCACATAGCCCGCTTTATTGGCTAGTTACTCACGACTCACTGAGCCGCAACCGTGACGGTCAGGATTCACTGGGCTATAGTCAGTAATTTAGGTATAAAATAGGATACATTGTTAGAATAAGATTAGTTTTAATCATCTCCAGATGATGCCAACTTTGTTGGCGAAACGCGCGTCGAGTATAGTGTATAGTGTTTTGGTGTTTTGTGGAAAACTCAGTTAGTGTTGTCAAAATAAAAAGAACAGACTATTTTCAACACAGAGCGGGGTTACGTCCGTAAAGATTTAGTTTAATGTTGGTTTAATTCAATTTTTGGCTGGTTTAATTCACAATACGCGGTACTTCTATTATTAGCAAATAAAAGTTCTACTCGGTCTACACACTTTATTTAAATGCCAAGCAAATACATCTGCTATAATTATCGCAAATTATTAGCGGAATGCATATTATTATCAGCACGTAAAGAACAGTAGTTCTGCTCGGCCTGCACACATCATTAAAAGGTCCATTACACCCGCCAGAATATTGACGCGCAGACGCGCACGCGGCGCATAATATGTATAACAATATTAGATTGAGTGTTATGTAACTTGTTAACTTATTATATAAAATAGTATTTTATAAATGTAATTTTACTTACTAACTACAAATAGTACAACGCCCCCATGATTTTCTCTTCCTGGGTGCGTCTACTACGTCCACGTCCTTGCCGCCTGTACCTATTAGCCACAGTTATTTATACATTGTGTTGTGTTTTCTCAGACAAAAATATAAACATTTTAAACGTATCGAATCGTATACAATTTACCATTAGAATAGCAACCTGTTTATGTACTTGTGATTTTGTTTTAATTTAGAATTTTTGAATATTTTTTTTATAATACTGTTTTTGATTAATCTTAGTACTCTATTTTGTTATAATCGTAAACAGATATTTTATAAGGTGAATCACTTGACCATGGTATTCGGCCATGGAATAATATTATGCATAAATACATCCTTGCTTAGTTTCTACTGTATTCAAAGTACATAATTATTTAGTTTATTCAATACCATTTACTGTTGCATTAAACCATTTAAATTTATTTTTTTAATAATAAACTGAGGTTTTCAAAATTCAAATATTAATTACAAAGAGATGTTTAATATTTAAATGGATTTAAATACCTACCTAAATAACTATGAGAACTAACTATAACAGAACTATTATGTTATCACAAGAAAGTTTGTAATTTTCGTAAATATTATTGATAATAGCTACCTACTATTTGATTTGCAATACTGAATGTATCCGTACTTTTCGTTGAAATATTTACATAAACAATTATTGGATAAACTTTAACCCAAATAACATATTATTCCATACGATGTAATTTTTATCACTACTTAACGAAATAAACAAAATAAACATAGTTCGTAGCAGTTGGCATCATTATGCAAAATTTGTATTTAAAATGTTTTAAAACTGAACTTATTAAAAATCATAATCGTTTTAACAAGATAGCTTAGCTGGCCTGACATTTTATGAATTCGTACGGTTTCAAGAGAGTTGAAGTAAGATTATTTATTAAGCACCAGTTTGCCTTGAGTGAGCTCACTGTTCAGAAATGCAGACAGCCCAGCTCACATCACAATAAACTTGATTAAAACTGTACTAAGTCGATAATATTATACACATTACAAGAAGTAATCCAAAGTCACACGCTACCATTATTAAAACATGTCATACCTATTTTGTTGAATTAAGTTTGGTTTGATTTTTATTGTTCCGTTATTTATTTCAAGCGTTTCACTAGCCGTTATTTTTCTTTATCGCGGAAACAAATGTGCCAAAGAATTAAGTATCTACATACATATGTATAAGAATGATGTTTAAAAATATATAATAAACTGATTTAATATATAATAAAAAATAAAAACGTTCCCTACATATAATGAATTATTTTATATATTTTTTAAAAGTGTAATTTAAAGTTAATAATAAAGAAGAGACTAGATAAAAATATAATTCCGAGACAAGGCAGGATTTGTATCTGGGAGAAAGATCCATTTATTTTATAATAACTGTGGTTTAAAATAATATCTATATAAAACATTTTAAATGTAAATTTATATTTATTTTAGTTGCGGAATATACAATACAATATTGGGTTATTTGGACTCTTGATTTCAGTACTTTTTTATTTTTTACTACTAAATATTTTATCGTTTCAAATAAACCAAAGTTGTATTCAATAACTCAATGTAGAATTCCAAAATACCGTTAATTTAGCAGAATTGAGTATCTTCCGCCAATTCTCTTGGAGTAACAGTTACCCCTTTGTAGTAAAATTTATAAATTTAATGAGGACATGTGTGATACCTCATTTAAAAAGAATTTTTAATTATCTCAGTATGAAGTTTTTGAATAGATTTTTTTCTTCTGTTGAAACAGACGTTAATTAAATAACCCCCTAAAAATAAGTAAAGGGGTCAAATTAAGAGAATAGCCTGGCTACTCAACTGTATAGCACTCCACTTAGCGAGAAAAACTTTATCGAGATCTTATTTCTATTGCAGGCTCTTAATTCCATCTCAGAATGTACCGGTCCGTTCAAAATATTTTTATCAATTTCGTTTTTATAAATATCATTTTAGAATTAAAAAATGTGCGTGCTTAAGTATTTTACTTAAAAATCGTAAATTACGTACAAAATTATTTTATCCATTAGTTATTGACACAAGTATTTCGATATCACAATACGAGGTTACAAGCATTCAAGAAAACAATCAATTAAAGCGTAATAAAAAACACTAAATTCGATATTCTTCTTGGTTTCCCAATAAATCCTGCGTCAAACTGGAACTTGATGCCAAGATATTGTCATCCATTGCATCTGACTTCCTGAGAGTACTAATCTCACCAACAACAATCCAGAAAACTACCCCGAGGAAGGTAATTGCAATGGTCATTGAAGAATTGACAAGTTTCAGTTTGACACGGATCTACCCTTAAACAAGTCCTCCAACAAAAAGAAATGTTTAGCCTGGGAAGGTTTTTAGTGTAAAATTAAATATACGTAGCTGTTTAAAGTTGTATAAAGCAACATCAAATGTATGTATATGTATATAAACTTACCCGATATGAAATATTAATCTTCAGCTATTAATAAAATTTCTTGTGCCCATAATATTTCAGAAATGAAAACCCGCCACGGGTAGGATTCAACATCTGTCCTGGATGGGAACCGAACGACAGACAGCTGTTTCGAACTTAGTTCTCGTCAGTACCGTACACGGTACGCCAGTCCAGTACAAATGCCGAATCAAATCCGTGGAGTATTCATCTATTTATATATATTTAAGTTACTGTCCACAATATTGTATAAAA
Organism: Rosalia funebris; assembly: GCA_037954035.1. Lineage (NCBI taxonomy): Eukaryota > Metazoa > Arthropoda > Insecta > Coleoptera > Cerambycidae > Rosalia > Rosalia funebris. The sequence continues at coordinate 39,661,493 of JAZFAV010000022.1, read as the reverse complement.
AATTTTAAAGTAATAATATCTTACAATATATGTACATACTAAAATAACACTAAAGTAATGTATTACCAGTGGCGGCGCTAGCATTATTTTGCGGTTGGATAAAAATAGGCAGGAAATATCTAGGGTAGGCGAGGGTGTTAATTATATTATTTTATGTGCGAATGTGATATAGTGGTGTTATAAGGGGTTGGACAACTGGTTGGGCGAAAAAGATTTTGCCCGGGCGCTCGCCTACCCATGCCCACCCCTATTTCCGCCACTGTACATTACTGAAGTAATCTTACTATAAACATACTAAGCATGTTAATCCTGAATGCTACACCAGTAGTGTTATACTCGGGTATTTCCCCGATAGCCGATATGCCGTCGCGTAGACTTGAGATATTTGAATTCATGTAGGTATAAGCAATTCAGTATAGCTTTACTAATGTAATATAGTAATATAGTTATACATATTGTATACATTATTATAATTTATACATAGTAGCTTATATACGGCGCCACTGATAAGGCAACTACGTGGATAGCTCTAATTATTGCTATAATACGATAATTTATAACGGTTTTCAAAAAATACTTTTGAGCCATAACATAACTATAAATGAATCAGTTGACAAAAGGGGAATACCAATACATCAACGAATGTACGTTTTGTATGTACATATGTCATTGATATCATATTGCTGTAGTGACGAGTAACGAGTGTTCGCTGAAGCCAAGAGGTACAGGATATGTGGAGACTCCTTACGTCATATTGACTTAAAATAACTTTCTCCGACTCATTCACAAAATACTTTTATAACTACGTCACATATAACGCTCACTAAGAGCTCGTTATCCTTTTATTGTTACTGTTTGGTATCCTTTTTTGATATTTAATCAATACTTGTTTGTGTTACGAGCATTTATCATCAGCATTTATTTTATGAGCATTTATCATCATTTTATTAATTTAAGTAACATATTTGATCTGATATTCAATATGGAAAAATTTCATTTCTACCGGGTTTCTTTTCTAAAAATTGTTGTGCGATCGTGCACTGCTTCATAAAGTAATCCTTAGTTTCATAAAGTAAAGAACAACGTGTATATGTATAGTGAGCATGTAAATGTTAGAAGAAATTCGACAAAAACGTTACCGGCCAAGTAGGAAAAACATTCTCGCACAGATTTTGTTTAAAGATGCGCATTTTTTTATATAGGTATATTTTTGGACGACATACTTGGAATGTTTTGAATGTTGAATTTTTTTTATTGCAACGCCCTTATCTGATGATGACATTTAAGAAAGCACATTTATTTATAATGCGTCAAATGTTGTGAAAAATTATATAACAACTGCATGTATTTCCATTTTTTATTTCAATACTGATTTTAGCCTGTTTTGAGTATTCTACTTTCTGCTGTTTTTAAATTTTGTTTCCTACGTTACTTGATGTAATTTTGATAATGCTTCTACTATTTCTAAAATTTTGATATTTTTACGTTACTTGGTTACGTGAGTATTTTAGACAAGACAGCAATTTTACTGTAACAAGTTTTGAAAATATGGTGCGTTTAAGTTACACAACAAATTAAAATTTTTATAATGATTCGCAATGGAGACAGGACCCATACACAAGCTGAGGTTTGAGTTATTTAAGTTATTTAATAATAAGTATTCTGAACGCTCTATTACATGCTCAACTATAAGTAAAATAGAAGCAAAATTTCGGAATTTTTGAGACTATGAGAGAATTATACCAACAGACGTCCTACCGCGCCGTTCCGAAAGATATACAGTTTGACTCCTGAAAACCCTCATTGAATTATAAAGGGTCACACGCAGTTTCTACCAAAAAGTCAACCCGTGAGCAGGAATCGTTAGTGCTACAACTGTAAAATACTTTATTGACGAGGTATTAACTGCTAAAAATTATTTGGAGTTGCTACAACAGCACATAATTCTATCACGTACTAATTAAAATCCCCAAATACCTGAAGTCGGTATTGTGCTAACATGGTGACGCGCCATCACATTATTCTATTCACCAATTGTATACGACAATCTGAACACTGTCTCTCCCAATAAACGGTGTGATAGAGGAGGAGCTATTGAATGGCCAAATAATATCCGCATTTAACTACGCTGGACTATTTTTTGTGGAGTATAAATCCAAGGTATACCTTAACAGACCGAATACTATGAGACCGAGTTACAATGAAACACTAAATAACGATTTAAAAGAATTTCAGTTTCGATTTGCATATTGTCAATAAGTGAATGGCAAACAATTGGAACACACCACTTTTTGTGGGGTTACCTTAAATTCAAGTTACATCTTAACAAACCAAACACTATGGAGACTTTAAAGGATACAATATGGAATGGAATAAATCTAATGAACACTGAAAAGATAAATACAGTTTTACGAGGATTTCAGTTTCGACTTGAACATTATCAAGAGGTAAATGATAGACAATGTGAACACTTAATTTAATGGTTGTTGTTTGTCTTAATTTTTTTTTTTCGTTTTTCAAGACAATTGTAATGTAATCTCCAAATTTGATATATCATACGCAAAGAATATTATTGTCATTGAAGAACGATATTGTCATTTAACAAACTGTCGTGACGTCATAACTCCAACATTGACGACATCAAAAAAATATACCATATACCAAAAAGACGCGCATCTAAAAAATAAGATCCACCGGTTCGAACATTTTTTTCTTCTTCTATGGTAACGATTTTATAGAATTTATTCCAACCTTTAAGAGCTCATTGTATATATCCATTTAATAGTTATTATTGAGGAGAGTTTTAAAGACATAGATTTAACCAAGACTCTAGAACCGTCCCGTTTTTCAAAGGAAATTGCCATATACAAAAAAAGTACGCATTCTTAAAAATGAGCTACAGTACAGCATAAATCTGTATATGGAATTATTGAATATTGAAGTCAGCTAAAATGTCTGCAAATTATTTATAAATGAATTCTAATTTTGAATTTTAATATTATTATCGTTGCCATTGTCGTCATTGTTGTTCTTATCGTTAGTATTGTAGTTCTTTTTTCTTAAAATTTCATATGAATGGTGTACCTAATTGTCGTAACAAAATAATTTTTCAATTTTCTGGGAATAATTCGGTAGTTTCTCAGTTTCTTTCAGTAGTTACAAAACATTTTTAAGCCATATCTTAAAATCTTATTATAACACCAATGAAACACTACTACTGCTAAATTTACATCAATTATCGCTTTACACTAATTGAACTAATTAAACTATGTAACTAAAAAAATATGTACCCAAATATGCACATCCTTATTTATATTTTTTCTCGTTCAAAAGTTTATTCAAAAATCTATTAAAAATATATGTATTCGTACCATTCATAATTATTAATTTCACATCATATAAGTAATTTAAAGGTGTTATTTTAAATATTTACAAATTACGTTGATTGAGAGATAATTTCTGAAACTAAGACAAATACATAAATTTACAAATATAAAGAAAATTTCGAAAATAAATTTGTGTTATTAATACAAACAATTTTAATCTCACACCGTACATATTATTTTATACCACTTATAAAATATTAGGTCGACCACTATAACATTATAAATATCAAACAATACTCTACAAAACTTTCACCTGTACGTTAAAAATCATAGCTGAAGCAGAAAAGCTGAAATGAAATTAGAAATGTAATATGACCCATCGGCCTACTTTACCGATACTTCACATAGAAATTATTCGCTTATTAAATGTACTTCTCCACAAACATATAATACACAATTTTACTTGTGTCACTTACTACTTGCCTTGTAAATTTAATTCGACAAAACTTTAAAAATATATGTTACGTTCCTAACTATACAAGACGTCCGTCCCTACAGGCTTTCCTACTTCTCTCCAGATGGACTATAAGCGGCTCGTGAGGGGGTAGAAGAATAGAATAAATTGCGTAAATATCGCAATTGGTATAAACCAGAAGCTGCAGCGATATCCAGTCTTCATATGATGATAAATTACATATACACAAAGTAAATATTCTACATCCTTATTTAAGTAAATCTTAATAATCTTAATAAAATATAATAAATAATTATAAATATTTATAATTATATATCTTAATTATATTAATAAAATATAATAAATAATTATAAAAACAATATAAATTCTAGCCGCCGTACAGTGGTCCAGTAATACCTAAAACGTGGCCAAAACTAATAAAAACCATAATGGCGAAGTCACGTATTTTGAGAGACTTTTCAGGCTGTTTTCAAACATAATCGTATAGGCGTGGTTTGAGCTTCCAGGTTCGTGAATGATACACCCTTGATTTCTTCGAGAAGGTCCCTTTTTATTAGGACTGCTGAACTAAAAAGTGTAAATGAAGTAAATAAGAATAGATAGTTTGGGCACTGTGGAAGGGTTTAAATAAAAATACAATAAACCTATTAATACCTACCTAAATAATTACATGTAGCAAAATGAATAATTAGTAACGATTTTAATTAACTTTATTTAATAATTAATTTCTTACATATTGTTTCATTTGTCTAGCCCATGTTTGAGAAATATCTAGTTTTGTTTGAACTATCGGGGAATATTGAACACGACTTCTTTCACTGAAAAAAATTCGTCACCAAAGTAGCAGATAATAGCAGCCAATATTTTTACAGCTTTTCATTAAGATCTTGACATACAAAGTAAATGCAAGAATTAATGCCGAATGCCACTGAGTGGCCTATAATTCTCTAGCTAGTTGTTTAAAACCTCCTAACTTTTTTATTTACTTATTATATTTGTTTTATGCAAAATCTCGTTTGGTAAGGAATGACCAATCGTACCTACCTTCTAAGTCGCTCTCCACTGTGACGTTGTTTCTCTCCTATCATCCTAGCACAAGACTCCAACGTTCAATAAGCCTTCCAATCAACTTTTTGGGTTTTGGTCACATTTTTGATATTGCTGAACTATTGTGTACCGGTTTATTAAATATGTGGTATACAGAAGGTGATAAATTAGAAGTATACTGCAAAAATAATTTATTTTGTTGGCCGTTTCTGTGGTTTTCAGCTGAAGAGATATGGTCAAATGAGGCCATATGAGAATGTAGTGATTTTAAAAATTTATGACGACTAATAGAACATATTCTAAATGTCAAATTATATATGAAATGTTTGTACATTACATATTTTAGAAAAACAAAATATTGCAAATCTTAAATTTAAGTTGTTAAATTGAAATTCAAATTATGATTAATCTAATTGGATACATACGAGTATTTCTTCAAAAAATGCCTCACCAACGTTTTCCTTTCCAGAACGCCCCTGTGATATATATTTATAGTATGTCTATTGATCAATCCCCATTATTTGCCTTGGGTATCAATTTGCGACTTCCCTAGTTTGATTTTATTGCCGTTAAATATTTTTCAAAAAGTCAAATTGACTACAGACGTAACAAAGAAGTGTTGCAATGAATATTTACTCTCTTATTAGAAAAATAATTACATATATAAAATAACCATATGAAACTTGCCTGTCACGTGTGAAAGAAATTGAAAAATAAATCTAAATGTATTATAGGATTTGATGATGCTTACTTTTTGTTACTTCTATAGTTAGCTTATTAAATACTAGATATTAAAGAAACCTGAGGTAAGTAAAATACTTATTAGCACTAATAATGAATTGAATGGAACATGAATATGCTCCTTAGTACATTTTTTTGGATCTCACACTTATTACTACAACATTGCAAAATGAAAAATTATAAATAAGGATAATTAATTGTCATTTGCACTAATAGTTTCAGTCCAGGGACGAGAATATCATGTATACCAAGTTTTAAATGCGTTTAACTTAGTTGCCTGACCGGGAAACTTTACACTAAACTCACAGCTTTGCTCTAAGACCACTACATAGATGGGTGACCTATCGTATTCGCCTATAGAGATGGTTGCAATAATGTTATTCATCCTATGCTCCAGGGTAGTGGACTGGGCCCAATATTGAGGATGACATTGTATTCTTGGGTTCGAGTTCCACCAGGGAGCATTTTGAACGACTCCCTAAATATGGGTGTATTTGTCCTTCTCTATATATTACCTTCTCGTCGAGCCTGAGGCTGTAAAAGAGATTTTGGTAGGAAAATGGTTTATCTCTATATGACAATATTACAAGTAACGTGCAATTTGATCATAACAAGATTACATGAAAATAAATTAAATATAAATTAATAATTTTTAAAAAATTATTCATTTTTATTTGTTCTGGAATAAAAAAAAAACTCTTTCATATAGAGAAAATAGTTGAAACTAAATTACTGTGGATAGTGAATACGTACTAAAGATTTTTCTTCGATTCGATTTTCGGCAACATTTATTATTACACACACCACTGGTAGAGGTTTCTCTTGTTTTTACCTTTCTTCGTGTAAGGTTTCTCATTTCCAAGTAATTCAAAGTAAATGGTCTTTGAAAGATAAATCATTGCAAAGAAGGTAAAATGTGTATGGTCCAGTTTCTAACGTGAAATGCTATTTAGTGAATTTTATTTTGAATTCGGAATTAATTATGTTCGAGACGATTTCCGCGATCGGAGGAATGAATAGAAGTATCTAAAGTACATATTGAACAGCGTCTGTAATAGTTAATTCGACGTTTCGGTTCCCATTTTAGAGCCTTTTTCAAGAATTAAAGGATTAAGGAAATGTTCTTACCGAGGCCTCGATCTGCCTACTCCTCGGTTCGAACCTGGGAAGGAGATTGATTCAGGAAGGGTATGTAACTTGCCGCCGGGGTCTTAATCTGTCTACTCCCCAGGGCCCATTACTAGTTCTTCTCGAGGCCTTAATCTGCCTACTCTTCGGTTCTAATCTCGGCTAACTGGTCGTTTTAGGGCATCCCATAGATGGGCTATGGTATATGGGCTTCTTAGTAGCCAGTCCAGAGTTGGAATATTCACAAATCGGAAGTAGTCCAGTACCTCTCTAGCAACGTGGCACCGAGCGTTATCCTACATAAAAATGAAATTATCCCCGACAAACTGGGAAAATGACACTACATGTTTTTCTATAATGTTTTCTACATAGAAATGTGTGATCAGTGAATGTGCATTCACTGATCTCCCCATATAGGAACCAAATCGTGCGATCATCGAAACAAATTCTTCCCAAGAACATTATTGATCCACCAAAAGATGGGACCCTCGGAAAGATGTTGCAAACAGCAAATCTCTCTCCTGGCCTCCCCCAGACTCATTGACGTCCATCTGATGAATTAAGACTTACTCTTGTTTCGTCTGAAATCAAAACTCACTTCCAGTCGTCAGTGGTCCAAATTACGTGTTATCTTGTAAAACGCAGTCTAGTAACTCTATGTTCTCTGATGAACAGTGGTGCAATATCTGATCTGCTACTGTCCAATCTTCTTTCTTTATCTATATATCGCTAGATATAACATCCCTCGCCTAGTTAACGTCCCTCGTTAACCAGAGTTACCACTTTCACTACTTCATTTTCTCTTAAGTTGCGTGGACAAGTGTACTGGATAAAGTGTTTTATTCACTTGATGACATAAATTTAAAACAAATAGCTAGCGTAACTAAACTGATTGTCTTTTACAAACCATTTTAAACAGAGTTAAATGTATTACAAACAATTACAAAATGTTATCTTAGGCCACCTACATAAAATGTTTAAGGTTTTAAAACTTATAAGAAATAAAAGAAAAATAATAAGAAATAATGAAAATTTTTTTTGATGCCTTAATTTTGTCCAGAGGTGTATATACATACATACACATATGTATAAAATAAACTATAAAATTGACCATTTTATAATTATAAACACGCAAAGAACATGGAATTATGCCCCTGCATTAGATAGCTTACTTCAAATAGCATACGGAACAGGATCATGAAATCCTAAAAAGGAAAAGCGCGCGGCAGTGTGTAAGGTGAAAAACTACGTAAATATAAATGTATCACGAGCTACGTCATTCCCCACGAGGTCAAAGTATCTAAAACGCACGCAAACTTTATCATTTTCAACTGGCCGCCGCGCCGTAGAGTATTTTTATAGACAGCACACAACACAGGAATTGTAAACATTAACGTAATCGTTTTTTCAGGAAAATCTAAGGTAAGGTGTTGGGATATTAAGCACCGTTCGTATGTGATAAACCGTATTTTAAAACTATTTTGTGTAAAATATGTTCATATTATTTAACAATAAAGATATTTAAAAAAATATGTTCAATGAAATATATATGTAGGTATGTTGAGGAGAAGAAAATGAGAATTAAATACGAAACAATTATAAATGATACATTAAATATGAATGTTTTAAAATAAAGTCAAAAACCTCTCACATAAATTCATCTAAAGAAAACTGAACAAATCCCAATAATCTATAAATAAATCAGATTGTAGATTAATGTTTTCTATATTTACTAAACGGTTGTTTTCGTGTCAGGAAATTTTTTAATTCGATGTACGAAATGCTTTTCGTTCGAATTTCGGCATTTTGACAAAATCAATATAGAGTAAATCGACCCTTGCGAACAACGTGGTAACTTTTGTTTTTTGATCTGAAGCCTCTAGAGGCATGCTCCAGAAATTCCTTCGATATCAGCGAGGGGGCGGCGCAATATTATTGCGATTTGCTTACTCGTCATATATACTAAGAGTATTGGGTTGTTTTAAAATCTGAAACTTTCTAAGACGTGTTGATAAAATAGGCCTTAAATCATAAACTACCTCGTTGAGTTTATAGGTGATAATGTTATGTTTATAGGTGATAATGTTTTTGGTAATGTTTAGTAATGGCGAATTTTCTCAATGGGTCTGAAAGATCTAAAACATAGAGGAAGAAACCACACGAACGTCAAAAGAATACTTAACGCAACTGAATCATATAATGTTTTTTTCTACGGCAATCGTGAACATTTCAAAAAACAAAATTGTGCGTGAATTTTTAACCATAAAAAAAGCATTTGATCAACGACACTGTCACTGATCGTGATTATGTATTTTGAGTGCTCCTAGTTACCAAAATAAAGAAACATTAAAATGGTGTTTTTATGTGCTGTTTAAGTAATTGCCAAACAAAAATGAATAGTTACTAAATCCTGGCCCGAGCAGCGTTCCAAATAGATTTAAGAAAGTAGGAGAGAATGCGATGTTAAATCAGCTGCCAGAAAAGTAAAAACTACGATTCCCAATACGATAAGTTTGTTAACTCGTGTCCTAACAATAAAGTTACAATTATTCTGAAACCATATTGTTACCCTATTTTTCATGAAGAGTCGAAGAAAATGCAAACCAAATAAATCCAGAATTTTTACAAAACAGGAACACATCGTACTGGGCCATTAAAATGAATTGTGTTTTCGTGATTTTATGTTACTTTTAAGAAATTATATTGAAGTAAGCCTATCTGTGACCAATATCGTTTATTTGTTAAACACATAACTGAAAAACGTACCAAAGTACAAAGTAACAAGTTGGTCTAAACAAAATTGATAAAGTGTCGTTTCAAATCGTTACATTTATAAAATTCTCGAATGTAGCGGAGTAAATAGGTTATTTATTCAGTTATTCAATCAACAACTTTATTAGTCGATGCAGACGGTAATATAACGCCCCTGAAAAGCCACGGGCATTAGAGGTTTACGCAAGTTGAAAAAAGATGTACTGAAAATTCTATTCAGCGTAAAATGGATGTTGCTAAAAAAATTAGGGGAACAAAGAAGAGAAAAGACAATTCAAGAAAACATTCAACCTTTGCTTCAGACTCCTTTAAAAGATTCTACAACCTCAGGAGTCAATTCGGAAACTTTACAGACTTCTTTGTATCTTATCTCTTATCCCTTGCAGAATTTAGCAATACATTTTTCAAACTGTACAAATTGTGTAATTAATTTACCTAATTAAGGTTTATGTTCAATGTTTTCCAGTGTTCAATATTTTTAACCATGTGCTCAGTAATACAAATTTTAGCTAAATGTTGTTTCTTTTCGCAGCGTGTAAAGTAATGAACAGTGCGTACTTGATTTTACGCACTGATTATTAACTTACCCACTAATGTAATAAAAAAGCCTCAGTTTAGGTAGCGTCGCGTCGGCAGGGTGTAAATTAGCATTTTAAGCAGTGCCGTAAAAATGTAATTTTTTACAATTCCTCTGTAATATGGTGTCCCATTATGTTATCAACAGACTCGCCAAAAATGTGGCGCTTTAAATATTAATAAAACAAAAGTGATTTTCAGTGATTCTACATTTTATATACCTATGTAACGTAGAACACGTCATGTTCCACATCATAGTAGAATATATGATATAAAAAAATGTATTCATTTCATATCATAACGTATTCAGTAAATTAAAACGTAAGCACTAAACAAATATAAAACTTTATTTATCGACGTATTTAGAGAACAAAATCAGTATCCTTAATACTTAATATACTTATATTTGTAGAAGGTTGTAAATATTAAATACACTCACAAAACACTACTTCTCTTAAAGCTCAAACATTAAAGAGGTACTTTGTACACATAGGCAGGCGGTTGTATATACTGACTTTCCCAAAGGTTTATGAAAAAAGCGTACCATCTCTCGGATAAGGTGTAAACCCGTAAGTCCCTTGGTTATTACATATTAGACAACTAAAATATTCCTACTATACCTACTACTATATATAATAAATTTATATATTTACAAAATAAATATACAAATTAATTTGGCTATTATATATAGTATAAAGTTAAATATAGTAAAAAATTAATGTATGTAGATATTTGATCTGGAAACTCTGAAATCAGTGATTCGGAAAGAACGACTTTCGGAAAATATCACCATGTTTGTATACCTCGTACTATTGTATAGTAGTATCTCGTATTATTGTAGAAGGATAGTATCGATTCCATCGGTCTAGTCAAAACGAGTGATTAAAAAAGGCGAGGTACTCTATCTTGCTAAATAAAGTCGCGTTTTTCACATTTTGTTTTAATAGTATCGTAATACTACTTATAGTTATGCCTTATGACAGTAAAAATTTAAGGTACTGTGATTCTCGAGGCAGAGGAGTACCTTCGACCCCATTAATGCTGTTTAGCGTTAGATAAGACTCGGTCACTGCGTCTGTTACGTTAATGATCTTTGATCAATATGAATATGGCATGCCGGAAGACGTTGGCGCCGGGAGTTATCCAGTCGTGTTGGTCAAGAAAAAGCACGACCCACAACCCAGATTCTGCGTGGACTACCGCCAACTGAATGCTGATGGAAGGGGAGGTCAGGCCTCTCCCACATATTTCTGATATTCTGATACCTTCCGCGACTTGGGAGACGCGCAGTTCTTCTCAACGCTGGACTTGAAGTATGGCAGGTGCCGATGGTCGAAGACAGTAAGAAGTACACCGCTTTCTCGACACCCAACAGCAAACAATTTGAACTCCAGGTAATGACAATCGAATTAACGAAAGCTCCAGGTACCTTCCAGAAGCTGATAGTAAAACTCCTCGCAGGCCTTTGGGAGAAAGTGGTTCTGGTGGAGCTTAGTGTTCACAGTTATATATGCTGCCACGTGCCACGTCTATTAAATATTACGTTCATGGAGAACCTGCACTTACAAGAGGTAATTCTATTTTTCCGTAACTACATAAATTATCGATTTATTGATGCCCTGCCTATTCATATCGATGGGGATCTAAGCATATTTTAATGAAATGCGCATCTACGAGTATATGTTCATCTTTTATGCCGGATATGTTCGTGATTTTGTGAATTTGAAAACAAGAGATATTATATAATCGGACTTGTGACGAAGGTGGCTTAGCGCACATATCATTGATATTAGTCAAGTAACTGCCGCTTAGCTACCACTGGAATGGGTGACCACTGGCTGACTCGCACATAACTTCTAGAGACTTGTATGTCAGTCGTCTCGTAGAAACAACACACATTTAGGTGAGGTATGTATAGAAGACATATCTCTCGGATATGTCTTCTATACATATAGGATGTAAAACCGTAGGTCCATTGTATATTACATGTTAGGCAAATAAAAGATTCCTACTCCTAAGTTATAATTTATAAAACATTGAAACACTTATTCTGTTAAGTAGCATTATCTCAAGCTGGATGAGATCAGTGAAAGATCTGCAGTATCAAGTATATTTTCCCAGTTGTTTTATCAAAACTTGTTTACCGTCATGAAAACAATTACTTATAGAAAGAAAATAACCGACATCTAGTGACCACCTAGCCTTTGACATTTCGTAATGGACGCACAATCAATACATTTTTTAATGTGATAAAAAATGTGCACTAACTTTGCTCTAACACTTTTACTTTTTTTCTCACTTAAAGCATGTAGCTATGAACAGTGTCAACTATTTGCAGTGATTCCATTAACGACAATAAAGGATTTTGTAATTTTTTTATTGCCTCCATTAGTCCACTCTAATTATTATGGATAGTTTGCAAATCTGCTTCAATATTAATATCTTGAAATTTCACTTGACAGTAGTCAAGCTTCTTCTTTAGGATCAAATTTTAAAACTAGACTTTATTTTTTGGAATGCGCATGGGCAAATAATAAAATGCTGCCTCCAGCATGTTCTCCAGAGTGTATAATAAGCGGCTGTGGTTGTTTAGGGATGTCGGGACAGTGTCTGTGAAATTCTCGGATATATTTAGGAGATTTAAGAGACATTGCTTTATGTGATATTAATCTATTTACGTTTGGATAACGTTTTCGAATTTCTTAAGTTTACACGTAACATATAAGAAGTTACCACACTCTTCTTTAAGCAAACAATTGGTTTCTTGAAAGTTGAAATTTTTCTAATGAATTTAGCGCCACACTCGTAAGTACTTTGCCAGTACCTGTAATTGTTTGTAATATTTGTAATCATTTACTAGATAATAAGAATAAACATGAAGGGTTATGGAAGAGATGCCAGAGTACTATAATATTAATAGATTTTTTTAATCTATCCTCTCGTCCACACATAACCAGAGTTTTTATTTTGTAATTCAGATTTAGCACTGCTTCAGATTTAGTACTGTTTGCATTTGCTTCGCGTGCAAATGGTACCTCATTTCCCGATCACTTGGTAATTACATTAAATGATCTCTGAAATTATTTAAAGGATCCGTGTCAACATTGTTACTATAAATATTATGTCATTACTGAACCAAACCTATATTTCTCCTTATTATACTGTCAAACTGGGAGTTACGTGGAAGAGTAGCACTAAGATAAATCTCGCCCCCATGTAGGTTTATATTTGTTCCAAAAAAACGAAATGGTTTTCCAATCGTATAAATACACAACACAGTATATAAATAAAATCGAAGATAAATTGGTCTTCAGCCACTTTCATTTGTATGAACAACATATTTTAGAGTAAACGTTAGGTATCTCTCATACTGATCAGTTTTGTTATGTAAAAAACGTAATATAAAAAATCTCAAACTAAATCAAAACCGAACTACTTCATTTTTTTTTTAATTCAAAATGTACTGAACATTTTTTTAGTCGTTGATATTATATATCCATTCATATCCAGTCAATTTATCCTAGATTGTGAATCATTTTACCACATGGGACTATGATTTACAAAACACCTGGTAATTATTTCAATAAAAGAACATGCGTTTTGGTATTGCCTTTAGTAGCACATTCCTATTGCAATTTCGCACCTTTTGCTATTACTTATTTATAAAAAGAAATATGAACATTTTTGGATGCATAAATACAGATTATGAATTGATAGAATAAATATATCGTATCAACATCAACACAGCAACAATAGTTCCCGAGTTGAAGTACACATTAAATGAATAGAATTATATCAATTTATTTTACGTTATTGATGTGTTATTTGCGCGTGTTATGGTTTGATTTTTCTATTTTTTACAACTACAGGAGTCCATATATAAATGATTGTATATGTTATATGTACATATATATGTATATGGCAATTAATTTTGGGACCTATTATATTTACAATTATATTGTATTTATAGCACAATCTAAAATTTTTGCGAAGTTCCATATTACGTAAAAATATATAAATGAGGACCATATGTACGTATGTGTATTATAAGTTATTCACTCCTCGGTTCGGTCTTCATCCTCACTATGTTAAATATTCTGATTATACTTACGACTGTGAAGTTCCATGCCTGACAGCCATCGCGCTTTCATAGGTCAGTGGATATCCTTGTCAGGTTATTTGCTGTATCAGGTTGTTCGGGCGGATGACCTAACTGTCGGCCAGAGTCGACTGTGTGGACGGTGGACGGTCAAAACCCACGGAATTATGATAACACACGGCGGGATTCCCATTGTTTCAAGAAAGATTTATATCTAATAGTAAATTATGATGATTTCACGCTTAGCTACCACTTACAATTAGTAAAAAAATACCTACTAAGTTAATGTTAGGATTATGGTTTTTCACATAACTATGTGATGGATCCTATTTTATTGATATTTTCCTATTTACAATGTTTCAATTTTTAACAAGGTTATTTATATATACGAGGTCTGGCTAAAAATAAACCGGACTGAGTATCAAACAAATATTTAATTAGTGTTTAATAGTGAAAGGTTTTTCAGAAGGCTCCCATTTTGGGGCCATTTTCAAGAATTAAAGGATTACGGAAGTGTTCTTACCGAGGACTCAATCTGCCTACTTCTCGGTTTGAATTTGGGAAGGGATTTGGTTGAGGAAGGGTATGTAACTTGCCACTGGGATCTCAATCTACCTACTCCCCAGGATTCGTTACTAATTCTTGCCGAGGCCTCAATCTGCGAACCGAGGAGTAGGCAGATATATCGATATATCCTGATTCCTCATCCTGATCTGATTAATTTTCCTAAATTGTAAATCGTATAATCGCGTGTTTGGTTTAATCAACCAGTGTTACGCCAATGGAGTCGACCACAGTTAAACACGATATAATTATTATTCATCTAAGAACTACTGTCAGCGTTATAAACCGTTAAAGGATTAATCTTTTTTAAGTATGTTATATTTAAACATGCATATTATTGCCCTTCCGTTGCAGTTACCATTTTAACCCGCGGGCAGTGTGGTGCAAAATAGTGACGTAAGAGGTGTAGTGGGGTATGACAAACCCCTTTTTTTTCTTATTTCAATCTCAATTTTCAAAAATAAAGATTAACATCGTGTTATAAGGTTTGTTTATTGTATTGTTATTGATTGTCAATTATGTTGCAACAATTAGCTTAACAAATTTAATGGTAAATGAGAAATTTGAAAAGAACATATATTTATTATAAATTTTACAGTACTCTGATATACAAAGCTATAAAAAATTAACTTGTTTTTTAAAGTAAATAAACTATACAATCCAAAGAATTGTGGACAAAAGCAGCCATATTGTGGAAAACAATTTTTTAGTCATCCTTATGGAGGCAATATTTGCTACACACAAAGTTCGCGTGTTCTAAGCAAAGTGCAATGTTACATTTAGAACAGGTGTAAAACGTTTTCCTGCCTTTCCTTCTTGGACAAATACTGCATCTTCTACTAGATTTTTGCCTTTTTGCCGAATTTTCGACGGATGTTAGCTGATATAGACGTAATTCTCTAAGAATTTTGGGGTTTCTCTCACGGTGCCTTTTGTATTCAAAGAGTAATTGCATGCCCAATTCTTTAAGGAATTGACGTTTCATATCAAATTTTTTGATATTACTTTTGTAAATTACTAGGGAATTTACTCCAGCCATGTTAAGGTATGAAAAAAATAAAGTCAGTTGTCATCGACGACTATTTCGTGCCACACTATAATTCGCCGACAATTCGTCTAGAACATCTACTCCACATTTTGTTATATTATAAAAGTGGTTTATTTCTGAAATGGTTTTACCTTCATGTTCTATAATGGTGTCGTCATGGTGCAGGGTGGAAAAAAATATTATCTTTTTATTTATTTTTTTCGGAATATGTGATACCACTGTAATATTTTCGCGAAAAGCGAATAATGTACTTGACACACTTCTCTTCGGTATATCAAAAAATGCCAGACGAATTTCCTTTTTGTTTTTCCTGACGGTGCCCACTGACGTAAGTTGGTGAATATTTTAACAGTTTTTCCATCAAGGGTAAACTTCCACAAAACACTTCCAGTTTAAGTGTGGTGGAGTAAGTAATACCCCACAAAACTTTAACAAACGATACTTCACCAATGGTGTCAGACGTAGAGCTGCCGCTACTTGTGTGAACTTGTCAATACCTAATTTGAAGCTACCTAATGGTAGACGGCGCCAAATGACAGGACATATTTTATTACCACAGATGTACTACGAAGGATATATCATACCCCACCAGATTGCCCGCGGGTTAAGATTGTGATTGAATCATTGTTCTCAATATGCATAGATTCAAAATGGCATGATGCCAAAATGAACTATAGTTTTATAATTAAACGTTGAAATAAAATATCATCTTAAAATACTTCCATAACTTCCACATAACATGCATGCATGTACCGTTTTAAAATACATGCACATAATATGTACGTATGTATGAATGTACCTTAAAAATAATGTACTGGTAATGGGACTCAGGGAATATATTTTCCTGAATTATAAGTAATATGAAATTCATTTTCGAAGTTTGTTATGCTGTTACTCACAAGAGAGAAGAGCTATTTTAAGACTGTTAAGGTTTATATTAGGGTTTCCCTAAATTGTACTTTATTACGAAAAATGTCGGTTGACTTAATTTCGGGATCATATTTTACTGATCTACTGTTCCAACAGATCTGACGGTTAAGAAATTTATACAAAAATCAACCACCATCGCATCACTAGAAGGTGTTAGAGGCAGGCTATAAAAAGAATAACTAACAGCCGACTAGAATGCACCGCTATATATCGTCTTGTATATAGCCTATATATTAGACAGTTTTCATAACTATTTTAAAACGCTTTATTTAAAGGGTTCATTATTGTTTCTTATTTACAATAAACCTATGTGCTGAAGTAAACACCGATGTTTATTGCACGATCCTTGAAGCAATACGAGTGTGTGTCGAGACCACTAAGCAAGAGGAAAAATCCCGACTACCTGCTATGTTACACAGTTATTAATTGGAACAACGACTTGTTTGTGTGGGTAACTACATAGATAATTGATCGACTCTAGTTGATTTTATTTACAATTTAACCCATACTTTTCTGTTTTCAGGATTAATCATACTTTTCTTTTTCTGATGATTACTCATACTGTTCTGTTTCCAGGATACATAATACCTTTCTATTTTCAGGATAATATACTTTCTTGGCTTTCAGGTCTAACAGAACTCTTCTCGTATAGACATTTATTAATTTTCATCGTTTTAAGACTAACTAACTCTTTCTTCATAGCCTAACAAGTTCACAAAATAATTTTTAAAACAGTTTTTCGGACTAATTTTCTTGCGAAGCCCCACACCAGGAGCTGAAGAACACCACCATGCCAAGCACTCACATCGTAAGGTGTGAGGGCGGTATGAGTTTAGAATACGAGGACGGCGACTCGAGTGTGGTATATTCGAAACAGTCCGAATCCGACAGGGAACCGACGCCCACCTTCGTATCCCCGATTCCTGTCCACCATAGGCGCCAGCGGAGCAGCAGCTTCAACTGCTCCCGTAGGAGCCAAAATTTCAGGAGCCGGTCGCCGATAAGACGGGACGAGGAAAACGAAGCCCTCAGAGAGGAAAACTAGGCCTTGAGGAAGGAACTTCGCAGGCTAACAGATGTTTGTAAGGCCCAGTGAACCAGAATCGATGGACTGGAAAGGTAGCTGATGCAACAGCATACCGAATCGATGTCCAAACTCCAGGCCATTACCATCCTGTAGAAAAACAGGAAAATATGGAAACAGATGACGCCCAGCCAAAAGATTCTCTTATAAGGACCAACAATATAGGACCACCCCGTGCCACGCCAAGACCCAGCGACAAATCCAAGGTCCCGGCGAAGAAATTCGCACCCCCCGCGGAAAAGCCCGAGGAAAAATCCGCGACTCCCACGGAAAACTCTGCGGTCCCCGCGGAAAAATCTGTGCACCCACCGAGCCCAATATTTCTCCTGTAATCCTGAGGAAGAAGGAGAAGTGGAGCGAGGTCAGCTAAGAGCTGAAAAACCACTACACCAAGGCCAGGTTGGTAGGAGATGGCATCCAGATCCATCCCACGACGGTCCAGCACTACCGGGACCTGACCAAGTTCCTGGCCCAGGACAAACACAAGTACCACACGTACTCGCTGTCTGAGAACAAGCTCCTACGAGCGGTAACAAGAGAGTTCCCAGATCGCATCCCACTGGAGATCAAGAAGGACTTGGGATACCAAGGATTCGTGCCCACGTCTGCTCAGAGCATGACGAGTCACCGTACCCAAGCAGCGATGTCACTTGTCCTCGTCCACCTTTCCTAAAAGGACGAGGGAATCCTGAAGTGGACTAGTCGTCAAGGCCGAAAGACAAGGAGCTGAACAGGTAGTGAGCCAGTACCAGTGAGATCGATGCCAACGCTTTGCATACGCGCAGAGCAAATGCACCGCACAACCAAAATGCATTAAATTCGGTGGCAACCATCACTCCGGAGACTGCAAGGACAGAAACAGTCCGACGAAATGCGCCAACTGCGCGAAACCCCACCCAGCCAGTTATAGATGATGCCCCAAGTATTCGAAAACAAAAAAGAAGCCCGAAACCGGAGACGGTGAACTCCCAGGCCACCCCCAAGTAGCCCGCCACAAAGACGTCGTCAGCAAGAAGCTTCGCCGACGTAGCAAGACGAGGCCTAGGAAGCGCGCCTCCCCAAGGCCGCCTCTTAAAGCCACCTCCAGGACCGCCTGCAAGAACACCCCAGCTGCCTCAGCCGTCGACCTCATGGCGATGCTGACGCGGATGCAACAGACGTGCTCAGCAATGAGCGCATTTTTTTTCACAAATGCCAGCACTGGTCAGAGGTTAGATAACTAACCAACCTAGAGGGACGAAGCCTTTGCAGATAGCCTCATGGAACCCCAACTCCATTAGGGGCAAGAAAACCGAGCTGAACGAAATTCTAGTCCGGTTCGACATCGACATAATGGTACTGTAAAAGACTAAGCTCCATCGGACGATCGGCTGAGAATTCAAGAACATCAGGTTCATAGGAAGGACCGCACCAGGGTCAGCGGCGAGATGGAAATCCTAGTCAAAAACGTGATTGACTAACATCCCTTCGCTCTCCTGGACCTGGACCAACTCGAAGCCATGGCGGTGATCATACGACCAGGGCAACAAGATGAGCTCACGGTAGTGTCCTGCTACCAAAAACCCCAAAGACGCGTCGATCAACAAGACACGTAAGCCATCTTCCCTGCAAGAAAACGGATATTCGCCATAGGAGACTTCAATGCGAAATCCCCTCTATAGAACAGCAG
The DNA here is from genome assembly GCA_037954035.1 of Rosalia funebris. NCBI lineage: Eukaryota > Metazoa > Arthropoda > Insecta > Coleoptera > Cerambycidae > Rosalia > Rosalia funebris. Next base: position 39,642,034 of record JAZFAV010000022.1, on the reverse strand, counting down.
GACCACCAACCAACGCGGAGGGGCAATCCTAACGTTCTGGGACGACAATCCGGAACTTCATATACTTGGACTTCCGGAGACAACTCACTATCAAGACAGTAGAATCCCGGACGTCCTGGACATCGCACTGCTACAAAACGTAGCAGTCCAGGAAGTCCGGAACATTGACGAAGTATCGTCAAATCACAATCCCATCCTGATACGAGTTGTAGAAAACATCGCGATAGGGAGCCCGGAGTTCATCAGAAGGCAAACCAACTGGACCCAGTACAGAAGCACCCTCCAAAGAACCGTCGAAATCATTCATCCGGTCGACACGACGGAGGACCTGGAAACGGCTACCGAGAATCTTGAGAGAGACATTCAGACCGCCCTCGGTCAAAGCACGACGGATACCACGATGAGACGAGTTAGAAATCCTGCGGAAGCACTTCCGTCGGTTATCATCCGACTCATTAGGGAGCGACAGCCAAAAGGAGAGCCTGGCGAACCAGACGACCTGAGGACAGACACGCCTTTAACCAATTCAGCCGTAGAGTTAAAGCCGCGCTTAACGAACAACGTCAAATCAGACGGAATCTCCACCTGAAGTCGCTCTCAGCCCAGGACAATAGCCTCTGGAAGACCCAGAAAGCACTACGTGCCCCAACCCCCTCGACCCCACCGTTACACGGAGAAAAGGGACTGGTGTACACCAACGAAGAGAAAGCGGAAGCCTTTGTGGATAGCCTTTGAACTACAGTGCAGGGAAAACCAGAACGACAACGAGGACGAGGAATGATTAGCAGCATTGCTCAACATCATCAACGCCATACTGCGACTAAGGTACTTCCCGGAGAGATGGAAGATGGCAGTGTTATATTGCAGATCTCTCACATAATAAGTGTACCAAATTTGGTTGCGGCTTAATCTCTAATCTTATTAACCTTACCAAAAAGTAAGTTTTTCGAAAGAGAGTCTTGAACAAAATTATAGGAAAGGGAATCAATCGTACAAAAATTTATCTTATACATAGTAGTACGTGGGTTCTATTGTGAAATGTTCTTAATTGAAACTAAGAAAATAAAATTGTTTCTTACCCTACACCTGCCTCTCGTCACCTGTATTGATTGTTCTAGCTTTATATCGGCGCAAATACCCACTTGGGTTCACCTTACTCTTTATGTTCGGGTCACCTCAGAAATTCTTGTATTAAAATTAACACCAGTCAACAGAAGGAGACACTGATTAATAAAGAAGGGAAAACGTTTAATTTGTGGGCACACGTGGCTCCACATACGCCTATTGACAGCCGTGATGATATTTGTATATATTAGTTTTAAATTTTATTAATATTAGAAAGTAGAAACCATTGTATATTGTGTTAGTACTCGGAACCAGTACACATCTGTTTCTTAGGGATAAAAATTCGATTATCTCAGACAATAAGTTATTTTATTTATTGCTGCAGCTATCCACTTGTTAAAATCCTTGCAGATTAGGTCAATGGTTTATGACAAGTGAAGCGTCTGATAATAACCACACCAGGCTATTGGCTTTTGGGATAAATTTTTCAAGTTAGGCAATGCCCACAACTCGCCGCGAAACATTTTCTCTTTCGGTACTAGATTTCTCACTATTCATTTTTAAACGTAACTAAATAAATGTAAGTATAGCAACAACATAACCACTAGTATCATTTTACACCACACGCACTCCGAAGACCGCCATAATTTTAATAAGAAATAAAGTTAACAAAGATATAAAAAGAAATGAAAATGAGGAAAATGAAAATAGTGTTACTGATAAATATTTGAGAACTAATGCAATAAAATATTCAGATGCAATAAAATATAAAGTTTCATCCTGATACAGTACAGAGGTAACCCGAAACTAGAAACATTTAGTCTGTACAGATGTCGAATATAGACATCCCTCTTTATCGTATGAATAAAATGTAATATAAACTAATGACAATTATAGATGCAATGATAACATAAAATATAGATTATTAACTGTCTCGCTAATATATTCCCCTCGCCGTCCCACCACGTGTAGCGCCTTTTACATAATCGTGTTTATGAGTGGTCCATGTCTGTTATTATACAGAAAGATGCTCGACAAAAGTTCTCCATGGACCAATTGGAGGGTATTTAGTTAAATCCTACAGTATTAATTATTTTAACTTAGTCGTTCCTCTATATCAATTAACTTCCTATCCAATATAACTTCATCTGACGAATTTGTGTCTCTTCAAACATCCTTTATGTCACCTAATAAAATGTTTCAAAATATACAACTTCATCTAACTGACCCTTGTTATGGGAATTTGCAAAAAGTGTACACCAATTATACCTTTATCTACACATATTGAAGAAATGCAATCGGCCCAACCACTTAACTGTAACGATCCACATGCAGGCAAGATTCAGGGCACTTTTACAACAGAATATCGTCGCCAGCTTTTTAATGAATTTTGATAAACACAACTTTGCTTTACTAATATTGAAAATAGATTATTTAGAATAGAGAGTAGGGCTGGGCCGATTATGAAATATAATAATCGATCATCGATTATCAAAAATAATCGATTATTTCCGATTAATCGATTAATCGGATAATTGATTAATCGGATAATCGATTAATCGAATAATAGATTAATCGGATAATCGATTAATCGATAATCAATTAATCAAGTAATAGATTATTTAGGAAAATGTAATCAAATGATCGATTAATCGATTATTTTTCGATTAATCGATTATTTCTCCTGGCCCTATATTCTAAATAGAAAATATTGTGGGGTGTGGGCTGAAGCGAACTGTCATGATGTCACAAATATACATAGTTTTTTTATTTTAAATTATTTTAGTGCCGACTGCCGAAGTTGCAACTGGCACTGTAGCAATATTTTACGAAACGGAGGAGTAAAAGCTAATGATTGATAAATGATGATAAAATATGTGTAACCGTAAAACTTCCGTAAACTATTTGTAAATCAATTAATAATCAATAGATGATCGATTAATCGAATCTAGATTAATAATCGATTGATGGATTACATCTATTAATCTATAAACAATCGATAATCGATTAATCAAATAATCGATTAATCGATTATTTAGGAAAATATAATCAAATGATCGATTAATCGACTAATCGATTATTTATCGATTAATCAACTAATCGATTATTTATCGATTAATCGATTATTTCTTCCAGCCCTAATAGAGAACTTAATGGCAACCACCTGTTCACAAATCTGTGAATCTTCCTCTATACAGGGAAGGAACGCTATACAAGGGATTTATCAATAAAAAGAATGCACAATTATGGTCTTGTTACATAAGGAAGTGCTTGAACCAGTACTAATGGACTAGTACAAACGGAGTGAACTGGGATAGAGTGAATTTTCTTCGCAGTCATCCGAGCTTAACTCCTGGGAGAATCTTAAGGGTAGGTGAACGTTTTCCAGCAATTTTGCTGTTCCAAATAATATAAATTTGTTTTCCTTAAGATATACAGCTGTATAGATAGGAATCGTTACAATAAGTTAAAAACTAAATACTCCAATAGTCATTAAAATAATAAAATCATTTATCAATAAGAAACAATTTTAGTTCCATTTTAAATCTATATAATGGCTAAATCAGTTCCAGCTTTTTAGGTATTTATTATATACATTCTTCCATATATATAGTTGGGAGAATCAGAAATCAGATTGTACTTAGAAAGTATATTTTTAAATTCATGAATAGATAGGTAAGCCAAATTATTTTTGATATTACAAAATGATAATGATTCTTTCAGTTTAAACACTCTTCTATTACAAGACATACAAAATGAAATTTACTAGATTGCGCTAGACAATCTGCAGAAATGCTCCAGGTGCAGGAGCTGGGATCATGTTTCGCCGAGATGTAACGGTCTAGACAGGAGCAATCAGTGTCTGCGGTATGGCAAGGAGGGCCATAAGGCAGTGGAATGTTGAAATAAGGAATACTGTCCTATCTGTAAACAGGATGGACACAGGGCTGAGTCTATTAAATGTCCTGGGTACAAGGCAGCTATTGAGGGGGACAGGAGGAAAGGGAGTGGATCACCGCCACGTTTAGATTCATTCAAATCAACTTAAATAGGTGTCGGGCGGCTCGGGACCTATTATGGGCCACCGTAAGGGCGGAGAGAGTTGATGTGGCCATTATTAGTGAGCCAAACTTGGCCATGACGAGGGGACGTGGATGGATAACTTGCAATAGGGTGGACGCCGCTATTCGAACAACAGGAGGAAGGTGGGTAGGGGATGGCTCTGGGAGAGGTCCAGGGTACGTTTGGGGGAGAGTAGGGGTTGATACCGTCTGCAGCTGCTACGTCTCTCCTAACGTGTCATTGGAGGACCTACGAACGTCACTATTGAGCCTAGAAGAATTGATCTCTCGCGTAGGGGGAGACTTCATTATCGTGGGAGATTTTAATGGTAGAGCCCCAGAATAGGGAGCAAAAGGGGTGGACAAGAGAGGCAATTTATTAGTAGACTAGGTGGACAGGATGGACATCGTGGTAATGAATGAGGGAACGGAGCCTACGTTCCCTCATTCATTGAAAACTGTACGGAAAACTGTACACAAGATCGAACAGACGAAAAGGTATTAGAGCTACTGAATGGGTAGGAAGAGCAGAGGAGGAGGCTTACAAGGAGGAAAAAAAACTCAAAGAATGCATAAAAGAGAAGAAGCGGAGGAGATGGGTAGAATTATATAGAAATCTGGATAGGGATGTGTGGGGGGCTGCGTATAAGATAGTGACCAAGAGGATGAGAGCCTACCAGCAGGCGCTACCAATAGATAAGATGAGAGGTGGTGAATGCTCTCTTCCCGATAAGGGAGAAGGTGCCCTGGGAAAGACAACAAGTGGATAGGGAGATAGCCCCATTCTCGAGAGAGGAACTTAAAAAGCAGCAGGGAGGGTGAAGTTAAGGGAGGCACCAGGCGTGGACGGAATGCGGGCAGAGGTTGTGAAGGTAGTAGCGGAGGATCAGCCTCAGGTGATTCTTAGAATCACCTGAATGGGGTGCTTAATAGCGGGGTTTTCCCCGAATGTTGGAAAAAGGGTAGGCTGGTACTGGTCAAAAAGGACAAGAAGACGGATGGAGGCACTGAGGAATACAGGCCTATATGCGTGACCGACGGCTTCGAGAAGCTGCTGGAACACTTAATACTAGGCAGGTTTCTCGAGAAGATGGAGCGGAGGGGGAGGACTCTCGGATAAATAGTACGGGTGTAGATCCGGAAGATCTACTGTGGATGCGATCAGACATATAAGAGAGGCGGTGCTGGAAGCCTCGAATGCTGGTAAGATGGGTGCGTTGATAACCCTGGATATCCGAAAAGCATTCAATAGTGCTGCATGGGAGTGTATCATGGGGGTATTCAGGAAGAGGAAGGCGGCTCCATATATATACAATCTCATAGGGAGCTACCTAGGAGACAAGGAGATCCTCATCAGGGATGGAGATCGAAGAGAGAAACCAGGGAGGTTACATGCGGTGTTCCACAGGGCTCAGTTATTGAACCGGTCTTGTGAAACATAATGTTTGACGATGTGTTCAGGATCAGGGTCCGGGAGGAAGTAACGATTATGGGATACGTGGATAATCTGGCCGTCTTGGTGGTAGGGAGGAGAGGATATGACATCAGAGAAGACGGAAATCTGGCGATCGATAAGATCAAGAGGTGGGTGGAGGACAGGAACCTTAGTCTGGCCGTAGAGAAGACGGAGGCCATCCTCCTTACGAGGAGGAAACCACTGGCAATCGAGTTCCGTGTCGGAGGGGTTAGAGTGGAGCCGGGCAGTATGTTGAAATATCTCGGGGTGTGGCTAGATCCCGGCATGCACTTCAGGTCACACCTCGAGAAGACAATGGTGAAAGTTGGGAGGACGGTGTCGGCCTTGGTACGTCTGATGCCTCGGCCTTGGTACGTCTGATGCCCAACATAAAGGGGTCCCAAGGCTGCAAAAAGGAGAGTGCTAGCGGGAGCGGCGCAGTCCATCATGTTGTATGCCGCTGTCGTATGGGTGAATATTCTGGGAAAGGCAGCGTTGCGAGTGGTGAGCGCATATAGGACTGTGTCTGGTGCTGCAGCGTTAGTGATAGCCGGTATGTCTCCGATTGACCTTCTTGCGAGGGAGAGAGAAGAGGTATATCGGGGGTCTGAGAGGAGGGATGCAAGGGAGAGGTTGTGGACGAGATGGCAGGAGAGGTGAGATGTAGAGGCGTGTGCGGTGTGGACCAGGTCTCTCATCCCGGCTGTCCGGCCTTGGGTCGAGAGACAGCACGGTGAGGTAGGATACTATCTCATGCAGGTGTTGTCGGGCCACGGAAGCTTTGGTGAATACCTGTGTAGGATAGAAAAGGTGGATGGGGATGAGTACGTCTACTATGGAAAAAGGGATCATCCGGAGCACACCTTAATCGTGTGTCCGAGGTGGTCAGATGAGAGGGAAGAATATAGGATCCGAGTGGGTCGGCTTGAAAGTGTGAGGGAATTGGTGAGTGGATGGTTAGAAGTGCGAATGTGTGGGTGTGTGCGGAGAGAATGGTAGTGAATATAATGATGGGGAAGGAAGAGGAAGAGAGGGAGCTAGGCCCGAACCCCTAATCGTCTTGACGCAGGGGGGATGTAGGGCAATGGAATGGAAACTTATAACTTCCTAAGAACGATTAACCCCTATCTCAATAAAAAGCGAGAGCGGTTTCGAGGTAGGTGGGACACAGATCTGGGGGGCCACTTGACCTGCTCGCGCAAGCACCGGCTACGTCCCTCCCTAAAAAAAAAAAGATTGCGCTAGACACATATCATTTATGTGTAATTATATTTCCGGAAATGTCTTCTGTCTTGTATGAAATCAATTTTGTTGATACTAAAATACAAAAAGTTATTTGAATACCAGTTGATTATATAATTTAAATATGTAAACATATAAAGTGAAGAATGCTTTAAATGTTAAAGTGCCATCGTTGATATATAATAAAAATAGAATATAAAGTTGATATATAATAGAAATAATAAAGGTCCCAAAGTTTAAACCTTCGGAATTCCTATATTTACGTACTCACAATTCGAATTAACTTTTTTCATAAAACCTTCACTATAATATGTTCAACCTATTAAAAATTATCTAACCCAATCTAAGGTTACTAAAGGTACTCCTCTAATTCCATATGTTGCCAATTTGGTTAATAATTTGTGATGGTAGGCTCAATGAAATGATTTACTGAGATCACAAAAAATCCCAACAGGGCATTCGCCTGCCTCAATGTAATTAATGATTTTATTAAATGCAAATTACTTGCATATTTTTGAGGTAATATACAGTACGAGTACATGATAAATTATGTATTTTTAGTTATTGTTCAGTATAGATACACGCCGAAGTATTTCACTACACCTAAATAACTATACTATATAAATACCTAACTATATTGAATTAGAAACCATTCTTTTTTAATTTCAAATTGTCCTTAAAAAATCAAAAACACATTCTTTTTTAATTTCGTACCTAATCTTCAGATTAATGAACATTATCAATTTGACTTAAAGTTACTTGACTCTAGACTTTCTCGCTGGTCCATTCTAGTTTCTGAGATATCTTACTACACTGATGTGGCTACACTGCACTGTGCTTTACTTTTCCTTAGTCAATCAGAATGGCTCAAAAGGTTTGGTCCTCTTATGCCGTCGTACAAGATGTTGAATTAAAAGGTGAAGTACCAAAAGACTGGAATATTTATATAGGCTCTCCTCATGACTCCCGGTAATCTTATTAACCTTAATAGTCTTAGTAAGCTTCTTTGATTATCCTTATTTGGAGTTCCCAGTGCAGATCTTTGTTTCGAACATACATAGTCGAAGGAACATTGACGATATTCCTTAGCACTCGGTTTTGATATTCTTGAAAGTAATTATAGTTGCTTTCTTTAGTACACCTCATAGCTAAAAGCCGTATGCCCATATTTGCTTCAGGACTTGCTGTCGGTAATTTCTTCTTGATAGACAGCTGAGAGTTTTTTCCCAACAGTCAATACATAACTATTTTTATATTTGAGTTTTTATTCTTCTGTTTTTTTTCAACTATTCTTTCCATTTAAGTTTGATATCCATATTTGGACCGAATATTTGGATGTATGTATACATGGTACTGGATGACAACTTAATTTTCTGCTTATAAAGTTGACATGAATCTACTTCATGAACACATTTATTTTACTTACACCATCTTCTGGTTCATACGTTGATATTATTTATTACGCTTATCAACAGCAAATGTAGCTAGTTTGATGTTTGCTACAATCGGGATGTCATATGTATAATGTCGTATATGTACCGGTCCTAGTATATTACGTTGAAATATACCTTCATTCATTGTTTCGAGCTCCAAATATTCATTTTTTTTTTGTTTAACTCGAATTCTTGGGCCACATCCAGAAAAATGGTTGAGAATATTTTCTTTCCTTCAAGACATTTTTTTATTACATTTTATATACGATGTACCTTCTACCTTCCGATTGTTACTACGTAACAATTTTTGAAATAGTTTTGATATCATAGACAGTAATGAAATTGGTCTATATGATTTTACTTATATGTTTATAGGATTTATTGGTTTTGGCATCATAAATATATAAATATGTCGACCGTTGTTCATAATATTTTAGCCTAAAGACTGCATTAATTAGGTCTGCTAATTGTACAATGCCTTTTCTTGGAAATTGCTTTAATATTTCTCCAGTAATTAGGTAAAATCCTGAAGCCTCTTTGAAGTTGATATGTTCTTTGATACCTTTAGGCAGGTACTTTCTTGAGTGTCATATTTGTATGGTTTCTTGTGTTACTTCTGATTAATTATCCCAACAAGGAAATAGAAGTTCCTTTTTGGGATAAAATATGTTTTCTAGATGTATTACAAATAGGAGATAGTCCCTTTCTCTGAGGATGAGCTGAAGAGGACGAGGAAGAGGATAAGGACTCGGAAGGCACCAAGACTGGATGGAGTCCCGGCGGAAGTTGTGAGGACGCTTGCGGAGGACCACCCGCAAATGGTCCTCAACGTCATGAATGCGATCCTCAGGAGCGGGATCTTCCCGGGCAGCTGGAAGGTAGGAAGACTAGTACTTGTGAGGAAGGAGAGTAAGCAGGAGGGAGATGCGGCAGAGTATAGACCGATATGCGTGACCGACGTGCTCGGGAAGCTGCTAGAACATCTTATTCTAGCTAGGCTTCTCGAGGAGATAGAACGTAGCGGAGGACTGTCAAGTAGCCAGTATGGTCTCACAGCGGGAAGGTCGACGGTAGACGCGGTCACGCATACTAAGGATGCCGTGTTGGAGGCCTGAGTGGACGGGAAGTTGGGCGCGTTGATCACGTTAGACGTGAGAAGCGCGTTCAACTCTGCGGCCTGGAAATGCATTATGTGTTAAAATATGTAACTTGTCAGCAAACACAAATGAACTGAATCCACTATGAACATTTATTGTAGTTAAAATATGTAATCAACATCAAAGATAAACAGATTATTCATTATTGATATTTGCTCTAGTTTATAAAGATATGTGCACTTCGAAAACTAAAAAGTTAATAATCCCAACTCCTTCGTTCTCGACACATAGGCCGTCTCGTCAGCACCCTTCAAGGTTCCACCAACGTGACATCACCGGCTTACGCATCTCGATATTTAATACGGCCTTTCCTGACTACATGGGAACGTCCTCGTTCCGGAAAGTATCTATTAAGAGAATAGAAAATATGTATAAGCATTATTAAATGGCAAAGTCATTCATCTTCTAATCGTTCATCATAAATACAATTAAAGGCGTCCCTTTAAAGAATTCACGATGAACAAAATAGCAAAATAGAAAGGTCTCGGGAAAGGAAAGGAAAACACTCCTTTGCGAGCATAGTCACAGTCCCCGCAGGGTCACAGAACAGACAAATGCCGCTGGGCTAGGTATAGTCACAGACACAGTCATGAACGTCGACAAGTCAAGACACATACCTAAATTTGACACAGTCCTCTAGACACAGGACTAAGTCATTCACAGCGATTGGCCTCGGTTGGTACTTGAAATTAAAACGTTCCTTTTGTTCCGTTTGCTGCTTATGGATTCGTTCAACAATGGTTTGTCGTAATTTTGTGACATCTACAAGGCTATCTAAATCAAGCTCTTTTACACCATGGAGATTGAGTCGGAATCCCATTAGAGCTTCACTTGATGACACGCTCAATGCTTCATTTATTGTACTGTTCAATCCAATCTGTAATTTCATTAAATTTTGATCCCAAGATTTGTCACCTATTTTCATGCCCATGGCTGTTAACGATTCAAGGATGGTCCGGTTATACATTTCAACTTGCCCGTTTTCCTTGGGCAAACTGTCGGCAGTGAGGTGGTGAGTCGTACCCCTCCGTTCGACAAAAGCATCATGGCAGACAGGCCTGGGTGTGGGTGAGCGCTGGCGTTTATGCCTGCTCCGGTGCCGCCTGCTTGAACGATTACGGGGCATGGCACAGCAATTCACCTGCGTCGGGGTAATCACACTTATGATGTTAAAATATGTAACTTGTCAGCAAACACAAATGAACAGAATCCACTATGAACATTTATTGTAGTTAAAATATGTAATCAACATCAAAGATAAACAGATTATTCATTATCGACCACGCATCACCGTGACATTACCGATATTTAACATATGGATCACCGGCTTACGCATCTCGATATTTAACATATGGATGGACTGATGGAGCGGGAGGTGGCCCCATACATATATAACCTGATTGGAAGGTACTTGGGGGACAGGGCGGTAATTCAGGCTGCGGACGGGAGGGAGAAGACAAGGAAGGTCACGTGCGGTGTTCCGCAGGGCTCAGTTTTTGGACCGGTCCTGTAGAACGTGATATTCGACGGCGTGTTTTGGGTTAGGGTTCCGCAGGGGGTTACCTACCATTGTAGGTTACGTGGACGATCTGGTTGTCCTTGTTGTGGGGAGGAATGGAATAAACGTTAGGGAGAATGGCAACCTCGCAATCTAGAGAATCAGGAGGTGGGTGGAGGGTAGGAAGTTAAGACTTGCCAATGATAAAACGGAGGCCATCCTCCTCATCAGATGGAGAAAGCCACCGGTTATTAACTTCCGAGTGGGACATGTCACAATCGCACCTGGTAGAGCTTTCAAATACTTAGGAGTGTGGATGGACTCTGGCGTACACTTCAGACTACATGTAGAGAAGACAATGTTGAAGGCTGGGAGGACGGTGTCGGCTCTGGGGCGACTGATGCCCAACGTGAGGGGCCTTAGAGCGGCCAAGAGCAGAGTCCTGGCGGGAGCGGCACAGTCCATCCTGTTGTACGCTTCTATTTAGGTTGAAATTTTGGCTGTTGAGAAATGGAGAAGGATGGTTGGGAGTGTGCAGAGAAGGGCGGCGTTGTGTGTGGCTAATGCGTATAGGACAGTGTCTGGGACCGCGGTAGTTATTGCCGGTATGCCTCCGATCGACCTTTTTGCGAGGGGGAGAGAGAAGGTATACCAGGGGTCTGAGAGGCGGGATGCTAGGGAGAGGCCGTGGATGAGATGACAGGAGCTGTGGGATGCAGAGACATGCGCGGCGTGGACCAGGTCTCTTAACCCAACCGTTCGGATATGGGTTGAGAAGAAACACGGGGAGATAGAATACTATCTTACGCAGGTGCTATTGGGCCACGGATGCTTCGGGGAGTACTTGCGTGGAATATAGAAAGTGGATAGGGATGAATGCGTATACTGTGGTGAAAGGAACAACTCGGAGCATACGGTACTCAGGTGCCCAAGGTGGTCTAATGAGAGGCAAGAGTGTATGAGGAATATCGGGCAGCCCGGAGAATTGTATGATTGAAAATGAGAATGTGTGGTTGAATGTAGAAGGGATGATTGTGAAGATAATGATGAAAAAGGAGGAGGAAGAAGGGAAGCTGGGTCCGAACCCCTAATCGTGTTAACGAAGGGCTTACTATCTTCCCCTACATCCCGTAGGGGAAGATAGTAAGCTATTATAACATCAAAGAAGAAGATCTTCCCCTGCCTCGATGATAAGCGAGAGCAGTTCCGAGGTAGGTGGGACACTGATCTGGGAGGCCACTTGTCCGGCTAGCGCAAGCACCGGCTACGTCCTCCACATTAAAAAAAAAAGGTGTATTACAAATAAATCACCTTTTTGCTTGTAGTATCTAGTTCACGTAACATTTTCCTCTCGGATGGGCGGGATTGATGTTTGGTTGGTTTATTCAATCTGTATGTAGCAAAGTGAGTAATCTGTGCTTAATCATCAGTTCACTTAAGTAGTTATTAATTTAGATCCCAGAAAGCTGGCCTCCCGTTTTCGGAAAAACGAAACCTTTGCAGAGCTGTTTAATATTTTTTTCATGCAGCCTTTAGGTTAATATCTCAGCTACTTTCTTAGAGAGCCCTAAATCACACACTAAGTTATAATTCTGGTTGACTGAATTTCTGAGGAACTTGATGATTGTTCAAATCGGTATCAGATGACGAGTCATCAGATATTGGAATAACTTCCGGAACTTCGATATAACAACCTCCGTAGTGTTCCAGTTCATTTTCATGTTCATCTTCATCTTCAGATGAGACAAAATCTTTAAAAGGTGCAACCGGGAGTTCTTCAGACTGATGACTAGGTCGAATTTCAGAGGTTATACTAGGATAGGAGACCTTATGCTATTTTTTCTTGTTATTACCTTTTGTGTTGACCAGGCAAAAATAGCAGTTAGTTATGTGGTCTGTGGATTTTTGCCAAACCCTGGGAACTCTAAAAGACAGTGCCTTAAGTTTTCCTTTTGTTCAATCACGTAGCATTTCCTTAAAATTATGACATAGAATACCATGAGCCCACTGTTTATCTTGGTCACCAAAGAGAATTTCAAAATCAGATTTATAAGCACGTCGCATGGATGTTGTTATATTGCGCCTTTGATGAAAAAATGTGTAACTGTTATACACATAACAAAATACACCAAGTTTGTTCACGCACTTGTGCCTATTAGAAGACGCCATGATTACATCTGCAGCAAAAAAAAATGTTTTTTATTTAAAGTGTGCAGTATTCTCAGAACATTGTTGTAAAAACACAGAAAAATAATAAACTCGCATGAAACAAGGTTTATTTCAGTACGCAAGACTGTTCACACTAAGATCAACTAAATGTTCATGTCTAAAAATGCATATGCCGTCTTAAATATGCAAGTCACAACCTGTATATAGATATATACTTCTCTATTTACACACATACACTTTCAAACATGTAAATACAAACTACTTCCTCACAAACAACCAGAGACCTGCTTAACCAGAACAAGGCCCATGTCTCAGTGTCCATGTTGAGAAAATGTAGGATACCAATAGTGTTTTTTAAATGAAACTATTTCACATTTAAGGCTAATATTTAAGGCTGTTGGTATAAAAAGTATGTTAATAAGTAAACAAAGCATTCCTAAGGATACAAAAAAAAGTTAGATGTTATAAAATGGGTGGTCCATCATAAGATTAATATATTTATTAACTTAATATGATACGCTCTATATTCAACATCAAAAAATTGTTGCATGGAAACCAAACCATGTAACAAAAAAAAACAAGTTCAAATTGGAAATCAGTGATGAAAATATTACCAGCACAAGTTAGAAAACCCTTGTAACAGTGAATGACAAAAAAAATTGTTCCCCAGTGTTATCAATTCTTTTGCTACCATAGTAATTAATTCCAAATTTCACGTTGGAGATACTTGCTTCCTCCTTGAGGTCTTAGTAGCGGGATATACCGATAATGGTATAAAAAAACTCAACGATAACTATCAATACAATAATAATATTACTTTATAAGATCCATATAATAATAAACTTAATTTTTATTTATATACGTACATATGTCCGCTTATTTTATATAACGTCTCGTAAAACAGGCTCATTAGGTATATATAATATTAAAATAAGGCTTTCTGAAATCTTGTGCGATAGAAAATTTTTCAACTGTCCAGTAAGAAATTATTTTGTATCAACTGAACTGATATGATGATGTTTAATTGGCCCAGTACATATATTACAAATTTGCTGACTAATTTAGTAATAATAACTAAGTTTTCGCCACGGTTGACCCGTTCCGCTATCACATCTTTATAGAACCTATATTAGAAAATACCGTTACATACAACAGATCTGTTATTGTGGTATACTTAATACTGTTAAACGGAAGCCTACTTTAAATAGCAATCTAAATTCTCTGCGTTGTTATAATAAGAATATTTTTTAAAATGGTGAATAGCGGGCGTCGATTTTTAAGAACTGTTTTAAAACAAATATAAAGAATAAAATAGATGTGTATTTATATTAAATTATTAATAACAGTTATGATAATCTGGAGGCTATTTTACTTTAATATACAACTCATCAATATATAAATGATTATAAAAAAAATGTGGAAAAACTATTACACCTCTCGATTTCTTTTTGTTTTAACAATTTTTAATTATTATAAATTGCAACATCTAATGAAAAATTGTAAATATCTATAATGAAATTTTCCAAAAATTGCTTAGAAATACAAATTGGTTCAAAAATGCTTCTTAAATTTATAATAATGTTAACACCATTTTTAAATGGCAATCTCATTGTCAGTTTTATTTCCAACCGTACATAAGATCTGAAAAATAAATCTAATAATTTCTAATTAACCGCCCAAGATGCTCTCCTGATATTGAACAGGATCCAGCAGAGATGTATGAAGTTTTTGAAATAAATGTGAAATACGAATAAGACTTTGGTTTTGGTATGAAAGTATTCGTTTGTTACTATACGTTTTAAAATAAATAGCATGCTTCCTGCTTCCAGGTAGCAAGTCGCACGTGGCATGCATCTTTGGTCTGAAAGCCCACTAACAGTTCAGAGAGGGAGGCTAATATTTTCGAAATTATTGGTAGGTATTTGAAGGTCACGAGATGCAATTTCAGAAGCCAAGGAGCCGTTGACACTCGAGCATCGTGTTTTTGTTTACGACACGTTCATAAAGACTAGTCGTTCTATTGTCACTACGCAACGCAGGTACCGAAATCATTTCAATGTTAAAAGGCACAGTAATGTCCCTACTCGGAACACGATTTTGAATATTAACTACTGCAATAACAAGAGAAATTGAAGTTATTCTAATCGACATGGTACAGCTTACTCAATACAGTAAGCTGTGGTACAGCGGTGCATGGACAATTGGACAATTTTTCCACTAGTTTTCGAAGTGTTTTAAAAAAAATGGTCGCCACTTAGATGATGTCATTTTTTTCGCTCCTAATTGTTTTTTTAATATTCTTCATATAATAACAAAATGGCATTTTGTAACGAATGTTTTGAAAAAATAAAAAATTACTTCAGTTGTTATTTCTTTAGTTCAGTTTCATTAATTAGTTCAGTTTCAAAAATCAGTAACAGAGTTATTGATTTTTGAAAATGGTCATACATCTGCCGGACCCCATATATAGACAGTTTTTCAGCGAAAGCTTGAAAACGTGAAAATATTGAAGATCAGACAATATATGAATGTACGTTTATTTCACTTCAGGTAGTTGCAAATGTCCTAAACATATTTGTATTTGTTAACATAAAAACTGATACATATAGTTTATTTCATCGCTATTTGCCAAATAAAAAATCTCAACACATGCCGTGGCTTATTTTTATGGCTATGCTCAGGTAGACTTCTGTTTATCGACAAGATAAGAGATTTTTTATTTGGCAAATAGCAATGAAATAAACAGTACATATGTATATGTAAATCCATTCTTAGTTCTCATTCATCCCTTATAAAAAGTAATAAAAGTTATTCTACTAATTTACAAAACTTTTCAGAGTACAAATTTAGTTGTCTTTCGCAATTGGAACTAGCAGAGGAGGAAAATGAGACCCACCCCCAAAAGTTAGTCCCTTTTTATTAAAAGAACAATTTGGTATTGCTTTACATAGTTATGTTTATTTATGTACTGGTTTTCGTTCATTTTATTTAAATTAGTTGTAATATTATTGCAATGAACATAAATTGCCACCTATTTATTTATATATATATATATGTATATATATATATATATATATATATATATATATATATATATATATATATATATATATATATATATATATATACAGGGTGAGCCACGGTGGATGGAGTATTAAAAGTATATGGAGAACAAATCTACCGATTGCTTTGAAATTTTGGTTACCAAAATAGTCGAGTACGATCTATGCAACTAATATATTTTCGAAAGTGCGGTGTTGCCACTTATACGTAAAACCGGCAACATCTTCGTTATTTTAAATGGAATATCCTGTATATTTTTGCGTTTTCTGGATTGTCGTCTCTTTGTAAGTAACTTTTATTAATATTTCCCTATATCTATATCAAGCCGTTATCAAGATAATAATTATTTTCTGAATTTATTGCCAAAAATTTTACTTTCAGTAAATCGTGTTTTCTCCTACCTACGCAGGAGACGAACCAAAATTTATAAAATTCCTCTGAATTCGTAGAAATTTTCTGTTGTTCATCTGCGGCAAATTCGGATATTTCTCATTAAATATTCTACAAGTTCTGTTGATAATCTTTTTGCACTGTCCATGAGTAATAAACAAATCCATTAAAACTGTGTTTGTATAATTATTTTCTGCCATATTTGTGCTACATCTATTCAAATTAAGTGCAAATATTACTAATGTCAAATTTATTTAGAAAAATAGCATGTCTGTTGTCATTACAAAATGATAAAGTAAAAATTTCATGGCCCACCCGTTATGACAACATACCAAAAGATATATTCTTGGAAGGGTTACAGAAAAGTGCCTATATATCGAAAACGGTGCACATTAGGTATAGGGTACATTAACATTTTTAAATAGGTAAATGTATCACCTTTCCGAATTAGTAATAATATACTGGGCATTCCATTTAAAAAAATTGACTTTCGTGCATTTCTCTAAGTCACTTATAGAAAGCATTCTCTAACTCACTCTAAGTATGATATTGGAAACATTTGATTAATGGAGAAGATGCCCCCAGGCCTTGCCTAG
Organism: Rosalia funebris; assembly: GCA_037954035.1. Classification (NCBI taxonomy): domain Eukaryota; kingdom Metazoa; phylum Arthropoda; class Insecta; order Coleoptera; family Cerambycidae; genus Rosalia; species Rosalia funebris. The sequence continues at coordinate 39,624,903 of JAZFAV010000022.1, read as the reverse complement.
CCACAACTGAAAAATTATCTTTTAATTGCTGCTTAGGTAGGAGAAAACACGATTTACTGAAAATAAAATGTTTGGCAATAAATTCAGAAAAGAATTATTATCTCAATAACGGCTTGAGATAGATATAGGGAAATATTAACAAAAGTTACTCAGAAAGAGACGACAATCCAAAAAATGTAAATATATATAGGGTATTCTATTTAAAATAACGAAGGTGTTGCCGGTTCTACGTATAAGTAGCAACACCGCACTTTCGAAAATATTTTAGCTGCATACTCGACTATTTTGGTAACCAAAATTTGAAAGCAATCGGTAGATCCGTTCTCCATATACTTTTAATACTCCATCCACTGTGGCTCACCCTATATATATATATATATATATATATATATATATATATATATATATATATATATATATATATATATATATATATATATATATATATATATATATATATATATATATATATATATATATATATATATATATCTGTATGTGTGATACAATCCTATGAATACTTAATAAATACTCATTTTAATCATCAAATAATCAAAATATTCTTAGTAACATAATAAATTCGTAGTACTCGTATTTCAAAACCCTTCGGCTTACATTTGTCAAACTACCTAAAACCACGATCGTCTAACCCATTTAAAGTAGGTTAAGGTCTTATAGTTGAATCATATCGAGTCAGAGTGAGGTCAGATCATTTTATATTGAACTTATTCTGTTATTGCCATTACTATTACCAGCGGCGCGTCTTGGAAGACCTGTATTATTTGTTAAATATAACTAACATGAGATTAATCTTTATTGAATGTTTAAGAAGCAAAACAATAATTGCAACAGAATTATTAGTATCTTATTGGGAAACAAAAAATAGGAAAAAAAACTGATTATTTGACGGCGAATCACATACAGGAATCACAAATAACGACGTATATATATTTGATAAACGCTCTCTAAACATTATATACATATACATATGTATGTGTATGATACTTGAGTCAGTTATTGGAAAGATATACATGTAAACAATGTGTTCACGATGAAATCAACAAATTCGATATAATTTTAGTAATATGTTTTGTAAAAAAGTTTGAAGCATGTCGATTTACAATTTTCAATTTCACTTTTCTTAAAAGTGTCAACATCCTTTATTTTATCACCGACTTGTGATATTGTACTATTCCGAATTTGAAATATGAATATTTTTTGTAATAATATAAAACAAACCGCAATACTAACTTACTACAAAAACTAAATAATTATTATCTATGCATTTTTGAAATCAAATAGTTGTTTCTCGATGGACATTTTCAATCATACCTTCTACATCTTGAAAGTTGTTTTATTCATATAGATTCTGGCCTATTCATGTAGACTGTAGATTACTAAATAACCTCATAAGAAAAATTCCAAAGGAATTAGGTCAAGTGATTTAGGCGGCCTCGTAATAAATCCCTTCCTTCCGAAGCATGTCTTAGGAAATCGATAAACAACAACTGCATAGTGGGGAGAAGCTTCATCTTGTGAAAACCAAATTACATCATTCGATACACCAAGGACTTGTGAATTGAAAACATAACAACAATTAGATGAGGAATAAATTTGAACTCAAGAATTCAACTGTGAACATTTTTTACCCATACATAAATTTTCTGATGATATTGTGTGTAAACATATTGCATCCATCCAGTTTTTTTCTATCGCTTAATATCTGCAATATTGTCCATTAGTGTGAGTTAGACAGAAATAACCTCATTAGAAAAAATATTTCGTTATATGAAATTTAAATTTTCAATGTGCATTCCAAATATATGCTCCCAGAATTGAATTCTTCAGTTGGTCATCTAATGATTTATTATAAGAGTGGTACTGACGTGTTCGAGGTGTTGATACTGTTCCTTTTAACAAATCACAAGTTCTCTAATCGCCATGTATGGATATTCTTGAACGCGTGACTGGACCTTAACATCTTTAGATAACTTTTGTGGTCTGTCTTTAGATCAATCTCTAACAAACCCTTGGCTTTTTTTAATTTTTACTAATCAGTTCAACACTAATAATGTTAATTGGTAGTCGGTTAGGGCAACTTCCTTTAAATGATACAAGTAGTATAGCTATGTCACTACCAGGCCACCCTCGGATTTGTCCGCGGACATTTGATGCGGATGGCATGTGTCCATCGGGAGTGACCAAAGATGTGGGTGGGGTCGTGAAGAGTTCTTGTGGATGATCAACAATGACCAGAGGGTGTAGAAAAAAACATGGCTGCATTAAGAAAAAAGAGGATGGGGGAGTAAGAAAAAAATGCATTAAGAAAAAAAGGGGTGTGGGTAAGAAAAAAACATGGCTGCATTAAGAAAAAAGAGGGTGGGGGGTAAGAAAAAATATGTCTGCATTAAGAAAAAAAATATGGCTGTATTAAGAAAAAAAAACATGGCTGTATTAAGAAAAAATGGGCGTGGCTGCATTAAGAAAAAAGAGGGTGGGGGCAAGAAAAAACATGTCTACATTAAGAAAAAAAAAAATGGCTGTATTAAGAAAAAAGGGGCGTGGCTGCATTAAGAAAAAAGAGGGTGGGGAAAAAACATGTCTGCATTAAGAAAAAAATATGACTGCATTAAGAAAAAAACATGGTGGCAACGGGGTGGGGGCGCAGGAAAAAAAGGTCCGTTACGTGGACATCTGACGTAATATGTCAAAAGGGCCTTATCTTAAACTTTATCCGATTTCAATCGAATAAAGACTAAAATTCATTAAAAAATTAATTGAACATAATTACAAGATAGAGTATTTTTAATAGGTTAATAAATAAAAAAGTTATAGACAATGAAAATATATTTATGGTAAAAAAATAGTACGTATATTTAGCATTACATTTAGATTCAATATTAAACATAATAGAACAATAGGAAAGAACATTTCCTATTGTTCTATTATGTTTAATATTGAATCTAAATGTAATGCTAAATATACGTACTATTTTTTTACCATAAATATATTGAGTCTTAAGTATGGTAGCATTAAGAAAAAAACATGTCGAGGGGTAGCGGGCTAAGAAGAAAATTGCATTAAGAAAAAAACATGGTAGAATTAAGAAAAAACACGTGATGTTAGTTCGTGTGAGAAGCGTCATGCTGAAAAAAAAACAAAGGGGCTCCGTTACGTGGACATCTGACGCAATATGTCAAAAGGGCCTCATCTTAAACTTTATCCGATTTCAATCGAATAAAGACTAAAATTCATTAAAAAATTAATTGAATTGATAATCACAAGAGAGAATATTTTAAATAGGTTAATAAATAAAAAAGTTATAGACAAAGAAAATGTATTTATGGTAAAAACAGGGGTTTCATTTTTCCTAAGTTGGTACTAAAAAGCCACTATATTTGGGTTGGTACACCTGTATGATGGTACGACTTGAAAACGTGGCTAAAATGTTTGCTATGCTATTGTAGACTAAATAAGCTGGTCTGGTGAATAAACAAAAATTATCTGCACGTGGATGATTAAATGCTGAGTAATTTTTTCTTTTAACCTACTTGTCGCTTATTATATAGAATTCCAATTCAACGTTAAAAACAAGTCTTGACTTGTTGAAAAAAGTGTCGCCAGCTGAGTTAAGGAACGTGACTTAAATGTAAACCAACTGGTGTTTTGCCACTATTTAGACTGTGATTAAAGACGACTAACATCGGAATTGAGATCAAGGTTATAAATCCAAATCGTATTAAATATCATCTGCGTAAAACAGTGTTGATGATTCATGATGGAAAATTTGAAATCTGGGGATCACGGTAGGAAGGTGGGAAATTTGAAATCTGGGTTGGTCAGGTGTAAAAAGAAAACACATGAAAGAAATGTAATTTATTTCCTGTATATTAAATTTTATATCCTTCGAGTTCATGGTGTTGGATTTCAATTAAACTTGATATATGAACCTAATGATATCTACTGAATAGACTAACGGAATCAATTACTTAAGAAAGTAAAAATCTTAGTTCCATTCTGTCGATCGAAGTGAAATTTTACGTGGGTATACATCGACTTTGATCATCTGACGCAATATGCCAAAAGGACCTTATCTTAAACTTTATCAGATTTCAATCGAATAAAGACTTAAAATTCATAAAAAAATTAACTGAACATAATCACAAGACAGAATATTTTAAATAGGTTAATAAATAAAAGAGTTATAAACCAAAAAGGAGAATAATGTATTTATCATTATATTTAGCTTCAATAAGATAATAGAATAACTTCCATCTAAATACGTCTCATTCAAGCATTATTTAAAGTGTAAAAATCATATTCGAGAGGAAAAAAGAACTAGTGTTTCAGTATTGGTTATTTGGAATTATAATTTTTTATCTCTATTACATGTTGTATATATTGGTCATTTTTACTGTTGATATGGATTTTTACCTACCTATTTAAGTGATTCAGATGTAAATGAAATACAGTTGGCTATTTGTTAATATTAAAAATCTGAAGACTAGGGAGGTATGTAGAGACATGGATGGTAGGTAGTAATATAAGTATAGACTAAAAAAGAAACAGAGCTGATAATACAGAGCTAGAAGTTTGAAATCTGGGGGAGCACGGTGGATGTCAGATAGGCGAGAAATCTGAGGACTAGGTAGCGAGTAAGGTAGGAAGGTGTGAAATTTGAATGAAAAATAAGGAGAGGTCTTAGAAAGAAATCTGTTGATGAATATAAATCGCAACGCAAAATAAGAATACATGTGATATTATTATATAAAAGTTTTTATTTTTAATTATTATACATTTGCATTTTTCACAATATCTGCAAAATATAAATGTTTTAAAAAATTTAATCTATCCTTAATTCCAATAATATTTTGATACATTCATAGTTCAAAATAAAATAACATTGTCATTACTCTTCAAATATCAATATATGTTTATCAATAAAATATCTGACTAGTTATCTTGAAAATCTTCAAATTCCATTCCAGTTTCGATAACATTATTTTCTTTATCATTATCGAGTATGATATTAATAATTCGCAATGAAATCACACCAATTCAAGTCTGTTAACGAAATTTCTTAAAAAAGCGGATTGTAGAATGCAAATTTTATTTAACATAAAAAAAAACATTTTTCACAGTCACGATGTAACAGCACGAAATTTGGTAATATGAGAAACTGGACGCAAACAACGTCTACTTAAAAATTGATTATAAGAGAACCGAAAAAAATTAATTTATGATTTCCCAATATCAATGCTGTAACGTGAGAGCGAAAGCAACCCAACGAAAAAAATGCAGAATCAGATTTAAAACACATACAAACAAGTCTTGACTTGTTGACGAAAACGTCGCAGGCTGGTTTAAGGAACGTGACTTTAATGTAAACAAACTGTAAAATTTCGGGCTGATAGACAAAACATTTTATTTCTAATCTGAGGATAAATCAATAAAAAATAATTTATGACTTCCTATCGATAAAAAGACTGCAAATGTAGCATTTTGATTTGTCATGGGTCGACTATGTAGTGATGTCGAAGTTGGAAGCGAATAACACAACATACATCTTCGAGGATAACCCGTCGTCATCGACAACGATGAAAAATTTTTACTTTAAAATACTTAAGATACATTATTACAGCACCGTAAAAAGGAATTTGTAAAGAGTCATTAGATATATTTAAGTGGATGATTCTCTCAGATATTGTCAAAAGAATAATCGGACTTCAGATTGAGTATAGATGAGCTCACGAACAACTTTGTCAGATGATTGAAATGTGCAGAAGCTGTTACTCATTTTCAACAATTTGATTTCAATAATTTGCGATAATCTTAGAGCATAATGCGAAAACTTTATTTCTATTTCTTCAAGCTGTTCTTCTGTCAGACCACATAAAATATCCAAGTCGTGGGATCTATACGATACTCGGCCAGTTGCCTAGATGAACACAATAATTTACTAGAAATATAAAAAGAAATATTTTTCCTATTAATTTAATGAATAACGCTCAACAAATTTAATCGATCGTAACATCGAGTCGCTATTGAACAAAATTGTAATCCATCTCTCTAAATCTGCATAATGCATGAATTAAAATTATTCCCCAGATAAACTTAAGCACATGTAAAAACTGTTGAATGATCTGCATATATTGATATTACAAAAATAAGTGAATTTAGAAAATTATATGTTCTGTTTTGTTAAGTATAGAATTACGTAAAATTTGTAATTCATCTAAGCACCCGAACTATGATAATCTAAGTATCCGAACTATGAACGTTCTAATTACTAAAATCGCTGACGTTTCTTTGTTTCAGTGAATGTACATATACATATCTACAAAGATTAAGCTAATATAGTGCCGCACGCCTTTTTTTAAGATATAAGACAGAACCATTTCGAACAATATAAAATAATAAAGAAGAAATTAATAAGCAGTGCATCAATGGTCTCATATATATGTTAGATTTTAGAGAATATTAAACTAAAAATAGTTGTTTCTACACAACTCGCAACACAAATCTTTATTTCTGAAATTACATCTTCGACGGCCAGATCTATATTAAGTGAGCGTTCAGTCAAATCTAATCTCCTATTCGAGCCGTCGCATATATGAACCTAATATATAAACTATAAACAATAATAAACATTTAGAGAAGCACATTGAAGTCGGTTATCGATGACATAATCGACCCAGCCCCTCGGTATATTTGTTTTAACTGCAACGAATGCTCACATATATATTTCTAATAAAAACTGTAGTTATGTACATCATATTCCCCCCTTTAACACATAGTTTTTTTGGTATTGACAAAGTTCCATGGCATATATAATGTTATTATAAACAAAACTTATTTTGTATTGGAATCAATCTGATAATTTACTTTAACAACTCTAAAATGACGAATAAAAATAATTGCTATCGAGTTCCACTATACAAGGTGTGAGATATATAACTTACATTATTTGATATGTGTGATGTGAGAAAATGAAAATCAATTATAATAAAATAATATAAAGACATAATATTATAAAATCAATGACTTGTAACTAGAAAGTGGAGAGTAATCCTACGGCTTTTTGTTGACAAATTTCTCCAGACAGTTGAGATAATCCTCAAAAGTAATTTTGTTTACCACAACATTAGACTTTACACCTTTTGATTTTCTAACTATTTTCCACTTTTTATAGTAGGTGTACTGTTTAGAACGTAGCCCTATGAAAATGAGTAATTATTTTCACATTGTTTTTATCCTTCATTAAAAACCATGGGATTTGTTTTTTATTTACTAGAGGAATATTCCAACGACTATCTCGGGGATAATCACTAAGTATAAAATCTATTTTTTGATAACATCTTACACTGAATTTCGTACAAGAGACTGTCTGTATCAGCGTACAAAAGTTTACAATTTTCTATAGGGAATTTCGTTAACATGTATTTATAGTATCATACACGCAAATTTTAGAAATATCTAAGATACACATTCTGATATACAGGCGTTTATTGAATATAATGTGAGATTTTTTCATTTCAATGACCATAAGATTATCGTTGAAAATGGATCTGTTTTGGAATTTAGAACTTGCAATCAAATTTTAGTTCAGTACCTCCCTTCCGATTTATTTACTAGCTTAACGATTATGTATCTTTGAATACACCTTTTGCTTTGTGAAAATCATACATACAAAATTTTCAGAAGTATCTAAGATAGACATTCTTATATACAGAGGTTTATTGAATATAATGTGAGATTTTTTCATTTCAATGACCATAAGTTATCGTTGAAAATGGATCTGCTTCTAAGAGCATCGTTCTAAGTTGATAGACATTGGAGAAAAGGAAAGGGACTAATTGGATAACTGAACTATTCTCAAAATGTGTAATAATGCATGCTTTGACCAATGCTATTCATCGCTAAGGTTCAATATATTTAAGCACATGTAAAGGAACTTGTATAAGCTGTATGGTTCTGTATTGGTGTTGATCTGATCTGTTTGGTATTTCCTAAACAGAGATCTTAAAAAATATCTTCTATTCGAGACTCAAAGATTGTTTTGTTTTACTAGGTGGGTGCTGTCAAAAATTATCCTGATATCCTCCATACGGTCTAGCAAGTTGTGAAGAGGTTTCTTGATAAAAAAGAATCGAAAATTAAAATGACACATTGATATGCATATGTTCTTAATGAATTTCGCTTAATATATAACTTTACATAATGAACGGGTTGTCTGAGACGTAGTTTAGTTTTCCGTCCGACCTAAGAATAGCTGTCATCTCGCTTCCTCCCCCTCGAAGCTGACACTTCTCTCTCCGTCTTCTATTTTCACTTTTATCCCTTTGTATTTCAGTATGAGATAGACAGAAAAACTTGTAGACTATCTCTGTCAAACACTCTCAAATCTATATGAATTTCATTTGAGATAATTCTAACTTCATAATTTTATAATTAAACAAGATAAAAACGTCATGTGTATGATCATGTGACCTCTAACGTAAAAACTGTGTCTGTTATTATTAGTTAGACAATCGAACTGAAGAGATGACATCTGCTTAAAAACAGCTCATACAGTTCATACAGTCATACAGCTTCAATTGAACAGTCATACAGTTCCAATTAAACAGATCATACAGCTCCATTTAAACAGATTTGTGTTGCGAGTTGTGTAGAAACAACTATTTTAGTTTAATATTCTCTAAAATCTAACATATATATGAGACCATTGATGCACTGCTTATTAATTTCTTCTTTATTATTTTATATTGTTCGAAATGGTTCTGTCTTATATCTTAAAAAAAAGGCGTGCGGCACTATATTAGCTTAATCTTTGTAGATATGTATATGTACATTCACTGAAACAAAGAAACGTCAGCGATTTTAGTAATTAGAACGTTCATAGTTCGGATACTTAGATTATCATAGTTCGGGTGTTTAGATGAAATACAAATTTTACGTAATTCTATACTTAACAAAACAGAACATATAATTTTCTAAATTCACTTATTTTTGTAATATCAATATATGCAGATCATTCAACAGTTTTTACATGTGCTTAAGTTTATCTGGGGAATAATTTTAATTCATGCATTATGCAGATTTAGAGAGATGGATTACAATTTTGTTCAATAGCGACTCGATGTTACGATCGATTAAATTTGTTGAGCGTTATTCATTAAATTAATAGGAAAAATATTTCTTTTTATATTTCTAGTAAATTATTGTGTTCATCTAGGCAACTGGCCGAGTATCGTATAGATCCCACGACTTGGATATTTTATGTGGTCTGACAGAAGAACAGCTTGAAGAAATAGAAATAAAGTTTTCGCATTATGCTCTAAGATTATCGCAAATTATTGAAATCAAATTGTTGAAAATGAGTAACAGCTTCTGCACATTTCAATCATCTGACAAAGTTGTTCGTGAGCTCATCTATACTCAATCTGAAGTCCGATTATTCTTTTGACAATATCTGAGAGAATCATCCACTTAAATATATCTAATGACTCTTTACAAATTCCTTTTTACGGTGCTGTAATAATGTATCTTAAGTATTTTAAAGTAAAAATTTTTCATCGTTGTCGATGACGACGGGTTATCCTCGAAGATGTATGTTGTGTTATTCGCTTCCAACTTCGACATCACTACATAGTCGACCCATGACAAATCAAAATGCTACATTTGCAGTCTTTTTATCGATAGAAAGTCATAAATTATTTTTTATTGATTTATCCTCAGATTAGAAATAAAATGTTTTGTCTATCAGCCCGAAATTTTACAGTTTGTTTACATTAAAGTCACGTTCCTTAAACCAGCCTGCGACGTTTTCGTCAACAAGTCAAGACTTGTTTGTATGTGTTTTAAATCTGATTCTGCATTTTTTTCGTTGGGTTGCTTTCGCTCTCACATTACAGCATTGATATTGGGAAATCATAAATTAATTTTTTTCGGTTCTCTTATAATCAATTTTTAAGTAGACGTTGTTTGCGTCCAGTTTCTCATATTACCAAATTTCGTGCTGTTATATCGTGAATGTGAAAAATTTTTTTTTATGTTAAATAAAATCTGCATTCTACAATCCGCTTTTTTAAGAAATTTCGTTAACGGACTTGAATTCGTATGATTTCATTGCGAATTATTAATATAATACTCGATAATGACAAAGAAAATAATGTTATCGAAACTGGAATGGAATTTGAAGATTTTCAAGATAACTAGTCAGATATTTTATTGATAAACATATATTGATATTTGAAGAGTAATGACAATGTTATTTTATTTTGAACGATGAATGTATCAAAATATTATTGGAATTAAGGATAGATTAAATTTTTTAAAACATTTATATTTTGCAGATATTGTGAAAAATGCAAATGTATAATAATTAAAAATAAAAACTTTTATATAATAATATCACATGTATTTTTATTTTGCGTTGCGATTTATATTCATCAACAGATTTCTTTCTAAGACCTCTTTTTATTTTTCATTCAAATTTCACACCTTCCTACCTTACTCGCTACCTAGTCCTCAGATTTCTCGCCTATCGGACATCCACCGTGCTCCCCCAGATTTCAAATTTCTAGCCCTGTATTATCAGCTCTGTTTCTTTTTTAGTCTATACTTATATTACTACCTACCATCCATGTCTCTACATACCTCCCTAGTCTTCAGATTTTTAATATTAACAACTAGCCAACTGTATTTCATTTACATCTGAATCACTTAAATAGGTAGGTAAAAATCCATATCAACAGTAAAGATGACCAATATATACAACATGTAATAGAGATAAAAAAATTATAATTCCAAATAACCAATACTGAAACACTAATTTTTTTTCCTATTGAATATGATTTTTACACTTTAAATAATGCTTGAATGAGTCGTATTTAGATGGAAGTTATTCTATTATCTTATTGAAGCTAAATATAATGATAAATACATTATTCTCCTTTTTGGTTTATAACTCTTCTATTTATTAACCTATTTAAAATATTCTGTCTTGTGATTATGTTCAGTTAATTTTTTTATGAATTTTAAGTCTTTATTCGATTGAAATCTGATAAAGTTTAAGATAAGGTCCTTTTGGCATATTGCGTCAGATGATCAAAGTCGATGTATACCCACGTAAAATTTCACTTCGATCGGACAGAATGGAACTAAGATTTTTACTTTCTTAAGTAATTGATTCCGTTAGTCTATTCAGTAGATATCATTAGGTTCATATATCAAGTTTAATTGAAATCCAACACCATGAACTCGAAGGATATAAAATTTAATATACAGGAAATAAATTACATTTCTTTCATGTGTTTTCTCTTTACACCTGACCAACCCAGATTTCAAATTTCCCGCCTTCCTACCGTGATAAATTTTCCATCATGAATCATCAACACTGTTTTACGCAGATGATATTTAATACGATTTGGATTTATGACCTTGATCTCAATTCCGATGTTAGTCGGCTTTAATCACAGTCTAAATAGTGGCAAAACACCAGTTGGTTTACATTTAAGTCACGTTCCTTAACTCAGCTGGCGACACTTTTTTCAACAAGTCAAAACTTGTTTTTAACGTTGAATTGGAATTCTATATAATAAGCGACAAGTAGGTTAAAAGAAAAAATTACTCAGCATTTAATCATCCACGTGCAGATAATTTTTGTTTATTCACCAGACCAGCTTATTTAGTCTACAATAGCATAGCAAACATTTTAGTCACGTTTTCAAGTCGTACCATCATACAGGTGTACCAACCCAAATATAGTGGCTTTTTAGTACCAACTTAGGAAAAATGAAACCCCTGTTTTTACCATAAATACATTTTCTTTGTCTATAACTTTTTTATTTATTAACCTATTTAAAATATTCTCTCTTGTGATTATCAATTCAATTAATTTTTTAATGAATTTTAGTCTTTATTCGATTGAAATAGTATAAAGTTTAAGATGAGGCCCTTTTGACATATTGCGTCAGATGTCCACGTAACGGAGCCCCTTCGTTTTTTTTTCAGCATGACGTTTCTCACACGAACTAACATCACGTGTTTTTTCTTAATTCTACCATGTTTTTTTCTTAATGCAATTTTCTTCTTAGCCCGCTACCCCTCGACATGTTTTTTTCTTAATGCTACCATACTTAAGACTCAATGTTCTTTCCTATTGTTCTATTATGTTTAATATTGAATCTAAATGTAATGCTAAATATACGTACTATCTTTTTACCATAAATATATTTTCATTGTCTATAACTTTTTTATTTATTAACCTATTAAAAATACTCTATCTTGTAATTATGTTCAATTAATTTTTTAATGAATTTTAGTCTTTATTCGATTGAAATCGGATAAAGTTTAAGATAAGACCCTTTTGACATATTACGTCAGATGTCCACGTAACGGACCTTTTTTTCCTGCGCCCCCACCCCTTTGCCACCATGTTTTTTTCTTAATGCAGTCATATTTTTTTCTTAATGCAGACATGTTTTTCTCCACCCTCTTTTTTCGCAGCCACGCCCCTTTTTTCTTAATACAGCCATATTTTTTTTCTTAATGTAGACATGTTTTTTCTTGCCCCCACCCTCTTTTTTCTTAATGCAGCCACGCCCATTTTTTCTTAACACAGCCATGTTTTTTCTTACCCACACCCCCTTTTTTCTTAATGCATTTTTTTCTTACTCCCCCATCCTTTTTTTTCTTAATGCAGCCATGTTTTTTTCTACACCCTCTGGTCATTGTTGATCATCCACAAGAACTCTTCACGACCCCACCCACATCTTTGGTCACTCCCGATGGACACATGCCATCCGCATCAAATGTCCGCGGACAAATCCGAGGGTGGCCTGGTAGTGACATAGCTATACTACTGATACATTCTTCCCTGCAGTCAATAGATTACTTACTGGTACGAATGTCTTATCTCGAAGATTAATAAGTAATAACCATAAGCGCCGCGATTGGTTGTTAACTAACCGCTAATGCATTTCTAATATAGTATAGGGTCTTTCAAAAGGGACACTTGAAATTTGTTAGGTTGATCAGGTAGTAGCGGCCATGTTGATAAAGCAACATCTGTCAAATTTATTGTATAATGTGTTATGTAAAATGTAATGTGTGTAGTGTGTTGTTCAGTAATATATGGCAAATCACCATGAAAGGTTATAGCGTTCAACAACGTGTGTAAATCATAAAATTTTATTTTAAAAATAAGTGCTCCATTCGAAAAACGTTCCGCGCATTACGTGGTTTTTATCCTCGCCACAACCATTCTGCCGACTCGACTATTCAACGTTTGGTGGCCAAATTCGAGTCAACCAATTTGATAAATAATCAAACAACACCCGTACGTCACCGAAACGCAAGGTCTACTGAAAACATCGCTGCTGTACGTGAGAGTGTACGGGAAAACCGGGCGATCAATTTCTCGTCGTTCACAAGAACATGACCTTTCTGCGATTTCAAGTTGACGAATTTTGCGTTGTGACTTGGGTCTGCACCCGTATAAAATCCAACTGATCCAGGAACTTAAGGTAAATGACTATGGACGACACCGTGTGTTCGCTGATAGAACTCTGGAGCAGTTGGAAGTTGACCCAAATTTCACCAAAAAAATCATCTTTAACAACGAGGTCCATTTTTGAATGAATATGTGAAGAAGCAAAATTGTCGGATTTGGGACGATACCAATACACACCGAATACACCAGCACCAAATGCATCCCGAGAAAGTCACTGTTTGTTGCGGATTTTGGTCTGGTGGACTCATTGGCACGTATTTCCAAAACAAAAGTGGCACTGCCATAACCGTTAACGGCGAGCACTACAGACCGATGATAAGCAACTTCTTGTAGCCTAAACTGGATGATATAGATACAGATGATCTGTGGTTCCAACAGGACGGCGCTAGGTGCCACACACCTCATACAACGATGGACATTCTGCACGAGGGATTTGAGGGCATGTTTATCTCGCGCACCGGCGACATGAACTGGGCAGTGGGCACCAATATCGTGCGATTTAATGCCTTTAAACTTCTTCCTTTGCGGCTATCTTAAATCGCAGGTTTATGCGAATAAGCCGCAAGCAATGTATGCCCTAAAAGTCAACATAACGAACACCATTCTGCAAGTTCAGCCGGATTTATGCGACAAAATAATCGAAAATTGGACCTTCCGAATACGTACCACCAAGCAAAACCGCGGCGGACATTAGAACAACGTTTATTCTATACGTGATGCCATAAAATATTATTTCAAATAAAATAAAAATTGAGAAGATACCTTACGCACAACTTGTTTTATTTACGTTTAAAAATCGAGCGTCCTTATTGAAAGACCCTTTAGATTAGGTATCATTAGGTTAGGTACTTCAAGCTCCAATTAGTTTGGACAAATTAAAAAACTAATGACTGCATTGACTGCATACTATGTTAGTGTAAGTTAGTATCTCAATCATATGTTTTTGTTCAACAAATATTCATAATAAAAATGTATGGCTTTACGGAAAACATATTTTTGTCGACTAGCCAAATCCATAGAAAAACACAAGGTGTTGCATTTAAAAAAAAACAAAGTTAATATAATTTCCGGAGAACCGTAATGAAATAGACTTTCTGTATAAATCAAAATGTGGTTAATTCATACTTGCAAACCGATATAGCTGAACGCTTCATAAAAAACAAGTTGTTAAAAATATATCCGATTTTTACAGGATATTTCCTAAATTCTTGTTGTTGCTTCGATGTGATTGCTTTGTTAAAAAATAAGATCTTGTACCTTTGTACCAAATATATTGGCATAAAATTCAGTTTTTATGTTTTTATTCGAACGTGGAAAGACGCAAATTTAGTACGTCTCACGTGTAAAGACACGTGTATTTTTTAGAATATATATGAAACTTTCGTTAATACTTGAAAAGAATAAAATTAACAATATAATTATATATAACTTAATTTATAAATAAAAAGTTAATTCTATCCCCGGTAGAAAATATTCTATTTAAGAATACAATAAAAAGCCTGATTAATTCAGGTTTTTTATTTATTTGTTGCACTTTTACGTTTTTGAGTAAAAAAATAAGACACGTTGTCTTTTATTTTTCTTTTTTTTTTCATCATGTCTTTTATTCTTATCATCTATGACAAGAATTTGTCCCCACGGAAATCCGCTGGTGTAAAACTGTATTTATTTCTAAAGACATACATACATACATACATACATATGTACATATGTATATTAAATCGTAATTTGTGTTAAATTATATGTATTTTTGCAATATTATAGGTATTGTATTATTTCTTAAGAACCTAAAATAAATGTAATTTGTTTAAATTATCCACCATCGTGTGCTGATCAAATTGTCTAAAACTCCAAAATTGTCTCATGTCACAGTAGTATACATACACTTACATATCACACACTTACATATATACATACATACATATGTATGTACATAATGCGTATGTATATATATTGAATAAATGTACTGCATTAGTGAATAATAATTTGATTATTTCATTTATCTACCACTTCTAATTACGAAATACATGTGTTACACAGTATTACAAAGCATGTAAAACTGTATAAATGTAGATATATGTATTAATAAACTAGTAGTCATTATTTGCGTTCTTCTTAATGCTGGAAATACCTCGGATGTGCTGGATAATATAAACTAATTTTAGTATATGACGTATCTCATTTTTAACCTTCACGTTTGAACTGCGTTTAACTGAACCAGGGGGCGCCACATCCTTATAACGTATATTTAAAATACTTCTAATTTTAATATCTTCTGTTTATTCTCAAATTCCAATACCGTTTGATTCAAAATAGTATTATGCATCACTACAGAAACACTCATACCGTAGTAACGAAGTCACGTGAAGATGAGTACGTATATATAGAAAGTTAATTATAACTTGAATATCCACATACTTTGTATATTAACAAAATAGTAGATGATTCAAATCCTGTAATAAAAAAAAATAATTTTCTATCCATTTTAGGTTTTTGCGTTTGAATTTTTTTATAAATATTATTGATATATCTTTGTGAGAAGTTATGAAAGAAAAATATACATAGGTGCTTACTATGCCTACCTATAAATTATGAAGTTGTAAAAGAATAATTATTAACTAATTTCAACGATACACTAAACATATCGTTTAATGTAACACAAAATATCCTAAATAATTTAATGGGTTTATTTATAGTGAATGTTATAGAGTATATTCAGACACGCCTACGTTTTGAGTCCTTTGACCAATTTATGACAGTTTCACTTTCAGATGAAACACTGATTTAAAATCGATTGAAATGTAGATATATTTCTGTAGTTTCTTAAACTAGTAGTAGGTACTTTAGAGCTTTTAAGATTTCAGATGAAATTGTTAAAACTGTCTGTCGGTAAGCTAAATCAGAACGCCCTGCACTGATACAATTTACAATTTGATTTCAGGGTTCCCTACAACGCGCAACGCAGTAAATGTACGTAGTACTCGAGCGGCAAATATGTACATATTAGTACGTATGTACATACATACAGAAAGAAGCCAGCAAAATTATTAATACACTTATTAAAATTGTCATAATAACAAGATG
Source organism: Rosalia funebris (assembly GCA_037954035.1). Lineage (NCBI taxonomy): Eukaryota > Metazoa > Arthropoda > Insecta > Coleoptera > Cerambycidae > Rosalia > Rosalia funebris. The sequence continues at coordinate 39,608,303 of JAZFAV010000022.1, read as the reverse complement.
ATATACTTATTATAATTTTATTCTGAAAACGTCCGACCATATTCTTCTCAATTTAACAATTACAATTTATTTGTATTAAAATAACTTTTTAAATATCACAAATGTTACAAATTCTTATCAAAATGTTTACAATAAAATAGCACGCAAAAGTATTCATACGTCCGCGACGCCACGAAAATACGGGACCAAACCTGCATCTGATGCCTTTATATGTTCGTTTGCCTTTATATGAAGGCGTTTACGGCCTTCAGTGATATTCTATAGACGGGCGTTAACTTAAAAATATAACAGAAAATATACACGATGGACCAGAAAACAAAGTAAACGACGAAAGAGAAATTATAACACTGTACCATATAAGCTAAGTAAATCATACCGCGAAATAGGTCAACAGTTAATACAAGTTTTGTAACCTAACCGTCCAAAGTATTATAAAAAAAAATTAAAAATAAAAATAATCTTGTTAACCTCAAATGTACGGAGCAATATAAAAAATTGAGTGTTAGAAAAGGAATACTAATATTACGAGAAGTACAACAAAATCCTAAACTAAAGCACTACAACTAGTTACAAAACTTGAGAAAGCATTTTCGAAAAGTGTGAGTCCCGACATGATTGGAAGAGTATTAAAGCGAAGTAAATTTTGGTCACGTATAACCATGAGAAAACCTTTTATCAATGAAAAAAATATATTAAAACAATTTGTAAAACAATATTTAAAAGAACCAGTAGATTTTTGGAAGAGTAATATTTTGTGATGAACGAAATGAAAATTTAATGTATTTGGGTCAGACGGACGTCAGTTAGGGTGCCGAAAAGTCTGAGCTCTAAACACTAAAAATCTTCAGCCAATATATAAGCATAAGGTGGCTCCTGCATGGTATGGGGTTGTATGTCGACGGCTTGTGTGGGAAATTTAGTAGTAATTCGAGGAATAGTGGGCCAAATGGTATATCTCGTTGTATTAAATAAAAACCTAAAGCAAAATAGTGCAGACTTTAAACTTAGTGCCAAATTATTCGTTCAGTCAAGATAGTAACCCAAAACATTCCTCCAGTTGTTCAAAATTAGTTGTTAACAATGTTCCAAAAACTCTCAAGCCACCACCTCAATCGCGTGATATCAACCCCATAGAAAATATATGGTACAAATTAAAAATACGCATTAGAAAACGCGAAATAAAAAGTAAACCGGAATTGGAACGAATTTGATTAGAATGGCCTAGGCTAAAATTAGTTCTGATATGACCGTAAAATTAATTGAATCAATTCCCCAGCATTTAAGGGCGATTATTGAAGCAAAAGGCTATGCCACAAAATGTTTAACTTGTCCTGTCATTTGTTTATTTATTATTTATTACTGTATGAATACTTTTGCTTTACTATTTTTAATGTTTGTATTATTGTAACATTAATACAAAATAGTGTATTTTAAGACCATTTATATTATATTCTTATGTTACATAAGCCTTGTGTTTCTAAAAGAATACTACAGTCTTACTACAATAAATGTTTGGAAATGTTTTTATATCTCATTCAAAACCTTTCCAAGATGAAATTATCCAAACTAGAATCCTGACTATAATACCAGTATTTCAACAAACTACATATACCATGTAAGCGAAAAAGATATGTATGTAAATATTATATTATTAATATATATTACATATGTTGTATTGTTGATATATGAAGGTTACACAGTTCAAAGGATTTACTAAGCTGATCGTAGATCGTATTTTTCCGTGGTAAATATTAAGTTAAACTACAGAGATCATCGTATTTTTATACAATCTTTTTAGTAAGTCAGTTAAAATCTAAAGTTTTATTGTTAATCCAGGTATCTCATAGTTTTTTATGCATTCCATATTTAATTTAAATTCATCGGGTATCTTCATATGTTTCTGTTGTAGGTTGTAGGTTTTTTTTCGTTCCGTAGTTCATAGATGCCAATACTTTCAACTATACTAGATGTTCTACTACATACTAGATAAATATGTGGATGAGGACAATTCGCCACACTGAAAAGTGAAAAAATAATGCCTAATTGTATTAATGTATGTATAAGAAAGCAGACATTTATTCTCCAAATAGGATATTATCCTATTATAGGCATATTGCCATTATCCCAGTTACAGGCAAAACGTTATTAAATTACTTATTTAAATTTTACGTTCGGCTAACTAATGTGTGGCTTGAAATAAATTGAGTGAAAAAACAAAAGAATCTTTATCTTTACAAAAATAACGATTTTTGTAAAGATAGTCATAGTGTTTAAAATACCTACCTATGAGCACAACAGTACATAAGCCAGCCATCTGCCTTTATAATGAGGGTGTGTAATTCTTGACTGAGTGAATGACTGAATGGAAGAATAGTGTATGGCGAAGTGTAAACGCACATAAATATCGTATATTGATTCAACACAAGATTCATATGATTGTCGAGTGTTGATAACTCAAGACTATTATTTGTTTTATGCCAGTAACAGTGGTGATAGTTCTATCAAAAATTTGCAAAAAAAAAACCGAAAAAGCAATCCTTGAAATGTAAAAAAAATTCTTTGGTTTTGAAAATATGCACGCGTTCGAAGTGGAAAATAAAAAGTGTTGTGCGGAAAACTGCAAGGCTGAAAAATTCAATATTTAACTATTACTATTATTAGTTACACGAACATTATTGATTTTAAAAACAGATGGCATAAATTTTATAATAGAACCAGTCAAGCCACCAAAACTTAATTTCACTGTTTTCCACAACAGACAGTTTACATATAGTAGGGAAACTATTTTTTTATTAATTTTATTAACCTATTATTTTATGGGCTGTTACTAGTGATAATACTAAATAAAAATAATAGTACATTACCAAGATATAAAATAATTGTCCATAAAACCATACAAAAATCGTTCACAGTTGAATTTTTTTAGTTTAGTGAAAGAACAGTATAAATACAAAATGTTTTTTGTAAATATTTTTTATTTCTAAAATACATTTTTGTAAAATAATTAAAAAATTAAATAAATTTTCCTTCGGAATATTAGCGATGGGTTTAAATACTACACTTTACAACACATCAAAATAATCAATAACTAATAGTTAACAAAATAGTTTTTAATATCCAAAAATGACCGCTTTGTACATACGACCCCAGGTTTATAATAGTTCGACCAGGCATAATTTTACAACTAATATATTTAAATAAAAGTAATAAAGAAGTAATAACACTCTCAAAACAATTTTTTTTTAAGAAAAATATTTAACAGAAGTTGTATACTTTATATATATATATATATATATATATATATATATATATATATATATATATATATATATATATATATATATATATACCTTTTAAACTACCTTTTAAACTCCTTCAGGTAAAAAAAGCCGTTATTAAGCAAACGACAGAAAATCAATCGATTACGGTGGACGTGAGCGAGAGAATAGGCACTGGACTTCACAACAATACCAGATAATTTGGAGTGACGAATTCAAATTTGAAATATATTTGGATGACACCAGAAAACGTGTGTTAAGAAACCCACAGGAAACTTATTATCCTGACTGTTTATTATAAGATTATATATATAAAAATAAAACCCGCCACAGGTAGGATTCGACATTTTTTGAAACCTTATCTGATCGTGCAGAAACACGAGAAAGGGGTCGAGGATCGCTTCTGGGTATAATTCAATGCCTGGCGGGTCTTTAGCCCGAGGAGTAGTTGTTTCCTAGAGCGATTATGTAATAGCTTTGCTGTTCGGGAACTACTTTGATAGCCGCTTGGCGGCTTGGTGGTTCCTTTCTCGATTTCCGACTTATATGTTACTGAAGATACTTTAGAAAAGCACTCGTATATGTTGCTTTTTATACGCATCTTATGGGGTTGTATCTTTTAAGAGTAGATTACTGATGGTGTCATAATTATTCGAAATATAACGTGGCCCACTTTTATAGTTCCGATTTTGTGTTAAAAATTCTCCATAATACCCCGATCTTAAGAATTAAGACCATGTAAAATCTTATGAAGCGACTTAGGAAAGCATATCTTTTCTGGTTGTAATTTTTTTTGTGTTGCAAGGTAAGGTTTTTGAATTGTTTTTGTAAAAACTATGTTGACAGATTCATTTGAAGTACCTGAAAGGACTTTATTGGTCACACGCCTATGTATCCTTCTATTTTCGTTAGGCAATCCTACACTTTCAACAGTTTGTCGTAAAATCGAAAAGTGTACTGTACACTTTCCACGTCAAAAAAGTATAAAGCTGCAATTTTTCATCTTATTCAAAATATATTGTCTTATGGGACAGTATCACTGGTCCACTAAACTTACGAATATCTCTTGCAAAACGGTCGTATGCGTTGATATGTATATCCTAAGTGAAATGATTGTGACACAATGCTGTTATATGTAACATTTTATCTTCTAGTCAATAAGAAAGTAAAATTTTTAAAATACGAAATTATGAAAAAAAAAATTAATAATGAAAACTTTATTGAATATAAATCTTTACAGCTTGTTGCAAGAAGATTGACTCGGACCGCATTACGTTGGATTGTGTTACAAGTAATATAATATATAATAACTTTGTAAAACACTCGGAGAAACTAAAAAAACAAAAAAAAAAAACAAAAACCTAGGCAAAACAATTAATTTGCCTTAAGTACTGTATGCTTAAATACTGTACTGTATACATAATCTGTATATAGATTATAAATTCCAAGTCAGAAAAAAGTTATTCGTTTAATATAAATGCATGAAGTTTTAAAATATTCCACAACCATGTAGGTACGGCTTTAGCTGTCTGATTTGTTAGATTATTTAGTGTTGTTGCTAACAATTCAAAATCAGTTATAAAAATAAAGTGATTCGAAAAAATAACAAGATAGACGCCTTGTTATAAACTAAACATAAATGATCATAAAAATCGCGAACGTTCATATAATGATTTTTAAAATAGATATATGAGTATTAAATTATACTTTTATTTTCATATTTAAGATTTATAAATTATATATTTTACATCTTAACTTAAACTCAAGACTCAACTATTTAGGTTAACAAATAAGGGATTAGTATTAATATTTAATTAACCTCAACTGTTAAAACAGTACAATCAAAAGATTGCGTGCATGTTAGGATCAATATCAAGATTGGTATTGCGCGCGTCTCCCCTCCTTGTCATTTTTCATATCCCCTTGCTATGAAGGGTGTTACACCCCCTCTCACCCACCTTATTCACGAACACCCCCGCAAAAACAACCCACGTGAGGTTGCAGTGAACATTTACACAGAAAGGTATGTAACGTCAATCGAATTCAACCCCTACGGCCTACGCGCAAAATAGGAGTCGGAGATAAAAGTTAACAACCAGAAGCTAATAGAATTCGCCTATTGCGTCATATTATGAAGCTTATTAAAGATTGAAAATTTACGTGTTTGTAAATGATTTATATCACCTTAAAAAATTCTTATTTGACATTTTTTGTTAAAATACATTAGATGTTATATATATTTTTTATTAATAACAACTTGAATTACAAGAATTATTTTAAAGTACTAGATTATACTTTTTTATCAGCAACTCTTGCTAAAAAAATGATTCCCGTGATAATTTTTGTCCGAAAAACTTTTGGATTTATACAACAGGATTATGTACTTCTGTAGAACTGAAGAGATCACTGGGCACTTGGTGAAACATTTGTGACTAGTAAATGAAAGAAAATACTTGGTAGGTTCCACAAAAATTGCAACAATTTCTAACAATTGTTTCCGCTTTTGTCATTCTCAAAGAGTAACAAACTTTTACTAAACCTAATAAGTATAAAATTCAGTTTATATAGGCAGGTAACAACATCTGGTGATTTTATACTATGTCTGTATATTTTGGTATATGCAGATTTTGGAATTTCCCCAATAATAAAAGCAGCATTAGTATAAAATCATTGTTACCTGTCTATATAGACTGAATTTTATACTTATTATGTTTCGGTTTAGTAATAGTTTGATACTCTTTGAGAATGGCATAAAAGCTGAAACAATTGTTAGAAATATAGTTTGGAATTTTTGTGAAATCTATCAAACTATCAAGTGTTTTCTTTCATTTACTAGTCAACAAAATTCTGTTGTAGATTAGGGAAATACCTGTCGAATATATTTCTCTTAGTAGTCATTGAGGGTTTTCAGTGGAAAAACTGAAATTAACTTTATGTAATTTCAACGCAAAACAAATATATTTTGTAATTACCCCTTTAGCTATATGAAACGTAAATACTTGACAACTAGTTAATGATGGTTCATTATTTCTTTAAAGCGGAAATTAAAGTTATGAGTAAAGTTTTATGAAACACAATTTTAATATTTTATAACTTTTACCAACTTTAGATACCTATTTTTATTTTTGACAATTCTGAATATTTTCTATTTTTTTATATCATTGTTATTATCAACTTATTTCAGATGGTTTTGAATTTAGAACATTTCAAACATTTTCAGAGAAAAATAAGAGAATGAGAAAAGGGGAGGCGATGCAGAGAACAGTCGTTCCCTCGACTCCCACAACACGCCACTTCGATTTGATCTAATGTTAATTTAAATATTATATTGACAATTAGTAATTGAGTTAATTACTTGTCTAAAATATAAGAATGAAATTATAGTTATAATCGGGAAACAATTAAAAGTACTTATGCAAAAATATCTAAATAAGTTGTTAAAATTAAGTTAACAAAAATATAAAACCCTAAATCTCTTTGTAATCATTTAAAAAATAGTGGAAAATTTAAAATATCAAAAAGAACGTGTGTATATAAATAAAATTTGAAATATTGTATTTCAATTCAATAACTATACCACAATTTTAATCATTTCTTATTTAAATATACACTAAACTTTGCCCGTGTCTGCAAATTAAAAATTGAAAAAAAAAACTTATAATACACCATTCATATAAAATATATTTTTTGTGAGTGATTTTGGAAGCCCAAAAAATAATGATAAACAATTAATAAAATATTTAAATAAATATACTATTAACACAAAAATCGTGCATATATTCGATGAAACACGCCATTAGGAAGCGGAACATCACTTATATAAATCGATTTATTTATCCAGATTTTCCAATCAGTTTATTTTCATTCAAAATGAAAATTTTTAACCAAGAATGAAACGGACGAGAAAAAACTCACTAAAATGCTTGCTTCTCGGTGTAAAAAAAAAGATTTAGTTTTACTATTCATTTCATCGCTATCTGCCAAATAAAAAACTCTTATCTTGCCGATAAACAGAACAGTCTACCTGAGCCTAGTCATAAATACAAGCCACGGTATGTTTTGAGATTTTTTATTTGGCAAATAGCGATAAAATAAACTATATATGCAGTAACCTCCTAAGTAACACCGATATCCTTTAGATTTGGGTATCGTTATTTAAGTTAAAGTTGTATAGGTATAAAGGACATAAAATTGTGTAAACATTTTTACTGTACAAAAATGAAATTGAATGGTTATCTTTTCAGGTGATTGATTAACATCGATTGTAAGTTTTATCTTGAGGAACTTAAATAAACAACGCATAAGAAAAAAAAGCGAAATGTGTATTAAATATTAGGAGCAAAAGATATAAAGGTAAAACCGTTCCTGGTTTTATAAAGACAGACAGTGCCATCTAGCGATGCTAAGCAGATCTTCAGTTCAGAACAGTTAAAATATCTAACCAACGATAGATGGCAAAGTTAGCAAAATATGCTAAATATTCTTAAAAGCGAATATATATTAAAAAAATAATACATTATTCGTAAATTAGCTTTAAGAAAAAAATAATTTGGTAAATTATTTTACAAATATCTTTTAAAATACTTGATTACATTTTATAAGTTACCGATGTAAATCTTCTGTTACATGTACAGTATCAGATTTGTTAGTACGATTCTTTAGCTTTGCGCAGTGGCGATATCGTAACCGATGAGGTTTATCCGAGGTGCGATTATTGCTAGTTGAAAACTTTAACCAATACCCCGCCATGTGCACGTGAAATACCGTGCGCTACGGCAATTTTTGGAAGCCTCCAAGGGGGCTTGTAAAAGAATTGAAAACATAAATCTTTCTCCTTTAGTTATTATTTCGTGTGAAATAATATAGTCGAATTTAGAATACAAGTTTTTGACATATCAAAAAAAGACGAAAAGTTTATTTTCGTTATTTTATTTATGTACTATATAATTGCCTCAATAAATTAAATCTATTAACCCAAAATATTTTGTTCTGTTTGTTTTATTTCAACAAATATGGTCATTGTCAAAAACTCAAGGTAAAGAGTAAAAACTTAACCATTTTTGCTCATTTATCTTATATTTTTTTTAATATTGTATCATTCAAAACGTTTTGATGGATCTCTCAACAAAACTGATAAGCACAGGATATAAACACTTCTTTTCTGAGATCCATTCTTTGAAAATGACATGGCTTGAGACGACTTTGGAAATACAAAATTGCGACATAGAACGAACAACACTAAAATGATATTTTGCAAAATTTGTATAGAAAATTAACTATTTTTAGAAAAACAAATTAAATTTTGCTTTTTTAATTTAATGCAGTTATTTAATTAACTATAAATCAATAATAAAACCAGGCGTTATGCGTTTTTATGCCGTTTGTAGAAGGCAATCAGTTATTTAATATTAATAAAGGTTATAAGAATAAGTAGAATAATTATAGGAATAAGTTAGAATTATTATATCAATATAATAAACATTTTATGCCTTGTCAATTTATATTTTTTCTGTCTAATAATAACGTCTAAGAAGGAATATTCTGTTTTTGTTTTTATCTTCATCTGAATGCTTGCAGAAGTCACATCGAACTTGTAATTTTATTTTACTGAAATACTATGGAATTTTAACATGGAATACGTACTTATTACGCAAGTTATTTTTTAGAAACATAAAAACAGACAATATAAAATTTGTTAAAAAAGATTATGTATTTACATGAATACTTTCTAGATAGTTGATTAGACTGAAGATGTATTATTGAAACATAGTTTCATATTATTTAGAGAATGGCGAAATCTTAGCCTCCCAAAAATTAAATTCATTTTCTTTTTCAATTTTAAAATTATTAATAACTATTTACATCACACCCATGTTTGAAACGAAATTGCTAAATCGGGGGTGTAAATATACTACTTGATTTTTTAAATCATTTTTATGTATCGATTTCTTATCTTATTCTATCAATAAAATAATGCTCTTGAATTTTAAACTGAAAAAAGTACCGTGTAATGACGTTTTAACTTTATTAATCCATTTAAGCACACGTTAAATAATATACAACGAACGCTCAATTAAAATAATACCAATATGCGATAAGGATATTTCACCGGTATCAATAAATGATCAAATTTGCACGTCATTCTACGGTACTTTTTTGTGAAGAGCTTTATTTATAAGTTAAAAAAAATCCCTTTATTAACTAATTTTATATCGGTAGAATTTTTTTGTGTATATCCGAAATCCTGTTTTTTTTTTTTTTTTTTTAAGTTTGGACACACAGAAATTAGAACATTCTTCCCCAGAAAGCCTACAGGCAGGTTTTGTGTAGGGGAAGGTTACACATATAAACGCGGACAAACACCCAGCCCTGAGGGAAGTGCCAAGTTCCCTCTGGTGAGAATCGAACTCACGCAGACAATGTGCCCAGTATTTGGCCCAGTTGCCACCCTGTTACCAAATACCAAGTCAGCACCACCGCGGCACCATGAGAATAAGACCATGCGTCACCCATCCAAGTCGCACCGTGCAATCCGTTGCTTGACTTCGAACAGCGCAGGTCCGACAATGAACGGAGTACGCTGCCTCATCCTCAATCCTCTTCATCATGTTTAACATGCAACATTTATTTAAAATTATTTAGGTTTAATTAGATTGTCTTGACCATATTTTTTTTAATACTATGGGGTAAAAGTAACAAAGGAAAATTTTGCTATCCCATTACTAAAAGAAGTGACAAAAAAAATTAGTCGTCTCTAAAGACGAGAAATAAATTTAAAAATAATAAAAAACGAATATGTATGTTTCCGTCAGTTTTATCTGAAAAGTTCACAGCAAAACATATCTGATCCTGAGTCATTTAAATATTGAAAACTACTTATTTCAGTGGGCGACTCCTGAAACAATTTTATATAAGGCGCGTACAGTCACCAGCAAAAGTATTCATACAGTTCCTGTACGAGTATATTAAAATAAGATATAAAATAAAAAACGTTACCAAGTTTTATTGTAACAAAATTGTATTATTTTCTTTTTTAAACACAGCCCATATAATATAAGAATATAACATAAATGGTCTTAAAATACAATATTTTGTATTAATGCTACAATGACAAAATATCCTGGAGTAGGTTGGAACCTTTGGTGTGAAGACAACACTAACTGAGTTTTCCACAAAACACTATACTCGACGCGCGTTTCGCCAACAAAGTTGGCATCATCTGGAGATGATTAAAACTCTGATTAAGTTTTAATCAGAGTTTTAATTTAATTTTAGATGATTAAGTTTTAATCATCTCCAGATGATGCCAACTTTGTTGGCGAAACGCGCGTCGAGTATAGTGTTTTGGTGTTTTGTGGAAAACTCAGTTAATGACAAAATAAACATACTAAAATAACGTAAAAGTATTCATGGATTAAAAAATAATGAACAAATAAATTATTAATAAACTCAGTATTTTGTGGCGCAGCTTCAATAATCGCCCTTAAAGGAATTAATTCAACTAATTTTGTGGTCACATATGAATCAATTTTAAGCCAATCTTCTATTAAAATTCGTTCAGGAATGTTTTGGATCATTATCTTGATAGAATGGATAATTCTGCATCTGCAGCACGCATACTTAACAGCAAGTCCTGCTTTATGTCTTTTTAACACATCATGTACCACTTTGTCCATTATTCCTAAAATTACTTCAATAACCACCTCTATGCTGTTGTAACTGTCGGCTGAAGATTTTTAGGTTTCAGAGCTTCTCCGACTTTTCGCCACACTAACTGACGTCAATCTGCCTCAATACGTTGTATTTTCTTTCACCACAAAATATAACACTCTTCAAAAATATATAAAATACTGGTCGTTTAAATAGCGCTTTGCAAATTGTAAACATTTTAATCGTTTAATTATTTTCGTTTATAAAAGGTTTTCTCCTGGCTACACGTGACCAAAATTCACCTCGCTGTAATACTCTTCAAATCGTGTCGGGACTCGTACTTTTCGAAAATGTATTCACATCTATAAATATATTTGTATTCATAGCTGTGAACTCAAAAACAGTTATATTCATACATCCCTACAAATATTCGTATTCACAGTGTGAATACTGTGTGACTCGCCTATGATATCTCACACGACTTTCCTTACTACAATGACGAATATTCAAATTTCAAAAATTAATCATTATCATTTTGTGAGACATGGCACCTCAGCCATATTTTAGTTAATGTTAAATACATTATTTGTCAAAAAGGTTGAACAAAATTGTTAGAGCCATTTTTGAATACCAGAAAAGCCAATTTTGAATTAAATTTTGAGCCCTAAATTTTCATTGATTTTCAAACATTTTTTTTTGTGTTATCTACTATTCATGATAAACTTAAGATTTCAATTTTCATTTCTTTTTAATTCAGTTTTCCTAAAGAAGTATTTATTTTATCATATGTACATGTATAAGAATTTCAATAATTTTAAATGCAAGTTTATTTTATAATTATTTTGAACAATATATTGCGTTTTTAATTGATTGCAGTTGTTAACTTATTTTCTGGCTCTTACTTTTGCTGCACTCGTACACACCAGTGTGAGAGGGTGTGGGGTGAGAAAGATTTTCGCACCCTCTAAAAATATATTTGTTCATTTTCACCCCTATTTGACCTACACAACAATTTGCATGTACTTTGTTGCATGAATACAACTGTATTCGACTTCATAGATATAAATATGAGTATATTCGTATTCATAGACGTGACTACAAATATATTCGTACTCACAGCTATAAATACGAATATATTCGCATTACTTAACACCTTTGCATATAAATATATTTTTCACACATTAAAATACGGATATATTCGTATTCAATAGAGGTCATATCAACAGGTGTGACTACGAATATATTCGTATTCAAAAGTGTGTACATGAACATATTTGTATTCATAGTCATAGAAAACAATTTTTGTGAATACATTCGTATTTGTACTTATGATTGCGAATATGCCCATCCCTGGTCTCTTAAGTGTAGATTTTCTGTTATGCTTTTATTGCTTTTAAGTTAACATCCGTCTATTAACTACTACTGAAGATCGCAAATCTGTAACATATGTAAAGGCATCACATGCAGTTTGATCCTGCATTTTTGTGGCGTCGCAAGATGTATTTATAAATTTGCGGGCTATTTTATTGTAACAGTTGTGAACATTTTAATGAAAATTTGTAACCTGTGACATTTAAAAAATAATTTTAATACAAATAAATGATATAATTGATAAGCACATGGTCGAACATTCTCAGAATAAAATTGTAATAGGTGTATCATCTTATTATGACAATTTTAATAAGTGTATGAGTATGAATACTTTTGCTCGCGACGTAAGTTCTTAAATTTTCATAAATATATCATAAATAGTTGTCTGCATTTTTTATAAATCCTCCACTAATGATTATAGTAGGTCTATAAAAAATAAAAAGCATTGTAAAAATTTTTTAAATATACAGAATACAAAGTACCTACAAGTAATGATAGAAAATGCATCAGATAGAGATTCATGTTTTCTATTCGTATACTTAGGTCATAAATGCCTATTGTAAAGCATTAGATTTATTCAAAAATGCTACAAATAATGTTACAGTTTATATTTTACGGTGTTTATTTTTCAGCAGATTTTAAGGAGGCAAATAACAAAAACATACATACATATAGTGAAAAAAACAATCACATGATAAGAGTGTGATAGACTTAAGTATTAAGTACTCTTATCATCAATAGTCATCGCCTCATCATCATATGTATATCACATTAAAATCAACTTATATTTTTTAATCAGTTATTTTTTGTAATATATATTTAACGTCACTCTGTATAATAATTCGATACCAAATTCCGATTCCGGAAAATTCTAGGCTCAAATTTTTTTCTAGCGGAAACACAAAGTACAAAAAAAAAAAAAAAATATATATATATATATATATATATATATATATATATATATATATATATATATATATATATATATATATGCGCTATACAAAAATATGCGCACTGAAAGTTAAATTACATGATGGTCCTTGTATATATTCATAAATATTTAACTTATTACTTAATAAGTAAAACATTTTACGTAGATCAAAAATAATATTATTTAGTTATTCAGATTTGTGTTCCCAGTTCCTGTACACGAAATTATTTTATAGCTTATATAAAATGTATAAATTTGAAATGAATCACCCTATTGCAGGATATGTATTACCGAAAGAACGTTAATAACTAATATGAACGATGGTAGTTCCCCATATCGGCATGTTTCGATGTTACCGCGAACTCTGTCGCACTCACAATTACGATACGGTAAATAACCCAGCGAGTTATTTAAATTGACCAGTAGATAAATCCAACAATCATTTTAAATCAAAACGCGGTTGAAGCAACTCTATTCCGCAAGTTAAGTGCCGAAATCCTTTAAAAAATGGTTGCGCCTGTGGAAAGACTATCTAATCCTGAAAAAATAAGACATTACACAGGCAATGGTTTAAAATTGAGTATTTTTAACAATACGAAAGTCTTAATAATAACAGGAAATAATTGTAAAGTTAAATTAAATGAAAACAGTGGACTTGTAAAAGTGATTGGAGACAATTGTGAATTAACGGTATTGAAAGGAAATGGGAATATTGAATATATTGGAAATAATGGAATAATAAGGCTAGGGTGTAACGTTCCAGAAGATGTTGTTATTTATATCGGGAATGAGGGAGTTATCATACGTGTTAATTGTGCCAATATAGATAGCGAAAAAATTTCGAAAAAGAAACAGTACGACGACAATAAAGCTACAGATACAACAGGAAATATGGTCAACATCTGTAATTCAAGCAAAGTGCGATGTGCTAGACCTATTCTGCCTAGTGATGTGCACGTCCATATTCCTAATAGGATCAGTAAGAGACTACTGTGAAGAGGGGCAAATTATGAAACTTTGTTGGATTTACCTTTATTAGTATTGTTTTATCACACCTTATAGTTCCTTTATAGTGTTCATATTAAACACTTGCCATTAACTAATTACTGGCAGATAATAATTAGGCAAATAAAAGAATATATAATTTATTTTTATATACCAGAAATATTTATAACTTTATTTCTCTCTAAAAGTATATGCAGTTTAGACTTCATCATGAAATAACTATAACAATACAACAAGGTGCCCATAAATATTATAAATTAGCTGAAATGCAAGATATGCATTACTACCAACTAAATTTCTTTTGTTGATGTTCATTTTTTATGTATTCTATGTTTTGTGTATTTTTATGTATTGTACAATTTGCCTTAACCGTGGCAGTTTTGTGTAAAATTTGTAATATGAAATAAGCAAAAAGTACCAATTTTCCACAAAACACAAATACTATACATACATGTAGTACAGTTACTGTACTCATCATAAGCTTCCGGCGACACCAAGTTACTTACGGTTGCAAAACGGTCGTTAAAATCATTATAGTGTTTTATGGAATGGAATGTTGAAAAATAAAAAAGTGGAGCATATGATATCATGGCATATTATCCATATGAGTCAAACCTTAAAGGAAATGTGTATATTTTTTCACCTTCTTAAATACATGTACTACATCAAAAATGTCTTGTGTATTGGATACTACTAATAACTACATGTGTATGCCTATGCGTAGTATATTCTCTTACCTACCTGAAATATTTTAAGACTGGAATTTAAAATATATTTTTTTATCTACTATTCTTACCATAAAAAATACTTTGAATATTTATTTTTATATAAACATTTTATTTCATTAATCACAAAACAAGCATGTAATACAGTTTATAAATTTTATTATTCTTTTATTTTGTGAGACAAATGAACAAAAAATATGGTTACATCACATTAATTAAATATATACATTTACATTACTCACTCTTCTGACTATAACTTGGAAGACTAGTATTTGAACTCTGTGAAGGTACCTTAAAACCAGTGTCCCTCAAAGAGGCACCACTTATTTGGGAAGGTGGTACAATTCCACTCAAGCGTGGTCTTCTAATACTTGTACCACATTCGACAGGTTTCAAAGAAAACAGAGATCCAAAAACAATATGTTGAACCAGAGGAAATTTACTAAGTACCTAAAAAAAAAAAAAGTAACTAACCAAGCAATCAACCAACCAAAGCAACGAATTATGCTTTTGGATTTAGGCATTTTTTGCTCTTCCCAACAGATATACAAAATATTATTTTATTAGTTATATTCCCAAATATAATTACATAATCTTGGAAATTAAGTTAGTTATTATACTTCTAAACATATGCAAGCAAAACTAAGCGAATACAAATAGAAAATAAAAATATAGACGAAATACTAAAAAATAAGTCAACAACAAAGAAAAAATAATGAAACAATAAATTTAGTGTATACAAAATGATATGCAGTCGGATATTGATAATATGGGTAAAATAATAACAAAGGGACAGTTTTAAATAAAATTATGAATACAGGTATGTTATCACACATTAAATCGATACATATAAAATTGAATTATACAAAATGAAGAGAAACTATATGAAACTAATACTTTGGAATTTCCACTTAATAGATTAGGAATCTTTATACTGAAATAATACAATAACACACCTTTCGTATTCATATTTTTAAATATGAAAGAATAGTGTTTTCTTAATTATAATTATTCAATATTCATGTACAATTACCATAAGTTATACCCAAAATTATTTATTTTTACTTTGTCATTTTTAAAAATTCAACTTTTAGTGAATTTCATTACAACTGTTATTCATTGCAGCACTGAACTATTTGCAAAATGCATAAATTTTGTGTTATTTCCACCATTAAGAAATACAAACACTATTATTAAAATCATACTTCTAAATATCTTTTCTATATTACTAATAGTGGTATAGAATCTGTATTAAAACTCAAATTGTACTTACTTCCACTTTATACATTTTTATTAAACCACTATTGATTTTAGACCAACTTGAAACTCCACTAATGCTCCATAACTGATTAGAATGCTCTGCAAAAGGGCCACTCTTAACCTGGTTAATATATTTTATACAACTTAAGAACATATATTCGTCAGCATAAGCATTTACCACATCTTCTTTTAGAAAACACGTCGGTTCGAATTTTCCTTTTCCTAAAAAGTGTTACAAATTAAAAATGTCAATAATTTATTTAAAAATATCCAACGAACCAAAAAATTGTGAACTTCCCCAAATAAAAGGAACAAATTGATAATCATCCAAACTCCACACTCCATGACTTCCAGCAGGTTCCATACGATAAACTATTTGTAATTTTCGTACGACTTCTAAATATCTAAGGATAACAGGAACCAAAAATTTTTTATATTATAAAAATATAGCCATTTCAAATAACTAAGGCTATGAAATAGAATTCAAGTAAATTAATTTAAATATGCAAATATTGTTTATATATGAATTTGAAGTATTTTTTGGTTATTATGAAATTTGTAGCATTTAACTCAGAAAAGTTAGATTAGTTATTATTACCCATGTATTGTACATGTTATCACTACTCGTTAACAACTTTTTCAGAAATTTTCAGTAATTATATTACTATGAGCTAAGATATTACTTGCATATAAACCAATTACCTTGAATACTTCTAACAAAGAAAAATAAAAAAAATTAACTTGATTATTAATAGTATAGATATTGGATTAAACTAATATGGTAACTAGCTATATATAACTAAAAAAATAAAAAGTTATACCTTACAAAAATTTTACAAGCTGTTGCCGCCTGATCACATTCATGTAAGTAGCCAATTTTAAATAGTGAACATAAAAACATAATAAAAGAAAGTTCATGTCCAGTTCCATAATCAATTCGAGTAGAATTTCCAAAACCTTCTACCATATAGATTATAATTTCTGGGATCGCTCTAAACGATTTTTCTGGCAAAATGTCTTGTAATGCTCGCCTAGCTTCCTAAAAATTATTATTAACAATAAGTGATTCAGTTTTATTTCGCTTTATGTGAATTTGTTTTAAAACATTATAATAAACAAAATGTTTTGTTGTCCGTTATCTTTTAAGTTATAATGTAGTGTATGTAATATTATCATATAAAATACATTATTCTTATTTAAAAGAACATATATTAAGAATGTGGAGAAATGTATAATTTAATATCAAATCAGTAGGTATTAAGTAAAAGGCCGGAGGGCTTATCTGATGAATTTTCTTCACTCCAAAATTTTTAAGTAAAGAAAGGTCAGCGATATAAAAGTATATCAATTGAGCAAGACATTTTCAATTGGACAGATGGACTACAGATGACACTTCAATTAATTTCATTTAATATTCATATGACTACAGGCTACACTACATCTGTGAATGCCATTAAGAAATAAATAAGAAACTATAAATAATTTAGAAATATTAAAAATAAATAACGAATCTTTAAAAATGGTGAGAAGCAAGTAATAAAAGCAGACATATTTAATATATAATGCATGAAGTGTAATTACATCATATTTTTAATTATTAACTGGTTAACTATAATGCTTTCAAGAGTAACCCGTACATAACATAAAATGCAAGAAGTGATAATTGACTTACATAAAACTAATATATTGCATGGTATTACAAAAAAGATAATGACGAAAAACGCCTTTGTTAAACATCATGCTTTATGAAAGCATTGGCTTTATAAGATAATTATTGTTATAAAGTAATACCTTAACTTTGGAAATGAATGTGATTCAAATAAATCCTTTAAAGGGAAGTTAGGCTTAAGTCAATACATCCCAATCAAAACTCATGAAATGTACTCTCCAAATCTATTAGTGGTATGTCTCTAGGTATATTTTTTACAGGCAAAAGTACCATAATCAACCAGGATTGTGATGCTGTACCTTGATATTTATCAATATCTTCTTCTACAGTAATGACTTAGTTGAACCCTCTTTTAAATAAAGATTATTGTTTCGAAAACAATGGGGGTGTTGCTTTATAATAATTAATCTTAGTCTTCAAAATACGTTTTTACGAGCTTTTATTGAATATAATTACTATACACTTCACATAGAAATGAACTTCCTTCCTCTAAAGCATCAAGCCGCGGAAAAGCTTACATATAGACGATGAGAATTTTGGAACTTAATATACAATATTCAAATAGATAATTCCCAAAGAATGACAAATTAATATTTATATTATGGAACACTAATTTTAAGAAATTTTACAAAACACAAAGGTAGTTTGAGAAATATGTGTTTAATGAGATTCAAGATTAATGTTTAAATACATAAAAACTGAATCTGGTCATCAAATAAATAAATACCGATGTCAGTAGTGAATTTAAAAATTGATAAGGATTATAACAAAATTTTTGGTAATTTATTTGAATATGTAAAATACAGTGAATGTGTAAACAACAGTACTTATAATATAAGTAATACAGAAGATCCAAAAAATGTTATTGAAACAATACAGTATCATAAAAAAACTGTAAGTGGGATATTTGAAAACATAAGTCACGTCAAATTAAAACATAATTTAAATTGTTACATCCTTGAATATTGAATTAATTTTTTTAATTAATTTACATATAAGTAGGGCTATTGATATATGAAGCCATGTTGGCAATTTTTTATTTCCAATTGGGCCATTCGGTTTAGGTGGATGAGATTTTTCCAAATTAATAATATAGTTAATATATTTGAGAACTATTAAATAAGATTAATAACTATATAAACAATTATTGTTTAATATTTTATGGGACGTCATGAGGGTATCTTTAAATTACTTAAACTTTCATCAAACAAATATATTTTCTTATCATAATCAGAGTCCGATATAGAAAACACTGTAAAAGTTTAGTAATTATTTATTAACTATTAACTTATTTTATTATAATTTTATCAATGGCACCCATCCATCCATTGGTTTGCTACAAATTTAAAGAAAATATACTGTTTTTTGGAATTAAAATTAATTCCTAATAAAAACTATATCTCTCAATTTTAAGCAAAAACTTATTTATACACATACCGTAAGATTAAATCACAAAACTGTTTCAAAATACTATTAACAAGTGAATTAAATATATTAGTAAAATAGTGAATAGCTCATAAGTATGGATAGCTGGTGAAAATTCAAAATGTTTATAAAAATTACTTCTTTATAGAATGTATCAGTATATCAAATAACCCAATTAGTATATTAAATAACCTAAATACTGTAGATTTGTATAACTTTACATTATTGTAAAACTGCAAAAAGTATTGATAACAGTTTATCTCATCTTAATTTAAAAGTTAGATTTAAATGGCAGCTTTAGAGCAAGCAATAGACTATTTTGTATAATGCTAAGACTTCAAATTTAAAAACATAAGGCAAACTAGGTTTTCAAAAGTATATGTTTACATTCTTATTTTTGGAACTGCATAAAACTATTCCAATTTTTGAAACCACTTTTTAAATCAAACTTAAATACTGTACCTCAGAAGCATAGGGTCTAAGTTTTCTTAGAAATGAGATTTTAATATGTCCTCATAAATTAGGCTGAATTATAAAACAAAACAAATAGTATACATATATTGTCAATACACAGTGCGTTAGAAAAGTCTGGAATAAAGTCAATATTTTTAATAGTGTGCACTGTTAAACAATATCCTCGGCCGCGTCGATTTTATTTGTTTTTTATGCAAATGTTAATGTAAGATACTATGTAAATGGCGCTATGAAATTCCTGATATGAAGTCATCAACAATTTGTTTTAAATAGCAATACATTTTTCCAAAAAAAAAATTATAGACTAGCTCTTTCTGATTATAGCAATATAGCATACTTTACCTTTATTTTGCAAATAAAGATTAAAAGGAAATCATACATGTTTAAGAATGAAAATTCTATGATTACACGACAAATATTAAAAATGCTGCTACATTAAAAATAATAATTACAAGATAAGAAATATTAATCATAAACACCTTAATATAAGTGAAAATATACAAAACATTAACAATGATCAAAAACCCAACTTAAGAACACATCAAGGTAGTAATAATTAGAAACAAAGAATAGAGCTATCATTCAAAATTGCGACCATTCTGTCTTAATCATAACTCTAAATAATTGAAAGTTTCCATCCAAACATTATTTAAAAAATTCAGATCTATTACTTCTATGTAGTACCGTATTGGTTCTTTCAGTTCAAGATTTTGTAAAATTTCTTTAACAAAAGAGAGGCTTTCTTCAGCAAAACCACTGTGCAGCAAACACTTCATATAGATATTACCAGAACTTATTTGCATAATGTGGGGAGTATTCCATCTTGCTGAAACCAGATTTCATTGGCTAACATGTCTGATTCTAGGAAAATTAGGAAATAAACGGCCTACCATTTTGACGATTCGAATTACGATTGGTCTACCAATATCCAAGTATATGTATATAGATTTGTCTATTCATAACGCCATTTAAAGAAAATGTTTGCCTCGTCTACAATAAATATTTGTCTGTAAGAATTGTCATATATTATCTGCACCATTTCATGCTAAAATTAAACCCACTGATCTGGATTGTCCTTGCTTAATTCTTGTACTAATTTAACTTTGTACAGATGATACTTGTTATGATAATACAATATTTCTCATCTTTTAATTATTATTTACAATAATGCGTATTATTAAAAATATTGAGTTTATTCCAGATTTTTCTAACACACTGTATCTTGTCCACGAACAGTATATTATTTCCTATAGTTCAGAATTCCATAAGTTTTATATATGACCGCGGAAATATACTTATATTTTTTAATTTCCCACAATGTCCGGGCATAGTTTTATATGGTTCTAAAGTATAAATTCAACAAAAAAAAAAAAATAAAATTGAGTTTGTTAAAATTTATAGAAATAGTTCACTAATCACCGCACTAATGATGTACTTAATGATTAGGCTGATTGAAAAAGTACTAAAAGTGTACAATAACAAGTTAAACATTAAACAGAAGTGATAAAAAAAACGAAATATTTTTATTCCATTATAAAGGCTGTTATCTAACTATAACAATGCTTATACTGTAGCTGAGCCAAGCCAACTGACCTAATATTAAAAAACAACGTTTATGGAACAATGTAAAGATTGCAAAACGAAACTCGACAGGCTTTCACAGCAAAACTGAATGTTGACCTGTGGAAACATTTTGATTCTGATGCAGAAGGAAAAACATTGCATTTACAGTGAGAATCCATAATTATAAAATAAAGACAAGTGAAGTAGGTATCGACCTAATTCAACATTTAGATTACAATCGCACAAGTGTAGGAAGTGTCTATTACAAATTACAATATCAGTTATGTATTATTAATGAAACAATGGGTTAATCGAAGTAATGGTTTTGTATAAATCCAATAAATTATTTTAGATTGAAAATAGCTTATATTAACTTACAATTTAAGAATGGTTTTCATTTTGACAAGAAATTGGGAATAAATTCGTACAGCCAGTAATTAAAAGCTCATATTTTCATATTAATTATGAATTTTCTATAATACTCCATTACCGTGAATAAAAACCCATTTTTAATAAATGAGATCAATGCATTATATTTTCATTGAATGACAATTTATTTGACAATATAAAATGCAGAAGTTTTGGTAACAATACTGTAGTCATTAGTTTATTAATTTAGGTTACATTTTCTGAGTTAACAGAAAAGAAATAATTACATTCAATATATTTTCAGCTTATTAATATTAAGAATGAATTGCATATCATATAAAATAAAAACTATATCAATATTCATTAATTTTTAAGTTGGTTTCCCATCTTTCCACTTCCAATCAGTATCTTAATTTAAAATATATTTATGCAAATTAAAAATATATTCAAGTTATTTCACCTAACTTATGTCAGGTGGAACACTGATTCTCAATACGAATGACTATCAACTGATATTAATTGAAATTTAATATTTATTTTGATCATCTTGAAATATTCTAAATACCATTAAAATATCAAACATTTGGTGAACTTAACTTACCCAAATTAAAAATGTTATAAATCACAGTAAAAACGTTTATTTATTGATAGAACATTTTCTTCTTCCATTATATTGAATTCTAACTACATTGAATTCTGACTATATTGAAACAATTATGATCTAACTTCAGAGAAAAGATCAAAGATTTGTTAAAAAATATTCATATACAAATTGTAAATTACATATAAAATTATATTCACAATACCTTAATCAGTATGTTCATATAATTTAAAATAAATGTATCTCATAAACATCTACTTTTTCATTGACTCAAACGATTCTGTGAATTAAATAATAATAGTGTTAAGTAAATATATATGCTATGTTACTAGAAACCAATTGTCCTTAATACCAGAATTATTTACGTTTTTTAATTTATTATGCCAAGTTCTAAAAGCCTGATTTCCAAATCTTTGTGGTTGCTGTATTGGTGGTATATCATCAATCCAATTATTCAACATATCTAATAAACTGACAACTTTATTTACGGCCTCTGAAGCATTAGAACTACCTTCAGTATTACTTTTTCCCTTTACTGATTCATTTAATGCCAAAATAAATCCCAAATACTCCTAAAAACAATGATTTCATACATTATGAAAAGGTATTTTGAGGTGGTTTTACAAAATAGGCTTCAGATTTATCCCATTGTTGCATATCATCTATCGTCTTGACCAGCTTTACGGGAGTGATAAAAACATGATCTTCACCTAGAAATAAATAATTAATAATTAAGTTATAATTTGAAATACATGAAAATTTCATACCAACTGTTTTTTCTTCATTAGCCATTCTTCAATTTGAAAACAAATAGTTGTTACCAAAAGTCATCAATAATATAACCTATTTGTCACAGAATACTTTATTATTCTACGAGCAAAGAGACAGACGTAGTTATTATTATTGTAATCGTAGAAATCACAGACCAACACTAGTGTAGAAATAGAGTAAAAGGCGTAAAAGCTATGTGCTTGTACTACGTACCACAGAACATATATTGTAAGAAATATATACACAGCTAAAATAAAACCAGATGAACTATGATAAAAACAAATTCTTAATAAAGACAAAATTTTAATCTCAATGGAAGGTCAATAGAAAGAAACAAAATATTCTTCGGAAGAATCCAAGATTTAACAACCACATTTAGTTATTTATCAGAACTGTTAGGTTTTGTTACGATAACCTATGTATAAAAGAATCTACTCAGTTTATTTAGAATATCAGTTTTTGCATATTGATACTTTACATACTCAAGTCCTTTAAATCACAACTATGTTTTCTCAAGTTAACGGTATTGGTGAAATTAACGGTTCTTGTATTTTAACATACATTTAACTGTATTAACTATTAAATTATCTGATACCACATAATATTATTGGAGTGTGTCATAACATAACTCTTTATTAACTTGCAACGTAAAGGTGTTTTACATTCACTTATTTCGACGACGAGAAAATTTCAAAATAGCGACAGCGTGTGAACTGTTTGACCAGCCTTATGACACTGGCCTACTTCTCTATGCTTAGGCAGTGACAAGTGGCTCCTCGCAGAAATAAAATTCGGACAATTTGTTTGCACGCGAATCCATGACGTTATGAATATAAAGAAATGTCATGTATTTTACCACTTCATATTACTTTATATTGTTGATAACCACTGCCACACATGTAGGAGTAGGATGTCTTATCTGTGCCCTATATAAAACAATCTCCTAACCTAAAATTATCAAATTCGTAAACACGTGATTTAAAATATTTTACAAGGAATATACATATACTGCATTT
This sequence comes from Rosalia funebris, assembly GCA_037954035.1. Classification (NCBI taxonomy): domain Eukaryota; kingdom Metazoa; phylum Arthropoda; class Insecta; order Coleoptera; family Cerambycidae; genus Rosalia; species Rosalia funebris. Next base: position 39,584,195 of record JAZFAV010000022.1, on the reverse strand, counting down.
TATGTATTCTACGTAAGATTACATAAATAAATTTGGTTACTTTATGGTATTCTACCATGTTTGAGTGTAGTGTGTATCCTAATAAATCATGCATCTCAAAGGGCATTAAACAAACATGATCGACTGGTGTATAACATTTTTAAATAAACACATTACCAATGTGATTATAGTAGCTGTACAGAAACATTCATAAACTGAAAGAAAGAATTAGTCAGGCTGAATTAGAGTGTAAAATTTGTGGTAAATTTTATTCATCAAAAAGTTGTTTAAGGAAACATGAGAATGATACTCCCCTGTAGTTGTTATCAATAATTCATCTGTAGTTGTTATCAAGCCCTTGATTTCAATTGTATGGCAAATAAAAAGAATTACTCTCTATCTGTGTGTATTTTTATTTTGTACCTTAAAGAGGTTGATTTATGCGAGTATTATTTAATTTTTATCAATTCTGTATATAAACAGTAATAGTTTTGTTAGTAAGTAATAGCAACTAAGGTAACGTTTATTTAGGTTTTCATTATATTTTTGAAATATAATCAGTAAGTAGGTACTTTCAGTTTAAAAGTTGATTGACATCCGTGTCAACGGTTCAAAAGTACCGCGCAAATGAGCTTCAGATTACGTCATGGATCCGCGTGCAAACAAATTGTCCGTATTTTATTCCTGCGAGGAGTCACTCGTACGGTTTGGACCGTTTGGACTGATTCACGGAAATTATAGTATAATGGACGGAACTGATCCACTGAAACAATATTGAACAATAGTTACAGAGAGCCGTGAACCGATCAGAGACATAATGTTTCTGGAACCGATTAATCTTTTATTAAAGATTCGATTTGTCGGATCCTACGAGCAAAGCTTTGCTCGTAGGTCGGATCACTCCTACGAGCAAATTTGCTCGTAGGATCACTCATTCAGGACACGTCTACTTTTGCTCGTAGGGACACGTCAATCATAGAGCTGTCATTATGTATGTATATATTCTGTGCTGTCACTGATTGTTTAGTAACATGTGCAAATTGAAGGGTTTTAAATTGAAGAAAAACATATTATTCATATATACAAATATATCCAGGAAATGAAATTAAATAAAAATGGATACTTTGTACAACCAAACAAACAAATTAATACAACAAACACAGCAACATTTTCAAATATTGGAAGGCAACGTAAAAAACGCTGTTGAAATTGAAACAGAAATTCAACACAACATAACTCAAATTAACAGGTAATTTGTAATTATTTAATTATATATTTAATCATTTAAAAATATTTCAGTAACTGCGAGAAGTTAGATTTGTTTATATTTAAGTTACCAATTGACCAACGACAAAATGCTAAAATGCGATGTGATCAACTAAAATATGATTCTAAGCATTTGCAAGCTGCTCTTGAGGCATCAAAACAAAGACGCATTAGAAAAGAAGTAGCAGTAACTGAAAGGGAACAATTGCTTAATAGAAGATTTACTGCTAATCCCGATGTGACAGCTATTAATATAGACTATTCAATACAACATCAGAATTCTTTACATAATGCCAATAAAGGTGTTGATGAGATGCTACATACTGGAGCTAATGCTTTAGAGTCGTTAAGGTCTCAAAGAATGACATTAAAAGGCGCTCATCGAAGGATAATGGATATGGCCAATACACTGGGTTTAAGTAACCACACAATGCGATTAATAGAAAAAAGAGCTTCAGAAGACAAAGTAATACTAGTACTAGGTATATTTATTACTCTTATTGTAATTATCTTAGTTATTATTTATCTCCTGTAAGTTGACATTCCCAAATTTAAATATGAATTTTAAATGATCATAATAAATGTATGTTTTATAAATTTTAATGTTAAATAAAAAATAATTTTAAAAGTTAAGAACTAAATTTTAATTAATACATAATTATAATAGAAGCAGGTAATTATTTGTAATATACCAATCGCAAGGGAAAAAATACAACTTAAAAAATAACCAATTTTGTAATTACTAATAAACTAATAGTAATTAAATCGTAATCAAATAAGCGATACGTAATCAAAAGATTATGTATCGTTTAACATGCATGTCATCAACCAAATTGGTATTGCCAGGAGCTGATTATAACCAAATTTTTTAATATAATTTTAATTATCCAATGATGCCAACTTATACGATATACAATCTTTTGATGTTTATAGAAAATTTGAAGTTTATAGAAAAGTTCAAACCCTCTCTCAAAACATGTAGATTTCTAACTTGTTAGTGTTTCATAACTAGATACTGGCACAGAAATTTAATTTAAAATCTTGTAATATTGTAGTCAATAAGTTATTATTTGTGATATGTATTAACATTATATTGAAAAATGGATGTGAGGGTAGAACAGAGTAGCACATCCACTCTGCATTAGCATACACATTCTTAATTTTTTTTCTTATAACATTTGTTTTGGCTTGTCCACTAATTCCACAATATCTTAATTTCATAAGGACAAAATTTATTTTGTTGCAAAGTATGCTTCAAATTTTGTTCCATTTTAGCTGATAAATATACTTAATTTTGATTGCAAGCTTATCACATGCACCACATATTAATCAAAAGCTAGAATACAAAACAACTGACTCCCTGTAAATATTCCAGCCACATAAACCAGTATCTCTGCAAACTAAATTACATGCCTAATAGGTGAAGGGGGCCAAAAGTTGCTATAGGCTTTCACTGTATAACCATTTGTGTGTAATGTTATTATAGTTGCATATTTAGCATTAGCACAATGAGCAACAGAAACTTACAAAGACACATATAACTGCCACATAATACGCCATTTTTGTGTTCAAACTATATAAAATACATCAAAAATAATAAATCGGTATAAATAATTAATTAAAGAAATAGTTGATCTAATGTTTTATGTTTCTAGCTCTACAGTTTCATATACATACCACCGCTACTTAAATATTTATAATAATTTCTAATATTACCTTTACCAGGTCTTTGTTTCCTTAAATTATGTTGGCTATTTACAGGGAGATAAATTATATTCAATATTTATATTTTTGCTTTTAAACGAGTCACAAAATGATTCTATTATGATCTACTGCATTAAATGTATTAAAACTATATAGAGTAATGAAAATATATTATCAAACAATATATGTAGTTAGATGCATCATTTAAAAATAACATTTATTCTTATTAATGTTACGTATAAGGAACAAGATGTGCCAATAACGAACGATTCACACAACAGAAAAAGGCCAATGCCACAGCCATCATGCCAAAATATTTCAAAATGAAATTCCTTGATCTTATTAAAACATACTGATATACAAGTCACATAAAAAACCAGGAAAGCAATTGACTTTTCAATACAGGCAAAGTTATGTTAAATCATCAGTACATTACATCAAATGTTCCTTCTCCTTTTTATATCTGAAATGTAAAAGAAAGAGAAACAGTTCTGATGCCACATAAACCATCTGATTAATTCCAATTGATAGAAATTCTTTAAAATTCAAAACTACATTTTGATGTGACATGTTTTTCCCATTTCTCATATCCCTAGCTTTCTTATTCTGTTAGAATAATTGTGAATCAGTTGGACGGCAACTTTATTTAATGCTATGTATAATTTTATTGCATTTGTACATACTTGATATACAGTGTGAATGAAAGACGAAATTGTCATGATGCCATTTCTTAGATCAATCGTTCTTAACGTAAAATAAAATGATAAAAAAAGGTACTAACAATATTTAGTGTAGACATGTTTAATCTATCTTTACTGATAGATGCCGAAAGTGATTTTTTTGTTTTACTTACTAAAACATATGAAAGAGTAGGCAATATATACGCACTCGAGATGCTGTTGCGTAGAACTGAAATACAAGGTGGGGCAGAGCAACTTGCTTATTTGAATTTGGCGCTAACCGTTAGAAAAGTGTGCCTCGACAGCGAATGCGTGCTTCACCTCCCTCCACTCCATGATGCTGACTAAACCGCGGTGGGACTCCCACCACGCACTAAACCAAGCGGAGCTACAACTTTACGCCCCGCCTTCTCGAATCTGCCTACCCCCACCTTCCTAGGGCAACCATCGCTTCAGGGTGTCGAATTCAAATAAGCAAGTTGTTCTGCCCCACCTTGTATGAGTCTATGTACTACTATGTAGGTAAAAACAATTCGGTTTACTTTTGCCTTCATATTTGATCACATATATAAATATAGTAACAAATATTATACATATATAAAGTATAATTTATATGTAGGTGTTTATATGCAAATTGTAGGTGCTTACGAGTATATGCAGTGTGGGAAGATGAAACATCTTTATTATTTGAGGTAATATTTGATTAAGTACAAACTGTTTTATAGTTAGTAGGTGGTTACAAGCGGGACATACCGTGAAAATATGCATATCGTGAAAATATCCTTATTATTTTATACAATCTTAACACAGATGGTATTTTAGTTCGCTGGTTTTGCCCTTCTTTCTTATTCTGTAGCTTTTAATGTTCCGTGATTTATGACATTTGTTAATAAGTTTTTGATTTTGCTAAGTAGTTTTATTAATTTTTCGCGTATAGTGTTATATTCACTCTGTAAATAAATTAAATACTTACCAGAAATATGACAATGGGCGATGAAATTCCAGTAACAACGTTAGTCCTCCCCGTTTTAATACGCCCTATTTTATCTGAGGTAAAGGTATACATTTATTATTTATTGAAATCCCTTATTTCCTCTTTTTTAGTTAGAGAAACAGGATGTGTCAGCATCTCAAACGTTAAGATCGGCACTAACTAAAGCAGAAGCTTCATATCCAGGCCTCACTTATGATCTAGTCGTTGGCATTTTACGAAGAGGAGATCTTACAGTAAATATGAATGAAAGTATCTTGCGTTTACAGGGAGCCGTTTCTGATACTGATGGTGAGTATACTTATTCGTAACTATTTTTCTAGTCTAATAATATAATAGGCTTAATGGTGATTGTTTGTGGATGAATAACTGTTGATATTATTCAAATTATAGCATCCCTATTTGACAACTTAATGAAATTTTGTGTGTAATGTTAAACTTTAAGTTTTTAATGAATTATTTTATTAATTTGAATAGTTTGTAAGTAAATTTGTATTTAAATTTAATCATATATTTAATAACGAATTTATAAATAATATAATTAAAAGTAAATGGTAGTTTATTAATCTAATAAATAGTATATTTCTCTAAACAATGTTTTCTACAATAATCATAATCTTGTAAAATTGGACCCATCTGTATCTGATAATCTATATACTATAGTATTTTACATTTTTTTCTAAAACTTAAACTTCTTGAAATACAATGTTTATAGATGAGTTGTAATCTCAACTGTTCTACAGGAATTTAAGGTTGGCACTAAACATACCTGGCTTGGATGGTATGATGAAGTTAACAGGAACAAACTTGTATAATATACAAAATATATGAAAGAACATCGATGATATTTCTTTTGTTATTTTGTTCTTGTTATTGAAACGGTGTCTTATAAGATTTTTTGTGCTGAAATAAAATTCGAAATTCTCTTATCGTACACTGAAAGCATTACCAACACATTACAGCATTAGCAACGCATTACATATAATTTTTTATATAAGGAGTAATATAGTATTACTCACAACTGTCTGAGCTGTTGTAATAAAAATATATATGTAAAATATATTTTAAATTAATTGTAGTTAAAGATCATAACTTTTTGGAAGATATAGGTTTTTTTAAAAAAAAAGAACCTTTAACATCTACTAGGATAATGGAGGAGAGAGAATAATTATGTGTGGAGGATTTCTGAAGTCCGGAGATAGCAAAATTGACTTTACTTTTGTAGCAGAGTCTAGTAACTCAATAACATATTGTCACAAGTCATCTACACATTATGTTCCTCTAACGGTGAAAACTCGTAATTTTAGTATTCAACTCTCTCTATTCAATTCTCAATAGTAGTATTAGTTATTTTATTGCCAGAGAAATTTGTAACTAGAAATTGTGGGCTTCATAATAAACATATCTTAATAGTGGGATATAAGCACAGCCTCCTGAATCTATGTTTGAAACCATTTTCGTGGTATCCTACACTTCAAATTACAGTTTAACATCCTCCAAATGGATACAATAATACATCTCTAGGTGACCCATCATGTCAGCACAGATTTAACGGACAAAGAAATTGTGAGCTCTCGAGGTTTTTCCTAAAAATTTTTGATAGTAGAAATACTGTAATAGTTACACTACATACTCTGCAGATGTGGACTACCTATCAGTTACATTTACATATACAAAGCACAAAGGATTTATGCAATAACACGCAACATCTTTAGTTACTAAACACAATCAATTGTTATTATTACGATCAATCGTATATTACAGCACAAAGATTGTACAATGCTTATAATATTATTTGATTTACATGATTGAGAAACTTCCCATCGGCTAATAATAACCACCCCACATAGATGTTGATTTGGCTTGTAATAGCTGACTAAATATGACTAGTACCCTTTGTGATGTTATCTATGTCAATATCTTATATTTGTAGTATAAAAATACAATTAAAAAAATGTATTACCTGTATTAGCAATTACCTAGTGTTGAATTGGATTACTATTTTAACAGAATGCATTGTTTTAATAGAAATTAAAACAATGTTTTATTAGAACCTCACATGACTAATATTGGGTACATTAGGATAAGGCCCAACACATTCATCACTCTTTTAACAGTAAGTAGGCAAACTTTTCTCCACTAGTCAGATTTATGAAGAATTAGAAAAAATCAAATAAGTAGATTTCGTTCAAATCCAAATTATTGTTTCCTATGATCTCCAATATTCTTATTTTATTGAATCAATAAATCCAATATACCGCTAAGTATAGGACCAAGAAGACTTAGAAGATTAAATAGTGTTTCATTATAAATGGAAAATTTTACTCTTCTATACAGTACATGGTATCTTGTATAGAAGAATTACTGTGAAACTTATAACATGGTATAAAGAATGTTCCATTGAAGAAACCCTATTATTTACATCATGGCATAGTTTTCCTTCTATATAGCATGTTAAGCCCGGGGTGGCATCAACCTTGCCTCGCTATATTATAACTTTAGGACCACTTGGTATTAATGTTATATAATACTAATGACATATATTGTGTAAGTTATATATACATAGAATTATATAATGAAATTGTAAAATACCAGACTCAATCTTTAGCTCTAAGAGATGTAGGTTTGGAGAAACCGAATAAGGTCAACAAAAACATGTATATTTTTACGTAGTAATTTATAATTGGTTGACCTTAAAAGAGAATTTCATTTTATTTTTTTATGTACATTTTTTGTCTAATATATTATGGTTTGTTTACTTACATTCATTGTAAATTAAACGCTACAAGAATTTTATAAGAATGAAATATTTGAATACTTATTTTGTTTTATTTGAGATTTGGTTATTTTATATATTTATTTATTTATAGTTATTATATATTATCTATATTACTTGAATTATGAATAATTTTGACAGAGATGTGAACTACCATTTTAGCCTATTCACTTAAATGACTCACTGTCAGCTCCTTATAGAGATATAACTGTTGCAACTGAAATCTAGGGGGGGGGGGGGGAGTTAAACCCAAATCTAAATTATTGTATTTTTCTTGTTGAAATTTTCTAATCATAAATTATTTTTAGTAGTAGAATACCGCTTAAATCGATCAGAAGATGCATTTCAAGAATTGAATAAGAAATCTGCTGCATTAAAAAGAATCCTCAGTCGAATACCAGATGAAATAACAGATAGAAAGACATTTTTAGAGACCATAAAGTAACAATAAAAATAATATTTGTCATATAGCTGATTTAACATTTCAATGTTGTAGAGAAATTGCTAGTGCTATAAAGAAATTATTAGATGCAGTAAATGAAGTAAATGGTTTTATCCCAGGCACAACTGGTAAACAGTCTTTAGAACAAAGGAAAAGAGAATTTGTGAAATATTCAAAAAGATTTAGTAATACATTAAAGGAGTATTTTAAAGAAGGGCAGTAAGTATAATTTGTTATAAAATATTTTTTTTTGCATCAACAAGAATCATACTATATGTATATTTTATACATCAGTATATAGTATACATAATCAGTATACTATAATTCGAAGTCATTAAATTAACGTACCCATAGAAATATTTTCCCAATGAGTCCAATTGTTACATACAGAGTGATCAGTTGGAATGATTAGATAAGGCATCCCAATAATAATTGAGTTACATCCTATGTGAATATAGAGCAAAAACATTTAAAAAAATACATATTTGTATAACATTAACTTTCCATTTGGATGAAAAACGCAACAGAAATGGTTGACAATTATTATGTTATTAATAATGGTATTTGCTGCCTATTCACATTTCATGGGGTAAACCACTCTAGAGGCCGAAACAGAAAATTTCAGGAATAATTTCAAAAGAACCATCGAAATTTGGTAAAAAGTTCTTTATTATATAACTATTGAGTGTGTTTTTAAATTTTTTTGGAGCTGTAAGCAACAAAATGGCGGCTTAGTATTTTTCCCTGAACATCTTTTTATTATGCCTGCTTGGCCGAACCAATAACTCCTGCAAATTTAAAGATATAATCATGAGCCAAAAAAAATTTGATTTAATATGATATTAGCTATGACAGTAGGATTTTTGTTTTAAATTAATTTTTGCAAAAATGGCGTTTTGAAAAAAAAGTTCGAAAAATCGAAAAAAAAATCGCTCGAAAATCGTTAATAAAAATTGAACTATGCATTATAAAAAAAAAACTAAAGAGTACTGTCGAGGAGACAGTAGTTTTAAATATTCAGTTAAAATTTCAAGCCAATCGAATAAAATTGTTTGAGTTATCGGTAAGGCCGTCTTGAAATTTGTTATTTCGAGAGAAACGTGTTTAAAGTTTTAAGTGCTGCAAAAATAAGAAAAAATTCAATGTACCTTTAATCTGCAATGCGCGCATAGATCAGCGAAAGGGGCCGCGCTGCATTTAAAATTCAAGCCCTTACAGATTTCTCCCGTGCATGAAACTTTGCCACGTGATTTTTACGATACTAAGGTACATTTTAAGCGAAATAAAATCGATTTTTCAAAAGTGGTTTACCCCCTGAATCCTAAGATGCTCCATTAGAACTGTTGTAGCTAATTTGCAAGAAAATTAATAAAGAAAGAATTATTGAAAAATGTACAAACTTGACATTACAAATGTTGAAAAGGACTTTTGTTAAAATGAAGAGACATGTAAACCCGTGCATTGAACAAAGTAGAGAACATTTTCAATAATTACATTTCGAACAGTTACATTAATACCTGAACAATGTCTTCCCAGATTGTATATCAGATGAACGAGGAGCCACTTTGTGGCTAGCGAGCTCACCCGATCTGGCCTCTGTGAGTTCTAAATAAAAGCATTCTAAGATACAAGTTTTTTATTATGAATGGAGTTACCATTTGTCTCCAAAATGGAGTATATCTGAATATCCATTATAATAGACTTTATTTTCTTCCCCAAAATTATCTTTTTGTTGTTTTTAAAAATGTATTGTATGCTATGATATAATGACGTTTTTTATGGCCGATTCATTCAGCCAGTGTTAATTTTATAGAAGTTTTATTTTTATAGTGCTCTTAATTATGTAAAAATAAATAAAGTACAATGCCAAGCCACATACTTCTAGAGGTTTTTTTTTTTTTAATAAGGACAGTCTTTTATTTTAATTTTCAAACTTGTAGTTCATTATTATTTTATATCTAGAATTAACATATTTGCTCGTTGATATCAGTATAGCATGTAAATTGACAATACTATATCAAAAGGATGATATAAAACAACACGCAAGTTTTCCATTTCATGGCCGCCTGCGATCAAGATAATTTTTGATATATTGATACAGTGCCAAGACATTTTCTATCCATCATACCAATTTGACCATTTTAAAAATGGTGACGGTAGATAGTTTTTAGTATAATGATAGATTAAAAATTTTTTAAAAATAAAATACAAAAATCATCAAAACAATTGCACTTAGGTATAGAAAATACTATTAAAAGTGCCTTCAGAATAACATACACAATTCAAAAATTAAAAGTTGTGATCTTGAAAATATTTTCATTGGATGGATTCTATTGCCGTATGTATATATGTGTATACCTTTACAGAACTCAATTATCATCAGGATATTTTTCTAATGACCAATCTCGTCATCACTCTATAAAACTTCATTCACTTGTGAGTGGTTATGAGTACTTTAATTATAATCATAATCCTTGTAATACCTACATGAAAAATCAACTCAACCTGGAAGTTATATACTTTCTTCTATTTGACATTTTTCTATTGCATGTAACAATCTATCTTTTATTAATTTTGTTTAAATGTTTTGTGAATTAATTCCAAAACTAGATTATAAAAATGTTTTTTTATTTCAGTGCCAATTCAGTATTTGTTAGTGCCCTGTACCTAATCCATCAAACCAATATGATTATTACAACAGTTAAAAGCAAATGTGAATGAACGAATTTTGATAGAAATATAAAAATATAGATTATATTAATATACCTAATTCCTTTTATTTGTGACGTCACATTATTAATATATCATTAAATATTAATGTTTTGGTTAAGGCTAGAGTATTATACAATGTTAAGAGATGTATTATATGTTATTAAATATATTATATTGTTATTAATATTTATGTTCAGTTTGTACGAATTTGACGAAACAAAACAATATAACGTTTATAAGATTATATAGATACATTCATGCCTAGAGTAAAATATAAATCAAGGTGAATAAGGCAAATAAAGAGAATGTTGGGTGGTACCATAATTTTCATGTGGAAATTATTTTAGACTTTGAATTAAAGGAAATTTTTTCATAACTATGGTTCCCTTCTTGCTTGCGTAAATCGAATATTTTCACATTGCCTTTTGTAACAAGCTGTATTTAAAGATAAATTACTATGCAGTCTTTACCAATTTTTTGTGCATTTTTCATTTTAATTTCAACATTTTTACTTAATGTCTTATTACATTTTAAATTTCATCTTAGCCTTTTCCTTACTATGCCCCAATGTATTCAGACTTAAGTGTCAATCCCTGCCAACTGATGCCTGAATAAATTCCAATAGGCCAAATTTTTCTCCCTACACTATACCCCTGCTATTTGTTTTCGTCTATGCCTCTTTACATTTATTTAAATATTGGTTTTAGTGCCTTATGGTTTTTTTGATAGATAATGTAGCCATACGCATTTACCTAGCCATATGCACGTATGGCTACATAAAGTATTGTCACGAACGCCTCGAGCGATCCCGAACGCCGGGAATATTCGATACTATCGAGAGCATGCGGAGTTGACTCCCAATGCGTTCTATACTAAAAGGTTCGCCAAAGTTCTTCATCTAGAAACGTCTTGAGAGACGTTCCACTGCCTATATAAGAGTTGTGCCGTCCCGGCCAGGAGTTAGTTGAATTTGGACCGCAATACGGTGCGAAGAAAGTGATATACAGTGCGAAAATTGGTTTATAAAGTTAAAGTAGAAAGAAAGTTAGTTAGTTAGTCGGACTTGTGAATAGTTGAGTTGTAAATAAGTGTTCGAGAAATAAAGAACTTTCTAGTAAATTCGTTGCAGTATCATCTATACATGTAGCCAATGCAGAGATATTTTAGTAAGCATAAGGTTAATATAAAACGTGACCTGACTAGCAAATTTAACTGTTTCTTGAACCTTAAAAAGTCTCCACATTTATCTCCTGTTAATGGAAACTATTTTTACTGATAAACTTCGTTAGTCATAACAACATTATATAATAGTAAGAAATCATTAATCGAAGAAACAAAATAGGAATTCATTACAAGGAATCAATAACAAAGAAAATATATATATATATATATATATATATATATATATATATATATATATATATATATATATATATATATATATATATATATATATATATATATATATATATATGTATATAAACTGTTATACCAGTATACCAGGAGTGCGGATTCGCACTCAACAACAGTTATGACATTATCGTGAACCTACCTATTGCATAGTTCCCGGTTCTGGGGTTGATTGATATACATCATTTAAGCTATCTTAAAAACCAGATCCACTAGATGCACCAACATTTTCTGGGGTATTGTTATAATTTCCTAGAAGATAATTCAATGAATATATTAAATATCTCATTTATTTAGAACTCCAAATAGAAGAAATCAAAATGTACTTGAACGAATGATGTGTGCAGAAGATAATTCTGTCATATAATTTAACATCCCAAAGCTTTATACCTTTAAGGAGCTACATCTATCTAGGGACATGAAAAAATAGTCGATTTTTGGGATGAATTTTCTTGGGAACTATTGATGATAAACATATTTTCTAAATTGAAGATAAATTTATTGTAAATATGGTGAAGTGAGCACAATTTAAGAATCTTTAAAACAGGAAGAAATATGCCCGCCAGAAATGGAGCGTTTATTTTGGCCCTGGTTTACGGTGCCCCTTCTGCTAAAACTGATCATCTGAAATCAAAGATGGTAAGCTATCATGAAGTTAAGTGCATACGAAACAGATTGATGATCGCTGTTTCCGAAAATTCATAAAAAAAACGGCAGATGGAACTGAAGTAGGAAAATTCGGTAAAAAACTCAATTATCGTAATTTGTTTAAACAATTTTGGTTATTTTTGAAAAATGCGATCGGTAACAACAGCCTAAAGCGTCAGTGTGCCAAATTTCAAATGAATCTGAAAATTATGAACATTTATAAAAGGCAAGCATCATTCACTATGTGGCAAATCTGAAGATTGTTTTGTTCAATGTGTCACAGGTAAAATAAAAAATTTGGGGCGATTATATAGTAAAGTACTAATGTCAATACTCTTTATTTCGAAATATTTTTTATTTACTTTTTTCATTATAATACCGGTACAGGAGTATACTCATTTTTACACTTCAACATTATTATTATTACGAGTATTACTTCTTTCGCAGTTTTTTTATTATAAAGGATAGTACAAAATAAAATCAGAATGTTAAGCTTGTTGAAACATTATTTTATAAATAGCATGTTAATAATTTTGTTCCCACTTAGCGCCAATGTCAGTAGCAAACTATTACATAATCCGCTACGCACAGAATAACGATAGAATTTATACTAATTTGAAGACCCACAATTTTATATTTTAAAATCACAGCATTTTTATAGCTGATAAAATTGTTCAAAAGTAAAGATTATGGTCACTTCAAATTCATCAAAGAATTTTACAATTTCTTTTTGTAAATTTACTAAAGTTTTTCAACGACAGAGGATATCAACATAGATGAAATGTTAAGTTTCAAATCGTTTGAACAGAAAAATCAATACATCAATATAACCGAATTTTATATGCATATAGTCAAAGAACCTGTTTTTTTTTTTTTTTTTTTTTTTAATAAAAAGATGTTTGATAAGCATTACTTAAAATTGGACACAGTTTCAGAAAAGGAGCCTTATATGTACCAATATTACAATACAAAATAAGCCACACATACAGAAAGAAGAACATGAAAAGGTATTAATGAACAAATAGAAATTATGGTTGTTAACCATCTAAATTTGACTATAAATTAATTAGATATGTTAATAATCTATTTAAGGATGCAAGTGGAAAGTCAAGTAAGAATAAATAATGTTACTCATTCAAGTTCATCTTTGAAATTAGCTTTTCCATTGGTTATGAAAAATTGTTACATAGGACATAAGAAAATATGTTTTAAAGTGCAAAATATAAATGGCAAAGCCAAATGAAAGGGGATGGTTTGTAAAATACTAAGAATATTTTAACTATATACATATATGGTTTTTAACAATATTAAACAAAAATTCATTTTAATGACCTTTTTTGTGGCTTTCCGTTCAGTATCCACTTTCTAAAATTACTCTATCCAAGTTGCATAGTTACTGATTTGGAAGACAGTTATGTTAGGAGATAACACTCTGTGCAAGTATTATTTATGAAGTATATTATTTTGTTCTATATGTGCATATTGTTGTATATACACATATAGAATTTGCTGTGACAATAAAATATGTTCTATATGTTACAAGTGGGTGTTTGCAAAGCAGTTAGATATGTGGACTGGAGTCGTTAATTGATAAAGTGGACTGGAGTCGCCCCTCCACTCTAAAGTGATGGCTTTAGTGTAATATTTTTGCACATGAAGATTAAGTATTTTCACCATTTTGTTACAAATGTACCTTGACATAATCTAACATTAAAAGCTGTAGTTTTGACAATAACATTAGATGGTTTTGTTGCAATAAAGCACAATAAGAGAAATGTCAATTTATTCACAAAAATGTCAGAAGTGGATATATGGAACAACAGTCTTTATCCATCATATACTACATTAATAAATTATACTAATAGGTACACAATAAATTACAAAAGAAAATAACTGTTTTATTTATTCTAATTAAGAGCTTTTGTTTCAACCACAACTTTAGGTGGCTTAGTTACATTAAAATAAAATACCATAGAAGAAAAACTTGTCAATGTACACATGACAACAATATAAAATATGTACCTAAACCAAAAGTCATTTTCTATTGATTCAATTTCTCCTATGTACCAAATCATACACATTACAAAATTTTCAAGAAAAACTAAGGCAAAAAATCCATAATAAATGAATGTTGCCTTTTTAAATCGTATTTTAAATTCAATTATACAGAATACATAGATTAATCCGATAAATAAGAAAAATATTGCTTTTGCTCTTTTCACATCATCTGATCTTACATCATATAACAGAAATGCCATTACAATTAAAAAGTGGGAACATAATAGCCAAAAAGTCTCTTTTATAAAAAAGTAAGCAAACACAGAAATTGCTAGAAAACGAGCGAGAAGGAAACAAAACCACCATAAAAATGCTATTAATTTCCCAGCCAGATCATCGTCTTCCAAACCTTTAACATAGATGATCCGGGAAATATTGAAATCTGGTTCTGATCTCTCAAGTAAAGCCGTTTCCGTTAATGTAGTAGTTTTTGCGAGTTCCACAATCGATTTCTCCTTTAAAAGGGTTCTTTCAAAATCTAAAAATAAACAATATTTAATATAACCATTCTCTTTTATGAATGAGAGTATATACTTTTACCTGATTCAGTTTCACTTGGTTCTGTATATGTTTGACGTTTGCCATGACTACTTGAAGTACTAGGTTCTAAATAAATATCACTGCTTCTCCTACGTTCAGAAAATCTTGCAGTTTCTACATTATAAATTTCTTCTATACTCGTATCAGTGCGTCTTTCAACTATTGACCTAGTGAAGAAAATAAAGAAAAATTTAGTGGCATGTTAATAAAGGACAAAGTTACCTCGAGTGGCTGAAATCACGTCTTAATACAACTGATGAAGGTTGAGATGATACTTTATACGATTTAAACCAGGGATACTGTTTTCCAGTCAATTTTTGTGCTTTAAATCTTTGATAGTATGTTGTAGTTATTGATATTTTAGCAAGGTTAAATATAATGCTTAATACTTGAGCGTCCACTAAAAATAATTTATTACATAGACTTCAGTTAACTTTGGCGATAAATACAAAATTAAAATAATACTAACCTGTTTGCTTATTCAGTTCAGTAGTATGTCTTAGTATTATAAATAGTTGTAACAGAATTTGTGG
Source organism: Rosalia funebris (assembly GCA_037954035.1). Classification (NCBI taxonomy): domain Eukaryota; kingdom Metazoa; phylum Arthropoda; class Insecta; order Coleoptera; family Cerambycidae; genus Rosalia; species Rosalia funebris. The sequence goes on along the minus strand of JAZFAV010000022.1, from coordinate 39,568,456 downwards.
CAGTGCATGTAGATATGATTGTAAAAACACATATAACTCAATAGTGCGAGCTGCACTGACTATGGTTGTGGCTTCCAAAATATCACGTTCAGTATTAGACCTTACTGCTTCAATTGACCAAAATATTCTTTCAGCAAATCTAAAATTTTGCGGGAATTAAATATAACTCAAATTATTATCTCAGAAAGCTTCCAATGTCAATTATGCACAAACACCACCGATATTGTTTAGAAGAATAAGGCATATAACACAAAACAAGTATAATCTATATAAGTAGCACTGCCCCTAGCAATGTTGGTGAATATTGTCTGTTTTTCTATCACAGCCGAAAAATTTTTGATTGTGGGTTGTCTAATTCATAGTTTTATATTTTTTCTTAGATTTTATACAGACAAAATAAATTAATGTAATTTTTTTCTGAAGCCATCTACAAAGCTGTTTCTTGGCAGTTTTTTTTTGGGAAAATACATATTTAGTCTATCCTGGTAACGTAACACCTTTTATTCTCCAAAGATATGATTATGTTCAACTAAACTATTAATTTTAAAACTGAAAATAATGGTTATAAAAAATGACATACACAATACGCTTAAAATGATGCGATGTTTACTGGACTCGATGATGCAGGCAGTATTAAAAAACTAATACTGCCCGCATTTAACAGTTGATGGAATGTTGAACTTAAAGACATAATTTCCCACAAAATTTTATAGGTTAATTATTGTATACCTCCACATACTCCAAACTGGAAATAACAAGTGTTCCATTGTTTTTATTAGAAACCACTTTACATTTCTTAAACCACAGCCCTCATAATCTGGCCATAATTGCCAGTCTGATATGAAGATAATGTAACTTCCCAGAACAGGTAAATACATGATGAACAACGTGAGTGAAGCCCAAATAGGATCTCCATTTTTATAATGGTTAACTATTACTGCAACATCACTTGCAATGATAAAAGTATATAACACACACGCACTTAAGGATGGTATTAGGTAATTAACTATTGCATCTTGATGTAAGGATAACTCATAACTTAGTAAAGTCCTTTTCTTTGAAGTATTTTTTGTATTAGCCATTTTTATTTCACATTTTGTAAATAGAATAGTATATTACAAATTAATGAAAACACTGTTTACTTTCTATATCTTATCTTTGTCTGATAACAATATGAATCAACTCTGATGAAACAAGGAAAATATTTAAAGTACCTATTTAATTATGGTTTGTTCAATATTAAATTTACACATAATAGGTTAAATTAAAAGACTTAAATGTATAAGTTTAAATAATGTCCAAATGGCATCAGGTGGCAGATTCTAAATCTCTTTCTATACCTTTTTACTTTCTATATCTTATATTTGTCTGATAACAATATGAATCAACTCTGATGAAACAAGAAAAGTATTTAAAGTACCTATTTAATTATGGTTTGTTCAATATTAAATTTACACATAATAGGTTAAATTAAAAGACTTAAATGTATAAGTTTAAATAATGTACAAATGGCATCAGGTGGCAGGTTCTAAATCTCTTAAATATAATGAGTGCTTTTCCAACATTTCTGAGACTGGTTCTTTTTTATTATATTCATCATCAAAACAAGATCCTAGAGCCCATAAAGAATCCAAATCATATGTTCTTCTTGCACTTTTTGAAAAAATATGTAGTGCAATATTTCCTAAAATAATAAAATAGATAAAGTACTGTGTAAGTAGAACAATTGATTATGATCATAACTAATGTACATGTTAATTAAAACTACTGTAGTCAATTAAAAATCATGTATTAAGATGGTGTTAAAGTTGATTGATAAAAAAATTATGCTTGTATTTATTCTTAAATTCAAATTATTTGTTAAATAACAAATAATTCGAATTCAATAAATTTAGAAACATTTATTTATAAACATATCATTTATTTATAAGTAAGTCTAGATTATCTAATTCCAGTAGCAATTGTTTTGATTAAAAAGACTAAACTTACAAAGGCTACATATAGTCAATAAAAAAATTATTGACTACCTATACTTGTAGTATATATTAATATATGATATTAATATAGTCTTATTTTATTAATTAGAAATAAGCATTTAATATACATATAATAAAAAGTAACCAAAATAGCTTCCCTGTTAAATAATTTTCATACATGGAAGATAAAAATTAAAATGTATACATCCAGAGAACATTTCTGATATTTCCTTCATACTACCCAATTTTTTATTAGAATGAATGGATTTGAATTTCAATGAATACCATTTTAATGTAGTTTCTTTTGAACCAAAATGCATACACCAAATATTTTGCTTTTCTATTATTGTAATTAAACATTTTATTTTGCATTAAAGCTACCATGTAGAACTAGAAACTTATAAAATATTAAAATTAAATAATATATATACAATTACAAATAGCATTTATATTATTCTCACAATGGCTTTTGTTTCCTTATGTAGTCATTACTTTTGTTTGGTTTTCAATTTTTAAGTTTGGTTTTCTGACTTCCTTATTCTAATTGTTCATTTATCAAATTTATTACTATTAGCATGTTCAAATTTCTTCATTCCACTTCCAAAATTATTAATAAAATGTGATATTAATAATTTTTATAAATGTCAATAAAAATCAAGAGTTGGGCATTCTTAAATTTTTAATATGACTTTATAAGCTCTATATGTTTGTAGTTAGCTACACAAACAATGAATGTGAAATAAACTCAAAATTTTGTTCAGTATTAGTAACATAAGATATAACTGTATTGATCTTATGTTTATCTATGTATAACCTTTATGCATAGACCCTTTGCTATTTATTTCCTGTCAATCAAAGCTTCTAGAATGATGGAATTTAACTTAAGTGAAGGAAAATTAAATTTTCTATGAGTACAAACACAATACGAAATATTAACTTAATTTTACAATTGTCAAATTCCAGAAAAAAAAATTACACCTTACAAAATTTTACTTTCTATTCCTGAGTTGTTACTCTGAAGATTACTATTCTGATAGTATTTATATTTCGATTTAATTTTTAGCAGTTCTATTCCCCAACATATCTTTAATAGTATTTGATTAATTTATTTTTAGTTTCCTGTTTTTACTATCTTCCTCAAGAAATGTACTAAATATTTAAAAGATATTGTAGGTACTCATATTAAAAACAATTTTATGTGTCATCACAATACGAATAAATAGTCATAATTCCACATGCTGGGCTAACCTAACTTTCTCAACATTGATAGGTAATATAGAATTTTGAGAATTTTAATTATTTGCTGATAGTTAAAAAATAGTCAAAATATATTAATCTGTGCTAATACTCCTTTGCAAGTTTGGAACAAAAATAGATAACAATTATTTATGTATATCACATACCTACATGGTTTTAGTATCAAGAACATTAAAAATCTCTCCTTAACTTACCTAAATCTAAAGCCATCCAATCTGTGGAATCTTTACCTTCCAATTTAGGAACTAAATCACTTTTATATCGTTTTAGTTTGTACACATGTCTGACAAACTGAGCTATAGCTTGCATATGCCTCGGAGATTTACCAGTTACTATACAGATATAATCCACATATTTTATTTCATTCGGAACTTTTGCTACAAATATATCTTCAGAGTTTTCACGTCTTAATACATCAACTAAATCTTCTATTTCAAAGACTCCATTTTCTCCATCTACCACCAAAACAAATAATAAACAACATTCACAAAATTATGTTGAAAATATTCCATTAAGAAAAAATAGCTCTACTAAAGATATCTGACCTAACGAAGACTTATAAATAATATTAATATTAGGGCAGATCTTTATATTCTGAATATTTTATATAATAGTATAGCATTTACATTCCAATGGAGGTAAATTTATAAACCAAATGGTACAAAATATGGAAATAACAATGATGTTATAAATATGTACAGTTTAAATAAAACTTTACAAAATAGCTTCAGCACAATATTACCTAAGTCCTATTAAAATATATTTGTGGATTCATACTTCACATGTACCACACTGTATCATAATAACATCTTAATAAATGAGGCACCCAGTATTGTAAACACTGAGATTGCTTATTATGTATTACTATCTAAATATTTCCTTTTATTTAATAAATGCTTAATACCTATATCAATAACTTCACTTACGTTCAAAATTTAAATCCAACAGTGGATCATCGTCCTCCAATATTTCAGCCTCAAGTAAACTGGCGTACTTTAATTTTTCCTCATAAACATCTAATATTACTTCTGATTCATTTTCTTGAAAAATCCTATACTTAGAACTCATATTACCCAGACGAGAACCATTTTCGGTAGTACAATTATTATTACTATTAGTAAGGTTATTATCTTCCACAGTTGATTTGTTTCGTTTAATTGCGTTTGATCTTATATTACATAAATAGGCTCTAGAGTTATACAGTCTACTAAAGCATCTTGATATTAACATTTTGGACAGAACGTGTTTTGTAAAATAAAAGACTACCTTTTTCAAATACAAAATTTTTTTTAAAGTTGTTACATCTTACACCACACCATAGAATGCGTTCCATCACACATCACAGATTAGGTGTACTTAACTCGTGAGCATGTATGACTTTTATCAAGAGACGCATCTACAGACATGGAGTATAGGCAAAAGATCTTATAATACTAGATACCAATACAGAGTACTTTTAAATAGGGGCTATTGTTGTAAACTTCTCCAACATACATATTTGGGCGTAAAATATTAACAATATGTACCTCTATATTACACTTTACCCCTACGAGAGAATGTTGGCATGTCTGTTAATATTGACCAGCACAGGCAACGTGGACGTTTGTCTTATCTAACAAATTTTAAGTTTTCTATTCAGTTTGGTTATCTTTTATGGGTTTGGTTTTCGTTTTGTAATTTTATATTTCAGATAATATCAGCTATATAACTTTTTACTTGTATAGCTTATGTATTTTAAAATCATTAAAATCAAGATTACACTATGAATGTAAAACAAACAGTCGATTAATCAAGTTCTCGACAAAAATACACTAAAATGATATTAATCATTAATAAATAGCAATTATTATGTTTTATTCATTTCTAAGTTCTCTTTAAACTAATACATAATACAATAGACTACGGTATTAAGTTAAATAAGCTTAATTCCAGTAATTAAATTAACTGTCATTTACTTTTTTTATATTACTTTTATTTGCATTTATTTTCCTATATTTTTTTTTTTTTAGTTTTTTTGTATTTACTATTTATCCTATCCAGTAATTCGATTCTTCTGTTAGGTGTATTATTTGAATAAATAAATATATGTGTATGGATTCAACAAATGTAGTTATAGCTGATGTTATAATATAACACAACCACTATAATTTTTAAATACGTGGGTATTTTTATTTTAATATGATATCTCTCTACTGGGATACGAAAAGGGATAGTGTATTACTATTTTTGAGTGTTCGAAGAAGAAGTTAAAAAAGAGATAAAAAGTACGTCTTTATCTTTTTACAACACGGTTGTGTGTTCGTATTGGTATTTACTATTTATAATATTCTCTGATAGTACCATAGATATTTTATTATAGGTTTTCTGTGACAGATATCTCACATTTATTCACGGCCTTTTCTCTAGTTAGACCGTGACCAAGAAGACTAGAGAACAGGAGACATAACTCGAGTGGTGGGGGTAGCACGAAAAGCGTCCGCACTGTGATCAAGTGGTGTGCTTCATCATGGCGGTCATTGCGTAGAACCGAGCGAGGTTATTTGAGGTTAATTTTTGTTTGCTGCGTTTTGAGCGTTTCCAGTTTTTCTGTTGAATATGTCAAAAGCGTCGAGATACTGCTGCGTTGAGAATTCTTCCTGCAAAAGACCTGATCATGGCTCAATTGAACCCGACATTTTGACAGTGTGAGAGAGAAACCGCGATAGACGAGGATAAACGGCATGCGCAGATCCCGCGCGCTTCTACGCGAGCCTGCCATATTGCCGACGTTTTTCGTACCACCCCCACCACTGATTTTTCGAGGAGTTATGTCTCCTTACTCTCTAGTCTTCTTGACCGTGACATTTATTAGCTTTGTTCCCGGAGTTCATCCGTGATCGGTTCCTGACAAATACACATGCGCAATTCAAATCTTAGAGTTCGCGGTTCGATATGTTAGGAACTTTGGACAATGCGTCATACGTTCGCGGAACCCTCCGGACAAATTCAGAACTAGTCGCAGACAAGTCAGACTGATCCGTGAACTGCAGCAGGGACTCATTGTCAGGGGCTACGAGCAAAGAGACAGACTTTGCTCGTAGGTCAGGGGACTCCTTGTCAGGCGTCTGCGTAATACACTCACGAGTTTTTGTCTATGAGCAGTAAGCTATTCCATGGTTTATCTGTTCATAACAAGTCAAGGATAGACAATAATTGCATCCACTTTGTATTCTGTCAGCACGAGTCAGAGAAACGTTCGTGGATATCAAGCTAAATCCGGCATAGTTCCTGATAACACACGCGCGTTATATTGTGCATGAACTTGTCAAGGATCCATTCAGGACATGTCACAGATCAGCTCCGCGAACAAACCTAATTGTTTTACGGTTCTTGTCTGTCTCTTTGCTCGTAGGTTCTTGGTAGATAGCACAGATCATAAACAGTTAGTAGATAGCACAGAGCACGAATCTGTGATAGATAGCACAGAGTACGAATCTATGGTAGATAGTAAAGCTTTATAATCTGTGGTAGATAGAAAAGATACCTATTATGTAGGTTAGGTAGTACCGGTGGTACATGTATTCGTAGTACACAGTACACACGACCACGTGTAGTATACGCCAAATTTGTATTGTAGTTTGAAGATGAACCTATAAATTTTAGAAAAAAAGTGATGATTAAAGAAGGCATTTCTTTAAACTTTAAAGGCGGGGGGACAATTAACGCCCATCGTCCGCTCTTTTCGGAAGATGGAGAGTAAGTTGTTCTACGTCTTTTATTTCATAAATTATAGTATGTCCATTTTAGGAGTATCTTTGTGTGCTGGAAAAATTCCTTGTTACAGTATAGCACAAAAACCGGAAAAGTTATTTACGAATATAAAGGATTTTCCAGCCGTGTGGTTGGTTTTAAATTTTACAATTATGATTCCTATAAGTGTTTGGTTTCTTGTTCTGAAAGTGGTAAGGTTATGGTATGGAAAACGATAACTCATTATAAGATTTTAGAACAAGTAAGTATGTTAGATAATTAATATAATACGATTCATCCATGAAATTTAAATTTTAGCAATTGCTTGTCCCAAAAATACAAACTTTTCATATCATTCCATCACAGAGAGAAGACGACCTGAAAGCATTGATATCTTATAAAAGTAAGGGTGGTTTCTCTTTTGCCAAAGTGAATATAAAAAAGAAAATTTTAAGGGATTACAATATTAAACTGAAAAAAGAACAGTATTTCATTGATACAAGTGGAGATAATTATTTTTCCCTCGTCAATAAAAACAACATTTATTTTATCAAATTTGACGATTCGAAACATGTACAAAGGTATATAATTTCATTTTTTCTACTATTAATACTGAAAGAAGGATCAAGAAAAAGGTGTAATTTTTATTAATGACCGTTGTATTTCAGATATACTATCGACGAAAGCCGCACATTTACATGCATAGCATGTCACCCATCGGAAGAAGTGGTTCTTACTGGTGATAATATGGGACGCGTTGTGGTATGGCAAAACATATTTTCAAAAGAAAAAACTCAGGCCGTTTTTCATTGGCACACATTACCTGTACGGACTGTGTGTTTTTCTACGTCAGGTAGCTACTTCTACAGTGGCGGTAGCGAGTGCGTTCTGGTCAAGTGGCAGTTTAACAATGTAAACGATAGACAGTTTGTACCACGTATCGCTGCAGAAATTGAACACATATCTGTAGCTAAAAACAATATTTATCTAGCCGTCTCCACCAGTGACAATGCTGTTAGGATTCTCGACTCTCAGTTGAACCAGGTGACTCTCATCCAACACCTAGTTTTAGGGAAACATTACGATAGCGGGATCATTTATGATCCAAGGACTAAAGCTCTAATCATGAATGGCAATCAAGGACATCTCCAGTTTTATTCCCCTACCGATATGTCATTGTTATACAGCGTAAGGAAAATTTTTTCATTGTGTAACCAAAATATGGTTAATATTTATTTATTTGCTTATTAATTGTCTTTTTTATATCCAGGTCGATATAGTCGGACAGAACAAAATCACTAACGAAAGGGGTTGCACGATACAAAACATAGAAATAACAAAAGTGGCAATGCATAAAAATGGTCTGTGGTTGGCTACAGTAGAGGAGAGGAAAGACAAAGAATATCACAATGAACTAAGACTTAAATTTTGGAAATTCGATGATGAGAAACAATCGTACGTAAAGCTGAAGTAAATGTGAATTTTTTTTCCATATTTGTCGTTTCAGGTTCGAACTGAACACTTCTGTAGAATATCCTCATGAGAAATCCATCAACAGCATGTTGTTTCAGCCTGATAGCAAAAGTGTTGGGTTACGTTGTGTGACTGTGGGCGATGACAAGAAATTTAAGTTATGGCAACTTGAGGATGTATCAACCGTTTACAGTAAGTAATTTGATCTCTTTCACTCATTATCAGTTAGTTTAAATCTGTCTGATTTAATTTATTGACAGCTAAAATAAGATAAAAAATGTAAAAGTTTGTATAAGCTTTACATCACCATTACCTGTGCTGTAGGGAAAGGCGTGGCGTGGAAGTGTTTCGGTGTAGGCTTCTTCAGAGATCTCCGTTGCTTTGCACTGTCATTCTCCGTCGATGGGTCTCTCATGGCCACCGGTTTCAACACAATCCTAACCGTTTGGACGCCAGACTCTTGCGAGCTCAAGTGTTCCCTAATCCATCCACTTCACAAAGAAAAAGTGAAACAAATTCAGTTTGGCTTCAGTAATCAGAGCCATCTTGTGGTGTCGGCAAGTGCCAACCAGGTGAGTGTCTGGAATCTGTTGACTCTCTGTATGGTGTGGACGGTACCCATCCACGTGGACATACTCATAGCGGACCCTCTGTCGACGCATATGGCTGTGATAAACCAGCATAGGGAAGGTTAGTAGGTGTTGTATGGGGTGATTTTGCGGTATGCGTCATTAGTTTGGTGTGTAGTGCTTCGTAAAAAAAAAAGTTTTGTCTTACAAATATACGTTATAAATAAAGTATCCCATTAATAACATATGTTTCTGGAGAGCCATATTAGATTTTAGTTATTTTCTTGTTTGAATATGATTCCAAAGTGGAATTTGGTAGGGTAATTTAGAAGATACTTTATTTATATAACTAATCCTAATATACATTTACACAAATAATAAATATAAGCGTGGATTTATGAAAATAATAAGCAAGTATCATGAATACGTGGACCATTGTTTTGTAAACCTTCTAGTTTATATACCAAAATAGTTACTGGTTACAATGGAAACTAACGATCTTGTGAATTTTTACAACTATTTCTTCCTCTGATATTTATAAGTAACACCAAATTTCCTTTCATCGACAACTTATCTCCATTAAAAATAATAAGCTTGCAAGCAAAAATCATCCTGTAATAAAAATAAGAACTTATTTTTTGTTATTCACCGCTACTAACAATGACCCAATTCAGAATACGAAGTGACATCATTAACATTTCTTTTTTTAGTGTATATTTTTTCACCCATGTCCCACGAACTGATATCCTCAAGTGACAGTCTCTTAAAAAAACAAGATAAAATAGTAGCTGCAGCCTTCATTCCCAGCAAGTATAGCAACGATACGCTACTGAAATGGTACGAACGGTCACATCTGTATCTCATCACCTCAAGTAATGTAAGTATATGTTAGTTGTTACATATTTAAGCAAAGATGGTGACGATGATGCAGTATGTGCATATGTTGATGTGTAACTGCAGTGGTTTAAGTGTGTTTTAACCGATTTTCATTTCTCAAAAGGGTATTGTCCTCTAGTTATAATAAACTCACTTATGTCTTAAGGGGTTACGTATACCTGAGCGCTGTGAAACGTGTGTATCTTTAAAAAAAGTATTTAAACGGTAATTAAATGAAAAAATTTTGATTTTATGTCTTTATTGAACTTTAAATTATAATTAAAAAATATATAAACAATTATTTTTCCAAAATTAACATTATTTTGTATGGGATAAAATGGCCCACTGATGAAAACTGATTCTCAAGCATCAAGAAATGAAAAATAATCTTGTAAAATAATGTAGTAGTTAGGTATTTTTTTTCCAAAATACAAAATTTATGGCCTTTTAGACTTTAGTGGCAATTTTTAAGCAAAAAATTTATGTTTAATTTTCATAAATAATTGTCTAATCAAAGGATTTTAAAAACCTCCCGTCATAATATAGAAAAACGTTCAAAAATATTGAAAATTGACTGAGTAATCTTCATGCCAATGCGTAAAAACATTGAAAACATTTTTGAAAAAAACGCATTTAAAGTTTTGAGTAGGTGAAAAAGTCAGTTAGTCTCCCATGCCAGCTTTGTATTGTACACCTTCTTCCTCCTGCATTGTCGTGTCATTTATAGTTTTTGTTTTTCTTTTATTGACCCTGGCTTTTGTAAAATTTTATCGATTTAATCCTAATGTGATAAAATGATTAGTATTTTCTTTTTGACAGTATGTGTGTGCTTCAATCCCTATGCTAATTCCAAACAATTCCAGCATTTGTAAATAATTATCGGCTCCATCATTAAACACAACTATACTCTTTGAAAGATGATAGTAAACTAACAGAATCGTAATCTACACAAATGAACCCAGAATCTATGAATTATTTTCTAAAGAAACCGGTTTAGAAGGAACAATGAAAAATAAACGCAGCTGCCGAGGGGCGTGGCAGTTACATTAGTCGGGTAACCATCCAGATCCAACAGGCGGTCACATTTATTGCTATAACTTTGCAATGAAATGGACTTTTCTTAAATTTGTTATTAAATAATTTTTAAAAGTATAAAGAATGCGCAGGAAAATCGGTTTTTTGAAAATTTCAGATATAACCTTAAGAATATAATCTTTCTTATAATAATAAATATAATAATAAAGATGAGAAGAAGAATTTCTTGTAGTAATTATAATAAAGATCTGTAGAGAGTAGTTAAAAGGTGCTTCAATTTTTGTAACTTACTAATGACAAAAACGAAACCTTATGAGAAGACATAAGATATATATTTTGAAAGCTTTACATATATATAATTTTAGGAGTTATATTGCATAAGTAGCAATGAGGTGGCTGAAGAGGCGTCTGACTTTGCCACGGACAATGACAAGTCTACCTTTAGCAAACTGATGCCCAACCACACAACTTTGGCTCAGTCGGTGACTCCCCACAGGCACCTATATGAGAGAGATGCTGAACATAAAACACTTAAAAAGGTAACGCTACATCTAGCTCGTCATGTTTATTATTATATACCGACTTTTTCAGTACTTGGAGGCTCCGATTCATACCATGGCGCCGATAAGGTATACATGTTACGGAATTCTTAAGTCATTGATTGTACAGAAGGATAATATGAGTTAGTAGATAAGTAAAAACCTGTTTGTTTTTTTTTTTTATTTATCTTTTATTCTATCCCTGCTCCTGTATCCTGTAATTGTCATATTATTAACTAGGTGGAAGTCTAGCTACAAGAAATTGCCACAAATAATTCATGGATTATTGTAGCTAGGTAAAAGTTACAATAATAATTTAAATAAACAAAAAACAGACAATGGTCGCTAAAATAATATAAAATTAAATGATGATTAAATCCCATTTTTCTAAATTCAAATTGTGTCCTTTTCAAGATACATGTCAAACCGATTTTTTTTTTCAAATTCCACAGACGGAGTGTTATAGAGAAGCTGAGTTTATGTTCCTGAGCATCGTTTTTTATTTTTTTACTTGAATATGGAATGTTGAAAGTGAAGTTTGGTAGGCCTAATTTATGTATACTTTATCAAACATCTTGACATTTGTATAAACATGATGTGTCCTTAAGTACAGATTGTTATTTTGGTAGTCAATTATTTGTCAAAAAATAAGATTTTTTTTTCTGTAAATATGTTTTTCTAAAACCTGCTCTTGAATTATATAATTCCTTTATCAAACATCTTTAATCACAATTGTTAATTATTTTCATTTAAATTTGATGCATTATCAGGGTACTTCACAAGTATGGCTTATTTTGATAAGAGATTCCTTGTCAAAAAATAAGGTCTTTTTCCTACAATTTTTTTCTAAAACTCACCAATATTGAGTTATACATTCCTGGAGAGTGATGCTAAAATTAGGTTTTTATTTTTTTTAACTCCAATGTATAAGGTAAGCCTTTAAGTGGTACACATAATTTTTATCAGTAGTATATTTTGCCCTATAAAACACTTGACATTTTTTTCATTTAAAAATGAATATAAGATTTTGCCCAATTTTTCTTTAAAACACCGTCACATGTTGGTTACCGCTGATTAAGACTTACTATTTTACCACAGAAATGCGGCGTTGCCAATTTACATTATTTAATTTTTCATTGATATATTTTTTTTATAATTGGATTTTTCACTTTATCTTACTGTGACCTTTTCTAAATGAGGAATATAGCAAATGGTTTTAGAAAAATACAAGAAACTGTCATTTCAGTGACAATGAAACAAAAAATTGTAAATATCCCACATTAAATGTAAAAAATATTTTCAACGATTAAAAATGACAACATTGATAAAAAAAATAGTAAATGGAATAGCAAAGTAAATACAAACACCTCATCAGGCAAAAATTTTAGCACACCACTTACATTTCACATCAATTCATTTCATCTGACCTTTTTATGCCACTTCATCTCGCATATTATACACATCATATACAGTGGTACAAAATTTATTTAAATTATTTAATAATAATGTTCTGTACGGAAGAACGAATATTAAATAACAGTCACTATTGAGGCAATAAAGCACAGAGACATTTTATTACTAAAGGCTCTTATTATATTATATTGGGCTTAATATCTTTTAGTTATTTTAGTAGTATTTATTTGTGTAGAGAATAATCGGTAATATTTTTGACAAGTGATTGTTATAATTATTCCAACATAATTCTATCAAGGCGAATAAAATACGCCTTTTATTTTAAATGGGCAGCTTTAAATCCGAGATACGCAAGAAATGTTTGAGTCAAATAGAATACATATATGAGCTAGTCTAAATGCACATGGCATATTATTCGTATTTGAAAACTGTTGCATGTTCTATGGGATTCACTGAACATGTTTTATCAAAAATGATTTAAACAATTTTTAAATCGACATATTGAACGTGACAGAGTGAAATCTGAAAATTTGTCAGTTTTGGACAAAATATTTTTAAACCAAGTATACAAATAATAAATTTACAGTGCTATTTTATATAGGTGTTATATGTTAGAACATATTTAGATATTAACAAAATTTTATTTTTGTTAATATAGATACTGCATCATCATAAGCAGAAATTAGAAGTAACAGCTCAAATGCAGAGATAATCAGCTAAAATTAATAACCTAAAGATGTGCTAAAAAAATTAACAAATGCAAATGTTCCACTTATCTTAATGTGAGGACTATTAATTATAATGGGATATTCCAATTAAAACTTATACCACCCCACTTAAACCATAGAGGTTGGGGATGTAAGTTTTCAGAGTTGTTCGGAGACTCAAGTATTAGTGAGGTTGTAATGTATAGTGAAAAATCTTTTCAAACTTGTACTAGGCTTGTAATAAAAATACTTGTATTGTATTTTATCAGGCACTTTTTAGATTATACTCCTAGGTTTCCTTGCGCTTTTTTAAGAAAACCTAGGAAGGTTTTCTTAGGAAAAACCATACATTTCAAAAAAAAAATACATATGAGTCTGTTTTTAGTCTCATACTTAAAACCTATGTGATAAACAGAAGCTAGTATTTCACCATCATGATAAAGAGGATAATGTTCACATAATCACGATGAAGAAGACAGATTTATGTTACTTTACAAGATTGCTGCAATTATTCTTAGCAGGTTTTTTTTTACTCAAAACATACTTCTTGAAGATATGTAGTAAAAAAAATTCAAATAAGGGAATGATCATATTAGATAAGTACTATAAGTATGTCTTATAGCAATACTAATATTGCTGTAAGGCAAACAAATAGACAATTAACTCATCTTGGTTTGGGTAGATAATACGGATAAATATTCTATGATTTTTAAAATTATTACATGCCACATAATTAAGCTTGTAAGTTTACCATAATCGTTAAATAACAATGAAGTTGACAGGTCTCAGTATAAACAATCCAAAGATAATCTGAAATTTATTGTATAAAAGTAATGGCAAAAACAAAACAAAGATAGCTTTTCTTCTACATAACTTTTTTTAATGGGGCACTTAAGAATGATACATACATTATCACTGCTCAATTTCAGTTACACCAAAAACGCCTTGCAAAAGTCTAGCTGAAAGATTTTGATTATAATGTTCTTTATCTCCAACATAAACGTATGGTAATCTCATAACCCAATAAGCTGACTGAGTCAGTTTTGTAGGCCCATCCACAGTGCTTATGAAAATAGGGGCGCCTGGAGCTGGTTGAACCTGAGAATTGAAAATGTTTATTTTAATATTCATTTAAAATAATTACTTGTCTTTGTATACACTCTAAGCATTCTCAATTTATCACAAATAGTTGCATAATTATGTTCTCAAACAATATTTGAAGGTATGAATCGATAAACATACAAGTATAAACATGAAATATGTAGTATGTATGGAATAATAGAACAAAAATAACAAATTGTATGTGCAGCAACATAAAAATAAGTAAAAGGTTAAAAATTATTGTAATAAAATTGTTTATATAAGCTTTAAATGCCGCAACTAGAGCACGCCACAATTATCCCATTTCATGTGCGACTCGACAGGTGGGTTTAGCGACGCATGGTACGCGACACTATAGAAGCTCTAAAAAGAAGGCGCTTACAATATACATCTATTGATATAATATAAATAATGTGTTGCCTATAAAATTTCGCAGTTTATATAGAGTCGTGCGCTATGCATCGGCAAACCCACCCGTCGAGTCGCACATGAAATGGGATAATTGTGGCGTACTCTAGCCGCGATTATTAGATAATAATCAATGGCACTGGTATAAAGATTTACAAAATTTTTATGTGTTATTATATAAGATAATCAAATATAATCATACATTTTAATATTTTGTAAAAGCTTCATTACATTAGGGAAATTATTCAATAAACTTAAATTTTCTTTGATATCAGCTTTAAGGTAGTATCATTGGAGGGTTTTACTATATTGTACTATGATTGTTATTACATATACTATATATGTAATATACTGTAATAGTTACAAGATTACCAATTACTGCACCCATGTGTAGCATGAATTTCCAATTATTAGCCTTCTGAAAAGTGATTTTGCTTCGTCTGCTCATGGGTGGCAGATTGGATGTATTAATTTTGGGTTGTATTGAAGACAATTTTGTATTGGAGTGGATCCAAATACCTTGCTATTTATTTATAACTTTGCTAAAAAAAAAATTAATTTTTTTCATTGCTGGACTTCTTTTATAGATAGATTAGATGCTAGAACATCTTTGGTTACTTGGTCAGGTCCGTGACACCAACATCTGATAGTACTCAAATTATGATAATGGACACTTTATATGATAACAAGTGTATCAAGTCTCATGTATATCTGATGCCAGAGGACTTTGGGTGTACATGTTTTTTATAGAGTGAATACATGCAAGTGAATCTACATACTGCAATTCTCTCATTCACATTTGTGGTAAAATCTGATGTAGTAACAGAACAGCTAACACCTTTTACATTTTTTAAGGCATCAGTAGATAGGACATTAGTAAATGGTTCAATGGAGTCGATTCATTCTGAGAAGGTTTGTTTGAACATAATATTGGAAGTTTCGTGCTTCTTATATTTGCATAAAGATATATCAATGGTAAGTAACGTTTTGGTCCAATAATGGAATGGATAAAATATGGTTAGATATCTTAGCACAATTGGCGTCACTGAATACGTGTTCTAATATATGTAGGACTGAGTATGGTCTCTTAGGGCAGGAAGACATTCAGTTAGCTGATAAAATATGAAAAAATAAAGTTGTCCACGCCGTAACAAAAGAGAGAATTCATCAGACTCACAATAAAAAGATTCAACAGGCCTAAACCTGAAGGGTCCTAGACAAATACATAGTGAAGAGTTGTACCTTAAATTAAATTTTTTAGGTTAAAAGGGCACGAGAAACTGTAAACTAAACTGCGATAATCTAGTTTGGAGCATATTAGAGATTTGTATATTCTAAGGAGAGTTTCTTCTTGACGCCCCAATGGTGGTGTGATAGTATATTTAGCATGTTTATGCGAAAAGAGCAATTTTTTATGTCCTGGACGTATTATCTCCATTTAACCTTACTATCAAATGCTAGTCCTAGAAGTCTTTGGTGATTTATTACTTCTAGAGGTATACCATTTAAATTTATAGCTGGCTCGTTATTTCCTCCTTCTGGTGATCTTAATAACCTTGGATTTGAAGGTAGAAAAACCATCATCATTCACCAGATCATTTACTGAATATTGGAGTAGATCGCATATAGTTGAGGTAAATTTTCCTATGCAGTAAAGATTTATTTTTAAAATCATCTGTTTAGAGAGTATATTTAACTAGCTCCCACTCAGAGAAACATATCGTTCACAGCTAGTTTGAATAAAGTAGTGCTCAAGATGGAACTCTCAGGCCTGTAAAGGGTGACAGCACCTAATCGCAATATTTGGGGGTTCATGTATACAACCACCAACATATATAAGTTATTTCTAATGACTTTTACACAAATGAATATACAATTTTGCTCTTAGTTTCCGTATCAACTTCTATCCTGTATTATATTGGAAGCACCCTTTTAAAACTCAATTTAACAATAGTCAGGATTCTGTGTGTTTTTTTGCCACTAAAAAAATTTCGCTTGTAATTTAGCTTTACCCTTGAATAAGTTTGGTAGTCCTTTGCCTTTACTGGCTAGATGCTGGTTTACGAGTATATGGTTGCAACTATACATATAAACAAGACAGTTGTTTTGTACTTTAGGTATCATTTGGTATGTAGTGTAATTAGTAATAAGTAAGTGTAGTATGTAGTGTAATGCATATTTATGTCAGCTAAATTGAATAATGTTCTATTTTAACAATAAAAGAAAAATCTCACCTTTATGGAAATATAAAGTAATAATGAGTGTACTTGTGTGTTCTTGATTTGACAGCCTGTCTGCAGAGAAATAATTTTATACAAGTTTGGAATATAAGAAATTAAATATCATTATCATATTACAGATTTTTTTTTATGTAAATTAAATAAAAGTATATGTTATGCATTGAATGTCCGAAAGTATCTTTTACAAGGCCAATATTTTAACTATCACAAATGCTGTTAACTTTTCGGCTCTTTTTATTCCAGGTTATTTGCAATCAAATCCATTTTTGAGCATTTACTTTTTAAATAAAGCACAATACCATAACATGGAGATTTGGTATTAGGATAGACTAAAAGCCTACATAACTTAAATCGTGGAGATCGTCGATCGACTACATGAATGGTTCTCAAAATATGAGACTTTTAAATATTTAGAAAAATATTTCTAAATATTTAAAATTTAACACCATTAATAATGATGATATTAAAACATATTTTTCACTATAATCCTTTACCAGGTGTAGGCATTAAACAGTCAAAATATATCTACAATTTGTACATTATATTATATGTTATTTGGTAAGTATTATTAACTATCAATTGCATTTATAGTACAAAATTCTGGATATACAGTTTAATTTAGAAGCTTTGCAAACTGCATGTATTACACATACAAGTATATTTTTCATTCTCTGAAAATAAATGATTTACTTATTACCTTTGGATTTAAGATACAATGAACTGGAGCTTTAGGAGTCACAACATGTATGCGCATCAACTGCGCTAATTTACCAGCTCTACAGGCACATGGATAATACAAAGGCATATCACTCTCTGCAATTTTATGGCCTGTATCTTTCACTATGCTACCAGGTGTAGCTTTTAAAACCCTGTCTGGTGCTGCTAGCATAAATCTATGTCCAGATGAACATTCGTATTCTACGCCAATAAAAACCTTGACACTGAATTGAGGTAGACTTCCAGTTGGGCGACCTCTTCTTCCTCTTACAGCATATTTGCTAACATGTGGCCAGTTTTGTTTTGATTTTGAATAAACAGTAACATCCCACGGTAACAAGTAGTTAGTAGCACTTAAAAAACCTGGATGATGTGACTCGGATAACCCTAAGTTATGGCTATACAATGATGAAGCTCCCAAACAAACAAGTGACCAACTAGAATATACGGGAAGTAAACCTGGAGGTGAACTAAGTGTTAGCATTCCTGGCAAATATTCCGTAGTGCTAGGTTGGCGGACTAAGCCTCTGTCAACTTCAGGAGTTAATTCTGGACTTCTGTCAGATAGTACTGACAAAGCGTCTTCTGTATCATTTAATGTTGCTGCTTTGTATTCTTTTATGGATGGCTGAAATATGGGAAAATTTATTCTTTCTAATTTATTGCACTGACACTCTTTACTAATTTGCTGGTAAAACAAGTAGTTAGCTTGTTTGGCATTATATGGATCTTCTCTTGCTCCTATTTTTCTACCACAATCACATACAGCTGAAATCCAAAAAAGTAAGCATTAGGTTTAAAATAATAGAAAAATAATCTTTCTGGTAACTACCAATTTGGTTTTTTCCAGAAAGATTTTTACTACTTTCAACATTATACTCCAGGAAAGAATTTATGGGGACTTTGGGCGAGCTCGGGTATTAAATAATGATCCTTTTGACCCACTACTAATCAGTTAATTATCTGCTAACTGGTAATAGATGTCATGTAGTTTACTCTAACTGGTAGTATAACATCCTATCTGAATTACAGCCATGTGGTGACTAATCGGTAACAAGATAAAAGGAGCTTTTAATAGCACAATATAGTAAGTCATATGTATAGTTTAACCAAGATAAGATTTAAAAATTAAAACTATTACTATATATGTATACCTAAATATTCCATACACGCATTGGCATCCGCACCCAATTTAACAAACAGAACTATCGCAAAAAAAAACAATAATTATTATAACCAAAATAAATATTCAAATATCTATCATTAATCTTCTGACACCTTTGATCTTGAGCAGGGGTATACTACTATGGAAGTGTGACAAAAGTGTGGTAAAAAAAATTTATTTCCTAGTGGCGGCGCTGCCATCGGGATTGTGTTGCTTTCTCTTTTCAACTACGTATGTCCTTCTCTGTTTAGTCTACAGATGGACAAGGAGAGGTATAGCGATTGAAAAGAGAGGGCAAGATAATCCCGATGCCAATGCCTCGAGTGGCCGTTTACGTCCTTTGGCACTGTTTGCAATTGCGGCATATAGGAAGTAGCATACCCCTGAACTTGTTATAGTATTCTTCACCATGTTCTTTAACACAGTTGGTAAGATATTCCTTACAGTATTTTCTAAATCTTCTAAACTAGATTAGGTTTTCAAGGGTCCAATGGGGTGATTTCAGAGGTTGCCTAATTATATCATTAATACCCATCCACATATCCTCAAAATTCGCTTTTAAATATTCAACAACTTGTTTGACATTAAAGGGGGGTATGCTATTCGGTTGGAAAACTTATTTATTTACTATCTAATAATGATAAGTGGAAAATAAAAATTTTCTATTTATTTTTAAGGATAATCAAATTTCTTGCTCAAATTAACTGATCAATGAAAATAGGTTCACAAAACGTACACCAATTCCCATGTTAAATCCTTGTAAGTCTTATAGTACCTATCCTAGTGCCTTGTATAATTACATCATAATGGCATTAAACATGCCATTATGAACGAAACAAAACTTATTGGCATAAAATATTTTATAGAATATTCCATTAGAATCCCAGATTAAAAAAACTGCAGTGCTAGAATATTGTCTTTAATGTGTATTTTTATATCTTAAAAATAACAAAGATGATTTTGATATCCTTTTCATTCATAAAGATCAAGAACTAATAATTATATTCTACCATTACTTACACGACTTACAGTAGGAAAGTCATGAGTAGACAGGAATAGACTCGATTCTGAGAACTTTAAGTATGATACAACCAGAGTTTTATATTACAAGTCTATTTTCTTAAAAAAATTGCACAACTTTTGGCACATTATGTGAATTTACAGAGATTATAAATTTCAGATTAGCAAGTTTTTCTTTCTCGTTGATGTAATTACCTGCCCATTACAGTTCGGTGCGGTATTAGGTAATTATTCTTAATTTTAGGTAATCGTTCTTAATGTATTTTTCTCTAATTCAATATTAAATATAGTATTAAGATAAACAATACAAAAATAAAAATAAAGCCTGGCAGACAGGTTAGAAAGAAAGGAACGACTCATTTCAGTTCATACTACAACACATTTTGTGGAAAGACTTTCTGGAAAATTGATTTGCTGTTTTTTTTTTAGTTTATTAAAAAACAAACCTTTATAAATGAATCCACTCATGTGTTCTTGATCTATAGAATGTTTGGGTAATTTGCAAGGATTTCCAGTCATAGAAGCTGCTTCACACTGTTGTCTCCCATTTTCCCAATGTACCTGGCACTCAATCTCTAGCTGTGCAGCATATTGGTGAAAAACAGGTCCTCGCGCTTGTGCTCTAAATAATGCCAAAGCAATACTTAACCTTGCCTCATGTTCAGCTTTTGCATAATGCGGTGGTAAATTTTCTTGATATCTAGCCAAAGCCAAAGGTAGAACTTTCAAACAGCGTTGTTCAGAGAAACGAGTATCGGTACATAGGTGTGGGATTAATTTCTTCTTCATTATTATATCATATATGATTTTTGTGACATCTATCCATTGTTTTAACACAGGTAACTGAAAACAGAAATAGGTAATATTATTAATAAATAATATAATGTAAAAGTATATAATTTATTATAAATGATAACGAAGTGAAAAAGATAAACGATGGAAAGACTATTACAGTGATCTGTTGACAGAAAATAGAAGAGAATATCTGGACACTGGCTTAACCAATAGAGAAATAGAAGATAACACAATAGAAGAAATTACTCTAGAAGAAGTGAAGACGGAACTAAAAAAAATGAAGAATAGCAAAGCGCCGGGACCAGGAGATCTACCTATCGAGCTACTGAAACATGCTACAACAAAAGTACTGGAAACGATCTGTACTATATTTAATAAGTGTTTGGGGGGAGAACCGATACCAACGGACTGGAAAGTATCCATTATAAATACGATATATAAGAAGGGAAACGGAAGGAAGTGCGATAACTACAGAGGTATAAGTATAACTTCATCAACCGGAAAACTATATGGAAGAATCCTTAATACAAGAATAGAGAAAGACATTGAGGAAATGGAGGAACAAAGCGGTTTTAGACCAGGAAGATCCGGTACAGATAATATATTTACCCTGAGACATTTAGCGGAAAAGTATCAGTCAAAAGGAATGGAACTTCATGTAACTTATATAGACCTAAAAAAAGCATTCGACTCCGTCCCGCTCCAGAAATTGTGGACTGCACTAGAAGAATCGGACATCGACACGGTATATATAAGCGCAATTAAGACCATTTATAGATAAAATCAAGCTGTTGTCAAGGTTGGAAAACATACCTCGGCCCCTTTCTCACCAACAAAGGGCGTGAAGCAGGGATGTTGCCTCTCCCCCACCTTGTTTAAAATTTACTTAAATGCTGCTCTAAAACAATGGACTAGAAAGTGCAGCCCGATGGGAATACGCTTAGAAAACAGTCACCTATACACCATCCTCTTTGCGGATGATCAGATAGTAGTAGCAGAGGATCAGCAAGATATGTCATACATGCTCAATAAATTTATAGAAGAATATAATAAATGGGGCCTAGAGGTAAATTCAGAGAAAACACAGTATATGGTTATAGGAGGTAAAGGAGAAGACATAGAACTGGACAGCGGGATGATAAAAAATGTGACCGAATATAAATACCTTGGGGTTACAATTTGTGAAAATGGGAGAGACGACAAGGACATCAGGGAGAAGATGGCTAAAGGAAGGAACTTGATAAAAACACTACATCCCATCCTGTGGAAAAGTAATATTACAATTAAAACAAAAAAGAATATTTTTAAATCAATAATAGAACCAGTCATGACGTACGGATCAAAGGTGTGGGTTACAGGCAAAAATATGAACCAGAAAATACTTGCAGCTGAGATGTCGTATTGGAGAAGATGTTGCAGGTTAACTTCATTAGATCATGTCAGAAACGAAGATATTAGAGAAAGAATGACAGCTACAGACACTATTATAGATACAATAAACGAAAAACAACTAAAATGGTACGGACATCTAAGACGCATGAACGCAGAAAGAATACCACAGAAAATCTGGAATTGGACCCCATACAAACGAAATAAAAGTGGAAGACCACGCAAGAAGTGGATAATGAATATTCACAAAGGAATGGAAGAACGAGGACTACAGGAAGGAGACTGGAATGATAAAGAGAGATGGCGCTTAGGATGCGAGATGATGCTGCAAAACCTCGCTATATATATATATATATATATATATATATATATATATATATATATATATATATATATATATATATATATATTATATATATATATATATATATATATATATATATATATATATATGTATATATATATATATATATATATATATATATATATATATATATATATATATATATATATATATATATATATATATATATATATATATTATATATATATATATATAAATGATATTTACTTAATAATTCACAATTAAACTCTCTTAGTACCTGCTGTATAATAAAAGTTTAATAACCAGAATATGATGAAACAACATATTGAAACATGACTGATAATATATTTAGATGGTCAGAGCTGAATTTAATTATAAGTATTAAAATGGAGTAATTACAAATGTATATTACATGATTTACTAAAAACTATAGGGAAAAAGATTGTCCATTTAAGTTAATAATATTCTTAACAATAATATTATTATTATACCATTAATTATAATAACTATGTAATTATGAATAAATGATTATTAGTTGCAATTTTTTAACACATTTACCTCGAAATGTAAAGGCTGAGTATGTTGATGTCTTCCAGAGCTAACAGTATCATCAAAGCCTTTATTTCTAGCTTGATGTATGTGTACTTGCAAGAATTTCTTGAAACTTTTTTCTGAATTTGGTTGACTTGAATAAGGTACTTCAACTTGCATAGCTCCACCTGGTTGACAATCAAGTAAGAGACCCCTGACTGTATCACCTAATCTATCAGGGGATTTATCTTGTGATATGTACACAAATTCTTCATTTAATGGAATTGCAAATAAAGAGCACCTGTAAAATGAGATTTGTTATCGAAACAGTTATAAGGTATATAAATATTAAATTGCGATTAACACTTACCCAGTTGTACTAATAATACGAGTTTTTTTTAGAATATGGTAAATTTTATCCTCCAAGTTGTGCTCTAGTTTTTTTATGTTGCTCACATTTTTTGGACACCTTTCAAAATAGAATATTAATCTAGGTGTGCATGGTCGGCCATTAGCAATCCATTCGGAACCAATATCAACTGATTTGAGATTTTCAGTTATCTTATCGAACAATTTTTGACTACAAATAAACAAAAATGTATAATTTCATGTCTTGTTTTAATCCTTATTTTTTTACACATTTGCATAAATTACATATACGAGTACATAACTATTTCATTGAAGACAGCTTAGGACAACCCTCTCCCAGGATTCTACGACACCATCAGAACATGATGAATGTGAGGGACACCATTTATCATGAACTTCTACGATTAAATGTGCGATAAACCATTCTCAGTATTGTAATAATTTTAACATACTCGTGTTAATGTAAGTACCATTTTCACAGGATGTAGTTACGAATTTGTGTAGAGAATTTTGCAAAAAATTCTCTCAATATAACAAATTTTTAATATATTCAATTATTTATGGCCTTAATAGGACCCGAATAATTTTGTGGCATGGCCATTTCATGTAATAAGATGTCCATAAGTTCCCGCAACAGAAACTGACAAAACAATTAATAAAGGAATGAACATCTAAATTTACAGAAGACTTACTTCGGCAAAAAAAGAAGACTATCAGAATAATAGTGGATCTTCTAATTGGACACTGTCGGCTTAATACATAGGCATACTCATATGAGATGAGTCTGATGGGACTCAGATGAGGCAATATATAGATCTTATTAAGAAGAAACCCCAGTACACGTGCCAGTGTGAAGCCTGATACTTTCAAGTTTTGAATTAATTTGTGAAGAGACACCAAAGGTTAACAGCTGCATGAGCAGGCCCTTATCAAGCTTATGAAGTCTGAGCCAAAAAATAAAGCTAGATAAAATGTTCTAGGAAGACTTAACAGTAGTGGCCACAATAGATCCCAAGGAGTAAGAATCAACAGGAATAGCTACAATACATCATAAGGTCTGTGTCAAAGGCCTAGAGGTCTGAAATCTGAATCTGATTCAGTACTTACTCAAAACGACTAGTATCAATGGAGTTACAAAAAAAATTATTTTGAAAATGGATATCAACAAGATATACAACAGATTATACTCAATAGATGGTAAAACGAAATATTTTAAATTTGCTACAATATAGGTTTTCCTCAATAGATGAGATTTAAATAAAAAAATTATAGGCATAAAGTACTTACCTAAGAGTATCAATTGCTTTAAAATACTGTATATAATTGGTATCAAAAGTTGTTCCAGGATGAGAAAGAATTACAATATGACTAACATAAAGAAGGAAAAGTAAGGCACGAGCAAAACTACTTCGAACTTCATCATATACTGCTAAAAAATCAGTACAGTTACGTTCACATTCACATTTTTCACTTAAATGTTTATAATGTTTAATAAAAGTGTCTGTATCTAATAAACTCTGTAGATGTAAATATATTATTTGATGTTCTTCATCATAAAAGCCATCAATTGCAAACTAAAAAGATTAAACAATTATCTATATAAATATAAATTAATTGATAAAACCATTACCTCTTCAGAGCTACTATCAGTAGTAAATACTCTCCCAATAGGTTTAAACTTAAGCCCATAAGAATTATATGCACTTTTACCTACTACTGCAATAATTACAATTTTATCGCAAGATAGTCCCTGCAACTCACTAAAACACTCATTTATTTATTACATTTCAACCATCAATTAGATAACTTACTGCAAGTTTTCAAACTTTGGAATTGTAAAAGTATTTCTCATATTCACTTTTAGTACATCCCTAAAATAAATTTTAAAATGAAAATTATGCTTTAGTACTAGCTAGTTATTATACTGTAACAGTAACCTCAGAAATGTGGTGACAATTTGTTTTAAAGGTTTATTATCTTACTGTTAATATCTAGCACTATTAATATCTAACTACTAGCGTTATTTATTAAATACTGATTTTTCTTTTTTTTTCCTAATACTAATATAAAACAAAAAGAGAACATTTCATATTTCATCAAAATTTAAATTTCATTTTGACGTTAATGTCACGACTATAACCTACATTCATAACAATAACAAAACAATAGGAGATTTCGATTGATTCTTACACATTTCTCTCTATGGCCATGACCATACTTGCCATTTTTGTTCATTACATATGTGAACCGAATATGCATTGATTTTCAGAGCATACAAAAAATAATCCAGATCCTAATCACTTCACCTGTGTAGCTGCGTGAACAATAACAATACCCTTGGATGTTCATGTCAGGAATATATATATATATATATATATATATATATATATATATATATATATATATATATATATATATATATATATATATATATATATATATATATATATATATATATATATTTTTTTTTAAATGTAGACATATTGAGGGATCAGAATATGAAAGATAAGTTCCAGGAGAAAACAGATCAATTAATAAATAAAGCGAGTAATGACGAAATCAAGAACGCAGAAACTGAGTGGGAAGGTATCAAGAATAGTCTAGATTCCACGGCTACGGACGTTTAGCTTATAACAGACGAGACGAGGAAGGACTGAAAACTTATAAGGCAATAAAGTGGGAAATCATTAGAAAATGTAGAAAAGCGAAAGAACAATGGATAAAGGATAAATGCAAATAAGTAGAAGATAGCTGCAAATAGGTAAGACCGATGAGGCTTACAAATAATTAAGAGGAACTTCAGGGATATAGGAACAATAAGTAGAAATGTTAGGAGTCAATCGGGGGACATACTGATCGGAAGAGAAGAGAAAGCGGATAGATGGAAGCAGTACTTAGGAAATTTATATGAGGGTCAGGAATTAGGAGAGATATTAGAGGAAGAATCTAGCATCGATAGGGAAGATGTAGGAAAACCTATATTGAGAGAGGAATTTGAAATAGCACTAAGGGGGCTAAAGAACAATAGAGCGCCGGGTGTAGATAAAATACAGGCGGAAATTTTGAAATGTGCGGGACAGAAAGTAGTAAATAGGATGTTTGAACTGGTAAAATACATATACGAAACGGGCGAGATGCCGGAGGATTATAAGAGGAACATTATCGTTACTATACCGAAAAAGAGAGGAGCCGACAAATGCGAGAACTTTAGAACGATTAGCCTAACTTCCCATGCGTCAAAAATCTTAACTAGAATAGTGCAGAAGAGGATGGAAAATAGAGCGGAGGAAATACTAGGAGAAGACCAATTCGGGTTTAGGCGAAATAGGGGAACTCGCGAAGCTATTCTGGCGCTAAGAGTAATGTTAGAGAAAACAATAGAAAAAGGAAAGAACGCTTATATAGGATTTGTAGATTTAGAAAAAGCTTTTGATAACGTAAGATGGGAAAAAATGTTCGAGATACTAAAGAGCGCGGGAATGAAGTATAGAGATAGGAGAGTAGTACACAATCTATACAAAGAGCAAACTGCTGTTATAGAAGTAGAAGGGGAAAAAAAGGGAAGTAGGTATTAGGAAAGAATTAAGACAAGGATGTACGCTATCACCACTAATTTTTAATCTGTACATCGAAGAGGCGATTAATGTGGTAAAAGATAGAGTGGATTTCGGGATTAAAGTACAGGGGCAGAAACTAAAAATGCTGAGATTCGCGGATGATATAACAGTATTAGCATCTAATAAGGCGGAATTAGAATCAGCATTGAACGAAATGGAGGCAGTGTTGACAGAGGAATACGGAATGAGGGTGAATAAAAACAAAACTAAAGTGTTAGTGTGCAGAGGGCGCGAGAGCAGAGCAAAAACGAAAGTACAAATTAATAATGAAAGATTGGAGGAAGTTAAAGACTTCACTTATTTAGGAAGTAAAATAAATTGGGATGGAAGAAGCGATAAAGACATAAAACAAAGAATAGAGCAGGGTCGAGTAGCTTTTAACAAAAAGAAAGCACTTTTATGTTCGGAGGTAATAAACTTAAAAACAAGGAAGAGATTTTTGAAAACATATGTATGGAGCACGGCACTATACGGTTGCGAAACCTGGACGGTAGGGGAAGCAAGTAGGAAGAAATTAGAAGCTTTTGAGATGTGGTGTTACCGAAGAATAATGAAAATACAATGGACTGATAGGGTTAGAAACGAAGAAGTATTGGAGAAAGTCGGCGAGAAAAGAAGTATGTGGAAAAACATAAAGAAGAGAAGAGATAGAATGGTAGGCCACTTGCTGAGACATGGGGGAATAGTCCGCGATATTTTGAAGGCAGAAATAGGAGTGAAGAAAGGCAGAGGTAGGCCTAGATTAGACTACTGCTCGCAAATAGTAAGGGATGTAGGTTGTAGCACAATTAGCGAAATGCGTAGGTTAGCACAAGATAGGAGAAGCTGGAGGTTAGCGTCCAACCAGTCTTAGGACTGATGACCTCATGATGATATTTTTTTTCTCCCAGACCAAAAATCAACTCACAACGTTCTCGGTGTATTTCAAGTTGCTCATATTTATTTTAGGGTTATATAAAAACTTACTAATTTCTTCTTAGCTTTTTTATATATTTCGTTATTCGGAAATTTTGCATATCCTGTCAAATAATTGAGCAAGCTGACTAGCAGTTTAACTGGTTTGGATCAAGCAAACAAAATTATCAGATTATCTAGGGTCCGCCAGGGAGGTATGGTATTTTTGAGACGACATTTATGCACTCCTGCGTGAAGCGAATGTTTTCAGGATGGTTGATATCTATTCGTTGCGGGATGCCATATTCCAGGAGCTATGGAGCCGCGGTCTGTGGCACATCGTGTATTTATTTTACAACACTTTCATTGAAACTGGTCGTTCTGTGGTGCTCTCTGGTACGTTTCCCTGAGCGCCTGATTTCGTTGCGTGAGGATGTGGAATGGCCTCCTCGGTGAACAGACTTGTCACCTTGTAATGACTTCTTAATTTAGCTTGTAAGTAGCCCCTTACAAGCTAAAGCCTACATAGACAAACCGCGAACTCTTGAAAATTTTTCCGAAACCATAACGAGTGAAATTGAAATGATTCATCGTGCCATGCTCGAAAGAAATATAGAGTTGACTTATGTTATGTATTCTTCAATGGCAATACACCACTAATGTATAAAAACAATAAATTTTGAAATTTGTTCAAAAATAAGCTTGTCATTCTTTTCAAAAACACCGTACCTTCCTAACGAACCCTATACTTAAGGATTAAAAGAAAGAATTTAATATTTAATTTTAATATAAAGCAACTGAAATTAAATACAATATTTGAATTTTAAATTAATGCAATCAAATGAATATAATCAGAATTTGTTCATTTTAGGCTCAAAATGGTGAATTGTTCTGGTTAGCCTAATTATTAATTAGCTTAGTTATAATTAATTTAGTTATACCAGTATATTAACTGTTTACAAGCCTATGGAATTGAAGAAACATTTCATGGAGAAAATGAAAAATCTAATTTACGTTTGCAATTCTATTGCAATATTGTGTCTCATTTGTTTATTTTCACTGTATGGGATTTATGAAATGACAATCACAGGACTTACGACAAATAACACAGTTTGAAAATGTCATAAAACAAAACAAATATTTAATTATCACCGTTCAGCCATGTAGAGCAATATCTACTGAACGATAGGAATGTAGCCATCAGTTTGGAAGAATGCAAACAATAAATATAAATACCGAATTTAATATAAAATGTCTGTCTCAGAGTTCTGAAAATATCTATACAGTTAAGGACGCCACAGTGACAATAAATGTCATCATCATTCATCACTGTTCTGTTTTGTTAAAATTTCTTTATTAGATGGATTAGATGCTTTATAACCACAACAGCATTAATAAATCAATGATTACTTATGACGTCAATGCACTGAACAAAAAGCATATATACCTACAACGTCGTACACGCAAACGTCGACGTCACGTACCCTTTTCTTCATATAAGGCTCCTCCCCCTCGCTCCGTCATTCTCTTCTCTCTCATTTTCATCCCTTGGGGGATGGGAGATGGTAAGTGACAGGGGTGCCCGTGTGTGGAGTATGAAGGGCCTTGCATCGTCTCGACACACACGTTGCCCTTCGCGGAACGTCTCTTCCACTTCACACCCCTCCGTGACGTGCCATGGTGGCGCCAGCTTGGGTGCTCCCGATGATGACATCGGCGTCGACACTCTAGTTGCACGCCGAGATGCTTCCACGATCCGGCTGGCCGCGTTGCCTCTTGGAGTGGGTACGGACCGCTTTTCATTGGCGCTCCTCGAGGTTGTAGCTCTATCTCCATCCCTTCCCGTCGCGCGGGGGTTTATTCTTCTTGCAGCGGTAGCCGGGTCTCGCTTGGGCTCCGCGGGCTTCCTGCTGCTGCGGGTTTTCATCCTTATTGGGTGCGGTCACAAAACTCACTTTTCGAGTATACCTCGTATATCCGATCTTATGATATACCTCGTATATGGATGGACAATTTCTTTCAAGACAATTTCTGTTTACGAACCTCCGCTTTCTTAAAACCTACTGTTGTAATAATTAGGTGGTAATATTACTAATCTACTTGTCGTAATTGGCAACCGGGGCACAGGAACCTCTACTCGCAGTGGTCTAGGGGGTCTTTTCACAGCGTCGGAAACAGAACGGGCGGTCGCGGAGTAGAAAATAATTGGAAAGGACTTGATCCAATTCGTCTAGTACGGCAACCCCCTAGTGGCCTCTGGTCCGGTACCTGCTTCTAAGCACACACTCCTGGCGCACGACGGCGATTCCCGACTTGGAATCTAGAGCCGTCGAGTCACAACACGGATGGTTCGGCGCTCGCACTGTCGTTGGCAAGCGTTCAAGGATTTTTGGTTTTAATTTCGCGGCACTCGTTTGCTTATCCTCGCAGGTGAAATGAAAAGGAGTCGGCGCGGACGATTAGAAGAACCGTCGACCCTACGGAGAAACCAGGAATTGGGTACCCCTCTTTGCTAAGGTACTCCGATAGATGTTGTATGTGCGGTTATTTAAAACCTCCTATTGGGACGTTCTCTGTTGTAAGCAAGAATCTTCTTAAGTATCCTATTGAATAGACGTACCAGGACACGATGTTGAGCAAACTGTCGAGAACACCCTAGTTTAAATGTAACAGTTAACTTCGGCCGATTACTCTGTTAGCTTCCGCCTAGTTTCTTACCTTGGGCAGGCAGCTGGGTTTGCTACTATGCAAGTTAACCAACGATGGCTTGTTATAACCTCAGAGGCTTGTGGATATCTTTACAGAGATACGTGTGAAGCTGTTACAATACTGCCTGGGTTTTGAATGCTAATAACGTTATTCTTCAAATGTAAAAATTTTATGGGCAGGACCACATAAAATATACAGGTCGCATTTACTATTCAAGAAGACTAGAGAGGAAGGAGACATAGCTCCTCGAAAAATCAATGGTAGGGGTGGCACGAAAAACGTCGGCAATATGGCAGGCTCGCATAGAAGCGCGCGGGATCTGCGCATGCCGTTTATCCTCGTCTATCGCGGTTTCTCTCTCACACTATCAAAATGTTGGGTTCCACTGAGCCACGATCAGGGCTTTTGCAGGAACAATTCTCAACGCAG
This sequence comes from Rosalia funebris, assembly GCA_037954035.1. Lineage (NCBI taxonomy): Eukaryota > Metazoa > Arthropoda > Insecta > Coleoptera > Cerambycidae > Rosalia > Rosalia funebris. The sequence goes on along the minus strand of JAZFAV010000022.1, from coordinate 39,537,173 downwards.
CAGTATCTCGACGCTTTTGACATATTCTACAGAAAAACTGGAAACGCTCAAAACACAACAAACAAAAATAACCTCAAATAACCTCGCTCGATTCTAGGCAATGGCCGCCATGATGAAGCACACCACGTGATCACAGTGCGGATGCTTTTCGTGTTACCCCCACCACTCGAGTTATGTCTCCTGTTCTCTAGTCTTCTTGGTACTATTCAAGTCTTATGGCTCCTCTACACGTTGGCCAACACGCTGGCAAGGAAATTTGAATATCTGTCCACACGTTGGAAGAACGTTCAGTTTGTTTCGAGGCAGGCCAATATGAACAACAACATGGACGTCATGAGAGTAGCAGCTGCTGCAGTTTATTCATTAAATACTACCTTTATTTTTAATATTTAATAGTATTAGTAGTAATTAAATAATAGTTTATTTATTAAATAATTAAAATATTTCCCTACTATCCTGCGGCAGCTATTCACATACTAAGCCAGTGCCGCCAACGTGTAGACGTGACTACCAACGTACGTCAGCGCCAAACCAAATGCCCTTTGATGTGTCTTGAAAAACCGACACAACGGCGGATCGGTCGCCAACGCTTGGGCCAGCTCTGCCAATGTCGCCAATACGACAAATAGTCTCCTCTACACGCTGGCCAAAACATGTAGAGGAGCCTTAAGCCATAGATAATATATAATTACTATATTTTCTATGATCTAAGGATAGATCCAAAGAGCAAAAAGTTTTTGCTCGTAGGATAGATCAGTAATCTGTGGATAGATTCAATGAAGATATAGAACATCATCTCAGTTTGACATAATTTATAAAAAAAATTTTAGTTCACATGGATTTTATAAAGCGATATTTCGGTTCATCGAGAAATAACCAACAGTTTAATAAGTAAGTCGTCTACAACGTTTAATGATAATATGAACATAATATTTACTATTTCAGTCATGGGAATGATGAAACCGATAGGTATGCAGTTAATAAATAATGACGACAAAATACTTGATTTACTATATATGCTACTTTTAGAATATCACAACCACCAAGAAATGACGGTCATAGACGTGGATTTGAAGTTTTCTCAGATCCACTACAAATGCATCGGTACTTTGAACATCAAATGAATGAAATGTTAAAAATATTTGGTTTTCATGGGTTTGGTGGCTTTCATGGGTTTGACAATGACTTTTTTTGTATGTAGGTACATTATCGTCCACTAAAAGTGTTTTAACTAATGTAATTGTTTTAGCTGAAAATTATGTTCCTAGTAATGAAGGAGAACATAGTGAGGAAGACATATATTCTAAAGACTTGCGAAGTCAATTTTTAAAAGATGGTTATGAAAAACCACCAAAAACAGAATTTGAAAAAGTAGATAAAGATATTGATGGAAAGTTAGTAGTAATTAATTTTGAATCATAGTGTACTATTCATTTCATCACTATTTGCCAAATAAAAAACTTATCTTGCCAATAAACGGAACAGTTGAGATAAGAGCCGTTTAGGACTTTTTACTTGGTAAATAGAGATGAAATAAACTATATGAAAATTTTCCATTTTATTTGCTTCAATACCGTATAAATCCTCACCTATCTGGTACTGTTTAATTTTTTTCATAATTTTATCTTTACGTTTTAAAGCTCAGTAGTTCTGATTATACACAATACTTTGTGTATCTGCACCATATACATACAGGTACCGATGTATCCGCTTAAAGTGGCCATATTTTGCCAAAGATTAATAAACTAGTTTTTGTGAATTTTTTGTAGTTACGTTAAATTGAAACAAAAGTATATTCTCTACAGTAATTACAAATAAATAACTTATGTGATTAGCATCACACACTGGTGTGTGAGAAATACTGATGTTATTGGCTTAAATTCATTTAGTAATGTAACTATACTCTGGTTTCAAAATAGTGGGCAGTAAGGTATAGAATACTATTTTTATGAGCTGGTAATACGATTCAACAATTCTCGTGCCTGATTTACTTGTAAATGCCAATCTCTGCTATCTATGGTCGTGCAGACAGTTGGCACGCGCCTTGTCCCTCTTGTTTTGCCTATATAGCAGGTAAACAAAGAGCGAATTACTTACTGCCTACAATTTTAAAACTAGAATTTAAAAATGTTATCATCTTGGATGAAACGTTGACGGATTGCTATGATTTCATTAAATTTATTTTTATAAAATTTTGTATGTGAATTTATGTTTTGTTTTCTGAACTTTTTTGTGCGCAAAATGCCCTGCCTAATACATGACACTCTGAAGATGTTAAACGTACATAATGGGAACATTATGTACGTATAAGATTTGGATACAACAGTACTTTTGAAGAAATTTTATAGAACGCCTTTCTTGGCTCTGCTGACTTGAAAAACTATTTCTTGTTGTGAAGACGCTAACAAGTTGACCTTACTGTTTATTTAATTTCTTCTGATACCTAGTAGGAACTGAGTCAAGCAAGTTACATAAATTATGCAAAGATACTTTTTTTTTCCGCTTTGGGATTTTTCATTTATATCCTTGAAATTAAATTATTCATTATTGTGTCAATATTCTGCCTAAATTTGTGTTTAAACATTTTGTAGAAGTGCGTATAACTAATTTATTTATCATAAAACCAATGCGATATATTTATTATATGTATATACATATAACAAATTGATGATTGACAGGAGAGGACCCTAAACCTAAATCTAACAATCTTATTTTTAAATTTTATGGAAATTTAATACTCTGATAAAAAAGTGGTTAATTACACAATAAGTCCAGGTATTACTTTTTCAATTATTGTGTTCGCTGTGATTTAAAATATACTTAATAATTAAAGTCGTCATTTAATACTTCATTATATTAAATGTTTTAGAATGAACATAGGGGATTTAGATTCTATATTTGGCAGAAAAGATAGTCCAAGTCCTTTTAAACCTGGAAACTTTTCCTTTGGACAGAGTAAAAGTATAAAAACTATTAAAAATCCTGATGGTGTAAGTATCTTTTTTTGTAGAAATCTTACAAAAGATTTCTACAAAAATATGAAATAACAAGGAAAATTAATAAATCATTGTTTTAATGTGATAAAAATATAATGAAGCAAAATGTAGTTTAAAAAATTATTAATTAATATTCCATTATTTACAATGTTCGAATAAGTATTTCAGTTATAATCATACAATTATAGCATATACTAAATAATGTGATATTATATTCAGAAAAAGTTTAAAACTAATACATACAAATTTTTAAATTGCAATATTATTTTAGTCTGTTGAAACTCATTGTACTGTTAGAGATAGTGAAGGTAATGAAGAAGTTACTATATGTCGTAAAATAGAAAATAAAGAATATTGTATAATTAAGAAGAAAGATAAACGTGGCAAAGAAGAAGTTTTAGAAAATTTTGTTAATTTAGATGAAAAAGATAAAGATAGTTTTCTTCAATCCAAACTGGAAGAAAAAACTAAGAAGGATTTTCCGTTTGATATGTTCTTTAAATAAAGTATTTATTATACGATAATATAAATAAAAATTAGTAACTATATTATATATATATATATATATATATATATATATATATATATATATATATATATATATATATATATATATATTCACCTTTATTTATGAAGTTATATACCCCAATTCTACAACTATTATATTATACATGTTTGAACATAATTGATTCTTTTACTTTTATTTCAGTGACATTCTGTTGTTTTCTGTAAACACAAAAATAATGTCAAATAGTTGGTAAACAAATTTATTATGAATAAAAGTTCTCTGAATTTTTTCTTGTTAATTTTAAAATGCTTTGCTCAATTTTTTATGTAAAATTTTTTTATAGATATTGGACAGATGAGGTCATATTTTTTTCTTAAAATATGATTTCACCTTTTTCTTAAAAATCTTTGTAGTAAATTGTATACTACACAAATGCTCGTATTGTTTTCCCCCCCAAAAATGCTCATTATTAAAGCTGGCACAGCGTGTAGATGAATTGGTGTCCCTATCACAAACTGCACCAGATCCGTAAAAACTTCTATGGTTGACTCTAGGAGGCAAGTTCGCTTTGGCGAAAAAACATGTTTATACGTGGAGAACGATCGTTCAACATCTACTGACATAACAGGCATAATTAAAGTACGCACTTAACAGATTTGTCGATCCACAACACAAATTTCTTTTAACGTGGTAAAACTGGTATCCTTTTGTAATACACTTTCGAACTTTTGTCTAACACCTTCATGTTTGACGTCACTTATACCATGTAACATAGAACTGACTTCGTTCACTATTTGTAATGACTCCGCCAAAGACATGCACTGTTTTGTAATTTGTTTATTGCGTCATGTAATCCTTTATAATTGTCACGAATAGTTTGGAATCAGTTTCAACGGAATTGTCGTTAAATTTTGTCTGGCTTTCCTTGATAGTCGCAGCCTCCTCGGAATTAAATTGCAGTATTACAGCTTTTATTTGCTGGAAATACTCAGCATGATACAAAGCTGCCTTCAACCACGTACCCCAAGGTGTAAGAACCAGCTGTGAAGGTTCAGGAATACTGCCACACGTCCTGTGAAATACTCTTAAGACGTTTCGGAGATTTCAAAAATACTTTTTTCGGATTTGCTATTAAGGCATCGACTTTTGGAAAATATTTCTGAATGGTTTCTGCCACAGGATGTAGAGCATGAACTTTACACATAACGTGTAAAAACTGGCAATCGTGTTTTTGAAGAGAATGGCCTACCACAAGCATTGACGCAGCACCATCCGTCACAAACATCAATACTTGACGTTTTGTGATTTAAAATGTGTCCAACGTCTCGAGCACCACCCGTGTAATTACTTCGCTATTAGACTCTGTTAGTCTTTTGCTAGTTAGTAAGTGGAACTGTCAGTCTAAGAGGGTCCAGCACCTGTACTACCACAGACAATGTTTTTTAACGTCGTCGTTTCGTTAAGACAAAACCACAACTGTTTATTTTTTAACACATTTTATTTTCTTTATGACGCCCTCGCGTAACACAGGCACATACTGTCTTAAACCCGCTACAGATTATGGATGTATTCGCGATTCGTTATGCGCGACATGTCCAGTTTGTTGTAGTTCGTGGCAATTCGCAAACAGAGCATACAGACTATGCGTTTACATATGGGTTTACAGACTATGTTAATACGCGGCCTTTGGTATTCGTTAATTTACCGCCTCCAAGAGCGAATCACTGCGAACACACGAATCATGTTGTTTACGAATCGATTTTCAGGGAACAAGTCCCTATACAGTATGTCGAATTGCCCACGTTCGTGGGCATACGCAGACTATTCGCGAATACACGCATAGTCTGTAGCGGGCTTTAAAGCTGTGCGACTTGGAACTGGACATTGGGAACGTATTTGTCCCAAAAATTCTCGAAATGCTTATTTGTCCAGTATACCAAGGGGCACATTGTAAGAAATTAACATTAATAATAAGTCCACCATAAACTGAGGTTCCCTAAGGCAAATCCTTTTTTTTTCTGTGTTGTACACTCGATATATGCCGTCTACAATCTCGTGTGCTTCAACATTGTCAATTTTACACGTCACATCATTTTGGCCCCGTCATCGTAAGTCTGGGAAATCACGAATAATTTCTTGCACTTTATCAGCGACTGGCCTCTTGTTACCTCTGCGCATGTTCGACATAATTATATTAAAATATTAATGCACTACATACAAGTATAGAAATTCATCCACGGTAAACAGTAAACTAGTGATCTCCATACTGGGGCTTGAGTCTCTATGTGAAAGCGGTCTGGCCTTCGCATAACGAAATGAGGTTATCTGTCCGTCACTGGCGGATGGCGGTCAATGCCAGCTCTACTCATTATTAATAGCATAACATACATTATTGTATATTTCACTTAATTTTAATCACATGGAGTGTTTATTGAAATTGTTTCCAAGCAGTGCAAAATTTATTTATTACATGTATAATTCATTTCTAACTATATTCGTGCCTTGAAAATACTTTCAATTGTGTCATGCTTTTTGCACTGAATAAGATTGCCGATAATCAGCATTTAACCAGCGGTTCCGAATATCGATAGTACAAGAAATAATTTCTGTATCTCAATATTTCAAGAATACGCAAAAAATTATGAATTTCTAAGATGAATAAATCTATACTAGTATTTTTCAATGAAGGCATCACTGCTACCATGGATGTAAGAGAAAAGGCACATGCTGGAAAAAAATGTGTGCGAGAAAGTAGAAACAGATATTAAAATAAATTATGGAAATGTTAATGAAGGAAATGCAGAAGAACGTGACTAAGTACAGCACGAGCAATTTATTAGCATATAAAATTAAAAGGTTTTAACTGTACACTATTGTTATTTTTAGCATTTACAGACCTTTTATAATCAGACAGGTATCTAGATCTAGAACCATCTATCCAGCATTTTAAATAATATTGATTATTAAAATCGCATTAATAAATGAAGGATGAAATATTAAACTTAATGGAAAGAAAAGCTGATGTATATAAATATTGGAAATATGAAAATATTAGAATTCTAGCATTGTATATAATAAAAACATTTTATAAGATGTATGATAAAGTTTTTAGAAGTAGTCAATTTATAATATATAAATATCATTCTTTGTTGTCTGGGAAATTAATAATACATTTACATTCTCAATGGTCTAGATTCAACTTTGGCAACTGGATTTAATCGATCATGGCTTGTTCAGTCAAAATGCAAAGTTTTAATTCACATTTGTTGTTCTAACCTATAATGCCGAATTTATACTTTATATCAAACTTTTATAACATTTTTTCATGTGGGAACAAAAACAATTGAAATAATTTAATATATATTTACAATCTTAAATTCTATTTACATGCTTTTTTATATTTGTTATGTAATTCACTTTACATTATTCTACAACTTTTAAAATTAAGGGTGGTATACATTTAGAATAACAAAATAAATAATGCAGACTAAAAAAATAAAAAGGAAAACTTTGGTTCTAGTTGAGGCCTTGTAATTTACACCAGTACATTAGATACAGTAATATAATGGAATGTTTCTTTACAAATTTACACACAAAATTTACATTCAAGTAATAATAAAAAATAATGCAATTTACCGTCGCAGTTGTTGTATAATATATACATTAAGTAACTGAGTAACAGAATAATAAAGAGGCCAACATGTATATAATCAATCACATTTAAATACAATTTTATATAAATTGCATAAGCACAATACTGCTTTAAAAATAGTATAAAGGGAAACTGTTATATTGGTTATATGTATATTTTTTGGAATTATTATTTACAACTTCTATGTGTAATAAAATATGTAATTATTGTACCAGATTCAATTGATAAAAAAGTATAGGATAATTATCTAATATCCTTATAAACAAAAATACAGGGTTAAGGTCAGGTACGGATATAGATAAATAATTACATTTATTCATTCTTGTCCAAAGGTGTCAGTTTCCTCAATAGCATAGGTGAGTTTTTCAACTAATTGCTCATAACTTTTATATGGTGGTAAATCGAGTCGATTAAAGCAAGTATGTGACCTGGGTAACCAAGACTCCTTTCCTACTTTTTCTATACAGAATCTTTGTGGACCATTGGATCCCATTAATTCAGCAAAACCTCCTACAGGTACTCTACAAGTCCCAGTTACGAATTGTAACAACCTTGCTCTCTTTTCATTATCAGATTGTTTAACAAACTGAAAAAAAAAAACAACCATATTTAACTCTTCATCAATATAGTGGACAAAGATCATTAAGCCATACACTATAAAGGTATCTTTTTAAAGATACCGATGTTATTATTTTAAATATTAACACTACATTTTTCAAAAATATGCAACAAAAATTTCACTTTAGTACTTTTTGACTGCATGACCCTTCAATTGGAACCTTGTCAGTTTCAGGCAAAAAATATTCATCACACTGCTTTTGAAGCATGTGCAGAGTCGGTTTTATTACATCTAGTGTAGTCGATTAGTTCTACCCTGACAAATTGTCTATGCAGCTCTTGAAAATAAAAGCTGTAGCTGGTGTTATTTCATATCTTACAGTTAAATGTATTTATATGTAAAATTTACCAAAAATTGACTTGCACCATTATTCAACATAGTTAAGATATTCCTAGTGAAGGATTGTTACAAATATTTTAGCAAATATTTTATTGAAAAGTCTAGTCATCGTTCTAAAACAGAAAATCTATTATCAGAATGTCTGATTAATACAAAAATAACTAGGTATTATATATATATATATATATATATATATATATATATATATATATATATATATATATATATATATATATATAATTATATGAGTGAACAATGACTCACTTCCTTTTTATTTTATTGAATCATAGTCTAAGACACGTAATACAAAATTACAGGAATGAACTAATCATAATGCTGAAAAAGCAAAGTGATAAACTTAGTTTATATAAAGCCAGAAATGATTCATTTAAGTTAAGTATTATACAGTTATTGTTCAGTTACCATCAATCTGTATTTTACTCAAATAAAGTATTAGTGAAATTCTTCGGCATAGTTTATTTTGTGTGACCAAAGGGCTCAACAAACGAAACTGGCGCAGTCGGGTAGGATAATCTTCACAGAATCACTGACGAATTGTGTGAAGCTGGTGGACCCAAGATCCTTCAGAAGATAACGTTCCTCATCACCCAAGCTCCAAGGACCGCATAAAACAAACAAGTAAGTCCGAGTTTCCTAATACTTTCGCACCTCCCTATCTCTGAACAAAGTTGTGATAGTTAAGGGGCAACCCTAGTTAAAATCTTTGAAAATATTGTCCTAAGAATCAGGTACAATTTAAAATTGTGGCTAGGTAGGAATTTTGTTTTATCCGACATTGATAAGGCTTAATTCACTAGGTTAAGACAAATCAATTTTCTCAAGTGAAATAAATTTAATTTTTTCTTTAAGATACTTAATTCGGTAAGTTAAGAAAAATCAATTTCTCAAGTAAAATAATTTTTAAACTATTTAATTTTTTCACGATATAATTTTTAGATTTAAGAGTGTAGTTTAGATTTTTTTGTTTTGTTTTGTTATTGAGTGTAGGTACAAACAGAGTTTTTGCGTTCATTTTTAATGAGCAGACCTTATCCAGTCACTCCACCCCGAAATTTAAGTAGATATCGAGAATTAGAACAAGATACCGAAATGGCTCAATTAGATTTACAAAAAGTTAAAAATCTTGCTGAATTCGTTCCCTATTTTGATGGCGACGAATTAATGTTACAAAATTTCTTCGACGCAGTTGATAACCTTTTAGAAGCGAATCCGACTACTGACCCATTTCATATAAAGATTTTGCTGAGCGCGGTTAAAAATAAGATACAAGGTAAAGCGCATATTCTACTTTCGAGCCGTCCTGATATCACGACCTGGATTCAAATCAAAGCGCTATTCATTCAAAACTTCAGTGATAATCGTAATATTTTAACATTAGAACAAGAAATGCAATATATACGGTATAATCCAAAAGAAACTCTTTTAAATTTTGGCAATAGATTAATTGAATTAAAATCTAAATTAATAACAAAAATTCAGCTTTCAAACATGCCCGCTGAAGAAAAAACTGGCCAAATTTGCCTTTATGAAAGACAAATATTTAATAAATACAAAATGAATTTACCCCCAAATTACGAAACTATTTTACGAAATAACCCTACAATTTCAACTCTAGAAAATGCTATCGCTTTTATTGACGAGCAAGTAAAATACGATGAATATAAAAGATTGTCTTTAGGAATTCAACAACGTCCTTTTCAAAAACCTCAAGCTAGTCAAAAAACTTTTCAAAATTTTCAACCGAATTTCAATACAAATAATAACCAATTTACACCAAGGCAATTCCCCTCGCAGCCAATACATGTGCAACCCAGACCAATCAATCAACACTTCCTTACTAATTCTCAAGTTTTTGGTAAGCCCCAAATCACTAACAGACCTGTACAAGCATCGTATAGACCCACACCTATGTCAGGTGTATCCACAATTAATCGCCCACAACAACGTTATAGTGGCACAGTCACATAGTCACGCGTTACAAACCAAGCGACCCCGCGAAATAACCAATCTCCATTGAAACACATCTCTGAAGAATTATACCATCATGAAGACAAACGAACAGAAGACACATCCCTATATAATGAAGAAACCAACGAAACTAACACCAATGAAGACGTCGATTATGAAGACTGTTACGAAGAATGGAACATTCAAGAAACACCTGAAGACCAAATAAATTACCAAGACTCAAATTTTCAGAATGTAACCAGTACACTGGATCAGACGTAGATCATAATGCTATGTTAGCTGCCTCCCTTGCTTACATCCAAATTCATGACCCCCCAATGAAATTATTAATCGACTCCGGTTCTTCCAAAACTTTAATACGCCCTGATATCATCGAAAAATACTTTCCTGAAACAATTTTTAAAGAAAATTCTACGATTAAAACATGTTTAGGTCAAAAACAAACTCAGTTTTGTGCAGAAACTCCAGCATTCCAAGAATTCAACTCTCCAGAAAAAATCAAAATAATTCTTTTCGATTTTCATAATTATTTTGATGGTTTAATAGGTTTAGATGTCATCACTAAATTCCGCATTCTATTCGATTTTTCAAATAAGATATGTTATGGAAATAATTTTCAGATTCCTCTTCATTTTCGAAATCCTCACGATACTACAAGTCGTATCACTATAAATGCCCATGAAGCCATTTGTATGTACAACTGTCCCAATCAATATCGAAACTGGTGAAATCTATATCCCTGAACAAAATTTCGGAAAATTAAAAATTTCTTCTACTGTTACGACCGCTGAGCATAATCAAGCTCTAGTCGAGATTCACAATCTTTCAGATGAAACTGAAACTATATACATGGAATACCCTACTATTGCTTATCCTCTTGAATATTATGAAACTAAATCTGTCATTACACCTTCTCCAGAGTCCAAAGAATCTTGTACCAAAAACAAAAGCATCTCCAAATTAATTCGTACTGATCATTTAAATTCCGAAGAACAACAAAAAATAATTTCCCTTTGCAACGAATATAAAGACATTTTCTTACTCCCTGATGAACCCCTTTCTTTCACAAATGATGTCAAACATAAAATTCGTCTTTCTGATGATACCCCTGTCCACACTCGGTCGTATCGATTTCCATGTGTTCATAAACAGGAAGTTCAAACCCAAATCAACAAAATGCTAAATGAAGGAATTATTCGACCTTCTTGCAGCCCCTGGAGTAGTCCCATCTGGATAGTGCCAAAAAAGATGGATGCCAGTAGAAAATTAAAATGGCGTCTAGTGATAGATTATCGAAACATTAATAAAAAAACAATCGAAGATCGCTATCCCCTTCCTAATATTACCGATATCCTTGATAAACTTGGTAGATGTAATTATTTTACTACCCTCGATTTGGCACAAGGATTTCATCAAATCGAGATGGATCCAAATTCCATAGAAAAAACAGCGTTTACAGTTGAGAATGGACATTACGAATACCTTCGAATGCCATTCGGACTCAAAAATGCACCCGCGACTTTCCAACGTGTCATGGACAATGTGCTTAGAGACCTTCAGCATAAAATCTGTCTAGTATACATGGATGATGTTATCGTGTTTTCTACATCTCTCCAAGAACACATTCAAAATTTAAAACTCGTTTTTGAAGCCTTCCGAAAAAACTCTCTTAAAATTTCTCTTGATAAATCTGAATTTCTAAAGAAAAAAACATCTTTCTTAGGCCATATTATTACCACAGAAGGTATTAAACCCAACCCTGATAAAATCAAAGCCATCACTCGTTTTCCGATTCCTAAAACAGTCAAGGAAATCAAACAATTTTTAGGTTTAGTAGGTTTCTATCGAAAATTTATCGACAACTTCTCCAAAATTACAAAGCCTCTCACAAAAAGTCTTAAGAAAAATGAAAAAATTATCCATACCCCTGAATTTATCGATGCTTTCGAAAAATGCAAGAATATTCTTACGAATGAACCTTTACTCATCTACCCCGACTTCTCCAAACGCTTCGAATTAACCACAGACGCGAGCAACTTCGCAATCGGTGCCGTTTTATCCCAAGATAATAAACCTATCGCATACGCATCTCGAACGTTGAACCCTGCAGAAATAAATTATAGCACTATCGAAAAAGAACTCCTATCTATCGTCTATGCCGTTAAATATTTCAGACCCTATCTGTTTGGAAGAAAATTTGTCATATATACGGACCACAAACCCCTACAGTGGCTCTTCTCCTTAAAAGACCCGCAATCACGTCTAGTACGTTGGCGCTTAAAGTTAGAGGAATATGAATATGAAATTCGATACAAGAAAAAACCAATTTAAATGCAGACGCTTTATCCAGAATAAAAATCCAAGAAGAAGAAACCCATGCTCTTGAAGACAATTTATCCATGATCAATAATCCCGAAGAAAATCAAGACGATATTTCAGACTTTCTAGACAACATTGAAAATATTCCTAGTCCAGATCCCGAACAACTTGAAGAAATAACAAGAAGCTTATTTCGAAATGTCACTGAAAATACATGTCACACAGCAGCTGAAAATCCCCTTTGTGTACCACACCAATCACCGAAAAACCCGTCAACGCCTTCGACCGACAAATTACAATTACCGAATCGAATACCCTCGCTGCACGATTCTTACCCTCTTTCGAAAAACCCTTCGGAAAGAGTCGACACCTTTTAACCTTCCATACAAGTATATCCGACGACGAAATCCTTTTTCATCTTAAAAATTTTATTAACAGCACTCAAAATCATTGCTTTTATTTTCATAGCGACCCTATAAAAGAAAAGACACTCAGAGTATTAAGAAATCATTTTAGTCCTCAAACTAAAGTAATAATATCAAATTCATATCTCGTTGATATTTTTACAGATCGTGAAAAATTAAACGAAATAAAATTTTGGCACGAAACAAAAACTAGCCATCGCGGAATTAATGAAACAATTAAACGTGTTTCTCAAAAATTTTATTGGCCGAATATGTCTAACGACATAAACCGCTATATAAACCTTTGTGACACTTGTCAAAGAACAAAATATGACCGTAATCCCCAACATATAAAACTACAACATACTCCTACGCCAAGTAAACCCTTAGATGTCCTACATATCGACCTATTCCACATTCAGTCAGAGCTTTATCTCACTATCTTTGACCCATTTTCGAAATATGGTCAAGCACTTAATATTCCATCAAAAAACGCAATTGAATTAGTTCAAGCCCTAATACAATTCAGTTCTTATTTAGGCAGTCCCTCTCAGATCATTGCCGATGCTGGTAAAGAATTTGATAATCTTCTTCTTAAAGAATATTGCAAATTATATGGTATAGAACTCCATATTACTTCTATTCGAAATTCAAACAGCAACAGTCCAGTCAAAAGATTTCATTCTACTCTTCTCGACTCCCTTCGAGCATTAAAAGTTGATCATCCAAATAAACCTTTGAATTATCTAATGACTCTAGCTGTCTCATGCTACAACAACTCAGTTCATTCTGTCACCCAATTAACTCCTTTCAATATTATGTTTTCTCAACTTGATAAAAATAATTCCCCCAAATTATGTGAAGCTAGAATAACCCAAGACTATATAGACTCGACCAAAAATATTGCAAAACAACTTTATCAAACGGTGCAAGATCGCATCGAACACCGAAAGCAACAAGTCCTTTCTAATAGAAATAAGAATTTAGACGATCCTCAACCGACATCTTCACAGGTATATCTAAATGTAAGAACTCCTCGTGACCCTAAGATCAAACCCATTTTCAAACATGTCACTGTTCATGAAGATAAAGGTCCCACTGTTCATACATCCAGTGGAAAATTCCATAAAAATAAAATCAAAAAGAAAAGAAAAGTAAAACCATCCCAATTGTTCCAGAATGAAGACGCCGACGATTCCGATACTCCTCTTTCTGTTTTGCAACTGCATATCTCTGGAAATAAGCCAAATCCGAAACCCCCTACTCCCGATCCTCCTAGGACCAGTTAAAATTATAACACATTACCATTCCTTCGTACATATAATTGATTTACAAAAAATAGAACAACAATTAGCAAAGCTCTACGCTAACTTAATAATAATAAAAGAAGAAGCTACAAATCAAGATGCATACATTAAATGGTTACAAGCTGAATTTATTTTAAATAAAACATACGATAAATTTCAAACTATTTATACAGATAATAAAAGAAGTAAACGAGGTTTAATTAATCCTATTGGCTCGATTTATAATTCACTTTTTGGACTAATGGATGATGACGATAGGCAGAAAATTAACGCTAATATCAAAATTCTGTATGAAAACCAGCACTCAATTGTTTCACAAATTGAAACTAAAACTACCATTCTTAATAATCTTATAAACAATCTGGAAGACACAATTAAAATTATAGATGCAAACAATAATCGTACTATCACGAAACTTAATTCTGTAATCCTACAGGACCATATCCAGGATATAATTAATAATATCAATTTTATTCAAATTTACCTCTCCAATATTGAAAATGCTCTCTTATTTGCTCATTTAAATTTAGTACATTCGAATATAATAACAACAAATGATATTACAGAAATTATTGAAAAACTTAAATTACTATATAAGATAAATCAGATTCCTATCTTTCATATCTACTATTATTTGAACCTTTTTAAGATTCAGACATTTATTGAAAATTCAATGTTACATATTAAAATTTTAGTTCCAATTTTAAGAGAAAAATCTTACTCTTTGTTCAGAATAGTCCCACTACCTTACAAAAACCTTACAATTTTACCTCCACATCCTTACCTTATACTCGGTGAAGATGGACTAGAACATTCATGGATTGACAAAGAACTACCTCATCTGAATCATACTTACCTGTCAAGCGACATCCTGGACACCAGTAGCCACTGCATCATAGATATCATCCAACGACATCCCAATGCCATTTGTGAAGCTGTACCAGCGCATTAAACACAAAATTTGCTACAGACTCTGCCTAATGGTCAAATTTTAGTAATCCCTACCATGCCAATCGAAGCCAAAGAAAAATGCTCTAATCTTGAAGTCAAAATTTTACAAGAAATATCCATAATACACCACAAATAAACTGCACCCTCTGGATCGATCAAGATGAATTCTACATGTCTCCAGTAGCTCTTCCTAATTCAGTTACTTACTTATTGCCCGAACCATTGATGAACTCAAACTATACATCTTTCCATTTGGATAACGTCCCCACAACGAACTTGGAGGAACTCCACCAACAAATTCGCAACCTTAAACATATCACTCTACGAGCACCTGATCTAGATCCAACTACCCACTCTTGGATCACCAAAATTACACTGAGCATCGTAATAATCCTGACCATAATCTTCACGTTTTTGGGCCTTCGAAGACTTTATAAGCGACATAGGATCAATCAACTTAAAGTAAAAATTTCAACCCACAAGGACCCCATTCCGGCCTATGTGTCTCCATCTAAGGCGGGAGGAATTATATGAGTGAACAATGACTCACTTCCTTTTTATTTTATTGAATCACAGTCTAAGACACGTAATACAAAATTACAGGAATGAACTAATCATAATGCTGAAAAAGCAAAGTGATAAACTTAGTTTATATAAAGCCAGAAATGATTCGTTTAAGTTAAGTATTATACAGTTATTGTTCAGTTACCATCAATCTGTATTTTACTCAAATAAAGTATTAGTGAAATTCTTCGGCATAGTTTATTTTGTGTGACCAAAGGGCTCAACAAACGAAACTATCTATATATATATATATATATATATATATATATATATATATATATATATATATATATATATATATATATATATATATATATATATATATATATATATGTCATTTTTTTGTAATAACGAAGTACATTAATCATTATTATTATTGTAAGTTCATTGAATGTGTTCATTGTCCGATTATCTATACTTTATGATGAAGACATCATAAGATCTAGACAACTGAAATACACAGGATATATGCAGTGGCGAAGCGTCCATTAAGGCTGTAAGGCGACCTACCCTACATATTTTAGATGGTAGACCTTTTTTTATATTGCCACTTGCTTTTGCCAGAATAATAAACATTTTCCATTCATATCATATTTGGCCGGCCACTGCCTGGGCTGTCGACAGCCAGCCCAGACAGTGGCTTGGTTTTAACGGACTTGTAGAGATCCGCGGTGCAGGGGAAGAGAGTGGAGTACGCGAAAAATTACATGCAATTTAGCTAGCCTGATCAATCAGTTTGCGTATACAGTGGTATAATATTGACCTGTCGTTACTCGTAGTGATTAGTGTTATTTTTAAGGATAATGGCGGCCCTAGAGAGCGCCGATTAGTAGACTTTCGAATTAATAAGAGTGGTTATTTTAATAATTTATCTTTAGAAGATAAACTGAAAACTAAGGACGCATATTTAATTATAAACTGAATGAAAGCTACTAATTAATTTCAAGAACTATAGATGTTCTTGCAGAAAAGAAAACGAGGCGAATGGTATTTATATACAAAAAAATATAGGTAAGTTGTTTTTGCGATTCAACTATTCACTATATATATATATATATATATATATATATATATATATATATATATATATATATATATATATATATATATATATATATATATATATATATATATATTGCATTAAAAATGAGCAACCCCCCTTCCTCGCCTAATTCAGGATAGCCTAACCTTCGCTACTGTATATATGTACATATTTACGTATGATACTTCAAAATTAAAGTATATTTATTCCCACATAATCTCTAACACCTGTAAAAGTTACAGGTGCTTTTATACAATTACTGCTATTTTACTGTTATTTGTCTTCCATTATAAAATAAACATATAAATCCTTATTTTAGTTTTATAGAATCTTGTAGCAAACATTAAAATAAGCACATATATTTTGTTTCAGTAAGAACAGATGACTTATTGTTAGATAAAGTCGAGGCAAGAATTTAATAATTTTCAGTAGTTTATTGGGTTAAACACAATCGTTTCTGGCACCAATCGATTACACTTTTTTAAAATATTTATAGTATAATGTAATTTTCTTATAGGGACCGCGCATGAAGATTGTGACGCCGTCTAGTGGCTAAATTTCGAGACTTAGTGACGAAAGTCACATGGTTCAGACATGTCAGCTATAAAATTTATATTTTTACTTAAATAAATACGAAAATTATTTATAATGTCTTCATCAAAACTAACATGTATTCGAGGCTATTAAAATAATCCGCGTCGTAATATTAGAGTTGTGAAAAAAGTTTGTATCATTTTGAGAGTAAACTCCATACTGTGTATATCTCAATAAAACGTAATCAATGGATAAATGCTGTAAAAAATTACATGTAAGTAATCGATGAACAACTGCAGGCAATGAGAAGTTAATAGCTAACAACAATAATAATGATAATAAAAATAATATTTGTGACACTGAAATGGAGCAAGACAATGAATATTTGATTGCTATTGAGGCACATTATGTAGAAGCCAATAATTTTAATATTGCCTCTGTAGTAGTACATCAGAGCATAGCTTGTCAAACTGAAGACGTCATTGATAATATTTCAATATGATCATACATATTTTTTTTGCAATTTGAGTTGTTCCAACGGTGTAAGCATCGCTGAAGTACATGTGAATATATCAGTGAAAAAAAAAACGGCGGACAAAGTATGTGAAGTAAACGTACAACCTATGAGAAAAGCTGTTAAGGATTTTAGTTGTGATAGTTGTGATTCAATCAATATCCTTCAAAGGATTAAAGGCTTCAATATTTTCACAAATGTTCCAGTGTCGTTACTTCCCCACATCGATGAGATTGTTTTCTTGGTCTGTGCTGTGGTTAATATTGAGAAACCAATAATTAAGCAATAAGGAAATAATATTGTAAATAATACACATTTACGCTAAAATGAAAGTGGTAAACAGTAATAATTGTATATATTTAAGGTTAAAATAAACAAATTTGGTATTAATTGGTCTTTATTTTTATAAAAAAATTAATTTGTTTATTCTGAATCTTACATGTGTTTTTTTTTTACTTATATTAGTTATAACATTTGTTTACCTTTGCTTTTTTGTATTTTTTAGTATTTAATAATCTAATTTTTTTCCCTCCCCTTTTTTTTTTGCACTTTTGTATCATTTTATCCCCAAACTAGATTATTTACAATGGGACAAAATCCAAATTTAATTATTTTTTGCATTGTCTACTAAAGTTTTATTTATTTATTGCATTACTAACATTACAATGGTTACTCAACTTGACGATAGAGCTTCAGAATCGGCAGGAGTGTTGCCGCTACAGTTGACGCGCGATCCCTATTTTGTAACAGTGGTTTCTTAAGTACATAAAAATATTAATTATTTTGTATATTTTTGCTAATAATGAATAAGTAAGTTGTTCCGTAAGTTGATATCATAAATAGAATAAAAGTTGTATTTTTATGATACCAACTTTAATCAAAGAAATACGAAATAATTCATCATATTTTTATAAATATTTAAGAAACCCTGTTAATAATAAGCAAAATACATTTACTATAAACATTGATACCACTACAAATATTGCAATCGATTGGTGCCAGAAATGATTGTTTTTGATGAAATAAACTAAAGTCTAACCAATATATAGAAAGAGTGTAATGACCGAGAGAAGATGGGGATTTTGTCTGGAACAGAGGCGTAGATGTTTTTATTTTTTTGGCGGGATCAGTGACAAGTACTGCTACAATTATTGATATGATGGAAATTTAAAATAATTCTAATAGGTTTTATGACGGTTTAATATATGATATGTGTCAAGGAAGTGTTGTAGCATCTATTGGTATTAATATAAGCTACCTACGTAGTGTGAAGTGAAAATTATTTGATAAGGAAAGTGGTATGTATTACGGAAAAGTGGAAAATCCATTTTCTTGAAAACTGTGTCTGAGCGGATGAAGTTGAAGCCAGATTCTTCTCCAGCACCCTCGAAAATAGGGGGGTAAGATAAATTTGGTAAGCATTTTCCACTGCACACTTAATCTGGATAATTACCCATTTTTTTAGTGGGTGGTTCGCCAGGAGCCCTATTCCCACATTAACAATTCTATATAAAATAAACAAAATTCTATAACAAAAAATTCTCTTCCAAAATTTAACAAAACCCCATAACATAAACACAATGCTGTAACAAAAACAAAAGAAAATTTTCTTCTACAGAAAATAAATGAAATTCTACTACAGAAATAAAAAGAAAATGTTATCATTATCACGAAAAACAATCTTACCCTTTCAAATTTTCGAGTCATCACTCACTATCACTTTTACCGACACTAATAATAATGGGATCGAGGGTTTCATCAGTCATATTATTTACATCCCACATTTTCTGTTCTTCTCTTTGAACATGACCAATACACTTTCTCCAGTCTTCTGCTGTAACATTTTCTAATGCTTTCTGAAGATGGCATTGGACATCATCCAATTTAAATGTTCTATTTTCTCTGGCCACATCCCCTTTAATTTGTGCCCAAATTAACTCAATTAGGTTCAACTCACAATGATATGGGGGTAATCGTAGAACAGTAGTTCCATGGCTCAATGCTAATTCTTCTACAGCAAGTTTCTTATATTTACTTGCATGTATCTTCACAATTTGAAGCAATTCTGGATTTAAGCTATTTTCAGCATAAGGGATACCTTTGTCCCGTAACCATTTTTCAATCTGTGCTTTCCTCCATGACTGTTGTGGCGTTTTTTTTTGCATTTTCGACTATGATACGAGGCATTATCCATAACGACAACAGATTCTGGTTCCAAATTTTCAAGAATGCCTCCAAACCAATTTTCGTATACCTCTGCATTCATCTCTTCGTGGTAGTCTCCTGTTTTCTTGGACTGAAATATTAATTCACCATTTACTAAAAATCCATTATCACTTCCGATATGTGTAATTATCAAACGACGACCTTTCCCAGATGGCATTTTTATACCAGTTGACCAGACTTCAATAGCTGCTTGCCGTGCATTTTTCACATTTTCATCTTGCCATACTTTTTTCACATTGTGCCCCTCATTGATCCATGTCTCATCCGTATAATAAATTTTCTTTCCTTGCCTCCGAAATTCTTTAATTTTCCTGAGATAGTCTCTTTTCCACTCTACTATTTCACTTCTTTCAATAAGAATACTCTTTCTATCTTTTTTTTTTTAATTAGCGAGGTTCTACGGCCTTGGCCGCTTCTTGCATCTCAACTTCCAGTAGTCCCTATTTTGCCAATCTCCTTCCTTAAGTCCTTTGGCCTCCATAGCTTCTTTTACATCCTCTTTCCAATTTCTAGGTGGTCTTCCTCTTTTTCTGCGTTCTGGTGGTATCCAGTTCCATACTTTTTTGGGCCATCTATTGTTTTCCATGCGTTGAACGTATCCATACCATATTAGTCGTTTTGTTCTAATTATGTCCAATATATTTTCTTTCACATTCATGATCTCCCTGAATCTATCTATCTATTTTCCTATATTTAATTATGCCATTAATTTATTCATGCCATGTAAAGTTTTCCGCAGTGTCTCCTTACCCATCTTAGGGATTATCTCATTTTCACTAACAGCTTCCAGCACTGCCTTTAACGTTGGTAATTCATTTTTCCTAAAAAAAAAAGTATGAACAGTTCTTCTTATAGCATATTTTGCATCTTCGTTAATTTCCACTTTCATTCGACAGCTTTTTGGTTTTGCTGCCTGTACTTGTCCATATATTTTTTTGTTCTCTCAAAATTTTATATATATTTTACTTTGATAAGCTCCTGTATAATTTGCGTACATACCTACTACTTCATCTTTTAAACCAGGATGATCTCTTTGTAGACACTGAAAAACACGTAAAACACTTTTCTTTTCACCCACGGTTCGACTGGTCAATTCTTTTGCAGTTAATGATGGCCCTGGCACACTTTCCTCCATCGGTAACGTAATCGAAATTATTATTATACTATCAATATTATTATATTTAATAGCTTCATATACTATATGCACCAGAATCTTAATTCACACGTATCACGTTTGCAAGAAATCACAAAACTACATCACATATTGTTAAATTAACTAAATAGTTCTATGTTGTATTGTGAATATATATTGAATTAATATAACCTTAATAAATTTTGCCCTCATGTGCCGCCAATGGTAACCAGCTGTTGCATAGAATTCAGCTTGCGGTATCAACTAGACCAGGGGTTCCCAAACTTTTTCAATTCGCGGCGCACTTACAGGTTAAATATTTTGGCTCGGCGCCCCGTAGTCGTTAATACTCGAAAGAAGGTACAAGGATACTAGGTAGATAGGCACAAAAATTAAAACATCCGAAATATGAAACTGAGTTTTTATATTTTCATTGACACGCAAGAAACATTTATAATTTAAGAAAAATAGGATATTAAATACAATGACAACTTAATCAATGTGACGTGTGAGCTTGGTGATCTCCACACATTTTTTCAAAGCGCGGGATAAGGCTTGATACCGCTACTCTCATTTCTTGCTCCACATTTATCTTCGACCGATATTTACTTTTTATTACAGCTGCAGCTGAAAATCCGGCCTCATATAAATAAGATGTTGCAAAGGGAATGAGAATTCTTAATGCTTTTGAACTTAAAGTTGGGTATTCATTTTTGACCGATATCCAATACTCCACCAAATCGGAACACGTGAATCCTGTTTTTAGGCTGCTGTCGCAAGAGAGTTCAATAAGACTCTCTTCTTCTTGCGAAGGGAATTCTGGTGGAACTTGTGCATGGAAAGGATCTTGGATCCACGCATATTATTCGACATCGTCTTCGGCAAAGTATTTCGAAATCCATTCTGTGAGCTACGAAAGGTGTTCCGTAAACAGAGACATTAAGTTTTCTGAGACAACAAGCTCATTAGAAGTATTTATGCAATGCGGAAAAAAATCTTGTCCGCCATCTTCATTAATTTTTGTTATCCACAATTGTAGTTTTTTCTAAACGCCGCAATCTTCTCTAATAACTTCAAAATGTGCATGTTATTGCCTTGCACAGACACATTCAAATTATTCAGATTGTCAAATATATCGCACAAATATGCTAGTTTTAGCAAAAAGTTTGAATCGGTAAAGTATTTGGAGTTTGCATGACCTTCTTCTTGTAAAAAAGTGTGAATTTCTTCACGTAATTCGAATGCACGTAATAAGACATTTCCACGTGAAAGGCATCGTGAACTACAGTAATATAGCAGGGCTCTGTGTTCAGTTCCCATATCTAGGCATACCTAGACATCAAAAATCTGGCTTTTAGCGGTCTAGTTTTTATGTAGTTTACTACGTCAATGATACGCTCTAATACTTGGTTCAATTCAGAGCTCATTAACTTCGACGCAAGCGCTTCCCAATGGATGATGCAATAGGTCCACATAGCATGCGGTGCTTTTTTACGAATAAGCGCTTGTATTCCTCCATACCTGCCAGACATTGATCGAGCACCATCAGTACATACACCGATACACTTTTCCCAATCTAAATAATTTTCTTTTATGAACTTGTCAAGAGTTTCCAACAAATCTTGAGCCTTTGCGCTTTCCGTAATGCTTTTACAGAAAAAAAGGTCTTCAACGATAATATTGTCATCAACAAAACGTACGTAACAAATAAGATGTGCGTCTTTGTTACTGTCAGTAGCCTCATCAAGTTGCAGGCCGAATTCCTTGCCTTTCATATTTTCTATTAATTGTTGATTGAGATCGTCAGCTATGTCATGGATCCTTCGACTAATAGTGTTGTTAGATAAAGGTACCTTAGAAATTAGTTTTACCGCGGATTCTCCCATCATAATATTCACCATGTCGAGAGTAGCCGGTAGAGTAAGCTCTTCTGTGATAGTGTGAGTTTTTTTTTGCATTTCGCCACCCTGTATGCCACCTTGAATGATGCTAACAGTGCGTTGCTAGGTATTGAGGCTTGTTGAGTGAACACGTTTTTTTGTTTTTGTAAATTTTGCAACTCCCTATTAAAAAAATCATGTGATTTTTCAACCACAGCAGGGTCTGTCTCAAGATGTCGCTTCAGCTTACTTGGGAGCATACTTTCTGACGACAGAATCTTCATACAGAGCACACACTGTGGCCCTTCTTCATTGTTTACTTCTATTGAAATAAAGCCAATAGCTATCATCATATTTGAATGCAGCGCGCGCGATTTGAATTGTTTATTCTGTAGCCCCGAATACCTAAACTTCGTTTCCGGGCAATGGTAAACAGGGGCGTCTCACGGCGCCCCTCTATACTCTCTACGGCGCACCAGGGCGCCGCGGCGCACACTTTGGGAATCCCTGAACTAGACTAAATGAGTGAAATAAAATTCTTCAAATGAGAGAAACAAAGAGGGCGACAACACCTGCAGAAATTGGAGTACGACGTTGCCATTTTTTGCAGAATATCTTCGTAATGAGGACTTAACACAACGAAATTTATTCATCTTTTTATATTTGACAAACATAACATAAATTTACATGCGCTATGTCGCAGATAGCCATTATACAATTGAATTCTAACATTTCTTGTTTAATTTTGATTATAAATTGCAATTAAATTTAATATTACCAAATTAATGTAGAACATATAAGAAATTTAGGAATTACATGACAATAGCGCCTATCAGATTTTTAGGTCTCAGAACTCTTTGCACTATTTGGTTTTACTGTACTGAAAATTATGTTGTTAACTAAGAACCCAATCATGACATTAGTCGTGACGTGCACACACTGAATTTTTGCCTCGACTATACTACTAGAGACAGAAAGATAAATTAGAATTTGCTTTAAATTAAACTTATATAATATATATATATATATATATATATATATATATATATATATATATATATATATATATATATATATATATATATATATATATATATATATATATATATATATATATATATATATATATATATATATATATATATATATGTTATATAAAATATATTGTATTGCATTCATTACTCAAAGTAGTTCTCACACTTCTATAAGTTTATTATCAGGTAACATAAAACCTTCAGTATGTTATCTGAAAGCCAGACGTAACTTAATACTGCTACGTGTCTTATCATATAACTATATACATTGTAACCAACGTTTATGATGATTTGCTGAAACCTTATAATGTTCTTTCTTTAAATTAATCTTTTGCCAATTATATTTTAACTTTACTTTCAACAATGTCAGCATAACGAAACTTATAAAGTCGCAGCAAACCCGTTGCATGAGCAGTATAATTTTAGTATTGATATTATTGTTATACTCACACATCTAAATTCTTGTTCGTCCGTTAAATAAAATAAATTGTTTTTAAAAAGTTTAAATCCAAACTAGTGATTTAACAAATTTGGCGCAGTCGTTGTAGGATTTCACGCGTTATTAGAACACGGATTTGCCTCACTAGTAACGTGGAATTCCAATTCCGAAGTGAAATCAAGAACAAGCTCAAGAAGAAAAGAAACACGAAACAAGAATACTTCAAAGAAGCAACTTCGAAACACGAAGACTTCAATAAAAGAAACAAGAAACAAATCTACAAAGAAACAAAGAAAACAACAGGGGAAATCGCAGATAGAACACGGACCTGCCCTCACTGTTTGTGATTCTCCTCTGCAAGCCATCCTTCCCGAAGACACCCCGCTTC
The DNA here is from genome assembly GCA_037954035.1 of Rosalia funebris. Lineage (NCBI taxonomy): Eukaryota > Metazoa > Arthropoda > Insecta > Coleoptera > Cerambycidae > Rosalia > Rosalia funebris. The sequence continues at coordinate 39,512,336 of JAZFAV010000022.1, read as the reverse complement.
CAGAACACGGAATTGCCTCACTGGTTGTGGACTCTGGCCGGAAGACGAATGGAAAAAATTTGGTAAGTCAAAGAATTGACACGTTACCTTTGAAACATTTATTTATAATTTTAAGAAATATTATACAGGATATAGACCAAAAACTATTATCCTTCCCATCTGCAAATTTGTTTTTATTTTATTGTATTTAATTAAATAACTTTACAATATCTAATTTAAACATAATAATTAATTAACTTATAAAAATGGCAAACGAAGCTATCTTAGAACCTTACAAACTATCAGAAATTTTCTCAATTGTTCCGGAGTATGACGGAAATCAAATTTTCCTACAAACATTCTTAAATGCTATTAAATGCGCTTTCGACATGGCGGTCGATAATCAAAAAATACTTTTAACTCTCCATGTTAAAAATAAATTACGTGGAAAAGCCGCTGAACTAGTAAATTCTAGGAACCCGTCAACTTGGGAAGAAATCAAATATCTATTAGAGACTCACTTTGGAGACTCTAGGGACCTTACGTCTCTAATTCAGGACTTGCAAAGAATTAATCAACAATCAAACGAATCCGCTTTAAATTTTGTATCCCGCTTGCAAACGCATAATGCGAAAATGCATGCAGCGATTCAGAAACAACATTTAACCGCTGAACAAAAAACCGCACAATCCAATTTAATCGAGACAATGACTCTTAACACTTTATTGACAGGGCTGGATCCAAAATTAGGATCTATAATAAGAGCAAGTAATCCTATGGATATGCTTCAAGCAATATCCAGGATTAAACGAGAACTTCAATTGTCATACTTTGAATCTCAGAAATTTCAAAAAGCGAACAAACCATTACCACCTAATTCACTAAATGCTAAGAAGATATGTACATTTTGTAAACGTAATGGTCACACAATAAATGAGTGCCGAACGAAGCAACAAAATTCTTCAGCACCTTTCCAAAACTTTTCTAGGCCTAATTTTCAACAAAATTTCAATCAGGCCCAATCATCCAACTTAAATCAAAATTATCAGCGACCTCAATTTAATCCAAATGGAAATAATAGACCGACGAATTCAAATTTCCAACAAAATAATTACCAGCAAAATAGTTTTCAACAAAACAGGCCTTCAGCTATTAAACCGAATCCCAACTATACAAACCAATCAAGACCACCAATAATTCGGCCAAATCCGAATTATAATCAACAAAGAGCTCATCATATGAACGCTCAAATGAACCAAAATTTTGATGATACGGCTCATCAATACGATTCACAGTACACTGATGATACTGCTCATCAGTACAGCTCACATGCACAATATGCTGATGATACCGCTCATCAATATAATTACAATTGCGATCAAAATTATGAACAATATCAAGATTCATATTCAGACGAACCAACATATCAACAAAATTATTATTTTTCAACAGACCAATTTAATTATTCTGATACTGATCAGGATTTTCGGCAAACTACTCAAGCTCAAGATCATCCACCGGATCAACAGCTATGCGAAATAACGGAATTAGAAAACCAAATTCAAATAATGAATTTAAACACCAACCAACAGCAAGACAAACAAATATTCCTATAAATAGAGGAATATCAAGTGCCCTTTTAACAGTAAATCCCAAAAACTTATATTACATTGAAGATGCTACAAAAAAATTTAAAATATTAATAGATACAGGTGCCGGACTATCCATATTTAAGCCAAAAACTTGTGAAAAATATTCTAAACGTTTTCCCGAAAACGTTTTAATACAGGGAATTACCGATCAAAAAATTCTAATTAATGAATCTACACTCGTTCCGTTTACTCTCAACGATCCTCACAAAGTTTACATTCATAATATTGATATTGAATTCGACGGATTACTAGGATCCGATTTTCTAGAACATTACAACTGCATTATTGACATAAAAAATAAACAATTAATTACCAATTTCAAAACTGTACCTTTATTCAAAGCCACAGAAAATTCCACTAATGTACAAAATAATAAAAAACAAAATGTTCAAAATAATCAATTTCTCAACAAAATTTCTATTAACCCTCGTACAGAACAAATTTCAAAATTTCGATGTAATCTTGTAAATACAGAAGCCATATTAACAGCTATGGAAATAGATAAAGTACGACTTCCTAATGCACTAGTCAAAATTAACAATAAAGGAGAATTTCTTGCCTCCGTATTAAACGCAAACGCAGTCCCAAAAATAATAGATTTTTCCGAAATTAAACTAGAACCAATTCAAAATTTTTCATTAAATAATTTAAACGAATATAATTCTGAAATTTATATAGATAGACGCGAAGAAATAAAACAGCAACTTCGTCTTGATCACTTAAATGAGGAAGAAAGAGAAATAATTACTCAACTTTGCCTAGACTTTTCAGATATCTTCTATCTCGAAGGAGATATTCTAACATTTACTAATGAGATCAAACACACAATAGACACCAACAATGCTAAACCTACTTTTACAAAGTCGTATCGCTACCCTCAAATTCACAAAGAGGAAGTGAAAAAACAAGTATCGAAAATGCTAGAACAAGGTATTATCAAACATTCAAATTCCCCTTGGTCTTCACCGATTTGGGTTGTCCCCAAAAAGCTTGATGCGTCAGGTAAACAAAAATGGCGTGTCGTAGTTGACTACAGAAAACTCAATGAGTTAACTGTAGGAGATAAATACCCTTTACCAAACATTTCTGATCTTTTAGACCAACTTGGCAAATGTCAATATTTCACCACCCTCGATTTGGCCTCCGGTTTCCACCAAATTGAGATCGAACCCAGTGACATTCCAAAAACCGCTTTCACAGTCGAAAACGGTCATTTTGAATTTAATAGGCTTCCATTCGGTTTGAAAAATGCCCCATCAACCTTCCAAAGGGTAATGGATAACATTTTAATAGGAATCCAAAACGAGAGATGCCTCGTATACATGGACGACATAATCGTCTATTCCCCAACAATCCAAGACCATGTTTCACGGCTTACCGAAGTCTTCAAACGTCTTCAAAAAGCTAATTTAAAAATTCAACCGGACAAGTGCGAATTCCTTCGTAAGGAAGTTGCATATTTAGGTCACCTCGTCACCAAAGAAGGTGTAAAACCAAATCCAATTAAGATCGAATGCATCAAAAATTTTCCCCAACCAACTAACCAGAGAGAGATTAAATCATTTCTTGGCCTCGCCGGATATTACCGACGATTCATTGATAATTTCGCCAAAATTTCCAAACCTCTCACTAAATTACTGCAAAAAGACACCTCTTTCAATTGCGATTCAGAATGTTTAAAATCTTTCGAAGATTTAAAACAAACCCTTACTTCAAGCCCCATACTATCGTATCCAAATTTTGACGAGCCATTCCTACTCACAACAGATGCGAGCGCTTTTGCGATTGGCGCTGTACTTTCGCAAGGTCCAATAGGTAAAGATCTACCCATAGCTTTCGCCTCCAGAACTCTCTGTAGTGCGGAAACAAAGTACTCAACAATAGAACGAGAGCTCCTCGCTATTGTTTGGGCCGTAAAACATTTTCGCCCATATATTTTTGGTAGAAAGTTCAAACTGATAACAGATCACAGACCTCTTACCTGGCTTTTCTCTATTAAAGACCCCGGTAGTCGCCTAGCACGCTGGCGCTTAAAACTTGAAGAGTACGACTACCAGATTGAATATAAACCTGGCAAAATTAATAAAAATGCGGATGCCTTATCCCGTATCAAAATTAACCATTTTCAAAAATGTGTGGATTTCAAAAACAAAATTTTAACATCAAATACAGACGACGAATCGATTAGTTCAGAAAATACCGAAATTTCACCAGAATCAATTTTACAAGAATTAAATACATTTGTTCACCTATATAAAACCCAGTCACTAATAGACTATTCAAAAATTAAAATTACGAACAATCAATTATTGGACAAAGGACATAAAGACATAATAACGTTTTTCCAAAAAGAAAAACTCGAAGACTTACATTACAAAATAATTGAAGATATTTTCGAGGAAAAACCAAATTTTATTCACAATAAAATTAATATAGTCACGAGTAAAACGGTGAAAAACCGAAAATATTATATTGTTTTGTTACCCTTCGACATCGAAGAGATAATCGAAACAATGTTTATTACTCTTTACAAAGACAAAGACATTTTCGAATCTTCAAAAACATATTTCATTGAAAACAATTTAGAATTGCCAATACTCGAAATGTTGTCATTTATTTTCACTGAAAAAGATTTAAACCTAGTTAGTTGCAAAAACATAACTAAAACGCCTGACGAAGATCAAATTCCGATAATATTAGACCAAAACCATACAGGAAAAGCAAATTTACACCGCGGAATAAACGAAACCATTCGAAGAATAAGGAATAAATATAACTGGCCCGGTTTAACTAAAGACGTAACTAAATTCATTCAAAATTGCGAAATATGCCAGAAAACAAAGACCTTACGGAAAAACTTAAGCAATCCACTGGTGATAACTGAAACACCAAGAACACCATTTGAAAGAATAAATATCGATATATTAGAAATTCCAAAAAGAAATTATGTCTTAACTATTAGGGATGAACTAACCAAATTTACTCAAGCGTACCCATTAGAGGATAAATCCGCTAAATCAACAGTAAATACATTACTCCTTTATTTTCAGCATTTTGGTACTCCGCTTCGTATACATTCGGATTACGGTAAAGAATTCGACAATGTATTACTTAAAGACCTATGTACCTTATACGACATAAAATTAACATTTTCTAGCGTTAGCCACCCTCAATCAAACGGATCTGTGGAAAGATTTCACTCCACACTTTTAGAGATGATTCGTACTAATCAGGCTGAAAACCCTAATGAACATCCATTAAATGTAATTCCTTACGCTGTTATTTGTTATAATAACTCGACGAATAAAACACACGGTTTCTCTCCATACGAGCTAGTATTTGGACATACGTCCAGTCGCCCACCTGAAACTTTGTATAACCAAAAGGAGTTGATTTCAAAATATATACGAGACCTAAATAATAGAATTTCATACTATTATAAAATTGCACGCACAAAAACTGAGCTTCAAAAGGAAAAGGCTAAATTAAGATTCGATAGAAACGTTCCAGAACATCCTACACAATTTAAAATAGGCGATAAAGTCTATGTTAAGGAATCTCAAATTAAAGATAAATTACATAATAAATTTAACGGTCCTTTCGAAATAATAAAAATCTTTCAAAATTCTGCAATTTTATTAAATCTCGAAACGTCACAAACGACAAAAGTCAATTTCGACAGGATGAAACCATATTTTGAGAATTAAATTATTTTCAGGTTTCTTCTGCTGATTGGAGCAGCAGTATCCCAATACACCATTACTCCAATAAACAACACCATTGGAATATATTATCATCGAGACAGCGAAATCGTTGTAACAAATAAACAATGGACTCTTCTGGTTCACAAAAACATTTAATCAATAAAGAACACTTTTGAACATAACGAGAAAATGCTTGAAATTCTCTTACACGCTATTAACCCCACATTTGAAAACATGAACCTTTTTCGAGGTGAAGTAAAAACACACATCAGCTTATTAACCCAAATTTCAAATTCAATTCAAGAAAAATTAAGCGAAATTTATTTTGATACTAAACGTTACAAACGTGGAATTCTCAATGGCATTGGTACAATATTTAAGTCAATTACAGGAAATTTAGATTCCGAAGATGGCGAATACTACATGAATTGCATCAATAAATTAACTAATGACGAGCATCAATTAGAAAATTTAATGAAAAATCAAATCTCAGTAACAACATCCGTCATAAAGAATTTTAACGCTACCATACAAAAGTTGCAAATTGATGAAGCCACCTTCAATAGAGATATAAAAATAATATCAGACGCAATTTATAGGACAGCAGATAAAATTAAAGTAATTGAAGCAAAATTAAGATTTTTAGAAAAATGTGAACTTCTCATGGAAAGTTACCTGTATATCGAGAATCAATTAAATGATATTCTAAATTCAATAACTTTCGCGCGATTAAAAATTATTCATACGTCGATAATCAATCCTGAAAATTTGATAACCTCGCTTCAGGAAATTTCACAAAATTTACACCAAAACAATTTACCACTCATTATAAAATCTTCCAATATTGCCAAATATTTGGATATTATGGAATTAGAAGCATACCAAACTGATTCAGACTTGGTATTTGTATTAAAAATCCCTCTAATAGACCAACAAAGATACACCCTTTTTAGATTATATCCAATCCCTATCCTAAATAATAGAACTGGTCTATATCATGTTTTATCTTCATCACAAAAATACTTAGCGCGTGACGTCGATTCTTTGATGTACATACCCATCAAAAATATGAAAGACTGTAAACGACTTTTCTTTGGCACAAAGATATGTTCCAATCTATTTGCATACCCCATCGACGACAATGCTATATGTGAAGCCCAAATCCTGAAACACTTAAAAACTTTACCTGAGAGCTGCCAAACTTCAATAATATTTGCAAAAGGCTACAATGTCCAACAACTAACGGACTCATCATGGCTAACAATTACTTCAGAACCACTTCAAATTACTGTAAATTGCAAACAAATAAACACCAAGACAGAGATCATTTATAAAAATTCCATTCTTAAATTGCAACCCGGATGTAGTGCTTTCATAGGAGTGACAAAAATACAAGCTGACCCTAAGAACTTTTCGCAAACCAGTGTTAGTGATCACCCCATTTTAATTCCCTTTAATTGTTGTCAAGGAATCCCCGATGACATCCAAATCCCAAAATTAGAACCATTAAAATTGAATAACTTAAATGTGGAAGACCTCGAGATTGCCAAACACAAATTGGACGAGTATTCTCGAACGTTAGACGATTTGATCAATGAACCATTTGTCACCAAACACATCTCTTGGTTCACTTATTTTATCATTACACTAATAGTAACTCTCGTTTTGTTATATATTTTATGTAAATGCCGAAAGAGAAACAGATTAGCAATCGCCCTCACAACAAATTCACCACCACCTCCACCTGGACCTTCTAAACGCTTAAGAGAATCCTTCAGGAGCATCCTGCCCAGAAGAAGACCATCGATCAGATCCAAAGATGAAACCCCAGAGGAAGAAATCGAACTGAACTAATGTTTCTCAGTTATAAATCGGTTTCAAAGACTCTGTATATTTTAATTTTGTAAATTTTATATTTAAAAAATATTAATTGTATAATTTAAACTTAACTTAAGGCTTCATACTCTCAATTAACTTTATTATTATTATATAACTTCAATAATCGTTAAATTCATAATTATTAATTTCAATTTTACTTATTTTGAAAAGTTGCTGTATAACACCAACTTTTTGTTAAAAAGGGGAGTTGTTATATAAAATATATTGTATTGCATTCATTACTCAAAGTAGTTCTCACACTTCTATAACTTTATTATCAGGTAACATAAAACCTTCAGTATGTTATCTGAAAGCCAGACGTAACTTAATACTGCTACGTGTCTTATCATATAACTATATACATTGTAACCAACGTTTATGATGATTTGCTGAAACCTTATAATGTTCTTTCTTTAAATTAATCTTTTGCCAATTATATTTTAACTTTACTTTCAACAATGTCAGCATAACGAAACTTATAAAGTCGCAGCAAACCCGTTGCATGAGCAGTATAATTTTAGTATTGATATTATTGTTATACTCACACATCTAAATTCTTGTTCGTCCGTTAAATAAAATAAATTGTTTTTAAAAAGTTTAAATCCAAACTAGTGATTTAACATATATATATATATATATATATATATATATATATATATATATATATATATATATATATATATATATATATATATATATATATATATATAATTCAGATCTATGTGGACACTGTTTTTTATAATCCTAATTATTTGTTTATTACATGCAACATATCTGGTTAAAAAAAGTAGTCAGCAAGAATTTCATAAAATGCATTATAAAGTACTGTCACGAACGACTCGAACGATCTCGAACGCCGGGAATATTCGAAACCTTGAGAGCGTGCGGTATTGACGTCCAGTGCGTTCTATACTAGAAGGTTCGCCAAAGTTCATTATCTAGAAACGCCTGGAGAGACGTTCCACAGCCTTTCAGCGCCTATATAAGAATTATGTCGTCTGGCCAGCAGTTAGTTGAATTTGGACCGCGATAGTGAGCGATACAGTGCGAAGAAAGTGATATACAGTGCGAAAGTTAGTTTATAAAGTTAAAGTAGAAATAAAGTTAGTTAGTTGAACTTGTGAATAGTTGAGTTGTAAATAAGTGTTCGAGAAATAAAGAACTTTCTAGTAAATTCGTTACATTGGTGTCAGAAGTGGGATAGATTCAAAGGGAGGTTAACCGACTAAGAATACGTCCTACAAGTGCTGCAACTGGGGTGCAGCAGACAGCACCAACTTTTGATGGTTCGATTCCTTGGTGGGTATATCGAAGACAATTCGGGGCTGCTGCTTGCGCAAATTATTGGGATGATCAGGAAAAGGCTATAGCTCTTATCGTCGCCTTAAAAGGGGAGGCTCTTGATATATTCCGATCTATTCCGGAAAGTCAACAGAACTTTACAACAATAGTAGATAGTATGGAGATGCGCTACGGTGACAAACACATGCAACAAGTCTACCAAATGCAACTGAAGAGCCGAAATCAAAGGAGCAGCGAGACATTGCAACAATTTGGGGCAGACGACGACCGACTAGTACAGCTGGCCTACCCAACAGCACCTCAGGAGTTTGCAAATCAACTGTGCGTGCAAACATCTATCGATGGCTTGAGAGACCCGGACATGCAGCAGGTGCTGAGAATGTCACGACATAATACTCCCAGCAAAGCATTAGCGCACGCCCTAGAGTTTGAGGCCGCAAAACAAGCATCGAAGGGGCACGCGCGGGTGCGCATGGCCGAAGTCAACGGTGAGGAAGAGACCAAGCAGGATCAAATTGGTAACTTCCTGCTGGAACTGAAGAAGGCTTTGTTAGAAGACCAAGAGCCACGCAGACTAAGGTGCTGGAATTGCGGAGGCATGGGACATCTTCGACGTGATTGCCGAGCTCACGGGAATCGAGCGAGCAGCAGAGACAGGCAGTCGGAAAACTAAAAGCAGCCGACTTTAAGGAGCGCAAGTTGACTGCACTGTCCCACCAAGCCCCATCGACAATAGTCATCAGCAAAGCCAAGAGCTGTGGATCACTGCTCCTCGAAGGCACCATCAACGGCCACAACGGCGAAGATGCTTGTGGATACTGGAGCATCAAGAACTATTATTCGACCTTCCAAGGCGGTTGCATGGCGAATAAAACCCTTAAGAAGCTATTGTTGAAAACAGCAACAGGCGAAACCACAGAAATCCAAGGAGAATGTGACGTAGAGTTGCAATTAGGGGATTATATGCATTGTACATTGGGCCCTGACAGCGCCCATAACTGATGATGCCATCCTTGGACTGGATTTCATGGAAGAACACAACATCAAGCTGGACCTAGGGTCAAGCACAATGCACATCGGAAGCCAGGAGATAATAATGACTAACTCCAGGAGCGACGTCACCACAAGTAGGGTTGTTGTGGTCAAAGATGAACTGTTAAGGGGAAGACAATTCCAGTAAGAGTTGCCAATTTGAAAGACTTTGAGCAGAAGATTACCCGAGGAACAGTGTTAGGAACGTTCGAGAAGGTTACACTAGTTTGTAACTGCGAAGTGGAAGAAAAAAAAGATGCTCATAGAAACAAGCAACTACCAACTGCGCTTCGTGAATCATAAGAACGCTCCAGTACCCACCTACGTAGAGAACAAATTGGACAACTAGAGAAGTTATTGGCGGAATTTAATCACGTCCTCGCATTCTCTTTATAAGTTGTATATGTAAAAAAACAGGGGAACATGTTAAGGAGGAATATTTTGTGTTATTTAATTAGAACTAATTACTTGTTAGTGATGGATGGCCAGATATATTTTCTACAAAACAATTTTTTTTCGAAACGAGAAATGTTACAGGATGGTCGTATCGATTAAAATAATATAATTATACATTACATTCATAATATTAATACACAAAGAAGTGTTTGTCAAACTTTTACATACAAATTTTTACTGTATTCCAGATATCAAGTCGATTAATATATAATTTTAATTATCGGCGTCGGTATTGTGAATTATTAGTGTAGTAGTTCATTCCTGTGATTATTGAGTGTTTTTAATTATGGTTTAAAAATTATGAATATTTAATAATAATTAGCCAGCCCTGACCCACATTCTTCTGCTGTATGATTGGGAGAATATAGGCATATTTGAAGGTATTTTGTGAGACTTTTTATATCTACAATATCTATGTGGTGAAGTATACCTTATTTTTCAATGATCTCTATACAAAGTTTTATCAATGTGTTTGTTGTGCTTTGTTTGTTAGATATAAGACCAAACACATTCATGGTTAGGGAAAGGTGCCAAAATATTCTTGTTGTATTCCTGATACAACAACTTGCACCTGTCTCTGTGGTTGAGTTGGGCGTATCCCATACTGGGCTCAGTTTGTCACCCCCGATTATATATTAATTAATAAGTATTAGTTAATGAATAATAGTAATTAATAAATGTGTAATAACAAAGTATCAAATATTGAATATTTGTTATTCTTGTAAGTATACTCAACATAGATACAGTATGATAGATATAATTTCCTAAAAAATTAAATGATTGTTGGAATGAAATTTTTTTATAAATTTTTCTGGAACTTAATTAAGTTTATCTTTATCTTTATTAAGTTTATCTGAGCCTTCGCATCATAAAGCAAACTACACAATATTTACTTCCACAATTATACTTTAACAGACAGTTTATAAGAAATTTTACAAAATTGATGTTTAATTTGCCTCTTAGAAATGTTTTTATCTCAAAAATTTTCTCAGATGCAACTCTAATCAAAAGCTAAACTTTCCATCTCTAATTAAGAAAATGTCGTCCACAATCTTTCAAGAAAAATTTTGAAAATTCACTACATTATTTGTTATTAATTTTGATATAATTAAAATTTCTAATTACCGTTGATAGCCATTATTCAAATATGTATTATTATTATATTATATAGGTTTGGGCCTCATCAGCCACTGATCGCATGGGTAGTCCCTTGGCAATCCCCTCTTATCCCGGTCATTATCCAAAAATGCTATCCCATAAAAGGCATAAAAATATGTAACTCCAACTTATGAATTAATATTCATAACTTTTGTTGTCATAAATACATATCTTTTGTTGAAATATAATAATTAAAATGATGTGCATACCTGCCAGAACCAAACAACAGGCTTGCTATTTCTTGTGTAATGCCTGTAAATGGTGTGTCTCTGCCAATCTTCAGTATCAATTTCTTGCATACCACAAAGTAAAAGCTCTAGTTCGCGTTCATCAAAATATTTGAGCCATTCGATTGGCACAACTTCGTTAAAACCATCCAGAAATGCTTGTGTTTGTTGTTCAATGCCTCTGGTCATGCGCCAATCTGTCATCAAACTCAAATATTCTTCTTTATTTTCTTCAGTAACACGTTCTTTATCTCCATTTTTTTTAAGTTCGTGATGTACAACTTGCCCCAACACCTCAAAATCGACACTATAATATAGCTCCAATCCACACTCATCAATACTGTTTTCTTTTATCCAAACCAGAGAATTATAGAATTCAGGATCAATACTTTCAATATCTTTCATTATTAATTTTTTACCTAACATTCTTTTATAAAATGGCATTGTAAAACCAGAATATATAAATCTACCATGATACAAGGCCATAGCAATGAATCGACCAATGAATTTGAAATAAGTCAGATGTTCTGGATTAACATATGATGCAGGGTTTATTTGTAGGCTATAGTTATTTTTGTTAGCATATTCAAATAAACAATACATAGGATTCAGTGCCTCATGTGATACTAAAAAGAACCATTCTCGGCTTACACCACCATAATCTAATCCTTCTTCTCCTTTAAATATAATGTATAATCTGCGACGTAGCTCATATGCTGGGAGCCTCATGATTGTATGAAAAGAGTCTTCAAACAATGTTTGCCGTGACACTTGAATTTTGATGTGACTGGGTAAAGCATTGCTTTGACACAAGAATCTAAAAACAAAATAGTAACGTAAATATTACATTAAATCTACTCAAACTGCCAATATATAAACATATATCAACAATTTCAAATTGCATTTTTTCTAATTTTTAAATAGTTTTGTTTTATATCAGCACATTATGCAGGACAAAGCAGGATAATGGGAAGCTTTACCATGTCATGTGTAATATGTATGTACATACATCATATACATACAAAACAATAATAGAACTATATATCGTCCAGTTACCATTAAGGTATGGTATATCTGTTAGGTTAAAATTTACAAGTTGTAATGTGAAAGTTAAAAAATCAATGTGTGTGTTAAAATAATATGAATACCTGAATTGACTGATTTTCCATTTAAATGATCTTTCATATGCTCTAGGGACTCCATATACTCCTTTAGGTCCTTTGGGTGCACCTGGCCTTGGATCATCAAATGTTGTCGTTTTAGTGTTGTGATCAACGAAATAACGTTTATTATCTTCTGTATATCTAATTTCCCAACCAGGAGGCAAGGGCAACTCTTCTAAATCACTAATTTCTTGACCTTGAGTTCGTGGATCCTCCCATTGTGTTGTACGATTTTTGTGGTTGACGAAATAAACACGCCCTGAAAATAAAATTATTTTTATTACTAGACACTACATAATTTCTATATGTTTTGAAAATTAACAATAAATATTATAACTTAACAAATAGTTACTGAAGGTTAAAATCACTTTTGTATAATAAAAGTATATGTTGCAGTGTATTTTGATTAATCATATACTATGAAAGCAATATACATACAAATATAAAAATACCAAATCTACGAGATTCGATAAATTAGACTGAACTTAACACTAAGGAAATAAATAACTATGAATGAAGTATTTCATGGAAATCTTGATTATTGCTAAACCTTGTTTTATGAACGATAGATTTATTATTATTAACTGTTAATTCATTAACTGTCTCTTGTCTGATTTACTAACCTTCAGGTTGAACCCTTTTCTCCCAACCAGATGGCAATGGACCCAGCCCATCATCTTCATCGGCAACTACAGAAGGTCCTGGTAAAGGTCCTGGTTGATGTTGAGGATACAAAAATCTTTGGTTACCTAAAAATATACATTAAGAATAAGGTATTTTTATTTTACAAATTGCAGACGAAACAATTACCTTGCTGAACAATATGTTGCCTTTGACCTTGCCACTGCTGGAAATGTTGAAGTCTTTCAGAATTTGGCCTTTGCCATGTTGTAGTTCTAGTATTATGATCTACATAATAAACACGACCTCTAGGATCACGTCGCATTTCCCACCCAGATGGTAGAGGTTGAGGGCGTTCCCAAGATGTTGATCTGAAAGTGAAACGCTACAATAAATCATGTCACAAACATTGTTACAATTAGAAACAGAGACAAATTAATGATATTTGGATGAAGAGAGCTATTGAAGGTAATAAATTATTTTACCTTGTGTTATGATCAACATAATACCGCCTTCCATAAGTATCAAACCTCATTTCCCAACCAGGCGGAAGGGGTTCTGTGTCAGTTCTGTTTTCATCTGTCTCCGAATTAACAACATTTGGTACTGTTGCTGGTGGGCCTATATTACCTACAAAAACAATGTTTATTACAATTAAGCTATTGACTAAGAAGCGTTTACATACATTAGCAATAAGTGTGCACTTCTATTTTAGAGGTGCACATTGCACTGTACTTATATCTTTATTTATGTAAGGCAAAAGTACAAATTTAAATGATAAGAGTTGTCTATTGGTATTTTCGGACTTTAGTGATGGTTATAAATTTAATATACTACATATTTATTATGCAATGGTTTCAATTTGTTGAGTGATACAGATATACATAGGTACAGTTGGAAAAATGGTATATGTGAAGTTTATTTAAGTATGGGATTAGATGATATTCTGCAAAAGTTTTCAATGAGACTGAGATTGGGTGTATTTAAGTTCATGTACATATTCATCGTCTCACCATAACGTTTTTCTACTCTGTACTGTTTCATTTGTAAACTTATTATATCGTAATTACCAAGGTCCAATTTTTAAGACCAATGTTTTCACGCTGTTTAGTGAATGACACGCCAGCGAGCAAGAGTCTATGTTAATAGCTAAAGCGAAGGCTAAATTGATATTGACCATTGATCCTTCCTTGTTCCCGCATATTAAAGATGCAAAAACGGCACAGGAGGTATGGATAAAATTGAAGAACCTCTATGACGACAGTGGCTTTACGAGGAAGATGGGGCTTCTAAGAACCCTGATATCAGAAAAATTGGAAAATCACAATTCCATTGGAATCCTACGTCAACCAAGTAGTCGAGACGTCTCAAAAATTGCGACGAACAGACTTCAAGATAGACGAAGAATGGATGGGGTCGCATTTATTGGCGGGACTTCCAGAGAAATACTCTCCTATGATAATGGCGGTAGAGCATTTTGGAATTAAAATCACAACAGATTCAATTAAAACGAAATCACTGGATATGTAAACAAATGGCGGCAGCAATAATGGCGCATTTGCGGTGAGTTCTAAAAGCAGAATGAAATCAGGTTACCGAAAGCCTGCGAGAGATGGCGGCAGAGGTAGTACGCCGAACGAAAAATCGCTCACTTCAAATTATAGTCACGGTCATGTCAACAAGAAAAAAGATCGAAGTAATATAATTTGTTTTAAATGCAATAAAAGCGGACATTTCATGGCAAAATGCCCAAATAATAAATCAGAAAGTGGATTTAGTGCTGTATTTATCACAGGACAATTTAAAAACACCGATTGGTATGTTGACAGTGGCGCACGTTTCATTTACCTCAAGAAAAGAGTGGTTAAGAAATGAAAGAAGTCCGGATTTAACAGACATTGTAGCCAATAAAACAAAGATATCAGTTGAGTGTGCAGACAATATCGAAATAAAATCTGTTGTAGATAATACAGAACATGATATTCTTCTTACCAAAGTACAGTTTGCTCCAGATCTAACCACAAATTTGTTGTCAGCTTATCAACTTGTCGAAAATGGAAATAAAGTTTGTTTTGATGAGACAGAATGTAAAATTTACAGTTCTTAAGATGTATTGGTGGCAACTGCGAGTTTAAATAACAATGTTTATAAACTGAATCTTGGAGAACAAAGTGCAACTTTTTTGATTGGTGGTGTTAGAGGTAAAGTTTGACATCGACGTTTGGGACATTTAAATAGCAACTATTTAAATAAAATGTGTGAGTTGGTGGAAGGTCTGACATTTAAAGAACAAGCTAACATAAACATAAATAATTGCGAAATATGCTGTCAGGGTGAACAGACTCGTTTGCCATTTTCTAATAAAGGTACCCGAGCTAATGATAAGTTAGAACTAATACATAGCGTTTGCGGTCCCGTGGAAACAACTTCCGTAGGCGGAGCCAAGTGTTTTTTAACTTTTATCGATGATTACAGCAGAATGTGCTTCATATATTTCTTAAATACTAGGGATGAGACATATGAAAAATTCAGAGAGTTCAAGAATTTAGTGGAGAAACAGCAGAATAAACAGATAAAAACATTGAGAACTGATAATGGAGAATATTGCAGCAAAGATTTTGAGAATTTTTTAAAACAAGCTGGCATCGTTCACCAAAAAACCAACAGTCATACCCCAGAACAGTTTTAATCGAGAAGGCGAAGTGTTTGATGTTTGACGAGAATGTTAGCAAAAATGTATGGACAGAAGCCTGTAATACTGCATGTTATCTAAAAAATCGATCTGTTTGTGCGGGGATTTCCAGAACTCCGTTTGAACTCTGGACTGGTAAGAAACCTAACATTTGTCATTTAAGAGTATATGGTAGCATGGCTATGGTCCACGTACCAAAGGTAAATCGGAATAAATTCGATAGGAAAGCTGTAAAGCATATCTTGGTTGGCTATGATGAAAACACCAAGGGATATCGATGCTACAATCCAATTAACAGAAAAGTAATCATCAGTAGAGATGTGACTGTCATGGAGAAGTCCAATGAGGCAACTTTGATATCTGATATAGCCATAAACGATGATGCAGAAGTGTCAAATTCAGTGGGGGAAGAAATAAAGCAATTTGCTTCACCCAATGACTCCACAACAGATGTATCACTTTGTGAAAGCTCTTCAGAAGTTGCAGATGATGATGATAGTGACTGTGTTCCAGAGAATATTGAATCAGAAACTTTGAGGATTATGTGACTTATTTAGGCGTGGGTAATATCAGCGAAGCACCTGTAATTACTGATGTTCCAGCAACTTTTTAAGAGGCACTCTCCAGACCAGATGGACACGAGTGGAATAATGCGATGATAGATGAGATCAAATGCGTTGAAAAAAATGAAATGTTCTCGGGAGCTCGTTGATCTTCTAGATGGTGGAACGTCGATAGCAAGTGGGTGTATAAAGTTAAGTGCAGTAGTGATCGCGTGAAAAGTTACAAAGCTCGACTGGTAGCAGAAGGTTATACTCCAACAAAAAGTATTGATTATACCGAAACATTTGCTCTAGTAGTGAGTCATTCAACTCTGAGATTTCTAGTAGCCTTAAGTGTACAACTTGATTTAAAAATTATACACTTAGATGTAGACAGATTTTTTAAATGGGGTTTTAAAAGAAAGCGTCTACATGAGGCAGCCAGAGGGTTTTATTCTAGAAGGTAATGAAAACAAAGTTTATAAGTTAAAAAGGGCAGTATATGGTTTACAACAATCCAGTCGAGCCTGGAACGAAAGGGTAGGCGAAGTTTTGTTAAATTTGAAATATAGAAGATCGGATTTTGAACCTTGCGTGTATGTTAAAAATAAAAATAATTTGTTAACAGTAGTAGCCCTATATGTAAACGACTTCTTTGTTTTCTCAAAATACGATTTTGAGGAAGAAAAATTTCTAGAAAATCATTTGAGTTTAAATTTTAAAATTAAAAACTTAGGAGAAGCAAAACAATGTTTAGGAGTTAGGATTATAAGAAATTACTAAGAAAATATCATAAACCTAGATTAAGAAAGGTATATGTATAGATAAAATTTTAGAAAAGTTTAACATGTCTGATTGTAAAACAGTTTCTACTCCACTAGATAATAGTATGAATTTAAGTTCAGGATGAAATATGTGATGTAAACTTACCTTATCAAGAGTTAATTGGAAGCCTAATGTATTTGGCTGTTTTAATTCGTCTCGATATTGCTTATGCTGTTAATTTTCTTAGCCAAAGCAACAATTGTTATATTAAGTTACACTGGCAGTGTGCGCAAAAAGAATATTAAGATATTTAAAAGGCACCAAAAATTTTTCCATGGAATTTGAAAAGGATAGTTCAAATTTAACTGGTTTTGTAGATGCTGACTGGGGTTCAGATAAAAAGGACAGAAAGTCTTATACTGGTTATTTATTCCAGCTTTCAGGGGGATGTTTCATGGAAAAGTTGTAAACAAAGAACAGTTGCTTTGTCAAGCACTGAGACGGAGTAATTCTCTTAGTAAAGCAACAAAAGAGGCTATATATTTGAGGAATCTACTATTTGATCTGACAGGTCAACTGATTGTATTGAATTTCAATGACAACCAAAGTAGTCAAAAATTAGCCAGTAATCCTGTTTTTCATGATAGGTCGAAGCATATAAATATCAGATACCATTTTGTACGAGATGCTGTTTTCTATGTTAAATACTTACCTGCTAATGAAATGGTAGCTGACATCTTAACAAAAACCTTTACAAATGTTAAGAATACTAAATTTGTGCAGGGCCTAGGGTTAAGTATTGTTTAGAGAATGTACTGTAAATATTTTGATAAGTGGGGGTGTTGTATGGATATTAAAATATTTTATTTAAATTATGTGGCGCCATCTGTTGGTTGACTGGTGGAACTATTAATCCATGTGAGTTCCTTTTTTTTCCCTCTCTTATATAGTCGAATACAGTGTTTCTAGTAATCAGCACGTGTTTTATTTTACTTTCTCCCGGTCTTTTTATCATATTCTAAGTAGGTTATCAATTATGGAACTTTTCTAACACGGATACAAGGCCTTCTGACGGAAAGACTGAAACGTCGAGCGGTAATTCATAGATGGCTCTTACTGGCATATCACTTTCAAGTGATTACGATCCCGTGCTTTTTTTTTTATTGAAAAGCTTAAACAACGAATCCAAGAAAATGATTTAACTGCTGATCATCTTTATAATGCGGATGAAAGTAGCCTCTTTTGGACGAATCTACCAAATTTAAAAAAAAAATTTCGGCACATTAAAAAATGGGAAAAAATGGAAAAATCAGCACCAGGAAGAGTAAGCAAAAAGAGGATTACCTTTATGACATGTTGTAATGTTTCCAGAACACATAAGCTCAAACTCTTAGTTTTGAATAAATACATGAATTATAAATTCCCACATTCATGTTTGGGTACAAAGGATCAAATAAATAAAGATTGGGTGACAATTTACTAAATGGTTTCATACTCACTAGTACATAGAGTTTGTCACTCTATGACATAAAATGAAGCAACTTAAGGAAGTCAATAAGTGATTTTAATACTGGCCTAAGCACCACCATATCTCACCAATCTGACCCGTGACAATGAATAAATCCTTTTCTACTGCCAAACTATTATTATACAGCCTATGGATCAGCATGTAATACAAATAAAAAAATTATTTTATCGTAATTCTTAAGAAAATTGTCTAAACTAATACCGATTCCTCAAAAAAATATAAATCTAGAAGATGGTATCCTCTTTAGATGAGGCTTGGAAACATGTCAGTAGATTTAATTAAAAAGTAATGCAGTAAGATATGTTCCTTGAAAGAGTATTTAAATAATGATGAAGACATTCCTTTAACCAGATTAGCTGAGCAAATCACGGAGAAAGGAAAATAATGTACAAAACCGGATAATTTATTACAAGCGATTATACATGTAAGTAAAAATCTTGATGAATTCCTGATAAATAATGAAATTGAAGAGTGGGAAGCAGCACATAATCAACCATGTTATGTTATTCTCTATCTGAGATAATGTAATTCAATAAGTTAACGATTATTTGAATGGTAGGGAGAATGATAGTGACATTGAAAATTTTGTGAAACACAGAGAAGCATACAGTCGGACCGCTGCAACTTTACCACTACGTCACCACCATACGGTAATATCACAGACAACCCGCTATCCCTATGAACGCATTTGCTATAATAGGTAAACAAGAGACAGGTGTTACGTGTGTCTTCGGTCTTCGGAGATGACCTGCATATATCACCGACAACTGTTTTCATATTTTCACGCTGATCGGTGAGAAGACAAATAGTAACATACGTATTAGATTAAAAATATGAAACTTTTCTATTGACTAACGCAGTGTAGATAATTTTCGGGTGATATTGACAGTTGTTTGACATCTGACTGCTAAGCTCGTTTCGTTTTCTGCAAATTTTTAAGCCTATTTACTAATATTTGTCATAGATCCGTTCTTCTTAGAGCGAAACTAGTTTCAGAATTAGAGTTGATGTAAGTAATATTTTTTTTATTTTTATATGCACGTCGTGTTTTAGATACAGGGAGAAAAACATTAAATTCTCAAGCACAGCAAATGGTGTTGAATCTCCTGGATTACTTTGAACAGGAGAAAAAAAACGGCCCTTTAATATTTGTTAGTGCTGTTCAAGAGGTAACAGACATAGATTCTAAACAAATATCTGAAGTAATGTGTGTGTACTTGTTAAATTTTAGAGTAGCAGAAGCTCTTAAACTTTCGAAGAAAACAGTATACACTATTATAAAAAGCAAAGAAAACAATCCAGTTCTTTATTCACCCGGAAAAACAAGACATTGCTAAAAATCCATGACAAAGGATCTACCTGAAGGTACAAAAATGGCAGTACGAGATACTTTATATATGTATGAAAAACGTAAGTATGTTCTGGCTATATTTATTTTGTTGTGTAAATACAGGGGCATTTACTGTTTAGGCCAAAATGATGTGATAAAATTGTTTTTATTTTAGGGTAACATGTAATTTTTAGTACTTTAAACGAAGAGCTTAAAAGACGAGAAATAATTAATGTGGGAAAAACGTCACTTATAGCTACATTAAAGGAGGTGGGTTTTAAATTCAAGAAGGAAGACAATCGATGAGCTTTAACCGAAAGAGTTAATATAAGCTAAGAGGGGCAGATTTTTAAGAAATTATTGTGATAACATGAGTTCATAAATAAACATGTGGAAGGAATCTTTAGCAACATGCAGTGAACATGTGAGCCATTAGACGTGACATGTTTCTATAACTAGTTTCAAAATAATGTCCTATTTAAAACACAAACAAGTTTTTTTACCATAGCCAGCAATGAAATTATTTGTTTTATGTATTGTTATGAAAATATTTGTTATACATATTTAACTTTTTTAATTGTATAAGTATATAACCATTTCTTTATGGTAGAATAGCATCTTTATCATCTTGATAATGATTGTGTTAGTGAGACCTATAATAAAGACATATTTAGTAAAATATTACATTCGTTTGTGTTGATTATTGACATACGCAAACACATGTGTTTTTTTATTGTGTGAAGGACGTTTATTGCCAGACGTTTTCTGTATGTATATTTTATTTGATACCTAACTAAAATGACATTGTTTTAGCACATTAAAATTTGAATTTTAAGGTTAGTTATGATTTCTTCATATAGTTTGGGTGCAGTTTAGATAAGAGAAACTCTTGCAGAAGGTGCACAATTAAGGTCAGTGTACTGTAACAAACTAAAATATACCCAAATAAATAATAGTGATGCATTAGGCGAATATGTACTAGTAATTTGTAATACTTGTAGTTTCATAATTCCCCAAGTTCCACAATAGAGCCAATGTTCCGATCGGCGGAAAGTCGGTTATCTTGAAAATAACAGACCAATTTATATGTATATTGTGTTTTTCCACATAATTTTTGCAAGTATTTTTTATGTTTGAGCCCATGGATTATAAAGTTTGTCACCGTGATAACTTATTTGAAAGGCATTTTCTAGTTTGTTTTGGTGCCGGTAATACAGTTGACTGTAAAGGCGGTAAATTTAAATTATGTAAACAGTCACTCATTTGACTCTGATTTCTCATCTTAGTTCATACGAATATCGCTTGTGACGTAGTGGTAAAGTTAGAACGGCCCGACTGTAGTTAGCTTTCGGTATGTGTATAAAATGGGCCTTCCACAATAAAATACTAAATCATCAAATAATGTTACATGAGGAACTTCGCAAGGAGGCACTTAACTTGAAACTAAAAATAAAAAACAATAGATAATTAATTACAAATTTCTTTAGTAGTGTCTCATCGCTCCTCAGTTCATATTAAATGTGGAATAGTTAGCTGGCAAATTAACGTTTAATATAACTTGTTGGTTTTTAAAACCATTTAAAATAACAGAGTGTATAATATTCACATTTAAGAATTACATATTCTTTTATAAAACTGTATTCGTATTTTTTAAATGGGAATTTTTGTGAACTAGATCAGTACAGATTCATTATCCATGGGATCAAACCATTGAGATAGATATCTATCTATATATCTATAAATGAACAAAATATAAATGCCATTGATTTGTAAAGATACAATTGGATTGCAGACCTTGATTACGGATATTAATAAATGTTATTTATCTCAATGTGACCTTAGTATAATAATTTCTTAATCCTTGTTAATCTTACATTTATAAGCATCTTTACAAGAAAATATGACCATAACATAACAAAAGTTATATTAAGATATATTTGAATAAAAAAACATTATTAACATTTGACTTACCATTGGGAATATTATTTGAACTTGGTGATAAACTTAGTGTAGGTGTTGGTACTAAGGGTTGCCTTTCAGTGCTACCTCTAGAAGAAGCTGGTACAACATTTTCTGATCCTTGACCTCTAGGTTTCGCCCTAATACCGTTCAAAACACTTCGATGTGGTATATCACTATTGCTTTGCCCCAGCGGCATTGAACCATTTGATCGCACATAATTAGACATATCAATATTCAAACCTTTCAACACACACATTAACTCGCCTACTTTCACTGGCGAATCAGTCTGTTTTTCATTCATTAAATCTAATGATAAATCCAAATTATCACATCTGCCATTGAAATGTGTTAATAGTTGAAAGAGATCAACTTTCTTTTCGCCTATAATTGTATCCTTGCGAAAATTATTGTGATCCATGACAGAAAAATTTATCTTTGAATGTGGGGTTATTAGAAGCGTAAAAGTTTCATTCCATTTTGGTTGTGTAGTTGTTTTAACGGTTTCGGTTTTACGAGGATTTTGTTCATCTACAGTAATTTCAACATATGGAGTCGGTTTAAGAAACGCATTGTTTCTCAAATGAGCACATTCCACTAAAAAAATAAGTTTATATTATCTCTTAATCTAGTTTTTTAACCTGTATCAATTTAGATTCTCAAAATAAAATATTATTCCTTATTTACCAATTAAAATACAGTCATTATTAATTGAGAGAGAAACAAGGAAAAGATAGTAGTGTACATAAAATTTCCAAATTGAAATATTTGGTCTGAAGACTATAATAGCTGTCACAATTATCGAATCATACATTAAAACTATAAATACTTTCACAACTCTTCGAGTTCATACTTTTAAAGTATTCAATACTCTTTCTGCGCCTTTAGAATTCCCTTGCAAATGATATCAACTTCATGTAATTTAAGAAAGCAATGCAACAATGAAACATTAGAAAACTAATGTAATTTGGCTGGTTTTGTTTTAATTAGCTTGCCTGTAGTACAACAAAAAATAATTTTCTCTTAAGTGGCTTTTTTATAATAAAGTTGTATACCTTAAACGTCGACAAAACTGCTCCCAGGTGTATAAAACAAATTATATAGGGTGGTCCAACCATAATGCACGATGTTAATTGTGAGTCACACCTTAACGTCAAGTTTTTTGCCCAACTTAATTTGACATTTCTTTGTTTCAGTGTTTGACAAATTCAACCATGGAGAGGTACACAATTGAGCAGTGCGTTAAGATTGTTGAAGCCTTTTACGAAAATGGGCGTTCAAATCAAAATGCATTTCGTGCACTTCCTGACTTTTTTTGGTCAGCATAATCGACCAAATGTGTCCACAATCGGGAGAATTGTTCGCAAATTTCAGCAAACCAGGTATGTAGGAAATGTGAAAACATCTGTGCATGTTCGCCCAGTTCGTTTTGCGGAAAACATTGCTGTTGTTCGCGATAGTGTAGCAGAAGAGCCGTCAACCTCGACTCGTCGTCGTGCCCAACAATTGAACATCTCACGAACATCACTGATGCGAATTTTGAATAAAAATTTGAATTTACACGCTTACAAGGTTCAATTGACTCAAGAGCTGAAGCCTACTGACCATTTCAAGCGTCGTCAATACGCCGAATGGTTGGTTGAACAGACAGAAGTGAATGGTGACTTTACAAAGAAAATCATCTTCAGCGACGAGGCACACTTTCACCTCAGTGGATTCGTTAACAAGCAGAATTGCCGCATTTGGGCAAATGAGAATCCACGAGTGATTGTTGAAAAGCCGATGCATCCACAAAGAGTGACTGTTTGATGCGGTTTATGGGCTGGCGGCGTCATCGGGCCGTACTTCTTCGAAAATAAGGTCAGCCAAGCAGTTACCGTGAATGGTGTTCGCTATCGCGAGATGATGACGGACTTCTTGTGGCCAGAAATTGAGGATATGGACCTGGACGATATGTGGCTCCAACAGGATGGTGCCACTTGCCACACAGCCAGCGAAACAATGGCACTTTTGCGCGAGAAATTCAATGGCTGTGTTATCTCACGGCGTGGCGATGTTAATTGGCCGCCACGATCATGTGATTTGACACCGTTGGACTTCTTTCTTTGGGGATATTTAAAAGAAAAAGTGTACGTCAATAAGCCAAGAACAATTCAAGAGCTAAAGGATGAGATAATTCGGCACATTAACGACATTGAACCTCAATTATGTCTCAGTCATTGAAAATATGGACCATCGGATAGAGGTATGCCACCGAAGCCGTGGCGAGCATTTGGCCGATATTTTGTTTCACACATAATTGTCATAGATCCTTCTATCATAATAAAAAATATTAAGATAATTCTCTGAAAACTTTTTGTTTTATTTACAATTAACATCGTGCGTTTTGGTTGGACCACATTTTATATTTTTTAACAAAAATATATGATGTAAATATAATGTAATATGTATAAAGTAAAATAAAGTATATTATTACAAATTATAAATTTACAAGTAATATAGTATTTAAGCAAAGACGATGAAAAGAAAATAAACTTTAGAAGTATAAAGTTAAAGTAACAATAAATTTACATTTTTTTAAGGTTCTTGTTCATTTTGTATATAAAAATATTCTTATAAATGTGGTGTTATTTAAAAGGTTGATGTTAAGGCTGAGTAGAACTTCTATTGAATACCAATAGAGATGCAAATGTAAATAAAGTATCACCAAAATACATGCATATATAAGGCATGTATTATATATGTACACACAGAGGAATTTGTACAAGTGATTTTATTAATTAAGTACGTGACTTAATTCCTAATCGGGGTTTTTTAAAATCCAAATTATTGCAAAGTTCTGTAATTAGTTATTCATTCTTCAAATTACTCAATTGACAAAAGAAAAAAATCAAAAGAATAAAATTAGAAATTTAATGCAATAGAAATTTAGTAGAATTGAAGTAAAAACTCGATAGATCTTGGAGGAATCGTGTTTCCTGCCATCTCACCTGATGTAATATTGTTTCTACAGTATATTAGATTATCAACTATCGAATGCTATAAGAATTAGTGTCTCAAGATTGATTAATCTATGTAAAATTTTATTTGACAACTTGAATGGGAAACAAAAGTATTTTTTTTATATTTAACAAATTGGGAATGCCTTGTTCATCATCGAGGCATGATGAAAAATGATCATCAAATAATCATAAAATATAGTTTTATTATGTAATCCTTAAAATTTTCCCATGTATTTTCCTATATGATCCCTAAACCATTCCAGACAATAAACATAATTTTTGTATAATTAAAAATTGACACTTGGGTCATACTATTAATGTAAACTAGATCAATTATTTGACACAAAGATGATCTTAAACAATCATGAATCATAAAATGTGGAGGTTTAGGATTCTATTTTTATTTTACGATAATTAAAATGTTATCTTGTGCCTGGCAATTGATGACGATGACTCAAATTTAGTACTTTATTATTTCATATTATCTATTATGAAGTTATGTAGGTTGTTAGCAACAGCTAACAATATATTAAGTCAACTAAGCTGACTTAATATATCTGAATATAACCATAATTTCAACAAATTTAAAACATTGCTTTTAATAAATTACTTTTGATCTTAAGATACAGTTTTGCAGACAATATAATTAACTATATAAATCAATAAAGGCGAATTTTAAACTAAAATACTAGTCGAATTTGTCAAGCTTTAAAAAACTTTAAATATAGCACGATGAGTTTGTCAATTTTTGTTTGGATGATATATCGTGTAATACTATGGTGTAAAGACATAATTTAACCTTAAACATAAACATACAAAGAACCTTGCAGATTACTTTAGGGTATATATATTGTCATTATTTCATGAACCCGTAACGATAATATATTAACTAATTTATATACATACATAATGTACATAACTGAATGTTCATACTCTTTATTGCAAAAACAGATACTTATGATATACATTGGCTGAATTAAAATTTAAACAAATTAAAATTGTTGTGAACAATTGGTTGGTGTATAATTAGTTGAAATGAGAACTATCAAAATCAGCACACTGTACTATCAAACTCCATGGAATTTAAGTAGACACAAGATACTTGATGGTCATGCGTTTATATATTTTTTTCATATCAATTGAGTTCTAAATGAGATGTAGGGTTTCATCTTGTATCTCTAACAGTGATAATAGAATGTGAAAAGTTTTAAACATATAAATGATACCTTTAAAATTAAAATATATTTCAGTTATTATAGTAAATATTGTTAATTCCGTTTTAAAACTTAAAAATTTTATAGCATCAGATAACAACAATAAACTTTGGCAATAATGGCATTTCAAAGTGTTAAAAAAATATTTTTTCACAT
This sequence comes from Rosalia funebris, assembly GCA_037954035.1. NCBI lineage: Eukaryota > Metazoa > Arthropoda > Insecta > Coleoptera > Cerambycidae > Rosalia > Rosalia funebris. Next base: position 39,485,976 of record JAZFAV010000022.1, on the reverse strand, counting down.
ATTATTGGAGTTTGGTTTTTCATTTTTTATGTATCTTTGTCCACTTTAAATACGCTCTTGATTCATTCTCTCAATATTTGGAGTTGTTTTTATAGATGAGAGATAATGTATAATGATGTTTAAACAGGCTTTTACAAAATAAATTCGGCAACGTGGGAATTTTTGCTATAATTTTATTAAAAATATCATCACACTTAACAATAGGAATTCTCTTCAAATTATGACATCCTATTTATAATAGTCGCCACACCAAACTATGACCACTAATTTTTGAACTTTTCAGATTCATTGTATTTATTAATGCAAATAAACGAATTTAATTGAAATATATGCTTTTAAGGGCGATAAAAGGAGTTTTATTTTTTTTCAAGTTCATCCAAAAAATCATCTCACTAGTTAAAACCATGGCGGAACAGTTATACTTTGATAACAATTGTTAAAAGTACTATCAACAAAGTCTATGTTTTTTAAAATAGTTATTAATAAAAAACAGAGCTAAAATAGTTATTAATAAAAAACACATGCAAAGTATAGTTAAAATATATATTCACAAATATATACCAAATTTGCCCTTTGTTTTCAATAATTTAACATACAGAATATGCACAATGCATTCAAATTATTGTCAGTTTTAATAATCCATGTTCAGTTTAGTACAAATTTTCTGAAGGGTTCATCATTCGTGAAGTTTGCTGGATGGGCATATCTATATCTTTCCCACAACTTCCTTCAATGCTCTATGGTATTAACAACTGCTTGCTTCCAGTTTTTTGGCCGATGTTAAAAATTATCCACATACAAAATATTATATATAACATGTATGGAGCTAGTGTTAGCCACCTTTTCTATAAAGCATGATTTTTCAGATTCATAAATGCCACATCATGTCCATATTCTATTAACAGTCGATATAACAATTTTTATTTCCTTCAAGATTAATACCATTATCTTTCCATGATGAATTTCTAAAGTAATTTACACTGGTTGTTTTTCTTGACATAATTTGTGTGAAGATTTAAATTTATTTTGTTATCCATGAATAATCCTAGACATTTTACGCTTGTCGGTGGTCTGGTTGTATGATTGCATTCAGTCAACATAAAATTAAATCATTTGTGAAATTGAATAACATTATTGTCATAAGAAGTATTCTTTCTCATCATATGCATCATATCATGCACAAAATATATAAAATTAAGTTTACTTTAAGACTTTATAGCTTCGTATTTCTTTCATATTTTTACATGAAAGTCAACAGAAGGCAACACCTTTCAGCTCCCATTGCAGTAGCCATCAAGAAAATAAACACATTTAAAACTTTAAAACGGACTTTTCCGCACGAAGAACATCTCTATCTCGAAATTGAGTGGCCGAGAAAAAATAAACCAACACATAATTGCAGAATATGTATTTTATGCGACAGTTTTGCTTTTTTCAAATAGTCCACATATGCAAAATTATTTAAAAACCATTTATTTTGTTGGTTTTTAGACCAAAAAACGAAAAATAAACCCCAGAAAATATTTTTTTTACACGATTACATTACTTTTCCGCGTATAGTTGAGTGCGGAAAAGTAAAAATGCATTTAGTTTGTTGACAATATAATATTTCATCGTTTCAGAGATGTTTAGGAAAGTGGAAGCAAATTTAATTAAACATGGGTAAATTTATTCCCTTTGAAAATAAACCACTGCACTTTAAAAATTGAGAAATAAAGCAGAAAAAAAAATGAGAATGTTCTGCTTGATAAATATGTATACTTATTAAAAACAAGGAATGAATTTACAGAAATAAAAAAGAATTAATAACATAATATGTATTAGTATATATGTATTTTAATAAACGATGTTTTGCGAGCAGATCATCGCGGAATAAATAGAGTTACGGGATTGCAACTCCAATGAATTTTTGCAATTATTATTTTTTACCATGATGTAAGTTTTCTTGCAACTACCTTGCCTTCGTCGATTTTATCTGGTCAGAATTTCAGTCCAGCCGGAAAAGCTATCGTCGGCCGGCAAATTGCAAATTAATGGGTACCATTTTTGTTTCAGAGATGAAATAGAAATGAAACTTCAATTCACTAAACTATTTTAGGGCACAGATAGACAATGATTTGTAAGTAGGGTAGATTAGGTCTACAATTCTGCAAGATATAAAATTCTTTTCGACCTTCTTTGTCAATGATATTCAGAAGCCATAAAAAAACGTGAAAGATAATATTCAAGTATTATTCAATGGAATAGGATGTGTCTTAAATTTAAAATATAGCAAAACGATTGGAAACAATATTTTCTTATTGAACGATTGCATAAGTTCGTGCCTGATTTAGAACGTGATTTTAATCGAAAATATTTTAAATACATTCATCTTTATTTATTTGAGTTTTATTCATCAATTATGTAGTCACCATTCCTATCTGCGATTAGTTTCCAATGATATACAAGCTTGTCTATCCCATTTTTAAAGAAGGACGTAGGTTTTCCACCGAAGAAATTGAGGAGGTGGCTTTCGACACCTTCCACGGTATTAAACGTCTTGTCTTTCAAACTATCTTGCAGAGACCGGAACAAATGAAAATCTGAATGTGCAATATCGGGTGAATATGGTGGGTGCTGTAGGGTTTCCCATTGTAACTCCTGTAGTTTTCGCAGTGTCTGTTGGAGACGTGTGGTCTAGTGTTATCGTGATAAAAGATAATGCCCTTCCAGTTGGCCAAAACTGGACATCTCTGGCAAATACCGCATCAAGTCTGGTCAGCTGCTCACAGTACCTGTCCGCTGTGATTGTTTCGCCCCGTCGCAAAAGCTCAAACTGGATAATTCCTCTGCAATCCCACTAAACACACAATAAGACCTTCATTGGATGCAGACCTGCTTTTGCAATGTGTTCCCCACCTACACCTACTTGTTTCCATGTCCTTCTTCTTTGTACGTTATTATACAGGATCCACTTTTCATCACCTGTTACAATTCAATCCAAAAATGGTTCTTTTTCGTTACGTGCCAGGAGAGTAATGGCAACATTCATCCAGTCCATCCTGTTCCTGGTTATGAAGTGAGGTACCCAGGTATCGAGCTTTGAATTGTACCTAAGATTCTTTAAATGGTAAAAGGTCGTCGATTTGTCTATAATCAGCCTCTATGCGATCTTTTCAGTGGTAATCCTTGGGTTATTCTCCATAAAAGCGCGTTACAACATCATCATCAACGACAGAAGACCCTCCTGAACGAGATTCATAATTCTTAAGTTCATAATTTTTAAGTCCGAATAACAGGAGCATAGTCCGATTAAACACTCCTTAAATGTTTTTTTGTGCAGTTCCAACGCTCACTCCTTTCCTAACCACGTATAGCATTACACGCCGCAAATGTATTTTTTCCTCTTCCATTTTAAATGACTCCAATACAAAAGTAAAGATTTGAGATGATTCTTTTGCACTAAATAGACGTGTAGCATCGATATTATTACACGTACGCGAAATAACTCATGCACGAACTTATGCAATCATCCAATTATATTTCTTTTTTTTTTTTAAATATAACTTGTAAATGTCTATTACTTCACAACTTTGGAAAAGAGTACGTTGTTCTTCATATCCAGAACAGTAACAATACAATACATTATTTCTTATTTTGAGTGTTTTGGGTTTTGAAACTAATTATTTCTAAGAACCTAATGCTTAATATACTTGTAGTAAATTTAGTCTAAGAATATGATTTAATTGGAACTCCCTGTCAAGATAAATTGCTATAATTCAGCCAACCATATTGTTGGTAAATTACATAAGCAAAAGGACCTGGAAATGTAATTTTTTGTGGTACCCTGATTTTTAGGATCTGAACTATTAAAGATAGTTCAAGATCCTATCAGGATATGTATAGTTTAGGGATCAAAATACAAAGTAGCATTATTTGTATGGAATATACATTTTAAAATATCAGAATGTAAGAAAAGATAACAAAATATTTTTAAATGACATTATATAGAAACAATTATTTAAACAATTTACTAAAAAATTCAATTTGCATTTGTACAATACCAATGAACTACATAACATGCATAATACTAAACCTTCATCCAATTAAATCTATTCACTTGATCCATTTTTTACAAAATTGTAAATTAATGATATTATCTAAAACGCTTTTAATGTTAGCAATAAGGTAGCATGCCACTGAAACAATAATTATCCTTTGGCTGATTCACATAACTTCTCACCAAATACTCTACTGTCATGTTGTCTACTGCAAAGATTAAAATTAATTACTTATATCCCTTTAAAAAGATAATGGAATTAAAGGTAGATTATAAAAACCACAATATTGGCATTTATCTTCTGGTAGTATCCAGTTGATTAAGAAGAATCACTTGATCATATATGACTATGGACTGAAGAGTTTTTACTAATTTTACAGGATTTGACAGCTTGGTGTAGTGGTTTTGACAGCGTTAGATTCTTATATTGGTTCAATTACACTCTAGCATATGTAGAAATTAGCATTATCAGTTCTTTTTTAGATATTTGTGTAATTCAAGTTCAAATACGTGTTACCTACCTGTAATGCTCAATTGGTAAAACCCTTGTACATGACCTTGCGCTTGTTCCATAATATTTTCTTATATAAAAATCTGGAATACAAAAAACATCATCTCACAAAAACCACAAACATTAAACAAAAAAAAAACAAAAATAGTTTATATTGGTATAACACTTGTTTTCTGTGTTATACAGAAGATATGTATCAATTCACAATTTCACTAATTTATAATAATAAATTTGATCTTGAAACAAAATCGATTAGACTCGTAATACATAAAATTTAAAGACTATTCAGGGATAAGATAATCATTTTTATCAACGTAAAAGATTAAATCTACATTCGAATAACTAAAAATACTATAAAAACAATACTCACCAAACGGTGACGTAAAGTATCATTGCACAATGAATAATTTAAAAAATAGACAGCAAATATATTTAAAATGCTACATATCACTTTTCCTAATCCACTTTTTACACAAGAATTATTATATTTACTGTTTTTAAACCCTATATGTAATAAATTTTCTTTATTTATGTACTGTCTACAAACAGGAAACTCGCCTCCATTTTACTTTTAATTTTCATCCATATCACAGAAGTACTACTGTTTCTGTGGTCCATATGTTGTCAAAGGTAATAAATCTACGAGCAATTTGCTCGTAGTAATAAATATATCAGAATGATTGTGACTAAACCTCCAAATAAAATAACAACAGTTACGTGTGACGTCACAACGTTACCCAACTGACTATTTATTTTTCCCTTGTCCAACCCACCTACAAATATACTATGGATAGAGGTATTTGTCATATCTTATTTTTTCGCAATGAGCTTTCATGAGGAAAAATAACTGGTCTATTTTTTTTAAACAGAAAAATTTATGTAAAAATTGGTGTAAAAATCAATCACTTGTTCTGCGTTTGCATCATATCATATTCTATATAGAGGTGTCTGAAATAATGATAATACTATTTAAGCTGTGGTTCTAGTCCATCGGCCTTCCTAACTTCGGTGTCGAGAACGGCGCCAATAGCGAGGTCCTACGCCGCGGCAGTCGAGCCGAAGAAGATACCTAGCTGCCCCAGCACCGGGGGCGGCGACCAACATCAGGAAGTTGGCCGCTATGATGGCCAGTATGCGACAAATGCACGGCCCTGAGTGCATTTTTTGCGAAAATGCCATCCATGGGACACCCTAAATGGCAACACCCCCGGATGCGAGGAGGTCTCTCAAGATTGCGTCATGGAACGTCTCTTCGCTCAAATGAAAGAAGACTGAGCTAGAAGAAATTCTCGAAAGACATCAAATCGACGACATGGCCCTCCAGGAGACCAAGCTGTATCCAGACGACTCCCTACGAGTACGTGGATACCAGGTCCAGGTCCGGCGCAGCGGTGGAGTTGCGCTGTTCGTCAGGACAGGCATCGTCCATCACGTCCCTCCCCATCCGAACACGGAGAGCATGGAAGCGATGATTGTGATCATCCGAACAGGACAATAGGACGAGCTTCGGATCGTATCTTGCTATCAACGTCCCAGACGGAGTATGCAGGAACGAGACCTAGACGAGATCTTCCCCATAGGAGGCAGGACCCTTGCTGTGGAAGATTTCAATGCCAAGGACCCGTTATGGATTAGCCGGATAACAAACACTAGTGGGAGAGCGCTATTGGCGTTCGTCGAACCCACCCCGAAATGCAACCCATCGGCCCCCTGGAACCAATCCACCAGTCGATAGGGAGACCGGATGTACTGGACATCGCCATCGCCCAGACCATCCACGTCGAGAACATCGACAACCTAAGAGAAGGATCCTCGAATCACGACCCCATCCTAGTTCACCCGAAGAATGAGGCACCGGAGACGAGATAAGACTTCGTCACCAGACACACGGATTGGAAAAAGTTCCGGACGTGTCTGGAACGCCACATCGAGGTCTTCCCCCATTAGAAACAGCGTGGGACGTGAAGGCAGCAGCGATTCGGCTCACCGAGGACATCCAGGCCACAATGAGACACAGCACCACGGATAAAACAGTAAGGAAAAATTATCGACATTTTAACTTCGTTTCAGACCTCACCAAGGACCTCATCAGGGTAGAGCGGTGAAACGAAGAGCCATGCGTACCGGGCAACCCGAGGACAGGCGTGCAGTCGATCAGCTAAGCCGGAAAGTCAAAGCAGCCCTGAACGAAGACAGACAAGAATCGTGGAATCGCCACCTGATGTCCCTCGACCCGACGGACAACAGCATGTGAAGCACACAGAGAGTCATCAGCCGAGCGAGACCCGGCTTCAATCCCGTTATACGGAGAAAGAGGGCTCGTATTCACTGACGAGGATAAAATGGTGGCTTTCGCAGATAGTTTGGAGCTCCAGTGCCGTGAAAATTAGCTGGACGACGAGGACGAGGACTGAACGGACGACGTCAGGAGGAGGGCACGTCGAATTCGCGACGCCGACGCCGACGGTTTCCACTTCCGACCAGCTACGATAGAGGAGATCAAGGCCATTCTGAGCACCCTTAAGATCAGGAAAGCCCCGGGACACGATGGCATAGGCAACATAGCACTAGGGAGGCTGCCAAGGAAAGGAGTCGTCGCGTTGCTGAATATCGCGAACGGAGTTCTTCGGATCCGCCACTTCCCGGAAGGATTGCTGACGTGATCTTCATACCTAAACAAGGGAAGAACTTAATTCATCCGTCACATTTCAGACCCATCAGCTTGCTGCCCACGCTCAGCAAGGTAATAGAGATAATCATCCTGGCCCGCCGCCTCCATGAAAAGACCGAAGGGTTGGAAGTCATTCCTGACGAGCAGTTCGCCTATAGGCCTTAATCCTCGACAGAACTGCAAGTACAAGTGCAAGTTCTACGACTGGTAGAATACATTATGGAGGATTTCAACCGGAAGAACGTCACTGCAGCGATATTCCTAGACGTTTCCGAAGGCTTTCGATAGAGTCTGGCACGACGGGCTTCTAATCAAGATGTTAGACTTGGGATACCCGATGGCCCCGATGAAACTGATCAAGTCCTACCTGACAAGAAGGCGATTTCGGGCCAGAGTAAGCCGCAACTGATGTATGCATCGACAGCTTGGGGCTACGCTGCTCAGACATACATGAAGAAGATTCAGGTAGTCGAAAACGTCGCCCTCCGCCGTGCCGTGGACGCCCCGTGGTACGTGAGGAATATCGACATCCGGCGAGACCTAGACTTCACCACTGTGACGGAGAAAATCAGAGCCAGGGCTCGGAAGCTCTAGAATCAAGCAGGTGCCCATGACAACCCCCTCATCTGAGCAGCTTCGGACTACGACCCAGGAAGACACAAGAGACCCAAGATCCAGGTAGTATAACCTCATAGACCCCCTTTACAGGTCAAACATAACTTTTTATTACAGCTGACGTATTGCTCCACTAACCACTTTTTATATTAGGGGGCCCTACAGCCCTTTAACCATTTTCTGTTACAGGAAAGACACACGACTTCCCTCTCATACATACCTGACTCCAAATCCTGGGATCCTTTTCTAATAGAGAAGGACCCTTCCCGAGTAACAAGACTCTCCTGACGGCGATCCAAGCGACGCGGTTCATCCACATTGTCGTGGAAGATCGCTTGATATGACCCAATTCCCGGGCGCCGTACTGCCGCAAAACAAGGCGACCAAAGATTAAGAAGAAGTCGAGAAATCCCTGCCAACAGGACTTCAGAACCAAAGGACGTCGAGGGGAGCGAACCGCTGCCAGTCGTGCGGGTCTTATTTGCGGGCGGCACTTGCCTCTCGCGTAGAGACACGCGAAAGCGGAAGCAAAGCTCGGCCTACCTTCGTAGGACGGTCCCGGTCTACACAATGGGCGAGTAAAGAGCGGTAATCTCGCTCGACTTGCCGACAAAACCCATCAAGGCCATTACGCCTGCCAATTAATATTGGCGCGGTTCTAGCTGGCGGATTGGGTGAATGTTTTATTTTGGAATTCGAGCCTCAACATGGAAAGTTTGATACCTCTCCTTGAATATGTGTCTTATTTGTCTTCCTGTCTTCAGAATGTAACCTCCTCCACAACCTGGGGCTTTAGGGGAAAGAAGTCAATTTCTATGCTTCTATAATGAATGTTTCTAAATATTTAAGTACGTTATACTTTTTATATATCATTATTGTAGCATACCAATGACTAAAACTAGTCAACTTATTTAAAATATTATAAGGTGAATTTTATAAATGAACTGACAAGTATTTTTCAACGTTTCATAATAGTTTATATACTATTCTGGAACTACACACCTTAAATTTCACAAATTATTAACCCAATAAAAGATCTTGCATTTTAAAAGATGTTATTTACAACTTACTTATGTTTGTAAATACCAGAAAATAAATTTGTAACACTTGTTTGAGAATGATCTACACTGCAAAAGAATCAGTTCTTATTAAATTCAAAAACTGTTGTACTCAAATATTAAAAAATAAATATTACAAACATGTGTAAGAAATAACACTTATGGTGTGAAGTGTGAAGGCCCATCTATATTACGAAAGTAAGTGCTAATTTCTTTTATAACTAGGCCTAAAAGCAATAAATACAAATTATGAATGGAATAATACTCGTAGTTTTACGCAGATGACATAATATGAAAGTATTAACTATAAACGTTATTTATTCATTACTATTTCTCACGTATCAATATCAGCTAATTATATATATATATATATATATATATATATATATATATATATATATATATATATATATATATATATATATATATATATATATATATATATATATATAATATATATAATATATAATATATAATATATCTAGGCTTTAGTTTAAAATTTATTTGATTTTAATTTTAATATACTGTGATATAATATGGTACCATATAATGAATAGTACCGTGATGTAATATAGTACCATACAGTAAATGAATAATTAATTGTAAAACATTTTCAGAAATAATTTTTAATATAGCACATTAAGACCATATTATACTACATAGGCTCCAAGTACATTGTATTTATAGTGGCCTAATGGTATGTTTTAAAAATTTATCTGAATAATAATGCAATACATACAAATATACGAGGCCAGGTTCATTATAGTTTGGCCAGGCATAATTTTACAACTAATATATTTAAATACAAGTAATAACACTCTCAAAACTATTTTATTCAAAAAAATATTGGCAACAGAAACGAAATGTAAACTTTTAACTTAAATACGATGGAATATTACTATTACATTATGATGTGTCAATGGCAAGTTTGTTAATAGAAAGCATTAAGATTCGCGATTCAGAATAGTTCGGCCAGTTGTTGAAATGCATAATAGGAATAGGCTAAAGGTTCGTAACGTTTTAAATCAAAATAGAATCTCAATTGTAATCAAAATGAAACGGATATTATAATGTGTGTTTTGGACGGGTTTGCTAAAATTTTCTAAAAAAAAATGGCACGTGGCATAGCATTAAGTGACGATATGCGAAAATCAATTGTTATCGCTCATAAACAGGAAATTTCGGCTTGGAAAATTCATATTCGCTGCCTAAATCTACAGTGAAAGGCTTTATCAACTTGTATAAAGAAACTGAATGCATAGCCCAAATGGAAAAATCTGGTCGACCAAATTTCACGCATAAATCAATATGCTCTGATAGGGATTGTAACAACAATCTGACGTTCCAGTGCAAAAGAATTTATGGTACTATGGAGGCAAGCCATGGGAAAAAATATTTCTCTATCTTCAACAATACGCTCAATAAAGTGTTTTACATTTTACTTTTGAATTTACCGGTTTCTCCTTCAGGCAAAAGAAAAGCCGTTGTTAACTAAACAACAGAATATCAATCAGTTATAGTGGGCCAGAGAGAATAGTCACTGGACTTTACAATAATGGAACAAGGTAATTTGGAGTGACGAATCCAAATTTGAAATCTGTTTGGGTGATATCAGAAAACGTGTGCTAAGAACCACATAGGAAACTTATTATCCTGACTGTTGGGTTAGGAAAGTGAAATGCTTTTGCGTCTCTTATAACTGCAGGCGTATGAGTGGTATGGGCGTAGGAAAATTGCATTTCGTAGATGGTACTGTGACAGCAGAAAAATATAAACAAATTTTGAGAAGCAGATGACAGATTTTGCTGTCAATACTAATATGTTAAGACACTTATGCGCAGTACATTTTCCAGCAAGATGGTGCTGCGTGTCACACAGCTTGAAAACTATCAAAGCTTGATTTACAGAACATAGTGTCCCTTTTATGAAATGGCCGCTATACATTGCGGTATAAAAAAACAGTTGCGCAAACATCCAGCTCATTCAGTTAACAACGATCTATGTACCAAATTGCAAGAAATTTGGGACAACACGTTTGCGCTAAGGTGGTAGATACAATGCTTGCCAGATTTAAAGCTGTTATTTTTAATAAAGGTGATTTAACGCAGTTTTAATGAAGCGACCGAACTATTCTGAACTGCGAATCATAATATTTTTTATTAACAAACTTGTCACTGACACATCATAACGTAACATAGTATTTAAGTTAAAAGTTTATACTTTATTTCTGTTACCAATATTTGTCTTTAACAAAATAGTTTTAAGATTGTTATTACTTTCATTTCAATGTTAATTGTAAAATTATGCCTGGCCGAACTATTATGAGCCTGGGCTCGTATTCCTAAATTTCAGCACAACTTTATATTTCGTTTTATTTTAGCATAATTAGTTAATATTTCCCTTATTTATGAGCTTTATAATCCTTGTATGCTATAGAAAATTGGTGAATACGTTACTTGACAATTATAGAATTTAATAGGTTTAATGTAGATAGGTACATAAATTTCTATGGTTTAATTATTTCCAACGCTTCCAACGTATTTGTTCCTCAATTTGAGGTATTAATATGTTCTGCGATGGATTCCGCTTTATGTATCATGGGGGATACACCCTACACATCTTCCTTTTATCTGCGCAGCTTATAAGGTGTGACGTAATGTCTGACTTATAAACTGTTTGAACTGCGCAGTTTAGACCGGTATTTAGGCAGATGAAAAATATGTGCATTTGGACTATCTCTTGCAGCAGATTATTGTACAGTTTGTTCAGTTGACTTCCTGTTTGTGTACATGATGACCACGGTTTCAAAAATAGATGCGCGTTTGGCGTTTATATCAATCTTTGCACTAACGTTCACGCCGTTTTTTTCTTCTTCTAGCAACACAGCTACAATTATATAACACTCGGCTCTTCCTTTTCTGTCACTCATTGAAAATTATTTATTTTTAATGCTTTTTGAACCAAAGCTGTCGAAAGTGAGGAGAGAACCCAAGAAAAATCGGACGGAACTGAGGCGAAAACTGAACGTAACCTACGTACCTTCAGTTATTTACGAAGATAACTGCACAGATAAATGGAAAGTGTGTAGCCCCCCTTTAGGTTTAGATAGTCTGTGCTCATTTAATTATATTAGAAATTCTGTCTTGGAGTACATTTGTGTCCAGTGATGCAAACCTAGGGAACTTTTCCCCACTTCTAGGGATTTTTTCCACAGAAAGGAAAAAAGGAATTTTTACAGATTTCCAGTGATTCCACTAAATAATTTAATTTTTATATTCTTAAGACATGATTACCGTATTATTATTATTTACATTTTAAGACGACTATATTTTTTCAATTTATTCAACTATATATTTCAATATATTTCAATATATTCAACTATATTTTAGCTTGACTGATTATAAATATTTGCGGTTGTTGTGTTGAATAAATCTAAGTATTGCTTTAATGAGTTTAATGCCATCTGTTCGTAACTAGCAGTAGCATTTTCGATGCCTGCAAGCATAGCTATTATCGTTCTTATTATTGTCTTTTATTTAGGGAATTCTAGGGAGATTCTAGAAAAAAAATTAAATATCTAAGGAATTCTAGGGAAAATTTCAGATCTAAACATTTAAGGAATCCTAGGGAAATCTTGCCAACAGTCTAGGGATAAGAGCTTCCACACGGTTGGCATCACTAGTGTGCACGTGTATAATTATTTTTAGTGTTCTGTGGTATACAAAAAAAAAAAGAAGCATTAATTTCCAGGTGTTTGATGAAAAATATATATTTGTGAAATTGAGCAGTTATGGGATTAACTTCCAAAAAGTATATTGAATATCTTGTGGTAGATACAACTGCATTTATTCAAAACGCAGCTTTACAAGTCAGTATTTATTGTTTAATGATATATTTTTGTTTGCTTTATACCTTATTTCTTGTACTGTATAAGAAAAACTGAAAAAATGCGGGTAATATTGGCATTTGCCCTATTAATGTGAAAATTTACTCATTGATTGATAAAAGAGGCACATTTTTCTAGTGTAACCTACCACCAAACCTTTCGTTTATGGAACTGTTTAGTTCCACGTCCGATGATAATTATATGTGACATCCACATTTGTCTATCTTATTTTACTTCTATTTATGTATACGTTCTAGACGTCTGCATCCCTTGTGCTCTCACATAAGGGTGTGAAAGAAGTTGAAAGGTTAAACATTTTTTTAAATACCTTCATTTCCCTGTGTAAGCTTTACATTATTTAACCATAATATCTATTTGAGTGGTGACACAAGTGTTAATGACTAAACTCCAATATATTAATAATAATATAATAATGTTAATTTCATGAGATAATTTATACTGCAACTAAGTTTAGGTTTAACTCTACTGCTCGTTAATAATAGGAAAGTGTGATTTCTCTATGTATGCATAGAAGAAAGAGCCTCATTCTTTCTTCTATGCATCATTCAACTATTTATTTAGACTAGGCTCTTTACTGTGCTCCTCGTGGACAATCCGATAGAGACTTGTTCCTATTCTTGATGAGCAGTATATGTTGACCAAACAATTTTTGAAACAACTATAAAAGCAATATTTTTTGCATACTTTTTGAGGCGACTATTCAAAAGTATAATGCTTATATGAGACAATGTCACAGTAGAAATTTCCAGAATAATAAATGTACTTCATGCTTGAATCAATCTGTACTTGTAAGGAAAAAGTTTTAGATTCTCATGTATGCGTAGGAGAAAGAGTGAGGCAGCATTCGGAAAGAAAAGGATGCACGTTATACGCGGCCAGGACGAACTCTGTATATTCATACATACTCGATATTCACTCTGTAAAGGTCTCAATGCGACCGAGTAAAGACAAGGTTATTTACTACATACCTCGTGGGCGGTCCGATATAACAGTTTTGAGACTTATTCCTATTCTTAACAAGCTGTACATAAATACATGCCTGTATAAAAAAAAACCCTGATTGAAACTTGCTATAACATGTCCAAAATAATTCATAATATTACCATTTACCTTTCTTATGTTGCAGGAAATTGCAGATAATGTTATAACATGTCCTAAAGTAGTATCAGAAATTACTAATAAGAGGCAATTACGACGTTTAGTTGTCCTACCATATGATTTAAGTGTAAAAGAACCTTTTCCTGAAAATATTAGAATTGTAACCGAGTTTTCTAAGAAAACAGGAGATTATCCAAGTTTATCACCTACTGATATTAATGTTATGGCTTTAACCTATCAGTTAGAAAAGGAAAAAAATGGAATATCCCATTTAAGAGTAGAACCTGTTATACAAAAACCTATTGTTACACTTGAAAATATTGTACCAGACATAAACGCTGATGTAACTGGGTTTTTCTTACCAGGAAAATCAAAGGCCCATATTGAAGACGTAGATAAAATCGAAGACGTAGATAAAATTGAAGAGTGCCTCGTGACCTCATCAACACATTGCAGTCAACAAGAAACCATAGAAGTGGCTAATAATTTAACTAAGAAATTTGAATCACTGGAATGTTCTGATGATCTATTGGAAAATACTGATGTAGATGAAATTTTGTGTGCAGTTCATGAAAATAGTCGTGATGAGTATGATGATTCTGAAAGTGATGAAAGTGAAGGTGGTTGGATAACTCCTTCTAATGTTGAAATTGCTAAAAAACAAGTTAACTCAGAATTAACGGAAGAAAAGCATGTTACAGTTGCCTGTATTACTACAGATTTTGCAATGCAAAATGTACTTCGACAAATGAACTTGCATGTTTGCTCCCTAAATGGTCGTTTAATCAAACAATTACGCACATATATATTAAGATGTTATACATGTTTTAAAACAACTAGTATAATGACAAAACAATTTTGCCCTAAATGTGGTAATAATACTTTGAAAAAAGTTGCAGTCTCACTTGACGTAAATGGCAAGATGCAAATACATATTAACCCGAAACGGCCTTTAACTGCAAGAGGAAAAAAATTTAGTTTACCTAGAATAAAAGGTGGGAAACACCCAAATAATCCAATTCTTGTTGAAGATCAACCAATAGCAGATAATAGACCGACTAGATTAGCAAGAACAAAAAATAATCCAATGGATGATGACTATATTGCTGGTAACTAATATGAAAAAATATGTATCAAAGTAGTTTCTAACCTATTTCTCTTTTTGTTCAAAAGTAGTATTTTTTTTTCAAATAGGGTAGAGGTATTAAAAACATGAAAAATAGAGATACTGTTGTTTTATATACTTGTAACATAACTAATGGCATAATATATGGAATATACAAGAATTTTTTCAGTATGTGCTTGTAAAGAAAATAATTTTTGTTTTTCTTCATTTTAGGGTTTTCTCCATTTGTTACAAGAGATATTAATTCTAAATCAGCACAATTATGTATAAGACCAAATCAAGGATTCAAACATTGGATGAGGAAAAATCCAAATGAAGTTCGTCGAAAAAGAAAATAGTATTATTTTATAATTTTATATTTTGCATATTTTTTTGCAAGAAAATATAAATATAATGTACATCTCTAGTTTTCGTGTACTATAATAAAAAATTAAATAAATTTTCCTTCCGCTACATGTATTTAATAGCAATACAAATATCAACCCATTTCGATTGGTTAAGTAATTACTAATATACTTAATATTTCTTATGCAGAAAGATATTCATATTCTATCTCAGTTTTTAGAGGGCAATTTAAAACCCTATCAACTATACATCAAAACGTCTGATTCCTATACGTACGTAGGGGCAGTCTAGAAAAGGAAATAGAAGTAGGGAAAGACTATATGGGTAACTATTTTTTTCAAGCTAAAAATGCGATATTTTAAAGAAATATATTACTGCAAATATCTTTGAGAATAAAAATCACTATTGTTTATGGGAAATTTCTAATACAACTCATAAAATTATTATACTAAATGTAGAAAATAGGATTGTGTATTTCATTCAAGAGCTTCAATAAAAGATTTTAATGAGGCGTTTTTATGAAGGCCTATTAGTTTTACATAGCGATATTAATAATTTATGTTATTATTAATATTGTTAATTCTGAATACTTTCTAACAATATAATATGTTAAACAAATAGTTGTTGTTTGATATTTCAGCGAATGGATAATTTATTCATTGATTTTAAGTATAACCACCGCAAATTCCTTATCCACGTTAATCTTCATGGTGGATTTTTGATGGCATTGTTTACTGGTATATGTATGATGTTAGTAAGCAATGAAGTATTACATAATGTCGGTAAGCAATGGAATTTCTCAATGATGTTATGCTACAGACTGCATATATTCATGATACGTGAATAATGTGTTTGCATGTTCGCTAAAAATCAATTCATAAACAACATGGTTCCTGCGTTCGCAGTGATTCGCTCTTGGAGGCGGCAATTGACGAATAGCAAAGGCTGCACACGAACCGCGGATTCGACAAAGTTCGGGCTGTGATACTAATTCGTCTCTGTGCGCGCTAGTTTATAGTGTGGCAATAGCATAGCTATTGCCACTACATGCAGCTGTATCAAATGCTTTTTTGTCTTTTTCATGTAGGTTTAGATACTAGAAGAACCGACTAGTATTTGGATGTTATGAATATTACATTATGTAGATCTATATGGCCCAATTGAATTTCAAAATTGTGTATACTATTATGCCGTGGATATATTAGGTATAAAGGAATCAAACAACATATTGTATTTTTATTATATTTTTAGTGTACTTTTCGCAGCTGTGGTCAAATGATTTTGTCTTTCTCTTCTACATATGTTTAGGTTGTACAAGGAATGACTAGTATTTATCTACAAGACATAAATCAACATTATAATTGCCTATATTATTGTATGGATATATTAGTATAAGGAAAAGAAACAGCATGTTGTATCCCTATTATATATAAGTATTATTTTTGTAACTGTATCTTAAATATTTTTCTCTAAAACATTCGTCCTTCATTTAAACCGATTTAAACAAAACAAAGACTAAAAAACCTTGTTTTATGAAGCAGCGGGTCGCTGACAAGTAACTGAATGTTTTGTATGCAACGGCCTTTTCAATTTTTTTTCCTATATTTATGTTCTCGAAACTACGACCAGTATTTGGATAATTTCTGAATAATATCAGTTTATGTAGATCTAAAAGGTAGAAATTAACTTTATAATTCCTTATTCTATTATTTTATAAGAATATTGGTATAAAGAAATGGTATACTGTATCCTTTTTTATGATATTTTTTATTTATCTTACTCATGTGTTTAAATATTCGTCATTCATTTAAACTGATTATTTAATAAATTTTGGTTTTGTGAAGCCACGGACAAATACCTGTATCTTTTTTACGCAGTGGCCTTTTCTCTTTTTCTATATTTAAGTTCTATAACAAATAACTACCATATTTGGATTATTTATAAATAATATCAGATTATGTAGATCTTCAAGGTACATATTTTTTTCTAAACATTCACTTTTCATTTAAACAAACGCAATACAAGACTGTTCTCCAGTCTTCTTGAATACGACACTAGGATAGCTTTTGTGCAGACTAAATATACGATCTACTTGGTTTGGCCATCTGTGACAGAGAAGCTGAACTAATTGCAAATCTAAGACAACGGCAGAGTGTATAAAACGGCTATGTAATGTCAACAAATTTGAGCGGGAATGCAAGCTCTCAAACCGTAGATTTCCTAAAATAAGTTTCCTATCGAGTTTTACTTTTCAGAGGTTGAAGATAAAGGTTTATAGTACGAGATGAAATAAAGGAATTTTGATACAAATGTGTCCATGAACTTTTATACGACTTTGTTGTTTAAACTATAAATGCTATTATCTCGTTTATAAACAAATATTACGCCATAAGAAATACGTATCATGAGAAATGAAGGATATTGTTCTCGTAACAAAAATCTACAGCTTAGAAATAAAGTGCAAGTGGCGCCATCCTATATCACTGTGGTAGAACTCTCCCTCTTAAATCATTTAAATTTACCGCCTTTACAGTCAACTGTATTACCGGCACCAAATCAAACTGGAAAATGCCTTTCAAATAAGTTATCACGGCGACAAACTTTATAATCCATGGGCTCAAACGTAAAAAATACTTACACAATATACTTGTAAATTGGTCTGTGATTGTCAAGATAACTGCGTCTTTCCGCCGATCGGAGCTTTAGCTCTATTGTGGAACTTCGAACTAAAAGTATTACAAACTACTAGTACACATTCGCCCAATTCATCACTATTATTTATTTGGGTATATTTTAGTTTATTACAGTATCGACCTTAATTGTGCACCTTCTGCAAGAATTTCTCTCATCTAAATTGCACCCAAACTATATGAAGAAAGCATAACTAACCTTAAAATTCAAATGCTAATGTGCCAAAACAAAGTCAATTTAATTAGGTATTGAATAGAATAAAATAAATACAGAAAACGTCTAGCAGTAAACGCCCTTCACAAAAAAAAAACCACTAATTTTATTTAGTTTATAAAACAGTATGCCAAAAATCAACACAGACAAATGTAATATTTTACTAAATATGTCTTTATTATAGGTCTCACTAACACAATCATTATCAAGATGATAAAGATGCTATTCTACCCTAAAGAAGTGGTTATAATATATATACTTATACAATTAAAAAAGTTAAATATGTATAACAAATATTTTCATAACAATACATGAAACAAATAATTTAATTGCTGGCTGTGGTATACAAAAAAACCTGTTTGTGTTTAAAATACGACATTATTTTGAAATTAGCGATAGAAACATGTCACGTCTAAAGGCTCACATGTTCACTGTATGTTGCTAAAGATTCCTTCAGCCTTTATTTATTAATTCATGTTCACATAATTTCTTTAAAACCTGCCCCTCTTAGCTGCTATATTAAAACTCTTTCTGTTAAAGCTCATCGAGTGTCTTCTTTTTTCAATTTAAAACCCACCTCCTTTAATGTAGCTATAAGCGATGTTTTTCCCACATCAATTATTTCTTTTCTATTCTCTATCTATTTCTCGTCTTTTAACCTCTTCGTTTAAAGTACCAACAATTACGTGTTGCCCTAAAACACAAACAATTTTGTCACATCATTTTGGCCTTCATAGTAAATGCCCCTGTATTTACACAACAAAATAAATATAGCCAGAATATACTTACGTTTTTCATACATATTGTATAAATTATCTTGTACTACC
This sequence comes from Rosalia funebris, assembly GCA_037954035.1. Lineage (NCBI taxonomy): Eukaryota > Metazoa > Arthropoda > Insecta > Coleoptera > Cerambycidae > Rosalia > Rosalia funebris. The sequence goes on along the minus strand of JAZFAV010000022.1, from coordinate 39,466,875 downwards.
ATTTTTGTACCTTCAGGTAGATCCCTTGTCATTGACTTTTGGCAATGTCTTGTTTTTCCAGATGAAGAAAGAACTGGGTCGTTTTCTTTGCTTTTTATAATAGTGTATATTGTTTTCTTCGAAAGTTTAAGAGCTTCCGCTACCCTAAAATTTCATAAGTACACACACATTACTTTAGATATTTGTCAATCTATGTCTTTTACCTCTTGAACAGCACTAACATATATTAAAGGGCCTCCGTTTCTTTTCTCCTGTTCAAAGTATTCCAGGAGATTCAACACCATTTGCTGTGCTTGAGAATTTAATGTTTTTCCCCGCATCTAAAACAAGACGTGCATATAACTGTCATAAAAAAAATATTGCTTACTTACATCAACTCCAATTCGGAAACCAGTTTCGCTCTAAGAACAGATCTATGACAGATATTAGTAAATAGGCTCCTACGAGCAGTCTGTCTTTTTGCTCGTAGATAGGCTCAAAAATTTGTAGAAAACGAAACAAGCTTAGCAGTCAGATGTCAAACAACTGTTAATATCACTCGAAAATTATCTATACTGCGTTAGTCAATAGAAAAGTTTCATATTCTTAATCTAATACGTACGTTACTATTTGTCTCCTCACCGATCAGCGTAAAAATATGAAAACAGTTGTCGGTGATATATGCAGGTCATCTCCGAAGACCGAAGACACGTGTAACATCACCTGTCTTTTGTTTACCTATTATAGCAAATGCGTTCGTAGGGATAGCAGGTTGTCTGTGATATTACCATATGATGGTGACGTAGTGGTAAAGTTGCAGGGGTCCGACTGTATATGCTTCACCAGGGCCGAGGTATCCTTGTTATGCTTCCTTGGCGAGGAAATTGTGCAAATAGCAACATGCAAGGGTAATTGTCGAGGCGTTCTGAGGGTTCAGGCAGATCGGTTTTTGAAATACTCCAAACTTGAAACCAACATCCCGAAAGAAAGCATTTTCCACAACTACACAAGCCCCCGATAATCTCTTTATTATATTCTTGTTGGAACAGACTCTCTAGAGTATTCTCAGGGTAGGGTTTCATTAGGTGCTTGTTCAAAGTAAACGCTTCTTCTATGTTTGGTAATGTTGCTGGTTGTGGTATATTCAGAGCTTTTTGTTGCATCAGTTCTCCAAACTTGGAATAGTAAAGAACACATCCATCTGATATTCGCCCATATATTCATCCCGATATCTACTATCACGAATTCTTTCTTCACATATACTACTGCCAATAATCAATGTTGAAGAAGCCCTTGTAATTATAATATAAAGAACCTGTGTTGGATGATTTCTTATTCATGGTATATTTGAACTTGGAACTTTACAAAAAAAAAAGTTAAAAGATGTGTAAATTAATTCAAAAAAAAATAGTAATAATTATATAAGATAACTACAAAAATAACTAGAGCGCATATGTTTCATTTTCAGAATTATGTTGATGGAAGAGCCATTATCAAACGCAAACAATAAGCTGCTACTGAAAGCTTGTTCATACTTTGGAGAATTCCACAAAAATTCAATAAGACATTTCCAAGTATTGCCAGGATGAAAAATTAGAAACATTTGATCCCAGCAGAAAGCTTTTGCTGAGATAGCTGTGGAGAGCAAGGAGACATAGCTCCTCGAAAAATCAGTGGTGGGGGTAGCACGAAAAACGGCAATATGGCAGGCTCGCGTAGAAGCGCGTGGGATCTGCGCATGCCGTTTATTCTCGTCTATCGCGGTTTCTCTCTCACACTATCAAAATGTCGGGTTCCATTGAGCAACGATCAGGGCTTTTGCAGGAACAATTCTCAACGCAGCAGTATCTCGACGCTTTTGACATATTCAACAGGAAAACTGGAAACGCTCAAAACACAGCAAACAAAAATAACCTCAAATAACCTCGCTCGATTCTATGCCATGATGAAGCACATCACGTGATCACAATGTGGACGCTTTTCGTGCTACCCCCACCACTTGAGTTATGTCTCCTGTTCTCTAGTCTTCTTGGGTATATCTTACCTTAATATAACCTTGCAAGACGTGTATAAGCACCTCACAAGTTTCGCCGACTGCACCGCTTATTGAAGCTGGCGACAGCAGAGAACTTCAAAACTTCCTTTTTTTTTTTTTTTTTTTTTTTTTGTAAGGGGAGGGGAAATCTTGCATAAGACCCCGGGGGTAGAGCCGGGAGTGTCGGATCCTTACCGACTAAAACCCCTCCCCTTTTTCTCGCCTGCCTCACTGGAACCGCTTTCGCATTACTTCAGTGGGGCAGTTGGTCTAGGGCTTCCTGTTCGTCATCGGTCCTCCCTTTCTTTACTTTCTACGATATGTCTAATAGTTTTATAAGATCTGCCATCATGTTATGAGCACTAAACGGTGTTCCACTTTCGCTGGCATAGGTTTTCCTGCAGGTTCTCCATCTCGGGCATACAAATAGCGTGTGCTCCGCGTCGTCTGGGTCCCCACAGTACCTGCACTTGAAGGTCTCACATCTGTGTCGCTCGTACAGGTACTTCCTGAAACACCCATGCCCTGAGAGGGCTTGTGTGAGATGGTAGTCTACTTCTCCGTATTGCCTCTCGGTCCATAGCGAGATGTTGGGGATCAGGTAGTGCGTCCATCGCCCGTACCTTCCTTCCCTCCACCTATCCTGCCACCTGCTCATGAGGTTGTCCCTCGCAATCACTCTGTCCACACCCCTATATTTCTCATTTCGTTCTTGGATCATGAGTTCTATTGGGGGGACTCCGGCTTCAAAACTTCTTCCTGTAGCTAAGTATCTCAAGGCAACTGCTAGTCTTTCCTGAACCGATAAACAACTTCTCATGTTCGTATTCTTGCCAAAAATGGATGAACAAATTCCAACAACTTATTGAATGTGATTTCAGACACAAAAATAATTTTTGTAATCATCTGTCTCTGTCCACATTAATACCCTGCGTCAAGATGACAGTAAGCAATACAATTACATAAGTATAGCAATACAAGCTGATCTATGAGGATGCATTATGAAGAACACGTGCATCACACGGTGGTGTAGAGATCGAATTTGACGAATTATGACATTATAAATGAACGTGTAAGGCTACATATGTAATGAAGTAGATAGACTTTGGTAATGTTGTTACAAGTAATGACATTATTACCGGCCATCTAATGTCAGACATTTAATGTTCAATGTCTATACATAACAGATGACTGCAATTTAGAACCAAATCTCACAGTCAATACATGTTTAAAATGTGGAGTTCCCATTTAGTGACACTATGCAATAGGGGGTTAACATATTCGTTTGTGGACTGTAAAATTATTACAAATTTTGTGTACAATGCCAATGACGACAGCCGAAATGTTCTTCTACTTTAAAGAGAATTAAAACATTTTCATAAAATACCATGAAAGAAAGTAGACAAAATGCATTAGCAATGTGTCCAATTGAAAAAGAACTAATAACGTCAACAACAAATTTCAATGAACTAAGGTATGCACCTAATTTAATAATATTATTCTGATATATTTAAAACCTGGCTTAAAACGATATACCTACCTAAAAATGTAACCATGTAGGTGCCTAAAAATACACATATATTAATATTTATTTATCGCCCCCTCGGTTGTAAAACTCACGAGCCGCCACTGATCATAAGTAATTTTATTTAGGATCATTAATAATTGTCAAAAAGTAAAAAATGTTACTCTGTACTTCAGAAACAAAGATATTCTTCAGAAATTAGTTTTAAAAATGTTCACTTAACATTTCACACTATATGTTGAAAATGTTTACCTTCATTTGCCAAACATGAATTTACCCTCGTTTATAAATTTCCATACACATTCTCCAGTTGCATAACAGTTATGTTTCTAATTTCTCTATCGATTCTTGCAATTCATCGATATTATGTAAACATGTTTTAAAATTTTTTTTTAAATGTCCAAATAGAAAGAAATTAATCGGGAGATCTGGAGCGCCAAAAAACCTTGACTGAATATTCGATTGTCGTAAAATTGTTGCAGAAATTGAATTGTGGCTCTTACTGTATCAGCAGTGACCCCATCTCGTTGAAAATATCCACCATTCAATTCATCGTCATGTAACTGTTCCAAAATGTCGAATTCATCTTGATTATCTTTCAAAATTTCAGGGATTAACGGTTCTATTGCATCTTGCAACATCTGCAGATACACCTCACCGGTTAAGTTGGTATTTAAAAATACAGGCCCAACGATGTGGTTTCCCAGTATACCTGCCCAAACATTGACCTTCTCGGGATACTGAGTATGTGTTTCACGAAACATGTGAGGATTTGCGTCACTCCAATATCTCACGTTTTGTGTATTTACATTTCCATTTAGATAGAAAGTACTTTCGTCACTAAAACAAATTGTTTGGAAATAACATTCCAACAGGATGGTGCTCCTCCACACTATTACGGTGCAGTAAGACGGTATTTGGATGAAGAATATCCTGGTAGATGGATTGGACGACGAGGTTCAATGGAATGGCCGCCTCGATCACCGGACCTCGCACCTTTAGACTTTTTTCTGTGGGGGTATCTTAAATCGAAGGTTTACGCCACTCAGCTTGACAATATTGATGTTTTAAAACAACGTATTGTTACAGAATGTAGGGCTATTTCCGCAGACACATTTGAAAAAGTACGAGAAGAGTTTCGCAATAGGATGTTTTACTGTCAGGAAGTAGATGGAGCTCACTTCGAACAATTACTATAAGTAGGTACTGATTCTTGAATCTGTAATTAAAGTTATTATCCAATTTTACTGATTACTGATTTAATCCATCAAAACTACCATAAATACAAACAATATTAGTATCATTGAATAGGTTTTTTCGATACCTTTTAAAAGAGGTGTCGCTTGCCATAGGGTTCCATTTAAAATTATTGGTCACAATGACCTTGTGACGTCATCTTTGACGCATACGTCATCTATCATCACTAATAGGGAAGTTTACAACCCTTAATATTCAGTTACTAAATTTCACTAGCTTATGTATAATCGTTCCAAAGATAAGAGGGGGGGAGGGGACTTTTGAATAGCACTGTAGATTTGGTGGGACTTTGATCGATTCTTTGTTGAATGTCATTGACGACATCCTCAGTTGGCCTAACCACCTGAGAGTATCAACAGGCTCACCAGTTGATTTTCCCTTGCAAATACAAAGTTTAGTTTCAAATCGTTTAACAAGTACAGATTTATGACTTAGGAAGGTACCGTAATCGATATTTGCTTCAGGAAATTCCAGCATAAATTGTACCACGCATTATTGCAAATATTTCCACAATCTATCCTCATTACGTGTTCCACCTCGAAAATGAGCCATTAAAATGAAGGCATCCTGCTCTGTAGTAAAAACCATTTTTATACACCGAAATACAAAATTGAAAATTACTTCACCTCTAAATTTTACTCTCATTATTATAACTTACGAGTAAAAATTATATAAAATAATTACCTCTAGAAGAATCGATAAAATTGACAAACAAGGAATTTCTTATTGAAATAGAGTAAAGAAAAATGAAGCCAATAAAAACAACGATATACACGAACGCCAGTGACTTAATGACAGAATAAAACTTATGGGCCATATACTGTTAAACCGCTAAAAGTATGCATCACTTATATCATTATATAGGTATGGTGTCCTACAAGACTCTAAAGAAAAAGAATCCCATATTTCCTGGAGACGATGTCGCAATGACTGAAGCGTTTTAGCCGGACAATTACGCAATTCGTTTTTCATTCGATGCCATAATGTTTCGAATGAAGAAAGATCAGGACTACTCGAGGGCCAACTTAGAACCGAAATATCGTTTTCCGACATCCATAATTTCACACGTTTGGCTGTGTGGTAAGCCGCGCCATCTTGCTGGAAGAGAAATTCCTGGTTAGCTAATTGCAAGGACTCTATTGATGGACGAAAGCACCGATTTACTGCACTGAGCACTGAATGACTATGTATTTTTCTGCGTTTACGGTGCCTTCAACAAAGTGAATAGCCCGGTCAAAATAGACATTCAAGGTTACAAAAATTCGCATAGAGCTGTCAATTGGTACGAATGTTTGGAACACCATTATAAATGAAATGTGAACAGTCCCCATCGATCCCAGATCTGCAAAACAAATTATTCAAGGTCAAAGTTCGCAAATATAGGTTTTAAAAATTGTAGATCATGCAATTATCTATGAAAATCGTTCTTACACTTTTTTTTCTAAGAATCGCCATTTATGAGATATAGCGATTCAAAAAGTTAAAAAGTTGTGTTCTCCATAATATGCACGAGTACGCCGCCTATATACATCACTGGGCCCGTAATACAAGTAAAAATATTAGTCTGTGTAACTTATAGGTACAAATTGTAAGATTCGGACAATATAAACACAAAAGAAACCCAGTCCCTCATTTTATATGCCCGTATAACCTAGTATTGTATCTATTGTCAGAGGAGTCCTTGGTGATAATAAAATTAACATTCATAAAGCTCGTGAAGTTGGGATTGCCTCCATGTCTAAATTGACAAGACATATGTTTTAATAACATTAAATTAAAACGCGCTGATAAAGTAGTCCCTCTTTTAGCTATGAGAAGCACCATAAAAGTTCACGATGAGAAAGTACCTGTTGACCCTGTATTATTATTTCAACGGACGAGTATTACTACGGCATTCGAAGATGAAATTGAAAAATATTTCGAATATGAATTGGCTCCCTACCCGTTGTTACTGTTAGATGATATGGGAAAGCATAAAACACAAAAATCAGCCATTTACGATTGTTTTCAAACAGTAAACATCGATATTGACAACATAAATGCAGTACATTATCGATGGAGGATATCTATTACACAGTGTTGTATGAGATCGCGAAGAAATATTTAACATTATTTTACATAAATACATTCAGTATGTATTGTAGACATTTTGGCCATAGTGACTGTTGTATTTGATGGCTATACAGATTGCAAGAAAAATATTAAAGGCGTAGAACAACGTCGGTCAAACTACAAAACATCTTGATCTTCTGATGTCATTTTTGATCAATTCATGACAGTTCCCATAAGCCAACAAAAATTTCTTGCTAATACTCACAAGTCTCGGTTCATTTCAATGTTGAAAGAAAAATTTACCACTGAAAATATTTGTCAAACAAGCTGATAATGACGCTGATGTCCTGATAATTCAAACAGCAATAGAACAATTCAACTCAACAAATACAACTATTGTTGTTGGTGAAGATGTTGATTTATTGGTATTACTTACTGCTCGAACTCCAACCGAAAAAATTATTTATTTCTTAAAACCTGGGAAGGCTCAACAGCAATCGGAAATGTATTCATCCAAAAGTTGCTTTTTCAAAATGCCAAAATCACATACTATTTTTACACGCAATAACTGGTTGTGATACATCAGCAATTTTCAGGAGGGGTAAAACAAGTTTTTAAATTGTTTGAAAAAAAAGATTTAGTTAATTGTGCCAAAGTTTTTAAAGAGAGTAACTCTACTCCACAAGCTGTAATCACCAACGGAATTCACTTCCTTCTATCTGTATATGGAGCTCCAAAAAAAATTACCTGCTTAGATAAGTTTCGATACTTATCTTTTGTAAAATATACTCGTAACAATAAACGAGTGCAATTAGCTTGTCTTTCTCCAACCACTGCATCTGCTTATTAATATCTACTTCGGGTATATTATCAAGTTCAAGCGTGGCTTGGTAATCAATTGGACCCAGAAGACTGGGGTTGGAAGTTAATTGACAATACATTGGAACCAATCCAGACATTACTCCCATCTCCACCAGAAAAACTCCTCAATACAATTTTTTGCAATTGCAAAAAGGGGTGTAGTGCTAAATGCGCCATCAGAAGAGGATTCTTACGATATCAGCGAGGAGACATCTGATGCATCGCTGTTAGAGCAATGTACTTGTATCCAACAGGAGGAAGAAGAAGAAGAAGCAAGACATGAAGAAGAAGAAGAAGAAGACATTACACTTGAAGTTCCATTAGATAATTATCAATCAGACGAATAGTTTTCCCCAATTACTCATAATTCACAGCGCGTTCATCAGTTCCAATAATACCATTTTTTATTTAGTACAATATTAATTAATTAAACAGGACTACAATAGATCGTGGAATAGGCCTACCGGGGAAACGTTTAAAAAAAAACGCGCCAAGTACAACTACCTCACAGGTGGCGTGGAAACGTGTACATATTATGGAGAATACAACTTTTTAACTTTTTGAATCGCTATATCTCAGAAATGGTGATTCTTAGAAAAAAAAGTGTAAGAACAATTTTTATAGATAATTGCATGATCTACAATTTTTGTTTGATGTATTTTATGATAAAACTTACAGTTTGGCTAAAAAATGCAAAAAAACCCATATTTGCGTACTTTCAACCTTGAATAAATTTTTTTGCAGATGTGGGATCGATGGGGACTTCTCACATTTCATTTATAATGGTGTTCCAAACATTCGTACCAATTTTCAGGTCTATGCGAATTTTTATAAGCTTATAACCCTATTTTTTGAGCTAAATTGACCGGGCTAGAAGCCTGCCAACGCCATTGGCGGACATACATCCCCACTCCATAAGTGAAGCGGGAAATTTCACTTTTTGCCGAAGACAGCCTTTGTTGTAAACCTCGGTTTTCGTTTGAATCACCCTACTCCGCGAATTTGCTACGCAAAGCTCAAATTTTGATTCGTTGCTCCAAATAATCGACCTCCACTGCTCCACCAAAGTCCAGTTTTTATATATTTTGGCCCCATAGTAAGCGGTTTTTCTCCCGGTTTTTGAACAAGTCGATTTATAATACTAATCTAACAGTTCTATGGAATGAAGCGACAGACAGGCGTCGCTTCATTCCATAGAACTGTTAGAGCACTACAACGGACACGACGGTTCTTCTTTATGATGCGTTCCAAAATTCTTAATTCTGCAGCAGTCACTGCGGCTTTTCTACAAACACGTGCTTTTCCGACCGCGGAACCCGTAACTTTATACGAACGCACAATGTCTCTTAACACTATGACGGGACAATTCTAATCCTTTTGCAATCTGGTAGGCACTTTTGCCCTAATGGTGCAATTTTATCAAAACTCCGTAAAATCTTGCGATAATGTTTTTCGACTCTAACTGCCAACAGGGTCATTCACAAGACACAAAACACCATCGGCAGAGGTATCGCAGTCTAGTATACAAAATAATGGTTTGACGCCAATGTTTACGCTTCGACTTCGGTCGTGATTTACTCAAATCACGACGTTTAAGAACAAATTATATTTTTGAAGGCGATATTTTTGTTTATTATTATAAGAATTACTCAAATTTATCCTACTTGGCATTAGGAATGAGAATTATCATAATAGTCTTGTTGTGTTAAAACGTTTATAGCTTATTTAACTAAAAAATCAGTACGTGCGAACTCATGTGATTTTGGGCTCATATATTTGTAATTCTGTGTATCTGATCAATAGTGGAATGTCTTTCTCTGAACTCAAATCGATATGGCAGGATCAGATTATGTTCCACTATGATTAGTTTTAATCGTTTTAGTAAAAGTTTTTTTAATAGTTTCGGCAATAGAGACAGGATAGAAATTGGCCTATAGGAGGAAACATCATGTGACGGTTTCCCAGATTTAAGGATCGTTATGACCTCTGCTACCTTCCACATCAATGGTACATAACTTAATCTAAAAGCTGCATTTATAAGATGTCAGTTTTATGATTGCTTTTCTGGGGAGGATTTCCCCACTAACGAAATCAAATCCAGGTGCTTTTTTTGGATGTATATTTTCGTTAATCTCATTAATGACTTTAGGTTAGTCTTGTCTATTGACGCTCTGGATTGGTGCCATTTCCTTCTTAATTTTCTTTTAGGTAATTATTTCCTTTAGATTTATGTTTGATAGTGGAAGTATGGTCCCAAGCAGCTTGTACTTGTTTTACAAATCGATCAACTCTTCATCCAACTGGTGTGTATCTTGTAAAGATACTGATAGATAAATTTTTTCTTCTAAGCCTAGCTTGAAGCTCTGCCAGTTCGTTAATTTGTTTATTAATATCTCATTGTCTTTCACAATAATATGTTCACTAACAGTTCAGTAACAGGACAATCCGTGAATGATCTGAATTCATATCCCAACCCTCTTCATTTGCAAATAGTTTTCAGAAATATTTTTAATGATCAAAAAAGAAATCAATTAGAACTGGAACCTTTTGCGGAACTGTTGGCCAGTATGTAGGTTTCCCTGTTGACAAGCATTCACTTCTATCTTCTTTGATTGCTTCACGTAGTTTTCTACACTTAGTGCTCATTAATCTTGATCCCCAGTGGGTATGCTTGGCATTAAAGTTGCCACCTATGATGAATCTTTTGCCTTGGTTTTTCATAAAATTAAGATAATGGTTTTTCTTGAGTCTATGTTTTGGAGGGCTATATGGGCTGTCACTGCCATCTCCTGATGACTGGTTATAATAGTCACTGCAGTTCCCGGATTCCTTCAGTTTGGTATTTTATTTAATTATTACGGCACTGCCACATTAGGCGGCATTTCCGGATGGATAGTATGATATATTTTATAAATGATTGTGTAGTAAAATGTATCTCTGCAACGAGACATATACCTATTCTAAATATAGAATTGCTTGCAACTCATGCTGATGCTGCAATAGCCCAATAGCATACTATTCCATTATCCTAAGTGCTTTAGCCATTTCTTTGCTTTGGAATCTCTCCCTTGACGCGATTCTCTACTAGTCTACTATACGCTTGTCCATTATTCATTCGCATTCAGTTTATCTAATATTTTATCCAATGTTCTTTCAATACCATGTTTTGATTGTTGTTCTTGTTTTTGATCTTTAGTTGTTTCAGCGTTTTCTCTCAGTTTTTGACTATAAGATCTGCTATTGGTATCTCTTTTGTGCTCCGATTCTCTCCTATTATCTAATATTTGTTGCCCATTTCTTTGCGGTCGGCCAGGTAAATCAACATAATTTTAATTCCTTTAGGTTATACAAGGAACGTAAAACCGCTAGATCAGAAACTCGATCATGAATTAAGCTAATATATTCGACATTAGGAAACATCACTAACATCGTTAAATTCTGAATGGATAAATACTCCGTGTCTATTTTCTTTAGACAGAAAGGACCGTAACTATGGTTTTCGTGAAGGCAGTTTATCACATTACCAAATTCTATGCAACGTCCTATATCCTGCAATTGAGGTAAATGTGTTATCAGGTGTGCCAAACCTTCACTTGAAATTGAACTTTCATGTAACTGAAGTGTTCGTAGATTTTTACATCTAAGGAGAAAAGGTATACTGTGATCTGTTACTGACCTAGAGAAGGTCAGATCTACATATTGAATATTCGGGCAATTCTCTCCCACAAGTTGAACGATTTCATCTCTACTTGCACCGCGGTGGCATAAGGATTTTAAATTTTTCATTGCCGATATTCCATCTAATAGATACTTATCGTATTCAGTTGTTTGCCATTCACAGAAAGATGTTACCCTCAGATTTTCTAATCCTGTCATCTTTTGCAAATTTTTATATAAAATATATCTTATGATCTCTGGCCATTCAGAAAAATCTATTTTCTTTAGTTGTGGAGTAAGTACAACCTCAGTTAAATGAGTAACAACATTGACTTCAGTAAGAAATGCATCCATCGATGTATGTGGGCAATCATCTATCTTACTTGTTGTTTCGATTACTGTTTTTACAGATCTTAACACTTCTAAGGCCATTGTGTCATATAAGTACCAAGGTACATGTGACACCAGATGTTTATTTAGCCAACTGAGATTCTTCCGTAGACTAGAAATGATTTTTTGAGAATCATGGCATTCTTGAATTTTGGATACATGACACCGCCCCATGTATACTACTAAAGAACCTATGCCTTTTATGGACAGTTCCTCTAGCGATGGAATATCTTGATGTTCGAGCATTATCTGAAAAAATCGGTCGTGTTTAATAAAGTGAAACACCATCTTTATTTATTTTTGGTAATTTTGGAGTAGGCTATGTAAAATTTGTGGACATTAAAAAAATATTTGCTGGATATGTTTAAAGTTTATAAAAAGTTAATGTTGAATTAAAAGTTTCTATAAAATATATATTAACAACATTGATATCTTTGATTAAATACCTCAAATTCGGTCAACACAGTGGCAACTGAACAATCACTAAGCATAGATGCTCCGTAAACGATTGCATACACCTTGTTTACTCTACACAGACCTCTAGTGTTTATAAGCAACTAAATTTATTATTTTTTATTACTCAATAAATAATAAGTTTTGGAACAAAGCAATATTTTATCATACTTTCTTCCTCATTGCTATATATTGCTATACATTGTTTAAATTTATTTAATAAATCCTGGAATATTATGAATTTTGAACAGCCTTCATTAAAAAAATACCTGTAATATCTTGTTACTTGTATTTACCCACTTGAAAATTTCTACATGAAAATATAGTGGTGCAGTATAGTAACGTATACAGGGTTCGGCAGTGAAACGGGATGAAATTTAAGTAAATTTAAGTAAAATTAAGTTAAAGAATTATTTTGTTATTAATTTCTCATGTATAAGGTACAATAATATAGCCAACTGACGTACAATACAAAAAAAAAAAAACTATTTTCTAAACACTACATTCGTCAAATGTCCTTCAATGAAACCGATGCATTCTTGGAGTCGGACCTGGAAGTTTTGTATGACCTCACGCAGCATATTGACGGGTATTGCTTCAATCTAATCCCGAATGTGTTGTTTGACGGCTTGGATAGTTTTGGGTGGATTGGCCTCAAACACTTTTGTTTTTAGGTACCTCCATAAAAAAAAATCGCAAGTCATTAAATCGGGTGACCGAGGGGGCATGGGATAGCCTCCTTGTCAAGAAATGACGCAGCCCGGGAACAAAGCATTTACAGCACTCGTTGAAATTCTTGCAGTGTGACTTGTTGCCGCGTCTTGCTGAAAAAGTGTGTTTTTATTCGCTGGAAAATGAGCAAGTTGTGGTGTGAGAAAGTTACGAATCATTGCAACGTATCGCTCAGAATTAAGGGTCACTGCATTTTCAGCCGTTTGAGAATGAAGAGACGTTTCATGAAGTAAACGAGGGTTTGCTCTGCCCAATATCTGAAGTTCTGATTATTCACAAAACCATAGAGGTGGAAGTGCGTCTCATTGCTCATCCAGAAGTTGTTCACTTGGTCGTCATTTTCTTCAAGCCTCCTGAGCATATCCTCACAAAATCCGATTCGTTGTTGATTAACTTTGTTAACCCGGGTTAAGTGATTGCACAATCTGGATTTTGTATGGGCGAAATTGAAGATCTTCATGGAGAATCCTTCTCACATATCTGTTACTTATTGCAAGGCGTGCGTATGGCCGATCGGCGTGGCGTTTTTGCACCGCCTGCCTGCGCCTGTCTAACAACTTCGATGTTTTTAGGGGTTCCAATAGTTCTTACGCTTCCACCTCTTTCTTTAGTCATCGAGCCAATTTACTTGAGGTTGTTTGCCTAAGTTCGTTACTTACGTTATTCGATGGGAAGAGGCTGGTTGCGCGGTACATCGATATGACGACGAAAAACGCGACGCGTTTGAATAAAACTCTCGCCATACTGATGATAGGTTTTAACTGCGAAACTGCGTTGTTCATCTGTTCAACGATTCATTGTAAACTAAACGGTAGGCCGTGCTGATAGTGCGGATCGTGTTGCACGGTCCCCGCCACCACCTTACCCATCTCAAACACTGAATCAAATAATCCCGTTTCGTTGCCAGACCTTGCACTACAACATTTGTCCTAATATGAGTAATTACACATGTTATACTTTGCTCCGTATTCCACTGTAAATATTATCAGTAACTACCACAATCACATTATTTTGTATAGTACAATTATTATTAATTATTATATATTACCACTAACAGTATAAGTGGGACAACTGTCATCTCTCGTTATATTTGAATCAATATCATGTGGTTAATTGAATTTTTTTCTCTTATATTCAATACAAATATTCTTAAAGAAGGGTTGTAAAGTGGAATGTTTTCATATTCAACTCATTGCATTAATCTAAAGACACATCTAAACCATTTTATAAAAAAACGTAATACATACATAAACCTGAAAATACAACTAAACTTGCATAACAAGGCAAACTGAAATAGACTATGATAAACTTGCAAACAGGTCGTGGAATAATTTTATATTAATTAGTTTATTAGCTGTACTGAATCATATTGATTCATTTTCAATTTAGTTCAAGCACAACCACAATAGTCTTACAAGTGACGTCTTTATTTTCATGGAATATCCTTTCGAAAATTCTGGTAATTTAGTTTAGTAGTCTAGTTAGTGTGTTTCTGGTTATTGAACTTGTTATCCTTTCACCATAATAACAACTGACCGATTTTTAAAAATTCTTGTAAATATCCTTCCTTATGTTTTTAAGGGTTTTTTTTTCAATTTAATAGTACACATTCGAAATATATTTGCATGAAAAGTTTATGGAAAAAATTTAAGCAAGCTTTCTTCTTAAATTGCTGCAGTATCAGTTTTCTTTAGAAACATTATTTTGAAAATAACCATGAGTTATTATAAACGTATCAATTTGTACCTTGTTTCTACCACAAGTTTTTTATTTGCACTGGTTTACCCATCACATTTAATAGTCACACTATTATTATTATTATATTATATAGGTTTGGGCAATTTAGGCACGTCCCCCGCCTTAAGCCTCGGCTCCTCTAGGATAACAGGGGTCCCTAATATAAGATACCTCTTCTCCTCCAGTGCGGGGCAGGTGTAAAGAATAAATCGAGGTTTCCTCGTCTTCTTTACAGTATCTGCAGGCCGGGCTATCAGTCAGCCTCAGCTTGTGCTTATATGCATTCAGGCTACTATGGTGGCCCGTTATGATTCCCACCAGAGTTCTGGCTTTGTGCCTGTTCAATTTAATGAATTCTTGGGCCCATTTCTCAATCTCTGAGTATTCGATGAAGAATTTGGTTATTCGACAACCCGTTACTCCTCTCCATCTTTTATTGTGCTGGTCTCTTGCCCAGCCATTGATGCGGTCTCTGATCAGATTCAGACTTATTCCCACTGCAGGTTCTGGTCCATAGAGGTTTTCCCTGGTCCCTAGTCTGGCAAGGTCATCTGCAATTAGATTTTCCTTAATGCCATTATGCCCAGGTATTCGTAAGAGTTCCACCGGTCCCTTCCCTGCCAAGTGGTTCCTAGTCACACTATATTAGTATAATAATCTGAAGTAATTCACTGGCAATATATGGTTATACAAGACACGTCCTCTTATACCAGAGACTTATAAGAGGGAGCATAATATTAAAAAACAAAACAAAATAAAGGTAACATATGAAGCAAATCCATATTAGCTTTCCACTGCATAATTGACTAAAAGCTATGTAATGGAATATATGTCATTGACATGTACATATTGTGAAGTATATAGAATTTGTTTTATTTGTAGCGTGAACATCTATCTAAATTTGACCGCATTGTGGGGTTAAAGTTACATATTTTCTATTCTTTATTTATTGCCAACAAATTGTCGTTAAACGAGATTAAAACAGTAAATATCTCTTTTAGTGTAAGACAACTGCAATTAAACAATCCAAATTATCATAGATTTTTAGATTGCCATTTAGATTCATACCATAAACCAGATAAATAGTACAGCTAATAAACTAATTAATATAAAATCATTCCACAACCTGTTTGCAAGTTCCTCAGTTTATTTCAGTTTGTATTGTTATACAAGTTTAGTTGTATTTTTAGATTTATGTATCTATTCCGTAAATATTTATTTGACTACAATTTTCTTAATTTATTTACTCTCATGTTTGTACACTTGTGAAAATTATGCAAATATATATTGTTTTCATTTGTGATATTAGTCAACAAAATATGTTGAAATAATGTTAGTTACTCGCGTATCGTTTTTTAAGAACGACTAGGTGTACAAATACTTTTTTCTTATCCACTGTATGTGTTATTACTGAAATGTCCTGTTATCTAATAATGTGCCATAGTACAAGAAATATTGGGGTTTGTAATAATACTACTGTATTAAAACAAAGGAAAACAATAAAATCAACTAGAATTTTGAAACGAATGGTTGTGTTTTGACATAATTCTTATTAAAAATTTATGTTCCTAAATTCTTATCGAGATGCCTTTTTAACATTATTAATGAAAAAGTATAACTCCTGCTGACTCCATTTGACACCAAATATTTTAAAAACTATAAAATAGTGCTAATTTTCTTTTTTCATTTTTATAATCTGCGACAAAAGTGTTAATTTTAACGTAAAATTTTGTAATAAACAATTAAATACTTATCGAATATGACACTTAAATATAAATTTTATAAAATATTGTTAAAACATCCTGTTGTATCATTACAGTATAATAAAACTAATAGGCTACGTTCACATGGAGCAGTTTTTGTCGGGTCAACTAGACGAATGGTTTATCAGTTTAGAGTAGGGTGTACACACAACACCTCGAGGTCTTGCCGGCTTGACTCATGGTTTCACCAACGGCGCCCAAGTCACGCAGAGGTCGCTTCAGTTCATGTCTGACGGTGAAGTTGTTCAGACGGTATTTCGCTCTTCCGTTCACATAGCATGGTAGCCTGGGAAGCTTTGGTTGGAAGGCGGATTGAACGACCGAGTGACGCGTGGAGCCAGTTTAGACGAAAGACAACGATGTCATTCCAAATGTGAACATCTTTGCATGATTGATTTGATGGACGAGCCGACAAAAACGGCTCCATGTGAATGTAACCATAATAGCAATTATGAATGTGAAATAAACTCGACTTGTGTATTAACAACAATGGTTTTTAACAATTTTGCTTCAGTATGTATTTGAGTACATTATTAAGAATATTTCTTACTTACTATATCTATTTTTTGTTTTTGCCACGAAATGGGATGTTCCTTCGATGCCCAGAATGTGATGTCTTATTAATGCTCAAAATAAGCTAGGTGGGACAGTTAGGTGTCTTCCCGATAAAATTATTGCAGTTAATTTACCTAAAAAAAAAAGTTATTAATAGACTTTTGTAATACTTTTGTAACTATGTTAAGTTAAACTCACAATATAAAAAAAAGATAATTGTATACAAGAAGTGTTCCTGGGCAAATGCTTACGAAACTTTTCCTTGCCCCCTATTTTCGAGGGTGCTGGAGACGAATCTGGCTTCAGTTTTATCCGCTCGGACACAGTTTTCGAGAAAATGAATTTTCCAATTTTCCGCACAAGGCCATGTTGGTAATTGTATACAAGAAGTGTTCCTGGGCAAAAGCTTACGAAACTTTTTCTAACCCCCTATTTTCGAGGGCGCTGGAGACGAATCTGGCTTCAGTTTCATCCGCTCGGATACGGTTTTCAAGAAAATGAATTTTCCACTTTTCCGCATGAGGCCATTTTTTCTATCAAATAACTTTCACTTTCACTACATATATAGCTAACATTAATACCAATAGATGCTACACCACTTCCTTTACACATATCATATATTTACCCGCATAAAACCTATTAGAAACTTTCGATGTTTAGTTACTTCAAATGTATACAATGACTTGCAGTTGGCGTCGTCCATTGTAATCGTAATTTATCGTACGCCCTCCGTGTCGTTCGATGAAACTACATACATACAGAGAGGCTCCAAAAGCTAACTTTGAATATTAACAGCTAAATACGCTGTTATTTTGAAGGATACTAACCTAACATAACCTAACCTGCCTGTCTACTTATTATGGTTAGGTTAGGTTAGTATCCTTCAAAATAACAGCGTATTTAGCTGTTAATATTCAAAGTTAGCTTTTGGAGCCTCTCTGTATGTATGTAGTTTCATCGAACGACACGGAGGGCGTACGATAAATTACGATTACAATGGACGACGCCAACTGCAAGTCATTGTATACATTTGAAGTAACTAAATATCGAAAGTTTCTAATAGGTTTTATGCGGGTAAATATATGATATGTGTAAAGGAAGTGGTGTAGCATCTATTGGTATTAATATTAGCTATATATGTAGTGAAAGTGAAAGTTATTTGATAGAAAAAATGGCCTCATGCGGAGAAGTGGAAAATTCATTTTCTCGAAAACCGTGTCCGAGCGGATAAAACTGAAGCCAGATTCGTATCGAGCACCCTCGAAAATAGGGGGGAAGGAAAAATTTCGTAAGCATTTGTCCAGGAACACTTCTTGTATACAATTACCGCCATGTTTTCTATCAAATAACTTTCACTTCACACTACATAGATAGCTAATATTAATACCAATAGATGCTACAATACTTCCTTTACACGTCTCCAGCACCCTCGAAAATAGGGGGGAAGGAAAAGTTTCGTAAGCATTTGCCCAGGAACGCTTCTTGTATACAATTACCTAAAAAAAAATTATGTACCACTGTTTATAAAACTCCACAAGAATTTTTGGTAATTATCGACCAAAAATAATTTGTGGTAATTATTTACTTTAACGTAAAACCTCAAATCATCACAAAATGTTGTCTACTACCACCCCCCTACTTTGAAACAATCCGCACGTGGTACCATTTTCCAGTAATTATTTACTTCAGAGTACAACTCTTAAATACTTACCAAATATTGGCTGGAATGGAATCTGGCTTCAGTTTTTTTCCACTCGAACACAGTTTTCGAGAAAATGAATTTTTCACTTGTTTTTATCAAATAATTTTTATTTCACACTACAGATCATAAAGCTTTACTTCATACCGCGTACACAGCGAATATAAAAATGCCAGTAGACGCTACAACACTTCTTTTATAGATATACTTACATAGAAAATATATGATAGAATGAAAACTAGGATGTACCAAATGAAACAACTGTCATGGCAAACGATAGAAATTTTTTCTCCCAAACCAGTAGATGTCAGTAAATGCTTTAGTTCGTTTTGATGTGCTTTTACGCATGTCTTTGAGGTTCATTTAACGTTTGTATAGGTTATTTTGAGGTTTGTTTTCATTGATTTAAATAGTAGTGTTTCATTTGTATTTGTGTTATTTCTAAACGTATTTATTAACGTTTGTGTGTATGCGTCTATTTCATATTTTATGTATTTACTGAGTGAAAATAGGAAAGCTGGTTGTGCGGTACCTAACTGTGAACCAAACAAAACGAATGCAAGGCATCGTTTCCCTCACCCTTCTAAATTTCTTAATCTCTTATTGACGACATAGCTGAACATTATTATCATATATATTTATTTTTATATTCCAACCACACTTGAAAATTATATATTTTTTCTTGGTGGTGCAGTATTAGCAGAATATGATCATACCTATGCAAAATGAGGTGATATATCTTCAATTCCGTCTTCATCTTATTATACACCATGCAGTGCTCTACCATGAAATTCATCTTTTTAAAAATCAAAATAAATTAATACTTCCTGCTTATAGATACCATTAGAATACCCTGTACTTTTAATATAATATGGTAATTTTTTGTTTGCTTGGAAACTAAATTGATAAACTTTTATTTTTAAGTAATAAAAATATTAATTTGAGTCTCTTGGATCACGACTAGAGGTATGCATGTTAAGAGGCATTGCGAGCAACTGGAAACAACCTTTTTTGTCCACGGCAGTGTAAATGCCTCACAAATAAAACAAAATATATTGACTATAGATAAGTACCCTGGAGTAGGTTGGAACCTTTGGTGTGAAGAAAACACTGAGTTTTTCACAAAACACCATACACTACACTCGACGCGCGTTTCGCCAACAAAGTTGGCATCATCTGGAGATGATTAAAACTACAGTTTTAATCATCTCCTGTATAAATGTTGAAATAAAGTTACTCGTATCGCATGTATTTCAATTAAAACTATTATTAAATACGTATTTAATAATAGTTTTAATTGAAATAAACGCGATACGAGTAAACAACTTGTAACCAACTGTATTGATAACTGAATAAACATTTTGTATAAGGAATTGGAGGAAAATTAGAGCGTGAATTGAAGTGAATTATTATAAGACTGGGAACTTGAGCCTGGTGAGGGTAAATGAGTATAACCTTCATCTTCTCTCGATACTTTCGTACCTCAAGGAAATTTTTTCTTCAGCTAATAATGTCTACATTTTTGTATGAAGTGTCGTAAATGAATTTTGTAGGCATTTTTTCGCAATTGCGATGCTACATTCATCCCTAACGAATGAAATTCATCATCATGGAAATGATTTTCTGAATTGGCACTTTTGAGTCGTTTCAACACTCAAGTCTTTGATAGCATTTGACACGGCCGATATTCTGTCAGTTTTTTATTTTTCTAGTAGCAACACTCACAGAGAACGTGCTGGTGCTTGTTTACACATGCCAATAGCCATGTCGATTTAAAATCGATTTTCTCGTGTGAAATAATCGATTTTTAGATCGATCTGAAACACTGAATCGATTCATAAACCCTTCAAATTGAGCCAATTCATGTTATAATAATAAAAAGTGGTAATTGCCGATATGACTTATTTAAGTCGTAATATGAAGTATTTAAATAGATATCGCCAAATTGAATGCATCTAAAAATGGTGCAAATAGAGGGATGAGAGATGCGATTAGATTAATTGATCTTTTAATGCTCGATTTAATCGAGAATAGATTCTAGTGCGTTCGATCTTTTTTAGAATGAATCGACATGCCTACTTGCCAGCGATATTGCTCGTTTTAACCCCCCACTCCTTACTAGTACCAAAAAGTAGAGCGTTGTCCGAGTCAGCTCGCATGTCCCATGCTCTATTACTAGTATATACATGGGACGTGCAAGGTGACTCGAACAACGTTCTACTGTGAACACCGAGTGTTTACATGTATTATTTAAGTGCGAGTGACTTGCTAGTAAAAGTACTCGGCCGAATTCGCTAGCATGTATAAATGAGCCTTTAAGCTCACAACCTAAAATCGCTCATTGTCCAACATTTCTAACAGCGTACCCCGCTAGTCAATATAACAATTACGAAATTTAAGAATAAAAATGGTAAAGAAAACGTAGCCGCAGATATTCTCTCACAATTTTCCTCAGAAGTCAGTGAAATAGAAAATGAAGGTTCCCAATAAAACAATAACGTTTCAGTCGTCGTTCATCCTAATCTAGACATAGACGACTTATTGAGAATAAATTAAACACCTGACCCCCCCAAAACATTTTGATTCTTTGATTTGGAAAAAAACCCTTATAAAAGATTTCATTAGTTGAAAAAGCTCTACAAACATCAATGAAACAAAAACATCAACAGTCCATACTTCTCACGAAAACCCAATGCTAGAAATCCCTTTTGCTGAATTTCCTTAAGTAATTACAAAAACCAAATTATCATAACCGAAAGTAATAATTCCCCAAGAGAAATAGCTGAATAAAGTCGTTTTTGTGAAACCGAAATTGAGACACTACTACTTGTAAGATAGAATCTAGTTTTAGATGATAAAGCCATTTTTGGAATTCCTTAAACTTTTCATAAGCCTAAATGAAATTACCTGTCTCCACTTTAGAACTATATCTATAAAAAAAAATAATAAGAATCTTACAATATTTCTTTTGCTATAGAATAAAAATCAAAATTTCAAAATCCGTCTTAACAGACGTCCAAAAAGAAAACGAACAAACCGAATTTATACAAAATAGTAAAAAAACTACATAAATTCTTGCTCAATTTGTCAAACGGGAAAATGAAAATATACAAACTACAAAACATAAAATAAAATTTCAAATTAGTCCTATCCCAAGCGGACCTTTCCAAATCATACACATGGACTTATTTCATGTCGAAAAAGCCCGATATTATCACTCTCTATCACCGAATCCAACACAATCAATCATTTTTAGATCTATTCTCCAAGTTTGGACAGGCCTATTTACTTCAACAAACGCAATTGATATTGAACAATAATTGCTAACTTATATAACCATAACCGATTACATAGAATCGCATTAACAAACCATAAAACATCTAAACGAGTGTGTGAGAAACTTAGTTGAAATGAATAAAAATGATACGATTAACTTACGAAACAAAATACGATATGAAAAATACCAAACTGTTTTTATTAAAAATCACGAAGGTACTCGACATAAAACCAAATCTCGATTTAAAACTGCAAACGTTCATACCGATTATGGGTCAATTTTATCCACCAACAAGGGTCGGACTCAACAAACATAAATGAAAACGAGAAAAATAACAAAAAATCCTTTACATGATCCTACATCAACTCAACAAACAAATGGACAGGAAAAAGCTGCCCTTGTTATCGTTACTTCTATTTCTAACCAAAGCACGCATCGATATAACCTTAGAACCTATAAAAAAACTCATTTATAATTCTTAAAAATCCCAATTCAGATAAAATTTTATCATACTATCACTCAGTTATCTGTATTGCATCACTTAAATCCATTCTGGCTAACTTAACTGAAACTCAAAATGCCAAAAATTCTTAACCCACTCTTTATTATCTTAGAAACCCACACTGGAGTCCGATGATTTCAAACCTACACCTCGGGTATTTTATTCTCCTTAATTTTTAGACAAGTTCAAGCAGCCAGCAAATTCGATGATACAACAGTTGAAAAAGGTGGTAAGTAATGAATTTTCAAGACTTTGTTATAACCATTTAATCGAACAGGAACTTATGAATAATGTAAAAGAAAACAGGTATTTATTACAACCGCAAAAATTTTACTTTTTGCAACAATAACATTTGAAAAACATCAAAACTATTTCATTTTCCTTCTTTATTATAATAATCACAAAATCTATCTCGAATTCCTTTCGCGTCTGAGGTACTGTTTCTGGTCAGGTTGCTTTGTAAATTGACAGGAATACATTCATTTGTACATGCTTCACTAGGGTTGAGGTATCCTTGTTATGCTTCCTTGGCGAGGAAATTGTGCAAATAGCAACATGCAAGGATAATTGTCGAGGCTTTTTGAGGGTTCAGGCAGATCGCTTTTTGAAATACTCCAAACTTGAAACCAAAATCTCGAAAGCGTTTTCCACAACTACACAAGCCTCCGATAATCTCTTATTATATTCTTGTTGGAACAGACTCAAAGTATTCTCAGGGTAGGGTTTCGTTAGGTGCTTGTTCAAAGTAAACACTTCATCTGCAATGATAATGAGAAAAAATCTTATGTATGGTAATGTTGCTAGTTGTGGTATATTCAGAGCTTTTTGTTGCATCAGTTCTCCAAACTTAGAATAGTAAAGAACACATCCATCCGATATTCGCCCATATATATTCATCCCAATATCTACCATCACAAATTCGTTCTTCGCATTTACTACTGTCAATAATCAATGTTGAAGAAGGCCTTGTAATTATAACATTAAGAACCTGTGTTGGATGATTCCTTAATCATGGTATATTTGCCATCAATAGCCCCTAAAGTGTTCTAAAACTGTTATCGACGTCCAAATTCATGAGCAATGTTTGTCCACTCCTCAACAGAACTTGGAACTCTACAAAAAAAAAGTTAAAAGATGTGTAAATTAATAAAAAAAAAAAATTGTAATAATTATATAAGATAACCACAAAAATAACTAGAGCGCATACGTTTCATTTTCAGAATTATGTTGATGGAGGAGCCATTTATCAAACGCAAACACAATAAGCTGCTACTGAAAGCTTGTTCCTACTTGGAGAATTCCACAAAAATTCAATAAGACATTTCCAAGTATTGCCAGGGCTTGGGATGAAAAATTAGAAACATTTGATCCCAGCAGAGAGCTTTTGCCGAGATAGTTGTGAATGATGTGCTTTCTGAGGCTATTCTTGATACTTTAACAGACATTCAGTAAAAATAAATGAGAAGTCACCACCATACCAGATAAGTCCTTCAGTAGACTCATCAGGAGGGACATTTAGTTATCCGTCACTAGCTGAGACAGAGCACCAACCACCTAGTGATGGCTTATTGCTCACGTTATTCAGTAATTTTAAAGTTTCACATTTTTATTGAAAATATTTTGCCTTGTACATCTGAAGCATGTGTATTTATCCTTCAAATTTTTCGCAACGCTTGATTTCTAAATAAAAAATATGTCCACTCTGTATCCTTGGATCCTTCAGGTTGCCTACCCTTGACTATTTCAAATTCTCATAAAATATTGCTACTTATGCTAAAAATTAAGTAAGTTAAGGTATATATATCTTACCTTAATGTAACCTTGTAAGACGTGTATAAGCACCTCACAAGTTTCGTCGACTGCACTGCTTATTGAAGTTGGTGACAGCAGAGAATTTCAAAACTTCTTCCTGTGGCTAAGTAATCTCAAGGCAACTGCTAGTCTTTCCTTAACCGATAAACAACTTCTCATGTTCGTATTCTTGCCAAAAATAAATGAACAAATTCCAACAACTTATTGAATGTGATTTCAGACACAAAAATAATCATTTGTAATCATCTGTCTCTGTCACACTAATACCCTACATCAAGACGACAGTTCTCTTTTCTTCAATCAATTCTTCATTTACGGATGACGATTTCCACGATTACGTTTCATGTTTAAAGCTATGAGTATAGCAATACAAGCTGATCTATGAGGATGCATTACGAAGAACACGTGCATCACACGGTGATGTAGGCATGGAATTGATGATGAATACTGACATTATAAATGAACGTGTAAAGCTACCTATGTAATGACATGAGTAATGAAGTAGATAGACTTTGGTAATGTCATTACAAGTAATGACATTATTACCGACCATCTAATGTCAGACATTTAATGTTCAATGTCTATAGACAACAGATGACTGCAATTTAGAATCAAATCTCACAGGTTGTCTAAATTTTATATGTCTAAGTTGTATCATAGGATTCACATTCAACATATTCGCTAGTTGAATGTGTTATAGCAGTAGCAGATTATAAATGAATATAACGAATATTTAGAGTATGAAATAAAATATACTATAAAGATTCTTTCCAAATTGAAAAATGGTTGTGATGTTATCCTTCAAGTTGGCAATGATGTACTATTTATAAAATCATAATTATAAAACACTAAACTTTTCAATTCAGGACAATACTGGCTAATATCTATTAAAACTCTAAAGTCCAAGTCCATTTGTTTAACACATTCTAAAGATAAATTTGTTATATTATTGCCTTTCACTTCTAAGAGTCGTTTTATATAATTTCCATACAATGCACATAATTTTAATGCCCTCAAGTTATCTAAGGAAATTAAAACTGTTAGGAAATCAGTTCATCATGAACTAATCTAATGTATTCAACTTTGGAAAACACCTCAACTAACATTATTAAATTTTTAATGGACAAGTATTGAGTGAACGGATAACAAGTCCATGGGAGTAATGTCCGGTAATCGCGGCGGTCACTTTATTAGTGCATCATTCCCTCTGCCAATCCATCTTCCTTCATAAACTTCATTTATATGCTGTCTAACTTAAAGACTATGGTGAGGGGGACCACCATCGTGCATAAATATTTCACAGCGTAATTACGACACATTCTTGAGCAACTCTGGAAGCGTGCTTCGAATAAATTCAAAATAGGAAGGCCGATACCATCGAGGTGGTAATTGAACAGGACCAATTAAAAAATCAAGGTATAAAATATCTTCCTAATGATGAAGTTTTTATAAGATATACAAAACATAATTATTTATATCGTTTTTTGGAACATTTCTGTGCACAAAACAAACTATTTTCTTTATTAAAAATAAGTAAGTATCCATTGTCTCCATTAGTATAATACTGATGTTCCTCAATACCCCAGGCAACTGGTGAATCAGAAAAGCCCTGTACATAAACTGCAGTCCACGGTTTATTCAGTAATTTATTATGTTCTCTAAAACAATCAAATTTCTTTGTAGAAAGATTGGTAAATGATTAAATTCTCAATTATCATGTAATATGTAAGTGATACTTTTCCAATAGGCAAATATTTAATTAAAAAGACGGTACTAACCTTAGTTCATTAATAAGTCCTTTAATTTTCGAGGTACTAAAAAATCCTCTCCACTGCAGATGTTTCACCTGTCCTAACTCTCTATTAGGTAATGGGGTTTCAAAGTTAGATACATAATTTTGGTTATCGCCCAAATCGCCAGATACAGATATTATTCCTAACCATTCAATAAAACTAATAATATCATCTGAATCAACATTTTTAAAATCTATATCTGGAACTTTTATAGAATAAAAAGTGTTTGAATTCAAATTAGTTGTGCAAGATTTTACATCGTAACCCAAATCACAAAAATATTTTGCAATTGAAGAGGGACAAATGTCGTCTGTTGGTGGTTCCCATAGAACTATTACAGTGAATTTTCCAAGAGTTTGTAATCGTGATTTTATTTTCACATACTTTGAATTTCCAGGATGCAAATTTTCTTCTTTTAAATTAATTTTAACAACTAAAACAATTTCAACAACCGTTAATTTTGTTTACATTTTGCAGCAATGGTATTTACATGTTTTATTCCAAGGATATTAGAATCCATTTATAACTATAACATCCTATTATACATATATACATATTTTACAATAGTTACTTAGTATTTAATTAATATAATGTATAAGTAATATTTTATATGTAAGTTTAAGTAATAAATATGTATATCTAAACATTTTTAAAAGATGCTTTATAAAAAAATATTTCAAAACCTATCTATTGCAAAAATTCTCGTAGGAATGAAAGGCTACTATATTGTCACAAAATACCTTGTCATAAGAAAAAAAAAAAAAGGCATAAACAAAATATATTTATATCGATTACAAATACAATAAAGTTGCATCACACAGAAATATATACATGTATATAACATATTTAACTGTCATATAAAAAACACAGAATTTTATTTGAAGTCAACAGGGTTAACTCTGGTTCATATAAAATTCTAAAATTCGAAATATTTAGAATAAAATGCATATATATATATATATATATATATATATATATATATATATATATATATATATATATATACAGGGTGAGTCGGGAGGAACGGACCAAACTCCAGGAGTGTATTGTACGATGAAAATAATGTAAAAAAACTCAAATGTTATCCGATTTTTATTTGTTTTCAAGTTATAGCGTAATTAAAAATGTTTATTTAGTATGCCATGTTCGAGGTTTAAAAACATTCGATAACTTTGTTGTTTTGACAATGTGTCAGTGTATTGTGACAGTGATTTAAGGTTTCTTTTGGAGTTCCACATCACAGACATCCTAATAAAAATGTATTTATTAAAGTTTTTAACAAACTGTAAGACCGGAAAGCTCCCCGTGTTAACATAACATCTGAACGAGCTACTCGACAAGATTTAGAAGACGTAGATGTTCTGGATGTAATAGCAGAAGATGCAACGACCAACTCACAAAGAATTTGTATTCAATTGGGCATTCTACAAACAAGTATGTAAATGCAATGTAAACAAGCAAATAAACACACTCCACCAGCAAGGCTTACATCCATACCATGTACAGAGAGTACAGCACCTACAACCGGAAGGTTATCATAAACGTATGGAATTTTGTCGGTAGATAAATAAGAATCCTCGTGTTGTATCGTGCATACTTTTTACAGAAGAAACAACATTTACCCATGACGGCATTAATAATACTCATAACTGTTATGTATGGTCAGATGAAAATCCCCACTCAACAGTCGAAAGTAACTTTCAACATAAGTTTTCGGTAAACGTGTGGTTGGTTAACAATCTTAAACAAAGACGTGACTTAATCAGGAGAGCTACAGGCGCCCTTCGTAGAAGAAGCAGAAAATGTTTAGAGGTGAATGGGGGTATTTTTGAACATTTATAACGCTACAATGACAAAAACGTTAATGTATGAAATTTGGTTTTGGAAATGAATTTTTAATTACGCTATAACTTAAAAACAAATAAAAATCGGATAACAACATTTGAGTTTGGTCTGTTCCTCCCGACTCGCCCTGTATATATATATATATATATATATATATATATATATATATATATATATATATATATATATATATATATATATATATATATATATATATATATATATATATACTCGTAAACAACACGAAGTCTTTAGCATTAAGTGTGGGATTTCCAGGTACTTTTATATAAATAGCCTGTTATGTGTTTAGTTAATATTGGTCTACAGCAAGCACGATATTCGCGACTATCCATTTGAAAGTAGTGGTATTATGAAGTTCCACGAAGGTGGAACTCTACAAGTGGTATGAAGTGTGTTTCACTTGGAATGCATAGATTGCAGAACGAAGACCAGGTTCTAGTGCAGCTTGAAGAACTACTTCTTCCAGAGAACTTTTGAGTCGGTGATTGTTGCAGTGCAACAATGGTGGACTGCTATAGGTCATCGAACATTCCTATGTATAATTTACAGCCATATGAAAAGTATGGAGTATCGTAATTACTGCCCATTAAAACTACTCTCATCACCGGCGCATAGGCATGCTAGAATGGCATGGCGCCGAAAGAGAACAATGGCGGAAGAATATGGGTATGTAGAAGAGGAAAGAGAAGCGACGAAGTTTGTATTACAAGAAGAGAGATACATCAACTATAGACTGTAATTTAGAACGAAATCTCACAGGAGTCAATTTGCAGTTTAATTGATTAAATGTTGGATTAACACCCACTACTGACTTATAATGGTTAATCAAGTTTATTTTATTCTTTTATTCCTAATTTTCTTAAATATGTAAAAATGGCTAGTCATTTTTACATATTTTTTTGCATTATATCTTACCATTTTCTGAGTGGATGGTGCAATTTCAATTGCAGACAGTGTTGTAGTATTTACAATTATCGTAAAACATTTTTCTCCTATATTAACATTAAGAATGTTGACCTTACAAGTGTTTTATTTATATCTTCGTTTTCTAATTTCTATTCCTATTTATAGTGGTCTAATTATTTAATTCATATTACAAAATCACATTGAAAAAAAACTTTCTATAGTGGTATAGTATAGGTTTCATTGGCGTAAAAAATTGTTAATTCATTCTTTTGGACATACTCTAGTATAAAACAACATAATCTTGTATTTTACACTAACATAAATATCTAAATGTTTTTATAGTTTAATTGAAAAAAATTTAAAAATGTTTGGAAAATGCAACAATATGATGTTTTGAGATGAATTTAAAAAGTTCTATTATCTAAAAACAGATTACAAATGGTACACAGTGTATACACTAAATGCGTACAACCTTTTCTTAAATTTTTCAAAATCGGCTACTTATTTTTGTACTGATTTTTAAAGACTTTTGCATTAAAAATTTATGTAAAGACACATTAGATTTAGAAATTATATTCACCGACAATTGTAGAATATATAACATTTAGAGTAGTGGAGTAGGTTGGAACCTTTGGTGTGAAGATAACACGGACTTAGTTTTCCCAGAAAACACTATACACTACACTCGTTACGCCAACAAAGTTCGCATCATCTGGAGATGATTAAAAACTAATTTAGTTTTTAATCATCTCCTTTTTTAGAGTTTTTTAGTCATCTTCAGATGATGCCAACTTTGTTGGCAAAACGCGCGTCGAGTGTAGTGTAGTGTTTTGTGGAAAACTAAATCAGTGTTAACATTTAGAGAGTGCTATGAAAAAACGTCTGCCGTTTTCCTTTCTGTACAGTGCAATGCAGATGTATCTAAAACAGACGTGCGGGCATTCTTGATCTTGAATAGCTGAGATATTATCCTAATAGATATTATTTGTAATGTGAATTCTAAACGGTGTAAAACGACAACAGTAAAAAAAATATAGAATGCATCTGAAGTGATACACAGTTTAGAACAAAAAAGATTATATAGGGTGTGTCAATTTTAATTAGTTATATTTAATTTCACAGGTTTAACATGGAATAACATTAAATAGAAATTATTTCCATATACTCCACATAATTTTAAAAGACCATCAGGACGCAATAATTTAATGTCATCATCATTAGGTCATCAGTCCTAAGACTGGTTGGACGCTAACCTCCAGCTTCTCCTATCTTGTGCTAACCAACCAATTTAATGTAATTAGTAAATAATCGATTTGAATAGCAAATTAAAATATTTCATTTACATTGGATTTTGAAAGATTTGTAACAAATTTATATATTTATATTATACTTATATAAAAAACTGGGAGGTATGATATCAGTTACAGGCATTTACAGAACACTGAAAAAATTTAGTATACATCATATAAATTCTTGTAAAACTAATTTTGTATAACATTTTCAATAATACACATATTATTTATGACAGTATGAGAGTTTCTCTACCCGTCTTCATTAGTCTTCAATTGCTAAAGAGTGATATATTTCTTTTATAACATAGCTGCAATTAAATTTTTAATTATTGTATTTAAATAGAGCAACTTATAATCAAGTCGTAAATGATAGAGTAGGTCGTATGTCTAAATCAAAATTGTTAGAACAAATATAATTTTTAAAAATTTTTAGTTCCTCCATTGTTATGCCTTGCCAACTTTCTAATTCCGAAAGAACTTTTATATTTGTACAACTAGCTAAAAGCAATTCTACAGTTCTCATATTCATATCGCTACTGTAAAGCACTCTAAATTCTATAAGTTGTTTCATAGGATTCACATTCAATATATTGACTATAGTTGAATGTGTTATACCAGTAGAAGATCCTAAATGAATATAACGAATATTTAGAGCATGAGATAAAATAAACTCTAAATGGGATATAGCACTATCAACAACCCAAAAGATTCTTTCCAAATTCAAAAATGGTTGTGATTTTATTGTTTGAGTTGGAAATGATGTACTATTTATAAAATCACAGTTATAAAACACTAAGCTTTTCAATTCAGGACAATACTGGCTAATATCTATTAAAACTCTAAAATCCATTTCTTCAACATGTTCTAAATGTAAGCTTGTAATATTATTGCCTTTCACTTCTAAGAGCTGTTTTAAATAATCTCCATAAAATGCACATGAGAGTAATTTTATTTCTCTCAAGTTATCTAAGGCAATTAAAACTGTTAGATCAGATATCTGTGTATCATGAAATAAGCTAATGTATTCAACTTTAGGAAACATTTCAACTAACAATCTTAAATTTTCAGTGGACAAATCGCGAGTGTGTATTTTCTTGAGGCAGAAAGGACCATAATTATAATGGTTTTCATGAAGGCAATTTACAACATTTCCAAATTCATCACAACGTCCTATATCTTGTAACTTAGGTAAATGCATTATTAGCTGTGAAAGGCCTTCGATGGAAACTGAAGTTCGATGCAACTGAAGTTCTCGTAAATTTTTACATTTAAGAAGAAAAGGTATACTGCGATCTGTAACAGATCTAGAAGAAGTCAAATCTAAATTCTGGATATTTATACAATTCTCTCCCACAACTTGAACAATTACATCTGTACTATCAAAGCAGAGACACAGAGATTTCAAATTTTTCATTGCTGTTATTCCATCTAATAGACATTTATCATATTCGCTTGTTCGCCATCCACCGGAGCAAGATCCTAAATTCAGATTTTCTAATCCTGTCATACTGTGCAAGTTTTTATATAAAACATATCTCATAATTTTTGGCCATTCAGAGAAGTCTATTTGCTTTAGATGTGAATTGAGTACAACTTCTGTTAAACTAACAACAACATTCATTTCAGTTAAAAATGCAGCCATTGAAGTATGTGGGTAATATATCTTTTTCGTTTTTTCAATTAGAGCTTTTACAGATTTTAACACTTCCACGGCCATTGTATCATATAAGTAGTAAGGTACATGTGAAACCAAAAGCTTATTTAGCCAATTGAGACTCTGCTGTAGACTAGAAATCATCTTTTGAGAATCATGGTAAACTTGAATTTTAGATATGATGGGCGGTGCCATATATACTACTAATGAACCTATACTTTTTAGGGACAAATTCTGTAGAGATGGTACGTCCCGATGTTTAGGCATTGTCTGAAAAAATCGATGGTGTTAATAAAGTGAAACACCATCCTTAATTAATCTAAGTATTTTTAGGGTAGACTACTTAAAATTCATGAGCAATAAAAAAATATTTGTTGTATATGTTCAAAGTTTATAAAAAGTAAATGTTAAATTAAATGTTTATATAAAATCTATATTAATAACATTAAACACAAATACATTTTTTGCAAATGAAATTCCACTGTTGTAAATAGTAAACAACTTAGTAAATAAGTTAGAAAACAATGAATTTAAATTCATTGTTTAATTATAACTTCAGTTGGTAACCAATTTACTATATATAAATTAGAAATTCTAAAATAAGTGTAATAAGATGTATATAACTAAATGGTTAACCATTAATTATTATGATTTGTCTCAACTTTACATGTTATATGTATTACAGTGATGATTTAAATATTTACATCTATTTATGTATATGTATAATTATGTGAATAATATATGAGTTTACAATTACTTTATTAGGATACATTTCATTCAATTTTCATAAATTTACGATAATTTATTTATTTAAGAAAAAACAATATTAAAAGCAAATAGTAAATACAAAAAAATTCTTACAAATGATGTTGAGTGAACAAAACGTCTTGATAGTTTTAAATGATAAAGTAATTCCATAATTTATATTATTTGATTTGTAATAACTAATAAGCACAGTCTTTTCTAATGCAATTAGAAAATATAGTCATTGCAGTATATAGTAGCAGTATAATTGGAACTACTGTCGCTACCGAGCAGTACGAGTATAATTGTTACATTGTCGAGTGACCACGGCTGTTGAAGATATGGGTCAATGACCAGAGGGTGCTGAAGACATGGGGTTGACGACGTTGACAAAGTTTACAGAATAAATAATTATTTATTCTGTAAACTTTGACGTTGACGTCAATGACTAGAGGCTGCTGACCAG
The DNA here is from genome assembly GCA_037954035.1 of Rosalia funebris. NCBI lineage: Eukaryota > Metazoa > Arthropoda > Insecta > Coleoptera > Cerambycidae > Rosalia > Rosalia funebris. The sequence goes on along the minus strand of JAZFAV010000022.1, from coordinate 39,433,868 downwards.
GGCTCAGAGAGTGCTGAAGATATAGCTGCTGTCCGCGAATCAATAACCAGAAGGTGGGGCTGAAGACATGGGTCAATGACCTCTTTTTCAACAGCCATGTCTTCAGCACCCTCTGGTCGTTGACCAATGTTTTCAGCAGCCTTGGTCACTCTCAATGGACACACGCTATCCACCACAAAGTGGCCCCCTAGGAACTTAGTTACTTGTTATGTCACATTTAATTGTCATACACTATGTATATTACCAAGATAATCTGAAATTATTCACTGGCAAGATATAATTTGGGTTACGACAGGTGAAGTACAAGTATATGAAGGGACGCTATACCATAATGTATGAAAGGATGCCATATATTAAAATATCCATATTCACTTGGAATATATGTAATTGACACTTGTATGGACATTATCAAGTATATAAGTATGCCATATATTAAAATATCCATATTCAATTGGAATATACGTAATTGACACTTGTATGGACATTATCAAGTATATAAAATGTTTTATTTGTAGCGTCAACATATATCTAAATTTTACCGCATTTTGAGGCTAAAGTTGCACATTTTCTGCTTTTTATTTATTACCAACAAATTCACTACATGAGATTAAAACAGCAAATATCCCTTTTAGCGTTAAGACCACTGAAATTAAATACTCCAAATTATCTTAAATTCTTAGGTTGCTATTTAGATCCTAAATTATTTTTTAAGCCATTTAATAGTACAGCTAATAAACCAATATAAAATCATTCCACAACCTATTTGCAAGCATATTACAGTTTGTTTAATTTTGTATTGTTATACAAAGTTTAGCTGCCTGTTTAGTGTTATGTATGTATTATGTGGAAATACTTATTTGACTACAGATTTTGTTTTCATTTACTTCTTTTACTTAAATTGGTACGATCGTAAAAACTATGCAAATAATGTTTACATTTATGACATACTAGCCAACAAAATATGTTGAAATGATATTACTGTTACTCATGCATAGTTATTTAAGAACAACTAGGTGTGCAAATACTTTTTTTATCAACTGTATGTATAAATACTGAAATGTCCTGTTATCTATTAATGTTCGACAGAACAACAAATATTGGAGTTTGTAATGATACTAGTGTATTAGAACAATGGAAATTAATGAACTAGAGTTTTGAAAAAAAATGGTTGTGTATTTTGACAATTCTTATTAAGGTTGACTAAAAGTTCCCAGTTGACTAAAATTTACACATTTTACATCATAACTTGAAAATTTTTCTATACATTTTTTCCAACAACAACTCATCTATACGTTAGTTTATAACGATTATTATGAATTAATAAAATCGATTGTTGCCCGATTTGTTGAAAAGATAAACATTTTTAAAATGTTTTTAATACCCGTTTAGCTTTGCTCGGCAAGTCGAGAATTTATGAATTAGCGTTTGGGAACGCAGCAGCAAAGATTTTACCAATCGCCACTTATGTTATTACTACACGTTCGTTACAAATAATATCTAAAGGCCTGGTTACACGTACGAGCTGCTGACGTGACAGTAGACAGCTACTGCCACTGTAGGGTGACTAGTCAAGTGTGAATTTTGCTGTGTGTAAATGTATCGAGCATACGATTTACTGACATTTCGCAAAATCGTGCGAGTTGACGTCAGAGTCACATGCGAGCTGTTGCCTTGTGGGTGGTGGAGAAAGGCAATGGGTTTATATGAGGCGGACATACGGTGCGAATAGCTGTACTGCAGTAACAGATTAGGCCAGCTCACCGCATGCTAGCTGGCACTGTGTAACCGCGCCTTAACATTGAATTTAATCCTAAACGACTTTCCTTTTTTTATTTTTTCAAGTGAAAGAATGTTTTTACATTCACAAATATTAAATTTTTGCTAAGCTCACTCAATTCAACAGTATGTTGTTCAATGCCTAGATTAGTTACTCTGTTTACTTTTCGCAAGATTAATTTTTGCAATACAATTTAAACGTTTCTGTATTACTTTCCACTTACCAGACTGTACCGGAGAAACTACCTTAAAAATTTGAATTCTTTATCGAGACGCATTTTTAACATCATTAATGAAAAAGAATAACTCTTCCGGACTCTATTTGACACAAAATATCTTACAAACCAGAAAAGAGTACTTTTCTTTTTATAATTTGCGACAAAAAGTTTTAAATTTTGTAGTGATTAAATCCCGGATTTGACTGCGGATATATCAGATTAGGACTTATGGGTATTCTGAAATGTCTATTAGAAATACAAACACCGTAAAGAAATACCACAATCTTATATATAAATTATACAATAATTTCATATCAATAGCTTGTCCATACTCTGACTCATTTTTTTTAAATGTAATTTAACTGCTTGTATAAATTAGTAGGACAGCAACCAATAATTTTATATTAAATAAAATTTATTCTTTGACCATCTGCTACCTGCTGTGTTTCACTAGAAATATCGAAAGCATTGTCGGAGGTGCACTGCACTGTGCTAATAGTAAAGATATGCGAGGACGGGGCAAAAGAAATATCTGAAGAGATGAACGATGACGCGATGCCGTCTGATCAATTACTGTGATATTTGAGAGTGGTGTGTGTTTGTATACAACTTGGGACTGTCGTAGTATTTTGATTTGCGTACGGGTATTACATACAAATAGTTACAGTGCATGACAATTTGACAATAAGTATTTTAAAATGTCTCGACTAAAACCACCCCTTGCTACAATACAACGTTGGATTACGGAATTTCCGGGATTGGTGTTAAATGACGGTAGTGAATTACGGTGTTAACATTGCGATACATACATAATGTATACCCGCAAATCGGATATTGTTACACATTGGTGTCCCAAAAAACAAAACCACAGTTACTAGACAAAGCAGTGCTTGTCGACACACACGCTTTATGGCGAATGGGTTAAATTCATGGTTGGATGAATATTCCATGGACACAACTAGACAATCCTAGTTTTAAAGACTTTATACAGATTTGTTTAAATGGTTAATTTGGCAAAGTAAACGTGCCCAGGGAATAGAAAATTCGAAGAAATTATCAAGCACAAGTTGAGGATAAATATTTGAGTTTCTGTCGAAGAAACCAAAAATGCCTGCGGCTTGCAAATGTAGTTATAGGAGAAATAAGCGATAGGTATATTGGCAACGCAATCACATGTGATAGCATCAAAAATATTGACAAAGACAAATGCTGAAACCCTTGCAAAATTAGTTGGAGACGTCAAAAAAAGTATGGGGTGCTAAAATGAGGAAAACAAAAACATGGCTCTACTTTCTCTTACGGATGTTGTGCCATATATGAAAGCGGCTTGTCGACTTTTGAACGAAATGTATAATTACTATATGCTACATGTAACTACATGTTTAGTGCATGGTCTTCATCACATAGCAGAGGCAATCCTTGGCCGTTATCCAAATGACGATCGCCTGATAGTGAATGTTAAACAAGTGTTTTTAAAAGCCCCGCAAAGAGTGGCATTGTTCACAGAAATGCTTCCCCACACACAGTTACCTGGAGCATCTGTCATATCCTGATGGGGAAGGTGGACTGAGGCAGCTTCATATTATGACTGCAATTTTGAGAATAACATCAGGGTTTTTCAACAGTTGGATCCAAATTATGCTATTGCTATTGCGAATGAGCAATAGACTTTAGTGGATCTAGATATTCAACAAGATTTGGCGTATATACATGGCAATTATTTCGTGCATACCAAAAGCCATTTAAAAGTTGGAAAAAAAAACAGATGAATTTTCAATAGTGGATGCTATGTTGTTTGGGACCTTTGGCACTATGTTTCACGTGGAGGGGGGTACTGCAAAGGCTATAAAAAAAAATTATTGCAGTTTTGGATAACAACCCGGGATTTTCTACTATAGCAGTTATATTTTACAGCAGAAAGAAGTTTACGTCTCTAATTCAGAAATCAATATGAAAGCTCCACAAGATTATTCATATTTCAGGTACCCTCTGTTGACTTCCATTGATGTAGAATGGTCATTTTCACATCATAAATGGATATTTACCGACAGACGTCGTTCGTTGACTGCTAGAGCAGCTACTAATAATATACTCATGTCAGCATACGCATAAATAGTTCTAGGTGTGTGGTAATGTTACCTTGAAGAACTACTGTGTTGTCCAGATCATTTTGAGAATATGGTGACGTAATGACTTGCCCTGCCCCTGGACCTCACTACACATTTTTAGGAATACAATTATAAGTCCTCATTTGCGCCTAAATGACCAAGCAATGAAAGATAAACTAATATGTAAATCTTTATATATAATCTTCTCTTCATTGTAAGTCTGCTTCTATTATTTAGGTCATATCAGCAGTCAAATCCGGGGCTCGGTAGTGACCAACTAGATACTTATCAAATATGACATTTAAATAACCAAAATTTTATAACGCACTGTTAAAACATCTTATTGTATCAGTATAATATAATCAAACTAATAATAGTAATTATTATGAATCTGAAATAAAATCGACCCGTTAATTCACAACAATGGTTTTTAACAAGTTGGCTTGTGTATGTATTTGTGTACATTATTCTAAATATTTCGGTAATTCTATAGAATACCCCCTGGTGTTCTTCTGGATTTTCGCGTTTTTTTTTTTTTTCATGGACGTGTTGTAGGTTGGTTGCTTTAGGTTTTTCACAAACGAAACTTTGCACAAATTAATAATAACCCATCTAGCTAACGGGAGGGGGGAGTGAATAGGGGTGCTGGGTGAGGTAAACAGGTGTATTGAGGAATGTTAATTTTGCAAAGGTACATAAAAAAAATGTAAATTTTTGAAAATATTCAAAATATAGGAGTAGTTTTTAAGGGTTGAAACATCCCCTTCTGGATTTTCGCCTTTTTTTTTTTCATCGACGTGTTGTAGGTTGCTGTAGGAACAGTTTTTCACAAACGAAACTTTGAGCAAATTAATAATAACCCATGTAGCTAACGGGAGGTGGAAGCCAATAGGGGTGCTGGGTGGGGTAAACAGGTGTATTGAGAAATGTTAATTTAGCAAGGGTACATTAAAAAATGTAAATTTTTGACAATTTCAACATATAGGAGTAGTTTTTAAGGGTTGAAGTAATATTTTTGTGTGGTGAAAGGATGTGGCATTGTGTGCACATAGACCACAAAATTAAATATCTTGTTTTTTTTTTTGTTAAATTTTGGCGTCTGTTGTTGAAGGGCAAGGGGTATATTTGGTATATAAATGATCAAAAATAATTTACAAGATAGAGGGATAGTTTGTAAGGGTTGAAATAATCGTGAATCCTAATTGTTTCTATTTGTCATAATCTGCCTGACCCTTTTCATGCAAGTAACGGAGTTATTGTAAGTGACCTAATTAACCGAAGGACTAGTAATAGCATTAGACAGTGATGCCTGCGCTTTAGGTAACCAAGTAATTTGTAGCCTATATTGTATATTATGATAGTTCTACAAAAGTTGATGTGGCAACATGGGAACTTTGGCGAACTACAGAAACGATTAAGTAAACAGTAAATCAGCTGTGCGCATGGAGAAATGTTCCAATTTTAATTTATTTATAAAAAATACTTAACGCCATTTGCGCAAGATATGATAAGGTGCATTGTACTCGTGATGGAATGTAGAATGTGAGTAAGTTTAGTTTTTCGATAGGACAGAAGGAGGTGTTCTATAGAATGACCAATATTTCTATTACTTACTATATCTATTTTTTGTTTTTGACAAGTAATGCGACGTTTTCCCTTCGAAGCCTAGGTTGTGATATGTGTCTTTATTTAGGTTCAAAATAAGCTGGCCGTTAGGCGTTATAGCAATGCAACAATTATCACAGTCAATTCGGGTACTGTCACTCAATACAGTCAAATTACCTAAAAAAAAAAAAGAAATTATTAATACATTAACAATATTGTTATATTCATAACATAAAAAAATTACATACCACTTTTTACAAAACTGCACAAGAATTGTAGATTAATTAAGTCAGTAAGGTTCAAATTAAAGATTTTATAATATTCACAATCACAAACTAGTTTCTCAGTTAGATTTCCAGGGTTTTCTAACGAATCAGGTATTACAACAGATACCTAAAAATTATACTGTAATATATTAGTTATAACATATTAGTTTTACTTACTAAATGATTATAATAAAAGCGAGTTATATTTTTCAGATATTCATCATCTACAGATTCTATCTGAAACGAAGAGCACGGTGCTTCGAAGTTAAAAACTTCAGGACACAACATTATATTTCATTTATCAAGTTATAGAAATACCCAAAATTCTGGACGTAATATACTTCACTCAAACAAATCCTTAAACACGTGGTGTGAAAATAACACTCAAACACTATTTATATTTATTATATTATAATACGCACTTCCCCTAACTTAATTTATAGAATATTGATAACGCAGAGTACCTATATATAACACAGAATACCTAATTTATAGAAATATTTACAAAACCAAAGAATAATAACACAAAACGTATAAAATATTTGTACTCATACTACATTCGTTTTTGATATCGAATATCGAAGAGTTGAGTGAGTTGTAACAGACTTAAAATCACGTGATATTGCAGATGTCGAATATCAAATCTTAAGAATGTTTTTCATAGATAATTAACTTTCAATCGAACCCGATATTCGCGAATTAAATTGCATCTAATACTTTCATGCCAGCGTTTTATTCAACGTAAATTCTTGGAATAAGCTATGTTACATAATAATCCTTATTTTATTGATTGCGCATTATTCATTACGAATAGTTATAACTCGGAGTATTTATTACAGCACATTTATAGTTATACATTCAAATAAATATTTAAATCTTTAGCGCATTCAGAATCTGGTTACATCACTTCATGTAAGCTCATTTATAGGGTTTTAAATTGAATAAACAATAATAACAATAACATAAAATAACATCAAAAACATTCAATGTTCCTGACAATTCAAATAAAACACAATATTATTGGATCACACTACAAGAGCGATTGAATCACATTACTGACGTGCATGAATTACGTTACCGAACGCAGTGTCAATTGCCTTAAAGCTACGTTCCGACCGTTCCGATACTGCATAGTTTATCCCAACGACCAAAGAGACAGACCGATGTCTTTTTGCTCGTAGGTTTATCCGGATTCAAAGATATAATTACTTCAAGAAGCACCACAGATCAACACCAGTGAGAAGCACTTTACTTTTAGGAGCTCATTAAGGTAGGACAAATTGACAAATAAGTTATAAAAATGTACAGATTAGGCGAAGGACGTTACGTGGATGTAGAACGAACGGCCACTGGATGTTGTGAGCTATCTAAAGTTATCATGTCAACTTGCATATAATTAATTTCCTCAACGTGATGGTCTTGATGGTGTCTGGCAATTAAAATAACATTTTAAATAAATTTTTATCAGATTAAAATCACTGTAATTATGTAATCCGGTTGTTCACTTTCAAGGAAACTGTAATTTACGTCTTTCTGTTTGTTCACTTTGCACGAGACAGTAATATATATATATATATATATATATATATATATATATATATATATATATATATATATATATATATATATATATATATATATATATATATATCTTGTATGAAATTGTTCTAACTAATTCAGTGTTTTTAATACCACGTGGTTCATAATTACAAATAACAATGTTCTGTGATAGATACGTTTTGTAAATTATGTCTATACACCACCTATATATATATATATATATATATATATATATATATATATATATATATATATATATATATATATATATATATATATATAATCATCGTTCAGTCGTGTAGAGTATTTACTGAGCACAAGAAGACTAGAGAGTTCTCTAGTCTTCTTGACTGAGCGATAGATTAGGTGCCGTTTATCACAGATATATTTTGTGCCATAGAATATCATTATAACATAACCTAAATCTATGGTATAACCAACAATTTTCGTTAAAGTTCCATGAAATTAGAAGTTTATTTACGTTACTTAGTTTCACCAATTTTACATTAAATAATTGATTTTATTTATATTTTACGAAAGTTAATCTTTTTATCCTATTGTAGATATCTTAATTGTTAATTTATCGTGTAGAATATACTATATTACGATTACATATTAAAAGTATACAGTTGAAATGGGAGAAGATTATACCAGCAGCAATAGCGACGTTAGTATTTCATATTCTGAATCTGAAGATTGTGAAATGGATAATAATGAATGTGAACTAGAAGAATCTGAAGATATAGAAGAGGATCATACCATTAAAGCAATTATTAAAGAAAGCAATCAAGAGAGAAATCATCCGCCTCCTATATACTGTGAAGATTTTATAACTGATATATCATTTCATCCACACCATGATATAATTGCTGTGGCTAATATTATAGGAGATGTTTTGTTCTATAAATATAGTAATACTGAAAATATATTAATTAATACTCTAGAACTACATACTAAAGCTTGTAGACAAATTGAATTTAGTGAAGATGGTAAACTATTATTTTCTACATCAAAAGATAAATCAATTATGTTGAGTGATGTAGAATGTGGGAAGTTAATAAAATTTTATGAAGAATCACATGAAGTGCCTGTATATAGTTTAACAATTATAGATGAAAATTTATTTTCGACAGGTAAACTGCATGACCATTTTATTTGAATTTAATTATAACACTGACATTTTTATTACTCTTGTATAACTTTATTATGTGATATTATTTAGCCCTTGTTTTTAGATACGATATACTAAAAAATTACGAGCCTCCTTTTCATAACCTCTTTATACCCAAAGGGCATATAGGAAGAAGGAAAATTTGCAAATAACTCAATCGTCTAAAGATCAGTAATTTGAAACTGTTGAATCAACTATCAAGTAATGCTTTCATTCAACGAGTTTGATTAAATACTGATAAATTCTATCGGGTATTAAATATAGCAAAAGTAGTGTAGTATCATAGACTGTAAGATTGTTACAGTAATTCATTTTATGAAGCTCGTGGGATGTTGTATATTAAACTATTTTGAAAGGAATTCAAGTATTAAGAAATGCTTCATATTAGAGATACTTATTGTAAATATAAAATAATTTACTCTTATGTGTTAGGGATTAAATAAGTACACTAAATAAGTCTAAGGTAAGGGGCATGCGGGTGACATTTACACTGTCATTTCAGAAAAATTCTAATATATACGTCATTGGGGTCTATTGACACTCTTAAGTATTCTTAAACTACTATTATAGGCGTAAGATAGCAGGGTCTGTATAGCTCAAAATAAAAAGTATTACCTACCAGGATCGAGAAAAAGTGTTATAAAGCCAAATTTATTTATATAAAAAAATGTTAAATACCCTCTATTTAAAAAAAAACCTTATTTTGAAATTTGTTTTTCTTGTTTCATGAAAATGAATGAAAAAGATGTTTATATAATTAATTATGTTGAAAAATGTTAAAATAGAAGACTGATTTTCTAAGAAGAAAGAAGGCCTTAAGAACCACAAAATCTGTTCAAAATTTTTTTTTATGTAAATAGATGTATTGATGCTACCTAATGGAAAATTCCAATTTTAATGTAAAAAAACATTTTTACGCTTCAAATGTGGAAGAAAATGAGAGCAGTGTAAATGCTGTCACATGCTGGCCCGAAAGTTAACCACTAGTCTAAAACATTTATTTCATAATTATTTACATTAGATTCAAATGTAATTATTAAAATAAAATCATAAAATGGTAAAATAAAACTAGTTGAATTCAATAAACTCGGATGTTTTCGATAATGACAGATATCTAACTACAGATATCCGGGTTCTTAATATTTGGTAATATGCAAGTATAACTGATAATTGCTTCAGGAAATATAGTATAGTTTGGTATTCCAGAAATGGGTTAGCTTTTTTCAACTGAGAGATATACCTGCATTTGATTCTATATGCTTTCCTAATTGGATTACTTGTAAAATATTTTCATTGAAGTTTATGTACGTGGAATTCGCAAACACCCTGTATATATACTTTATATAACGGCCACTGTTATCAAGATTATGAAGCACAATATATGTTCAATGATAACTAAAAAGCTAAAGATATATTGATTTTAATTAATATGATTAAAGATGATTGTTTCCTAAAACTGGATGTGTATAAATCTTTCACTGATGAAGAAAGTGTAATGTAGTGCAATCATATCTTAGATGTATCGAGAGATATTTCACATTCCTTGTTTTAATATGTTGTATTATCAGAACATAAAGTCGGATCTTTATTCACCAATTATTATTGTTTTGATTGGTATGTCCTGTTGTATTATATAAACTAGTAATTGTTTCAGCAAGGAGATTACCGTTATTCAAAATTTATTTTTTGTTCTAGGTGATGATAATGGTACCATCAAAATATGGGACATGCGAGAAAAAGGTAATAATCCTATATATAAAACAAAAAAAAATGAGGATTATATTAGCAGTATGATAACAAATGAATCTAAAGAATTCTTAGTATGTGCAAGTGGTGATGGATCATTGACAACTATAGATCTTCAGAACAGGTGGGATCAGTTAATGGTGTAAATGAATAACAACATTACAATTTACACATATACAAAAATTTAAGAACAAAACAGTTTGTAAAGGTTCATGTTTCTGTTATTTAAAAACGGTTTTTTTAATATTAAAACGAATGTATTTTTTAAGAGATCTAGAATATTTAAAATTTTGCATTTGGACTTGCTCTATTTACCCTCGTCTACTCATTCGTTATCTGAAACATTGATCCAAATAATTCCGAATCCAGCAAACAAAATAATCATATTGAAATCAATTGATGCAGAATCAAAAATGCAGTCGTCTTGAGGCTATTGCGAATACGTTTCTCATATAAGGATAAAAATATTGTAATATTTTATTGTCAACTACTGCCAAAATATTAATTTTTGGCAAATGTCTGATGTGTGCCTCACTCATTCAATGAAAATTGATGATGCTCTAATGCCTACAATCCTGACCATCAACCATTATTCTAATATGTTACATTTATATTACGGAGGTCAAAATTGTTGCACAAGCGAGTGAAAGTTTTACAAAATTACGAGTAATGCCTGCATTAAATATATTCTGTATGTCCATATATATATATATATATATATATATATATATATATATATATATATATATATATATATATATTTTTTTTTTTTTTTAACATGACTTAAAATTTTCTTTTTTTTTTTCTAGTTTTACTAACAGTAGATCGGCTGAGAGATTGATATGGGTATTTCATATTAAATAATTCACATATTTCTTATTGTAATGATTTTATCTTCACAGCTGATATAAATTAGAATTATTGTCCTTTGTCTTCCCCCTAAGCACTTAATTTTTTTTTTCAAAGATTTACACAAAATTAGTGCCATGAATGGTCTTGATTACAAACTTGACTTCCGTAATTATTAGTTTCTATTAAGTAATAACAAGAGTATTCTTTAAGTAAGAGTAACTTCTTTTTTGCAATAACTATAAAAACGGCTTTTTTTTTAAGTAAGAAAACAAGTGTTTATACATATGATGTTGAAAAAACTAAGTATTTTGTTAGACTAGATTATAACAATGGAGAATCGGTCTCTAGGCTTAGACTATTGCGATCCCGGTGGGGTCTATTGTGGGTATATCCTTTTTTGCTAGAGTATATATTGTGTAGCTTTGTCTTTTGTATCAGACTTCATAGCCGTGATAGGAACTCTGATGTGGCGCTGTCAGCCTTTGATTTTTTTTCCAAATAGAACTTCAGTTGTGTTCTTTGTGGACCTCACAATTACATACCAAATATACTGGTGTTTCTTCTCTTATAATAATATCTATATAGCATAATCTATGTATCGTCTCATTTTCTATTAATGTGAGTGTTCCATTAGATATTTACTTGTCCTGAGACCTTGTATGTCTCTATAGTGGGAATGGCCACTCACTCCATCTGTTGGCCACAAATGGTTTCAGTCACTGATTTTTTAACGAGGGTGTTTATAAAACACTGACTTTATTTTCCACAAAACACTATCACTACACTTGACGCGCGTTTCGCCAACAAAGTTGGCATCATCTGGGGATGTTTAAAACTGTTTTAATCATCTTCAGATGATATCAACTTTGTTGGTGAAACGCGCGTCGAGTGTAGTGTTTTGTGGAAGACTTTTGTGGAAGAAGCCAGTGTTATCTTCACACCAAAGATTTCGACCTACTCCAGTAAAGGCAGTGTTTATTTAGTGTTGTATTATTAGTCATGACTTCATGACAAACTGGTTACTTTTAATGCCGCTTGCCTATTGGAGGTGGCTATTTTGGATGTATTAATAGTACTCTGTAAAATGATCTTGTTAAAGTTAGTTTATTTATATATTTTTGTATGTTGAATTTTTACAAGGCAATTGTTAATTTGTATTTTTTTAATTTATTTTTTTTGATGTTTTGTTTAACAGACTTTCTGTTACACATTTTCTTTGCTCAATATGACCATTAAAAAAAACTATATCATTTGAAAACATTTCTATTTTTCTAGAATTTATCTAAATATCTAGTTTTTATCAACTATAGCTTATCTCTAGATTTTCCAGTTTTTAGTTTTATCAAATATCCAAAGAATTTGTGTGCCCAAGAAAGCTTCTGTATATAGAAGTAGATATAAACTTATTTTTCCATATAAAATGTCAGAATCTTGATAAAAAATATATAAATATTTATATGTGCATATTTCTAGATATAAAATGCCAAATATAGACATATAAAAGACTTCTTTATTTATAGGAAGATATTTATGCAATCAGAAGAATATGAAGAGGAATTGACGTGTTTAGGTCTCTTCCGAAGTGAAACGAAACTTTTAGCAGCTTCCTCAAAAGGAAAATTATTTCTCTATAACTGGAAAGAATTTGGATTACACAGTGATGCTTTTCCAGGACCAAAAATATCAATTTCTGATTTGATACCAATTACTGAGAATATTGTCGTAACAGCATGTGAAGATGGAAATTTAAGAGCAACGCATCTTTTTCCACATAGGCATTTAGGAATAGTTGGCCAACACGATTTGCCTGTGGAAAATGTTGATATATGTAATACTGGCCAGATCATTGCTTCAAGTAGTCATAACAATGACATAAAGTTTTGGAATATACAGTATTTTGAAGATTTTGAAAAAATAAGTAAAAAACATAAGAAACACAATAAAAGAAATGAACTAAGGAATAATTTACCTTCTTCAAAAATTAAGAATACAACAGACTTTTTCAGTGATTTAAATTAAAACAACTGCTACATTTGGGACTCTTTAAGGGATTTTCCTTGTTATCACCAATTTGAAATATAAAATTAGAAATTAATTTAAAAAACAGTTTGTTTCTTTTAAACCAGAACGAGTCCTTGTAGTGCATTAGAAGTGTCGTAGAAACAAGCCATGTACATTATACATAGACATAAATTATAGATTGAAGCCATTGTTTTAATAAAGTTTCTATTACTTGTCATAGAGAAGTGCATAAATTCAACTGCACTAGGCAACAATTGATATTTCTAATTATTTGTAAGTGCATGATAGATGAAGAGGTAGAAGAATATACTCAGTTTATACGAAATCTGGTATAAACTGAGTATATTCTTGGTCTGTCACTTGGTAATTTACTACCTGTGGTTATTATATTATTTCAAATCTAAATTACTGTGTAAGCATTACCTTCAGAAAAGACTTAATTCAGGTTTTTGGTTTATTTTCAAAATCGTTAATCTGTTGGAATCTTGACTATGTGCATAATTTCTGGTAAACTTGTCACGAGCTCGTCTTTTTCTGATGATCATTCATTGAGACTTTTATTACGATTTTCCAAAGTAATGCGTCATGCAAAATTTGAAAATTTATTCCCCAGAATATTTAACCCGTCGTGGGGTGCAACCGATCTGTGAGATCCGGCAGTCACTTTTTTCTTTGCCCTTCTGTGTATATTACGAATATTAACTCGAACTTCCTCATACCTTCCCAGCTCCAAACCACTCTTCTTGATATGGTGTCGATTTTTTTTTTAGTGCATTTCCTGACCTTGTATGGGTTACCCGGATCTGTCAGATGCATCGCGCAAATTGCAAATAATTATGTCATTATTTTCACTTTAATATGTTGTTAGATTTATTTTATTATTTAAATTAATAATATTTTTAGGATCTCTACACTTACTTATTCTGGCTTTTTATAGTATTATTACTGGGTGTTAAATTATTGGTTTATACTAAATATTGTTACCAACAATGTTTATTTTTGTTTGGAACATGCTAAAACGATGAAGAAGAATTATAATTCTTTACATTTAAAATAGGCAGTTACTTATAACTTTTTTGTAATTCACGTCCAATATATTATATATAAACCTTTTATGACACGTGAAAAAATAGGTGGTTTCTTTTCTCTATTTACCCCCGCTTGGGGCTGTAAGACCTTGCAGTTGTTGGGGGGGCCTGGTGGGCTCTTTCTCTATTTAAAATATTGTTCAAATACTAATTTGTTTGTGGTTTGTCTTTAAAACAGAAAAAAACGTGTCAATAGTTGTAAATTTAATATACCATATCTTGAGAAAATTAAAGAAAAAAAAATTCTACTTAAACACATTTATTAATACATACAAAATTGTACAATGAACAAAAATACAATACTATAGAAACTATAAACAAATGTAGACATATAGAAACTATAATACAAATAATTGTTTAATACAAACATGGATTGTCGTATTAAAATGTACCATAAATACAAACAAAATTACAGCTAAAAGAAAATTTTAGTATTTTCTTTTAGCTATAATTTTGTTTGTATTTATTGCACATTTTAATACGACATATGAATAAATTCCTTATTAACTACTAATAAATGGTACCACGGTACCAATATGGTTCCATTTGAAAGAATTGAGTTTTGCCCCAAAAACAATTTTGATGAACTTTATTTGTTCATAAATCCCGTATATACCGGGTGTAACAGGATCATGGTATACCCCCTTTTCTCCTTTAGTTTTGAAGATGATTGAAATTTGGGATATCCTATACACATAATAAGCGGCACTTTTTGACATACAATTGATTTTTCTTTCACTTCCGGTTTGGCCGGAAGTGACACTAACTTTCGATTTTTAAATGGAATACCCTGTATATTACTGCATTTTTGAATTTGCATAATTTTATGAATCCACCGATATCAAATAAGTGACATTTCAAAAGTCAACATTTTTTATAATCTAATTTTTAGTTTTCCGTTTAAGTGTGCCATGATGGTTCCGATTTATTCTAAATGACCCGTGTAATGCTACAAAAATTGAAATCCCGTCAAAAATACTAAATCACGTGATTTATGAACAAATAAAGTTTATCAAAATTGTTTTTGGGGCAAAACTCTACCAGCGGTGTATTTAGGCATATGGAACATTATTATGTAGTTTTTTTCTTAAATTTTTTTTTTTTGTAAATTTTGCCTTAATACACCGTTATATGTTGGTTACCGCTGATCAAGCATGCAGACTGTCGTTAATATTCTATCACAGAAATGCGCTGTTGTCAGCGTGTCACCGACTTCTCACGAATTGATATCTACCTTACAGATTTGTATTTTTAGAATACCAAAAATACATTTTTAATTTCTTTAAAGTTCTATTTTAATTGGTAAATTAAAATAAACAAGTTTCTACAGTACTATTGAGGAATTGCTTTGGCGCGTTACTTTTTGTTAAGTGGGTTATTCGCCTGTAGGCCTACGATCTCACTATGAATTTTTATAAATGTAAAAACAACAAATGATATTTGAAAAACAAGCAATTGTGATGATAAAGATATACCAACATACTAATAATACAAAGTAAAAACATTTTCAAGAAATAAAAATTAATAAACACACCTGACCAGGAACTAATTGACCCACTTGACATTTCATTCCACTTCCCTTAATTTCACGTTACTTCACTTAACTGTGCGTCACTTCACCTCACTACAACCCATCCAATAAGATTACTTCATATCGTAACATTATTTTTTCCTGAGCATACTTCTTAACCATAATAAAATCACAAAAACTGTTAAAAATGGCCACCATTATTCTGTATACATCCTCGTTCTTCTCACCAGCGATTCACGAACATTTTGAAACAGCTGTGGATCATTTCTTATTATATTAGCTGCGTTTTGAATCCGTTCTTGCAATTCTTCAGTTGTATTAACTGGTACGGCATAAATTAGTTGCTTCGGTTTAACGACGTTTCTAGAAGTATGTGGGGGAGCACCATCATGTTGAATCCACATTAGTCTTTTTGTTGCTAGAGGCAATAAATCATCCAAATGATCTTTCTAAAGTTTCACTCAAAAAATTGAGATACATTCTCCCATTCTGACGTATCGGTAGTATGTACGGACCAAGAAAAAAATTGTCAATAATTCCTGCCCAAACATTCACAGAAAATTGTTGTTGGAAGCTGGTTTCTCGTACAGCTCGAGGATTTTCATCGGCCCAAATATGGGTATTGTGGATATTAAAAACCCCTTCTCTGGTAAATCATGCCTCATCTGTATATAAAACGAATCTTAAAAATTTTGATCCTGTTCAAATTGTTGTAACCATTCACAATAAACCATTAACATTAAGAATCTCTCAGAAAATATTTTGCAGTTAGTACAAACCTTTTACAGTAGGCCTTCTTCTCCCCATTATATTGTATAAAATTCCTGAATTATCTTCCACAAACATTTTTCAGTAAAATTATGTATGAATACGATTTTGTGCTTGGTTTATTCCTTTTTTTCTTTGCGGGAAAAAAGGAGGTACCTGAATCTATCACACCACCTCCTTTGAGTACCTGTTGATAGGTATTTTTTTAAATTTCTGTTGCGGCTAACATTCTCTTCGAATGTTCACTTTATTCTTGGGATTCTTCTTCATAAATGTTATGACATTACTTATTACTTCTCGGGAAAAGCTACGTAACGCCTTTTTTGTTGATTTCTTAGTCACATCCATTTATCTGCAATTTGATAATGAAGTGACAATATGCATGTAATACACGTTTAATCTCTTCATAAGTGTATGATTTAGAAATAAAAACTAATAGTTACCCATTAAAGACAATTTCTTTCGGTAATTATTCTCCACTTTTCCGCACGACAGCACTTTTTCTTACCAAATAACTTTCACTTCACACTACGTAGATAGCTAATATTAATACGAATAAATGCTATAAAACTTCCTTTATACATATCATATATTAAACCATCATAAAACCTATTTTTCATTACGATATTTAGTTACTTCAAATGTTTACAATTCTCGTGCAGCTGGTGTCGACCATTATAATATTTATAATTGTGGCGCCCTCTGTGTCGTTCGATGAAACCACATATATCGGAGAGGCTTCAAAAGCTAACTGTATTAACAACTAAATACGCTGTTATTTTGAAGGATACTAACCTAACGTAATTGTCTACTTATTATGGTTAGGTTATGTTAGGTTAGTATCTGTTATCAAAATAACAACGTATTTGGTTGTTAATATTCAGAATTAGCTTCTGGAGCCTCTCGGTATATATGTGGTTTCATCGAATGACACAGAGGGCGCCACCATTACAAATATTACAGTGGACGACGCTAACTGCACGTGAATGTAAACATTGCAAGTAAATTAAGAAAATTGTAAAGAATAGCATGTATTGTGACGATTTTAATGTATAATGTGTATAAAGGAAATGTTGTATCATCTACTTATATTAATATTAAGTATCCATGTAATGCAAAACGCATGTTATTTGACAAGGAAAAATAGTGTCATGTGCGAAAGTTGAAAATTCGTTTTCTCGAAAACTGTGTCCGACCGCCAAATGCTGAAACCAGATTCGTATTTGGCGCCCTTGAAAATAGGTGGGTGGTAGCCAATTTTTGGTGAAGATTTGAGAGATTTACGCTAATGTAAATAATTAAAGAGGTCTTATAATTATGGTATAACCTTCGTAATTCGACGGCCCTTCTGCAACTTTTTATACAAGTTTGGAGGTAAGAAGCTAAAAATCTTTCTACTTCGGTATTTCACAATTTTGTAATGTAAATTAAGTACAAAATAGCTCTTAAAACGTCAATATTTTACGTGCTAAAAGTGCATCTCACATCTCAGCTCTATTTATTTTACGTTATTTATAATAAAATCAATTTTTGGCCATTTATTTGTTAACTAAAAGAAAATGTAAATGTGGAGATTTGGCAACAGTAGCCACTATACACCTGATCAAACTGGTATCATGGATATAGTGGACACAACAAATGAGTGGTTCTCAAAATGTTGAGCAAATTTTTCTTAATATTAAAAACTCAATAACTCCGTTAATAAGCCGATATTAAAAAATGGTTTTAAAATGGTTTAGGTGGTTAAAATATATGTATATATATATATATATATATATATATATATATATATATATATATATATATATATATATATATATATATATATATATATATATATATATATATATATATATATATATATATATATATATATATTCCACTATAATATACCCATATTCCTATTATAATCCATATAGGTATTAATCAATAAAGAGTGTATTTGTTAAGCCGCCCTTGTTTATATATCTTTAAATTGTGTTATCTTATCTTTGTTAACGGGCAAAACCCTATTGATAGAGAAATACCGTATCCGAACGAGTAATACAGGAATAACTTTCCTACTCTATTGTCCATATATCGAATAGCGTCAGGCCACAAGCTGAACGTAACTAAAAACGAGAAATTGAGAAATGTAATTTTTCATTAGATATTCTGTGGTCTGTGGTTGGTATTTGGTATCTGTGGGTAATCTGTGATTTGTTTAGATGTGATCGATTGAAAATTTTTATTTAATATGATGTTATTTTAAAACGAACATAATGGCATATTTTCATTATCGTTGTGGGGAACGTATAACATTAATAAATGATAATTGTACGGCCATTCGAAATGAAACTGAGTTCGACCATGGTTTAGTTATTTCAGCAGAACCTTTGGTTAATGATGTACTTTTTGAAATAAAAATTGATCAAAAAGTAAGTGGCAATTAAGAAAGTGAGGAATCTATCCAATTTCTGAAAGAATAGTAAGATGTTCATGAGTATGAAGCTCAGGAAGAGGGTTGCTAAATCACAAGAGAAACTCAGCAAATTAAAAAGTTTATATCATGCCAAATCTTTTATGGAAAAATTATGTATTAAGTAAAGTGAAAATCAGACTTGTTTGTACATACATGTCTTAGTAAATGAGCAATAAGCTAGTGTTTATACTAATGCAAAATGTACAATTCATGAAGAGTTATTATTTGTTACAATTATAGAAGTTTTATAACTCTAATAACCCAGAATTCATAACAGTTATTGAAGTGTAAAATATTTTATCATTTCTAAATAAGACTGATTTTATAGGTAATTTGTGATGAGCAACTTGTTATTGCTAAAGATATTGTAGTATATATAAATGTTTTCTTACTGTAGCATATCACTTATTACCTTTAAAAATAACCTACAGTCAGGACATACATAGTAACTTTTGGAGTTTTTTTTTATATTGTCTTGATTTGCTTATTTTAAAGAAATGACCAACAGTTTTTTTGGTAGTGTTTTCCCTATAGTTCAACTTCCTGCCATACCATTCTTAATGAAATACAAAGTGTGTTTCACTTAGTTAAGATTATTAAAAAAACATCTTTTACATTTTTTTTAAACCCATCAAGTGATGTAATACACAAAACTTCTCTTTCATATTCACATTATGCATCCATAATGTCATATTATCATTTTCATATTATTCTTCTCTTCTGTGTTGGTCAAAGGTAAAAGAACTACTTAAATAAAAAGTGATTTGTTGTTCAGAAGTTTTATTAGAAGGAAAATTGTATATATAAAATGTATAATCTATATAATTAATGTGATAAACCAAAAGTATATTTATATAAGTTCTCTAAATTGTATACATTGGAGTCATACAAAAGTTAGTAGTGATTATGTTTAAATCGTTTGTTTTGGTGTGGTAAATTTATGTGAATATAAGTTATACCTTACATAAATTTCATGACTATTTCTAAGCTGATTTTCTCATGATTCTATCAAAAGTCCTTTCATCTTATCAAAAATCAAAACCAATTTATATTAAATGATTTTTGTCACATAAAACAGTTTATAATAAGAATAATAATAATATATAGTCTACTATGTATGAATATACAGATATTTGAGGAACAACCTTATAGCAATAGGAATTGAAATTTTTACTATTATAAAACTGGTGGTTTATTAAATTTGGTTTAACAGTAATTTTCTAATTTTTATTAATATAAACCATCCTGTTTTTTCTTCATCTTAAAAAGGATAAGATGTTCTATAAGATGTACTTTATACACCATTTACATATTAAAAACTATAATCATAACAATTATTTATTTATAAACCAATGTTTATTTAGAACATTGGGTTCGTGAGATATTTTTCAGATTTTAAACTATTTTGCAAGTATTATTTTAGTAAACTATTTTCGAAGTATTGTTCTCTTTCAAGCAACCAACACAAAATTGTAAGGACTTATGAAACTTAATAAGCCTAATGTATTGATAATCCACATTACTCTACGATACCTATACTACTGTTTTTACAAAATTACGAATGCGTGACATTGTTATTGTTAATTGCAACTTGTATCAAACTTTTGTTTTGAACTAACATCTAATTATGAATTATTGAGCAGTAACTGGAGAAGTAATCGCGATTTTTTTAAGTGTATTAACTAAATATTAGTAGTGAAACAATCTAATTATTAGCGAAGGTATTTGGGTTTTACAATTGTTTTAAAAAAATATATAATGGTAAAAATGTGTTCTATCTTAGATAGGAATATCTGTGTAAAATAGGGGTCGACATTGCATAATACTGTCAATATTTATGAAACACGTTTTAGGTAAATTCCTGGTCTGGAACATTAGAAATAGGAGTTGTAGATTGTGATCCATTACATTTTGATTTTCCAGCTTGTGCCTCAAAAATACAGTCAGGATCATGGGTTAGTACTTAATGAAATATTAATACTAACGGCTTAATAGAAATATTGTTATAGATAATGTCAGGCTCTTCAGTATTTAAGAATGGAGTGTGTCTTACGGAAGGATATGGAATGGATTTAGATAAGTTAAATCAAGATGATAGAGTTGGGTTAATGCGAACGTCAGAGGTGACTAATTAACAAATGTAAATAGTTAATATTTTAACTTAACACAAAATATTTTTGCAGGGTGATTTAATCTTTTTTATAAACGGAGAATCCCAAGGTGTAGGTGCAGAAGATTTACCAAATGTTGTTTATGCTATTGTTGACTTATATGGAAAATGTGTTCAAGTAACTATAACCAGCCCTGCATATAGAGAGCACAATAATGATGATTGTCTTAGTGGCAGTTCTGTTTTAGCAATAGATAATGACATCCTTAATGTTACATTAGGGGGAGATTTAAGCGAATTAAGTATGAGTAGTAGTAATAGTTTGGATATAAGAATGGATATGAATGTCAGGTAAGAGATTTATAATACTCATAGTTTGTATCCCAATTTTCATTTTTTTCTCACGTTTTACAGAATCGTATTTTGTATTTTAAAAATTTAATGACGATTTTTTTTTGTTTTTAACCAAAAACTGTACTAATGTTTTGACATGAATCTATTATACATTAGATCTCGATAATCCTAAATTTTGATTAAACAATACAAAAATAGCCACACATCTTATTGTGAAGTACTAGAATAATAATAATAATAATAGATGGACCTTACAAAAACAAAATGCTGCCTAAAAGTTTTAACAAC
Organism: Rosalia funebris; assembly: GCA_037954035.1. Lineage (NCBI taxonomy): Eukaryota > Metazoa > Arthropoda > Insecta > Coleoptera > Cerambycidae > Rosalia > Rosalia funebris. The sequence goes on along the minus strand of JAZFAV010000022.1, from coordinate 39,411,944 downwards.
GTTTTAGAATGTATGATAAGGAAAGGCTTAACGCAAATCAAACATAAAACGCAGCACAAATTGCTTCTTCAAAGTCAACAAATGACATAAATATATAAAGGCAGGTTTACCACACACACTTTACGAGTCTGTTTTGCTAGGATTGCATTAAGAATATTTCCATATATTCCTAATTGTCCATTTTTAATTTCCATGTTTGAATTAATGGTAAAAATACGTTTGAATGGCATACAATTTGTTAAAATAATTGATTTGACTGTGAATATATTAAATTTTGCATATTTAATAGTTTGTCTTTCTGACAAAACGAGAAGGCAGGGTAGTGAAAATATATTTGAAAGGCATACTGAATTTCTTAAAATAATTTCTTGTAATAAATATCTTATATAAACTTTGTGTTTATATAAACTTTTACATATTTAATAGTTTAAGTCTTCCTGAAGAAACAACCAGGCAGGATAGATTAAGATTTCATGACCGTTGTGGCTCTCTTGTTAAGTTATCAAATGGTAATCGTACTGCGGAAAGACGTCGTCCATTAGATGAATTCAACAATGGGGTTGTCATGACACACAGGCCTTTAAGAGATTCTGAACTTTTCGAAATACGTATTGATCGTCTGGTAGACAAATGGAGTGGAAGTATAGAGGTAATTATTGATTGTTATGTTTTTCATTGTTTATTTTTTATTTAAAAATGACTGAGTTTTCTTTTATTATGAGTCTTTTTGTTGAGTTGAGTATTTTTATATTATCTATTGCGTGTATAATGTACCTTGTATATATGTATAATGGACCTTGGCCGTTATTAGTTAAGGTTTTTCAAATCCAGTTATTACGAATTGAACGATTCCACTTATATCCAGTTATAAACAAATTATATCCAGTATTAAACGAATTGAAGTCACCACCAATTAATGTAACACTGTTGGAATATGTTACTCCAGATATTAAATGTAGCGTTGACATCAGGAGGGTTGTGAACTGATCCTATTGTAAGATTATTGCTTGTCAATTTAATAGCACAGACTTCAACATTGTTGTTCAAATTTTCAGTAATATTTAACATGATGGACAATTTATTTGAAATTAAAATACCTATTGCACCATATCCATAATTTCCCAATGAACAAAGTGATATTCTCTTAAGTTTATGTGATTGTGCTGTTTTAACCATGTTTTAGACTATTATTTAAAGAACACGTATTAAATATTTTTCTAAATTATATTTATTGGCTCTTAAAGATCGCGTATTTCATTTTCCAACATTTAGTTCCTCGACAGTTGTGGATGAACCAGCAGGTATTAAGCGTAAAACTAAATTATTAATGAAACTAGAAATGGCTTCCACAAGAGTTTGTTGATATGTAAAAAATTCCTCTGAATAAGGGTTGGGAAGATTTAATTGATTGGGATGATTAGATTCTTCTCTTATGGAGTGTTTTCAAATTCAAGAGGTCTATCGACCTTACATTTGACTGACTGTTATTGGTTATTTCTTTACAGATATTTTTTTATACTTCAGCATAACTCAAAATTGTTAGTTTTGAGATAAATGTGATTAAAGAATTCTTAAAAATTAATTTCATTGGCATATCTATGTTTTCTAATATTTCTCTGTAAAAATTGTGGTAGTAATTCGTCACTATACAAATATTATTAGGCCAAATTTCTTTATCGGTAATTTTTATCGGAAATCATAATTTTTGAAATTTGATAGAGTTATTACACTATTGAAATAAAAATATTTCAAACTGCTACTGGATCATGTAATGATAAACAGAAACAAGTTTTTTATCATAGTTGTTTATGAACATTAATTAAACAATTAAATAATCTGAAATTATTTATTTAATAGAAAGAGAACATAAGCATTGAAAATATATGAAAAAGACATTTATAAATAATTTTATTCACATTCGTTTTCGCAATCTGTTTTTCTTTTTGGTGCTGTAGGTTCTCACAAAATGGCCACTGTTTGATAGCATTTTCTCCACACAATTCTATTAAATGTTGCTTTTTGGCAGTAGGTATTGGCGGGAGATTTTTATAAGCAGGAAGAAGTTCTACTTTTCGTTCCTTAATCGTCCTAAACTTAGCTCTAATATCAATTGACTTAAAACTTTCCTCTTCATGATACAACGTTTTGTAGAAAATAATGTAAGGTTTCTCTTTGTCCACTCTAACGACTTTAATATCATTCCAAATAAACTTTTCGTTGTCCTGATTATTATAATTTTTACTTAATTGTGTAGATAGTGCTGTAAAATCAAAGATATCTTTGGCGCAAATTTCACAGACTTTGTATGGGGTTTCTACGGGTTCCTACTTTTTTTTCTCCTTGAATAACAGTTGCCTACTGAGCTGGGGTGTATATGGGATCACTCTTTAACAGTCTTTTTCTTTCTCTCTCAATTGCCGCGTGCATACTGTCTCCTTCATTTTGGGTATGCCCGACAACCAAGAATTTATGCGTTATAGATTTTATTTTTTCAATATTTAAGACACTATAAATGTACATACTAAATATGAACTTATTTTTATTCTGTCCAACACAGTTGTCAGAATAAAAAATGATATTTCCACCTACACAGCGTTCACTTGAAATATATTGACAAAGACAACTTGCAATCACATTTGCCCCCCTTTTTGCCAGACCCTCGTGCCAAATATAACAAAATCTAGTTTTTGTGGAATGTCAAATATGGTAAAATTATACGTAGCTAAACGCCGTTTATAATAAAATGAGTTTATATCGCCATACGGTGTTGGTAGGATAGCATCTAAATCAAAACAGCAAACTTGTGCATTGTCTTCGTTCTGGCAATCAATTAGTTTTTCCTGGCTGCTCAGCTCTTTTTCTTTTAGATGCCTCTCATATTTGTTTTTAATTTTTTCTTTGCTCTCTTCACTTCCATTTTTATAGTTTTCACAGAGTGAACACTGATCCTTTTTTGGAACATGAAATTTTATTTCATGTTCCAAAGTAGATTAGTATTTGTATTTAATATATTTGTATACATTGAAAGCTTCGCATACTTCTTACAGTCTCTTTTACAATTTTCCACGTATAGTCTGTACGTAATAGCTGTACTTAGACTACCATCTAAATATTGTTTGTTGGTTTTAGCACGGCAATAATGTGAACTAACTCTAGGAAATAAGTCTATATGCTTTTTTATGTCATTAATAATTACTGCACATAAAAAACCGTTTTCGTCCCTTTTCTTTGTTGTGGTGAAAATAATTATTAATTAACTATTATTAATTGCCAATGTGTTCTTAAAAAATGTCTTATATACTTGAATAGGTCCCCCATCACGTATTTGCAGTATATATTTTAAATTTTTTGCTCGGCTACTACCTGGCTTGGGATTGCTGTATGTGGGAGTAACTTCGGATAAGCACGAGTTAATGAAGTTTCTTTGCAAATTAACGCAGCCTAATTTCCAATAATTTTCGAATATGGTTTGTCTCTTCTCATCTGTAAATTTTTTTACACATTGTAACCTGCATTTCTGAGTACAGGGATGTTTTATTTCCTTAACACTAACTTTATTTCCAGCTACATTCTAATATTCCTTACCTAAGTTTCTGTTCTTCCGTTTTATATTCTTTTCCCACCCATCACTATTTCTTGTTATTTTTTTGGTTAGTTTTTTTGTTACTATTTCAGAATTGGAATTTTTTTCTGTCAACTTATTAATCTTGGTCCCTAAACTTATTTTTTCTTGTAGTGAATTATCGGTATCAGATTCATCACTACTAAATAATTCATAATCTTTATCAGCAATACTGTCTACCAAAGTCATTAAATGAATTGTGACCATTATCCGAAGACAAATCACAGTCAAATATTTCTGTGCCGGCTTTTTTCTCATTAGAAGCAATTGTTATCTGAAATAGTAGTAATTAATAGAGCCCGTTCTTTTAGTCAATTAGTAGGTACAGTTAAATATGCTCAAATGGCATTGGGATTAGTTAGAACGATAAATTAGGTTGATTAAGTTTCTTTACACCTTGGGTGATTTGTTGAGATACAAAGTTAGTGTTTCCAAGAATATTCTACTAATGCCTAAACGAATGTGATATCTACAATTTGTGCTCGTGTCTCACAAACATGTTTTTTTAAAGAATTACTATAATTAAATTGTCTCATTGTCCACAAACGAAACTAACAAACAATACTTATGTATCCCTGTTGACTCACTAAATTTACTTCAACTAGTATAACAACTAAATTGTTACCGTAGGTGACAATTTAAGACAACGCTAATAAAATTTGAATTCAATATCGTAACAACTACACTTGTTACTGTGTAGAACTAAAAAATATTTCATCACCTGACATATTCATAGCGTAACTATCGGCATCTACTGTGCAATAATGAAACTAATAGTTGTTGTTTCTATTGAACCATGTAAAATACAACATTGTCTTTCACATGGTGTGATTAACTCACAAAAGCATTTTTTTGAGTTGTTACTCTATTGAACTAAGGTATCGATATTTCTGTTAATATAGAGAATTTTTTATTGGTTGTAACCATGGTATAAACAGATTGTTAACTGTTACCTCAGCTTTTTTAAAAGACATGTATTGCCATATTATGTTACTTTATATAGACAGGGCACGTTATATTCACAGAAAAATAATAGGTTTACAAAGCAAACGGTAAACTTTATGGACATTGCAGTTTATTACTTTTACATTGATTTAAAGTGTGTCTATATCTATAAGATGTAAAACACTGAATTGTATATGTTGTATGTATATGCTGACAGATGCAGATCTTTCTGTAAAATCCAATGCATGGTAACTCTTGATAGATTCAATTGTGCACGACGTTGAATTGATGTATTTGGATACCCCGTGCACTTTCTCTCACTGCAGCAACATTTTCATCTGGCCGACCATGACGAGGAGGTACTGTGTTATCAATACTAACCCATCATCATCATTAGGTCATCAGTCCTAAGACTGGTTGGACGCTAACCTCCAGCTTGTCCTATCTTGTGCTAACCTACGCATTTCGCTAATTGTGCTACAACCTACATCCCTTACTATTTGCGAGCAGTAGTCTAATCTAGGCCTACCTCTGCCTTTCTTCACTCCTATTTCTGCCTCCAAAATATCGCGGACTATTCCCCCATGTCTCAGCAAGTGGCCTACCATTCTATCTCTTCTCTTCTTTAAGTTTTTCCACATACTCCTTTTCTCGCCGACTTTCTCCAATACTTCTTCGTTTCTAACCCTATCAGTCCATGGTATTTTCATCATTCTTCGGTAACACCACATCTCAAAAGCTTCTAATTTCTTCCTACTTGCTTCCCCTACCGTCCAGGTTTCGCAGCCGTAAAGTGCCGTGCTCCATACATATGTTTTCAAAAATCTCTTCCTTGTTTCTAAGTTTATTACCCCCGAGCATAAAAGTGCTTTCTTTTTGTTAAAAGCTACTCGACCCTGCGCTATTCTTTGTTTTATGTCTTTATCGCTTCTTCCATCCCAATTTATTCTACTTCCTAAATAAGTGAAGTCTTTAACTTCCTCCAATCTTTCATTATTAATTTGTACTTTCGTTTTTGCTCTGCTCTCGCGCCCTCTGCACACTAACACTTTAGTTTTGTTTTTATTCACCCTCATTCCGTATTCCTCTGTCAACACTGCCTCCATTTCGTTCAATGCTGATTCTAGTTCCTCCTTACTAGATGCTAATACTGCTATATCATCCGCGAATCTCAGCATTTTTAGTTTCTGTCCCTGTACTTTAATCCCGAAATCTACTCTATCTTTTACCACATTAATCGCCTCTTCGATGTACAGATTAAAAATTAGTGGTGATAGCGTACATCCTTGTCTTACTCCTTTCCTAATACCTACTTCCCTTTCTTCCCCTTCTACTTCTATAACAGCAGTTTGCTCTATGTATAGATTGTGTACTACTCTCCTATCTCTATACTTCATTCCCGCGCTCTTTAGTATCTCGAACATTTTTTCCCATCTTACGTTATCAAAAGCTTTTTCTAAATCTACAAATCCTATATAAGCGTTCTTTCCTTTTTCTATTGTTTTCTCTAACATTACTCTTAGCGCCAGAATAGCTTCGCGAGTTCCCCTATTTCGCCTAAACCCGAATTGGTCTTCTCCTAGTATTTCCTCCGCTCTATTTTCCATCCTCTTCTGCAATATTCTAGTTAAGATTTTTGACGCATGGGAAGTTAGGCTAATCGTTCTAAAGTTCTCGCATTTGTCGGCTCCTCTCTTTTTCGGTATAGTAACGATAATGTTCCTCTTATAATCCTCCGGCATCTCGCCCGTTTCGTATATGTATTTTACCAGTTCAAACATCCTATTTACTACTTTCTGTCCCGCACATTTCAAAATTTCCGCCTGTATTTTATCTACACCCGGCGCTCTATTATTCTTTAGCCCCCTTAGTGCTATTTCAAATTCCTCTCTCAATATAGGTTTTCCTACATCTTCCCTATCGATGCTAGATTCTTCCTCTAATATCTCTCCTAATTCCTGACCCTCGTATAAATTTCCTAAGTACTGCTTCCATCTATCCGCTTTCTCCTCTCTTCCTATCAGTATGTCCCCCGATTGACTCCTAACATTTCTACTTATTGTTCCTACATCCCTGAAGTTCCTCTTAATTATTTTGTAAGCCTCATCGGTCTTACCTACTTGCAACTTATCTTCTACTTCTTTGCATTTCTCCTCTATCCATTGTTCTTTCGCTTTTCTACATTTTCTAATGATTTCCCACTTTATTGCCTTATACGTTTTCAGTCCTTCTTCGTCTCGTCTGTTTTTGTAACTTCGTCTCTTTTGCATTAAGTTTAAGATTTCGTCCGTTATCCAGGGCTTCCTAGCTTCCCTTTTATCGTGTCCTAAAACGTCCGTAGCCGCGGAAGCTAGACTATTCTTGATACCCTCCCACTCAGTTTCTGCGTTCTTGATTTCGTCCTTACTCGTTTTATTTATTAATTGATCTGTTTTCTCCTGGAACTTATCTTTCATATTCTGATCCCTCAATATGTCTACATTTATACGTTTCTTATCCTTCCGGGTTTTCAGATTTTTGAACTTTAATCTAGCTTTCATGACTACCAAGTTGTGATCGCTGTCTACATCTGCTCCTGGATAACTCTTACAGTCTTTTACTTGATTTCTAAATCTCTTCCTTACCAGAATGTAGTCTATCTGATACCTGTCTATCCCTCCTGGCATTTTCCATGTGTACCGCCTCCTAACGTGATTCTTGAACAATGTGTTCGCGACTACCATCTTGTGCTTCTCACAGAATTCTATCAGTCTGCTACCTCTCTCGTTTCTGTTTCCTAATCCATAAGGCCCTACAAATTCTCCTTCTTTCCCCTCACCTACGACTGCGTTAAAATCTCCTACTATTATTAAATTTTCATGACCCTTCACAAATCCTATTACCTGCTCTATGTCCGAATAAACGGCTTCTAACTCTTCCTCGCTGTGGTTAGAAGTAGGCATGTATACTTGCACTATTACTGTTTCCACTGGCTTCGAATCTAACCTAACCATCATTACTCTCTCGCTGTATTGTAGGTAGCTATCTACACACTGTCCTGCGTTCTTCCGCATAACGATCCCTACTCCCGCGTTTCCATTTACCGATCCTGTGTGTATTACCCTATAGTCACCGCTCCAAAAATCTCCTACTTCCGGCCAGCGCATCTCACTTATACCTACTATATCTAATCCTAACCTATCCATTTCTATCTTCAGATTTTCTAGTTTCCCTGCCTGTCTCATGCTTCTGACATTCCACGCTCCGACTCGTGAAATGCTACACTTCTTATTATGATTGCACTCGATTACGTCTCCCGGAACAGTCCTCACCTGGAGATCCGAACGGAGGACTATTTTACCTCCGGAGTTTTTTGTCCCAGGAGACGCCATCATTAATTTAGGATAAGCTTCCTGCTAGCTGTTTTGAGGATTATAATGTGGTGGTTTCCTCTTGCCTTCCACATCGCAGTCGTGTGTGTCATAGCACCATACCAACCCCCACGGTTTCTGCCACTATGACTACTGAAAGAGCTGCTGCCCTCCTTCAGGGACTTGTCTTAGTCTGGTTTTTCAATAAGGACCCCCCCACTATGGTTAAACCTATGGTACGGCTCCTTAAATCATTAAAACGCGCAAGCCGACCCACCCGTTCCAGTTTGCACTAGAACTTCGTCAAGGTTCAAGTCCTATCGGATCGGCAATACTAACCCATCTCTTCAAATTTAATGATGAAGTTACGACCTGTTAACTTAGTAGGTACTTCATTTCATACCAATTTTTCTATAATTCAATTGTAAATGATCGCTTAGTTTCATAAAACAGTTGTACTACTTATACTATTCGTTGTTAATTTGTTAATCGCGGCATGTTTACGTCTTATGGTGTGTAGATGACAGTCATTAAATATTGACACCCTATCTTTGACAGAACACAAGTGGCGCGTAATTCAAATTCCATAGTTCTCATTGAGTCACCCTATATTTGGCATATGATAAATATATTTTGAATATGTATTTATTTTAAACATATACCCAGTACAGAAGTTATGATTTAGATCGGCGGTTGGCAACCGGTGGCCTGCGAACCACTCATGATCTGTGACATAATTTTAATGGTCTGCAAAGAAATTCAGATATTATTTAAATTCTCTGAGCTTGTTTAATAAAATTTTTAAGCTTAAATAAAATAACTTTTATTTAAGCTGTATTATTATATATAAAATAGAACAAGAACATTATATTGTGAATTGATTCGATACAAAATATTACTGTGATTTGCAATACATCTACCTCAAAGGCATTTAATTAACCCCGTACTCTATCAGCGGCATAGAAAATGTTACAAAATAAAAATATTGAATTCTGTACAATTGACTAGGCATCGAATTTGACTACAGCGCACCCCTGGTTCTAATTCTAATTTATTTTAAACTTTAAATACAATATTACAATCATTTAAGTATTTCATTGTATTTATATCTAATAAATCTGACTTCACTGAGTTTTAATGTTGAATATAAGTAAACCATTTAAAATGTCTAAAGGAAAGTACAGTTAGATGTGATATTTTTATGGTAATTCCAATATTTATTACATACATTTAAATGGATAACACATTTATATGTATATATATATATATAAATTATAAAAAAGAAGTGTCATTACATCCTGTGTAAAATGAATATTGAATTTATATTGCAGGTTATATGGATATAACCTGCAATATAATTTTTTATATATATTACTATTATTTATTACTCTTTTTGTGTTACTGTTAAATAAATGCAATTAAAATTATTAATATATACACAAATACAGTAAAACACATAACTTTGTTACTATCACAGATAGTTACTACCATAGATAGTGTTTTGCTGTATTATTATGATCAATTATCACAAAGTAACGATTAACTCCATTCAGCATATAAATAAATAACATGTATATCATACTCAATGCTCATATTAATTCATACGTTTAAAAATTATGTTAAAGGTAAAAAAAAGAAAGTGGAAAATTTCTGTATTGTTATAGATATGTAGACGACATTTTAGCATGTTTCACTGGCACTATACGACAACTTAATCCTTTTTTAAATTTTATAAATTCACTTCACCCCGAAATTAAATTTACTCTAGAAACAAAAACTGACAACTCTATTAACTTTTTAGATCTAACCATTAAAAAATCCAACAACAAACATGATTTTTCTATTTTTCTATTTTTCACAAACCTTCACACATCCTTCTCAACTTCTTCAACTTCTGTAGAATCACTTCTACACATCCATTTTAATATAAAATAGCAGCATATAATGGCATGATACATAGACTCCTAAATATTCCAATGTCTGATGAAAATTATAATAAAGACTTAAATATAATAAAACAAATAGCGTTAAACAACGGTTACTCTCCAAAAATAATAGACAGTATCATAGCTAAAAAAGCGTACAATAAAGCTATACAGCAAGTATATCCTAAAATTATAGATGAAAATACACATGATTTCAAAATTATAACACACATAGGGAAACCATCTCAAAAAATTGCATCGTTTTTAAAGAAAAGAATTAATAAAATAGCATACAAAACTAATAATACTCTTGGAAAACACAATAAATGCTAAAGATAAAACCAATACCAAATTCAGGAGTCTGAATTTGGTATTGGTTTAGGGCAAGTACCGCAAATACACCTATAAGCTGCCTTGCGGTACTTGCCCTAAGGTATAGGACAAACATGAAGAAACTTCAACAAGCGAATAGCAGAACACAAAAGGAGTTTTAATAATAATAAAAGAGATTCAACATATGCAACTCATATAATTGAAGCAGACCATACCTTTAACGAAGAATTTAAAATTGTACATGTAGAAAGGCTTAAAATTAAATTTATTAGAATCTTTAGAAATTAATAAAGCAAAGAAATCTGTTATCATATTAAATGATCAAATAGAAACAAACTTGTCCCTGTTATTAAATTTATTTTAGTTCTACATGCTATCCAAAAATCGTGTTTAAAATTTACAGACAACATCGGTTGAAATTTTATAACTTAATTCCAATAGTTTATAGTAGGAAATCCCATAGTAATAAATCTAGAATTACCCTAGTTATATAAACGCAGTTCCACAATGTAAAATTTAGTCTATGTACTCAACATCTGAGGAAGCCACTGTGTTGGCGAAACAATTGTTATGTTTAACAAATAAAAAGTGAAAATCTAACTAGCAAAGGTTTTTGTACAATTTAATTTTTTATACTAGTTGCTAATCACATCTTTATATAACTGACAAACATGGACTGTTTTCTTTTTCAATCTTATACCATTTGTTTGCACAATCATATAACCAAAAATGGAATTTGAGAATGGTAATCACATTGTGATAGCAATGGAACACCTTCACCTAATTGTCATTTAAGAAAACCAATTTTTTATGTATGTATGATGTGTAAAATTTTGTGATAGGTTACATAACAAGTGTTTTGAGAAGCAAAAAATATTTTAGCAAATTAATTAGAAAAATATTATGAAAATAATAATTAATATACATAACATAATTAAACGAAGTGTTCAAATTGCCTGCTGTTCATGTCTTAATGATGTGTAAGTCAAAATTGAAATTTGTATAAAACGTTATTTAGTGTTTCAGCATTAATTAGTCTTACTTTATTCCGAATTGTCTTTTAGTGCCTCATTTCTTATATCAAAGATATACCTTGGATTTAGGGTAACTTCATAAAAAATAAGAAGTTAGATCCAGAGATGTAGCTGGCCATTCAATAAATAGCTCCTCTTTTACCAATCTATTTATTAGAAAAGACGATGTTTAGGTAGTCACCCACAAGTTGTGAATAAGGTGAGGACGCGTCATCACGTTAGTACTATATTGACTGTTCTGTGTTTAGGGATTTCCATTATTTGGATGCAGTGCCACAGGAGAGGTAATTATGTGTTGTATCAACTTCACTACTTTTTAGCAGTTAGTGTACCGTCAATAATAAACAGTTTTAAAACCTTGAAACGGACTTTTCCGCACGTAGAACATCTCTATCTAGAAATTGAGTGGCTGGGAAAAAATAAACCAATACAAATGCAGAATATGTGTTTTATGCGACAGTTTTACATTTTTCAAATAGTCCACCATCGTGTTTTCTCATGACCCATGGACAGGGTGGGGGTCTTATCCACCTCAAAATCAATAGATGTCGTCTGGTAGACGTCCCTAATCAGAATCAGTCGAAACCCGATCGATCCGACATGATTTAATTGAGTGATCGTGCTAACAAAAAAAAATTCTCAAATAGTCCACCATTGTACTTTCTCATGACCCATGTACATGGTAGAGTGTGTTCTATCCACCTCAAAATCAATAGGTGTCGTCTGGGAGACGTCCCCAACTAGAATCGGTCAAAACTCGATCGATCCGACACGATTTAGTTGAGTTATTGTGGTAACAAGAATAAATGCCGACGATAACGACATACACACACACACAGCAAAAACATTTTTAAAAACCATTTTTTTTGTTTTTAGGCAGAAAAACGAAAAATAAACCCAAAAAAAATTTAGTTTTTTCACTTTTTCTTTACACGATTACAGTACTTTTCCGCGTATAGTGGAGTGCGGAACAGTAAAAAATGGTTTTACAATTGTGGTACAAATGATTCCTGCCTACATGTTGACGTTCTGAAAAATGCGTGGTGCTCCTCTATTATCCAGTGAGGGTTTTCATGGGCTTAATACCTGAAATTTTGCCTATTTACTGAGCCATTTAAATAAAAAGTGGCCTTGTCAGAGAAAACAAACTAGTTTGAGAATTATTACATTGCTCCATTATTAACTCTGTTCTGTAGTCGAAATCATCTTTCTAAAGCTTGTGAACTAATTGAAGTTGCATGTGTGGGTGTCATTTATTCCTTTTTCAGGAGTTTTTGAAAACAGGTGCATGACACATTGCAAGCTCTAATGCTGTACCAAAAGTTGATTAGTTGGTTGATTTTCCTACACACACTAGCAACACATCCAACTGCATATCTTTCCGAATGGCAGGACGACCTTTGGTATAATTGTCTCGGACAATACCAAAATTTCTATCTTTCTCTTCTATTTCACTTATAGTTAAACATGTAATAGGTTGTTCACACGATATTTATTATTGAATAATTCGCACTTGTCTCACTTGTATACTATAATCGCACTTGTATACAGGTCCTGTCTCTATAGCCATCATCATTAAATTTTCAATTTGTTATGTTTCACCATATTTTGAAAACTTGTGACAGTAAATAAGTAAACTTTTTGTATAACTTGACAAACAGAAGTAACCAAGCAACATAAAAATAATACAAAATCTTAGAAATATTAAAAGAATTTGAAGAAGTGAATACCATAAAAACAATAAAATTTAGAAGTAGCAAAAAATTTACTTCTAAAAAAAATAGCTACAACCAGTGTTGAAAGACAAAGTGGAAATATTTCATACAAAATGGAAAATTAAATTAATAAATTTCAGTTATTTATAACCTACCACCAGACTTAACGAAACTTACATAAAAAATGTGTTTGCTTAAATTTCATCATCAGATAATGGTGTTCCCATAAACAAAAAATGTAGGTGAAAAGTGATGATATCAACAAAATATACGTATTTAAAAGATAATTGACCTGTAGAAGCTCTTTTTCCTCGTCTGGTAACTTTTTGTCGAAATTATTCCAACCTTGACATGCTCACCGTACACCTTATATAGTGCAGTAATACTAATCATAATTTTTTGTAGATGGGTATAACTACACACAATCCAAATACTCTAGTTTTTCCTGCAACAATGACTAATATGCGCAGTGGAACAATAATGATGTCTGGATGTGGTATACTTACTAATGGTAAAGGAACACGAAGAGAATATGGCGATTTTAATTTAGATGAATTAGCTGAAGGAGATAGGGTTGGAATGATGCGGAAACCTGATGGTAATTTACATTATTTTATTAATGGTTTAGATCAAGGTATTGCAGCACAACGCGTTCCAAGTACTGTATGGGGTGTAATTGATTTATATGGAATGACAATAAAGGTAGGAGAAAATGACATCTTTAGCCTTTAGTCTTACCAACAGGGTGTCAAATCATAGGTATCCATCGTTGAAAGGGATGAACGAGAAGAACAAAATTTAATGACTAGAAAGAATACCAGAGATCAGCCACAAGCTATTGTCGAACCACCTTTATCTGATTATTATGATAGACTAACATTTCATCCAAATTGTGGAACTCATGCTCAAGTAATTAACAATGGTCGTACTGCTCATCGACCTAATGCAGCTGATGATTTTAACAATGGAGTAGTACTTACATCTCGACCTCTAAAAACTGGTGAATTGTTTGAGGTGAGATTAGATAGAGTTGTTACAAAATGGGCTGGTTCTATTGAAATTGGTGTAACAACTCATAGCCCCATGGACTTAGAATTTCCTTTTACAATGACTAATGTGAGATCAGGTACTTGGATGATGACTGGAAGTGGTATAATGCATAATGGAACAATAGTGCTTGAACAGTATGGAGTTAATTTAGATCGGTTGCAAGTAAGTGATCGGGTTGGAGTTTTAAGGAAGGAAAATGGTTTGTTACATTTTTTTGTTAATGGTATTGACCAAGGTAGTGCAGCTTCTAATGTTCCTGAGAAAATCTATGGAGTGATAGGTATTACAGAATTAATTATCTATAATGCAAGATTATTCCTTTTTTTATTACAATAAGAATTTGTAAATATTTTTATTTAGATTTGTATGGACAAGCAGTGGAGGCTACAATCATTGATGTATATGATTATGCTTCTCCTGACACTGTTAATTCTAGCCTATCTAACACAACATTATACAGGTAGGTAAGGATATTGTTTTTGATAAAGATATAAAGTGAAATTTGTATTATGTGTTTATGCATTTTATAATATCAAATAATGCTAATTTTTCTCTTTATATCTTTAATAATAAAAATAATAAAATGTAAAAATACTGCCAACCACATTTGTGCAGTAATCCAGTAATAATTGGGAAACATGGCGTTGTTCTAAGTGTTTATAAATTTTCAATATGCAGACTTTCTATTTTCTGTGTTTGTTGTTATTCAAATTATTGAACAGAAATTGAATAGCAAATATTTCCAACTTAGTCTAATCCCCAAAGATTTAGTAAAGACTCAAATAATGAAAATAAGGAAAAAGAAAAAATGTCTCAGATGTTTGTACAGGGTGTTTATCTATGGATTATCCAATTTCAACACTCAGGTTCTCAGTAAACATTTGGGATAAAGGCCGATTCATACTAGGCGCTCAGGTGACACTACGCTCACGATCCGGTCCCAGTCAAAGATTTAGGGTAGTATTCACATTTTACATTCAATTGGCACTCATTTTTAATCAGTATGAAATATGTCAACACATTTCTATAGTAAGATGAATCAATTTTCTATAAGTGATTTGGCTGCAATTGCCATATGTTTGAATGATGAAGAGCAATAATACAAGAAACGCAGGATATGGGTTCATGACATTTTGTAAAATCGAAAAACTGAAGGACAATTTCTCAGTCTATATAAAGGCCTTGTAGATGATGAAACAAAATGTTTCCAATATTTTCGCATGACAGAACATACATTTCAATACATTTTGGAAAAAATTCTCACTCCGAACCACTCACGGTTCGTTCAAAATATCCGCGAGGAGAAAGACCGTGGTCAAAGATCGTGAGCAAAGCGTCAAATATGAATATTTCCATTGAAATAGCACATCACAATATTTTATCGCGCCTTGAGCGTGGCGTGGCCTCAACTACAGTGTGAATCGACCTTAAAAAAGTAAAGAATTTCTTTCAATGAGATTTCGTGTAGATTGAATAAGCATTATCAAACTTTTATTTGCAGTTTGGATTGCTATATATTATGTGATAAACATACTGTTGCGGCAAGTTGAGAATATAGAAGATGGTCAGAGATTACCTAATAAATCATATTTCAAGTATTTGGGTAAAAATTGTTTAATAAATCCAGTTTGGTGAATATAAAACATAAAATAAATGTGCCAGACGAGAAAATAAGACCTAACTTCTAATGTATTCTATTGAACATTCTTCTTACTCTATAAGAGATCCAGTAAGAGAATTTGGATATTGTTTTGTTCACGATACATGACACAAGTATAAATACACAGATTTCAAATTTAAACCTTTGTGCTCAACTGCTTATGTAAAATAACTATGAAAAACGAATAGAATCTTGTCAAAAAATATTACAAAACCTTCAAGATAATAGTCATTTTGAAAATATATTTTGAACACAGGTAACGTACATGCTTAGTGGTATGTTTAATAGGAAAAATTCGCATTCCGGGACACCAGAGAACCCTTAATCAGTCATTCCTATAAACATGGCCATCAGTCTGCGTGTGGTGTGGAATTCACAATAATAAAATTATCAGGTCCATTTTCATTCAGTTCTTTAAATAGTCAACAATATTTACATTTGCTACAATGTGAAGTCTAGACCATTATAGAATATATGGCAATAAATATAGCCAACAGAATAAAAAGACTATGAGATGTAACTTCCTGTCACTCGTCAAATACCGTGGTTATAGTTTTAAATAACAATTATCAGGAATGGATAGACAGGTAAGGAATTATTTAATGGTCTCCGAGAAGTCGACATATGCTACTTGAAGGCAAGGATTTTTTATGGGGTACTTTAAAAGATAATGTATATAAAGATATATATGATAATTTAGAACATTTGCAAGTGCTAATAGTCAATGAAATTAACAATCTAAATTAAAATACTGTACTTCTTTGAAAAATAACAATTTTATAATATTGTGTTTAAATCATAATGGAAATGTTTTCGAACAATTCCTTTTAGTTATAATTGAATACTCCAGTTGCTATTTTTATTATTTTTGTATTCTTTCAACCATTGATAATAATATGCTGTTTATATGATCGTAATGTGTTTAAACCACAGTGATTTTAAATGCAATAACATTTGTGCTAGGTATTGATACATTAAACTTATTTTATTGAATTGGTCATTAATTTATTAATTAAACATATATTATTATATATTTTTGTTTTTCAAAAATGGTTTTCAGTCAACCTTTGTATTGTTAGAGACACGGAATCTACACCGACACATTTGTGTTGTAGTGTATTGTGCATCTGAAGTGCATTTGGAACGCCACTCCGTATCTCTAGGTGGTGAGTACCGAAGCCTTTTCACTACCGACGACATTCTCTTAATTAGTCTGTCTGTTGTCGATTTATGTCCTGCTACTAACTTAGTTTCTCAATATTAGCATAAATAATGAGTGATCAACCAACGCATGACAAGCGACGGTCTCGTTCGCGACGCCATAAAAGTTCAAAAAGTCAAGATGTAAACTCAGAATTCAGTATTTTGAAACAAAGACTTGAATTATTAGAAAATAGAAAGTATAATGTGTAACTCCAGCTATATAGATAAAACGATAGATAGATAAAACGAAATCAAATCCCAGCAGAGGGATTTGATTTGGTTTTATCATGATAAACTTCGACTGGGTAAACATTGTAACCTAACCGATGAAGTTATAACTGATATTATTTCAACAATAAATAGTAACTTGATCGAAGCGAGCGCACATGCGGTAAAATTAAATACAACAGAGAGTTTGTTACATTTTCTAACAAACAAATTATGTGGTTTCTCGCAGCGATCAGCACAAAATAGAATAACCATAAAATGAATACCAAACATCAACGATCGAATCATTGTTTTAAATGTGGTCCTTGTTTACCACATCAAGCTTCAAAATTATTGTTTCCAATGAAATATACTAGCTCAAAACCTGTAATCTCGTGTTTGAAACTGCAAAAGGCGTGTGTGTGTGTGTGGCATGGGGAATCCCTTCGGAGCAGTCTAGTACTGAAGTAGCTCTGACACGTTCGACTTTAACATATTAGAAAAACTTTTTGGTAATCAAGTGAAGGCGTTGGGTAATATTAACAAAACCGCGAGTGCGATGAACAAACACTACGATAAAAATCGTTTAGCTGCGATTAAGTTGAAAGAGGGCGATATGATGAAGAAGTCGCCACTTATCAAAGGGTTAGCCAGTGGCAAATTAGTTTAAAAATATATATGTCCCGTCCGAGTGATGGCTGTGTTACCAAATGACCGCTATGAAATAGTCACCGATTGTAAACGATTTTGAGGAGTTGTGGCAAGCGACAGATTAAAATTATTCAAGTTCACTCTTTGAATTAGTGGTGAGTAATTTATTTATTCCATTCCGGTAAAATCTAGAAAAGACGATTTAGGCATTTGTTCCGTTCCTTTGTTGATAATTTTATTAAAAAATTTTATGAATTCAAATGCCCACGTAAATTTGATATTTGTTTGAATGCACACAGGCCAATTAACCTTATCTTTGAGTATATTTGATTGTTTATTGTACAAAGTTATTTATTATTGCCAAACACGTCTATTATTTCTAAATAGACTTCTGAGTTGTGCAATAACATCTGCAGATACCTCTAGTTGTTTTACTTATTTTTACCAAACATGTCTATTAGTTGTAGATAGGTCTTTGAGTTGTGCAAATGGTTATTTTATTTATTACAGCATATTTGCCAAACATGTCTATTAGCTGTAGATAGGCCTCTGATTTGTACAAATGATTATTTTATTGATTACAGCATTTTAAGTAGACCTCTGAGCTGACTGATGTACAAATCCTTTTATTTAATTGTGTTCGCTGATCTGTGCAGTATGCATTATTCAATAATTGTAAAATTAAAAAAATGAGTCTGTTGTGTATGGTGAGCTCCAGTAGAGCTCCTGTCGAGGGCGTAGCTGCTGTGAACTCTAGAGTAGCTCCTGTTTACAGTAGATCATTTGTCGAGGGCTTAGCTGCTGTAAAATCCTGTGTAGCTCCTCTTTACAGTTCAGAGCAAACCTGTTAGAGTTAAATTTATCAATTAAATTTTATCACTTATCTGTTGAGTCTTTGGGTTTCCGGAATCGCAAAAATGTGGAATCCAGGCTTGTACTGTTGAACGCGTGGAATGTTGAGATACCTTGCAGATGCAGGCGGGCTTGGGGACGTGCCCTTGGTCAGGATGGCCGAATGTTAGAGACCTCGATCTACTCGACACTTCGAGTATACAATATTTGTCATAACAGCAATAAATCTCTAAAATAATGATTCGGCGAAACATTTGCAGGCACATATTAGTAGAACAGTATAATTCATTGCTTTCTTAGTTTTCGAATTAAATACGTCCACTGAAGTTTTGTACTATACTCCGGTTTCAAAATAGTGGGCAGTAAGGGTATAGAACACTATTTTTATGAGCTGGTAATACGATTCGACAATTCTCGTGTATGTTTTATGTGTGAATTGTAAAGACCACTCCCTGCACTTTGTGATCTCTGCTCCCTTTAGTCGCGCGCGAGACAAGGCACGCGCCTTGTCTGTTTGCCTTCTGGTTCACATGTTGGGAATTACTTACTGCCTACAATTTTGAAACCAGACTATAGTAATATATTTTTTTTAATAAAATTTGTTAATTTTGAAACGTGTTTTAACAGTATATATGAACTACAAATACGAGTTTGATAATGGTTAGGCAATTTGTACGGAATGTCATTTAAGGATCTTCACTCTTTTTTTTTTTTTAATAATTACTGGTGAGATATCAAGTGTTGAAATCAGATAATTCATAGACATCAGATTGTACAATTCATGTATAACTTATCTAACTATTGACTAAAAATTATTATTGATAAACTTAAGTATTTAGAGTGTAGCAGAATCTGAGAAAACAAAACGAAGATAATAATTTTTATTGCATATTAGTGTTTTAAAATTAATTTTTTTTTATTAACTTGAGTAGTATATCAAACAAACTTATTGCAGAAGTAGTTGGCAGTGATTTATGCATAATATTGGATATTCTGTTTATATTTAAACATGACATTTAGATATGTTAATTTGTATATGGATATAATATAATTGAATGGAATTAAATGAACTGACCTTTTGAGAAAACATTATATTCAATAGACATTCTTAGATATAGTGCATTGTAGGGTATCCACATAGAGAAATATATATTTAATTTTACAAGTTTTTAAATATCGTTAATAATAAAGAGACTAATATAGTGGTTTATAAACTTTTTTTTTATATATTTTTTCAAATGACTTGAAAACAATTTACAATACATGAAATAAAGAACTTCATATAATATTTAATGGCTGATGATGTAATTTACATCTTTTTTGCACCATATACCTGATACATTAGGCAAAATGTTGCACACACAATTTCTTTAAACGGTTGTTTTATTGTAGTTTAGTTTTAATTTACTCTTGGCTTTAATAGATGAAATTTGAAAATTTTAATTTATGAAATCCAATTCAAATTAATTTCGTAACACTGTATTTGGGTTTAATTAACGTTATTGTAATCATTTATTTTCCTTTAGTGATATAAGGTTTCATCACGTACATGGTAAAAATGCAAGGATAGTTAACAATGGATTAACAGCCGTCAGACTTAGGCCCTTTGCAGAATTTAATGATGCAATAGTGTTTTCGAGTAGACCTTTAAGAGATGGGGAAATATTTGAAATTTGCCTTGACAGTATTGTTGATAGGTGGTCGGGCAGCATAGAGCTTGGTAAGATTTTTTTTATATTAATGGTTAATTGTTCAATTAAGCATGGTGTATTGTAATCACATTTGTTCGTAATCCACCTAAGATTTACATTTTGCATAGCACAAATCATACTTTTCTTTTACATATTTTTTTACATATTTAATAGATATCTTATGACTAGAGTAGTCATAGTAGAGTACATAGAGTAGTTGTAGTCTTAAATATCATTCACGTATATTTGTCAGGGCAGGTTTCAGCAAAGGCAAAACATGTATTTGCACCAAACCATACACAATCCTATACTTTAACTTAGTTATTCTGTATGAAAACTTCTTGATTCCTAATTATTAACAGTTCGTTAATATATTTAATGGTATAATTTCATTTTATTTTACATAGTTTTTTAAATTTGTATTCTACAGTTTATTTTTTTGTCATTATACAATATTAAACCTGATTTAAAAACCTTATCATCATTTTGAAACATAGGGCTGTTGTATGATGTGAAGTAGTTTTAATATTAGTATTATGCAATAGCTTTTTAAAAATAATATTTTTCCCTTAGTGTTTGTTCTCTACTGTTCGTAATTATTCTGATAATTCAGTAGTGAAGTCAGTACCTTCAACTGTCACTATTCTCCTATGTAACAGTCCATTTAACAAACAATTTTATTTGATAGGAAGATGTTTTTTCTTATGGGTGATATTTAAATCATTGTAAAAACTAGAATTTACATTACCTCGAGATAATCTCTCTATTTAAACATAGGAGCCACTTTCATTCGTGGTATTTTTGAGCCCATTACATTTCATTTAATTGACCTGTTTATATCTAGTTTATTAAATACATTTAACTTGTGAAAGTTGAGTGTACATAATTTAATTTACATGATAGTCATTTTTACAGTTCTATTATTACATTTTATTATCTGCAGCTTGAACTGCATTGAATCTGGGGAATTTTCTAATTAATTAATTAGAGTATGGTCATATGGTTTGTGAACATTAATGAAGATACTGGATAAAGACACCTGATTGCTGAGATGTCTTAAAAAATTAGAATGTAGAAATTAAAAAAATTAGGTTCTATGTGGTTATTCTGAGCTTTTGTGTACTTCTTAATAACCTATTTAAAAAAATGTAAAATGTCTCAATTTCTCATGTTAATTCATACAAATATGTGTCAAAATTTGCGGCTCTACTGTGCATGGCCTTTTATTTTAATTGCATCCAAAAATGTTATTTTATTTTACTTTTTTTATTGTGACTGTGACATGTTATGACATTTTTAACTATATATATTTTACTTAAATGTGACATTTTATAGTTTATTACATATATTTATAGCTCTGAACATTTTTTTTAGTTTTTACTCTATATTTAAATATATATTTATTATAAATGTGTATTTATATAATACACATTTATAATACACATTTTTCATTTATATAATATATACGTTTATTTGCATAATTTGTAGTTTTGATTTATGCACAATTCATTTACCACATTATTAGTATTATTAAATAAGTTTTATATTATGATAGGTATTACTTCTGTGCGTCCTGATGATATAGATTTACCCAGCACAGCTACTGATTTGTGTCGTGACACATGGATGTTAAGTGGTTCATCTGTAATGATTAATGGGAAAACTATTAAGAACAATTATTCTTGTGATTTAGATGCACTCTCAACTTCTACTAAGTTAGGGGTGATGCGTTCTGCTGATAAATCTTTGGAATTTTATAAGGATGGCATCCCTCAAGGTGTTGCTTGTGTAGTTCCTCATAACAATATATATGCAGTAGTAGATTTGTATGGACAATGTGCTCAAGTTAGTATACCATGTGGATCACCTCTTGCTCCACTGGCTTCTGTCGGTAAGATTATATCTTGTGTATTAAATTAGTCAATGACATGCCTTGTTATTAATATAACCACAATAGAAACAGTATTTCATGTTTAAAACTTTAATGTTATATAGACAAAAATTTAATGTTATATAGACAAACAATTACGTTTTGTTTTATTTTTCCTGAAGTTAGTTGTAAATTCTTGCAACAGGATAGCTATTGAAAAAAGTAAAACCTCAAATATATAATTTTATGTAAATATAGCTTTAAAGTTGCTGCATGCATTGTTAATATGGCCAAAAGTGAATTATATATGTCTGAAATATCATTTTACTGTAGGTATAGAAACTTCTCACAGGTCAGATACATCAGCATCCTTACAAGCTACAAGTGTTGTGCAGCCACCCACTGAAACTGATTTACATAGATTTTCTGAATTTCATGGAAAAGGAGTTATTTTGAATGAGTGTGGCAGATTAGCTTCAAGGTGCAAAGATTTTAACAGTTGTGTCATATTTAGTGCTACACCCTTAGTACAGGATGAAATGTTTGAGGTCTCAATAATAACTTTATGGAAACACATGGCTGGTACTGTGTCAGTTGGAGTAACAGGAACACCTCCTGCTCTTTGTGGAAATAATATGCCAAGTGATTGTTACTACTTAACGGGTAAGCATTTTAAATGTTTAGGTTTTTATTCAGTAACAAGTTTTTTACTGTTTTTATTGGTTATTTTTTATAATCTTTTCCAAATGAAATACATATGAATTGGTATTAATTATAATGTCGTTTTATAAGCAAATTATAGTTTGGTGAACTAAATATATTGGTAAAAATTAATAATTGTAATATTACGCTAACTATAATACTTAATAGCACTTTCTCATCAAAGCTATTTATTTTTATTTGATAATATTTTTTATATGAAACATTATACTATGAGAGGATAAAATCAAAGGAATTGAGGATTGATAACAAAATATTACTTTAATCTAGGTAATATAATTATAAGGTAGATAGATATTCTAGTGATTTATGTAGTGTTTATAAATAGGAGAATTTATTTTTTATTATTATTTTTTACTTTTATTACTCATAATATTTCCATATTATCTTATTGTTAGCTATGAGAAATGTAAATATTAATTCAAATAATTCTTTTAAGAATTTTACACATAATGTCAATTGTAATTGATTTAATTCTACGATCCCTAAGGAGCTTATATAACATTTTCTATTCTAGTTGTTCTAATATAGTAATTTTTTTAGAAATAATATTTTTTTCTACTCTTAGATATTTTTAGGTTAATACAGTTAATTTTGTATAGATATTAGCAGTGGCGAAGCGTCCATTAAGGTTGTAAAGCTATAGTAGAATTATTTTATTAAGAGCAAATCGGCAATAAACCGTGTGACAAAGAGCAATGTATAGCTTACCTTCTCCCACGCGAATGCAGTAAAAGAATTT
This sequence comes from Rosalia funebris, assembly GCA_037954035.1. Taxonomy (NCBI): domain Eukaryota; kingdom Metazoa; phylum Arthropoda; class Insecta; order Coleoptera; family Cerambycidae; genus Rosalia; species Rosalia funebris. The sequence continues at coordinate 39,388,374 of JAZFAV010000022.1, read as the reverse complement.
GCGCGCGCAAATGATTTATAAGCATTTCTGTGTCTCTTATTCAGATTGGATTGGTATGGAAGAAAGTGAGACATGCATCTGTCTTTGTCGCACGATTTATTGCCGACTTGGTCTTCATAAAATAATTCTACTATAGTTAAATTGCATATCATTTCTCGCGTACTCCCCTCTCCCCTCACTGTACCGCGGATCTCAATAAAGTCCGTTAAAACCAGGGGGATGGCACTCCCTATATATCACGTAGTGCGATCTTGCAAATACGTGTACAACGGCCGCCAGGGGTGCTAGTGGTCTTGCAGTCTCGTTTCCCCCTTTCTCTTACGTCCCTCACCAACAGTAACAGTAAACATAACTTCGCGTATATGTAAACAAACGCGTAATCGCGAATTGTAAAATGGAGGATCCGCCGAAAGTAAAAAACAAAATGCGTTGTGTGAGACGACGTTACATAGTGCCCGCATGCAATTACGAAAAAGAACGTTCCGTAGAAGGCGAAAACGTGCATTATTTCAGAGTACCCTTAAACGAAGAAAAAAGAAAACTGTGACAAAGTGCTGAATGATTTAACTCTGATTGCCTTTTACAAGTATACTTTAATGACATGTAACTAACTGAAGAATAATTCAGTGTTCTAAAAAAAAATTTCTTTAAAAGATTATTATCTTTTTTATTATTTTATTAACTTTAAAAGGTTATTTCAATCGAAGTAATGAATATAATTGTATTAGTCTAAATACACCTTTTCTTTTGCACAGGGGCCATATAAAGTTCTCCGCTTAAAGAGGGGAGCAGTGCCAATAAACTGCAGTGAAATAGGTAGCTTCATTTTCCCTCCAACAATACTTTGATTACTCCCAATTTACAATATTATAATTTGTAGTATATACTACAAACTTTATTTGTCTCTGTGAATTAATATTTTGAAATGATTTCTCTTATTTGTAACAGAAATATTCATAGAATAAGTTTCAGCACTTTTCAGACAGATTATATATGTATGTGCACATATTACGTGTAAATAAAAAATTATTGCAGGAATACAAGAAAACATATTTTTTATAATTGCAAATTAACCTAATTCAATTTCACCTATACGGTAAGTAATACATTGTGGCTCAGATAATTTTCCTATAAATTAATTTTGTTGTTAATTTTACATCTGTTACGTATATTATATTAAAATTTAAAAACATTCATGTTCAAATTGACCGGCAATTTCACGCTGCATAACCTGCAAGGCAACTAGCGCCCCTTGTACAGTAATTTACCAGCGAACTACCGCAGTACCAGGGGGGCTGGTTAAAACCAAGGCGGTGGAGAGTTAGCCCAGACAGCGCATGCGCACTGCCGGTTACCAGCATGCCGACGCGAAGAATGATTTGCATGCGATTTAGCTAGCCTTACAGCCTTAATGGACGCTTCACCACTTAGTTCTTTTTTTATACACTATTAATGAAGTTTATAGTTTCTTTGTATAGTTTGAAATCAACATTTGAGTAATAATTATATTTTATTTCATATTTATAGTAAAAGTAAAGTAAAAAGGAGCCGTACCATAGGTTTAACCATAGTGGGGGGGTCCTTATTGAAAAACCAGACTAAGACAAGTCCCTGAAGGAGGGCAGCAGCTCTTTCAGTAGTCATAGTGGCAGAAACCGTGGGGGTTGGTATGGTGCTATGACACACACGACTGCGATGTGGAAGGCAAGAGGAAACCACCACATTATAATCCTCAGAACAGCTAGCAGAAAGCTTATCCTAAATTAATGATGGCGTCTCCTGGGACAAAAAACTCCGGAGGTAAAATAGTCCTCCGTTCGGATCTCCGGGTGAGGACTGTTCCGGGAGACGTGATCGAGTGCAATCATAATAAGAAGTGTAGCATTTCACGAGTCGGAGCGTGGAATGTCAGAAGCATGAGACAGGCAGGGAAGCTAGAAAATCTGAAGATAGAAATGGATAGGTTAGGATTAGATATAGTAGGTATAAGTGAGATGCGCTGGCCGGAAGTAGGAGATTTTTGGAGCGGTGACTATAGAGTAATACACACAGGATCGGTAAATGGAAACGCGGGAGTAGGGATCGTTATGCGGAAGAACGCAGGACAGTGTGTAAATAGCTACCTACAATACAGCGAGAGAGTAATGATGGTTAGGTTAGATTCGAAGCCAGTGGAAACAGTAATAGTGCAAGTATACATGCCTACTTCTAACCACAGCGAGGAAGAGTTAGAAGCCGTTTATTCGGACATAGAGCAGGTAATAGGATTTGTGAAGGGTCATGAAAATTTAATAATAGTAGGAGATTTTAACGCAGTCGTAGGTGAGGGGAAAGAAGGAGAATTTGTAGGGCCTTATGGATTAGGAAACAGAAACGAGAGAAGTAGCAGACTGATAGAATTCTGTGAGAAGCACAAGATGGTAGTCGCGAACATATTGTTCAAGAATCACGTTAGGAGGCGGTACACATGGAAAATGCCAGGAGGGATGGACAGGTATCAGATAGACTACATTCTGGTTAGGAAGAGATTTAGAAATCAAGTAAAAGACTGTAAGAGTTATCCAGGAGCAGATGTAGACAGCGATCACAACTTGGTAGTCATGAAAGCAAAATTAAAGTTCAAAAATCTGAAAACCCGGAAGGATAAGAAACGTATAAATGTAGACATATTGAGGGATCAGAATATGAAAGATAAGTTCCAGGAGAAAACAGATCAATTAATAAATAAAACGAGTAAGGACGAAATCAAGAACGCAGAAACTGAGTGGGAGGGTATCAAGAATAGTCTAGCTTCCGCGGCTACGGACGTTTTAGGACACGATAAAAGGGAAGCTAGGAAGCCCTGGATAACGGACGAAATCTTAAACTTAATGCAAAAGAGACGAAGTTACAAAAACAGACGAGACGAAGAAGGACTGAAAACGTATAAGGCAATAAAGTGGGAAATCATTAGAAAATGTAGAAAAGCGAAAGAACAATGGATAGAGGAGAAATGCAAAGAAGTAGAAGATAAGTTGCAAGTAGGTAAGACCGATGAGGCTTACAAAATAATTAAGAGGAACTTCAGGGATGTAGGAACAATAAGTAGAAATGTTAGGAGTCAATCGGGGGACATACTGATAGGAAGAGAGGAGAAAGCGGATAGATGGAAGCAGTACTTAGGAAATTTATACGAGGGTCAGGAATTAGGAGAGATATTAGAGGAAGAATCTAGCATCGATAGGGAAGATGTAGGAAAACCTATATTGAGAGAGGAATTTGAAATAGCACTAAGGGGGCTAAAGAATAATAGAGCGCCGGGTGTAGATAAAATACAGGCGGAAATTTTGAAATGTGCGGGACAGAAAGTAGTAAATAGGATGTTTGAACTGGTAAAATACATATACGAAACGGGCGAGATGCCGGAGGATTATAAGAGGAACATTATCGTTACTATACCGAAAAAGAGAGGAGCCGACAAATGCGAGAACTTTAGAACGATTAGCCTAACTTCCCATGCGTCAAAAATCTTAACTAGAATAGTGCAGAAGAGGATGGAAAATAGAGCGGAGGAAATACTAGGAGAAGACCAATTCGGGTTTAGGCGAAATAGGGGAACTCGCGAAGCTATTCTGGCGCTAAGAGTAATGTTAGAGAAAACAATAGAAAAAGGAAAGAACGCTTATATAGGATTTGTAGATTTAGAAAAAGCTTTTGATAACGTAAGATGGGAAAAAATGTTCGAGATACTAAAGAGCGCGGGAATGAAGTATAGAGATAGGAGAGTAGTACACAATCTATACATAGAGCAAACTGCTGTTATAGAAGTAGAAGGGGAAGAAAGGGAAGTAGGTATTAGGAAAGGAGTAAGACAAGGATGTACGCTATCACCACTAATTTTTAATCTGTACATCGAAGAGGCGATTAATGTGGTAAAAGATAGAGTAGATTTCGGGATTAAAGTACAGGGACAGAAACTAAAAATGCTGAGATTCGCGGATGATATAGCAGTATTAGCATCTAGTAAGGAGGAACTAGAATCAGCATTGAACGAAATGGAGGCAGTGTTGACAGAGGAATACGGAATGAGGGTGAATAAAAACAAAACTAAAGTGTTAGTGCGCAGAGGGCGCGAGAGCAGAGCAAAAACGAAAGTACAAATTAATAATGAAAGATTGGAGGAAGTTAAAGACTTCACTTATTTAGGAAGTAAAATAAATTGGGATGGAAGAAGCGATAAAGACATAAAACAAAGAATAGCGCAGGGTCGAGTAGCTTTTAACAAAAAGAAAGCACTTTTATGCTCGGGGGTAATAAACTTAGAAACAAGGAAGAGATTTTTGAAAACATATGTATGGAGCACGGCACTTTACGGCTGCGAAACCTGGACGGTAGGGGAAGCAAGTAGGCAGAAATTAGAAGCTTTTGAGATGTGGTGTTACCGAAGAATGATGAAAATACCATGGACTGATAGGGTTAGAAACGAAGAAGTATTGGAGAAAGTCGGCGAGAAAAGGAGTATGTGGAAAAACTTAAAGAAGAGAAGAGATAGAATGGTAGGCCACTTGCTGAGACATGGGGGAATAGTCCACGATATTTTGGAGGCAGAAATAGGAGTGAAGAAAGGCAGAGGTAGGCCTAGATTAGACTACTGCTCGCAAATAGTAAGGGATGTAGGTTGTAGCACAATTAGCGAAATGCGTAGGTTAGCACAAGATAGGAGAAGCTGGAGGTTAGCGTCCAACCAGTCTTAGGACTGATGACCTAATGATGAGTAAAAGTTTATGAATCGAAAATTGATGTTGATGAGTTCAGGTCATTGTTTGTGTATGTACGAGGGTTGTCTCAAAAATAAGGTTTCCACATTTTTTTTTAAATAGACAGTATTGTTTCTTATAAAAGTTATTTACATGGTTGGAAAGCTTGAACATTAACCTATTTTTCTACATAATCGCCATTTCTTTCGATGCATTTTTGTAGACATTCTTCCAACTTTTGTATCCCCGTGTCATAGAACTCCACCGCCGCCAACCCGTTGAGGTAGCGATTAATCTCTTCTTTGACTTCATCGTTCAAGTGTTCCTTCAATTTTGGGAACAGGTGGTAGTCACTAGGGGCTAGGTCTGGGCTGTAGGGAGGGTGGGGAATGACAGTCCAGCCAAATTTGCTCAGGAGATCCTGGTTTTGCCAAGAGACATGGGGACAGGCGTTGTCATGCAATAGCTTCACACCTTTGCTCAGTTTTCCTCTCCGACGGTTTTGGATGGATCGTCTGATTTTTTTTTTCACAATATCTCTCTGAATTTACTGTTGTCCCAGGAGGCATAGAGTCGATGAGCAATATTCCCTTACGGTCCCAAAACACAGTTGCCATGATTTTCCCCGTAGATTGCGTTTGCTTGAACTTTTTCGGTTTAGGCGAACTTGAGTGGCGCCATTCGCATGATTGTTCGCGTGATGTGATAGGAAGGGATTGTGTAACAATTCCTTCCTATTGTTGCCACATTGTTGAAGAAGTTGGCGAGGACAGTCGACGCGTTGCTGCCTGTGCGCATCTGTGAGCGTTCGTGGGACCCACCGCGTGGGCACCTTGTGGTACTGCAATTTCTCGGACACAAGTCTGTCAATTGACCTGGCAGATATCTCAGGAATGTGATGAGTCAGTTTACGGATGGTGATCCTCCGATCTTCAAGCAGTAGACTCTCGACTTTGCGACAGTCTCGTCGGAAATCGACGGTCGTTCGCTCCGGTCTTCGTCATGGATATCTGTACGACCGCCCGAGAACTCCCTACACCATTTGCGGACGTGTTGAATGGTGATACACTTTTCACCATAAACTTCACACAACTGACGATGAATGTTTATGGGTGACCCCTTTTTTGCATTCAAAAATCGGATCACTGCACGTATTTCACACCTGGCGATGACGGAAATCGGGAGGTCCATCGTAGACGGCTGTCAGGCCAACACTGTGTGGCGTAGTTTGACAACGAAGGTGAGGACCGAGAGAGGGCGAAACGTCGCGCCGGTAGTGTTATCAGATTTCACCTAATACTTCTTCTTGCGGAGCTATCGCGATGGGAACCTTACTTTTGAAACAAGCCTCGTATAAATGTATTCTTTCAAGTCATTGAGGCATCTAGATATAATGTAGTTATGGGGTTAATGAAGTATCATTAATAATATGTTCAATTATCTATTTTTTTTTCTTATTTTCAGTATTATTAATAATTACATTTATTAAAATTTAAATATAAATTCTTCGATAAAGTCTGTTGCACCTATCCCAACATTATTTGACATTGCTTTTTTATCCTTATTTGTTTAACTTGTTTTCTTGAAATAATAACAAATAGAATAATAGCAATACCATTAAGTGGAAGACTCATCTGTTCATATTATACTTTAAATATTTAAATAAACCAACACATAAAACTCATACTATTTGAATACATGTGCTATACATGTGAACTTTAGATCATCAAAATAATTAAAAAAATTCGAAATGACATTAAAAAAAAAAACTACAAATTTGGTTTTAGACGTATTCCAATCTAATGTTGATCCTATTACCTTGGATATTGATGAAAAACACACTGTAACCTAGAATGGAAAACCACATTCCAAATTTGTAAAAAAACTGATCACTACTGATCATTCATTACTGCAATGCTCGATAATATTTTCCTATTTCATGGATTTGGGATTTCAAAAAAAAAAAAAAAAAATGAAGTATTGAACAATCAATTGTTTATAATATTTTTAAGGGAACATTCATTATTTTGCACATAAACTACAGGAGATCCAGTAGAATCGTGGAAAGTCTTACTACAACCGATAAAAGGTATTCCTCTAAATTGTTCATGAGTTGATAAAAAGAACTTTTGTCCTTGATGAACTGTCATAAAATATTCAGTTGTGGTTGATCTTTTGCAAGAGAAACACGTTAAGTGTTATGAGTGCCAAATACGTATCCCGCTATGAGGCTGCGTTTCTGTAATCCGAAAATGTCTCAACTAGCGGCTGCTAGATATATGAAAAAGTCGAAATGATTCATACACAAGTGGTGTTGCAATATAATGTGGCAAAAAAAGTCGACGATTACCGGAACATGGCTCAATAGGCAAATTGGACCAAGAAGATGTAAAAAAAATCGAGAATTTGCTTTCGCGGAATCCTGGCTTAACACTGCGCCAAAGATAATCAAAATTGAAGCAAAAAGGGTTAAATATTTCGTACGAAACAATTTGAATCCGTCTCCGTGATCATGACCTGAAATGGCACACGACCTGAATGAAGAAACCTGTTGACTGAAAAATATGTGATGAAGCGACTCGCTTGGGTGCGCCAACACATCGATTGAGATTTTAGCACCGTCATTTTTATCGACGAGTATTCTATGGGCACGTTGTATCCTCACTCAATCTTGGTTAACTTCCATCAATAGGCTTGTATGATGTACCGTCAAACACGGAGTAAAGGTGCTTCTCAGAGCAGGGGTTTGGCACTTCACACCTGTTTACCAACTTGAATGCTCAGAAAATTCGGGAAGTTTTGTTATCAAAAATAGCCAACATTTGGAGGGAGGGTAGCCAAAATTTGACGATTTGAGTGTTTTATGCTAAAGAAGATAATTATGCCAACGTTTATAAAAATCAACTTTATTAAAACGTCTACATTTTATTCGTAAATGTAATTTATGATCTGACCCTTTATTACTTAATCTAAACTTTTATCCAGCCAGGCAAATTAATACCATATTTATAAAAATTATTTCAACTAAAAACTATTTTCAAAAATTCGCCAAGAGGGTCGTCTATTCAGAATTTCCCTCTTAATATTTTTTTATGCTTTACAGTACGTTATATTTTATTTGTCATTGTGGTTCTTTTTACTTTCAGATACAAATCTAGAATTTATTTTTTTTTTCTGGATTTGGATATCCTATAATAATGGTAAAATATTGTGTATATAAGATTGTATAAAATTATTTATTTAATTATTTTGTTTAGTTTACTAAACACAACTTAAATGTTATTATAAAGTATTACAATAAAGCTGCAATATGCAGTGGCATGTGCAGTTTGTCATGAAGTTTTATTATGAAATAAACTTTACTTAACACATCTTTATTTACTGGGTTGGTTTACTTGGTTAATTATTTACTGGCACTATTCAGCAGTTTTCCTATAATTTTAGGTATAATTTTTTTTCGTGTATGTAAGAATATTTTATGTTACATCCAGAAGTATTTTATATGTGATTTATTTTTTGTTAGACATGTGTACTTCAAACTCATGTATATATGTGTACTTCAAACTCATTTCCATATCCATTTCAATAAATGATCACAGAAAATTGTACGTGGTTTAAATAAGGGTTCACACATACAATGTATCTTAAGAGTTCATATTACCAAACTTTTTCTTCATTTACATGTAAAATAAGTATTTTTTTAAGGTAATGAACTACGTCACAAAAACAAGGTTTTGCAATTTTTTACACCAAGTCTTAATTGGTTAAATTGTGAAGATAGAATAGGGATTCTTAGAACACATGATAATAATGTAAGAATTTTTATTAATGGAGAAGAAGTGTCTATAAATTTTCCACCTTTATCTGATATAATCTTCACATTTTTTGATTTAAAAGGCACTTGTGCTGAAATTGCTGTTACTAGTCATAAAGCACCTTTATCACCATTGAATAGCATTAGACTCCAAGATAGTTTAGAATTAGTATTAGATCAAGAACAAGCCCCAGAACTGGTTGATTGTAGTAAAGATGGAGTAAATGAAATAAGTATGTGTAAAGAAAATGGCATGGTTTATGAATTTCATGATAATCATGGAAGAAATATAGAACTTGGTATTGGCAGAACCGTTGCCCGCAGAGTTGCATCATATAATCAAGGTGTTGTTGTGATACAACCACCATTAGAATATAATGCAAAAATTCAAATCCGAATAGAACAGTTAGAACCACATTGGCGATCATCTTTAATAGTTGGGTTAACTTTGGGACCACCAGAAAGGCATAATTTGCCCATGAATGCGTTATCTATGAAAGCCCCTTGCTGTATCATTGCAAATGATTGGATATCTATAAATGGAGTAAAGGTGAGTAATACAGTTATTGTCATTGTTGTTAAACTTTTATTTGTGTTAGGATTCTCCAACCCAGATAAGGGACCTGGTCTCCTTAAGTAAACTCCTTTAAATGTCTGTTCTTCATTCACCCATAAATATATTTTTACAAGGTTTTTTGTAATACTTCAACAACTAGTATCTGGAGACAATTTTAACTAATTTTAATTTGTTTCCTGTACATAGAATTGAAAAATTTACATCACTACATTATTTATGTTAATGGAATCTTTTTTTTTTTACTCCAAAGATGTGTAAAAACATTTTTGTGTAAACAATTTATATACATTTCATAATTCTTTGAAGAAATTTAGTCTTTAAGTGGGAATTAATATATTTTATATTTACTATTCCTATTGCTATACTTTTTATATGTAAAAGTATATCTATAAATATTTTGATTTTTCATACTACTAATATCCTACAACATACCTGGTAAATATGGTTTTGTTGTTGTGAAGTTTCTATTTGATGCTAGTCCATATTCCATCTTTTGCTTGGTATTCCTAATGGTCATTTTACCTTCAATCTTGTACTTAATTTTTTTCACATTTAATCATCAGACTTTTACTGATTGTGGGTAATAAAAGCTTGTCAAAAATTCATAAACAAGTTTTTTTCTTATTTCATGTAATTCTATAAGCTTTTTGTAAGATGTTGCAGATATTGTTGAGTAGTTGTAATATTCTGGGCAGTATAAAGCAATATTTTATATTTTTTCTTGAATAATATATTAGCTTTCTATTTCTAAAATAAAATATACTAGTTAACTAATTTCCTTTTTGATTCTAAATATTAATTTGTTAATTTTTGAAGACTTCTTATTTCATCTTTTAAATTCTAATTGATATTTCCAGAACTGATGTCATTCTTCTGTTTTAATGTTATGAGGAGAATTTTAATCCATATTTTTTTTTTTTTTAGTCCACATTTCTTCGATTTTCTGTGTATTGTGATTTATTTTGCCCTTTTCATCTCTATGTAAACTAGTCTTAGGTGTAAGCTAGTCTTAGGTTTGCATTTTTTTCTTAGTTATGTAGTAGTTACTAATATATTGGTATGCATTATATATAAATTTTTCTTAAAATTTTTTTTTATCATCTTTTTGCCTCCATTTTTCTACAGAAGAACATGCAGAGATATCAGTTATTCATCTTTTAACTTTAAATTCCTCTTTTCTTCCTCTAGTTCGTCTGGTAATTACATTTTATATAACTTATTAAATTTCTCAGTTACTTATATGCATTGACACTTCCCTTTCACTGGTCAGGTTGGTCATAGTAACAATGACTAATTGATCCTTCATTCATTTTATTCCTCCCCTACTAAGTTTATGTTTGTTATATGTTGTTTTTTACTTTAATTACCTTTACTTTTTTTTAAATTACCTTTAAAGGTGCGTATCCTTTATGTTCGCGCTCCAACAGTGCTTCGCGCATCTGCAACTGCTCCAGTGGAGATGCTGCGGCGAACCTACAAGAAACATCTCTGCTCCGCAGTTTTCATCCAAACGTTGAGTGAATATGTCCCCAGCATCGGTAACTAGTGGAGCGCACATTTACCCTCATTATCTTGTTGAATGTTGTAGAATGCCTCCTCGGTTTTGGGACGCTAATCTCTATAAGAATAGACACAAAAATAAACTTTTATTGGATCTCAAATCACAAGAATCGAGTGGACATTATGGAAATTTCTTGCGAATGTCTTCTACTCATTTCGAATATTTGTTTAATTTGGTAGAACCAGTGAAAAAGGACACAACATTTCGTAAAGCTATGTCGGCTGAAGAAGCTATATCGGCCGAACACTAAAATTTTTGTATAATTCTGTAAGCGCTAAGCATTTCTCATCTGATTACTCCATTTTTAGTTTATTGGAGTGCGGTGCATGATGCTCGACACGTATATATTAAATATGTGATTACTTTCACGTCTACGAACAACCTGAGCTCCTCTTTGCGTTCGCTAAAAAACCGCCAGCCTGCGGAGCGCTTACCATGGAGCGCGCACCGTTGCACGCTCCGGGCGCGTGAACGTATCCACTACTGAAGCAGTTGCAGATGCGTGGAGCGCCATTGGAGCACGAACATAATGGATACGCACACTTACATTGAACATGATTTTAGACACGTTCTAATTGTGGCCATCGTCTTAGTTCTTTGATGGTAGGTGATACTGTAGGGTTAATTCTAACAGACACAAAATGTTTGAAATTATTAATAAATGACATAGAAGAAGATGTCTTATGTTGGAATTTTCCAAGTGGACAATCCGTTTATGCCATTTTCGATCTTTATGGCCAGTGTCAGCAGGTTTGAGATGTGGTCTCTATATAAATGTAATTGTTTTGTATCAATTAATATATTCTAGGTGAAAATTGTGAATGACTCATCTAAAATTGACAATATTGCTTCAACTAGTGCTGACTGCGAAAAGGCTGATTTAGAATCCTGCGAGAAAGAAAGATCTGAAACCAAGCTATCTTTACCAATTCCTTCAACAAGTACAAGTATGTCAAATTCTACTGTATTAAAAATTTCTTCCAATAATTCTCCCATGAAATCTTGTTCTTATCAAGAAGAATGTGATAAATTTAAGAAAAAAATGCTACTACCAGGTATATATGCTCTTTCTGCACTTTTTATTGTACTTTAGTACATATATTTTTCCAGATCATTACTTTACCACAGATGATCCTACTTGTTACTGCGTGACCTGTTACAAGATTAAATGTCTAGAAAGTGAAAAGGATAGTTCTTTGTTAGGTAAGTATTTCATCCAATTGTATTATGTTACTCAAACAATATTCACATTTCTTAAAATATCTTTTTGATCGTAGGTTGGGTTAAATTCCCATTGAAAAACTTGGCAAATATCGTAACTGATAAATGGCATAATGCATTTTATTGTACAAAAATGGGAGCTATAAGATGCATATTAGATAAAGGACAACCATTAACCAAAGGTAAGTATATATTTTAAAATAGAACTCTCATCTCATCTTATGACTGTTGTACAATTGTACATTAATTTAATGTTTTATGGTCTTACTTTATTTATGGTGGTATACAAAAATTCTGACTGATCATTTTGATAAAAAATAGGTAAAAATAATTAATCTCAACTGAATTCAATACTGAATTAATTGTATTCTGTATTATAGGATTATAATAATTGGAGGATTAAAAAAATATAAGTAGACATAGATAGTAGACTCTCATAAAAGCAGTAAATTATGATCATTCAAGTTCTTACCAACCATTGACATAATTGTTTACACGACTAAAAATCAGGAGAATATCATTTTTATACAATCGAAACTTCATAGAGGTGCGGGTGTAAATTTTTCTTTTTTTTTTTACTTTTTTGAAAATAGCATATTGAAACGTCCCATACCCAGGCTATAAAATTTATAAGATCACGCGATATTTTTCAATTTTTCGTAACAGTAAAATAATTTGGCTTATAAAATATTACCTAAATTATTTTCATTTTATTTAATAATCGGTCAAAATAATTAAGCGCGTTTTATATTAATTTTCAGAGAGAAATTATAAGTGAGAGATTATTATAGAGTTTTAAAATATTCAATACCAAAAATATCAAGATAATATTACAATCTTTGCGTTAAAACATATCGAGGCTTCAAACTCTAGGCAATTAACAGCGATGGAGTATGTGTAACATCGCCCTTATGTGTCATGGAAATAGAGTCAAGGAAACTTGATCAAATATTTATAAAGATTAAAGAATTACTGCCGAATTATCGAGATTGCGTACGCTGTTTCACCGCGTGCTAGTCATTTCTGTCGCACCGAGGGTTTCAGGAATCTGTTATCCCTCTCAAAGAGCCACGATTTTGCTTAAATATCGTTTTCTAATTAATCGGAGAAGAAGCAGTTCGAAGTTAGTACGGGAAGAGGCAGTCGGGAAGATTTGAAGACCAAAAGAACCGAAGATCAGAAGAATAGAAGACAAGAAGAATTTCGAAATTCCTAAAATTAGCAGTTCATGTCTACGACTTTGCCACCTCGGGAGGGTTCAGTCGCTCGAACCACGCTGTCCCTTTGAAAATCACAAAGCAGGATTTAGACAACGGGCGACGTTCCAGTCGTCCGTCGAGTCAGCTGGGATCCTCCGTCATGGACGTCACCAAAAGCTGGGGTCGTGAACCTGGGGGAGAAGTCTTCGACGTGCCTATCTACTCCTTGCTAGATGAGGGTTATTTAAACATAACTCATATTTCCGTTAATGTTCAAATTGTGAACACGCATTATCGGTAAAAGAGGGATTTATTTAATTAACGACTATATTATTATCTGTGCCGTTATTTCACTGTGGTACTCAATTATAATTCAATACTTTTTAGGTAGTTTCAATAATAGTAATAATAATTCACTGCTCTAGTTTGAGTGCAGGCTAGCTCCTGCACATCTTTGTTTTTCATTTATTTATAATTATTTCTTTTACCGGGAATTTAATTCCCAGTATTCATTGATTAATTTACGTAAACGTAAATTAATTTGTACTATCATGTTGTTGAGAGGCTAACAACCCTCTGTTCATAATTTATTGGATTTTCTCTCCAGTGGGAAAACTCACAGAGTGTTTGGCAAGAAGAGTTCTTCTTGGTGTATTGCAGAGTTCTGCGTATGCCAACCATTATGTAACAGAGTTTTTTCTAGTTCTATTGTTTGTGAAGAACACTATTTCCACCTATCCATTCAGTTTGGATAATAAATGTAAATTAAAGTTTGTTTGGACACACAGAAAGTAGACTTCCTTCCCCAGAAAGCCTACAGGCAGGCTTCAGTAGGGGAAGGTTGCACATATAGACGCGGACAAACACCCAGCCTTGAGGGAAGTGCCAAGTTCCCTCTGGTGAGAATCGAACTCACGCAGACAATGTGCCCAGTATTTGGCTCAGTTGCCACCCTGTTACCAAATGCCAAGGCAGCACCACAGCGGCATGAGAATGAGACCATGTATCACCCATCCAAGTCGCAACGCAGCATTTCATTGCTTGACTTCGAATAGTGCAGGTCCGACAATGAACGGAGTACGTTACTTCATCCATCTCAGGATCCAAAGTGGATCCTGAGTTTCTTTTCTGTTGTCTCCTTCAAGTATTAAATCAAATAAAGTAAATCGCACTCAGATTCAGATAAATAAAATCCTAAATTAAATTAACTAGAGCAGATCATAAAAGAATAAATTATAACAAGTAATACCAAGCTTTATATAAAGAATCTGGGGAATAAGAATTAAAAACACAATGTAGCAAGGTTTCTACCACTAGACAAAATCCAACTATTAGGCTAAATCTTCGAACTTGTATGTCCACTCTCTTGGAGAAGGTCAAGCAGGGGTAGCAGGGGTTCAATGGTATCATATTCTGCAGGCGTGATATCAATATAACCCCTGACAGTTGAATGTTCTCGTGAGAGAACGTTTCTAGTTTGGGCTTCATAAAATAAAGTAAGTGGGAGTATGGGGTGTTTCAATATGAAAGATCTAATAAGCATATTCAAATTAGTATAGGTAATATTTTTATAACATGTACTCTCCAAATTCTGTAGAAAACTCAGTAATTGAATTTTATCTTTGTGTTCGAGTTTGATTTTCAACAACCTCTTTCATCAATCAAGACCTACATGTTGACTTCCTATCTGTACTCCATCCTGTCCATCCGTCATGTTCCATCCGCATTTTGACTTCCATTTTAGAAATGTGCCATAGTAATAATATATCTTGCTAGCTAGTAAAAGACATACTGGCTAAAATCATAGGTTATATTATCGGTGTTTTATTTTATTATGTAATTAGTACTTATTAAAAACAAATTAAGAATGCGTGCCTGAGTTATGAAAATAACTATTTTGAAAATGTAGATCTTAATAATCTATGAAGAAAACGAAATCAGACTTAAATTAAACCACAAATACATTGACAACACTAATAACAATGACTAATGAAATTTCAAATACTATCCTCGTTTTAATGCTGTCAATAACTAGAATGCCTTACATGGACAGATATCTTACGAAAAGTAACATGTCATCTCCACTCTTCAATTAATAAGTGTTTTTTTATTATCAACTGATATTGTTTGTCGTATAAAAGGTGGTAAAAATGGACTACTGAAATGTTCATGTAATCTGTTTCTATATAAAAAATAGATACATTCTTTTCCATACTTAAGACTGAAAAATATTGTATGAAAAGTAACATCCCTATGTACATGTAATTCTATGATTAATAAGTGTTTTTGTTCTTAAATGATATTGTCTCTTGCAAAAAAAGTGGTAAAATTGAATTAACAAAATGTTCATTTTGTTAATAACATTTTTTTTCAAAAATAAAGCTTCCAAACACATTTAAAATAGCATTTCTGAATGCATGTTTTGTAATAAACAGTTAATATAATAATTATAAAGTATAAGTGTGTAACATTTATGTCCTATTATGAACATTTTACATCATAAGTTCTTCTATAACTTTCACTGATTCTGGTCAACAAAAGATTAAAAGTTCAAATTAATATATAACACAAACAACCAGAAATCTAACTAATTGTCCAATGAATTAAAGAAAAGTACTGTATTTGTTTTAGGACAGGCGCAGTGGTGCAATTTTACTGGACAAAAAGGGGATGATGTACAGGTGGTATTTTATCCAACATTACAACAGGGTGCAGAAATGGGTTTTAAGTTGGAAAATAATAAACAAATTTATGCTGCATTCCAGCTATTTGTAAAACCAGGTGCATATTCAGTGTCGAGGGAAATTGACAGTATCGAATGGAGTACTAAAGAGACTGGTGCTCTCACATTGAATTCTTTACTTCTTAAAATTGTTTAAGTATATATTAATAGAATTTTACTTAGACAACTATTATCTAATGTGGTCTATGTACACAGACAAACACACGAATGTACGTATGTATCACACTTCCCATTAATGTCATTTTCTTTTATACTAAAAGGACATCAAATTGATTATTAAACTTGTTGACCATATTTATTGTGATGTAATAAAATACATATTTATTATTTAAAAATCCACGTGTATATTTATCTAACCCTCTCATATTGTCTCATCTTGTATGTAAGTACAATATTACCTAGCATAACATTTAAGATTACGAGTTACTTCTAAGAAATCAATGATGATTTCTTTGTTATTTTTTTTTGTGAAATTAATACAAGATTTTAAACATGAAAACCTTAATATCTTAGAAAAAAGTACCAAAGGCTGTCAAGTATTTTAATAACCATTACTATTCACCTGTGAGCAAAAAGAAATAAAACTATATATTCAGAAATGTTTGCAATAGTAATTAACTTTTAATTTAATGTTTAATCCTTTTTGTTAAAATAAATGATCTTATGGCCGAGTACAAAGTATCACCTAAAAGCGGATACTGTAATATTACTTTAATGAACGTATCTTTTGTGAAATTGACTCTTAAATTTGAGTCATGTGCGAGACAATTATACAAAGTTTCGGCCCAAAATCTCAGAAGATTTGCAGGGAAACCGTATCCCAATTTTGATTAGTTTTTAAGTTCTAAGAATTTATATACATATTTATGGATCTACATCTTCAACCTACCGACAAGAGAATATATGTCAGCAAGAAAATGTAACTCTATGGCTTATGGTATTCCAATTAATTGCGAAATTAAATTACATTTATTATATTCTTTAATAATCTATAAATAAATATAAGTGCTGTTACTATTAAATTCCATCTTACAAATTTATAACACATTTATTCATTGATATCCAATATTTAAATAACCTCATTCAGTTAAAATTATCATTTCACTAATATAGTGACAAATATCTTCATATTACTGATAGACAGGGAATTAATGAATACAATAAGTCAAGAAAGGAATTAGAATAGGATTGCAAAGGAAAGTGTGAAAAGGATGTGTGTGAAAACAACAATCACAGTTAAAATTCAATATGTTATGAAAAATTATTTTCTTTTATCTGTTAGTCATAAAATACATTCAGTTAGTAGTAATACACATACCAGGCAAGCAACAAGATATTGTGGATGAAATTGGGCAGACATAATATACTAAAAATGAGTCGTATTCACATTATTCACTAAAATTTATGTCATTGTGTATACAAACATTTATCTGAATTAAAGAGTTTTTATGGTGCTAATATTCTAAAATCATTAATAATATTTCCATACACAATATAGCTGGTTCAACTTCTCAAGTTTTTTATGACACTAATGACTAACTGGACTTGTTTTCCACTAATGAAATGAATGTAATGTCTTAAAAACTTGGTTTTCAGATGAGGTTTTTAGTAAACTAAAAATAAACAATCCTAGGTTTTGGGGAACAACAAAGCCTAATGGTCTTGTTTTTATAGACTCCTAACTTAAATTCCTTATTAAATTCTAATTTATCAGAACGCATTTCTTGTTTTTTTTTTGACAAGGTAGTGTGAAATTAAACATTACTAAAGTGATGGAATTGCATTCTACCTATTCTGGTTTTCGAACAATCCAGTTAGGTCATCAGAACAAGGAATAGACTAGTCACCAGTTTCTCTGGATTTCAATACTTGTGATTTCTTCCTCTCTTCATGGTTGAGCTTAAGATGACAACTGAGTTAGGTATTTATACTATGAATTTGGATATTTATTCCAAGGCAATTTGGTTTTAAATAAAGGCTAACATCTGTTTTGAATGGTAAATACTTCAGACAACTATATCGATTTGAAAATTCTTGGTTTATTGTCCACAATTTCATGGACCTATAGTAGCAAGTAAAGGTGTGATCTGAAAGAGTCCATACATATTTGTGAGTTCATACATCATATTTATATAAAGTCTTCATCACCAAAATGTTGAAGATAAAGGGTGGGGACACACATTTCATAGCTTATTTAGCTATTCCTTTTTTTTTCTCTTATCCGTCTTTGAATAAGTCCCACTATCTTAAGAATAAGCCAATGTTATGTGATATGGTCAATGTTACATGGCATAAGGATTCAGGCTGCCAGATATGGTACAATTGTGTAACAAAAATGTGGACTTCTGAGTCGATATTTTTAATTCCTATGTGCCTGGTTGATCCCTAATTAAATTACATTTGTATGATCACTGATTATATAATAAATAAATATTTAAAATAGTCTTATACTTGTATGCACACTCAGTATAATAAAATTAAATACTTAGTTTGAACTAAAAATAATATATATATTACTAAGAACTATCGTCAAATTACTGTCTTTATTTTACATTATTAAATATTATCTACAGTATGTTTATATTTACAAAACCAGTAAATATAACCATATTTTCTTTTGTTCCATCTATGAATGGAACAAAATTTTAATGTAATAGCCATATACTCATTGTATTCAAATATTAATATTACGAGGTTAACCCCATACTCTAACAGATTGATCCCAACTGCATGTTGCAACAGCCATGCCATTTTCAGCTACAGATAATGATGTGATACGGTTTTCATGGCCCGATAAAGTTCCTAAAAAGAGACAACAAAAGTAATGATATTAAGTAAGTAGTAATTAAGTATTAAATAAGTCTGTATTTAGCATTTGTTATTCTATGTATAATGCATAATATCAACAAACATATATGGAGAATGAACCAGACAGGAAATATACATATATGAAGTCATAGTGGAAAAAGTAAAAAAGTTTATTCTGAATTAGATTCTATCAGTGTGGAAGGATCCTGAGCCCACACGCACTCAGTCCATCATATCGAATCAATTATACTACCTCCATTAGAGCCATTTGGTGCCAAAGATCAACCTCACTTCTTCAGCCATCCCGCTGGATGTATCAAAGAAGAGTACTCGGTGGTAGCCGACGAAGATCGTCCGTATCTAGCCAATAAATTCCCAATATAGCACCTCGTCCTGTTCAAATTGCAGAGCAGCTCTTTATGATATATTCTACAGTCTTATTCCATAGAGTGCATCGTATATATAATATATATATATATATATATATATATATATATATATATATATATATATATATATATATATATATATATATATATATATATATATATATATATGTATATATATATATATATATATATATATATATATATATATATATATATATATATATATATATATATATATATATATATATATATATATATAAAACTATCAGTAAAGCCCATAATTCGATGTTTGTTTAACCTTCAATGCCCTAGCATATCTATTAAGATTAATTAAATAATAAATTAGTTTGCTAGTTCACTGCATGGTGTAATTAATACTACCTCTGTCTCAAATTAGTTGTCACATTTGGTGTCTAAATTTTGTCCCAAATTAGTTGTCAAATTTCGAAAAAATTATAAATAAAAAAAATTTGGCACACAAAAGCGGGTAAATAAAAACTGGAATTATTATTTTTTAACTAATTTCACAAAAATATTGATTTCGTACTCGTAATTATGGATAATAATTCTTATACTCCTATATAATGATAATTCTAAGCTGCTACAAACTAAGTAATATTAAAACAATTTTTGGCTGTTAAAACAGCTTCAGGGTTACATTTGGTGCTATGTGGAAGGCGGTTTTCACGTCTTAATTTTTCCTTATTCATATGTACAATCTTGTATGCATTGCTCCCAGAACACATCATTATTTTTTCCATGCATGTTTGCAAAGTTAAAAAAATGTTGTCTAATTTCTCTCTCTCCAATTTATCGAAAACAGTTTCCACAGCACTTATTAATTGATCTATTTCGTTGGTCGCCATCTGATTTTGTAACAACTGAATTGCGTTAAAAAAATCCTAAATTAAGCACATTCAGGTCGGGACTATTTGGAGGCTGGCATTTCAGTTTTAGATGCCACCCATCTTTAATTGCCTCTGCTTGTACACCAGGATCTTCAACGGATAAGTGAGGCTTTGTATTGTCTTGTTGGATGTAGATCGGACCATTCTTTGCAGACTGATGGAAACTTTGCACGAATGGCTGGCATTGCTTTTTCAATAATCATTTTTTGATTTCTTCCTTGTTGACAGATTCTACAACGTTAGTAACAAGGGTGTCCTTTTGTCGATTTTTTGAATTTATTTTGACTGGTTCTGCATATATAAAAGGCCACACACCCAATTTTCCATAAAAATATTTTTTCTCATGAGGATCCCACCGGGGTCTTGCAACAGCCGCCATGAGCATTACTTTTGTTATGAATCGTTTAATTTTACACTCTCGGTGAGGGTCTTCTTCATCGACGGCGATATAATAAGAACACGATGTTTTTGTAATACAGAACCATTTTTCGTCAATATGAACGTGATTCTTCATATCGGAAAATATGCCGTCTGGTTCCAAATGTTGAAGACAAAATCGAAGTCTTTCAAGCTTATCTTTAGCAGTTGAAAAAGGTTTTACTGCAGAAGAAACACGTTTAAATGTTATATCTTCTTTTAACATTCGATGTAATGAAGCTCTTGATACTACTATTGCGCATGATAAACTTCTCAGGGTACTTCTTTTATGCAATGGAACATTTCTCAGTTTTGCTAAATTTTCTGAATAATTTTTCTTTTTTCTTCCACATTTGCCTGGTTTTAATGAATCGGCGTTATAGTATATACTTCCAGAAAGTTTGGAGTTTTTTGCCTGTTTTCATAGCCGAGAAATTATACGTATATGAAACATGAATTGCTCTGAAGCAGCAACTATAGCACCATGTTTGATTTTTTCATTTTCACAACGTTGCAGCAAAAACTGAAGAATAGCATTTCGGGTAATGTTGTCAATTTCCCTTTTTTTAATTAATTTTCTTGACGAATCACTAATTTTTGGCACTTTTCACACCGAATTAAAGTGACAGCGGGTGCACTTTCAAAACTTTGTTATTTGCCAATCTGTCACCAGCCTACTTGTAATAACAACCTTCAAACAAATTTTATGAATGATGTGATTTTAAACTTCTCTTTTGAGTATTTATTTTTTTAGTATATTATTCCTGGATTAAATTGTATTTGACAATAATCAGAAAATTGGTCAAATGTGACAACTAATTTGGGACAGAGGGAGTAATATATTTGCTTGTATATTAGTTTCGGCCCAACTGTCCTTATGGCGTTTTAGCATGCAATTTTTATCTTGAAATTTTGAGTAGTTTCGTTAAGCGCTGTTGCGAGTTCCGGTTCCGATAAAAAAAAATCCTAGTACTGAGGTGTTCCAAGGTGTCTTCTCGGTTTCGCGATTTCCTATTTGTTCCTTCACCCAGCGTAAAATAACATTATTCGTTTGCTCTAGCAAATTCAATGATTTGTCGATTTGTGTAAACAATTGTGAAAGTTCCAGGTGCATATCAGAGTGGAGTTTTTATCAAAAGTGGGAGTGGATGTTTATCAAAACCCGGAAGTCCTTATGTTACGTTGTTATATTTATATGAATAGAATACACATATACATATACAGAGGGTTCTTAAACGAAGTCGTAAAAATTATTCAGAGTTACAAATAATACGACTGGAGTAAACATACTTTATATAAAAGTTGCACCTCTGAGGATATATACCCACTTAAAAACGGGGGATGAAATCAGCATTTTATTTTTCTCTATAGAATGGAGATTTCTGAAGATACGCAATTAGGTATGAGCATCCTACTAATGAAGAGACATCTTGTCATTACTTTTTCAATCATTTTCTAATATTTCATTATGATCTTTTTATATGAAGGAAATTAGTTAAATAAAAATTTATATTAGGAACACTGATTTATTTCCCACTTTTTTTACCTCTTGTAATTTTGATTAATCTGGTAGTTTTTTAGGAAAAACAAAAAATACAATGTCGCTCGTTAAAGGGATAATAGCGAAAATTTGTGAAAAATATAACTATTTTAACAAGTAATTACTAGCAATTGATCAGTTCTTTACTGTTAGCATAATTAACGCAAATCATATTTCAATAATCAAGCATTTTAGGCGACGACGTATTTAATTTTTATACTAGAAAATTATCAGTTTAAGATTAAATTGATAGACATGAATGGAAACACAGAAGGTAAAAAAGGTGCGAAATAAATCAATCTTTCTAATACAAATTTTAACAAATTTCCTTCATAAAAAGATCTAATGAAATGTTGAAAATATTATTCGTGTAATTTTTGTATTATTAATGTACATTCTACAATATTTGGTATAATTGAAAACGAGTTAAATCAAATTATTATTAGGAAATTAATGATCCTTACCATTATGTTGATTTTTCAAAATGTCCCACATATGAACGCAATTATCATCAGACCCGCATAATAATATTCTACCGCTTACGGATAAACCACAAGATGTGAAACCACTATTAGATGTAGATGGTTTATATATTCCAATCTGTTGATCACTTCTAATATCAAATAAACGAGCTGATTTGTCTTCTGAACCTGTTGCAAATGCATATCCACTAGGATGAAACTGAAAAAGTTATATTTTTTTAGTAATTAATTGTGAAGAACTAAACTATTTTAAACTGAATGATTTTAAAATAACAAATTATTGGTTCAAACCATGCAATGATAAACGAGCGTTTATATCTTGAACATAGAATGAACATCGATTTAATAATATTTGTTCTATCTTGTGAAGTGGATAACAATTTTAATGATGCTTCTATCCGACAATATATTATTGGCAGGATAGGAGCATCGAATAACTAATATGTAACTGTAAGCATTAGCAGGGATAGCTAAAAACTTTCTTAATGTTACAATGTTAGATAGTAATAACACTTGGTTATATTATAGCCTTAACACATTCTTATCTTATTTCGATAAGAAGTGAAATAGAGTCCGTTTCTTAAAAAAAAATTTGTAATTTTGAAAACGTCCTGCCTATTCAATGTATTTGGGACATCAATCATCAAGTCATATCTGAACCCTAAAGAAATAAGTTTTGTTTATGTTATTTATACCAAATTTATGTACATAACAAATAAAAATATATCATGTCCGTGCATAAATATTCATTTTCAAAATAATGTTCGTATGCATTTTGAATTATCCAAATTATATAAAGTGGATGTGGATATATTTATTTCGCTAATTCTTATATAATACAAAGTACTTATATATCCTTCCAATACTTCATTATTAAAGTATTGAACAATTATTATTGTGTTATATTTACTATCAATATCTCTATAACTTTGTTGTTTTTAAGATATAAGGTTAAAATTTCAGGAATTGTATTAAATAAATATGGTTTTCCTATGTAACTATGGTTTTTCATATTCAGGCATTTCATGGCTTAATGTCATCATTTTGCTGTTCCACTACCTGGTGGCCTAAAAATATTTTCTCTGGATACCAACCTTAATCGTATTAAAAAAAATAAAAAAGTAAGGTGAAACGTTTTCCCAAAGGAGTACCTACAATCACACATATCATAATCATAATATGGATTAAATATGACTTATTTAATCCATATATGGAAAAATATATAGGGTGTTAAAAATAGAAGTTACATACCCTTCTGATTAGATCCAAGTCCTAGAATATATTTTTTTAAATGTAAAAAAATTATGTTTTAAAGCACAACAAAGTTATAGGGGTGCTCTGGATATTATTTACATCCAGTATATTGGAGTTGATTATGGCTATACTGGATTATTAAAAACTTATGCGAATTATTTTATCTGGTGCAATATAATTACATAAAACATTCATAATATTCTCGATTTAATTTTGTTCTCCAAGACAGTCATAGTAAATAAATCAATATATATAACACTAAAAGATTTATACAATTAGGCATTCGATGTTGAACTGTTTTATGAACAGTTTAAAGTACTTGAATAGCTGTCATATAAATTTTTAGTATACCGAGGAGTCGCCATACAATTTTAGAGAATCAGATTTTTTGTCACTTTCTGATATACATATGTACATATGTATGTAATATGGATTGGTCTTTTCATAATCGAGTTATAAATGTTAATGTTGATTGTGGCCTTTTCTACCATACTTTGTATTCGTTGCTTGATATACCAAAGATCAAGCCCTGCATGGATAAATTATTTATATATATATATATATATATATATATATATATATATATATATATATATATATATATATATATATATATATATATATATATATATATATATATATATATATATATATAAAATTAAACCTAACGAAAATTACAAGCTATTTAAGAATTTAAGATAAATATTAAAAAGGATGTGTCAACTTCTCACAAACATTGATCAAGGAAAATCAAGACTGAAATAAAAAAACCTAACAATTTCTTGTTTTAATATCGTAAAAAAAGTTAATATAGCGTTATCTACATCTACATTCAATGACAAAGTTTCAGACACAAGTCAAGACGTGTTAACAGTGATTATTAACGCTTGCTACATTCATATATTACTTTCTATTATTGTCATAATTCTCAGAGAATTCTATGTATATAATATGTCATCAGATTCCTTAAAAAGTACGAGCTCAGAACCACTATAAGAACCAGATTATTATTTTTTTGTAGACAATTATCACGGTTTACTGAAAAATTTTGATGAAGTGGTTGGTGACAAGCCCAACGAATTTAATTGATGGTTTCGGAAAGGCTAGTATGGTAGCTTCTACCAGTTTCTTAAAAACCAACAACTAAATTCTGTGTCTCTTAAAAAAATCAGAAGACTTAAATATTTTTTGTTTAGGAATGAATAGGCATTTATTTCCCTGAAATCAATTTCCATTCATGTCAACTCTTTTACCACCCTTTCATCGGATATAAGTTTGTCACGTCTAGTGGTCATAACAAGTCGTAAAATTGATGTAATTTTCTTGAGGTTAGAGGACCTCCAAGATTAAATGTGAGCTGAGATTATGACAATAACTCAGTAATAATCGAATGTATAGTGTAATGATCGAATTACAAGTAACTGAGATTTGCTTCGTATACCAAAACATAAGTCGGCCAATTTAAACATTCAATTATTTTCAATACTGTAAAAAATATGTCTAAATTATTAAGTCCGTTAACTGTGTCAGTTCGTGAAAAAAAAAAAAAATGTGAAAAAGGATATAATTAATAAGAGATAAATTATATAATGTATCTAGAAATTTGTTTAACTTGTTATGCTTTTAGCTTCATTTTGTATTGTGTAACGTATACATAATATACAAAAATTTAGTGCCTGTTTCTTTTTGTATATAAAATATGGGAAATAAAACTGTTACGAACCAATTTCCAAAGGCTGATTATTGCACCACCCTGTGTTAGTGAAGTTATATCTGACCCCGTTTTTATTTACCTATATTAACCGTGTCTAATTTCTTTCATCATATATTCACGCATAGAAGCTTAGCACTCCTTGTAATTTTTATTATATGATAGGTGATCAAATTAGTTAACTATAACTTCAACTTGGTGATAATACGATTACCTCTATAATACTAACACTTAAATTAGTGAAAATACTATTAAAACTATTTAGACACACGGCAATGTGTCAGGCAAGTTTGAAAAAGAAAAGGGCGACGCATCGGCAGTGTGTAATATTACACAAACCATTTCGAGATACCTTCGATTTTTATCACTCACTGACTGGACTCACTCATCAAAAACCTAAACCACTTATAGGTGACTTAGAAACTTGAAACTTGGCATCAAGGTAAATCCAGGTTGGTGTTTACAAAGGGCAAAATCTGGAACCACAAATTATCGATGTTCGGTATCGAAAAAGTTATTGGCGCTGTTAGTTTCAAGTATCAATCAATTAGTTTCAAGTACGAAGTATCAATAAATCCAACAAAAAAAGATGGCGTCACTACACTACGTGATTTATTAAATTATTTTCTACTTACCAAATATAAAACTTAAAAGTAACATAAATATTATAATAAAATAGGCAATTTATATTTAGGTATACCCACAATAACCATATTGCGTTAAATTAAATAAAACTTTTCAAAAATTAATGATATTTCACCAAAGACATAAATGTGAAAAGGGGGCCGAGTTCGGTACAAACGACTATAACAAGTTCTATATCCAACTAAATTGTTTGTAGTATAAAATAGAATAACTAGCAAAGTTAAATTTTAAGTTTATATTAAATATTACGTTAATCGTAATTTATTGGCTATTAAAACTTGCCAAGTTATAAATTCAATATCAAAGAACGTAACATTTTTTTTAAATCAATTGAAGACTGTTGTACATTTCTATTGTAAGCTACTGTTGTAAGTTCCTATGGAACTTGGCACCCGTTCAGATCTCAACTTTTTTATCGGCGAATCCGACAACGCCGATCGTCGCGTCGTTTGTACCGAACTTGGCCTCCTTTTCATATTTATGTTTTTGGTGAGATTAACTTACACGCTTACACATCTACATCCAGTTTTGTAACGGAAACACTGTCATATATAGGTTAAATAGTTTTATGTTTTATTTGAGAAAATATATTAACTCACACAAACTGAATTAACATCAGCTTCATGACCAAAAAATGTTTGTTTTGGTTTTTCTTCTCGTATATCCCATAATCTACAAGTTTTATCTACACTCCCTGTTACAAAGCTATTTTCATCAGGTGATAAACTGATCGACACTACGTCACCATTGTGGGCTATAAAGTCAGATGTTTTTCTTCCTGTTTCTAAATCCCACTTACAACTAAAATTAGAAAATGCAATAAACATATTGTTTCATATAGGAAATGTTACAGATACTAAACTAAAGAATGCTATAAATAAGAACTGTTATTGCCTCCAATATTTAAATAAAGTTTCAGATGTATTTATTACAGCTAAATATGATTTACGTCATTGTGGGCTATCACATGATTTACTATATTGTCATTATCTTGGAAAGGAGCTGTAATCGTTGGGTGCAGCAACAAAAATAGGACACCAGTTTTTCATGGACATCACAAGATTACAAATTCCTTGATGGCGCGTTTCACCAATCAAGTTGGCATCAACAAGGGATGGTTGACACTGTTTTAAATATATTCTGATGATGCTACTTAGTTCACGAAACGCGTGTTCATAGACACTGATCTCGTTTTTATATCGTTATTGTTAAAAATAGTTGAATGTCGTAATACACACTGTAATAATTGTAGCCTTAACTTTAAGGATTTACCTCTTATATTTTGTTCCTTGGCTGTTTTATTATTGGTAAACCTTCTATCGGATATATCCAGTGGTGGCTCGTGAGTTTTACAACTGAGGGGACAATAAATAGATATTAATTTATGTATATTTTTAGACACCTACATGGTTACATTTTTAGGTAGGTATATCGCAGTGCTTTAAGCCAGGTTTTAAATATCAGAATAAAATTATTAAATTAGGTCCATACTTATTTAGCTTTAATTAATTTTCTTGAAAACAAAATCCATTGGTCTTTCTTTGCGTTGGGCGAAATAATCGATAACAAGTGCATTGAAATTTGTGGTTGACGTTATTAGTTCTTTTTCAAATGAAAATACTGCTAATGTACATAGCCTACTTTCTTTCATGGTATTTCTTGAAAATGTTTTTATTCTTTTTAAAGTAGAAAAACATCGCACACTCTTGGCTGTCGTCATTGGCATTGTACACAATATTTTTGCGTTTTGTATATATTGCGGTTTGTTGATTTCATCCAGTATTAAATTGCGGCAAACATCGTAATTAAAATCCAATAATTCATTTTGTATAGTCTTTGACAAACCCATAAACAGGCTATTATTAGATTTTTTGATATGCTCCTTCAGAGTACCGTCGATTCCGGCAAGCAAATTTACCAATCCACGAAAAAATTCCAGGGTTCGCACTGCCTTCTTTCTCATCGTGACCCGTAGTCCGTAGCGCTATTTCAAACATTCTACAATATTTAATACAATCAATTAACTTGCTGAGAATATGTCGATTCTTAGCTACCTGTTCATTTTGTTGGATAATATTTAATCGATATGCATTATTTAATTGATACATGATATTCACTTCTCCTAAAATCGAATATTTAATCACATTATTTGAATGTTTTTCACTAATTTTATGCTTTTTAATTTTTTCACTGAGGTGTTTCGTCACAAGTTCCCTTAGTGGTCCAAAAAGGACCGCTTTGTAGAAAATTTCGAATTAAACAAACGAAACAAAAAAATGTATTTCGAACACTACATCCACACAACCAATCTGCTAAATCGTACATACTTTTATTAAATTTTCTCGTATAACTTTTGGCTCCTGATATTTTCTGGAAAATTATCATATTCGGCCGAGGACATCCCAAACTTTTCATTTGAACCTTTATCTCGTACGTGAACTCATCTATTAATTTTAAAATATTGTCTACTGAATTATTCATCATGAATAGATAGTCCCGTAAGCTCGTAAACAGCAATAATTGAAACTATGTAGTAGGTTTAAGAATGTATCTAGTGCGACACACGACCGCCGCAACACACTCTCTGAAAGCTGCTTGGCTTGGAGCAACTTGATTTTAGCCCAAATGATAACGTAATTCGACGGACTTTAACTGCATGCGCTACGCTTCTCACCGCCGACCATCCCGGGTGGTGCGGGACTACTTCGTATGTCACCCCGCTGTATACTTGCTGTAACCAGTAGTACACCCTCATTCACAAATTGCGCGGTTCCAGCAAAGCGGCCAATTAAATTTTAATTAAGTTCTATTATTTTATAATTATTATAAAATAACAGAACTTCAATTGACATAATGATAAAATTTACGCAGAACCTGAATTAAATTATTAATAAAACATAGAACTTTAAAGAATTTGAGGAATTAGTTGGGGGGGCACTGCCTCATTGGCCTCCCTGCACCAGCCGCCACTGAATATATCTATGCTTTTCTGTAAAGCTATACGTGTGACTTAAAAATGAATATTTTACATTATAAGATGTAAGGTTTCTATGAGACACATTATTGAGGATCTATATTAATAATAACAGATTGTGGTATTCCGCTTTTTGGTTAAACTTTACACACTTTTTTAATATGGAAGACCGATTTATATCATGAGTACAAAACAATTTTTATATTTGTGATTCATTTATTAACATATGTAGGTCTAATAGCTTTCGGTTTTCACACCACATAATAAAACGATTGAGCAAATAGGTCACAATGTAATACATCTGAATATACTGTTTTTAATATGATATTACAGCTTTTCCAAGCATGTATATGAGCCTGTATATCGAATTAATTCATTACACTTGTCGTACATTGTATTCGCCCTTCAAATCTATTTTCCAGGCTTTTAATACCTTTTACATCACACTTATTTGTATGTAAAATTACTTATAGTATGTAAAAATGATCAATTTTGCGGTAATGATCCTGTCTCTTTCAGAATAAAATAAATGTATTTTTTAATAGTCATTGCAAATACAAGGCCAACTTAACATAAATATTAAGTTGAAATAACTTGAAATTTATTATGTTTACAGATGTTCCATTTTATAGATATAAAAGCACTTTAGATATAAAAGCACTAGTAAATACGCAAGTTTTATTCTACGGGAGACACCTTATAGGGATTTTAAAGATGTTATAGATAATAAATACTACATCAGATATTTGCTACGCAGAATATTGAATTATCACAGAGACTTGATTGACACAGAAAAATATTTATGCAATTTTATAAAAATATTAAGCGGACCCTACACGGTCAGTAATACTGTCAGAATGCAGAAATACTGACAGTTATTAATCGTGTAAGGTTCAATAGCGATGGAATAACGAAAATACTGATGAACATCTAGATATTTTGATATCGTCGCATCAGTATTCGCCACGCCTGGTCACGCCCCTAATATCGAGGGGATACTAACAGTATTACTGATCGTGTAGGATGTTGCACGTCAGTATTTCAGTATTTTGTGACTTATTGTTGTGTAGACCTCGTCTCCTGTGTCCCAGACCCCAAAATGACAAGACCCCTCTGCCCCATTCCCCCGACCCCGATTCACCTGACCTTTGCCGACGTTGCTGAGGTGAAAAACAAACCACTGAGGCGCTATCGGGGATCACAGAAGACGAATTTCAAAAATGTTTTGAACAATGGAATAAAATACTAGACAAATGTACTAGTGCCAGTGGAGGGTACTTTGAAGGGGACTGAAGGTTTTTTGTTTAAAAATTAAATAAAAAAAAAATCAGTTTCTTTGGCTACTCCCTCATATATGGTATAGTTAGATGATAAGACACAATGTATTCTGGCCATACGTTTATTAACCTTTAATAGTTTTAATAATGAACAACTCACATCTTCATATCTCCAGATCCAGTAATAATAGATTTATCACTTAAAAAACGGCACGAACTAAGAAATCCATCGTATCCTGCTAATTCTCTAACCATTTTAGCTACTCCATTGGAGTCTCTATTATTTAAGTCATATACTGTGCACATGTTGTCCATACCTCCGCAAGCTACAAAGTTAAAAAAAATAAAGAAAAACTTAAATCATATACTCGTAGGTTATTAATTTTATTCAATAATGATTACTTTCTGTACAGAAAAATCGAGCCAAATAGATAAATATCTTCAGAAAATCTTAAGTAGACAATGGGTCTAGAAGGGAACATAACTTTTTAAGGGTTCCTAAAGATATAATTTCTTAATAAATAAATTAAAATATTTCAAAAGTTTCATAATCAGTATTGATAATTGGGGGTATTTGCATATTTTTTCTAGTTATTAGAGATTTACTACATCGAATGTTAGTTTAAATCTAAGATAACGTATCACGATTTAAATTTTATTATAAATTATGCATCTATTTTGATTCACCATAATGATGGTGTATGATTTAGTGTGGGATTTACGATCAAAATGGTCTTTGATAATTTGATATTCCTAACACTATAGAATTATAATTATTTAACCATCATCAGGGGTAATAAACTTGTATATACCTACTACATAGTGGGATGCGAATTACTACATATTGGGATATATGTAGCTTTCATGTTGATTGCGTGGGCTTGACTCAACATGAAAGTCACCAAATATCATAAACTATCATCCCCCTTCTCAAATTTTAATCTTCCTTCTTAATATTGCCAACAATAAGAAATCATTACTAATATCGAATTATCAAATATCATCAGCTTGATATACGCATTCAGAGTTTCTCTTGCATTAAACTTTCATTCAGAAATGACAAGACAAAAAACATCCAATAATGTACATAAGCAAATTAGCTATCAAAATATGGTGAATTGATTTATTAAAAATAAATCATTCACATTATTTATTTAATATATATTCATACTATAGTGTATAAATAGACAATCTTAATTTAAACACGGACATTTATTTTGAAATAACTGAAAAACAAAGATTTAGGATTTATTATATTTGATTCTAAAAAGTGAAATAAAAGAATAAAATAATACTTATATAAAGTTTTTTTTTTCTTTTCTTTTTGTTTTGTTTGTCTTTTGGAACACTGCATAACAAGAAACACAAATTTCTGAATCTTGGATTCTAACTAATACAATAACCATTTCCTCCGCCGTCCTTAATTGAATTTATTTATAAAGTTAATACTTTATTATATTTATTTAAAAATATTGAGTCCTGGTACTGAACATTTCAAATTCAATTTTAAATAAAAATTTCCTGATTTCATTACGGAGATAAAGATTTTTTTTAACTAATAATCACTTTTAAGGTCATATTTAGACATGTTCATCCTTACCAATGTAAATTTCAAGACCATATTAACGTAATATAAGAACATAACACGATTATATAGTGAGTATGTAAATGTTGGAGCAAATTCGATAAAGTCGTTACCAAGTAGATAAAACTGCTGAAATAGGTTGATTTTGTATTTTAGATATCAGTTTTTTGATATGTTTATATTTTTTGAGAGGTCATCATCACTGTTGGAGTTATAACGTCATCGATATTTTTTCAAATGGTAACACGAAAACATACTTTTTAAGTATGATGCGTCCAATTTTGTGGTAGATTATATAACAATTATTTTGAAACATAACAAAAAACAGAACTATGGTATAAAGAATAATAATTAATACAAATAAAAACCATTAAATAAGTGTTAAAATTGTCTGTCATTCAACCTTAACAATATGTAAGTAAAACTGAAATTCTTGTAAAACATTCTTTAAGGTTTCAGCGTTAATTAGTCTTATTTCGTT
The DNA here is from genome assembly GCA_037954035.1 of Rosalia funebris. Taxonomy (NCBI): domain Eukaryota; kingdom Metazoa; phylum Arthropoda; class Insecta; order Coleoptera; family Cerambycidae; genus Rosalia; species Rosalia funebris. The sequence goes on along the minus strand of JAZFAV010000022.1, from coordinate 39,356,052 downwards.
CTGTTTTTTAATGTCTTAATAGTATTTTGTCTGTTAATATTATACGTCGTATTGACGGCAGCCCCACAAAAAATACAAGTAGAGTTAGATCCGAATATCTAGCCACTAATCGTTCCTATTCTGGCACTCCACTTATTATTTAATTATTTATTTATTTGCCTTAACAGAAAACCAATTACAGAAAAAATACAAATCAAGTATTAAAACATAATATGTGGATAGTAAAATACTAAATTCTAACATGTAACATGACATAAATACTAGCAATAATGAGAACAATATAATCATTATACAAGCTAATACAGTCCATATGCATTACTCAAATGCACTTTCTTTTAATATGAAGATATTAAAGTAGTTTATGCCACACTGATGAAATAGTATATTAAAATTAGAGGTCATGATGTATATTGGTGACTTTTTAAAAATATTTGATCTAGCAGTAGATATATGGAACGTATTGTTTAACCTATTATTAATTAACCTGTAGAACTGTAAAATTTATCTGTGCAACTCGAAGAAGCAATATTGTTATGACGTAGGCTGTGAAGAAAAATTATACTGCTCAGTATTTGTCTGCTTTTCAATTATCATATAATTAAATCGAGATAAGAGTAGATCATGATCACATCCACGGTAATGATAAACGCGATCATTCTAATGGAACTGATTCAAGAATAATTGATTTATCCTCATAAATTGGGTACTACCTTAAAAAACTATACTATAATCTGGAACGTACAAGTGAGTAAAATAAAGTTTTTAATGATGTTTCGTTTGTGAATTATTTATATTTTGTAAATCATTTAATACATATGTAACAATATAATCGCTGGAATGATTATATTGTTAATGTTTTCATTAAAATATGATTTACAATTAAATAGTATACCTAAATCTTTTATGGAATGTTACCTACTTAAGGGAGTATTATTCAATGAATAATCGAAAATAATTGGTTCTTGTTTACAGGAATAACTAATTATCTGGCATATACTCGTCCAAATATTCTCTTATAATGCACAAACTCTTAGCACCATAGCCAACAATCGCCAAAATCTCAATTCGTTGTATTTCCTTGTACAATAATATAGGCCAACAAAGATTTTATAATCGGACTATTTTTGACTTTTTGGCTTAGTTACATACCATACCAACTATAGAAACACTGTTTTTTTGTTTGTTGCCATCACGCACCAGTATTTGTAAATGTACATTGTACAATAATTTGTAGTTTTAAAAACCGAGGTTCTATTGAATTAAATTTTGCCTCACCTTTGCCTATTTGCGGCGCCCCTGTGTTTAATCGGTTTGAAACATACACACAGTGTAGGGGATTTACAGAAACAGAGTTGGCCGATGGGGATATTCCGGTTTTATACTATTCGGGTATTTACGTAGTCGTTGTAGTACGTTTTTAATGTGTGCACGTTTACTCGAGTAATAGCCTATGATTCATTTCCGTTCATATTTTATTTTTGATAAGAATTGAGTCACCGGCATTACACATAACGTAATGCCGCCATGAGTAATCCTATCATAATAATAATGGTTTTCCATAGTTAGCATTTATTTAATTATAAATTAAATCTGCACTCTTTCTAAGCAGATACAATTATTCCAGTCGGTTTTAGAGTCAGATCGCTGTTAGTTTCGTACAAAATAAAAAGTTTTTGTGAACCTGTAGTTATTCTTCAAACAACGTTTCTCCCGAAACATCATTGGCGCAGTCGCGGTAGGATTTGGCAGTTGTTCCTGTGAAGCAGTCTATCGAAGACATCCAACCCCGGATTTCATCAGGACAACGTTGGTTTCAACCATTAAGCTGAACCAGGACCAGAAGAAGTCTACAGGCAGAAACTACACAGTGAGTAGAGCTCAATAGTTGTATCTCGCCTCCTTTCTCAACCCTTTTCTGTGTCTCGATTTAAGTTGTTTACTCAAATTTACCGGACTAAGGCGTGAACGTTCGCGTAACAGTCCTTCAATTGTTTAAACGATATACGCGACTCAGTAAGGTCACTTGCAAGGAAATTCCTATCGCTATCACTTACGTAGTGTGATAGTTTACGGAAACAAACCTTTAAAGATTAACTGCCGTAGGATTAATTTTTAAAGAAGATTAATAATTTCGCTTACTTTGAGTATTATTAATGTTAGATTAAGTCAAACAAATCAATCAATTCAATTTTGAAAACTTAGTTTTAAGAGTCAATCATTTTATAATAATTTCGCTTACTCTGTGCGAGTATTATTAGTTTTAAATTAAGTCAAATAAATCAATAAATCAACTCAATTTTTAAAATTTAGTTTTGATAGTCAATCATTTTTTCCTTTAAGTACATATAAATACACAGTAAATAATTAATTTACTTTGTTTTATGTCATCACATCACACACAGAAAATTTCTCAAAATTTATCTGAACCTGAACTTGACCAATTAACCGCTGTACTTTCACAATTCAGTATAGTGAGTCCAACTGTAAAAAGTTCTGATCAATTCTTTCCAACAGAAATGTCTCTAGATTTGCAAAAAGTTCGTAACCTTTCGGAATTCATCCCTATTTTCAATGGAGATGAAACTAGACTTAAAAACTTTTTCGAAGCAGTAGATAATCTACTTGATTGTTGTCCCGCAGAAAATGAATTACATATTAGAGTCCTCCTAAGTGTAATAAAAAATAAAATCACCGGAAAAGCACAACAACTTTTAGATAGTAGACCTGATATTTTAACGTGGCCCCAAATTAGAGATTTATTTTCACAAAATTTTAGCGATCATAAAAGTATAGAAACGTTGCAGTGCGAATTACAGCAAACTCGCCTTCAGCCTAAAGAATCACTACTTTGTTTTGGGAATCGTTTAGTAGAATTAAAATCAAAAATAATTTCTAAAATTATGATGTCCCCAATACCAAATGAAGAAAAACAAGGTTCAATTAAATTTTATGAGAATCAAATCTTCAATACTTACAAAATGAATTTGCCATCACACTATGAAACTATGTTGCGTCTTAATTATAATATAAAAACTATAGAACATGCTATGACATTTATAGACGAACAAATAAAATACGATGAATTTAAAAATTTAGCTCTAGGTCATACAAAACAACATAATTTAAAACAAGTCCAAAGACCTCCAGTTAAATCCAACTGGAATCAAAGACCATATTCTTCACAACCCAATTACTCACAACCTAATTATTTTCAACAATCTTATCGACCTCCACAATCGCAACAAAACTTCCCGTCACAACCAATTAATATTCAAAGTCGTCCTGTAAATAGGAATTATCCAACAAACTCTCAAGTCTTTGGTAAGCCCCAAAATGTCTTTGCGCCATCTCAGCGACCTAATCAACCTGTGAACAAACCGACCCCTATGTCAGGAGTCTCTATACAACCTCGCTATAATCAAACTCAACAAAGACAAATGCCACCACGTCCGTCACAACCTTCAGGCATCCGTTTCCAAAATACTAGACAACCTAAGTATCACGTAGAAGAATTATTTTCTAATGACTTACAAATCACCACTCCAGACAACCAGCCGAACTACTGTGACTACTCCAATCAATATTACCAACATGAAACATTCCCCATTGAAGAAGTCGCCCCGCTTGAGTCAGGAAGAGAATCTACATACAATGAATATTCATGGGAAGAACCTACAAATGAAGACAATGAAGAAAATTTTATCCAGGTACCTCAAGAAATCTCCCCTACGTAAACCACGAGTTTAACAATATTTCAATCCCCTGTTCATTACCCTACATCTTAATTCAAAATCCTCCTCTTAAACTTCTTATAGATACAGGATGTTCAAAAAGTATCATCCGTCCTGACATTATTCAAACTAATTTCCCAGAATGTATTTATCAAGACACGACCAGATTAAAGACTTGTACTGGTCAAACAGATGTTCAATTTTCCGCCCAAATTCCAGCATTTGCAGAATTTAACTCTAATAAAACATTAGATGTCCTTCTTTTCGACTTTCACGATTTTTATGATGGTCTTATAGGTTTTGAAGATCTTACTGCTCTTAATCTAAAATTAGATTTTGAAAATCAAATTCTTTATAATAACTTCACTCAAATTCCTGTTTATATGCGAACTCCAAATGAAACTTCAAGGACTTATTCTATAAATTCGAATGAAATTATTCTAAAACATGTCCCCGTTGATATAACTTCTGGCGACGTATATATTCCTCAAAATTCGACTTCTACTTGTCTCATTCCAGAGACTATAACCACAGCAAAAAATGGCTTAGCCCTTGTCGAAATTCACAACTTGGAAAGTAGACCTACTCAAGTTGAATTCCCAGAGCCTTTAAATGTCTTGCCCCTTGATCATTTCAACACTTACGATGCAAAAATTTTATCCCCTTCTGAAAAACCTACAGATATTGCTAATCTTTTAAGAACAGATCACCTCAATTCTGAAGAACGAAATGCCCTTCTCTCATTATGCAATCAATATTCTGACGTATTCTATTTTTCCGATGATAAACTTACATTCACCAACGAAATCAAACATCATATTAGAGTTTCAGATGAAACTCCTGTCCACACAAAACCATACCGTTACCCATATTGTCACAAACAAGAAGTCCAAAAACAAATTTCCAAATTACTCGATGATGGTATCATTCGACCTTCTTTCAGCCCATGGAGCTCACCTATTTGGATTGTACCCAAGAAGCTGGACGCTTCTGGCAACCGCAAATGGCGTATGGTCGTAGATTATAGAAAAGTTAATGAAAAAACCATTTCTGACCGTTACCCACTTCCAAACATCACAGATATCCTTGACAAACTAGGACGTTGTCAATATTTCACTACGTTAGACCTCGCTTCAGGATTTCATCAAATCGAAATGCATCCTGACAGTATCGAAAAAACGGCTTTCACCGTTGAAAACGGACACTATGAGTACACCCGCATGCCCTTTGGTCTAAAGAATGCCCCGTCCACTTTCCAACGAGTCATGGACAATATTCTTAAAAATCTCCAAAATAAAATCTGTTTCGTTTATATGGACGATGTGATAATCTTTAGTACTTCCCTTCAAGAACACATCCAAAATTTAGAACTTATCTTTAAAACTTTCCAAAAAGCCAACCTCAAAATTCAACTCGATAAATCTGAATTCCTTTGTAGAGAAGTTGAATTCCTTGGTCATGTCATCACTCCAGAAGGTATTAAACCCAATCAAAAGAAAATTGAAGCTATTAAAAAATTTCCAATACCCAAAACTCATAAAGAAATTAAGTCTTTCCTTGGTCTGCTAGGTTATTATAGAAAATTCATTCCAGGCTTCGCTCGTATTACCAAACCACTAACGTCTTGTTTGAAAAAAGATGCCAAAATCATCCTTACCCCCGAGTACAAAGAATGCGTACAAAAATGCAGAGACTTGCTTTGCAATGATCCTGTCCTTGCTTATCCCGATTATGAAAAAACATTTACCCTCACTACAGATGCTAGCAATTTTGCTATAGGCGCTATTTTATCACAAGATGGTCACCCAATAAGTTACTATTCTCGTACCCTAAATCCAGCTGAGTGTAACTACTCAACTATTGAAAAAGAGCTTTTAGCTATTGTTGATGCCACCAAACATTTTAGACCATATCTCTTTGGAACGAAATTTATTATCGAAACCGATCATCAACCTTTGCAATGGTTGTTCAATCTCAAAGATCCCCATTCTCGTTTAGCTCGATGGAGACTCAAACTCATGGAGTATGATTTCGAAATTAAATATAAAAAAGGTAAACACAATCCCGCTGATCCACTCTTTAGAATCAGAATTGACGATTTGAACGCTATAGAAAATGAAAACACCGCCCAAGATCAACCAGTCCTAATACACATCCCCGAATTAGACGACCTAGACACACTTTCAATGAATGCTCAACTAGGCAACCCCGAAGAATTGGACCAATTTATCTCCGAAATATTAGGAAATGAAAGTCAAGATGTCACCACTGAAAATAATCTCCCGACACAAACTGAACCCGTGAAAACTATACAAGACTCAGACAATCAGACTACCCATACATCTCATGAAAATCCACTTTTTACTATGGAATATACCCCTAAGTCATTAAATTCTTATAGATACCAATATATAATTTCAGAAAATGATCGTAATATTAGTCATATTTGTTCTTACGAAAAAGTATTTGATAACCATTACAGATGGACCATAAGTCTTAAAAGTCGATCATCTGACCATGATGTTTTCAAATTTCTTATTCAATGGATTAAAAATATAAGTAACCATACACCTTGCTTTTATTTTTCTGATCAAAATGTTGAAACAAAAATTATTCGCGTACTTCAAAAATATTATTCAAATTCCGTAAAAATGGTAATTAGCCGCGAAAAAGTCGAAGATATTCCTAGTGAACAAAGACAACAACACATAATTAAATATATGCACGAAGGAAAAACAGTGCACCGCGGACAAAACGAAACTATTAAAGCCATTCGAAAAAGATATTACTGGCCTAATTTAGGACAACATGTAGTTAAATACATTAACACTTGCGAAACTTGCCAAACTTGTAAATAGGACAGAAAACCTCAACATCCAAAATTTCAAATCACACCTACACCGGAAAAACCTATGGAAACATTACATATTGACACATTCCACTTTGACCATAAACAATTTCTAACAGTCATTGACCCTTTTTCAAAAATTGGACAAGCTTATCCTCTAGAAGCTAAAACAGGTATGTTAATTCAAAAGAATATACTCCTTTTCATTCAACACTATGGTTTACCACATAAAATTATTCTTGACTGTGGTAAAGAATTCAATAATGTCATGATCCAAGATTTTTGTCATTTACACAAAATTAAATTACATTTTACTTCCATTCAAGGTCATACATCAAACGCACCTGTTGAAAGGTTCCACTCGACATTAGTAGAATCACTCCGTTGCCTTAAACATGAAAACCCTAATGCCCCTATCGATTATTTGATGCAAATCGCCGTCTTAGGTTATAACAATTCGATCCACACAAATTTAAAACATACCCCTTTCGAAGTTCTTTTTGGTCATCTTGACAAACCATCTCCCTTCGAACTCTCCGAAGATGTAATCATTTCAGATTACATACAACAACATAAAGACCTAACAAAAGAATTGTATAAGAACATTCGTGACAACTTAGAAAAAACAAAAAGTAAACAAATTTCTAACCTGAATGAAAAACGTGACGAACCAGAAATAGTTCAACCAAATGAAACTGTCTTAGTTAAAACCAACCAAGCCGAATTTAACAAGGCTAAACCTCGTTTTCTAAAAACTAAAGCTATTCAAGACGAAGGCCCCGTTCTTTTAACAAAGCGTGGCAAAATTCATAAAAGTATTGTCAAACGAAAACGCAAAATTCCTTCATTAACGAAGAAAATCTCTTTACAGGCTGAGACATCACCTGACAGTAACAACACTGAACCACAGCCTTCAACGTCATGAACACAACAAACTGATAATATCCCTTCAACGTCACAGACACAACAAATTGACTATGACAGAGAAATACCGCGAACAGAAATCTCACTTTCGACTAGTACACCTAGTCCTCCCCATGCTTCTCGTCCTGTTACAAGATCATGTACACGCTCTAAAAACAAGAAAACTAACTAATCCCATATACTTTCTTAGACTTTCCAAACAGACCAGATTAATAAATTCTTACCACACCTTCATTCATTCGATTGATTACAATACATTATCAACCAGTTTAAATCAACTAAACCATCAAATTGACTTAAAGAGAAAATATTGTTCTAAAAACAAAAATCGTATCGAACAACTTGACACTTTGTATAATTTAACAAATCAAAGACTAATCAACTTACAAAATCACGATATTAAAGTTAAACGAGGATTGATCAATGGTATAGGAACTATCCAAAAATTTCTTTTTGGCACAGCCGATGCTGATGACATTGAACAAATTAATAATCAAATAACAATTCTTAAGAAAAATCAAAATAATCTAGCCACTCAACTAAATTTACACACATCCCTTATGGATTCATTAGCACTAAGACTTAATCAAACATTAACAATAATAAATAATAATACTGAGAAAATTAACCAAGACATGGATTTATTAGAAAACCTAATTGTTGATGTAAACTGTCACCAACTCATGACACAATTAAGTCAAAATTTAAATTTCCTCTTAAATTTTATTGATAATATAGAAAATGCGATTATTGCCTCACATGCTAATCTTCTCCATAACTTTTTCTTATCAAATACAGAAGTTCGCTATATCCTTAAACAAACGAAAGAACTGTACACTGAGAGTGAGCTCATCCATTTAAAGGACATACAATCTTATTATCAACTTTTTCATGTAAAAACTATAACAAAAAATAATCAATTGATAATCAAAATTATTGTACCAACTTTTCAAAGAGACACCTTTCAAAGTTACCACCTGGTCCCTATTCCTATAAGAAACATCTCTCTTATACCACCCTTACCTTACCTGGTATTGAGCTCTACAAATCTCCACCTTTGGAAAGAGCAGCCATGTCCAACCCTCGAGGACAACAGTATTTGCAATGGTTTACCTACCTATTGGAATGACCACTGCTATCAAAACATTCTGCTAGGCCAACAGCCTTCAAATTGTACTTATGTTCGAGTTTCCAGCATATCGTCCACTGTCTTGCAAGTTGCCAAAGACAAAATCTTAGTCTTCCCAGATGAACCGACAATAGCCAGCTCATCGTGTGACAAAGATCAAATCATTAAATTGGATCAACCCACCGAAATTCAACTAGAGGCATCCTGTCCAGCAACCATCAATGGATACCGTTACTACTACGACGAATCCCAGCTAGACGGAATCAGCCCCCATTTACCCGAATTCGACATAGAAACAGAGCCACACCTCCCTGCGATACATCTCTCGCAGATACCCTTGGAAAAGATAAGGAATTTACACGAGACCCTAAGTGCTCTTGAAACAGTGACACTTGAGAACTCTAATGATCACAATTATCACATATACATATTATATATTATTATTATTATTGTTATTATCTTTGTTGTAGTGTATATTTTTCGAAAACCATTATTGATAATTTTTAAATCATGTTGGAAACAAAAATCAACAGCTAAAATCATTTTTGACGAGACTCCAGGTCAGCCTTCTGCCAACCCTACGTCTCTTATTTAAGGAGGGAGGAGTAATAGCCTATGATTCATTTCCGTTCATATTTTATTTTTGATAAGAATTGAGTCACCGGCATTACACATAACGTAATGCCGCCATGAGTAATCCTATCATAATAATAATGGTTTTCCATAGTTAGCATTTATTTAATTATAAATTAAATCTGCACTCTTTCTAAGCAGATACAATTATTCCAGTCGGATTTAGAGTCAGATCGCTGTTAGTTTCGTACAAAATAAAAAGTTTTTGTGAACCTGTAGTTATTCTTCAAACAACGTTTCTCCCGAAACATCATTCTCGTGATATCGCGTCGTGTTTTTATTTTGTTTTAAGAATGCCTAGAAGTTGTAAAAATACATCAAATATATTTCGTAAATATGCCATGCCATATGCATATTACATTGCATTTATGACATTATGCCATAAATATGTCATAAATGTAAAATACACCAAATATATTTTGTAAAAAAAAAAACAATATGTAAAAGCTATAGATAAAAATCGGAATTGTTTAAGTACTTATGTGGCAAATATCCAGCTCTTTCTGAAGCAAAATTAAAGGAAAACATTTTCGTAGGACCACAAATAAAAAAAATAATGCAGGACCAACAGTTTGAAGAAAAAATGACAGAAATTGAAAAAGAAACTTGGATATGGATATGCTATAAGAATGTAACAGAAATTTGTTTAAGAAATTATAAATTTCCGTAGTATGAGGAACATGTCAACAAAATGCAGCTTGGTTGTAATATGAGCAAAAAAATTCATCTTTTGCATGCCCATCTGGACTAGTTTCCAGAAAATCTTGTTGCTATTAGTGAGGAGCAAAGTGAATGGTTCCATCAAGTCATAAATGAGGTAGAAAGGAGGTACCAGGGTCGATGGGATGTGGCGATGATGGCAGATTACTACTGGATGCTGAAAAGAGAACATCCAACGAATGATTACACAAGAAAAACTACAAAACGAAGTTTTTTTGTTAAAAAGGGAGAGATTTTCAAAGAAAAAAAGAAATTAGAGACTCAAAAGTACTTGTGTTGATGCTTTTTACTATGTTTTTAATGTTTATTAAATATAATCTTTATTAAAATGTAATTTTTTCTTTAGTTTTTTATTTATTTTGATTATTCAGTTGATCAAAAACCTTACGTGGGAGGAAAAAAGCGGAAGGTAGATACCAAATCAGCGTAAATAACTCACTTATAATCATTTATCAAACCCAAATCAACTTTCAAATTATCAAAATTTGTAAGCCTGTGTAATTATTGTGTAGCCAAACAATCACACTAACCAAGTAACGCAAAGACAATACCAAATGTTATAAAAAGTAGAGATTCTCAAAGAAGTCACCTCAAGTCATAAAAAAATAACAAAATTTAGAAACAGCAAAAAGTAGAATTTTCAAAAAAATTGCTACAACCAGTGTCGGAATGAAAAAATGGAAACAACTGTTATGTAACTTGTCATAACATTTTATGAAGCATACGTAAAAAATATGTTCTCTTAAATGGCACCATCAGATGTGTATTGCCATTTAGAAAAACTGTCGATGACGTCATAGTTTCGAGAATTATTACATCAAAAGAATATACGTATGTCAAAAAATACGCATCTAAAAAAATCTAGAAGTATAATTTCAATTATAGACGTTTAGTCTATAATTAAAACACTACTCCCCGAACCTATCAAATTGCGATAAGGCGAATAAACAATTATCTAAAGATTTTACTTTCGTATTAAATTTTTTAAATATTTTCATGTAATCTACAAACAGAAGTGTATGAATTTAATAATTAGTGACATCGCCAAGAAATAACAAAAATAAGAGGGATCCAAGATTAGACCCTCGAAGGACTTCCGAAGCAGTTATATATTTATTTAACTTAAAATCGTTGTATGCAACAACTTGAGATCTATTGTTTCGGTACGCCGAGAAACAATTTAAAAGAAGTTAAGAAAATCCAAAATTCGTCAATTTTGAAATAGGATGGCATGATCAATAGTGTCAATTGCCTTAAACAAATTTATGTACATCTACCTGCTCCAATGATTCTATTGCTTCAATTATGTTCATTATTGGGAAAGACGGTGTTCAGGGAATCAACATAGTTTAAAATGTTTGGGTACACAGAAATCGATTTTCTTCACCTAAATCCTGAGGAGGCTGTGGAGGGGAAGGTTACTCTTAAAAACAAGGACAAACACACCCACGCTCAGGGAGAGGTGCCAGATTCCGCTCGTTAGGACTTGAACCCAAGCATACAATGACACCTCAATACTGAGCTCAGTCCACCCCGGACTACTGTATGACACAGGTCACGGATAGGTCACAGCAACCTCTATAGGAGAATATGATAGTTCGCCTATCCACGTAGTGACCACGGAGCAGCGTGCTGCACATTTATAGCTCTTGCGTCGGAACTGACAGAGGGCCCATCGTATTCTCTTCAATTCGCGAATAATTTGGTGGCGCAAGTTAAATTTGGGCCGAGCAGGTTTGATTTTAAAAAAATGATTTTAATTTACAAAAAATTATGCCCCAATTTAACATAAGACTCTAATTGTTATTACAAAGGTATGTATTGATTTATTAACTACGAACTAACTAGAACAATAGCAAGCACTTCTATTTATAATGTATACAATGCAAAGCTTGCATTTATTTATATAGGGAAATATACAGTGTGGTTTCTATAATTCGTGCCATCATGATGGGGCCATATTGACCTAGTATTTAGGCTAAACCTGGTTTAGCCTAAATACTTTCTTTAGAATCCTTTGGTAGTAGGTTGAAGCTACTTTATTTAGAATCCTGGTTGGATTCTAAAGAAAGTAGCTTCAACCAGTGTCAGAATGAAAAAATGGAAATACATATGTACTATTAAAAATTGAATTAATAAATTTCACATTTGTTATGTAATCTACTACAAAATTTGACGTGCCATATGGAAAAAATGTGTTTCCTTAAATGTTACCATCAGATAAGGGTGTTTTAATTGAAACCATTTAATTAAGTATGATAATAAAAAAGTATCTTTGGCAACATAACAGTGATATAATAAATACATACGTATACCAAAAAAGTGAATTTAAAACTAAAATTGACTTGTCCGAGGATTTTTTCCTACTTATTCGGTAATCATTTTATTGCAATTCTCCCAACCTTGACATGTTCGCTCTGGTCACTATTTAAACTAGTAACCTATTTAAATACTTATACAGTGCTATTCAAAAGTCCCCTCCCCCCCTCTTATCTTTGGAACGATTATACATAAACTAGTGAAATTTGGTAACTGAATATTAAGGGTTGTAAACTTCCCTACTAGTGATGATAGATGATGTATGCGTCAAAGATGACGTCACAAGGTCATTGTAACCAATAATTTTAAATGGAACCCTATGGCAAGCGACACTTTTAAAAGGTATCGAAAAAACCTATTCAATGATACCAATATTGTGTTTACGGCAGTTTTGACAACTGGCTTTCAAAAACCGCAAAGCTGTGATGAATTATATCAGTTAATAATAAAATTTAAAATTCAAGCTCCGCCACTGGATAGTTGGATAGTAAATAATCTGACGTTTTTGCAAGTCTGCCCAATGTGATGTTTTTTTAGCTGTCAAAGTTTTTATACATTTAATAATTTGTGTATTGTTTATCGAATGTTTAACTGTTTTAGTACCTTGTGGTAATTTTAAAATATTTGTACATTCAATAATTTGTTAAACTGTTGTGAGCTGAACGTTCAAGTGCTTCAAGGAGAGAAATGGTACGGGTTTTAGGTGATAAAGTAGCAGCGATCCTAATACTTGGTGAAACTGGAGAAAATATTCATGCAGCAGAACGTATTTTTAATGAAAGGTTTCCCGATCGCCCAGTTTCGAGGACTTATTTGAGAGAGCTTCTTCGTAAGTTTAAAACAACGGGTAGTATTAATGATGCAAAACGATCTGGCAGACCACAAATTTCTGATGAGAAAAAAATTGATATACTAGTTACGTTCCACCTTTACATAAGAGAATACCTAAGTCAGCATTTATCCCCAACCACTGTAGTAGATAAGCTAGCATTGTAACTATAGGCTTTAGTAATAATCTAGTTAGTCTTGCTGTATTAATCTTCCAGTGCGGTCAATAAAAGTTTTTAAAAAAGTCTCTCGTTTATTTGCAAAACGTAACTGGCGCAGCCGGTAGGATTTTCCGAAGTGTAAAGTTTTCATTTTGAGATTTATACTTGTGATTTTAATCCTTAATCGGAAAAACGAACACGGTGGGTGAATTGAGTAGCCTACAAAACACACGATTGCAGGTGAATTGAGTAGCTTGCGGAAGACATCGTTGGATTCTGGCCATCGTGGTTTGGAGCAGATTTACCCTGCAGTTTTCAGCGAGGATTCCGGAGAACCGAAGAATTGTCCATCGAGGATCGGAGCAGATTTATCCTGCGATTCTTCATTGGCCGACGGAAAAGCAAGACACGAGACTCCCAGCAGCCTCCTGGTTATAGGCATAGATTATAAGAAACAAAGCGACGAAGTCCGCAACAGAACAGAGGGATGAACTTAATTTTTCTACTAATGTAAGTCGTTTTAATTCAAAAGAATTTGCTATTTCTCGTTATTTGAATTTTACAATTATATACTCATATGTGTTAGAATTAAGATTGTATTTACTCGTATTTTAACTAAATAGTACTGTAACAAATATTAATTTCATAATTTCTCTTAATTATTTACAAACATATATAAATGTTATAAAAATAAATTCATTTAAAATTTACTATTTAAAACTAAGTTACAGAACTATTTAAAACACTAATATTAAGAAATTTATTGGAAGCTGGAGGAAATTCTCAGTACACTTTCAAATCTGAGCATAGATTCAAATTCAGACACAGAAAATTTACTTTCTCCAACAAATTCAAATTTATATCTGAACACTATGCCAGAAACAAATTATTCACTTTTACGTTACCAAGCTGACAATATTCCAAAGTTTGATGGAAACCCAAAATTATTGCAAAGATTTATTACTGCATCAGAAAACTTAATCAGAGCATTTCAGGATAGTACTAATGCAAACGCACCAATAAACATTTGTTTAATTGATACAATATTTTCTAAATTTAGCGGTAGAGCAGCTGATCTAATCTGCCCCAGACAAGAACTTAATTCTTGGGAGTTAGTAAAAAGTACACTAGTTAGTACATTTGCCGATCAAAGAAATATTGATTGTCTAGTTCAGGATCTATTAACTTTAAAGCCAAGTAAAAACGAATCACTAATTGATTATGGCAGTAGAATGCAAGATGTTAGGAGTTTATTATTTGCAAAATTAAATCAAGTGGATGAACCACAAGAAGTAAGGTTAATAAAAATTGAAAATTATAATTCGCTTGCCTTAAAAACGTACATAAGTAATTTACCGTATCACATGCAATTAGTTGTAAGACTAAGAAATCCAAAAAACTTAGAACAAGCAATAAGCTATATCGTGGAAGAACAAAATTTTATCCAATTTAAAAATAGAAACCAAAATGCCAATCCAACCATAAATAATAATAGGCCGACACCAACTAGACTGACCCCGACAAACAATTTCCCTCAAGGACCATTCAATAATAATAACTTCTCAAATTACCAATCTCAATACCAACGGAATAATCCAATGCAAAGACCCCCACAAAATTTCAATTACGAATCCCAATTTAGACCCTTACAATATCAAAATAACAATAATTTTTCACAAAACCAATACAGGCAGAATCCGAATACTTTTCAAAATAATAATGCCCATAATTCGGCATTCCAAAAACAACCGACGAATGTATTTAAACCACAATCCCATACAAATAAATTTATGACAAAACCCACGCCAATGGATACCACATCAGGTAATACGCATATATTCTCAAAAAATATCTCTAAACTGCATAATCAACAGTTAAACGAGAATTATTCAAACGTCCGAGATTCTACGAACGAAATCTCACAGCCAGATATAAATTATAATGATAACGGATATAATGAGGTATCTTATAATGAAATATATAATAACATAGACATAGATTATGATGGAACTAAATATATACATCCAGATAGCACTTCATATGGGTACGATGACACGACCGTTCATTTAATCCACACGTGTTCCAATGCAGACGAACATAATGCAAGCGCGCGAAACAACAATTTTACCCAATGTTTATCACATGGAAATTTTCAGGAAATCTCATTCCAGCAACCACCGACGTAGCACAATTACACAACTATAACCATTTATTACCATACATTATCATACCGTCCTTAAACGCAAAATTTCTTATAGATACAGGTAGTACCAGAAGTTTCATTAATCCAAAATTAGCATATCATTATTTTTCAGATTTAATCGAAACAAAAACTTTTGAAGTTAAGACAGTTCACGGTTCATCGATTCACGATGAAATTTTAAGAATTTTATTACTAATCGATTTTAAAATAGAGCAATGTCACACCTTTTACTTATTTAATTTTTCAGAACATTTTGATGGACTTATTGGTCTAGATTTTATACAGGAATTTGAAGCAATTATCAACCTTAAAACAAAACACTTAGTACTACCTACGGTTAAAATTCCAATTCACTTAGAAAATACTATAGAAATTTCTCCCAGAAATGTTAACATCAATGTCACGTCAGAACAACCATATTCAGTAACAATACCACCTAAAACTGAACAAATAGTAGCTTTACCTACTTATCAACAGTCAGGACACGCTATTGTTCCTTATACGAAATTTAACGAGTTAGAAATGCCTGAAGCATTAGTAAATGTAATTGATAATTTCTTTTTAACAACTCTAACAAATGAAACTGACAGAGAAATTACTTTCACTTTATTAGAGCCTTTGGATACTGAAACAGTAGACACTGACGAACTAAATTTTATGGAAATCGAAAATGAAAAATCTCCTAGAATTAATAAAAGTATAGATAACATTTATAAAGAAAATTTAAAAAACTTAAGACTAAAACATTGTAACCAAGAAGAGTATAATTTAATTAGAAAGCTTTGCTACAAATATCGAGATATATTTCATTCAGAAAATGTCCCTTTGAGCTTCACAAATCAAGTCAAACATGAAATAAACTTAACAAACGATAGACCAATCTTTGTCAAATCATATAGATATCCCCAAATTCATAAACAAGAAGTAAATTCCCAAATTAATCAAATGTTAAAATCAAATATTATTCGAAATTCAAATTCCCCATACAATAGCCCAATTTGGATTGTTCCAAAGAAGCTAGATGCCTCGGGAAAGGCGAAGTATAGATTAGTGATAGATTATCGAAAGTTGAATGAACAGACGATCGACGATCGATTTCCGATACCTAACATCAATGACATTTTAGACAAACTAGGTAAATGTAACTATTTCTCTACCTTGGACTTAGCTAGTGGTTATCACCAAATAGAAATGCGAACAGAAGATATACAGAAGACAGGCTTCTCAACAGACACAGGACATTACGAATTTAAACGAATGCCTTTTGGGCTCAAAAATGCCCCCAGTACTTTTCAACGGTTAATGAATAATATTTTACGCGGACTACAAAATGAAATTTGCGCGGTGTATCTTGATGATATAATTATATTTTCGACAAGCCTAGAAGAACATATATCCAATTTAGAAAAAGTTTTCCAAAGAATACGTGATAGTAACATGAAGGTACAATTAGACAAGTCTGAATTTCTAAAACAGAATATAAACTATTTAGGTCATGTAATAACCCCGAATGGTATTAAACCAAACCCGGATAAAATTTCAGCTGTCAAAAACTTTCCAATTCCCAGAAACCAGAAAGAAATAAAATCATTTTTAGGTTTAGCTGGATACTATAGAAAATTTATTAAAGATTTTGCCAAAATAGCAAAACCGTTAACCGTATGTTTAAAAAAAGGGAATTACCGTAATTCATTCAAAAGAATTTATTGAGTCCTTTAACCATTTAAAAAATTGTTTAATCAATGCACCCGTACTACAGTACCCTGATTTTTCGAAACCCTTTGTCCTTACCACAGATGCTTCGAATTACGCCCTTGGAGCTGTTCTTTCACAAGGAACACCCCCTAACGACAAACTACTTTCTTATATATCACGAACTTTAAATACACATGAACAAAATTACTCAACGATAGAAAAAGAATTACTTTCTATTGTTTGGGCATGTAAAATGTTTAGACCATATTTATTCGGAAGAAAGTTCTTAATCTATACAGACCACCGACCCCTTGTTTGGCTATTTAACATAAAAGAACCAAATTCTAAATTAATAAGATGGAGACTCAAACTAGAAGAATACAACTATGAGATTATATATAAAAATGGTAAACAAAATACTAATGCTGACGCTTTAAGTCGTATCCGCTTAAATGCTAATGAAACACAATCAATCGTGAATGAACCCGGTGAAATAAACCAAGAAATTTTAGACTACCTGCGTAACATGGCAGAAAACCCCATACAGAATTCGGAATCAAATGATCAATTAAATAAGATACAATATAACGAACAACCTTGTATAAATGACCCGCCTAATATATCAAATGATCCACCTCGTATAAACGTAATACAAGACGTAAGACTTGACATTAATGAAAATAGACCAGACCAGCTTGTAGAAACAGCACATACAACAGAAAACACCGAAAACATAGGCATACCAATTCTAGACGAAATTATCAATAATAAACCATTCCAATTAATAATCGAAAATAATGTACACCCCACTTTAGATATATCACAAATAACGATAGACGGAAATATTATCAAAAATGTAAAAATTTCAAAACATAACCCAAACTCCATAATAGAACTTCTAAGAGATCACACGAATCCTAGCAAAACAATTTTCGTATTTTTTAAAGACAAAGAACTCATACCTATATTCGTTCATACATACACTCAAAACTTCGAAAACTTAAAAATTATAATGTGCACCAAAATAGTTAATAATGTTATTAGTAAGGAAGATCGAATATTGATGATCAAACATCAACATGAGAGTAAAACCAATCATCGGGGAATTAAAGAAACACTAGACAAACTAAAAGATAACTATTATTGGAAATCAATGAAAATTGATGTAACCAATTATATCAATAATTGAGCAATTTGTCAAAAAGCCAAATATTCAAGAATCGTCCCATATGTACCACTAGTCTTAACCGAAACACCCTCGAAACCATTCCAAATTTTGCATATCGACATGTTTATGTTTGAAAACCAGAGCTTTCTAACGATCATTGATAAATTCTCAAAATTAGGTCAAGCGTACCCTTGTCCAAGAAATGCAATCACTATACAAGAAAAACTAATAAATTACTTTTCATTTTATGGCGTACCCGAAACTATTATCGCTGATAACGGAGCCGAATTTAAGAATCATGTTTTAAATGAACTTTTAAAATCTCAAAAGATTCAAGTCCATTTTACCACGCCTAGGCATCACGAATCAAATTCCCCTGTAGAAAGATTTCATTCGACACTTATAGAACATTTGAGAATTCTAAAGAATATAGACCCTGCAATGTCAGTAATAAACCTGATGCCATATGCGATCTTAGCGTATAATAGTAGCATTCATTCATCTACTCACTTTACACCTCACGAATTGACCTTCGGTCATACCAAATCCCGAGACCCATTAGATCTAGTAAGCGCAACATTTTACTCAGATTATATTTCAGCACACCAAGATAAAGTAAAAGCCCTATACCGGGAAATCGAAATAAAAAATAAAGACGAAAAGCAAAAAATTATAGACAAACGTAATAAACAAGGCACGGAACAAAATGAATTTCACGTAAATCAACAAGTATATAAAAAAGCACCAGAAAGGTCCGCCAAAAGTAAAAATAAATTTTTAGGCCCTTATGTGATTACAGAAATGTTAGAAAATAATAAAGTAAAAATAAAAAATTCTCAAAATAATAAAACCGAAACAGTACACGTAAAAGAACTAAAGAAACCTCATATTTCAGATGGGCATCCGGAATAACCCTTATGACAACAGAAATCATTAAAATTGATAACAACCCTGGACTACTACCCTTACAACTTGGACAGACCCAAATTAGCAATGACTACTGGACTTATGCACAAATTTTTAACGTAGAACCTATTATACATGAATTTGCCAAAATTAAATCAAAATATAACAATTTACGAAACTCATTAGAATCTAAAGATTATTATAAAAAAGAATATTACAATTCATATAACCTAATCACTAATTGGGAAAATAAAATAATCGAACAAATAACGCAAATTAACCCAACATACAAGAATCAACCTAGACGTAAGAGAGGACTAATAAATGCCTTAGGGTCCATTATTAAAGTGATCACAGGAAATTTAGATAGTGAAGATGCGGAAAACATTAACAAACAAATCAATCATTTACAAGAAAATCAATATAAATTCAAATCAATATTAAAAGATCAAATCACCTTGCTAAACTCATCAATTAATAATTTCAACGAAATCGCAAAAAATATAAGTCATAATCAATTAATACTTGATTCTAGAATAATACAAATAGAAACAATAATACGAAATATTACCCTTGCCGAAAACTATATCTATCAATATTTCTTAACCCACACAATTTTGAATCAAATAACATTGACGTACCAAACGATTTATAATGTCTTGGAAAAGATAGGAATAGCTATCACATTCGCTAAATTAAATACTCTACATAATGCTATTGTCGACCCAATTCAATTACTGCAGGAAATAAAAAGTACTGAAAATTACCTGACAGAAACTAAATTACCATTTGAACCTGAAATTAAGAATATTTTAAAATTTGAAAATATTGTAAACATAAAAGGATATTCGACGGATTTTACAATTGTCTTTCTATTAGAAATTCCTCTGGTAGAACCACAAATGTATCAATATTTCCAATTATATTCGCTACCAATGAAAATAGATAATAAATTTCAAATCATTTTACCCAAATCAAAATTCACAGCAATAAACCATGAAAGGTATATATTAATGGATGAACCCTGTATACTAGTTACTGAAAACGAATACTTATGTAATCACGTTAATACGGTACACATGCATCAAAATCTACCATGCGAAATAAGCCTTATATCATTTAAGAAAAATCATGACGACTGTTTTCCTATCACTATTGATATTAAAGAAATTCAAATTCAAAAAATCACATCAAATAAATGGATATTAGTAATCCCTTCTGAAAATATAATAACTGAAACCTGTAATAAACTAATTAGGAAATTTCAATTGATAGGAACATATATTATAAACCTTGAAAAATATTGTGAATTATCAATAGATAATCACATTCTTAAAACCCATAATACCAAATCACTAGTACGAAAATTCGATTTACCTAGATTGAATTTAACATTGTCAAAAAGTTACCAGATTAACTATAACCCAGGGCCATTGAGTTTAAATGCAGTAAACATGCACAAATTATTACAAAACCAAAAAGAATTAAACAACCAACAAAATAAATTAAATAAGTTAGACACGTCAATTATTATAACCAATATTAGCTTTTGGACCATAATTTTATATATTATTGTTATTTGTGTAATAGTGTACTTTAGTTATAAAATTATTAGAAATAAGTATTTAGCGAAGAAGACAAAAAGGAATCCAGAAAGTCCAAAAATTATTATATAACAGAATCATCGGGGATGATTCCATCTAGGGTTGGAGGAGTTACGTTCCACCTTTCATAAGAGAATACCTAAGTCAGCATTTATCCCCAACCACTGTAGTAGATAAGCTAGCATTGTAACTATAGGCTTTAGTAATAATCTAGTTAGTCTTGCTGTATTAATCTTCCAGTGCGGTCAATAAAAGTTTTTAAAAAGTCTCTCGTTTATTTGCAAAACGTAACTTACTGGCAGAAGTAATAGTAAATCCTACTTCTTCAACAACTCAAGTTGCATCAACCTGTGAAGTCAGTCAAAGTACAGTGCACAGGGTGTTAAAAAAAAAACAAATTTTACCCATACAAATTAAAAATGGTTCATCAACTCTCAGACGACGATCCAGGCCGAAGACTGCAATTTTGTGAAAATATGGAGACTAAAAGTAACCAACAGCCAGACTATGTCAAAACGATTTGTTTTAGTGACGAAAGTACTTTCTATCTAAATGGAAATGTAAATACACAAAACGTGAGATATTGGAGTGACGCAAATCCTCACATGTTTCGTGAAACACATACTCAGTATCCCGAGATCAATGTTTGAGCAGGTATACTGGGAAACCACATCGTTGGGCCTGTTTTTTTAAATACCAACTTAACCGGTGAGGTGTATCTGCAGATGTTGCAAAATGCAATAGAACCGTTAATCCTTGAAATTTTGGAAGATAATCAAGATGAATTCGACATTTTGGAAATAACATTCCAACAGGATGGTGCTCCTCCACGCTATTACGGTGCAGTAAGACGGTATTTGGATGAAGAATATCCTGGTAGATGGATTGGACGACGAGGTTCAATGGAATGGCCGCCTCGATCACCGGACCTCACACCTTTAGATTTTTTTCTGTGGGGGTATCTTAAATCGAAGGTTTACGTCACTCAGCCTGACAATATTGATGTTTTAAAACAACGTATTGTTACAGAATGTAGGGCTATTTCCGCAGACACATTTGAAAAAGTACGAGAAGAGTTTCGCAATAGGATGTTTTACTATCAGGAAGTAGATGGAGCTCACTTCGAACAATTACTATAAGTAGGTACTAATTCTTGAATCTGTAATTAAAATTGTTATCCAAGTTTACTTTTCAAAAAATAAAACCCGCCACAGGTAGGATTCGACATTTGTCCCGGATCGGAACCGAACGACATACAGCTGTTTCGAACTTGTTAGTTCTCATTAGTGCCGTACACGGTCCGCCGATTCAGGACAAATTCCGAATGAACTTTATGGCGTATACATCTTTATCGATACGATCTCTGTCAGTAACGTATAAGTCGGAAATCGAGAAAGGAACCACCAAGCCGCCAAGCGGTTATCAAAGTAGTTCCCGAATAGCAAAGCTATTACATAATCGCTCTAGGAAACAACTACTCCTCGGGCTAAAGCCCCGCCAGGCATAGAATTATACCCAGAAGCGATCCTCGACCCCTTTCTCGTGTTTCTGCACGATCAGATAAGGTTTCAAAAAATAAAACCCGCCACAGGTAGGATTCGACATTTGTCCCGGATCGGAACCGAACGACATACAGCTGTTTCGAACTTGTTAGTTCTCATCAGTGCTGTACATGGTACGCCGATTCAGGACAAATGCCGAATGAACTTTATGGCGGCTTATATGTTACTGACAGAGATCGTAAGAGATCGACAATAACTGTCAAAGTAACGCAAAAACAATAAAAAGACACGTGGGGATAAAACACTTACCGACAAAATTTCCAGAATGGGCAAATGCAACGCTCATTACCCACGCAGATCTTAAAGGTATAATTTGCATTTTATTTCCGGTATAAGTGTCCCATATTATAAGTTTTCCATCAAGCGAGCCTGTTACACAGTGCCGACTGTCTCCACTGTAATGCACCGAATTAACTTTATTTAAATGCCCCTTCATTAGTTTCCTTGTTATAATCTTTACTTTTGGAGCAGAAGCCACTTCATCACAAGCACTCTCAAGTGTTACATCTTGCTGCTTCTTCTGTTCTTCCTAAAAATTTATTTGTCGGTTTATGTATTAATATTACCAATATTAACGTCCAACTAATTAAATATTTGAAATATACTTCTCAAAGCATACAATTTTGTGATTTATCTAATTATATCTATATCAGATACTAATAAAAAAAGAATTGTTCAGGGACAATATTTTTGTGAAAAGAAAATAATAAAAACATAATCAACAGTAAAATTGTATAAGCTAGAAAATAACAACGTTATATATCTTTTGTATGTCTTTTTTATACTTACTATATAATATACTATTATAAATATCAAAAATATACTATTTTTTTAGAAGCAGTTACTGTTTATTTTTCTCTTTGATAAATATTATTATTTTTTGTGTAATTATCTCTTACCATGTTGTAAAAAAACTAGCATATTTTTTCCTTGACGTCGTTTGTCGTTGCCCAATAATTTACAATAATAGTCTTTATTATTTAAATTATTTGACAATAATTAATTATAGTAGTGCAATTGGAAAATATGATACAGTAAAGTAAAAAAAAAACTATAGTTACATTCTCATTACTAAACAATACTAATCGATAATAATGCCTAGTTAGTGTTCTTGTAATTGTGCTTGTGTTCATTATGTTAAAACTGATGCATGTTTGATTCCTTTATAACCAGGTTACTAAATACATTGTAGGTATAGGTATTGAGGAAATATTCTATATATTTGCATTGCTATGTGACGATTTAGAGTAAGTAATGAAAACGTTTTAGATCATACATTACATTTAAGAATTAAATACAGGGGCTTGTTAAGACTTGTTGCTTAGTTTTAATAAATCTATGTATTGAAGTAAACACCGCTGTTTATTTCACAACCCTCAAGGCAACAACAAAGATGTGGTACAACAGTATGCCCTAGTGATACGAAACAAGATCACGATCAAAAACAGGGCTTCTATAGTTACCCATTATAGGTTCCCGACAGGCAGTTTATGTCCCACATGTAATGTATGATCTGAAATTTCTTCATTAGTTAATCTCTATGTATTACCTCGTCTACCTTTACGTACGTTTGATGTAATTATTAATTACGCACCGACGGGCAACCCGCAAATAAAACCATAATGATTATTTAATTAATAATCAATAGGCATTCAAGCTATATAGACGATGGATTAATATAGTTGCAGAAAGCGATTGAGTGCAGAAAGACCCAGCGGCAACTCAAGGGTGGCTATCTACCGGTGCAAATAGCCAGCACGATGTGCTCGACGGCGCTATTGCAACGTAGACCAAAATTGCCAGCTCAACATATAATACCCCGGCCTAAGGGCTGATCCTAGGGTATTGGCCGCCCGCGTGCAAATTTCAAACGTATCCAGACTACTGGCGCCATAGGCGCCGCAAAAAAATTGCGCCGCAGACGAAAATTTTGAAAATTTTCAAGGTCACGCGTTTTCCTGATACTTCAGAATTTTTATGTAAAATCCGTTTATACAAAAATATAGACTTTCAC
The DNA here is from genome assembly GCA_037954035.1 of Rosalia funebris. NCBI lineage: Eukaryota > Metazoa > Arthropoda > Insecta > Coleoptera > Cerambycidae > Rosalia > Rosalia funebris. The sequence continues at coordinate 39,331,607 of JAZFAV010000022.1, read as the reverse complement.
AAGAAAAATTTTTGGAATTTAATACCTTTTCGAAGAACTTTCATGTTTGCCGTCATATTATTTGGTTAAGAGAAAAAATAAAAAATAGATAGAAAATATATGTATATGGGGCACGCTTTTAGTATTTTGGCAATAGGTAATAGCAAAATAAAGTAACATGTACAGTATGCATGATGGTTGTCACAGTCACACTGACGGTGCCGCCACCAGCTCTCATTCGAATGTACTATTCATGTTAGTAGTTAGTAAAATGTACTGTATAAACCGTTGATTTATACGACGTGTTGATAGATGGCGCGCGGAATTTCACCGACCGAGCGTCACATTTTGTAGGTTTCAGGTATGTCCAAAAACGTTCAATCGGTTCACCATCGAGAATATATCTTAAAACTACCACTAACTGAGTTTTTGCAGATACATCAGTTGTTTCGTCTGCCATAACTGCCAAAAATGAAGGTTTGTTAATTTCTTTAATTATTTCTTCATGACATACTTTTAATATACAGTCTAAAAGATCATTTTGTATTTCTTTAGAGGTTCCTTTAAATACTGAAGCATTTTGTAGATGCTCGCTTAAAGTTACATCAAGCTCAGTAGAAAAATTTATCAAACCACGAAATATCCCCGGGTTCTGAGAGGTTTCAGCTTCGTCATGTCCTCGCAGCGCCAGGTCAAAGGCCCCACAAAACATTATGCAGTTTATAATTTTTGACTAAACGTATCTCTTTTTTGTCACATTATCATTATGCTTTTGCACATTTATCCAATAAGCTGAATCTAGCTGCGCTTTAATATTAGTTGTCCCTAATAAAGCTAATTCCATTGTATTATGTAGATGGCTTTTGGAGTTGTCGTGCTTTTTTATTTTTTCAGTTAAGTGCACCAAATCTGTCACCCCTACCTCCGTCCATGCTTTATAACCGCCAAAAAGTAAACAAGGAAAACAAAATAACGCATTTTTTTTTGTTGCACCCACAAATCCAATTGTTCTTCGAATAAATGTCTCTATTAAATTGACGTTTATATGCTTTTCCGCTGCTAACACCTGCAGTCTCAATAACAATATCGGGCAATGGCCTACCATTGGTTTTTAAATCAATTTTTTCTTCATAAGAGTATTTAAAAGATCGCTTCACATGAATTAAATTATAAACTAAATCCATTGTCACAATCACAGTATATAAATATTAATAATTAGTACAATAAATCACTACACAAATTTACAAAACAGTATTTAAAATCTCAAATTAACACGAAATACGAAATAGGTACGATTTACGCCCGCCAACTGTACGAGGATTCACTGATGTTGCCTTAGCTGGAAAAAATACAGCTCACTGACCGTGTAAATTCGCGCATTTGTCAGCGTCAAGTGTGGATTGTCGCGGAGTTGAGGGGGAGGACGGGTGTGCCGAGCCGCGTTGAGAACTATCTCGTGTGGCCCAGTTCAATGTACCGCGACGCGCTCGCGTAGAGACCCAGATAATTCATCTGGTCTACTACTCAATACAGGACGGCGGGTGGAATGCGACTTTAACGCAAGCACGTGCGGTTTAGCTGCACCAAGTAACCAAATTATTTTATTAATAAATTTTAGCAATTATTACGTCGCGAAAATATACAAATATCTAATTTTTTTGGCAGTTCTGCAGCTCTGCAGCACCTATACACCAGCCGCCCCTGACTGACAATGAGTTGTTGCTAAGTTGTGGACACTGAGTGAGTTGCCATAGCAGCATAATTGAAAATATCTTACAAGGCCACACCCACATCGCGACATCTACTGATTGGAGGACGAAACTTTTTATACCTACGTGTTCGTTAAAAGATGGCGATGTCAAATATGTGGTTCTTCTGATGTCAGTCTAAAATGACTGACACGGCGTAATAGTGTTATTTTAAATTATTAGGCCACGTCAGTCATATTTGTGAGGTTATAGTGAAGTGTAAAATACCAATGTAAGTATACTGTTAAGTAATTTGCAACATGTTAATTGAAATTTATTATTGATTTCTTGATAGGGATCGCAAGAGACCAATGTCATATGTAGAATTAGCTGCGTATTGGGAAAATAATGATAGTGATGATGTTTCCTCTATCGAAGATCCATTTGCTACAGACTCTGGTTCCGATTATATACCTAGTGATTTAGATAATACTTCTGGTGAATCAGACAATGACATCATGATGCCCGAAGAAAATGATGATAAACGCAATATTCTGGAGAGCGAAGATGTTGAGCATGATGAAAATGATAAGAATAATTCTGAAGTGGCCTGGAGTGTTTATATGGGAAGGCATGCTAATATCAATTTCTGTGGACAGTCTGGTATACAAACAATAATTCCCGCTAATATAACGCCAATTAATGTATACAAGTTGTTTCTCAATGACGCGGTTTTTGATCTAATTGCATCAGAAACCAATAAGTATGCTCGATATACAATCAATAATACAAAATTGAGCAAATCATCAAGATTGCATGCTTGGGAAGACACAAATTCTGAAGAAATTCAAACATTTCTGGGTATAATTATTTGGAAGGGCCTATGTGTTCGACCCAAGCTTAATGATTATTGGGCAAATGATCCTCTCTACGAAAATTCAATAAGTAAACTGATGTCTCGTAATAGATTTGAAATATTATTGAGGATGTTACATTTTTCTGATAACATGACAAACAAAGAAGACCGTTTACGGAAAATTAACCCATTATTGAATTTACTTCAAAAAAACTTTCAAGAAGTGTATACAATAGGCAAGGAAATGGTTATTGATGAGAGCATGGTTCCATGGAGGGGTCGCCTCTCATTTCGCCAATATATTCCAGGAAAACGTCATAAATATGGCGTTAAGTTATTTAAAATATGTTCCCTTGATGGATTCACTTGGAAAATTCAAATTTATTGCGGTAAATCTGGTGGACCGGGCACTGGTTTAGCAGAAAATGTAGTACTACATTTATGCGATGGAATTTTAGAAGAAGGTCGTGTACTATATACCGATAACTTTTACACTAGGATTCCCTTGGCTAAAAAGTTACTGATGAAAAAAACACATTTAGTTGGTACGGTACGAAAGAATAGGAAATATTTACCGAAAGAAGTTTTGAGTCGGAAATTGAATATAAATGAAAATTATGGATTAGAATCTAATGAAGGAATAGTGGTATCGAAATGGAAACCTAAGAAAAATAAGGAGGTTCTAATGTTATCAACCTTACATAATTTGTAGATGACCCCTGTCCCTACTAAAAGAGGTAAACAAATACAGCCAGAATTACCTGTGAAAGTAAAGCCTTCTGTGATACTAGATTACAACAATGGTAAAATTGGGATAGATAAATCAGATCAAATGTCTGCCTACAGTACATGCATAAGAAAAGGTGTAAAGTGGTACCGCAAAGTAGCGTTTGAATTATTGACTGGTGTTGCGATTGTAAATGCACATATCGTTTATAAGTCAAGTACCAAATCCAAAATATCTATAACAAAATTTTGTGAAGAAGTGTGCAGGAGTTTACTTGGGATAGAAATCCAAGAACGTGTAAAAAAGCACAATTCAAGCACTTGCTGAAGAAAATAAGTAGTGGAGGTACAAAAGACCGTCGTAATTGTGTTGCATGTTACGACAATTTAGTAAAAATACAAAAAATGCAACGATCAGATGCAAGAAAGAAAGTAAGGAAGGTAAAAACCTACTGTGATGGATGCGACAATAAACCTACTATGTGTTATGAATGTCATATTCGTCTTCACGGTTCAGCTAATTGATTATTAGTTAGATAGAATTAATTTTGTTAGGTACTGTTTGTAATAAATTATATCAATGAAGCAAGCAAAATTGTCTTTTATTCCATATCTTTTTAATTAAATATATATGTTCATTACTCATTACAATAATTACATACAAGAAACGAAAAATTGTGTTATTGTTCATAGTTGAAATATTTCAATAGAACGACCCTCTCAGGCCAAGCCGCTTATAAGTGATTGCTTCCTTGAGGCCACTGGATATTTGTAACCATCTAAATTACATAGAACTCTTTACAAATGTGACTGACACGGCTTTAAAGCTGTACATAGTTGTTGGTCGAAAATGACTGACAAGGCCTCACACTAAAAACAAGTGTCACTCTTTTCTGACTGACAAAGCCACTCAAAAAAATACACTAAAACACCTCTGGCATTCAAAGTGTTAACTTCAAGTGTCTAGGATTTTATGTATCATTACTAACTATTTATAGAAAATTGTGACCCTTATGGCTATCTTGGCCAAGCTAAAAAATTTAGTTGGGGGAATCGACTGGTGGGAGCCGTTCTTCAAATTTACTTGACGACTAATATATAGTTCTGTGGTATCATTCAACGAAAAGTCGTCTATCATTTCTTGTTGGATGGTCTTCATAAGTAAGGAATCGTCATATACTCGTACATTACTCAAAACAATGATCAAAAGAACATCAATTTTCCATATCTTGCTTCTATGTAACTATCTTACCCAAACACAAAATAAACCTACTATACTAAATACTATGCGTTTTATAGTTGAAAATAGTCACTATGTGGTTTACCATATATTCGACATAATTCAACATTTCTTCAGCATTATTATTCTTCTATTGTGTGGATCCTTTTACGATTTTATACACTAAAAGGGTATTAACATGAATAAATACAGCAAGAACGTAAAGGTTGGAACAAATTCGATAAAATCGTTATCGCGCAAGTAAAAAATATGCTCGGACATGTCTATTTTATTTTCTTATGTTCATTTTTTGGTATACGTACAAGCTCGTCAAGAATAGGAACAAGCCCCAAAACTGCTACATCGAATCACCCACGAGGCGCGCTGTAAATAGCCTGGTCTTTACTTAGTCGCATTGAGACCCTTGCAGTGTGAATATCGAGTATATATGAATGTACAGAGAGAGAGAATGTCCTTTTGCCTCCAAATGCTGCGAATGCCTTTTACTACGCATACATGGGAATCTCACATTTTTTCCTATTCTCGACGAGCTCTCGATTTTTTTATTTTATCATGATTTTTTTAAATAGCTACACTTACTGATGATGTCATTTAAGACCACATGTTTGACATATTACCATTTGTTGTAACAATAAATAAACATAACAATTGTTTTAAGAAATAACAAATATTTTAGAACTTTAATTAAAACAACGTTGTGGAAAATAATAATTAATATAAACATAACAGCAAAAAAAAACGTTAAATTATCATTCACCTCTTCACAATGTGCAAGTCGAAACTTGTAATATGATCACCTTGCGTGATGATACTTTATTTTTTGCAACCTTCTCTAATTTATTGTCATAACAGTAATGTAATATTCTAGATAACATACTCATAGGTAGATAACTCAAAAAGCTGAATGTGCAACACCTTTTATAAGTTCTCCGATATACTTATGTAAATGAAATTAAGCTTATGCTTCAAAATAAATATAGGTATACCCTGTTACCCTGTAACTTCGCAAATATATAGTTTAAAAGTGTTATAAGGTCTCATCTTATTTCTAACTATTGTAAAACGTTATTCTTCTTGCAATACGTTATTTAGTGTTTTATCGTTACTTATTTTCACTTTGTTTAGAATTCTGCCTTTTAGTACCTTAAGAGTATTTAGTCTGTTAAGCAGTGGAGGCTCGTGAGTTTTACAACTGAGGGGGCAATAAATAAATATTAATTTATGTATATTTTTTAGGCATCTATATAGTGACGTTTTTAGGTAGGTATATCGCTATATAGTAGTGTTTTAAGATAGGTTTTAAATATCAGAATAAAATTATTAAATTAGGTACATACTATTCATTTCATCGCTATTTGCCAAATAAAAAACTCTCTTATATTGTCGATAAACGGAACAGTCTTCCTGAGCCTAGCCATAAAAACAAGCCACGGTATGAGATAAGAGCCGTTTGGGATTTTTTATTTGGCAAATAGAGATGAAATAAAGTGTACCTATTTAGCTTTAATTAATTTTCTTGAAAACAAAATCCATACGCCTTTCTTTGCGTTGGGCGAAATGGTCGATAAAAAGTTCATTAACATTTGTGGTTGACGTTATTAGTTCTTTTTCAATTGAACACATTGCTAATTCACATAGTCTACTTTCATTCATGGTATTTCTTGAAAACGTTTTTATTCTTTTTAAAGTACAAAAACATCGCTCAATCTCGGCTGTCGTTATTGACATTGTACGCAAAATTTTAATAATTTTACAGTCTCCACAAACAAAGACGTTAAGTTATTTTCATAAAAACATTGTATTAATGTTAAGACACTCGCAGCAGTTGCAAAATCTGATTTATTATAAAGTACTATTAGTTCATGTTTAAATGTAAATTGGATCCAAATCGTAAATGTTAATAGCTTTCTGAATTTCGGTTTCGGGAAAATTTACTTGAAACGTGGAAAACAACTGAAGTTGAAAAAGATGAGCTATAGAGAAATAATCACTAAACTTAAATCGGTCATCAAATATTAGAAATGATAGCATCACACGCTTCTTTAGCAACCATTGCATTTTTGTCTTCAAAATGCTGCCTTTTACGGTGGGAAGGTCCCTCGTGGTCTTCATCATCATTATTTTCATTTTCTCGGTAATAATCGTAATCAATTGTATTTCTCACATGCTGAATTGATGTTTTGAATGATGTCACGTAGGACTGAATTTTTGACTGAATTTGAAGACTTTCGATATCTCGTTGCTGTAGTTGATTAAAAAGAATATCGCAATTCTTCACAATTTTATTAAAAAAGTGTAACCATGAATTAAAATCATAATCATTTAAAGTATTTTTTAAATCCCTAGATTTTCTTACGGTTGATGAGTCACTAGTATCATCGTTTAAAATTTGTTCCAGACATCGAATAAGATCCATTTTATATTTAAAAACTACACACCCTGATTTAAAATTCCACCTGGTTGGCGCAGATCGCGGAAGTAGTTTTTTCACTACTTCATCCAGAACATCAGTACGTTTAGGAGAAAAAAGGCAGGAAAGTCATCTAGGTTTGAAAAAAAGACTCGAACTTGTTTATTTTGTGAGGCAGCGCGTTCAATAATTAAGTTCAACTGGTGTGCGTGACAGTGAATGTAATTAGCATTATTATATATTTTTTTAAATTTTTGCCTGGACCCCGTTGTTTCTACCACTCATTGTAGATGCACCATCGTAGCTTTGAGAAATTAATTTTTGGGGAGTATGGTTTATATTAATTTCTTCAAGTTCCTTCAAAATAATGTTGCTTATGCCATCAGCAGTGTGATCCTGTGTTTCATATACTTTTCCATTTAACTCATAGCGAACTATAAAAACTAACTGGGAAATTGTAGCTGCATCTGTAGTTTCATCTGCTTGAATGGCTATACCTGTATATTGCGTTTTGTTGATTTCATCCAGTATTAAATTACGGCAAACATCGTAAGTACAATCCAATAATTCATTTTGTATAGTCTTTGACAAACTCAGAAACACCCTATTTATTAGATTTTTTGATATGCTCCTTCAGAGTCCTACTGTCGATTTTCGGAAGCTAATTTACCAATTCTTTTTCTGCCTTCTTTCTCATCGTGACCTCGTAGTGCTATTTCAAACATTCCACAAAACGCAATACAATCAATTAACATGCTGAGAACATGTCGATTCTTAGCTACCTGTTCATTGTGTTGGATAATATTTAATCAATATGCACTATTTAATTGACACATGATATTCACTTTTCCTAAAATCAAATATTCAATTACATTGTTTAAATGTTTTTCACTAATTTTATGCCTTTTAATTTTTGTACTGAGGCGTTTCAAGTCACAAATTCCCTGAGTGGTCCAAGAAGGATCTCTTTGTAGAGAATTTCGAATTAAACAAACGAAACAAAAAATGCATTTCGAACACTACATCCACACAACCATTCTGCTAAATCTTACATCCTTACATGGAGGGCAATGGGGCAGTGCCCCCCATGTAAGAGGATCCGCCACTGCTGTTAAGATATATCTTGATTTTGGTAACTCTTTGGTAACAAAAAATAGTTCGGCGAAGTTAAATCCGGAGATCTACCTGATCACTCAATTGCTTCTCCTCTTATTGGGAAACATGGTGTTTAGGTAATCAATGTAATCGTAATCACTCACGCACGATTCATGAATAACGTGGTGTGGCGTGTGGCCACGATATTGTTGGTTGGCCACTATATAGTGACCTTATTTCGCGTTAAAATCGTCTTTTAATGCCTTAATAGTATTTGGTCCATTAAGATATATCTTGAATCTGGAGATCCAGCTGGCCATCCAATAGTTCCTCTTCTATCAATTTTATTTATAAAGGAGCTGTTTAGGTAATCACGTAAATTCGTAAATGATGTGGTGGCGGGCCATCAGGTCAGTATCATATTAACTTTATTGATATTTGGGGATTGTCATTATTGAGATGCATATATGGGAGTCACTATGTATTATTGTGGCATCTGCAAATACTTGTCAGCAGTTAATGCACCGTAAAAAAATTTTGATATTGTGTGTACTCGAACTCGCGATATCGTATCGGAACTTGCAATATATCAGTCATCTGTTTTGAAATGATTGAAAAAGAATAAGTGCCCCTTTTCATCCAATTAGAGTCTTTAGGGGGTCAATATCTTAGCTACCCAATAACCAAGCGACTTAAACAAAAAGTGGCCTCATCAGATAAAACAAGTTGGTTTGGGAATTGGGGATTATTATTACATTGCTCTCTCATTAACTCGTCTTCTCAAAGCTTATGAACTAATTAATTTTTTATGGGTGCCACTTATTCTTTTTCAGGCATTTCAAAACAGAGCACTGATATATTGGAAGTGCCGATGTGATTTCTCTATTTGGTTGGTAAAGATTCTCTTACACAGCTAGTAATATATCCAACTGTGTATCTTTCGGAACGACAGGATGATCTTTCGTATAATTGACTGTCACAGTACCAACATTCCTAAATGTGGCTTCTATTTTATTTGAGCGTGTAATAGGTTTCAGAATACTTACATATATTAAGAGGTCTCCATAGACAATCACTGTTCAAGTTTCAATTCATTGTGTTTCATTCACATAAAGGCAGCTTGTTTTGAAAACTTCTGATAGTACCTATTATTCGAAATTAAATTTAATAGTGCTATTAAAAATTTAATTAAAAAAATCTCCTACCGCAATATTTGATGTACCATACGTAATAAAATATACTCTTTTAAATGGCATTATAAGGTAAGGGTAGGGATGTTGCCACTTAAAAAAAAATTCTCTATGACAAACTCCAAAAAAAACATATATATATATATATATATATATATATATATATATATATATATATATATATATATATATATATATATATATATATACGTATACTAAAAATACACAAAATTAAGAACTAAAATGAACCTATTCAAGCATTTTTTCTTACTTATCTGGTAACGATTTTATTGAAACTTTACGTGATCACTGTGTAATAAACTCAATAATAAAATTAACATCCCTTAAAAAAGTTACTATAAATAAAATATGTATTAAATAAAACTTCAGTTATAAATGAAAATATGTTTTTTTACGTTTATTTTACAGCTAAAAAAATTTGCTTAAGAATTTTAATTACTTTCCATTTTCCATTCTCTTTTTTGTTTAAATAAGTCGAGTAATTGTTTAAGAATACATTTCAGCGAAACGTTATGTTTTTATTTATGTGTATGCATATTTTTATTAGACAATTTGAGAGAATTAAAAAAAAAGCATATACGTAATTAATTTTAGCATCGCTTCCAGTTTCATTTAAAACAATGTTTTTAATAGTCTTATAGATATGTGGAAATAAATTGAAGTTATATATCATTAACTTCGATTGGTTCTTTTCAATTTCATCATTTCGTGATAAATAATAAAATATCAAACACCAATAGATAGTAAACAAAAAGGAATAACATAACTAAGGAATTAAAGAAAATATTTTATTGTAAGTAAGTTTTGCGCATAAAGAATTATTTTCTCATTTTATTTCTTGACTGTTGCACAAGATCCGTGTGTTAAATAATCTGTATCAACCAGAATTATTATTTGTATTGATGTCAATTTCAATTAAGAAGGTAATTTGAGTACGGAATAATTTTAAGCTTAGATAACATAGTCATTTAAATGTATTTCTTAGTTTTCAGAAACTTGCCTGAAGTTTTTTATAAATATCCTCCAACTCTCTCCTTAAATGGAGCAGTTCTGGATCATTTTTGGGGGGCATTCTTTATTTTACTATACTTTTCACTATTTTAGATCAAAGAAGACACGAAACTGAGAAATATTTTCTAGTTACATTCGTTAATTTACTTAGTATAATTTAATAAAATAATATCCGTAGTTAGCGAGTCCGTAGAAATGCTATTTAACCCAATTCGTTATTGATTTTGTATTATAAATATATAAGTCCTTTACCTTATTCTTTCTAATTTTAGATAGAAATTTCTCTCCTAAACGAATTGGCAGCGTAAAAAACTAAAATGGTGAAATTTCGATTTGTGGTTGCGACTAAAAAGTATGAGAAGTACCTTCGTTACTTTCACAATTTTAAATGAAATCTCTACCGACTTTATGCTTCATTATTTGTTTAAAATATAAAAACCTATTAATAGATAATCGCATTTGTTGTGCACTGACGTGTAAACTGCAAAATAGTAGTTATTCAGTTTTTTTTATGAGTAAAAGGAAACAAGAAAATATGATGTGGAGAATATTATTTTATCAGAAAAGATGGCTTCTTCAGAAATATTTCAGTTATTTTTTAAAAAGCAATTAAAATTATATATATGTTTGAAATATTAATCTTTTTAATTTTTGTATTTCTTTAATTAGACAGAATAGTAGCAGGTTCATTGACAAGGCTGATCTAGTAGTCATTTAACCTTATTTTGAAATCAATTTATTTATTAATGTTTCTCTTCTGCTACTAATATAATAGTATATTTTTTAACATATGTATAATTGAAAAAATATACTTAAAATTTTTTAAAAACACAAATTTAACAACAGTGTATTACAAGCAATAATTTTATTATAAAAATATAGTTTTACATATATGTAAAATAATATATGTAACGTGAGTCGATTAATTTAAAAAGTGATCAATTCTTGAAAGAAGATAACATTAATTATCACGATCTTCATAATGATGATATGTTAGAGCAAGTATATTGGGGCCTACACACCTTTCATTTATCTGCGCAGTTTATCAGGTGTGATGTCATGTTTGAACGATAAGCTGTGTGAACTGCGCAGTTTAGACCGATATTTACGCAGATGAAAGATCTGTGCATTTGGACCCTCTTTTGCAACGATAATCTGTGTAGTTTATGCAGTTTATCGTACAATTTGTTTAGTTGACGTCCTGTTGATTTACAAGATGACAATGAGTTCAAAAAATATGCGTTTTAGGCATTTATTGACGGCTACTAGTCTCTTCCCCAGCTTTGGGATACTGAATGCGCTTCATATTCCAATCGTGTACCAATCTTTACACCAACGTTCACGGAGTTTCTTCCGCATTCCTTCGTCTTCTAGCAACAGTGTGTGTTTTTAGTGCTTTCTGGCGTTTTACATGGGTTGAGTAAACATGACTATGATCATAAATCACAGTTTTTGGAGGCAAGCAAAACGTTCGGTTGTATAGTATCATTTCTAATTTTTTTCTGATTTCTGGGGGAATAAAAAAACAATTATTCTTTCATTATTTCAATAGGGGGCAATATATGTTAAGGAATATTTGGACTAAAAGTTTCCTGTTGGATAGATCTGTTAAAACATAAATTGAATAACCTGCTAGGTCACTCGATTGACATCATTAATTTTTTTCTGTGTGGCAAGGTAAAAGCAAATAACAATATTTTTTAATAGTGTTAAAAACGTTACCACGATTCAATTCACGTATTGTATTTATCATTTGGAAGTTTAAAACACGTCATCTTAGAGACAAAATATGGGAATAATAAGTGATGGTTTATGTCGGAAAGTATTCTTCTACAAAAAAATTGTTATAATCATTTTCTTTCATAAGCTTATACACATAATTGTTTTCAATTTATTGAAATCTTCTTTATAGGTTTATTATTTTATCGAATAAGTTATTATTGAGATTATTCTATTTGTATTGAGAAATATGTAGTGTTCCAGTATTTTTTACAAGCAGCAAAGATTTCGTTAGCATTATGTCTTATTAATATACAATTATATGTCTTTTTAATATAAAACGTTCATGCAAATTAAACAAAGCGTGAGCAGTATTTACTATGTCCAGTGTTGTCATTAAAAAATTAAATAAAACAATTAAAACATACGGTTTTAATTATTTTATTTATTTTGTTTTATGAATGAAATATATTTAGTAAATCGTATTTTCTCTACACCAGCGAAGTACGATCTGATATTACTTATATTTCTATAGAAAGGTAATTTATGGATATGATTCGACACATAATCCAAACCTATTTTTGGCCAGCAAAAATTAGATTATAAGACAACATAAAATTTTATACTGTATAAAAAAATTACCATCCACAATTCTTTCAAACTTTTTAATCAAGAGACCCCAAATTTTCGTATAACATATTCCTAGTGAAAACTTGATTTCAAATGTTAATTTCCACTTTTGTGGAACGCTCTACATATATATATATATATATATATATATATATATATATATATATATATATATATATATATATATATATATATATATATAAAGTATTCGTATATCTTGTAAATATTTGTTTTATTGTAGTTTTTAATAACGTTTATAATAAAACACTACAATACGCGTTTCACGAATCTAATTCATAGGGAAGCGAAAAATATTGTACCAAATTTATTTCTATAATATAAATTGCTGTTTGTACATATTTTACCTTAATGAATGTCGGACATCTACAATACTAACAAATATTCTAGAGATACTAATGAGAACAACTAGATGTGGGGAAGTATGTATGTAAAGTAAGTAATATAAGTATAATAAACTGAATTAAAATTTTAACAATGAATTCAATAAATATTCGCGTAAACTGAAGGAATTAGAAAACTTTGTTTTACATACTAGGCACTTATAAAATTGACTCGAATGGGAAAGAGCAAAAACCGGTGACAGTTCATATATGTATGTACATGTAAAAGTATGTATACGAAGTGTTTTCAGGAATGAATTCAACAAACATTCTTGTAAGCTGAAGTAATAAAAAACCTTTTTTTACATAGGCACTTATAGAGTCGACTCGAATCGGAAAAAAGCAAAAACCGGTGACAGTTCGTATACATATAAAAGTATATGAAATTTTTTGATATTTTGTAGGAATAACAGTTTTATGATTTATTTTACATCTAAAATTTCAAACTAATAGCACCAATACTTAATATGTGTTATAATAAATAACTGTAAAAGATTAATGAATATCATTTTTTGTGATAATAATGTAGTGTATATAAAAGGTCCAATCAAAACGCCGATGTTAATTGTAAATAAAACAAAAAGTTTTTAGAGATTTATCTTAATATTTTTTTATTATGATAGAAGGATCTATGACAGTTATGTGTGAAACAAAATATCGGCCAAATGCTCGCCACGGCTTCGGTGGCATACCTCTATCCGATGGTCCATATTTTCAATGACTCTGAGACATAATTGAGGTTCAATGTCGTTAATGTGTCATTATCTCATCCTTTAGCTCTTGAATTGTTCTTGACTTATTGACGTACACTTTTTCTTTTAAATATCCCCAAAGAAAGAAGTCCAACGGTGCCAAATCACATGATTGTGGCGGCCAATTAACATCACCACGACGTGAGATAACACGGCCATTGAATTTCTCGCGCAAAAGTGCCATTGTTTCGTTGGCTGTATGGCAAGTGGCACCATCCTGTTGGAACCACATATCGTCCAGGTCCATATCCTCGATTTCTGGCCACAAGAAGTCCGTTATCATCTCACGATAGCGAACACCATTCACGGTAACTGCTTGGCCGACCTCATTTTCGAAGAAGTACGGCACGATGACGCCGCCAGCCTATAAACAGCACCAAACAGTCACTCTTTGTGGATGCATCGGCTTTTCAACAATCACTCGTGAATTCTCATTTGCCCAAATGCGGCAATTCTGCTTGTTAACGAATCCACTGAGGTGAAAGTGTGCCTCGTCGCTGAAGATGATTTTCTTTGTAAAGTCACCATTCACTTCTGTCTGTTCAACCAACCATTCGGCGTATTGACGACGCTTGAAATGGTCAGTAGGCTTCAGCTCTTGAGTCAATTGAACCTTGTAAGCGTGTAAATTCAAATCTTTATTCTAAATTCGCATCAGTGATGTTCGTGAGATGTTCAATTGTTGGACACAACGACGAGTCGAGGTTGACGGCTCTTTTGCTACACTATCGCGAACAACAGCAATGTTTTCCGCAGAACGATCTGGGCGAGCATGCACAGGTGTTTTCACATTTCCTAGAGACCCGGTTTGCTGAAATTTGCGCACAATTCTCCCTATTGTGGACACATTTGGTCGATTATGCTGACCAAAAAAGTCACGAAGTGCACGAAATGCATTTTAATTTGAACGCCCATTTTCGTAAAAGGCTTCAACAATCTTAACGCGCTGCTCAATTGTGTACCTCTCCATGGTTGAATTTGTCAAACACTGAAACAAAGAAATGTCAAATTAAGTTGGGCAAAAAACTTGACGTTAAGGTGTGACTCATAATTAACATTATGGTTGGACCACCCGTTACTTGTATATCCGTTATCAATTATTATTATCGCCTACATAGAATGATAATTATTATTACGTAGAACACAAAACATTGCTGTTATATGGTTATTCAATGCGGAATCATTAATGATTATTAACGGTATTAACTTATTAGCTTGATAAGTGTTTCATTACCTTGTAGCGAAAATCGACTTTCCTCCCATTTATTACATCAAAGCTCGATACTGTTATTACTTATATTACTTATTATTATGAATTATGAATGAGCCCCGGATTTGAATGCCGACATGACGTAAATAACAGAGGCGGACTTACAATGAAGTGCAGATTACATTATAAAAATTATTCACATATTAGTTTACCTTTCATTACTTGATCGTTTAGGAACAAATGAGGACTTGTATTTATATTTCTAAAAATGCATAGTCAGGTCCGGGGTTAGGACAAGTTACATGTTACCGTACTGTTAAAACGATCTGGACTACACAGTCGTTCTTCAAGGTAACATCACCACACGCCTAACACTATTTACGCGTATGATGGTGTATATTATTAATAGCTGCTCTAAATGTTCAGCAGTCAACGAGCGACATATATCAGGAAATATCCATTTATAATGTAAAAATGATCATTCTACATCAGCGGAAGTTAACGAAGCATACCGGAAATATGAATAACATTGTAGAGCTTTCATATTCATTTTTGGATTAGAGACATGAACTTATTTCTGCTGTAAAGTATCTACTATAACTGCTATAGTAGAAACTCCCGGATTGTTATCCAGAACTGCAGTAATTTTTTTCTTTATAGCCTTCGTAGTATTCCCCTCCAACTGAAAATATATTGCCGAAGGACCCAAACAACGTTTATAGCCATCCACTATTGAAAATTCATCTGTCTGTGTTTTGTTCTAACTCTTCAATGGCTTTTGGTATGCGCGAAAAGTTCCCGTGTATATACGCCAAATTTTGTTGAATAGCTGGATCCGCTAAATTCTTTTGTACATTCGCAATAGCAATATCATTATGTGGATCCAACTGTTGCAATACACTGGTGATACTCTCAAAATTGCAGTAATAATATGAAGCTACCTAGACCCACGTTCCCCACCGGGTTATTGTAGGTGCTGGAGGTAACTGTGTGTGGGGAAGCATTTTTGTGAATAATGCCACTCTTTGCGGGGCTTTTAAAAACACTTGTTTGACATTCGCTATCAGCCGATCGACATTCGAATAACTGCCACGGATTGCCTCTGCTACGCGATGAAGATCATGTGCTAAGCAGGTTACGTGTAACATCTCGTAATTATACGTTCCGTTCAAAAGTCAACAAGCCGCTTTCATATATGGCACAGCATCCGTAAAAACAGTAGAGCCATGTTTTGTTTTCCTCATGTTTAATGCGCCATGCTTCTCTTAACGTCTCATCAACTAATTTTGCAATGGTTTCAGCGTTCGTCTTATGTCAATATTTTTGATGTTATCACTTGTGAATGCGTTGCCGATATATAGCTCAATTCTCCTATAATTACATTCACAATTTGCAAGCTACAGGTATTTGTTGTTTCATGGACAGAAATCCATAAATATTTATTCTCAACTTCTGCATAAACAGTAGATTTGACAGTGGCAGCAGCTCGTGGTAGGTAATTCGAATCGTAGATTTTGTGGACACGTTTACTTTGCCAAATTGCCCCATTTAAACATTTCTCTATAAAGTCTTTAAAAGTAGGATTGTCTAGTTGGGTTCACAGGATGTTACACCCAGCCACGAATTTAACCAATTCACTATAAAACGTTGTGTGTCTTTCACAAGCACTGATCTGTCCAGTAGCTGCGGTTTTATGTTTTTTTGGAACACCAATGTAACAACATCCAATTTGCAGGTATACGCTACGTATGTATAATTTATTATAAGACAGTGATATTTCTTTACGGTGTTTGTATTTCTAATAGATATGTCAAAGTATGCATAAGTCCGACTCTGAAATGTCCGCAGTCAAATCCGGGGCTTGGTTATGAAGAATGGCACAAAATTAAGAAATAGTAGATGTGTTATAGGGATAAAATAAGAAAATATTTTAAATCGTTTATCTACATATGTATATAATTATGTTCTCTTTTATCTTATATCATAAAATACTCACTCTATGTATGATACATATATTAAAAGCATATACTCGTAATATGCATCCTCAAAAAATAATGTAATGAGATACTTGACACATTGCCTTGAAATACAGGTAATAGTGAATTAATTTTGGTAGTTATTTGTGCCCTTGGTCTTGATCAAAGACAGTTATGCACTACTGTGGCTGCTCCTTTTATTGACCAAAACATAATTAACCCAAATATGAATTCAATATTACTTACGGTTCAGGGAAATGTATCGAAAATTCGTAAAATTACGTATACATATAATTTATGTTGCGATATATAGTTTTATTTTCATATGTACCATATGAAAATAAAAATTGCTATTTGACTGATATTTGTTATTATTTAAGGAGGGTATTATAAGAGAAGAGAAGTATTCTTCTTAAATAATAAGAAATATGAGTCAAATGGCAATTTTTAAAAACATACAATACAAATATGTGAATAACTCCTAAACCTTGTGTTTTTGGTATAGGTACAGGATGTTTAAAATTTCATAGAAATTTGTATAGTTTTCTGCTGCAAAAGCAAGAATTCGCTGTGCCTAAAATAATATCCAGAAAAATATATAATAGTAACCGACCGAAGTCGAAGTGAGCCGTACCTTCATCGCTTGCAATATTTTTTAGAATCATATTTAGTAAAATTAGTATTATGTATATTATATATAAGTAAAGAAACCAGTTCTTTAAAAGTGTAATAAAAGAAAGATCACTTAACACTTAAGTAACACTTTCTTTCAGATACATCTTTGATAACATCCAATCATTTTTATGTCTCTGTGACTTAACAAAATAAAATCCTTAACCAATAAAAAACCACGGGTAGCTAACCGTGTAAAACCGATATTATTTAAGTAAAATTCGTAACAATTTTTTGGTCCACTGCGTTCTTGTGTTTACAACTTTTACTTTAGCGCAAGCTTTATCATTCCGGTTGAAGTATAGCTACCATAAAGATGAATCAAAAATATGGTCTGAAGAATAATTTTATAATATATTTATTTTTAATGATAATACTGTGTTCGTTTGGTAAGTATTTTTAATGCAAATAAAAGACTGCGAATTAATCTTTTAAATTTTATATTTTTTTAGTGAAATGTAATTTGGAAGGACAATGTGAAAATCCAAGGGGTGAAAACAACTGTGAAGAATTAACTAAAAGTGTATTTGCCGAAGAAAATACATTGGCGGAGAATTTTACTGAAGGTACGTGGTTAAAAAAAAATTGTTTAGTAAAGTGAATAAATTTCAATAGTTTATGTTGTCGAAATCAGATTTTTTTAATATATTATGCAGCATACAATTGCATATAAAAATAAAGAGTTTACAGTAATTTACAGTTACAATTACATGTTTTTCACATTAAAATTATTTCTGTTGCAATTTTAGACTCCGAAAAATATTTTAATTCTTTTTTATTTATCAAATGACTAAAACTTATAACACACTTTCACATTCACGTTATTATTTTATAATTATCTTATCACATAGCACAATGTTTATGACATATGAATATTATTCAGCTTATTTTAATAGATACTTAAGTATTTAAATTTATTATCTAAAATTATTTATTATTTTCATATTCACTTATATTTATTTAAATGATGTATATTAAATATCTATCGTATGCCAATATAGGGGAATATAGATAAGAGAAAACATTACTAAGATTTTAAAATATATAAATTGCATTCAGAATATGTTTTTTATTAACAAAATTTTAAACTTTGCCGATCTTGTACCTATTGTCTTGTACTAACAGAACAGATGAATTTAATTCAGTTCTATATGTAAACCTATTTCATCTGAAAATTCAGTCACAAACGTACCATCGAGAAAGAATGTAATGAGACATTTTCGATACGTTATCATGACATGTATGTAGGTAATAGTAAATTAAGTAAAGAGCTCACTATGCCATCATCTAGAGACCAAGACCACAGTTAACTCCAAAATTTATTCTGTATAGTCTATATTTTGGTGGACGTATTGAAAGTGTCTCATTCTATTCCTTTCTGATCACATCTAGAGATGATCTGACCATTTCACAATTTCTTAAACATTTACCTCAAACTACTTTTTCATTTTTATAATAATTGATTATTATAATTGATATTACATTAAATTAATTAGCAATTCCAAAATTAAAGAGATTTTGAGTTCATGCTGAGCCATGTTAATTGGCGTACCGTCAAAAAATAATATAATAATTATATTCTATATTAAATTATTACATTCTAAATACATATATTAAATATTATTTCCTACAGTAATTTAATCCTACAGCTGATTCCAACGAGATCGTATATATGTACTTATGTATGTACCAACAATAATTAATGTAATTATGCACTATCGATACGTTCTCCTGAAATATATAAGCAATAATCAATTAATTTTTGGGGTTAATTGTATTTTTTGGCCTCAAGATATATCCCAAATCTCAAATGTATCTTAGAATTCTTGGTCATCACCTATATAGACTAAAAGTCTAGATACTGTGTGACCCTGTCAATAATTTAAAAAGTATTTCCATATTGCCTATATTTTAGAAAAATGTGTCTTGTTATATATTTTCTTGATTGTACTTAATTGAGCATTTATTTGATTATAAGTTACCTGTTTATATCGCGTTGATCGATTATTTAGCTATGAGATTGACTGATATTTATTTTCGGAAAGTATTTTAAAATTCAGAGTTTCAAAATTTTAATGAGCTGACACATCATACATTTATGATATGATCCATGAAATATTTTTATCCTTTGTAAAAACTTATTGAAAACAACTTACAAATATGGTTAGTTAGGGAAATGAATGATCCACTCCCAAATTGACCGCTTCTTCAATAATACTTCTATTCTACCATCTATTCCACAATGAACGTTAACGTAAAATGAATATTTTGTAAATAAAAAGAATATAGAGATATAATATATTTATAATAGATTTTATTATTTGATTCTACATTATATTTGTTCTAAATTAAATCGACAAAGTTTAAATCTAAATGATAATAATAACAGTATTATTTTTATTGATAGTAAATGAAGAACAAGAAAACCACACAATTATTTCCTGGGAATAACTAGTGCAGTATGCACAAGCTATTTTCGGGATGACCGTATACAGCAACGTGAAAAAATGTTTGGACAAAAAATAGAACGTTATTTTTTAAGTAATGCCAGGGAGAGACCTCCCTTGAGCAACATTGTATTCAGGCTTGGTATAAATGCGTTTCTCTAGACTTGTAGGACTTTGTATTTTTAACCACAAATTCACATTTTAACTCCCTATCCGTATACAGATGGTGTTCTCCTGCATGTTTCTGTCTATCGGCGTGGTAGCTGCTATAGTCGTGCATAATTGACAATATTTGATCTTCACTATAAATATGCATATATTTATGTCTAATATATGTACATATAGGGTAGTTTTTATAGCTTTCATAACATAAGGACAGATGAACTATTTAATAACCTTAATGAGCTCCATTCTAGGACTTATATGTGATTAAAACTTGGTGACTGTTCACGTGATTTTATTTGGTTTCACTACCTTAGTATATGTAATCAATAATTAATCACTTATGAGAATCAGTGTCCATACACGATGAATAAAAGTTTTGGGTATTGGTAATACCTCTATAACGTTACCCCTGGGTGCGCGATATTATATATATTGTGTGCGCAGTGTGCCAATTTCTGGTATTCTCCAGCATCTTCGTCCAGCTGACAGCTGACTCGCTCTCACAACTCATAACATATAGCTCCGCTCTGAGGCTGTTCTCAGCTGTTGGGTGGCAAGAGCCCTGAAAGCATTAACATGCTTTAGATTTTGCTTAGTGCCATATTAAAAAGACTGATATGGTGGTGGTTTTTCTGTGTACTGTGTAAATAATTAAGTTTAATAGAATTTATTGATTATTTTAAACGGATACAAAATGCAGTTGTCTTATATTGTAACAATAATAAGTTTTTTATATATTTTCGTCAAATCGAAAGAAACAAATGGTATGTATACGTTATTTAAAGACAAATAATTAGATAACTCTTACTTTCATCTATAATAAAAAAAACTTGTAAACACCGTCTATCTCAGGCAAACAGTAAACTGACAATAATAAAAAAATCTAAGATTTGTACTGTATTCACAAGTCACGTAGGCATTAGACATTATTTGTTTACATTACTACACTATGTTCCCTCTGTTCTGTTATATTACTTTGCACCATTTCCGGGTGACATGAATAGCTATTTATAAAAGTAACGAGAAAAGTAATTACTGACCAGTGATTAGATTACTAATTGCAGTCCTAAATATTGTTTATGTTAATATATATGTGACTATATATTATTATTACATATATGACAATTATATATGTATATGTAGTTGTTGATAACTTTTTATCAATTTGTAAGGAAGCAGGACATTCACTTATCCATGTGTCTTTTTTTAATGCGAAGGACAGTTGTCTCTGTTGTATTTGTTTAATGTGGTACTAATATTTATTTCAGCATTATGTCATTCACATATGTATGCATCATTCTTATTTATTACATACAATTTGATATCCGCAAGCTTCGTATACGAACCAGCCTCCTTGGTGAGAACCATGGGCATGAAGTCCTTACTGTTATTTAGGTTAACTGACTTAAAAATTAAAATGCTGAAAGTTGACAATAAGTTTGCTGATTCAAACGGAATAGAATATTTTTCAATTTTCATTGCAAGATTTTTAGATTTACATCATAAATGCTTAAGATGATTAACATTTTTAACAAAAAGCTCAATTCGTCAACAAAAGCCCAAATTATGTAAGAAGTATTTTTAGTTCTGTGTGTATTTTGACTATTAATTTTCTACTTATTATTTATAGGGTGATTAAATTTATTTTTGCCTAGTGCAACTTTAGATTACTAAAATCGTTTTCTTTGAATACTTGACTTTCAAATTTTTAATCTTTTTCAAATTGCTTAAAATTTTTTATAAAAACCCAGAGGCAACTAGACTAACATTTTCTAATACCTATTGTGGAAATTACAGCAAACGCTATGATACAATGAAACATATTTGTTGCGTTTTTCTATCGTGTCCACCAAAATGAAAAATTACGAGTAGGTATTCAAACACATGCTTATTGAACTTAATCGTTCAGTAAGTAATATTGAACTTACTTAATTATTCACGAAGAATGCCATATGATAAATAAAAAAACTGATAGTTTCTTCAATGAAAATAACAAGTTTTATCGTATTTTTTGAGTTCCGAACTAGTTTAATAACAATATTGTAGATATTAATTCAATTGACCTCAGTGGCGGCTCGTGATGAAATGAAACGGGTGTTCTGCACAGGGCCGATCCTAGGGTATTGGCCGCCCGCGTGCAAATTTCAAACGTATCCAAACTACTGGCGCCATAGGCGCCGCATTAAAATTGCACCGCAGGCGAAAATTTTGAAAATTTTCAAGGTCACGCGTTTTCCTGATACTTCAGAATTTTTATGTAAAATTCGTTTATACAAAAATATAGACTTTCACAAGAAAAATTTTTGGAATTTAATACCTTTTCGAAGAACATTCATGTTTGCCGTCATATTCTTTGGTTAAGAGAAAAAATAGATAGAAAATATATGTGTATGGGGCACGCTTTTAGTATTTTGGGTATAGGTAATAGCAAAATAAAGTAACATGTACAGTATGCATGATGGTTGTCACAGTCACACTGACGGTGCCGCCGCCAGCTCTCATTCGAATGTACTATTCATGTTAGTAGTTAGTAAAATGTACTGTATAAACCGTTTTAATTTATACGACGTGTTGATAGATGGCGCGCGGAATTTCACCGACCGAGCGTCACATTTTGTAGGTTTCAGGTATGTCCAAAAACGTTCAATCGATTCACCATCGAGAATATATCTTAAAACTACCACTAAGTGGTAGTTTTTGCAGATACATCAGTTGTTTCGTCTGCCATAACTGCCAAAAATGAAGGTTTGTTAATTTCTTTAATGATGTCTTCATGACATACTTTTAATATACAGTCTAAAAGATCATTTTGTATTTCTTTAGAGGTTCCTTTAAATACTGAAACATTTTGTAGATGCTCGCTTAAAGTTACATCAAGCTCAGTAGAAAAATTTATCAAACCACGAAATATCCCCGGGTTTTGAGAGGTTTCAGCTTCGTCATGTCAGCTTTTGGAGTGGTCGTGCTTTTTTATTTTTTCAGTTAAGTGCACCAAATCTGTCACCCCTACCTCCGTCCATGCTTTATCACCGCTAAAAAGTAAACAAGCAAAACAAAATAACGCATTTTTTTTGTTGCACCCACAAATCCAATTGTTCTTCGAATAAATGTCTCTATTAAATTGACATTTATATGCTTTTCCGCGGCGAACACCTGCAGTCTCAATAACAATATCGGGCAATGGCCTACCATTGTTTTTTAAATCAATTTTTTCTTCATAAGAGTATTTAAAAAATCGCTTCACATGAACTAAATTATAAACTAAATCCATTGTCACTATCACAGTATATAAATATTAATAATTAGTACAATAAATCACTACACAAATTCACAAAACAGTATTTAAAATCTCAAATTAACACGAAATACGAAATAGGTACGATTTACGCCCGCCACTGTACGAGGAGTAAACATTCACTGATGTTGCCTTAGCTGGAAAAAATACAGCTCACTGACCGTGTAAATTCGCGCATTTGCCAGTGTCAAGTGTGGATTGTCGCGGGAGTTGAGGGGGAGGACGGGTGTGCCGAGCCGTGCTGAGAACTACCTCGTGTGGCCCAGTTCAATGTACCGCGACGCGCTCGCGTAGAGACCCAGATAATTCATCTGGTCTACTACTCAATAGAGGACGGCGGGCAGAATGCGACTTTAACGCAAGCACGTGCGGTTTAGCTGCACCAACTAACGAAATTATTTTATTAATATATTTTAGTAATTATTACGTCGCAAAAATATACAAATATCTAATTTTTTTGGCAGTTCTGCAGCTCTGCAGCACCTATACACCAGCCGCCCCCGATTGACCTTTAAATTAAATTAATATCTATAATATTGTTATCAAACTAGTTCGGAACTCAAAAAATACGATAAAACTTATTATTTAAGTACTTTTTTCTAGGTCATTAATTTCTAGGACACTTTTATTTTTCCCCCAAAAAATAAGATACCAAGCGTGGTTATTGTCGGCTTCCTTTTTCTTTTTTGCATATATTGTCATTAAGTGTGACTGTTCATTAGTAGAGTAATTAAATATATTTATCAGTGACCCACAAAAGTAGACACAAATTATATTTACAATGCATGTTTTTATTCTCCATCTATTAGTAGAGGAAATTTATATCTGAAATAAAATTTACCGGAATCAAAATAAGAATGGATTTTGATGAAATGACTTTTCATTATGTAATTATGAACATGTAAAATACACCCTGTTTTATTTAAGCGGGATTGTGTCTTACGAAGTGTGTATTAGGTATTATCTGTTTAGGTTTTCTACCAAACCTTTTACGAACTAAACTTTTCCTAAAAATACATGTACTTCATTTATCATTTAGTCATAGGTTAATATTCTTAAATTGTATACGTATTACGTGTTATACAGGATGTACAGTACTATCGTTAATGTAAGGGGAACCTGTACTCTTGGAATACTCGTAGCAATGTTCTCTGTTATTACTAGAGTTGTATAATCGGTGCCGGGTACATGTGGCTTGCGTATGGGAAGGTATAGCGGGGGCCTTGAGCACGTAACGCGGGGTTCAATTCACGCTGATTTAATCTGACTTTCCACTTTTTTCACGTGCAGATGGTACATAGCTGTGCACTGTGGCTCGGTAATGGGTAATGGGTACTTAGGATTGTATTTCTTCCAAAAGTCCTTAAATGCTGGTGTGTCAAGTAATGTAAGTAGTAAATGACAGGTAATTAACATGAGAAGTAGATCAAAAATGAACTCCGTTTTCCGTAGCAAGCCCTTTTTTATATTAATATGTTCCGTACTATTTATATGTCTTTTGCAGTCTCTCTTGTCCCAACACCATAAATCTTTTTCTCAAACTTTACACACCATTTTCGCCCCATCATACATCAAATCTGGAAAGTCCCGAATAGACTTATTCACATTGTTGGCAAGCGGCCGTTTTTTCGGCTTTGGCACTGTGGACATGTTTTTGTAACGCACGCACGCTGAACAAATTATGTATGTAATTACGATCGCAAAGTGATTTAGTTCTTTCGCGAAGCAGACGCACACGGTCTCAATGTTAAACAGTAACTGGATACCTAGCACAAATCGAGTGTTTTGTGATAACTAGTTTGTTTACAGCGTAAATTGAATTCCGCGTTACGTGCTCGAGGCCCCCGCTACACCTTCCCATACGCAAGTCACATGTACAATGCACCGATTATACAGCTTTAGTTATTACAACAGTGCGCACGTAAATAGCCCCTATCTTCGGCTAACTTTGGAAACATACATGATGATATTATTTATAGTATCACTTGTCAAAACTAAAGTGAACTACATCATAGATGGCGTTTAGTACACTATCAATTAAGAAAATATGAAATGAAAAGTAGGATTACATGAGGTCATATGAAACGTATTTTTGTCCTATATCTAATGGCGTCTGGTTTTTGCGAATTGCGAATGGTTTTTTAGGGAACACTAAAATAAATTAGGCCTATGTATTCGGTTTCAAAAAATAAAACCCGCCGCAGGTAGGATTCGATATTTGTCCCGGATTGGCACCGAACGATTGTCGTTCGGTTCCAATTCGGGACAAATGTCGAATCTTACCTGTGATGGGTTTTATTTTTTGAAACCTTATCTGATCGTGCAGAAACACGAGAAAGGGGTCGAGGATCGCTTTTAGGTATAATTCAATGCCTGGCGGGGCTTTAGCCCGAGGAGTAGTTGTTTCCTATAGCGATTATGTAATAGCCTTGCTATTAGGGAACTACTTTGATAACCGCTTAGCGGTTTGGTAGTTCCTTTCTCGATTTCCAATTTATATGTTACTGCTATGTATTCGGCATTTTCTTAAATAATTCCATTTTAGTTCAGTATTAAATAAATTAAATAATCGAGAACTGAATATCAGTTTAATTTCAGTTTTGTGGAAAATTATTCACATTTAATCGTTGGAAGATCAACCGATGTAATTCCTATCATAAACATGTGTCTTATGTTATTGATACTCCTATTTACAGCTCGTCAAGAATAGGAACAAGTCTCAAAACTGTGATATCGGATCGCCCACGAGGTGCGCACTAAATAGCCAGGTCTTTACTCGGTCGAATTGAGACCTTTGCAGAGTGAATATCGATGAATATATATTAAATGTGAATGTACACATTGTTCGATCTGGCGACGCGTAAAGTGCATCCTTTTCCCTCCAAATGCTGCCTCACTCTTTCTTCTATGGATACGTAGAGAATCTCACATTTTTTCCTATTCTTGACGAGCACTATGTATTTGCACTCTAGCAATAAGTAATTAGCAATATTGTTACAAATAAATAAATATATAAAGTCTGTTTCATCTCTATTTGCCAAATAAAAAACTCTCTTATCTTTGCCGACAGACCGAGCCGCCGAATACATACAGGACCGCATTTATGCGTTTTCATGTGGACAGAATAAAATAGGAACAATATATTTTAAATCAAAATAATATTTTATACCTTGTCTTCATTAGGTATGTGCTAAGTTTAGCCAACAATTATTTTTAAATAAAAATGATTATTGTCCAGGAAGGACCACGGGGAGGTATGAGCATATTCCTTGAAAGGAAGGGGAGGGTTGGGTGTGGGTTTCGTGTAAGCATAAGCACAAGTATAAAATTTAACAAAAAATATATTCTTTAATATAGTAAAATAAAGTAATATTAGTAAAATAAAATAGCATTTCTATACCTTGCTTTTGTGCGGTAAAAGGATCGATGGGATTATAAAGCAAAATATTTCTTTTACGAATAAAAATATACAAATTTATAACAAATTTAAAATTTGCATAACTTATAACATAAAATAAACTTCTTTCTTATAAAGTAAAAATAAATAATTCAAAATATTAAAAAATATCAAAACGAAAATATAATTATTATTGGCACTAAAACATGCAAATGCATTGGTTAAAAAATAGATTGGTTAAAAAACAAATCATTTATTTATCTATTCGTCGTCAAATTGTGACTAAGGTCAGTATCACTATTTTCTTCTTCCACATTTATGATAAACCGGTCTTGATTAAGGTTTATGGCTCTTCTGAGCTCAATGTACTCATCTTAATTTTTTTTACATGCTCTATACATTTCTTCCAGTTATCTGGTGATACTTTCTCTACCTCCGATTTTATAAGATCTATAACTTTTTTATCAAATTTAGGAAACTTATTGTTTCTTCGAATTCCTTACTTTAATTCACTCCATATTAATTCAATCGGGTTAAATATGTAAAAATACGGAGGTAATCTTATAACAGTGTGTCCATGAGCTTTAGCCATCTTATCGATAACATATTTGTTAGAAAAATATTCCTTTTTACTATTTCCAAAAGTTGAGTCTTCGTAAACTTTTTCTCAAATGCCAAATTATGATTTTTTTAAAATTGTTGAATTTCTTTTTTCATAGTGCTTGTATTTGGAATCTTCTCTAAAAATATTGAGTGATATGGGGCGTTGTCTAAGACAATAATTCTATTCCGTTCAACATTTGGAAGTAAGGTATCTCTAAACCATTCCTCAAAAATGTTAGCATTCGTATTTCTATGATAATCTACTCTTGAATCCTCCAATTTCATTCCACTAAGATTGAGTCAATTAGGAACCCATCAATTTTCAGTACCACAATGTAGAATTAATAATATTTTTGCTCTACGTGGAGGCATATCTACTTTACATCTATCTGAACTATCCGTCCAGCCTCTTTTGACTGTATCATCTGTGTCGTACCAAGTTTCATCCAAGTAATAAATCGGCCTTTGTTCTTCTCTAAATCTTTTTATGCTTTCCAAGTATTCCATACGCCACAAAACAATTTTACGACTTTCCATTATCGTCGCCCTTTTATTGACAATTTTAAATCTAAATCCTACCTTTGTAAGCCATCTCCAAAGCGTTGTTTTACTAATATGCAATATACTATTTTCCTTCAATTCCATATGTAATGAATCGACAGTTGAAATTTAATTTTTTTTATATTTGTCATAAATTGTGTCTCGTAGTAGTTTTACCTGTGATGGATCAATTTTATTTGGCATTTCTGCGTCATCTCCTACTTTTATTTCCCTAGTTCCATTTTGAAGTATTCTATAAATAGTTCGTATCGATATTTCTGTCAAATATGACGTTTTATTTACAGCTCCTTTCTCTCCCTTGCTGGTTACTATATTTTTGTATACATTTAATACCATTTGTTGAGCTTGTTTTCCTAAGTGTTGTACACCTGTTTTGTTTTCCACTGCCGTCGTATTAAAATCTTCGTGAATTTAACTCGTGTTATGTGGAAAATCTTCCGACGGTCTGAAAATTTTACTCAAGAAGACTAGAGAGTAGCTTTCTAGTCTTCTTGATTTTACTATATTTAATAAACCACATTTATTAAACAAAATTATTATTAAAGGGCACTACCACAAAACTCCACCACAAACTGTTAAATACCCACTAAATCACAATATCTATCCCCCAAAATATAACCACTCTAAAATACTAAATATACACCATGAAAACACGAAATATTAAACAGCACAAAAGTCTCAGAGTTAAGCTTAATCAAAGACGCGTAAAATGAATATTAGACTTGCCGAAATCCGTCCCTATTGACACATAACCTGGGACAATGTGGTTCCGTTGCAGTTTAGACTTATTTAAAATTGGTGGTCTTTATCTTTTACAGCGTATTCTAAGGCAACGTATTTCGAGACTTTCTTATCGGTTTTAGCTTGTGTCGTGTTAGAACACTAGAGACGTATGGAAAAGTCCTACGTTGCCAAATATTGTTAGTAAGTACTTGGATAATCTACGAGAAATGCTCGATCTTTTACACGTCTTCTTCGTATCACACCGGCAACATTGTGATCGCCTAGCCATTAAGTATAGCATGTCATATTGAGGTAGAGTGGCGTAAACAACAATTGGTGAACTAGAAGTAAATCAGTTATTCTTTAATTTCGTGTCTATTTCTGATTAATTTTGTATTTAAATTAATGAATTATTGGTAATATATAAAATACAACAATTTGTCGCATGGAAGCGCATTTATAGTGGCTATTTTAACTTGCCGTAAAAAATGTCCCGGTCTCCCTTGAGTCAACCACCGCTTCGATTGTCGGTATCCTTTGAGATTTTTTATTTGGCAAATAGCGATGAAATAAACTATATATATATATATATATATATATATATATATATATATATATATATATATATATATATATATATATATATATATATATATATAACGTAACTGCATCTGCTTCAGTATATCTGTATCATGAACAATTTCCCTTCTGCATGATGCCATTTTATGGCTTTTACTTGCAATAAAACATCTGAGGTTGGAGCCGTCGAAACGTTTTGGTCATATAGTCTCAGTTGGTTTATATGCATATTTTGCGTAGAACCATAGCAGATGAAGTAAATCATTTTTAGAAGCATTCATTCCTCCTCCTACCTCACTCCTCATAACTTTAGCTGTAACTTGGAGTATGTATTTCCGAATAGAAGGATTAAGAGTAGTGGTACCAATTCAATGGCCAGCTCATTCCCAAGATCTACGTTCCCTGTTGTTCCTTGAGAATATTTAAAAAATATATTTAGATAATAGCTATAGAAACCAGTACCTATATAGTTTTATCTAGAGTATTTCAGTAACACACCCTAATAATGCTTACAAAAGGCTATTGTCTATGCTATGAAAAATTCTAGTGAAACTAAGATCATCTCTTAAAATTATTAAACAGACGCAGTGCGTAGTCGCACTATTAAATCTAAGTGCTCCTCTATTATCAAATTTGTTGTTAAAATCATAAATGGTAGCATACTAGTTTTTATCATATAAGTTTTCTCCTAAGGCAATTCTATGACAAAATTAATTAAGTTGTTTATTTACAACTACTGAGTTTTGATTCCCTAATGAAACTGTAATGCATATTTTTTATAGATTTTTATTTGACAGCCATTCAATATAAATCTGTTAAAAGGATTATTAAATAAAATAAAACTTTTTAAGTATAATTTTTTAAGCAATATTATTATGTGAGATTACGAAACTAAAAAAATATCGCATGTTATTATAGCTCTGATGCCGAATATTTCATTGTGTAATAACAAACTATGTTCCCATTTCAGATGTTTTAGTGTTTACCGTAGCCACAGAAGCAAAGGATGGTTTTCTAAGGTATATGGACTCTGCAAGAGAATTTAATATTAAACCAGTCGTACTAGGTTTTGGGGAGGAATGGAAGGGAGGAGAAGATATTCATCGAAAACCTGGCGGGGGATGGAAAGTTAATCTCCTCAAAGAAGCATTGATACCGTATAGAGATGAAAAAGACAAAATAATATTATTTACAGATGGATATGATGTTATTTTTGTTCAAGGACTTAGCGAGATTATTAAACGATTTAAAAAAACAAATGCTAAAGTTTTGTTCGGGGCAGAACCATATTGTTGGCCCGACCCTGAGTTGGCTCCAAAGTATCCTGAAGTAAAAGAAGGAAAGAGATTTTTGAATTCTGGAATGTACATAGGATATATCCCAGAAATATTAAAACTTTTAGAAAGGGACTTTATCGAAGATAGTGCAGATGATCAATTATTTTTCACCAAGGCTTATTTGGATGAAGAATTTAGAAATGATATTCAGATGAAACTAGACCACAAGAGTGAAATTTTCCAAAATATTAATGGTGTCACAAGTAAGTCAATTAAGTACTTATTTTGTATAATGTATGATATATTAACATAATTACATACATATGTTAAACATAGGGATATTAAGAAATTTTAAAATTTTAATTTATATTTGTAATTAATTTCATATTTTATAAAAATTTTACAGCAAAAACAAAATCAAAAACAGTTTTAGTTAATAGTTTTAAGAGTATTGTAAATTTGTTATCCTTTTAGCTGATCTCGAAATTTACACATCAGACAATAAAGAAGGAGGGGCAGAAAGATACTATGTAAAAAATGTTCAAACTCAAACAGAACCGTTAATCTTACACGGAAATGGCCCTTCAAAGACAACTCTGAATTATCTTGGTAATTACCTACCAAACATGTGGAACTCAAAAGAAGGTTGTAGGCACTGTAAAAATAGACGAATTGAACTTAAAAATAAACCAATATCTGAATTACCAATAGTATTTATAGCACTTTTTATTGAAATAAATACACCCTTCCTAGAAGAGCAATTAGAAAAAATTCATGCACTGGACTATCCCAAAGAAAGGATCCATTTGTTTATCCATAATAATGTAAGTAGATCACAGACGAAAAATAAATTTTCTGAATTTCAGCATTATTTTACCGTTTCGTTTTTACTTTTTACACTAACAAAGTTTTTAACACAAATATTATTTTCTGCTTTTTGAAATAAATATTTGATGACAGTATCTACTCGTACATGATGCACAGAAATGTTCATAATATATTTCATACTTTAAATTTATGGCGTACATTTGACGATCACCTCATATATCTTATAGACATGTTCCATCACAAAATAATGTAATGAGACACATTTAGTATGTTCTCTAAAAATATAGGAACTAATGAATGACTTAATTATATCTTTCGTTGATCGAGATCAAGAGCAGAATTAAATCTAATTTTAATTCATTATTGCGTATATTTCAGGAGAGTGAATAGAAAGATTATTATTAGATTATTATCAGTACAATCTTTCTCAATAGTTTCTCTGGTATAATTATTATATCACTATACATATAGATACAAATATAATTGTATCTATATGTATATTGTATCTATATGTATAAAAATAAATTTCTCCATTTACCAGATTTGTATAAAAAGTTTTAAAAATAATACAGGGTGAGTCGGGAGGAATGGACCAAACTCTAGGAGTGTATTGTATGCGTGAAAATAATGTAAAAAAACTCAAATGTTGTCATCCGATTTTTATTTAATTTCAAGTTATAGCGTAATTAAAAATGTTTATCTAAAATAGTATGCCATGTTCGAGGTTCAAAAATATCTAATAACTTGTGTCAGTGTATCGCGACAGTGATTTAAGGTTTGTTTTGGAGTTTGGACGATTAATGTATTACAAAATGCCACACACTTATTCAAATTTGGAATATGCAAATATGGTGTTTGTTTAAAGTTTTTGTAATGGGAATGCTAGAGCTGCTGTTGAAGAATATCGTCAACGGTTTCCACATCACAGACATCCTAATAAAAATGTATTTATCAGAGTTTGCAAACTGTGCAAGACCGGAAAGCTTCCCAATGTTACTGTAACATCTGAACGAGCTACTCGGCAAGATTTAGAAGAGGTAGAAGATATTCTGGATGTAGTAGCAGAAGATGCAACTACCAGCTCATGAAGAATTAGTATTCAATTGGGCATTCCACAAACAAGAGTAATAAACACACTCCACCAGCAAGGCTTACATCCATACCATGTATAGAGAATACAGCACCTACAACCGGAAGATTATCCTAAACGTATGGAATTTTGTCGGTGGATAAATAATAATCCTCGTGTTGTATTGCGCATACTTTTTGCAGATGAAGCAACATTTACCCGTGCCGGCATTAATAATACTCACAACTGTCATGTATGGTCAGATGAAAATCCCCACGCAACAGTCGAAAGTGACTTTCAACATAAGTTTTCAGTAAACGTGTGGGATAAAATGGTCAATGGTTATTTAATTGGCCCTTCCATTTTGGAGAATCGCCTCAGAGGAGACAACTACTTAATTTTTTTACAAAATGAATTACATGAATTATTAGAGGATGTTACTTTAAACATCAGAATGCAAATGTACTGCCAGCACGATTAAAGCCCCTCCACATTTCACTCGTCAGGTCAAGCAACATTTGAACGAAAGGTTTCCAGAGCGTTAGATTGGTCACGGTGGTCCTATTAGTTTGTCTCCAAAATCTCCAGACCTCACAGCACTAGATTGTTGTTTATGGGGCTGATTCAAAGACAAAGTGTATAAAATAAAAGTGGACACTCGGGATGCACTAATTCAATGTATTAGAAATGCTGCAGTCGATCTTAAACAAAGACATGACTCAATCAGAAGAGCTACACTCTACAGGCGCCCTTTGTAGAAGAAGCAGAAAATGTTTAGAGGTGAATGGCGGTATTTTTGAACATTTATAACGCTATGATTACCATAACGTTAATGTATGAAATTTTATTTATTTGTAAGTATGCTATAACTTGAAAACAAATAAAAATCGCATAAAAACATGTGAGTTTTTTTTACATTATTTTCACTCATACAATACACTCCTGGAGTTTGGTCCGTTCCTCCCGACTCACCCTGTATATCTTACTTGTATTTTTATCTGTATTATTTTCCCATTTACTGAAATTATTATTCCAGGTTTTATAGTTATTTATATATTTGTTTTGAAGATTATAAGATTTTTGGTCAAATATAACTATAGTTTAACAAATGTTTAGTCCAAAATAATACCTGTACTTTTACAAAACCTGATTGCCCTAGTAATGTTGGCTAATACAGTATTCTAGTAAGATCTTTAGTATATTTAATGTTTTGTGTTATTGCTTTTTTTTTTAACAAGCTTTCGTAGAGACAACAGTAGAAAATAGAAATAATTTTGGTATCACCATTATTGAAATATGATATAGAAGACTAAATTTGCAGTTACTTCTTAATATAATAATAAATACCATTTACATGCGTTATATATTATGATTTATATGTTATATCTCATGAACAGATTAAATTCATTTTTTTAAGTAGTTTATTTAATAACATGATAATGTCGTTATTTTATTCCCACTTCTAGGCTAAATATCATTCTTCCCACGTGACAAACTTTACAGAAAAATATGGGGCTCAATATTTATCTCTGAAAAAGATAACACCAGAAGATGGAACAGCTGAGTGGAGAGCAAGAGATTTGTCTTTGTAAGTAAATAGATCAAGACCTCTTACATATAGTTTTATTATACATTCTTAAATGATTTTAATCAAATTTTAAAATTTATTTTATCAATTTAAAAATCAAAATAGTTACTTTTAATTTTTCAAATTCAGATATTTAAGAACACAAGTTACAAGTTTTTTTTTCGGTTGTTATTGTTATACTTCATTAAATTAATGTTTTAGTAATAATCTTTTAGAGATTAATATTGTGCTGAAAAATGTTAATACTTCATAGATTGGATGGTTACTTCTTTATTGACTTCAATACCATTT
Organism: Rosalia funebris; assembly: GCA_037954035.1. NCBI lineage: Eukaryota > Metazoa > Arthropoda > Insecta > Coleoptera > Cerambycidae > Rosalia > Rosalia funebris. The sequence goes on along the minus strand of JAZFAV010000022.1, from coordinate 39,297,208 downwards.
TTTCAGTAATGATTTTAGTAAATAATATCCATTTTTTTTTTTGCAAAAAACAAATCTAAAACAAGTTAGAACATTGTATGTATTAAATAGGTTTTCGTGTGATTAATACATTTATTTTGCGTCTAAATCTTCTCAAAACATAAGGGAGCTAAATGTGCTATACTATATGTATTACATTTATTTATTTCAGATAGTTAAAACGCGTAAATTAATGTATTATTTTGAAATTGTAGAGATCAATGCCTTGCCAAAAATTGTGATTTATATTTCTCAGTGGATTCTATTGCCAGTATTGATAATCCCCAAACTCTTCGTATACTTATTGAACAAAACCGTACAGTTATTGGGCCTATGCTTACAAGACCTGGAAAAGCCTGGAGTAATTTTTGGGGAGCTCTAACAAAAGATGGATTCTATGCCAGATCAAATGACTACATGGATATAGTTCATAATGAGAAAAAGTAAGTACGATTGTAAAATTATTATTGATGAACTATTTTAATTTGATTAATCAATTGATTATGACTTAATGTGTCACTGTTGTTAAAGTTACAGTTGAATGAAAACAGTTTGGGCTGTTGGTATAGTTCAAACATATTTGTAATTTGAAAATTAATATAAATAGAATTATATTATTCATTTACAATGAAAAATATAACACAGTCAACTTTGTATATGATTTATTTTTCATTTGTACATTTTATATAGTAATTATTTTATATATCAAACAGTATTGTTGCCTTATAAAGTTTATTAAAATAGACAATTTTGAAAATTTGAGGCATTGTTTTAAATAAGAAGAAACAAATTAAAGGAAGAATGGCCTTAGGGATTATCTTTCTTTGGAGATAATCATGCTGAACTACTATGAAGTGTGAAATACTTATACAATTTAACTCTTCGTTAAATACTTTGTCGAAATACAAGTATAAACAGCTGTTAGTTAAAGTTAGTATCAATAGTTTTAACTAGTAACAGTAGATATTCATCTAAAAGTAATTTTAGTTAGATGTGGGACATATATATATATATATATATATATATATATATATATATATATATATATATATATATATATATATATATATATATATATATATATATATGTCCCACATCTAACTAAAATATATATATATATATATATATATATATATATATATATATATATATATATATATATATATATACCAACAGTGGTGTTTGTCTTAAATTGCTATTATCATATCAATTATTTAACCATATTCAAAATTTAAGAAACCTTTAGAGATAAGTAAATGTTCTTCTAAACGAGCGTTTACTTTTTTTTCCAATTCTATGGAATATTAAGTGTGTTGAGTGATGGGGTCACAAGATTTGTTGGTTCTGCATGCTTAGAGTGTTATAGTTTTATTTGTATTATTTTTGTGCTATTGATAGTTTATAGACCTAGTTTTAACCAAAAATGCATAGAAAAACATGTTGATATTATGTTGTAGTTCAAATTTCGTAATATATTGGGATGATAAGATTGAATGTCAGGGAATAGTAAAACAATTCTACCAAAACTTTATACAGTTTTGGTAAAATACCATTTTAGATAGTTTTATTGAAGATGAAAGAATATGTATTATTTAGTCAAAAGCAATACTGAAATCAGTTTTGAATGATCTTCTGTCAATAGAGTACATATTATCTGCAGTACATTCATAGACTCCAGCATCCATCTGTGTAGCAGGATCTATTTCTAATTTGCTTTTAATCTTATCCACTCCAATTTGCCATTCGTGTATCTAAAAATATCATAAATGTAATTTTATAAAAAGATGTTATTCTTTTATAGCATCAAAAATGTATACTATATTTCTTATTTGTTCTGTCAACTAAGTTAATATAATTGGGAGGTAATTAATACTTGTTTTTTCTAATTCTTTTTGAATTAATAAACCTTTCATGATCAGGTTAAGTGTAACAAGCTGTCAGATGCAGTGTTTCATTTTAGAGGTAGATTAAACATAAAACTTATCTAAAAATTTCTCTGTAGGATAAAGTATTTTTTCTCCCTTAAATTAAGCTAATTGATAGGTGTGAATTTCAATTGTATTTTTTTTTAACATCTCTTTTCATCTCCATTTGAATATGTTTTGGTATATTTCACTTCAGGTTCTAAATGGTTTTCCAAATTTTTATATTAGAGTTGTTGAAATTTCATTGCTCACAAAGCCATTTATTCGACTTTATATTAGTGGAGCGCAAGAATTATTAATTTTATATGGAGATGTGTTCTTTCTTCTAAAGAATTTAGAGAAAATGTAATTGTTTTCTTTAATGGTCCTGGAGTAGGTTGGACACTAAATGAGTTTTCCACAAAACACCAAAACACTACACTCAACGCGCGTTTCTCCAACAAAGTTGGCATCATTTGGAGATGTAACATATAACTCGGAAATCGAGAAAGGAACCACCAAGCCGCCAAGCGGCTATCAAAGTAGTTCCCGAATAGCAAAGCTATTACATAATCGCTCTAGGAAACAACTACTCCTCGGGCTAAAGCCCCGCCAGGCATTGAATTATACCCAGAAGCGATCCTCGACCCCTTTCTCGTGTTTCTGCACGATTTGGAGATGATTAAAACTCATCAGCAGTTTTAATAATCTTCAGATGATGCCAACTTTGTTGGCGAAACGCGCGTCGAGTGTGGTGTATAGTGTTTTGGTGTTTTGTGGAAAACTCAGTGAGTGTTTTCTTTAGTGGTGGGGAAACAAGTTATTATACAAAAATCCAGTTTTTATACCCAATTTGTATACTCAATCGTGTTTCTTCAAAAATTACAATAGTTTCAAGTGCCTTTAAAGACAATATTCTTTTCAATTTAACCACTAAATGAGAGAAATGCTTATTGAGTAACTAATTCCTTTTTTCATTTATCTTCGCTGATTTGGGAACTGAATTATATACTCATATTGAGTTACAGACTTATTATATTGATATATAATTTATATAATCTATTTTTATAAATTTAAATACATACTTACATGTAGATATTGATGTGTAAATATTTCATTACCATCTTTATACCAAGTAATATGTGGACGAGGATTTCCTCTTGCTAGACATAAAAAAACTATTTTATGCCCCAAAACATATTCATAATCAAAATGTGATGCTAACGTTATCTTCGCACCCTAAATAACAAAAAAGTAAATATTAATACTAATAATATCCATAGTATCCGTGATACTATTCCTGATATAGTTTAGTGGCTTGAATGAGGAATCAAATAATAATTTTATGAATTTATTTATTTATTAATACTTTTGGATAGCCATACCATTGTATGATTTTACTATTTCACATAAAATATTATATATATATATATATATATATATATATATATATATATATATATATATATATATATGGATATATATATATATATATATATATATATATATATATATATATATATATATATATATATATATATATATATATATATATATATATATAAAAGATTGGAGGAAGTTAAAGACTTCACTTATTTAGGAAGTAAAATAAATTGGGATGGAAGAAGCGATAAAGACATAAAACAAAGAATAGCGCAGGGTCGAGTAGCTTTTAACAAAAAGAAAGCACTTTTATGCTCGGGGGTAATAAACTTAGAAACAAGGAAGAGATTTTTGAAAACATATGTATGGAGCACGGCACTTTACGGCTGCGAAACCTGGACGGTAGGGGAAGCAAGTAGGAAGAAATTAGAAGCTTTTGAGATGTGGTGTTACCGAAGAATGATGAAAATACCATGGACTGATAGGGTTAGAAACGAAGAAGTATTGGAGAAAGTCGGCGAGAAAAGGAGTATGTGGAAAAACTTAAAGAAGAGAAGAGATAGAATGGTAGGCCACTTGCTGAGACATGGAGGAATAGTCCGCGATATTTTGGAGGCAGAAATAGGAGTGAAGAAAGGCAGAGGTAGGCCTAGATTAGACTACTGTTCGCAAATAGTAAGGGATGTAGGTTGTAGCACAATTAGCGAAATGCGTAGGTTAGCACAAGATAGGAGAAGCTGGAGGGTAGCGTCCAACCAGTCTTCGGACTGATGACCTAATGATGATGATATATATATATATATATATATATATATATATATATATATATATATATATATATATATATATATATATATATATAATTTTTTTATGATAAATATATTACAAAGAATTATAATACTCACGTTATTGTTATTGTAATATTGATCTGATTCTGGATCTCTGTACTTTCCAGTTATGGGTAACCCAATTTGAAACTAAAATTTACACACAAATACTTAAAAAGTACACTAAAAATATATAAACATGTTAATGTTGTCCAAAAAATATTTAACAAAATTTAAATATTTAATAATATTTATTTGGCAAAATTTGCAAGTGAAAAGATTTATTTTAAATGTGTTTATAGTTTCTCTAATATGTAAAATCAGCTTAAGGCTTGGCAGAGGAAACATTTTTTACTCTAAAAGATTAATTTTGAGATCACATAATATATTAGGAAGAAATGATGTCTGATTCATATCTAATCTATACTTTTTAATTAAAAAAATATTATCTGTCAATAAAAAGAATTCATTTGTAAGTAATAATTTAATATTAGGAAATATAATATAATGGAAATAAGTTTATTATTTACTTTTTATTAACTTATTTCTAATTTTATTAATTCTATTGATTCTATTTAATATAATATTAAATATAAATAATTTAAACAGTTATTTTTATTTAACAAAGACCATAAAATACAGAATTGGTTATAAATTTATATCTAACAGTTTTATTAAAACAATAATATAGGAATCTGTAATTTATTTTTAATTGGCATTTGTCGAAATACAGATGTTTAAATTATAAAAAAAGATATTCCTTTTTTATTTTATAAAATGGGAACCAAAATGTATTTACATTGTATTTTTTGTGAAAAAAGCTTATAATAGATCGGCAAGATATAATTTGTTTTTATGATGGTATATTCAAGCAAAATGACATAACGTATAGAATTAAATATGTATAGCATTACTTCACTAAATAATGCTTGGTTCAAATTGTATTATCCTAAAATATTCCAATATTACGCGGTAAAGACAGATATTTTTTCCATTACGTAAAGTATTTTAAGGAAGAAAAACTGAAAACTAAAACATATCTTACTCTTAAAATCAATACAGAACTCTAATGATATAATCTACAAAATAAAGATTTTAAAGTACCTATATTGTTAATGAGGGATAAACAAGATGTATATTTTCTATTTACCTTTGATTTTGTTCTTCCTCTTGCTCGTCCTCTTCGAGAATTCGCATCATTAATAAAATATATCAACACAAGAAAAACTACTGGAAAAAGTATTTTCATATTTACTAGACTGTAGCAGTCAATATAGTTTAAAGAAATGATTGTAGAAAATCATTGTAAGGGCCCCCTTTCATTCACAGATTGGTATAATTTATTTCAATTGAGGGATTGCACTAGATAATATTTAGCAACATACATATGTATTTTATTGAAGGTGGTACGTTGTTTTTCTTAATAGAATATTATTGCTTATAAAGATTAGCTGCCCATTATTTGGTTATAACACATTTATATAGTTATATCGATATAGTTTGAATTATATTTAAATGTGTTAGTACTTTAACAGCCCCTCACAATTTTGAATATTTACTATTGATAGCAGGATTTGCATTTTAAATTAGATACATGATCATTATATTTTAATTAATAAAATGTGTTATCAATTTTATAAAGTTTCCAATATTGTAAAGATAAGAATATATTTCAACAGAAGTATGTTTTTATTAATCTTTGTATATATTGCATTAATCTACATTGCAAGTGAATCAAAAACGTGATTCTAATTAAACATTTTACACGTTAAATTAAAAATAAATAAAACTTTATTAATAAAGATAAAACTCAAAGACAAAAGTGTTGAAAGAATTGGATTTTACAACATTAAGTTGTACTTAAATACTGTGTATCTTATATAGTTTAGATTAATTTATATTATTTACCAAAATAAACATTTAAAATTAGAAGGTTTTGCAATTATTTGTAATTTTATAAGATGCATCTTATAAAATTATAATTAGTAAAAGCTTTATTATTACATATTTCATCAATGCAAATAGAGTTACTTTGCTGTGTACACATTATGACTCAATTGACTCATTCATTAAAGTTTAAATCTATTAAAAGACCTATGGAAATAAGAAGTCTAAAATAACCAGAAGTTTTTGAAAATAATATATTTTTTCAAGTAAAAATACCCCAACTTTAAAGTGTCAAAATAAAATATTCCAGAGAAGTTCATAAACTTTTAATAAATGGGTTAGGTGAATGACAATGTCCTATCGAGAAAGAATGTTATGAAGCATTTCCTTGAAATATAGGTAATAATTCATTATACCTTAGTGCTCAAGTGATTGCGTTCTTTATCGACCTAGAACATAATTAACACTAAAATTAATTTCTTATTATCTACATTTCAGGAGACTGTATCTTATTGCATTTTTTTCCTTTAAGCTTATGTTACTCCATTAACATTAAGCTTCACATTATGACATACAAAATTTCAATTAAATTGAAACCATTTTAATTATTTTCAGTGTTATTACAGATTATAATAATATTTTTATTTGAATTAATTTTAACGAATTTTGTGTATTTTGTATTTGGACTATGAGCCTTTAAGGAAGGTATTCTATGAGAAATAAAAGTTTAATCTTGACAATTATTAGATAATAAATGTTTTTCCAAGTGTAGCATAATAGCTTTATGCTACACTTGTAGATTGTATTTTATTGATTCATTGGCAGCACTAGAGGTGGGCACGGGTGGGCGAGGGCCCAGTCAAAATTCTTTTCGCCCAACCTCTTATAACACCACTATATCACATTCGCACATAAAATAATATATTTAACGCCCTCGCCCACCCTAGATATTTCCTGCCTATTTTCGCCCAACCGCGAAATAATGCTAGCGCCGCCACTGTATTGATTTAATAATCTTTGACTACACTTTAATCTGTAGCTACAATCATGTCTCAATTCAAAAGATTTTTATTGAAATGAATATTCATTGTTGATAAGTAGATCAAGACCTAGGGGGAAAATAATAAATATTAACGATAAGTGAAAACCTACAAATATTTCTATATTTTAAATTGTTATTCTATACCTAAATCGGTTATACCATAACAAAAAATTATGATTGTTAAAAATTTTACCATGGTTAAAAAAAACTTTTGTTAAAGATATGCCTTCATACGAGAACTCTTAATCATCTTGATTACTATAGTATTGACGTACAATTTTTGATTTTTCAGATTTCCTATATTGTATCATATATCGAGCCCACTAAATATTATCTCAGTTGGTAACCTCTCTTGTAAGCAATAATAGTCTTAAATCATTATTATTAATTATTACTTTCAGTATGAAAACACACAATTAAGATTTAATCCAAATGGCATAGATTAATATTGTTTATTCCTTGATTTTTAACTTGGTTGAAGTAGGTGTTGCTGAGAAATTTGATATTTAATTGATGCTTAACTATCCCTCTGAAAATGTATAGCTAATTGCAACATACATATTAATTATTATAGATTTACAGTGTTTATTATATCCTATTTTATTATGTCCTAATTGTGATTCTGTGTGTAATTGTGAACTTATTCGTTATTATTAACTTCACTAACCATTAAAGTACGACTGTAGCAAACCAGAGAAAATACAGAGATATCTACATATTTATCAGCCAGATTAAAATTGTATTTACACTAATATGAAAATGTGAATTTTTTTGTCTATATAGTGAGTTTTTAAATATATCGACCATAAAACATTCCATATGATTTGTCTACATATGTGTTATTATTTATATGAATTAATTACAATGAATATAGTAGAGGGCTATCAAAATTCAACACAACAATTATGTTTTTTTCATATTTTGTTTTTTAACTAAAAATGCGTATTACATAATTAGGTCATCAGTAAAACACTTTATTACATTTTAATATGTAACCATGACATAATCTGTTCGAAAACCTCGGGAATCTATAGCGTATTTATTGTTAGCTTGACATTCATAATATCCTGCATCTTTTTGTGTTGTTGGATCAATTTCCATTTTACTTTTCATAGTATCATTGCCAATAGGCCATTCATGCACCTAAAATATGAATGAATAGAATATTTTTTCTCATGACATTATCATAAGGTTTTACCTGAAAAAATTTATGATATAATAGTTCTATACCATCCTTAAACCAAGTTATTTCTGGCCTAGGGAAACCTATTAATTTCATATGTTATACATACATATGCATATCATATGCACCACATGTCTTCTATAGACATGTCTAAATGAGACATTTCAAATAGTAAACAAGTTATCTGAAAATGGCAATACTATGCTAGTTTATTAATATTTCAAACTATCTGTGTGTCTATAATTTGTGAACTAAAAGTATAAGAAACAATGTTAAGGTAAACCATTTTATGTGAGTGAGGATAATTAAAGCTTTACATATGTATATTTGCTTTATATATGAAACAACTCGGCTTGTTAAAGATACCATACTATGAAATAACTTCACTTCATTTATAACATTCTCTGCAATTATAAAATATACATAGTGTAAATCATTTTCAGATAACTCAACTGATACTACTTAACAAACTATATATTCACCTTGAGCCATGCAAAAGAATGTAATTTTTCTTCCTAACATATATTCTAATTCAAAGTGGCTTGCTTTTATTATTTTTGCACCCTAGAAATATGCATAAACCATATAACTTGTTTATAATAATTAAGTGACATACATCTTTATTTTCATAATAATTTTTTGAGGCAAGATTGCGATGTTGAATTACAACTGGCATTCTTGAATTGTACATTCGTCCTCCTCTCCTACCAGACTTTCCTGTTTAACTGATAATTTATAAAAGCTACAGAAAAAGGTACATTTTACATCACCTCTTCCACCTCCTCTTGCAGATTCAGAAATGGACACACATAAACACAGTACACATAATATTACCAATATTTTTGATATCATTTTGATATTTTGAAGTTGAATATATTCACAAGTTAATTTTATAAATATTGTACATAGGATTCATAAGTTACTTCCTTTCATTTTTAAGGTGTCAACTGTAATGGGTCCAACGTGATAGATTTATTTGTTTTGTTATTACCAAATTAAAAGGTCTAAAAGGGGACATCATTCGTAACATTGTTATCATATAAATGTCCTTAGACCTGCTTATATTATTCTGTGCTATAATCAAATAAGTTTTACTCTAAAGAAATTTAGTGTTCAAAGTACAAAAAATGTATTATTTTATCCAATTAATATTTTAATTGCATTAATTCTGACGGGCAAAATAATAAAGTATTATAATTATACGAGGATATATGAAACATTACTCAAGCCTATAATTTTCTTTGTCAGGGTATAGAATAAAACATACTTGCAGATGTCAACACATGATGTTTGTTATAATGAACTCTATATGTTTAAAAAAATTGTTTTTCTTTGTGATAAGTAAAAGAAATTTTTTTTGTATAGCATAATAGAGGAAAATTTACTACACTTTATCCAAAATCAAAACAAAAATTTTCAAATAAATTTTAAGTTTGGCATATATACACAGTTTACATTCATTGATAGTATTTTTAAGATTTAATACTTAAAATTTACATACAATTGTTTTTTTCTCCAATTCCAAATTTCAACTTCTCCATTTCTTTAATTTTTCTCCAATTCCAACCTTTCGAAAGATATGTTATCTTTCTAAAAGCTATATGTTTAATCAAATATGTAAATATTAGAAAGTCTCTTGATATGTTTTAAATAATATTTTTCAAATATATAAATGATTAGATCAAAAATTGTCTACAAATACCAAAAAACTTTATGAGATGTGAATATTGTTTTGGCAGATACTTTTTGCTAAGTACTTATAAAATCTTTTCTATTGCTTAAAGGGGATGTTCTATACATGTGTTGAACTGATATGGCTAAAATTCATAAAAAAGAATGTAATGCAAGCAATCTATAACGATAATTTCAATTCACTTTTATATTATTTGTCTTAATATTGTGGTTATATACGACTTAGATTAGTAGTACTTAGATTAGTAGAGATGTTCGAAAGATGTAAATGAATACTGAGTTTATGAAATATAATTTATTTTGAATAAAATATAATATCAATAATAGAATGGCATTTCACAGATATAAAATAAAATCTATACAAAGAAGGTGATTGTATATTAAAATTATAATTATATACAGGTCACGTTTTCCAGTTCAGTTTGTTGGTTTAATCAAAGATTATTTTTCTAACACCAAAAACTATAATGCACAAATTATGTTTACATTAAAAGAACATCGAATAATTTAAATAATATAGCAGGTCTTTAGGGAATACTTAAAACGAACATTAAATAAATTAGAGAACAGGTAGTATTCAGGATGAAAAAAGGTACTGGACGCTCAGGCATCGCAGAAACAAATAAACATTGTTGCTACAAGAGTTGGGTTTTAAACAAATAAAAATTTAACTTCTACAAATTACACCACAAATAGTTCACCAGGTCACAGACTTCAATCTTCTGATCGCAGTCTTCAATTTTGTAAAATGATATTGGAAAAAATTGCCCACGAACCTGTATATTCAAAAACAATTTTTTTTACTGATGAACCCACGTCTTTTATAAATGGTAATCTGAATGAAAGGTACTGGAGTGACACGAATATCCTTCGGGAGAGCCATACACAATTTGCAAATGCACATCATTTGGGCATATTACAAAATGCTATATTAAGTCGCTAGTTTTGGAGATTCTAGAGGAAAATTCTGATGAATTTCGAGATCTGGAATTATACTTTCAACAGAATGGTGCTTCTTCACACTATTATGACGCAGAAAGAATTTATTTTAATGAACAGTGTCCCAATAGGTCGATTGGATGGCGGGTTATAATACAGTGGCTTGTTCGGTCTCCAGATTTAACTCTCTTAAATTTCTTTTTATGGAACTACTTAAAATCTAAAGTATATGCTATGTAATTCGTTAACATGGAGGTTTTAAAACAGATAATTACTGAATAATGTAAGTTAATTTCTACAGAAACACTTGAATGGCTGAGAGAAGAGTGTTACAATAGGATGTTGTACTGTCAGCAAGAGGGTGATGCATATTTCTAGTATTCACTTTAATTTTTGTGTACTCTATCATTTTATTGTTTGTAAATTAAATCTTGCTTGATGGTATGCCAATATTAAATTTACTGCAGCAACAGTACTATTTATTTATTTATTTATTTGTAAAAATAAATGGTAGAATTATTTGTCTCAATACAATTAATGAAATTCTGAATATCTTGTTTGTATTTATTTACCTGAAATTTGTTGCATAGTAATGTAAATATGTTTCTATTAATTTTCATTTTCAGAGGCATATGGAATGTTCCATTCATAGCCAATTGTTATCTTGTAAACGCAAGTGCTTTGAAAAGATATAATAGAAAAGAACTACATTTTAATAAACCTAATTTAGATGCTGATATGGCTTTCTGTAGTAATCTCAGAGAACTTGATATATACATGTATGTTTCAAATGTGGCTGATTTTGGTCATCTCATAAACCCCGACACATACGATATCTCTAGAGCTGAACCAGACATGTATCAAATCTTTGAAAATGAAAAGCTTTGGGAGGAAAGATATATCCATAAAGAATATAAAGACAATTTCCTTCCAGGGAGGGTAGACAAACAGGTATAAATAAAAAAAAAACAAGTTGGTAAAAATTATTTCTAATTGGTATATTTATATTTTTAGCCTTGCCCTGATGTTTACTGGTTTCCAATCGTGTCAGAAAAATTCAACAAAGCTTTAATAAACATGATGGAAAGTTATGGAAAATGGTCTTCTGGGAAAAATGAGGATGACCGTTTAGAAGGAGGATATGAGGCAGTACCCACTCGTGATATTCATATGACCCAAGTGGGCTTTGATCCGCACTGGCTTTATTTCTTACAGAGATTCATGTTGCCTCTTCAACAAAAAGTTTTCTTAGGATATTTACATGATCCACCAAGGTCTCTAATGAATTTTGTTGTTCGTTATAGACCCGACGAACAGTCTTTCCTTAAACCTCACCATGACACTTCTACTTATACCATTAACATTGCACTAAATCAAGTTGGTGTTGATTATGAAGGCGGTGGCTGCAGGTTTATTCGATATAATTGTAGTGTTGTTGACACTAAACCTGGTTGGATTTTGATACACCCTGGAAAATTAACTCATTACCATGAAGGTTTAACAGTCACAAAAGGGACACGGTACATAATGGTTTCATTTGTTGACCCTTAAGTGTCGAATTATAGTTTATCCATTTTTAATTTATATGGTGAATTATAAATGATTTATGTAGACTAATAATTTTGATCAATGGGAGATAAGAGAATTGAATTAACTATTTGGTTTACACTTATAAACACCACCATTTCATATAGCATTTAACAGTTACCCTATATAATTTATACATAGATGTAGTGCAAATTTGATTGTTATTTTTTTTTTCTAATTACTACTAAATACTTTGGTAGTAGCTTGGTTTATTTTTGTGGTTCTTTACACACTAATTAATTTAGATCTAATTTTAGATATATTTTTGAAGAGTAGATATACTGACCTTTTGTTTAAATACAATTATTTAGATCTGATTAGCTTTAAGGAAGAAGTGCATTTATACATTTTACAATACACATTGTAAATATATTTTATGACATTAAATAACATATTTTCGAAAGACCTGTAATTATTATTTAGCAAAAACTAATTAGTACATAAACATTTAACTGCTTCTTAGTAGTATTATTCTTCTGGTAATATGATATACAGTGATGATCAAAAGTGGAGAAACTTTTAAAATATATAAAAATTATGGATATAAAGATGAACTAAAACTATCTTACATACACCTAAAGCTGTACATGTGGGTACCGCCTAACATAATGAAGACAAGTGTCTCGAGAGAACATGTGCATACACAAAAATTTTTGTGTATGTTTGTGGCAGGGGGACAGAAATGGAGAAATTGGCAATAATATTAGTTACATTCGAATACTGCATGCGTAAATAGGTTCATTTTCATTTACATCGTAGTAAGGTGCTAGTATAATACCACGAGGTATTAATTTATCCATGTAAATAAAACAACTTATTCTTAACAAGTATCTCGCGGGTGTTAGGCAAGTTATTATTGCCAAATTAAATGTAAACAAAAGCGTCGTATGCAAACAAATTCATTTATATAAAGAATGGGAAACAACTGCTAGTCTACCAAAGTTAGGTTGACCGAGAAAGACAATAAACAAGTACTACTGATAAATTAATTAGCAGGTGTGCTGTGAAAAATCCATTCATAAGGGCTGAAGACATAAAAAGGAGTATCCATCAATATCACTTTCTGTAAGACTATTAGGAGACGTTTGAGTCATGGACATTTAAAAATTGACAGGCCAGCAAAGAAACCCTTAATTAAAAAAAAAAAAAAAATAGATGGTCTCGTTTGAAATTTGCATCGGAATATTCAAATTGGACGTATAACCAGTGGAAACAAGTACTAAGGTCGCACGAAAGTGAATTGAACATGTTTGTTTTGGATGGTATGAAGTGGGTGAGGCGCACTAAGAATACAAGATTCAACCCCAAGTACACTGTACCTATCGTAAAACATAAGGGTGGAATGTTCGGTGTGGGGGTCTTTTCTGGGCATGAGGTAGAGCCTCTCATAAAAATTGACGGAATTATGGATCATTTTCGGTACCTTAACATACTTTAGACTAAAATGCTGTCATTTACAGAAAACAGTCTGCCATTAGTTTGGCAATTCCAATAAGATAACAATCGTAAACATACGGCAAAAATTATTTAAAGATTTTTTACAAAGAGAACAAGTATCTGTGATGCCATGGCCAGCCCAAAGTCCTGACTTAAACCCTCTGGAAAATCTCTGTAAACCAGCTAGAACGCAATAATAGGCGCAGAAATCCTAACAAATTACAAATAAGAACGAATTATCTAGTGCACTGTCCCAAGCCTGGAATGCGATTTCACAACACACAATATGCATCCTATTGGATTCAATACCGAAAATGTGCTGAGGTAATAAAAAACAAAAGATTTGCCACTAAAAACTAAGCGACTATATCTTTTCTTTTGTTTTTCTGCAGTTTCTCTACTTATGTCCATTGAAAAATTACACCTTGATTTTTTTATTTTTGAATAAAATTACAGTTTTTTTTGGTATATTTGTGTATTATTGAAGTAGTTTGTTAATAAGCATACACCTAGGGAGAAAGGATCAATAATCATGTTCAAGCCTGGTAATTCATATATTAAATTGTAAAAGTTTTTCCACCTTTGGCCGTCACTGTATGCTCGGGAAGTATTGTAAGTTGTAGAAAATTTTCAATGGTAACCCTAGAGCAGAAAATTTGTGGCTTGACGTGGAATTCAATTTGTGGAAGAGCACAAATTGAATTGAACAGATGTAAAGTAAACAGAACCCAGTAGCTTGCAAATCCGTAAGTATCAAACTTGTTTTTCATTTATGTAAATTACTGTGTACCTATATAAAGTGACGTTGTATTTTAGATGCATATAAATATATATATATATATATATATATATATATATATATATATATATATATATATATATATATATATATATATATATATATATATATATATATATATATATATATATATAATATACTGTGAGTGAGTGCTATGTGTAAAGTGAACTATGCCATGAATAGCAGTCGTGAATTAAACTTCTTCAAAAATAGGTGGAACTGGTCTGAATTTAAGATTTTCATTGATTAGAAAGTTTATTGTATTAAATGTGGTAACTTATTAGTTTTTCATAGAATTTGCGAATTTATTCATATATCATATTCAGGGATAACTTGGTGGACGTAGACTCCTCTATTAATCATACAGATTTTTTTTTAAAGTGCCATCCCAAGTGAAAAAATGCAGTTGTGTCCTGTTTCCCTTGCCTTCTCATCCAGTAAGTACACAGTGGGAAACGTGGTTACTACCTGCACCTGCTACATACTGAGAATTTTGAAGCGATTTGGCAACAAACTGTTTTGAGTTTATAAGATGATGCCCGGAGTACTCAAGAATTTAAAAGAGTATTGTGTTCTCGTGTATTACTACAACAGTTACAAACAGTGTCCTAATATAAAAATATAGTTACAAAGTTTATATAAAAATATATATATATATATATATATATATATATATATATATATATATATATATATATATATATATATATATATATATATATATATTGTCACGCTTACTATGGTGACATTAGAGCAATTTAGAAGCTTATCTATTTATTCATAGTGGTACTAAAACAAGAAGGTAGTAGTTTATCTGCTGCTGAAACTGAAGCAAATATTAATGTTTCACAATTACAGAACATTCCCAGAGGTTATGGTCTCCAGATATTGAAAATTAAAGATTTTCCTAATTCAGATTTCAGATTAAATACATCTGTTTACAGAAGAAAATCTCAATTTGTCTGGATCGAAACACAGCTGGGCATCGATGTTTGACTTATGTGCACATATAAATAATTAACTAATAATATTGTTTTCATGTTTATTATGCTGTGTGTCCATACTATTAAGTATATCTGTTGTCCTTATTATAATTTATATATACTTCCGGATATGTTCATCCTCTGTTATTGTTATTAAAATAGTTTCTAATTTGATTTTACAGTATGCCTTCATATTATTTTGTGATATACGAGTATATTACCCATAAATTCAAATAACTTTTTTGAGTGGAACTGAGGAATTTTGCATACAAAATACAGAATTTAGATGATATTCATATTTCTAGAACAATGCCGAGGTTGCAATTTTACATGTATAAATACCATGTCTAAATACCAGCGAGTGTAACTTTCCAGATTTTGTTAGTGGTTAAGTTCTGTAAATGAAGATAATTTAATCAGCACTAAATACAGGTGTGCATTTCATGGTCAAAAAGTACTTCTTGCCATCAATGCTGACATATATAGTATCTCGTGTATCAGCAAATCCCTACTTGATATGCTTATAATTCTTCCATATGACGGACATTCACATTTGTATGTTCTGCTCTCGGTATTTCAATCATTAATTATTGTCGCTGAGTATATTGAGAGATGGGCCCATAGGAATATATATCGATGAATTATTTATTCCTGATAGCACCAAAATTAGTTTTCTTTATGTCTCACACATAGTAGTACTGCCGAGTACTACTATAACACATCTATAATCAAATTGAATCTCACCATGGGGACAAAGCTACACATTTTCCACTTGTTAGTAACAATCTACATAGTCAAATATCTATGGAATAAATACTTTCTATGCATACAAGACCTTTAAAATATGTAAAAAAAAGTTGTTAATAACAGAGTATTATCAAAACTGAATTTAAACTAAACTAAAAAATTCATGAGTTTATCATTCATCATTTTAGAATTATCAGCATGCAACAAGAAAAAAGATTTATCCTAACTAAACTAAATATATTTTGTAAACTACGGAAGTGGGGAGATTATTATACTCCACACCATCTGCAAATGCCTAACAACTAAACTAAACAAATTAGGCCAAAACAGCTATTTTCCCGGCTACATGCCGACGACGGGCCCTGAATTATATGGCGAAATTTGCCGTGTTTTGTCTAACAGAGTTAGCGCTAAAATAAAATTAGCATCTGCCAAGTAAAACTTTGCATTGTAAATATATTTTAATGTTGTTAAGATAGGCATGTTTAGTTATACTTAAAAAATCTACCTTAGTCTTTGATACTGAGATCTCAGGGATGGAACCTTTTAAGTCATCTTTTGATGTTGGGGTTGTCAAATAATGTTATTAGCTGGTTGGGATTTATTGTAAGACATTCCTAGTTTTTCACTACACCTTTATATTTCTTCTTTCACAGATGAAATGCGCAGACCATGTTGAATAGCACTGTTTGGGACGTTATCATGAGGTGTTCAGTAGTATACACTACGGTTTTGATTGTAATCTTTGATAGATCTCAATATTTGATAATGATGCTGTTCTCCACAGCTGTATCTCATCACTCGAAATCGGTTGGTTTGTGTATGGCTTTATATAACTCGTTTGTTTTCTAAAGAAAGCTTTGAAACTTAGTTTCGTGTTGGAGTTTTTGGTCCAATTGTTTTTTCCAAGTAAAGTGCTAATCTAGATGTATTAAGTATTTAACGGTATCTGATTGATGTATTGTGTTATTTAGGGTTACAGGAGAATATGTATCTCCGTATTGTAAAGGTGAAATGAGTTAACCTAGTTTCATTTAATTTTATATGCCATGTCTGCAGCCAATATTGAATTTGATTAAGATCATGAAGTGATATGGAGTATTTCCTTGGTTCTTGTATGAGGTCACGACGGTAGTATAACAGTGTTATTATTAGTAGGTAAGTCCCTGTGAAAATTAGATATATGGGACCCAGCACATTGCCCTGTGATAGTGTTTTTTATTTTTTTTATTGTTAAAGTATGACTTTATTCGTTGGTAGAAGGGATGAAGAAGACTTAGTCTTAGTGTAAGAAATAGGTCATATTTTTGCCAAGTACCAATAAAAACTGTACTATGATATCTCTGCTCATAATATTATCACTCGATCTGCTCAATAATAGCATGCTGCATTTTAAAACCAAATTGGTGATTTGATATAATTTTCCAATATAAATTAATAGAATTTCATTTATTTAGGAGTAGCTTTTCAAAAATATTAGAGTTAATAGGCAATAGGCTAGTCGGTTTATAAGACTCGGGGCTGCCTAGATTATTTGCCAGGTTTTGGTATAAGAATAGCTATCACTATCTTAGTG
Organism: Rosalia funebris; assembly: GCA_037954035.1. Classification (NCBI taxonomy): domain Eukaryota; kingdom Metazoa; phylum Arthropoda; class Insecta; order Coleoptera; family Cerambycidae; genus Rosalia; species Rosalia funebris. The sequence continues at coordinate 39,279,204 of JAZFAV010000022.1, read as the reverse complement.
GGAAATTAACTTACAAACTTAGACAAAGTCAAGCATTATATATATAGGTGACTAATTTTAAACCTTTTATAGGACTCGTGTCCCTGACTCTTTTTGGAATTTAGATAATTGAAAACGACACTTTTCCTTCACTAACTTAGACGAGCTCTATCGAAAGATCCGTTTGAAAGGGAGTATTTAGGAAATGGAGCATATTAGCTTTTTCATTTGTTACTTACCAAGGAAATGGCTCCAATATCTCTGTCAAATGATTACCGATTGTAGTTTTTTCATATTTTATTCAAGTTTGTCAAAACTGTCATTTTGCTCTTTGAGAGGCGGATTGTGGTGTGGCTGTATAATATTCTTTGTTGTATAATATATTTGTTGATTCAGTTGCTAATAAATGATGTTATTCTTCAGCTGACTTAACAACTGTTTGATTTATTTTGTAGCTTTATTCAGTTTCTGCTTGACGAGATCTCTAGTGGTTTGCTAGAATTTTCTTAATTTTTGTCTGACTTCTTCTTATCTTCTGACTTTTCTTATCTCTTAGAGTTGCTTGAATGATGAGATGAACTGCTCATCTCTAATAGCTTATATGATGATATAGTCTGTATAGTCATCTCTAAGAGTTGCTTAATAGCTTATATGATGATATAGTCTGTTTATTTTGATATGACACCAACATTATTTTTAATTTTTAATGAAGTATCTAACGAAATCTCATCTCCAACAGTATTTTTAAACACAGTCCAATTAATAATAATAATAATAAACTTTTACGTTTAAGTGGCTTAAACGTAAGGGTGAATTTTGTAGACTACAGGCTACACTCTTCCCTCACCTATTAGAATTTTCCTCAATGTACAATTTTATTTTCTCTAAATATACAATATTAATTTAATATCATACAAATAAAAAAAAAAAGTAAATAAAGAAGTCAACAAAAATTAGTCATCCTGTCATAGAGGAACTGAGATTTTTGTTTTCTTTTTGTGATTTACCTGTGTACATAAAGTAACTATAACTGGGAAATGATCAGATGAAATATGTAGACAAGACTCTGATTTGAAGTAGAATCAGCAATATGTTTAATAACACAACAATCAAGTGGATCTGGAATTTTTCTCCTGTCTGTAGTCCTGTATGTTGGTCTGCCAGATAACAAATAACTGAAGCGATAAAATTTTCTATATATAGTTTTGGGGAGGTTACTGATATTTACACATCTCAGTAAAATATTTCGGAATCAAGTCTCTGACATAGCAAGGCCACATCAGATGAACGGCCAGGTGAGCCAAAAAAAAGAATAAGCCCTATGCTAAGAGAACTGGACACTCTCGATATGAGAAAAATTGCTACTGGTGAAGCGGATCCTCCAGCCTCAGTTGATGTACGCCTGCACGGCATGGAGATACGCCATAAAATGATCTCCATTAAAAAAAATTAGAATAAAAAACTTCCAGAAATTCCAAGTCATTGAGGATACATCGCTGCGACGATGGGGATAGACGCACCATAGTTCATAAGAAACGCAGACGTCCGTAGGGACCTGCAATACACAACGGTAACCGAGAGGATCAAGCCAGAGAGACCAAGCAGAAGATCATCCGAAACCGTCGATAAGAATGGCCAAGAACTACGACCTGGAGGAAGTCCGGCCGCATAAAGGGCTCAAACTCCAAGTGATGGTGGACAAGGTAAGTGACAAGAAACTATTCTAACAGATTCCTTCCAGGCGGACTATTGTTCGATGTACATATTGTTAAGGAATTTTCATCTTCCGACAGAGCAAACTCGAGGCTCTCTGTATATTGGCGTTTTATAAACAAACGCCAGGTAATATAAATAACCTGAGATTATCCGGTCGGTCGAAACCCGGCGAACATATATTCGTGAGAGACATTCGAATATGAATATTTCAAGTGTTCATCTCCTACAATTGTTGTTAATAAAAGTGTAAAAGTTAATTATTATTTAATATTGATTTAGCATATCAAAAGTGGGATACATACCTGTTTATGTAACTATTTATTTAACTTCTGTTTTTAATAAAATTTATGAGTGTATTGTGCTAGTGAGAAAACACCTATATTGCTGAGTACTGTTTACTATTTATTTGCTATCTGCCTGCTCATTCTTTATCCGCTTTTCCGTTTTGGGGTCTGTGTGACTATTTTTGTTATTTTATTGTGATTTATTACGTTAACAAAAAGAACATTGTGATAAACTCTTCTAACAACAATGGGACGTTCAAGCCGTGGCCGAGTACGTAAACATTATAGCAGTTATCGCCGACGGCCTAACGCCTGCGGACTAACAGTCGAAGTGTTAGTCCGCATTATACACAAATTTTAGATCGTTGCAAACTTTAGAAAGAGCTATAAATGATATATTAGGCCCGCTTAGATTCACGTATGCTTTGGTATATTTATACGATATATTAATTGTGTCGAATGGGCAAGAAGAAGGTTTTGAACGTTTGGAAAATGTTCAACTTTTACTAAAACTTTCATGTTCAACTAAAACTTTTCAAAAATGCAGGTTTAATACTAAATCATGAAAAATGTTTATTTTTGAAGCCAGAAGTTGACTATTTGAGGTCCATTATCAGCCACGGCGAGTTGCGACCATCACAGCACAAAATCGAGGCAATAAAAAATGTCCCCATATTACAAAACGTTCATGAGGTTCGTCGATTTCTTGGATTGGCTTCGTGTTTTAGGAAATACATTTACAACTTTGCTTCAAAGGTCAAGCCTTTGACCATTCTGACAAAGGGCAACAGCCCCTGGAAGTGGAAAGAAGAACAAGAAGCTGCATTTAAGTTGGTAAATCAAGAACTTAGGAGCCAACCAGTTCTAGCCCTTTATGATCCCAAGTTGGAAACCCAAGTTATCATAGTTATGAACTTGAGATATTGGCTGTAGTAGCAAGTGTCTCCAAATTTCGAAATTATTTGTACGGGATAAAACTAGTTTACTATTGCAATAGACTGTAATGCGTTGCGGTTAACGTGGACCAAACGAGATCTCTCACCTAGAATTGGCCGCTCTTCAAGAATACTACTTTGATGTGGTTTACCGACCAGACACACAAGTAAAATATTTAGATGCATTAAGCAGACAACCACTACCACTTACTATAAATGTAACCAATGAAACGGATTGGATAGAGTGTGTCCAATCTCAGGATGAAGAGTGCATATCCATAAATAAACAACTCGAGGAAGAAACGGCGAAGAAATGTTATGTCCTGGTGGATAACAAAATGTGTAGAGTTTTTAACAGATTTGTTATACCAAAAGATGTAAGATGGAGAGTTGTGAAATTACAACACGATGACAACGGTCACCCCGGTTTGAGAAGAACACTAAACTCTATTCAAAGAAAATATCGGTTTCCTCGTATGAAGGAATTTGTAACAAAATACGTAAGATCTTGCATACCATGTGTCTGTGTAAAGAAACCCGCAGGAAGAAGAAGAGGCTTCTTGTATTCGATTGCAAAAGTAGATAAACCATTTCACACACTATACATTGACCATTTGGGTCCGTTCTGCAGAACTGAAAATGGCAACGTCTATATGTTGATAACCGTTGATGCATTTACTAAATATGTCTGGATTGAAGCTGTTCCCGACACTAGCGCAAAATGTGTCATAAAATGTCTAAACTTGTTAATTAAGGTTTTTTTTTTGGTGTACCGACTAGGCTAATTTCGGATAAAGGAAAGTGTTTTACTAGCACAGAAATGAAGAAGTTTTGTGAAGAGCAAAACATCAAACATATTTTAAATGCTATGTCCCAGAATGCCTGTCCCAGAAATAATGGACAAATTGAAAGGTTTAATGCTACCATTTTAAATTCGATGATGACTGCAATCGGTGATGAACACGACGCTTGGAAAACGAAAGTTACGGAAGTGCAGCATAGTATAAACGGGACATTGAACGCTACAATGGGCTACGCGCGTACTGACCTTTTATACGTTTTTAAATCAAAACTTAAATTCGATGTTAACGTAAGAGATAATGAGCAGATATATAGGCAAGGTTATTTAAAACTGGTGCGCGAAAAAGCTGCGAAAAACATAAGAAAGGGTGTCAGCGCAATGGAAAGACGTTACGATAAAAATTGTAAACCAGCAATCGTCTATGGGGTTGGTGATATGGTTATGAAGGACGCCAATAGTGAAGGGGTTTGCAAGCAGTAAGCTAGTTCAAAGGTATATTGGTCCTGTAAGAGTACAACAAGTTGTATGGCCGATACGAAGTTCAAGTGTGTCCAAAGGTGGGTGATGCCTGTGTGTACCTCTGAAGTTCATGCTTATTGTCGATGTTATTTATACTTGATTATTAAAGTTAAGTGCATAAGGTGGGTGATGCCTGTGTGTACCTCTGAACTTGAAACCTGTGTGCTTTTGAATATTTCCTTTTGTTTGTTTGTTTAGGTGAATATATGATTTAGTAGTTAGAGAAGTCCTTGTCGAGTTTCCATTGTGTGTGCACTCTGAGGATAAGGTTGTGTCCTTGTCGAGTCCCCGATGTGTGTGCACTCTGAGGATAAAGTTGATATCCTTGTCGAGTCCCCGTTGTGTGTGGACTCGTGAGGATAAAGTTGGTTGAGCCCCTTTGATTATGACCTTTTGCGCACTCGAAGTACATTTTCGTTTTATTCTGTTTGAGAACTTTCAAGGTCATCTCCATCCTGATCTTGATAATATTGATACTGTGCGGCGTAATTTAGTTTCAGGTGTATGTCCCACAGCGTGTAGCCCGGGTCGGACAAATCAGGACGGCCGAATGTTAAGGAATTTTTATCTCCAGGCAGGGCAAACTCGAGGCTCTCTGTATATTGGCGTTTTATAAACAAACGCCGGGTAATATAAACAACCTGAGATCATCCGATCGGTCGAAGCCCGGCGAAAGGATATTCGTGGTACTCCTACAATTTTTGTTAATAAAAGTGTAAAAGTCAATTATTATTTAATATTGATTTAACAATATATACACCTAATTAACAGATGTCGGGAGACCGACAAATATTCACCCAACATAGTACTTTACCATATTTCGAAAAAATTAGTTGGCTCGCGCTTCCGAATCTCGGTAACCCACTGCCAGTACTGCCTACTACCAGGAGTACCAGGCAAAACAGGCTATGCCCTGCCCCGAGCTCCATAGCTCAAATCCCCTCCTGATATCTTTGGAGGCAATATTCCTCAGTGACATAGAAAATGGGAGGTAATGATATTTAGAGGTAACTTATATTTATTGTTTTGTGGTTTACTCAAGTCTTAGTTGTCCCAGTACGTGTTAGTGGTTTAGTGTGTCAAATTAAGGCTTATTTGCACTTTTGTTTTCATTAAAAACAATTACATACGAAGATGGAATAGTTTTACTCAGTTTACCGAATTTGAAATGGGTGTTACATCATTAGATTACGTGAAGCTTACCGTGTGACCATAAATTAATCAACTGTAATAACATGGTCGAGAGTGGTTTGAGGAAAAGTATCCTATAGTTGCTTATAAATATATAAAGATACCGGACGCCAGAGATACAAAATATCAAGATGGGTGTCCAAATTTTTGACCGTAAAAGACCTATATATATGTCTACTCGATCTATTGCAAATCAATTTGCGGTTGGTTTCATTCGAGCCAACATCCTATACATAACTTCCAGTATTATACATATATAGGATATTCTACAACCAGCCCCTTTTACATTTTTCAAAATGTTACACAATCCTGTGTTTGAATGTTTCTGTGCACGACCACGTGTGGGTCAGGCTAACGTTAAGCTTCTTGGAAGCTTCTTAAGTTCCCCTTTCTCCGTGGCTACCACGATCCCTCGACCATTTGTGTTTATTAGATTTTATGGAAATATCACTAATATCTGCATATTTAATATTGAGATTGTAAGAAAAAAAAAAACAACTAAAATAAAGCCATTACAAGTTTCTGAATGTTTTTTACAAATAATCTAGGCAAACAACTATACACGTTTGAATAATACTGGTGGTATTTAATAACGTAGTGAAAACACATTTAATCTCGCACGCATGTTACTTATCTGTCATTTGTCATCGGCTAACCTAGAAATCCCAGAATGTTGTTTTGAGATTTTCAGTAGTGAGATGTTCGTGAGAGTGTTCCGGTCGTTACGAGATGCAAAAAGACATTCGTAGTAAATGAAATAAATATTGTAATGTATAAAAATAACTATTAGTGAATCGTAAATATATACATATATATACCTACCTACCTAAGGAAGCAAAAAATCTGGAATGCCTATTAATAAGTATAAGGATTTCTAACAAATAATTACAGGTATGTACTTATATAGTATATCTTATATTTATACAGTTATTACTTAAGAATATATTCAAAATTGCAAATTGTAAGTTTGATAACTGATTGGATTATGTACAGGGTGATCTATAGAGCCTGGAGGCAGCGTTATACGTGGTAAATGCCACTGTACAAATGACTATGAATACTCACCAGATAAATTCCCAAAAATAAATTTGACGTCTGTCATATATGGCCTTGCAAGAGTTTTTAGATATAGGATAGGAAAAACAATGTATTACTTTAGCAATAGAGATAAACTTGCTGCCTATTTATTACTAAAAAAATTTTAAACCAAATGTAGGGTAGTTGGTACCTATTATTTACCTATTTATACTACTTTATAGGTAGGAATCTAATACCCAGTACAAGTATGAATAGCATATATTATTCAGTATATCACTCAATACAATTAAGCATAAAAATTTAATAAAACACATTACACAAAGATTACTTGTCTCTTCCAACAAGAGATATTTGGAAAAATATTCCTAGTAATTTTCAATTAAAACTTTCAAACTGTGATTTCTCCATTAACTGAATAGAACACAAGGAAATTATACACATTTTTGTTAAGTACTGTTACTGAAATGTATTTAGGCATCTTTACACATAAGACCAATGTTACTTTATCCAAGAGGAGTTTATTGGCAACAGTATCATGATTTAGACATTTAATTAATACTCTTTGACATAGGTAGATTAAATGAGCGCAAAATATTTCCTAATAATTAATAATGCTGTCGAGAAAAAAGTTGTCAATATATCAATCATCCAAGAGGTACCTACTCCTTTTCAATTGGCATTAACTTAGTGTCTGTACCATGGTAATTTCTTCCCACAAAATAAGAGTTTTCAAAAGTAGAAAAATCACACAGATCAGTCACACAGACAGTTTTTAAATAACACATATCAGTCATAAAATTCAATATAACGTTTATGTTTGTTAATTATTCGTATTCCTCGTCTCACAAATATCTCCTTTAGATGCACATTTGCCATATATTATATAGTTTATAAAAATGATATGTAAAAATATGTGGCTACCTTATACAATTTTAGCCGGTATGATTTTGTTCACATCCACAAAACTTCTGCTGGGGCAAATGGTGTTTATATACGATGCTTAAAATTCGGCAAGTCTGGATATAATATTGGCCCTATCCACACACATAAATGTTTTTAGGATGTTCGATATTATTGTTCTAATTCACAAACACAGAAATATACATAGATACGCCGTTTTACGACGAACAAGATTTGATAAAAATCCAATGATGAATCGAGATGATTTTCGGTTCAAAAACGTATAAAACCTGAAAAAAAAAGATACATACTTTTACGTCGGACTAAATTCGATAAAAAATTGAATAATCATTGCGATGTACCGATAAACGTTTTAAAACTCAACACTGAACTTTGTGCGAAAATCGAATTAGATGAATTTAGGGCTATGTTCAAAGGTGAATAAAGTCTGAAAAACATCATGTGGAACAGATGTCTTCAGTGGAAATGGTAGTTAAATAGACATATTTTTAGAAATAAAGTGTCAACTGAATGTGCCCATTAAGGGAATGTTTTAAAATCCAACTGAATTGTGTGAGAAAATCGAATTAATTTAATTTCTGGCTATATTCAAAGAAGAAGACATCAATATATTAATGGAAACTCAAACAGAACCGATATATGTATATGGTAACCTAGAGATCTAAAATCAAATCAAAATTATTAGAAAAATCATTTCGAGTCTCCGATTTATGCTTAGTATGTGCATCTTGGAATATAAACGAATGAGAATTAATAAAATACGAGTCTTGTCAACGAGTCTACAACATAAAATGCACCATGTTCCATAATAGATGCGCTTTGTGCGATGTTACTTGAAAAGCACAATGTAATGTTTGCAATTTTCATTTCTATTTTTGACAGTATTTGTAATTTCTTAAAAGAATACCAATCTAATTTGATATGTTTGACAAGGTGTACAGGTATAACACAAGGGGAATAAAATCTTGATTACAACCAGGGGCGTAGCGTGAGAAAAGATTGGATGCGATAAAGATTTTATAAGGGGAAGAGGTATAGTCAGATGTATCGTAGGCCATATGAAAATGGTAGAAATAAAAAAAAGACACTAACCTAAAATGATTATGCCGAGGTATATATCCTAATTTTTAAAATGAAGATAAATTCTTCGGTTTTTGTTTGTCCAGCGAAAACGTCTATCACTGTTTCTTCAAATGTTGGAGACGATCTCATATCTTCTAACAAGGCACTTGCAATATTTATTTAGTAATGTTAAAGCTGACAGTCTTTCTTGCTTTTGAGAATTTCGCAAGTCTTTATTCTCTTTAAACATGAAAATGATCTTTCCGCGGAACTGCTTGTGACAGGAATAGGCAAAATTAAACGACACACTTCTGATGACTCTGGAAAAACAAAAGATAATTGAAGGGACATAATATATTGGTGAAGCTCAAACACAGTGCTCTTTTTCATATCGGGATCACTATAAATCACTGAAAGTTCACTTTTTAAACGATTTGCGTCAAAGAATGTTCCATATGTATCTACTAAAGAAGAAAAAAGTTCGCCAGGAAAACGTTTCACGAATGAAGTAAATTGTGTGGAATCTAGAGTTAAGAATTTCAGTTTAGAAATTTCACTAAACCGTTCACTAATGTTCAAAGTAATAACATCCAAAATTTCATAAAACAATCGTGCGTAGGTGCTTTTCTTATCTTCTTCAGGAATTAAATCCAAACGCATCCTTTTACTTGGTGGTTAATTTTCTAACACAAATCTATCCATACGGTCCCAAATGTCACTAAACTCGTTTCTCATTTTTTGAATATGTGATTTGAAATCAGCGATCTTTTTATTGCAGTAACTAATATCTGATATTTTTGTCTGTAGAATTTTAAACAGACTGTCGGAATGTGAGAATATTGCAGAAAACACTGCTAAGAAAAAATTAAAATTAAAGTCGTCCAAAATTAAAGTTAAAATTCCTCTAGCACAAATAACGGTTTCGCGATCCCATTCCTCATTTTTATTTTTCACAATTACCTGAAACAGCGCTTCCAAATCTTCCTTATATTATGGCGACTGTCGCCAAGATGCGTTCACATAATCGCATAACTGAGTCCGAAAATAACAATACTCGAGGTTCCACTGTTGACTGCGTAAGATCACAGACCTTTTCGCCCATCTAACGTGTAGCTTGGATGTAACGTGGACCATCGCATTTCAGCATTGCAGCAAGTAACGCGGGAGTTCAATAATTTCCGGCGCCTTCACGACCGATCTGAAATAAAAAAGTGGATAGTAGCGTTTAAAGTAAATAATGTATGTTTGCGGTCGGTTTAAAATAATTGTATATAAAATTGTAATAATTGAATAAATCGTTTGAACTTTTAAATAACACTAATTTGCTAAGTTTTTAAGGGATGCGACGCATCACTTGCGTCCATGTACGCTACCCCCTGATTACCACATACTTAATTCGAATACAGATTTCTATTTTTTACTAATTTCTTTGTAAGTCTTTGGTTTCCATATTTATTGACAAAATTAACCATTTATTCTATATATTCATCACATCCAATTACGTCCTAAAGTGTTCTGGTCTTTAAAAACATTATTTGTTCGGTTATCGCTTCTTTACAGTGGATAAAGCTAAATAAAATTTAACAATAGAAAATCAGATTTTACATCGATAATTTGACATCTAAATCAACTTATAAAACTGTTGTTAAACATTCTTATAAACATAGTTTTTATATAAAAAAAAAAAAAAACGAGAACAATTTTCCATGAACACCGAAATATTATACGTTACTTGACGCTCTTTTCGCTAACTTAAGTAGTTGCTATATAACAATTTCACAGCAACTGTTATATGTTCATAGCATTATGTGAAATGTAAAATATCGGAACTAACTTCATCGAATTTGATTCATCATGTCCATTGAATATATTTTCATTTGCAATTTTTCGAATATAATATGGATTTAAAAACATTTTTTTTATTCTGTTTATGCAGCTTTATTGTATTTTAAATTGGCAAAATCTTCCTCGAACATAAATTTGCTTTTAATTTTTTAGATTTTATAGATCTTTGCAAATTCATGTAATTTCATTGATTTTGTCACCAAGTTAGTTGCACTTTCTAATATCCCTTTTATGATCACTTTGAAATTTCGTATAGTCATCCTATTTGACAAACACATCTGCTCTATATCGTGTTTTTCGGATTGTATACGTCTTGAACATATTCGAAAATCTATCTAATTCGATTTTTTAACAAAATTCAGTTGCGTTTTAAGACATACCCTCTAATTTGATTTATAAAGTTCAATTCAATTTTAAAGCAACCCCTTAATGAGCCCATAGAAGTAACACTTTCTTTGTGAAAATAGGCCTCGACTTGACCGACTTGACTACCATTTCTAGAAAAGACATCTATCTGCTCTACATCGTATTTTACTTTTTCGCACTCAACTATACTAGCGGAAAAGTAATGTAATCGTGTAAAGAAAAATGGAAAAATTTTTTTCGTTTATTTTTCGTTATTCCGCCTAAAAACCACAAGAAAAATGGTTTTAAAAAAAATTTGTCTGCGTGTGTGTCGTTGTCGTCGGCATTAAAATTTTTTGTTAGCACGATAGCTCAACTAAATCGTGTCGGATTGATCCAGTTTTGACTGATTCTGATCGGGGACGTCTCCCAGACGACACCTATTGATTTTGAGGTGGAGAGGACACACCCCACTCTGTCCATGGGTAATGAGAAAGCACGATGGTAGACTATTTGAGATATTTTGAGAAATGTTTTTTGTTAGCACGATAATTCAACTGAATCGTGTCGGATCGATCGGATTTTGACTGATTCTGATCGGGGATATCTCCCAGACGACACCTATTGATTTTGAAGTGGATAGGACACACCCCACCCTGTCCATGGGTCATGAGAAAGCACGATGGTGGACTATTTGAGAATTTTTTTTTTGTTAATACAATAAGTCAACTAACTCGTGTCGGATCGATCGGGTTTTGACTGATTCTGATCGGGAACGTCTCCCAGACGACACCTACTGATTTTGAGGTGGATAGGACACACCCCACCCTGTCCATGGGTCATGAGAAAGCACGACGGTGGACTATTTGAGAATTTTTTTTTGTTAACACGATAACTCAACTAAATCATGTCGTATCGATCGAGTTTTGACTGATTCTGACCGGGGATGTCTCCCAGACGACACCTATTGATTTTGAGGTGGATAGGATACACCCCACTCTGTCCATGGGTCATGAGAAAGCACGATGGTGGACTATTTGAGAAAAATTGAAAAAAGTAAAACTGTCGCATAAAACACATTCTGCATTTATGTGTTGGTTTATTTTTTCTCGGCCACTCAATTTCGAGATGAGATGTTCTACCTGCGGAAAAGTCCGTTTTAAGGTTTTAAAACTGTTTATTTTAAATTGTAATCGTTTTTCACATCGCCGATCGTCATCTAATTTATCCGATTCATCTATTTTTTTTTTTACAAAGCACAGTTGTATTTTAAAATGTGCCCTTAATGGGCACAATGAAGTGTCACTTTTTTTTGTAAAAATGGAGCTACTTTACTACCATTTCCACTGAAAACATCTACCTACTGCTCTACATCGCGTTTTTCAGATTTTACTCGTCTTTGAACATGACCAAAAATTCATGTATTTCGATTTTCTTATAAAGTTCAGTTGCATTTTAAAACATCCCCTTCATGGACACATTGAATTTATACTTTTTTTTTTGCGAATATAAACCTATTATGTCCATTAAGACATCTGCCCTACAACGTGTTTTTAAGATTTTATTCGTTTTTCGACAGCCAAAAATTCATCTAATTAATTTTTCTTACAAAGTTCCGTTGCGTTTTAAAACATCCCCTTAATTGGCACATTGAAGTGACATTTGATTTTCTTATAACATTCGTTGGATTTTAAAACATCTTAATCACAACTACCAACAAATTTTATGAAGGAATTCTAACGGGCCCAGCCCGTAGGTTAGTGGGCTACGACAGGCCTGAGATCGGCGGATGAGGCCCGTGCGAAAACCGGTAGATCGATCCGCGAATCTGGCCTGTCAAAATTTATCCGCTCGTGTATGGCTAGCTAATATCGAACATCGTAATTACATTTATGTATGTGGATAGGGCTAATATGAAACACCTGCTGAGTTTTAAGTATCGTGGTTAAACACCATTTGCACCAGCAGGCGTTTTGTAGATGTGTTACATAAAAAAGTTTCTTTTAAAATCCTGAAATAAATTTTAAATCATTACTTTTGTTTTTAAATACTACGATCAAAAAGAAGAAAACACAAATTACGGTATTTCGCATCATTTAAACTTTCGGTTACTGATATTTGTACTTGCCAACCTGTATATAAAGTATGTTCATAAGATTAATATTTAAGTGAATTTGTATATAGAGTAAGTAAACCACTTTAACGCTCTTAGCCCGAGGCAAACTACCATTATTGTAGTACAAGAGATTTGTCTCGTCTAATTTATTGTAGTTTATTAAGTAGGGTAATACTTAGTGGGAAATCACCTGGTAGGTACCAAATGCTATATCGTGTGTGACGTATTCTCTGTAATAAATTAAGTTAATTAAATTTATGTTTACTCAATACTCTAATTTTATTAACGATGTAAATATATCATTTTGATAACGTTAGCTAATATAGAATATAGCGTGGTCAATTTCGAAAATAAATTGCTATCAGAATGCCAACGTCAGATCAAGAACAGAAAGTATATATGTATATATATACTTACAATAGATGTAAAGAAATATTTTTTAAATGTTCATAAAATCATTATGCATGTGTTTGGTATTTTTCAATAACTATCCAATTATAAGAATTTGTCTACTTAATGACTTTACATCGTGGATTATCTAGATTTAAATTCTTTCACATATTTTTCTATTTTAGATATTTTTCTAAAACATATTTATTCAAACATAAAATGTTTGCCTTTTCAATAACAGCGTTTAATGTAATAGGAATAAGTAATAACTAAAGCTGCCACCATGAGTGCTACTCCGCGGCAGCGGTGATGCCGTACGTAGCGGTGTAATATTTGAATCGATGACGTAGACGTGTAATATTTGGATCGATGTAGGTACCGGTAATTAAGTTCGGCGTTATTGTTGTGCTTGCTTACCTGTTGTCCTGTTCATTGTATTACGTATTATATAAATTATTAAGTATAACATATATAGTTGCTAATCTAAAGATATTTCTGCGTAGTTCTATAATAAACTCCTACATTCACGTTTTATTTTTATTTGCAAAAAGAAATATACACTCAACGTGCATCCAAATACACAACTTTAAAATAAAGTGTTTATCAGGCAGCACGTCACCCATTTCAAATAAAATGATTGCTTCTCAAAATTTAATGTTGTGTGGATTTGATATTGTAGTTTATTTGTATAAAATTTAGAATATTTTATGTATATTATATATGTTTTAATAATAGAAATTTCCACACATTAAATGAAGATTTTCGTTATATTAAATATATATATATATATATATATATATATATATATATATATATATATATATATATATATATATATATATATATATATATATATATATATATATATATACAGTGCTATTCAAAAAAGTCCCCTCCCCCCCTCTTATCTTTGGAACGATTATACATAAACTAGTGAAATTTGGTCACAGCTTTGCGGTTTTTGAAAGCCAGTTGTCAAAACTGCCGTAAACAGACACAATATTAGTATCATTAAATACGTTTTTTCGATACATTTTAAAAGAGGTGTCGCTTGCCATAGGGTTCCATTTAAAATTATTGGTCACAATGACCTTGTGACGTCATCTTTGACGCATACGTCATCTATCATCACTAGTAGGGAAGTTTACAACCTTTAATATTCAGTTACCAAATTTCACTAGTTTATGTATAATCGTTAAAAAGATAAGAGGGGGGGAGGGGACTTTTGAATAGCACTGTATATATGTATATATATATATATATATATATATATATATATATATATATATATATATATATATATATATTTTTTTTTTTTTTTTTAATGGCGCTTACAAGTAATAATAATTGGTGTATTTCCATATTGCAACATGTCTATACTGTTTGAGATGTTAAGAAATTGATTCAGTCAGCATTTGAGACCTAAGTAAGATGAAGTATAGAATGTAATTTAGAGATAATTGACTAAAAATGCAATCTATCAATTACAGAACGTATATGGGAATACTATAAATTATCATTTATAATGGTTAAGTATATATAAGTTCGGTGGTAACGGTATTAGGCACCTAGAAATAATACATTCTGCATTATACTAAGGGAAGTGTGAGATAACCAACTAAATGATAACTCAGTTCTATATATAAATTTTTAAGTAATTATGAATATCATTTTTCTTCTATACATTGATAATCTTCTAGCAAGAGTTCACTTAGTGATGTCATCCTGTGGTGACTAACTGTTTCAAAGACCAGTGTAAATTGTGAAACATATTTTGTAAAAATAAAATCATATAACCGATTGCAATACACATTTATACTTGGTATATATTGCTTTATTATTTTCTTTGTGTATAGTTAGTTTTCGAAAATTATTAATACCCAATGACTAATACGATATTGTTACATTAGTTGCCTCTTAAAAAATTATTTTTATGTACATATGTATAAATACTTATTGTTTTATATATGTCTATATACATACATACATATGTTATTCTAATTTCATCAGTTTGTTTCGTCGCATAATACGATTTTCCACTTCTAACTTACTCAGGCTCTGATGTCGGATTGACCTAGTTAAGATACATGTAGGTGTATCATTTATTTTTGAATGTGTAGATATTTATTTCTGGGCTATATATCTAAAAAGAAAATAAATTTTGTTTTAAAAAAACATTTACCTTCTTTTTGTAGTTATAATATACAAATTGCATACATTTTCAATGGCAGTTAATGTTTCGGTGAAGCATGACTTAGATATCCATCAAATTAATTGAACCGACCAGTTATTTTTTTCAAGTATTCTCAGGATTACATAATGAATGAAAACTCAGATTAAATGTATTAGTTTTAATCCACTCCTTTTTTTTTTGTTACATAACTACTTTTCGTCCACGTAAGATTTCTTCCTTATGGGAGCGATTACAGAGTAGTATGTATCCACGTTTCCATTATATTTCTTCTAAATATTGATGTTTTTTATGTCCATGTGTACTTATGTAGTTGTTTAGTTTCTCCCAATATTCAACAATTTCTTTTTTTAGTCATGACAAAAATTTTTGCAATGACCTGATGTGGTTTATCACGTCAATTATATATTTAAATTAGTTATGTTATCAGTTTATCTACAAACCAAAAACACCATACAGTGAACACGTAAAGGTTGGTGTAAAATCGCTGCCGGGCAAGTAAGGAAAAAAACGCCTGAACCGGTCAATTTTGTTTTTTAGATGCGCATTTTTTCTTGTACCTACGTATACATTTCTTGGTAATTGTTATTTGAGTTATCATCTAAAAGATAAGTCGACTTATCCCACCATTTTTCCTACTTGACTGGTAACGTTTTTTTTTAATTAATTTCAACTTTTACATGTTCGCTGTATATACAAAATAGTATATAAGCAATAGTTTGGTGGATTCTAAATGTTCAACTGCCGTAGCTTTTTTTTATTAACATTGTTTCGTGATGAAAAAAGTACAGGAAGATGTCATATACTTTCTTCACCACGAAGATAGAATATCTCGTTACAAAATCTCTCTCAAGATGTGATGGTAACATTCTTTTCTGACGTAAGAATGTCCAGATTTCTAATAGAACGAAACTGTAGTGTAACTCAAATCGGGAATATTCATCTCTTATCTTCTGTATCCAAATCCATTCATCTCGCTACCTAGGCCTATTTTGTTCTCTCATCCATGGTAGTTATTATGTTAGTTACGATACTGGCTACTACCTGGTAGTTATTTCAAAAATGATTTATATATAATATCGACCATATTTAATAAACAAATCAGTTAGTTTAAGTAGAATTAAGAAAAAAATAAATATATAAGAATTGCAGACGCTGTTAAATTAGTTTAACATTTCTTCTTACGAAATCGTCAGTAATTTTTTAACACGTTTAGTTTAAAAGTGAAGGTTGCATTTTTTGTGCATGCTTTCATCCTTATACTAAATTCGTTAATAAATAATTCAAGGTTTCGTCATTAATAAATACACGGTTGAGGAATCTGAATACGATTGTTGTATTCTATTTTCATGAATTCACTTTGGAGCTTAATACATGTATATAAATTAACTTTGATACATGTATATAAATTTATATTTTTGTCATTTTTGCTCACTATCAGCGTACCGTTTCACTGCCCCTCGATTTTCTAGGGTGTTATAAATAATTTTCAATTAGTGTTATATATTTGAACAATCCTATACTAAATTGCAAATATATAATTTAATACACTTTAAAATAAATTAAATAAAACTGTAATTCTATTGTAGTTCAATGTATAATTTTGCAATGCAGTTTAAGTATCTACCATAATTTCTACTTATGGTTATAATTCATTATACAGGGTTCAGAATTATTTCCAAACGAGCCGATTACAGCAGAACAACACACATTTGACTTTCTTGAAATTATACTATCAAGCGATGGTATCTGTAATGTTATTATGAGATGATTGATGATGCCCCCGAAATTCTTCCAAATAAAACACCCTGTATATTTGACAACTTGGAAATAATGCAACATTCTAAATACAATATAAGTACACTTATTGATGATTTGATTTCGAATAATTTTAACTATATTCTTTTTATGACGATTATCAACATTAAACCTTTATTTGTTTCAGACTATCATCTAAATATGGCCAACTTTCTGTGCATTTTTCTCTTTCGGATACTTTTGCCAATTTTAGTTTCAACATGTAAGTATTACCAATCTATAGAAAAACTAATATATTTAAGTTTATATAAGTTATAACTTTCGATATTTCGATATAAACATTTGATATTTTGTATTTATGACAAAACAAAATTTCGAATTCACAGACACTTGAATCTTTGACTCCAGAACTTATCGTCATGTAGCTATTTATTATTAATATTTTCTGCAGAGGTAAAGTACCGTAAAGTAATTTTTGCCGCATTTAATGAGTTCGTATTTGGACTCATCGCCAAAAAATTTATGATTTTTGCAAACGATTTGTGAAATATGTTGTGATAATATACTCAAAAAAAAGTTTATTTTTAAAATGAGTTAGATATTTTTCGAATCTGGAGACTAAAATAAGTGCTTCAGTAATTTGAAAGCAAAACAGCAGCAAGAAGCGAAACGAAACGAAGAACACGTAACTTCAGCACAATATTTTTTATAATTGAGGTTTAGATTAGTAATAATTAATATTATTATTTAATTTTATCTGCCATTAAATTGTCATCGTGACCATTTCAAGATTTTTCAAATATTTCATATACTTGAAAAATCTTTAATCGTGTTAAAAATGAGAAATTAATAGTAGCTTCATTAAATGTTTATCCAAACATTTTTTTTAAATATAGAATGTGGACAATCACCAAAAAAATAGAAAACATTTAGTTAGAGTGCAACACCAAGGGAAACTATATATACATAAATAAGTTTTTTATTTGGCTACACCGAAATCGAAACGACGTTTTTTCCTAAAGTCTCAGGTTGCGGAGGAGGAAGGTTACAAATAAAAATGGAACAAGATCCTTTATGTTTAAAGGTTACACATAAAGCACAAACTAACCCTTATTTAAGGAGAGGTGCAAAACTCCTCCCATTAGAACTCGAACTCAAACGTACAATGATACCCCAATATTGGGGCCAGTTTTCCAGGTTCATATCGCCACAGCCACCACTATAGGAGAATAGGCTAGGGTGATCAGATCATCCATGTAGTCATCAACAGTATGCTGTACTTTTATAGCTCCATGTCGGATAACTAACCTGAACGCCCATCGTATTCAAAGTCGCTAACATGACATCATTGGTATTTGTAAACATTGAAAAAACTATGTGCTTTTTCTCTTTTAGTTACATGTAATTTGTTATTTTTTATTTCTGTTTTAATTTTAATCGACAATTTAAAAAAATAATAGGGAATATTAAGTTTTTACCGAGCGTGCACTTTTATTCATACGTTCCTCAGGATGGCTTATTCTGTAATAAAATGATCTATACAAACTATTCATATGTTTGTAACGATGTAACAGTTTTCAGACATGCATACTTGCTGGACATGAGTTAACTAAATATTTAGTTAGACTAATATTAAAGTATTAAATAAATATTTCAAATACAAGCAACGGAAATGCTTTTTTAGGTTTTTTTTTTAATAATATATTCAGTATTTTAAAAGTACCTATAATAATTTTGAAATATTTAATTTTAGTTGAAATATTTAATAATATTTAATTAGGTTATATTTAAGTAATTTTGGGTTATTTTATAAATTAAGATTCGTAGTTTCCAGTCAGATGTCTTAATAACAGCAACTCAAAAAAAAAAAAATGAAAAATTTGTAACTGTAGCTATTCAATTCCTAATAACTTTTTTCTTTTTCTTTTGTTGTCCACATAAATAATGCCATATTATTAAATTCAATGTTTATTTGCTTTGTGACTAAAATCTGTAATTATTTACTTTGTTGCTCCTTGTCGATTTTATTAGTTAGCGCCTAAAACAATAATAATAATTAGTGAAGTAGGATCACAACAATCCGAATTTAATCGTTATTGAAACGACTAAGAATAAATTTTGAATAATAATGTAATATCACTCGAAATTAATATTTGAATATAAGCATTACCTTACTTGATGTATTAATACATCTTAATACTTCAGCATCTGTTGGATAGTTGTAACAAATATTTTCATTCCTCTATTGTTTGCATTTTTGTGTGTGCCGATATTCACAGCTGGTTTTATTTTTCTTGTCTCCACGTGCTCGACTGTGAAACTTCAGGTATACGAGTATATGGTAGCGTGTTTCAGTTAGAACTCTAGGATTTGAATTGCGCACCATTACTGTTCTGTCAAAAATAGGGTGTCAATATTTAATGATTGTCATGTACAAACCATGGGACGTCAATATGCCACGATTAAAACTTCAACAAAGAATAGTTTGTGTACAATTGTTTTATGAAAGTGAGCGATCATGTACATTTGCATTAAGAAAAATTCGCACAAAATTAAGACAAAATGAAGCGCCTACAGACTTAATCGTAACTTAATCAAGAAATCTGAAGAAACGGGTTATGTTATTGTTAAGGCAATAGCAATATGGCGTCGTCGTGATTGGTCAAATGAAAATATCGCTGCAGTGAGAGAAAGCATACGGGAGTATCCAAACAAATCAATTCAACGTTATGCACAACAATTGAATCTATCAGGAGCCACCACGCTCGGATTTTAAAGAAAAATCTGCATCTGACAGCATACAAAATTCAGCTGACCCAACAATTAAAAGTTACAGACCATCTACACCGTCATACATTTGTTAATTGGGTGTTAGAAAAGCAAGAAGGTGATGCTGATTGATTTTTGCAACAAAATGTTGTTTAGCGATGAAATGCATTTTCATTTGACGGATACGTCAAACAAAATTGTCGAATTTGGGGTGCTGAAAATCCATATGCTGTTAACGAACAAGAAATGCACCGACAGAGGTCTTTGGGTACACTCTATCTTTGACAGGACACAAATTGTGTGCAGTTCAAATCGTATAGTTCCAAATGAGACACCCTATACTATCATGCCTCTCAACTTTCGCTTAATTTATATTATCTTTTACTCAACCATGTAACAAATAATAATAAATATGTAACTACACGATGAAAACCATAAGCTACCTTCATAAGCTGTGTGCACGCTTTCATAAAAGTAAGGGGGTACGTCATTGGGACCAGATGATCAGTGCGCAAATTAAGCAAAAGTTCTTGTAAATTTTGAGGGCTAAAGTAAATAGAGTCGATTTGGAAATAATACTGTAGTTTAATATAGGTAAGTTAGTTTTCAGATCAGCGGTGTAGGCTTCGAAAAAAGTATCAGAAAATATTTCAATAACCTCCTGAGTGATATCGCCAGCATCGTCCTGAGTGATATATCTATTAACATTAGGGAGACGAGGTAAAGATAAACGACTTCTTAAATGTGACCGTGGATATTTATAAAATAGCGCCTTTTGGTAATAGATTGGTTTCAAAATTATTTCTTGCTTGACGTAGTGGTCCGCTAAGTTTATTTGAGAAAACTCGACGTCGTTTATAGTATTTCTCTTTTGATTTAGATCCTTTAAATCTCTGTTAAAGTGCTCTTTTCTTTGTACACATATCCTGAAGCTACTTATTAATCCACGGTTACTTGTATAAAGTATTAGTTTTTAAAAAGGGGGTTAACAACGGAACCACGGTAAACGCGTTTAACCTGTTTCGCGATAATGTATTAAGATCACTATAGTTGAGACAGTCATGGAACCAATCAACATCACGAAAGTCATTATTTAGGGATTCAAAGCCTGTTTTATGATACTTCACGATGGTGGAACTTTTTGTATGTGGTGTAAAAATAACGTTGAACTCAACACATACAGCTTGTCAAGAATAGAAACAAGTCTTACAAGACCGCCCACGAGGTACGCAGTAAATAGCCTGGTATTTACTCAGTTGCATTGTGACCTTTGCATACTGAATATCGAGTATGTATGAATGTACACAGAGTTCGATTTGGCTGCGCGTAAAGTGCATCCTTTTCCCTCCGAATGCTGCCTCACTCTTTCTTCTACGCCTACATAGAAAATTTCACACTTTTTCCTATTCTTGACAAGCTGTACATGATCAGAAATGCCTATGTATGAAATGAGATTGTGGGAATTAATTATATTCTCTGTATTAGTACATAAGAAGATTAGTCCTAGAAGGGCGTTGGTTACGATATCTAGTAGAATTAGGTATACGATATCTAGTAGAATTAGGTATATATGTATGTTGTGTGAAATTAGTTTGTTGAAACATACTAAAGTCACCAATACTATCAGTTGTACGAGGTATATTTAACGCCCATTTAATTTTTGAGTAATTGAAGTTTCCTACTGCGAGGATGGAGCAAATATAAACGAGACTTTTTAATTTTTTTATTATTTTAGTTTTTTTGCAATTTAATATAATTGATTATTTTTCCATATAGGTCTCCCCACCTCCCCTATGGAAATGCATTTTCCCATCTTGTTTTCAATTCCTTAATCCCTTGATCATAAAAAGTTTTGGGTCGCGCAGAGAGCCATAGACGCATAAAGGCCTCCATTAACCCGTCACCGTGGAGGCCCTCTAGGGCTCCTTTTAGGGGTCAAACAGATGAAAACAATACGGTGACAAATCGGGACTGTAAGGGGTATGTTGTATGATAGACCAATAAAGTGACTCGATTTGAATAGTTAAAGCTGCTGTATGCGGCCTTGCATTATCGTGAAGGAGAATCACGTTCCGAACTGGTAATTTTTATCTTTTTTTGTCGGTAAGCTTACTTTGCGTGGTCCAATAACTATAATATTCAGCATTAATGGTACGACGGTCGTTGAAGGCTACTAGTAAAACGCCACGAAAATCAAAGAAACTTGTTGCAAGAACGTTGCCGACCCACAGGCGCGTCTTGGTCTATACAGGTGCAGTCTTTTCTTTTTGTCTCCACTCTATACTGACCTGTTTGAATTCAGGCGGGAAATTGTGTACCCATATTTCATTGCAATTGACTATTCGTACCAAAACAGCTTCACCTTCCCTCCCATAACGCTCAAGATCGAGTTGACAAACATCTGAATGTTTTTATTTTTAGTCCGGGTTCAAAATATGAGGTACCCATCTAGCGGACAATTTTTGAATCATTAAGTTGCGAGTTATGATTTTTTATATACTGCCATAACTTACGCCTAATTCAGCTATTCAGATTCAGCAGAGAGATTTCAGCTATGGTAAGCCACGATCTTTCTGAATAAACTTTCGGGTGGATTCAGTGTGCTTCTGTAATGCTGGTTCAAGGGCGCTGTTGATGGGTCAAGTTTTCGATTTTCTCTCGACATTCAACGAACTCGTTGTGCCACGTGAACACTCGGGCTCTCGAAAGTATATTTTGTTGAAACTGAGACTGACACGTTAATCTCCGAAGAATTTTTGCGGGTTCAAGAGTCAAATATTTTATTATAACACCGTGGCGCAACAATTTTATTATTGCACCACCGATGGGTGAACTTCCTTCTCTGACATTGTTTTCTCTTCTCGTGGGTTCTCTTCCCTCCTCACATGTTCGCCATGAGACCTGAAAGTATCTCTCTTCTACCGCATCCTTTTAAACCGCAAGAACAAAAGTGTCGTTTATATTTGATTCACCCTGTATTATTAAATTGTTTAAAGCATCGCATTTAATTGTAATTAATTGCGATTTTAATTAGATGCGAGTAATTGAACCCTGCGACGATTATTAAACTGTCGAAGACATCACTAATTGCAAGAGATTCAATTTTATCACATGGGTGTTTAGAAAGGTCATTAGTTCAACCTAACATAAAAGATTAGGTGGTCTATAAACAAGTAAAACATGCAATGTGGCAATATTTGGAAATTTAATATTAAACCTCTCTAGAGGCTTCGGACCAAAAAACAAAAGTTACCACGTTGTTCGCAAGGGTCGATTTACTATTTTGATTTTGTCAAAATGCCGAAATTCGAACGAACATTTCGTACATCGACCTAAAAATTTCGTGACACACACACGAAAACAGCCGTTTAGTAAATATAGATAGTAGACTGCGTTGGGGATTAGGTAAAATAATTGCAGTACTTGAGTTTCAGACATTATATTGTTTCCAAAATAGGCACATACACCTCTTCCCCTACATCCAGCACCATCCCAGTGAAATAAAGTATACCCCGGTAAAGCTACAGCACCACTATGAGTGTTGGAATTTAGTTATGACATGACTCGACAAGAAGAATAATTACATGGGGATTATAAGTAGAGGCATATAGTAGAACATTGTTACATTTTGCAGGAAGAGATGCTATATTGGTCCGAAGAAAAGTTAATTGATGTGGTAAAAATGAAAAGCTTGTTTTGAATATATTGCAGTGGAAGGTTGGTTGGAAGATTCCGTGTATATTTAATTGTGACTTGCTCGCCCTGGTCAATTCTCGCGTTAATATCATCTCTTAGTTTCTTCAATTGTTCGGTTTGATGCTTAGTTTGATCTGTACGAAGTTTACCATTCCTATATTGTGCGAGGTTTAATTTATTTTTGTTACACAATAGTCTACAGTTTTTTTTTTTTTTTAAAAGTAAACGATAATTAGTTAGTTCAGCCTTCGATTTCATTGCCCAAACAACTTACAGATTTAATATCCACATTGATGTCAATGATTGTAACAAGTTCGCGAGCAGCTTGAGGATGTTTAGTTTCACGATTTGGTGCAAAAGCTTCAGGGAGTCTAACAACGATAATGTTTAGTTTTTCTAATCTTGCTATAGCCTCTTGTAAACGGTCCTTAAGTGTTCTTTTATTAAACATAACCTTGCAATAATTAATCTGTGACTCGAGGTTTAAGAGGCAGCGATCAAAACCCCCAATTTCTCACCAATGTAGTTTATTATCATTCATACGACGTTACAGTTTATACGTATTCATATGAATGCAGATCTAGTTAGTCTTAGACGAAACGGGCGATTCATTGGACATGGTTTTTCACCCAGTTACCCCCCCCCCCCCCATAAAAATTTCAATGTGTGTCATATTCTATGTATTTTTTCATGCTGAATCGAATGGTTCGTTTTGCGATAAGAGTGATGATAATAGTTCACATAATATTTAATAAAACTTGTTTTTTTTTGCAGGAGAGTAGAAAAAATCTTATACAAAATAAATGCGTAAATATATGTTGAAAAAAAAAAAGAATAGAAAAAATCTATACTTAGCAGCTGAAGAAACAAGCAACGCAATTAGTAAAATAAGGTACTTTTAGTTAACGTCCATGGTATTATCCATTTCTTTTAGAAATCCGGGGTCTTCAGCACAAAGCAATAAGAAATCTTGTTGGTTCTTGAAAAACTTTTGGTCCTGCTTTCAAAGCAGCATCTCTTAAAATGAAGTAGTGTGAGTTGGATAGATTGTAAGATATATTTAGGGCAAGAAAATTCTCATTTGAGAACGAAACCAGGACAGATTTCTCACCAGCCTTGCACATTTTAATCAATTCCTCCGACTAGTCTGAAAAAGTGAAAGAAATTATTACGAACGATCGCTGAATCACAATTAGAGAATCGCTGATGATGTTGGCATATCAATTGGGTCATGCCATGAAATTATTTCGTTTGTTTTGGATACGAAACGTGAGGCAGCGAAATTTGTTCCAAAATTGTTGAATTTCGAACAAAAATAGCGGCGAATGGAAGTTGCTCAGGAGTCGCTAAATGAAATCAACAACAATGCAGAACTACCAAAACGTATGTTTGAAATATGGGCGATGAAATATGGGCTTACAGATATGACGTCGAAACTAAGGCTCAATTGTCCCAGTGGAGGCATTCTGGATCACCAACACCGAAAAAGCTCGACAAGTGCGGTCGAATGTGAAGGTTACGCTCACTGTGTTCTTCGATTTAACCGGCATAGTGCACCATGACTTCTTACCACATGGTAAAACGATCAATAAGGAGTACTACCTACAAGTTCAACGCCGTTTGCGTGAAGCAATTCGAAAAAACGCCCGGATTTTGGCGAAACAATTCGTGACCTTTACACCACGATGCATGCTTCTTCGTGAATTTTTGGTCAATAACAACACTGTAATGATTCCTCAGCCTCCATATTCGCCAGATATGACTCCGTGTGACTTTTTTCTGTTCCCAAAAATAAATAGAACCCTAAAGGGCCGTCGTCTTTTTTTTTCGTTTTTCGGCCTAAAAACAAAAAAAAATGGTTTTTAAAAAATTTTGTCTGTGTGTGTCGTTGTGTCGGATCGATCGGGTTTTGACTGATTCTGATCGGGGACGCCTCCCAGATGACACCTATTGATTTTGAGGTGGATAGCACACACCACCCCCTCCCTTGGGTCTATTTGAGAATTTTTTGTTAGCACAATAACTCAACTAAATCGTGTCGGATCGATCGGGTTTTGGCTAATTCTGATCGGAGACGTCTCCCAGACGGCACCTATTGATTTTGAGATGGGTAGAACACACCCCACCTTGTCCATGGGTCATGAGAAAGCACAATGGTAGACTATTTGAGAAATTTGTTGTGTTAATACGATAACTCAACTAAATCGTGTCGGATCGATCGGGGTTTGACTGATTTTGATCGGGAACGTCTCCCAGACGACACCTATTGATTTTGAGGTGGATAGGACACACCCCACCCTGTCCATGGATCATGAGAAAGCACGACGGTGGACTATTTGAGAAATTTGTTTTGTTCACACGATAACTCAACTAAATCATGTCGGATCGATCGGGTTTTGACTGATTCTGATCCGGGACGTCTCCCAGAGAACTATTGATTTTGAAGTGGATAGCACACTCTACCATGTTCATGGGTCATGAGTAAGCACAATGGTGGACTATTTGAGAATTTTTTTTTTGTTAGCATGATCACTCAATTAAATCGTGTTGAATCGATCGGGTTTTGACTGATTCTGATCGGGGACGTCTCCCAGACAACACCTATTGATTTTGAGGTGAATAGAACACACTCTACCATGTTCATGGGTCATGAGAGAGCACGATGGTGGACTATTTGAAAAAAGTAAAACTGTCGCATAAAACACATATTCTGCATTTATGTATTGGTTTATTTTTTCTCGGCCACTCAGTTTCGAGATAGAGATGTTATACGTGCGGAAAAGTCCGTTTTAAGGTTTTAAAACTGTTTATTTATTTAAATAATGATGAGTGATGAAACAAATATTAATCAGAAAAGCTTCCCCTATTTCCACGATCACGTTGTCCTCGGTGATAGCCTAGGTTTTTAAGCTATCACCGCATAATCAGTACCTCACAATACCGTCGTTATAAAAATAATAAATAAACACCAGATATGTTACAAGTAGTTGTTTACAATTCGAATAACGATTATACTACTGTATGGAAGTTGATATGTTTATTTTCTACACTTTTATTTTTTTATTTCCGTATTTGTTATCTGTCTTTAAAATTAGAAAACTGCCAGTCTAGTTGTCATTTATTCTTTTTAGGCCCATGTGGAACAACAAAAATTAACCACTTCCCCGTTGTCACGGTCGAGACACCTTTCAAATCATGCTGTTTCGATCACTCGACTTATTTGAATTGAATATTTTAAGAGAGTTGTTGTTTGCGGGAGGTGGCGTCAGTTGCAGCAACTACACATAAGCTTAAATATGCCCCCTTGAAAACAAAAATTGGCGTGTTACGATATTTTATAAACAAAAACTTTCATTCAATTTCAATAATTATTCCGAGGGGTTTCATTTTATGTGGCACATCCTGTATTATTTAGGACATAATCTTACCACATTAAAATAATTCTAGCTATTACTACTAAATAGTATAGAATAGCTATTTAGTACATTTGATATGATATTGATAACAATTCAAAGAAAATTAAAACCACATTTTTAGGGGACAAAATAAAATATAGAAAATAATCCATAGATTCACGTTTAATTGTTAAGTGTTAACAATGCATCCGTTGAGGGTGATATGTACTTTAATTTGTAAATATTTGACTTTTTAATAAAATGGAAAAACTAAAAATAAACATCATGTTAAACGTTATATTTATCTAACATATTGTCTACATAAAATGAATTATAAGTATAAATTTTCTATATTTGAATTCATGATTATGAAAATAAATTTATAAATTTGTATGATTATTTTTGTATACTTTCTTCTAAATTAATATAATTAGTTTATTTGCCCTGCAAACGCGAATTAATATATACACGTTAACAATAACACTAAAAATAACTAAGATTTTAAAATTTCAGCCCAACAATTTTTCAAAAATACTTTTCATAGCTTCTAAAGCGTAGTGCAATATTTGGAAGAACTTATAAAAATAGGCGCTGCTTATTCAAATCAAGTTTTGATTCAACTGTATTGATAAGACGAATTACGCCGATGAGATCATCGCCGGGAATAATTATTACCACCTTTGAGTACACCGTGAATGCATTTTAAATTAAAATATATAAAACCGATTTCAGTTAGATAGTACATATTCGCTATATATATATATATATATATATATATATATATATATATATATATATATATATATATATATATATATATATATATATATACATAAATAATAATAATAAACGTAAAATACATATAAATTGATATGTATTGATATATCGTACATATACATAAATTGATAGAGTTATTATAAATAGTATAAGCAGCCCTTCGGTGTTAATTTATTTATTTGAATTGGCTTGAGTATAATGAGTAGTATCGAAATTATACTGGCGGTTATAACAAGAACAATGCCAGAAACTTTTTACTTTTCTCCACACTCCACTATACGCGGAAAAGTTATGTAATCGTGCAAACATATTTTTTCTAGCGTTTATTTTTCGTTTTTCGACTTAAAGACAAAAAAAAAAGGTTTTTAAACCATTTTGTGTGTGCATGTGTCGTTGTCGTCGGCAGTAATAAAATTTCTTGTTAGCACGATAACTCAACGAAATCGTGTCGGATCGATCGGATTTTGACTGATTCTGATCGGGGACGTCTTCCAGACGACGCGACGCCTATTGATTTTGAGGTGGATAGAAGACACTCTACCATGTTCATGGGTCATGACAGAGCACGGTGGTGGACTATTTGAAAAAAGTAAAACTGTCGCATAAAACACATATTCTGCATTTATGTATTGGTTTATTTTTTCTCGGCCAGTCAATTTCGAGATAGAGATGTTCTACTCGCGGAAAAGTCCGTTTTAAGGTTTTAAAACTGTTTATTTTTTATACATTGGTTCCTTACAACCTTTATGTATTATAGTAGTAAGTACATCTAATATGTATAATGATCATTTTAATAAATTAACTAAGTGAGGTTAAGTATTTCAAAATGGTACATTCGCGTAATCGCATACATTTATTTATATATACATATTAACTTTTTAACGTTATGATGATTGATAAGCTTTTTCTGAAATGTGGAGGAAAGTTAAAACTACTATAATAAGTAAACCCCGGATTTGACTGTGGACATTTCAGAATCGGCCTTATACGTATTGTGAAGTGTCTATTATAAATACAACCACCGTAAAGAGATATAACAATCTTGCTTAACTGCTTGTATACATTAGTAGAACATTAACCAACAATTTTATATTAAATACAATTTATTTATTGACCGTCTGTTACCTGCTGTTTCATTTGTTTCACTAGAAATATTGAAAGTATTATCGGAGGTGCAATGCGCTAATAGTAAAGATATGCAAGGACGGGGCAAAATAAATATCTGCGAGGATGACCGATGACGCGATGCCGTCCGATCAGCTACTGTGATATTTGAGAGTGGTGTGTGTTTGTACACAACTTGGGACTGTCGTAGTATTTTGACTTGCGTACGGTATTGCATACAAATAGTTACAGTGCATGACAATTTGACAATAAGTATTTTAAAATCTTTCGACCAAAACCATCCCTTGCCACAATACAGCGTGGGATAACGGAATTTCCGAGGTTGGTGTTAAATGACGGTAGTGAATTACGATGTTCCCATTGTGATACATACATAGCGTATACCCGCAAATCGGATAATGTACACATTGGTGTTCCGAAGAACATAAAACCGCGGTTACTGGACAGAGCAGTGCTTATGAAAAACTCACGATGTTTATAGCGAATTGGTCAAATACATGGTTAAGTGTAATATCTCGTGGACCCAACTAGACAATCCTAGTTTTAAATACTTTATAGAGAAATGTTTAAATGGGGAAATTGGCAAAGTAAACATGCCCACAGAATCGACGATTCAAAAAAATTATCTACCGCAAGCTACTGCCACTGTCAAGTCTACTGTTTATGCAAAAGTTGAAGATAGATATTTATGGATTTCTGTCGATGAAAGCGCAAATGCCTGCGGCTTGTAAGTGGCGAATGTAGTTATAGGAGAAATGAGCGATATATTGGCAATGTAATCACATGCGATAGCATCAAAAATATTGACAAAGACGAATGCTCATGCATTCCGTTGCACAATTAGTTGATGAGACGTTAAAAGAAGTATGGGACGCTAAACATCAGGAAAATAAAAACATGGCTCTAATTTTTTGGCTCTAAAAGCGGCTTGTCGACTTTTGAACGGAACGCATAATTGCGATATATTACATGTAACATGCCTAGCGCATAGTCTTCATCGCGTAACAGCGCAATCCGTGGCCGTTATCCGAATGTCGATCGCCTGATAACGAATGTCAAACAAGTGTTTTTAAAAGCCCCGCAAAGTGTGGCATTATTTACAAAAATGTCTCTCCACACACAGTTGCCTTCAGCACGTGTAATAACCCGACGAGGAATGTGGATCGAGGCAGCTTCATATTACTGCAATTTTGAGAATATCACCAGAGTATTTCAACAGGTGGATGCAAATGATACTATTGCTACAGCGAATGCGGAAGACTTTAGCGGATCCATATATTCAACAAGATTTGATAAATACAAATTGCAAATTTTCGCGTAAACCATAAGCCATTGAGAGTTGGAAAAAAAAACCCACAGACAGATGAATTTTCAATAGTGGATGCTATAAACGTTGTTTGGCATCTTCGGCAGTATATTTTTCAGTTGGAGGGGGATACTGCGAAGGCTATAAAGAATAAATTTACTGCAGTTTTGGATAATAACCTGGGGTTTTTTACTAATAGCAGTTATACAAGGTAGGAATACAATTGCAAGTCCGCATTTGTTCATAAACGATTACGCAATGAAAGATAAACTAAAATTTGAATGAATTTTTTTTATTATATGAATAATTTTTATATGTAATTTGTTCTTCATTGTAAGTTCGCCTCTGTTATTTACGTCATGTCGGCAGTCAAATCCGGGGCTTAATAATATATACAAAAATTATTTCATTAATTAATCGACACTCATTAACACTCTGATCTTAAAGTGTACCTTAAATTGTGTTAAATTTCATAACGGACATTTAACTGTAATTATTCCATTCGGTTATTTCCTTACTTATTAAGGACGCTTTGCAATTAATGAAGTGCGTTAAATATGGATTTGAAAGGTGCGGTTCCAAATTATTTTTGTTCACAGTCTACGGTTTTATCCAATTCTGTTTATGCCATTTTCTATATATATATTATGTAATGCGACCGAGTTTTCCACAAAGCTGGGTGGTGGCATTTTACCACGAATTTGCGGACCATGAACATGTTATTATAGAGGGAGGGCTTGGTGTACAGCAACCTCTATATTATACTTTTTAATCATCAGTACGCACCCTTTGCTATAGCCTAATGTACAGCGAAATGTCACGCTGTTTAACATACTTCCTGTGATGGTAAAAATTCATATAATATGTACTCCTGCAATACGTTATTTTTAAAAGAATATACCGTGATTATTTTCATGCGTGATCTAATCATGCCAGAATGTTTGAAGTTCTAATAAACTACCAACATAATAACGGAAGTTCTCTAAATTCTTACTTTTAAGAGGTATTGTATATTTATATGGTTCGTTTTATTACAAGTATTTTATGTTACATTTTTTGCAATAAAGTATAGACAAAATACATCAATACAAACCAGCGCCAGCGGTAATTTGTCATAAAAGTCGATTAGTATATTGTAACAACAAAGACATGTGAATAGTCTAAGAATAATAGTCTATTTTAAAATCTTCAACTACTACAATGAACCGGGTATTAATGATAATTTTAAGATTTACAGAGTGTTGTGCAATTGCGATAATATGTCAAGTTATCCCAGAATCTACATGTATAAAAATATATGGAAACCATTGATACATCTTTTTTTACTCGATTTAAATTATTAAAATAAATAAAAAAGTGTTTATTTCAGAATATATATTAATTTGCAAGCCACATAAAATATTTTATTAACGAAATAACTAGATGATATAAATATGTATTTCTATCATAATTCTAATGGATGTATTTTTTACAGAATAACATTGCGGTTTTATGACTATTTTAAACTGAGATATGACAAACCGTGTAAACAGTCTTTATTTTTTGTTAGTCGCAATTGATTGCTGTGATTTCGCATATGAAATAATGAATACACAAATAAAATCAAGTGATTTATTACTCAGTGAGCCCAAAAAGTAATGTATAAATTCGATAAAATTGTCATTAATGCTTTTTTTAAATCACTTGGAAATGTCACTTTGAGAGCTACCCTTTGATTTTATCAAGTTGTATTTTAAAGGTTATGATGTCATTGATTTTTTTGAATGGAAAGCCCCGTTTTAATTGAAGAAATTGATCATTTGAAAGAACACTTTACGTACAATAAAGTAAAATGAGGGATTGGTTACGTAAAAATCTTGTTGAGTAATAATTAGGCAAAGCAAATGAAAATATAATAACACTGACTTAGTTTTCCATAAAACACCAAAATACTACACACTACACTCGACGCGCATTTCGCGAACAAAGTTGGAATGATTAAAGAAGATGATTAAAACTCTCAGTTTTAATGCCAACAAAGTTAGCTGAGAGTTTTAATCATATTCAGGTGATTCCAACTTTGTTGCCGAAACGCGCGTCGAGTGTAGTGTATAGTGTTTTGGTGTTTTGTGGAAAACTTCGTCAGTGGTATCTTCACATCAAAGGTTCCGACCTACTTCAGTATGAAATACTAACTACCATTAAATGTGAATGAGGGATTTTATTTCAATGACGTTATTATAACGCTTTTTAATTTCTGTTGATTTCAAAAATTCAATTGTACACCAAAATTCTGATGTGACCAATCTATTATTTTACTTAACGCAAAAAAAAATCTTTCAAATGGCCTAATAAAAAAATTATGCTTTTCATTAAAAAAGTAGATGACGCCAGGACTTAAAAATACGACTGGAAAAATTTAATGGTAGCTTTTAAAGTAACATGTCGAATACTCTGATATGTTCGACTGTATATCACATGTGTATATATACATGAATTTAAATAATAATCTTTTTAAATAATAAACTTAAAAAGTTTTACATAAAAAAAATATGTTTAATCGTTTTGAAAACTAGTTATTTTTATTTACAAGTGGCAAAAAAAAGTACTGATCTAGTTATAACAAACCAAATACCCTTCTTGCCGTTTCCTATGACACAAAACGTGGCACCTACGTCCACGCCCTAGCTGATATAGGGGTTATTGGCAACTCTTACTATGATGACACGCCGCACCGTGGGTTTAGACCTTATTTATGAATGAGACAGGCCTTTCATTGATTGACCTTGTAACTATATCAGTTTCATTGTTTTCCTTTGACCTGAAGTAAAAGGTTTAAACTTAATTAAAAAGCAGAACAGATAAGTAGCAAATCTAAAATCATCACTATGTATTTATTCAAATATTTCAAATGTTTGAAAATATATTTCTTTCAAATGTTTAAAATTATTGAATTAATTGTATTAAATATTGTTTCAAAAAAAAAATGTATATTATAGTTTTTTTGACAACTAAAATCGACATAGTAATAACACAAGGAAACAAAAATGATCTTGCATTTATTACACCTGTTATTACCTAATTTGAATGCGCTATGAATTTAAATCTGTACATAATTTTGCTCTGTAAGCTCTAGATTTGTTGCAATTCGACATTCTCATTTTCGCGAAATATGACGGTTTGTATAATGACATGATGGCAAATATAAATCAGTTACGCAAAAAGTTGGCTAGGTACAAACGAATTTTACTTAAAATTAAGGTATACATATTTTAACATTTCAATATAAACGCGATATATAGTAGGTGATTCGTAACAACTGATATAGAGGGAAATTTAAATACTCGTATTGGGGCAAAAATATACAGTCTACAGTATCTTGCAACTGTAGACTTTCTCAGGGCAATCTCGTTTAATACTCGCAGTGCAGTGGCGGCTTTTCCTTATGTGCTGCTCAGCTGCAGAACCACCAAACCACCACAGTAAATCTTAATTATTAAATAATAATTAATATTAATATACTTTTATTTTAAATCTGCCATATTAAACATTAACTGCTAATAATTTCACAACAACAATGATTAATATTATTTTTTATTAGGCATTTGCTTCTCATATTGGCATGTAAATTTGTCTACGTATTGCTTTTCTACTACAAGCACGATAGATTACGTCGAGTACAACCGAAACACTGGCAGCTCTAAAATGCGTTTACTAGGCAAACGGCGAACTTAGCCGATATGCTTCGGGTGCACTGTTTATTAACGACCTCGGAAACATCTCTTCGAGCTGCAGTGGACTACAGATATTCGGCAATTAGCATCGTGGGTGGCTGTTAGCCGGTGCATATGAGGTGATTGTAGTGTTAAAGTTTTGTTCCTGCGTGATTAAAACTATGGAGTTTCAATTTAAATTGGGTGTAGATAAGTTTCAAAAACTTAACTATCAACAACAGTTGATTATAAAAGAACGTGGCCGTCCTATACCTGACCTAAATATTGAGGTGGCTGGTAAAAGCCGTGCAAAAACATATACGCGAAAATTTAATAAAAAGATATATTTACGAAATCACTGGATTTGTGGATGTTCCGAAAAATATGCTTTTTTCTGTTTTCCGTGTGCATTATTCGGCACAGATAAAGAAGAAAAATTGTGGAGGGAAACGGGAGTGCGGTATCTGGTGCATTTAAGTGAAAAAATAAAGAAGCATGAAAACACGCAAACTCATATCGGCAATCAAATGCGATTTGCATTATTTGGGAAGCTTAATATACAGGCCCAACTTGATTCTGCTTATTGGATAAATATACAAAAACACAATGAAGAGGTGACAAAAAACAGGTATGTTTTGTCAAAAATAATTGACTGTATAAAATTCTGTGGGGCTTTTGAGCTCGCATTACGAGGACACGATGAATCTGAAACATTAGATAACCCTGGAATTTTTCGTGGTTTAGTGAATTTTTCTGCAGAACTTGATAAAACTCTTAGTGAACACCTTACAAATGCATCAATTCTCAAAAGTACCTCAAAAACAATACAAAATGATATTTTAGATTGCATGCTAGAAGTATACGCTGAGGAGATATTACACGAAATCAATGAAGCCCCATTTTTAGCAGTGATAGCTGATGAGACAACAGATGTTTCTATGAAATTTCAAACGGTCATTGTTTTTCGTTATGTAACAAACGGTAGCCCAGTTGAAAGGTTCTGGACTTTTTTGCTCCCAGAAAAACACGATGCTCAAACTTTAGCTAATGCTATTTTGAATGTTATAGACCCAATATTAAAGAATAACAAAAATAAGCTCATTGCACAAAGTTACGACGGAGCAGCGGTCATGAGTGGAATACATGGCGGAGTGCAAACAATAATTAAAAGAACATATGAAAATGCTCATTTTGTGCACTGTTACGCCCATCAATTGAGTCTAGTAATGTCAAGAGCATGTTCTATTAATTTCCAAGTACGCGTATTTTTTGGAGATTTACATGATATACCCGGATTTTTTAGTCATTCACCTCAACGAATAGCTGTCTTGAACCAAATAGTTGGGAAAAATATTCCACGTTCAATTCCTACACGCTGGAATTTCAATATTCGTACAGTAAATGTTGTTTACGAATATAGAGACTCTATTATTGACTGTATGGAGCAACTGGAAGAAGAGTCAAATGATGTTACTTCCAAGGAAGCAAGAGGGCTTCGACGTATTCTGGAAGATCAAAATTTTAGCTTCTGGCTGACTGTTTTCCATTATATTATACCACATGTTGACGTTTTGTATAATAAGCTTCAAAAAAAGAACATGGACCCAACCGAAGCACAAAAAGCTATACATGTTTTCAAGCAAGTATTAACAATATCCGAAATAAAATAGACCCTATCGTACATCAAGCTTCAAATTTAAGTACGACGCCTAGTGTCCAAAAAAGAAAACGACCAAATAACAGCCCACAGGATCATCGTATTGCCTGTATAGAAGTTCGTGATGTTATTATAAATAAAGCAAAAGAACAGTTTGCATATACAAATCACCTAGTTGCAGCAGCGTTTTTATATTCAGAACATTTCGAAAAATATAATAATAAGTTTCCTGAAAATGAATTGGATTTAACTTGTACAGCTTATAACTTTTTTGATAAACAACGTTTGCGAACAGAGCTATCAGTGTTGTATTCCAATATCGAGTGCAGAGCATTAAAAGGTGCAGTGCTTTTATTAAAATTTATAATTTCTAATAATTTAGAGGATACATTAGCAGAAACCAAAAAATTGATACAAATTCTGGTGACTACGCCAATGACCACAGCAGAAGCTGAGCGTAGTTTTTCAACGTTAAAACAGATAAAAATATGTCGGAGCCGTAGGGGCACTTCTGGGTTTCGACCGCATAGACATATTATTTGAACACTTAATGTACGCCTATGACACTTCTATTAATTTAACACAGGTAATATGAGAACACACGTCAGTTTACAATACACAGTTTTTAATATGAATGTTAGTAATAACTAAGTAATTATCTACCGAATAAAATGCAAAAGAAACAATAAGGTAAGTAACTAATGATCCGCCCCCGCTAGCCCGTACGCGTGCTGCTTTCTTTTTCAAAGCTCAAATTCAACTCTCGTTATTCCGTGTCCCGGGCTAGCAGGTTTGTTTCGTTCGCCCCCCATAAGCGTGTTACTTTGCCCATATAAGGAAATGTGTTTTATCCTAAACACCTATTGGCTAAAGACTATGTATCAAGCATATCTACAAATTCAATATGCCCAAACAACTACAAATCACCTTCGTAATGACTTGGGGTTAACGAATAAACAAATAAATACAAATGAACACGGTAATTTTAGTGGTGACATAAATATCACATCGCTTTAATACCGAACTTTAACAACAAAGTAATCGAAAAGTTTGCGGCAAAAAAAGACCGGCGTATTAATCTCCAATTTAGGAAAATGCAATAATGTAAATTGCTCAGATTTTTATATTATGCCATTGTTAATAATTACTATTAGAGCTAATTTAATTGTTTTTGGTTATCCTCTGTTGTTCTATTTCTATTATTTTATATATTGGTCGTGATTCATGCAGCACACCCAATAACAATTGTCAAGAGCCGCCACTGCTCCAGTGTCAATGACAGTAATCTGCCATCATATGCTTGTCCCAACCACCAAACAAAAACTAAGACTAGAAGTAACATATAAGTCGGAAATCGAGAAAGGAACTACCAAACCGCCAAGCGGTTATCAAAGTAGTTCTGGAATAGCAAGGCTATTACATAATCGCTGCAGGAAACAACTATTCCTCGGGCTAAAGCCCCGCTAGGCATTGAATTATATCTAAAAGCGATCCTCAACTCCTTTCTCGTGTTTCTGCACGATCAGATAAGTTTTCAAAAAATAAAACCTGCCATATGTAGGATTCGACATTTGTCCTGGATTAGAATCCGGGACATAGAACGACATACAGCTGATTCGAACTACAGCTAGTTCTCATCAGTGCCGTACACGGTACGCCGATCCAGGACAAATGCCGAATACAATTTGTGGGGTATACATTTTTATCGATACGATCTATGTCAGTAACATATAAGTCGGGTAAGACTAGGAGGTCCAGTCGCCGTCGAAACTTTGATCGTGTGCTTTCAAAGTCGACACGTAGCTGTTGAACGGCGGCCTTCTTGAGTATACAGGGGATACTTCGTGTTACGATCACTTATTTCGTTGTGGGCGTTTGTTACGAGGGCTAATATAATACACTTTGATTAGATATAGAGCCGTTTCGTAACGGAAATATGTATTTTGTTGAAGTAAAATATTAGCTACGACTTACTAACGTTTATTACATAAATTGTTGACATTTAATAAAGGTAAAACAGTATATAAACTACAAATACTATTATTCAAAAGAAGAAATATTAACATTGCGAATGTATTAACAACAATATCACATTATTTACTAACTAGACTGACATGCTAATAAACAAATGTTCTGAGAAATGTTTCAATATAGTTAACTTGACATTTGGTTTTTGTAATTTTTTGTTTTTTATATCGCAATTTGTGAATTTTATAGTATAATAAAGACACACTCTAGTATAGAGGCACAAAATATAATTTAATGGAAAACTTCTAAACGGATGTGTATACACTTTTAAATATATATTTTAGTTTTGCCCCGGTTGAATCTTAACAAGCTAATTTATTGCCATCGGTCCTAAAAAGTAAACATTTAAGGCAAATTGATTCAATTCGTCCGGGTACCTACACCCCCTAGGATCTTTATGTAACAACTGCAGTTGCAGCTTTAAAAGTTTACTGGACTGTTCCGAATAATTTTTTTCTAGATATTTGTAAATATCTTCCGATGTTATTCCGGTGTCCAGTTTTTTTGACACTGAGATGACCCTGCAGCTCTTTTTAAAGTTCTTATATCCTCCTTTTATAGCTTCTTCTTCGGAGAGTTTGCGGAAAGTGACATTCCGTATACTACATACTAAGAAACCGACCGCGACGGCTAGAAATTATTCTGTGCTTACTAAAGATTTACTTAGAGCGTGTAACACCCAATTCCTCGAGAATGAGTATACAAGTTATCATATCATCATGGACGAATACAATTTATCGAAGAATGATTAAACGGAAATTGTGTTAATAGAAATATTCTATCACTGCAGTTTTTTTACTTGGTTCATTATTTATCGTGACCTTTTTTTAATAAAAACCTGCTAAAATGCAAATAAAAGCTCCATTTACGACTATTGTCACAGCCACAGGGTGTAGCATACGCTCCGTTTGTTAATCAATTAACAACACATTACAATGAAATGTAACCAATTACAAGCATGAAACCCGGGGTTTCCAGGACCACGCAGTAACTAAGTAACAGAACAAGCTATTTAAAGTCTCGTGTCAGATTAGCTTGAGACAACTGTGAAATTATTTCAAAATGCTACAAATTTCGTTGCTCTTTAGGAATTTTTTTAATCCCGCGGCCTCTTAAAACCTATATAAGGAGGTTTGAATCTCGTTTAACCACGTCAAAATTAGCAATCGGTCGTTTCTTATGATTAGCTCTAGATGTACTATAAAAGTATGTGGTCATTTGATCTCGTGGATTCTAGTATAGTATATGAGTATTCAAATGTATGATATATCACAATTTGTGATATATCATACAATATTAATTGGCCCATTGTAATGGATGATTTTTTACTAGGTACTTAAAATAAATTATAAAATGCTACAGCAACTATTATATGACAACGTTGTATCGTCCTGAGTACTAATCAGGCCATCATATATAGCAATTTTATGGATGAAATACACTTGAAGAACTTAGAAAAAATGTAGACACGTTAGTAGTATAGCTATGTCAATACCAGATACACCTCGGATTTGTCCGCGGACATTTGATGTGGATGGCATGTGGTCATTGTTGATCTGAAGAACTTTTGACGCAGGTATAAAACAGGTGTGTACAGGTATAAAGCAGGTATGTACATGCATAAAACAGGTCTGTACCGGTTTAAAACATGTATGGTATCCTGTTTAATGACGTCATGTTTTTTCCTAATACCACCATACCTGTTTTAAACCGCCAGAGACTTGTTTTATACTTGCGTCAAGAGTTCTTCAGATCAACAATAACCACATACCATTCTCATCAAATATCCGCGGACAAATCCGAGGTTTATCTGGTAGTGACATAGCAATACTACTCACGTTTAGTTTTCACTTTTGCCTATAGATACCAAACCGATGTTATCTTATTTATGACTTGCTGCATTGACCTTCTACAGCTGCATTCATCTTCTTGACCTGCTGCATTGACCTTCTTGCTGCATTGATTTAGTATATTAAAAGAGCAAAAACTGTCACTTCAAATCGTTTCAACTACATAACTACAAAATATGGTAAACGTCAACAAAACGACTATGACTGAACACTTATCCACCCATATTCACCCATATATGTATATAGCATCTATATAATATAAATCAAATATAATTATTCCAGGCAGGTAAAAGTATATTGCAGGAAATGTAATCAAACTCATAAAGCTGTTTAACAATTTAATTTTTATAACCGGCAACAAATATATCCTTCCTACATTCTCCTAAAGATACAGTCTCCAACGTTATATGGTCGTATCATCTCCATTAACTCAACAAATGCATTTCTAATTGACTCTAAGAATATAACCTAGTGTTCATAAATCTATAATAAAATTTGCTTTAATAGTATATGATAATATACTGGCAAGAAGTATAAAATATGTTTTCAAAAAAGCCAAGCACAGCCAAAATTTACCGAATACCTCCAATATCAAATCAAACATTCACCTTTTACATATCCATGTAGAAGTTTTCCATTAAATTATTTTTTGTCTCTCTATACTTATAATCTTTAATATACAATAAAATTCGCAAATCGCGATATAAAAAATAAAAGATTACAAAAACCAAATGCCAAGCTAACTATATTGAAAAATTTGTGAGAACAATTTGCTTAATAAAGGGTGGTCCAACCATAATGCACGATGTTAATTGTGAGCATGCTCGCCCAGTTCGTTCTGCGGAAAACATTGCTGTTGTTCGAAAATGAGGTCGGCCAAGCAGTTACCGTGATGGTGTTCGCTATCGCGAGATGATAACGGACTTCTTGTGGCCAGAAATTGAGGATATGGACCTGGACGATATGTGGTTCCAACAGGATGGTGCCACTTGCCACACAGCCAACGAAACAATGGAACTTTTGCGCGAGAAATTCAATGGCCGTGTTATCTCATGTCGTGGCGATGTTAATTGGCCGCCACGATCATGTGATTTGACACCGTTGGACTTCTTTCTTTGAGGATATTTAAAAGAAAAAGTGTACGTTAATGAGCCAACAACAATTCAAGAGCTAAAGGATGAGCACATTAACGACATTGAACCTCAATTATGTCTCAGAGTCATTGAAAATATGGACCATCGGATAGAGGTATGCCACCGAAGCCATGGCGAGCATTTGGCCGATATTTTGTTTCACACATAATTGTCATAGATCCTTCTATTATAATAAAAAATATTAAGATAATTCTCTGAAAACTTTTTGTTTTATTTACAATTAACATCGTGCGTTTTGGTTGGACCGCCTTTTAGTTTGTCAATTTAGTTAGTAAATAATGCGATATTGTTGTTAATATATTCGCAATATTAATATTTCTTCTTTTGAAGAATATTTGTAGTTTATGTACTGTTTTACCTCTATTAAATGTCGACAATTTATGTAATAAACGTTAGTAAGTCATAGCTACTATTTTACTTCAACAAAGTATTTCCGTTAAGACACGGCTCTATATCTAATTTACCGAATTACATTCTATTAGCCCTCATAACAAACGCCCACAAGAAATAAGTAATCGTCACACGAAGTACCTCCCGTATACTCAAGAAGGCCGCCGTTCAACAACTGCGTGGCGGCATGCCTTTGTAAGCGCACGATCAAAGTTCCGACGAAGAGTGAACCTTCTTATCTTAGTTTCTGTTGGTACAGGGTATACAAAGCAACTCTCTAGTGTCCAAGATACTACCCTTCATGAAGTTTTCGTGCGGACCTGCGCTCAAATATTAAATAAAACAAATCATCATTCTACATAAATTAGACATTAGAAATAATTCGTATTCCAGTCTCTTTTATCATTACGAATAAATATTAACACCAATTATGTGAGGGAAGGTTACAGGATTCGCTTCACCAAATAAACAAGAGATGATAAATAATTTTGGATGTTTCATAACATGTTCCATAGGATTGGGCGGTTGTTTGTAATGATTGACCGTATATATAATCGATATTAAAATGTTAGTAAGTTAAACAGTGGCTGCAGCGACCATCACTTGGATGGCTGACGGCCTACCTGGCCCCTGGCTTCTAGCGGCTTGTATCTTACTGGACTCTTACAGCGTTAAAAATTTGAGTAAGCTTTGTGTAGAGGATGTACCGTCTCTTAAATTCTATATATCCAACCTGTACCCACTAGAAGAGTCACAGGTTCGCCAACATTTTTGTGTTAAGCTTTGGTACCGAAAATGGGCCGTTGTTAAATAACGATATAAAAAGATAGAATAAAAGGTTCGCTCTGAGATTAGTTTATACAATTTAATGTCGTAGCGTGTATAATTTAATAACGCAATGAAAATGTTATTTAAAAAATCGCTTTTTGTAATTTCTTTGTAATATATGTATAGTAATTTGTAATCTATTTTTGCAAAATTAATACAATTTTTCTAAAAACAGATTTTATATTCAAATATTATTTAACTTATAATATCAATACACATATTTATTTCATCGTTAGAAGTTAACTTAATAGAATAACACTGCTGCAGTAAAGCCTCGCCCATCACGCTGTTGGTGACACTATTAGGGAACTACTTACGAAAATTAATAGGAAACACCCTAACCCTACCATCCATTTATGTATATACTTACAACAGGACGTCAATAAAGGGGGTATCTACGTATATGCTCGTACATTTTAATATTCAAATGCATGAATTTTATTTAAATATTTAAGTTTTTAAAAACAAATTAACCATATGTGTAGAGACAGAATATGAATTATACTATATAATTATTTCCTAAATTAGGTATATAATATGAATAGTAATAATTTGAATTCTAAAATTTATAACGATTGTAGAAGAAATATCAAATGGCATTCAGTCTGAAAACCTTGTCGTCAATAACAAATGATGATTCAACTAGTGTATAAATCAGGATTCACTTTTGTTAATAAACTAAAAATAATAATACGTAACAAATTCCAAAATAATTTAGATATTTAAATACTTGTGGATACTGTATATGGGTGAGTTCTATGGGTATTCAATAAGTGTTCTCAGTTTCTATAATAAAAACGGTAGACTTGTATTATAGAATCGGAGTCCACGTGCTTTCAGGCAATCCTATCGACCCCATTATGCTACCTCCGATAGAACCACGATTTTATCGACGACACTAACCTCATTCCCTCCACCACATTGATGTAATAAAGAAGGGTACTCGTGCTAGTCACGTGCATAAGTATATAAATAAATAAAAAACTAGAATTTTCGAAATTCCGATTATAGTAACCAGAAATCTATTGAAAATATGGCCTTATCTATAATTGGTTTATTGTTAGCTATATTATATTAGAAGGGGAATGCAGATATTTTATTGTATATTACATGTTCTTTTAGAAAGAATAATTAGTAGTATGTATATAAATAATGAAAATATTATTCATACATTATTTTAAAATGTTAATTTATTTAATAATTTAATTTGTTAATATTCTTTATTATTAAGGTAAATAAAATTTAGCCCATATATGTCTACTATAATTATTACTTTGTTTCAGGTATCATATTTCGCCCCACAGCGCTTTCCGCCATCTATCTACTTCTACTCCTCTATATGCCTTTTGTTCCGGTTCCAACACAGAAAACAATGTCCGGCCATACTGGCATCTACCTCAAAATATTAATAACTATATCGGTATTAACAGCTGTAAGTCAAATAACATTTCAAATTGTTTTAGCTGCCTTACCGCCATACGCCAAATTTTTGGAGGTAAGTTATTAATAAATATACCTATATATAATAGGAGTAATTAGTAATGAAATAAGATATAACAAAAATTATATTAACCTGACACATTTGTTTTATTCATTATTTATTAACCACATATTACAACAAGAAACAAATAAAAATACCGAAATTGTTCAGGTTGAAGTTGTATATATGAAAAGCAGGCGACATCCATTCTGTCCGATATTAGCAATGCTAAAACTACATATCGTATAACATGACATAACTAACATTCAAACCCAGGTCACGGCAGATAGTAATTATTACTAGCATTTTCACCAACGTACTCTAATAAAGCTATCAAGATGGTATTCGGTGGTAAAAGGAATCATTAATTGCCTGTAGAGGATTATTACATACTATACATGAAAGTTATATTTCAAAGCTCTTGTATAATTTATATATTTATTTATTTCTCATGTGTCACATATTATGATTCTACTAAAACATTGATATCAATATCGTAGCCACCTTGATTCAATTCATGAATTATTAAGACAAACTAATTATAAAATAAACAGCTTAGAGGCATTATAAAACGTATGGAAAGGTTTACACTACCTACTTCCAATTCTTAAGATCAAAAGTGAAAAATGATATCAAAATATCCCAACCACTATATGTGCAATCAATTTAGCTGGATTTTAAAAGTAACCCAAATTAGTTTTGGACACATATAAGCAACAGGCACAAACATTCATTTGATATTAATGCATAATAACAAACCGATTAAAGATCCGCAGTTAATGGCAGACAGGTTTACAGATTACTTCTTTACATCTTTCATTGAATGTCAGTTTTAATTACTCTTCTAAACACAGGAATATTGTGGTCCAAATTCTCCTGTTGTCACCGATAATGATGCATTTTTCGTTAAAATCGTATCGTATTTCTGTTCTCACAAAACCATTAATGATTATTTTCATGAGTTATAGACATTCTAGAGAGCCGCCTACATTCAAAAAAGGCGACAAAAATTAATAAATAAGTTATCAACCGATAACCATTATATGCAATTTTGCTAAATTACTAGAAATTATTTTATACGGTTTTATTTATAATCGTGTCTCTGGTATGATGTCCTGTGAATATGAATATATGAGAGGAAGATCCACAGACATTAATTTTGTATGTAAATCCTAACACATTACTGATAAACTAGACTAACAAAGTATTTTATTAAACAAATTAGA
The DNA here is from genome assembly GCA_037954035.1 of Rosalia funebris. Classification (NCBI taxonomy): domain Eukaryota; kingdom Metazoa; phylum Arthropoda; class Insecta; order Coleoptera; family Cerambycidae; genus Rosalia; species Rosalia funebris. The sequence goes on along the minus strand of JAZFAV010000022.1, from coordinate 39,234,739 downwards.
TAGATTTAGATTATCTTACTACATCATTAATCTGTAAGATTTTATTTAAAAATATGTACCAACTCGCAGCTTTTTTTGCAGAAGTCGGGGGTGCTAGTAGATAAACAGCGCGGATCCTGAACCACTTCAAGGTCACTCGACTGTCTCGGTCTATGATTGGTGAATAACGGAAAAAAATTGTGACGTCACAGTCTTAGGGTGCGGGTTGCGGGGCTGCTGAGTTAAGGAAAAAAAACATGGCGGCTTAGCCAAAAAAAAGAAAAGAAAAAAGTGTGACGTCAGAGCCTAAAATAGGATGGGATAGCAAAGAAAGAATGTAGACCTCTATGATTGGCGAATAACGGAAACAATTTGTGACGTCACAGTCTTAGGGTGCGGGTGTTTGCTAGAGGCTGGTGAACAGTTCTTAGAATTGATCTGAAGAAGTGTCCACCAGAGGCTGCTAAAGAACCTGAGGCTCGCGAAGAGAAGAAAAGATGGCTGCGAGAAGGAATGACGTCACTTGGGAGGTCGAAATCTTGTCTCGACATGTTTGATATTATTATTATTATTGTTTACTTAAGCGATAGCATAAAACTGTGTATACAGGATGAAGAAAAAGTCATCAATATAGTTCACAAGAAGATTGTAGATTTTGTAAACGTGTATTATATAGAATTTAATTAAATATTTTTTTATGTTCTTATATATATATATATATATATATATATATATATATATATATATATATATATATTTTTTTTTTTCACTTGTTATTTATGTATAAGATTGAACTTGTAATAAACAATGTTTTAAATAAAAACACCAAATAATGTATAACTCTGTTTTATTTATCCTATTAAATATAATTCTAAATACTTAAAGATATGAATAAAAAAAAGACTCGGAAAAATTACAAATTATAATCACATATATAGCAGCTAAGCTCCACACAAGCACTCCACGTCTCGTTCCCTCCATCTCCCATTATGAAAATATACTGTCACTCGTCTGTAACAAAGAAAAAATTAAATTAGTTTCCTGTAATAATAATAATAATGATAATGTGAAAAAAAAGTTTAAGGTTATATGTGACATAACTTCATAATATGAGAGTCTCTGAATACATACATTTTCTTATGTGTGGTTGACGTAGGGATGCAGGTGGCGGCGGAGACTCCCTTATTGTAGACGCAGGTGACAGAAGCTCAGTTATAGTAAATAACAGCGATGGGAACGAGGGCTCCCTTATTGTAGACGCAGGTGATGAGGCTCAACTGTCATGGATGACGCGGGCTCTGGTGGAGTTGGACTCCAGACAGTGGGCGAGGCCGTTCGCATCATCTCTGGTGGGGCCCAGTCGATGTCCTGAAGCATCCTGTGCTCCAGCATATCTCTAAGTTGAGACGGTGGAGACCAAGACGCAGACGGAAGTGGTATCAGAGGTAGAGGGCCTGGTGAACTCGTAAAGTCTGGTATTCCTTCATCATCATCATCCTCATTTCTATAGAAAGCACAACAGACGTATTAAAATATCATAGAATTAATTAAAAAAATAAATTATACTCACGTTAAATCCATATACTCCCTTACTGGTAAGTACCCATACCTATCTAATGTAGGTATGAGCACAATAGCAAAACTCTAAGTTGCACATTACGCACTCGAAACTCGTCATACAAACAATACTGGCACTGCTAATGAATATAAGCTACAGAATCATGCGCGGTATTCGGTTTTATGGGAATGTAACGCATGCGTGGGACGTAAGCGCGGTTGGTTGTGAAATGAAGCCTAGCATGTTGATTATTTACATTATCAGCTATTCGGTTTGGGAACGGTATGCTTATTGCGCAATTGTTGCAATCAGATATTTTATAGTATATATAACCGTTGGCGATGGCATATTGTTTATTCTACAGTCTACCGTCTCAGAGTAATCACGTATCACTCTCTGCTACTTGCTAATTATATTTTATAATCTTTTGTTTACTGTTTGTGCTCCTGGTTTACCTACATATAATCAAGTAAGTTTATTTTTATTACTTTAACTGAATACAGTAGATTTCATATCTTTTTTCAAAAAATTTTTCTTTTTTTTTTTATTTTAATTATTTTTTGTGTTAATTATAGAAATGAATCTAAACGAAATAAATAACGTTCCCCAATTCTGCAGTAAAGAACTGGTGAAACTGGAGGACCTACCTGATAACGTTCCTTACGCCATTGTTGATTTGAAAATCGTAAAGACGACATTTGGGCCCGCAGTATTGGCGGAACTGGAGCAAAAACGAATATTTCTACCCAAAAGAATTGTGCCAGTGATCGAGAAAAATCTTGCTGGTTTCTCACCCCATAAATACGCTCTCGTCTTCAAAGGATTGAACAAGGAGTGCGGCAACAAGTTTCCTACGACCGACTTTGTGATTATCGAAATTTAATAGTCATTATCATGGAGCCTCAAGGTAAGAGTACCATGGAAATTTGTGAGGTGTCTGACGGTATAGTCAATATCATCCAACGAGCTTATAGTGAAATTGTACAAAATTCTAGTAGGGTTGAGAAAGAACGATGGCTAAAGTTCATTAAAAATAACATTAGACTTTGTAACAAGGCAATTAAATGTGGTGATATCAATCACAGTGGTCTCAAAAAAATGCAGGCTAATTTGGGGGTTTTATTATTAATTTTATTTTGAAAGTATTTCAAAACCTCCAAATTAGCCTGCATTTTTTTGAGACCACTGTGATTGATATCACCACATTTAATTGCCTTGTTACAAAGTCTAATGTTATTTTTAATGAACTTTAGCCACCGTTCTTTCTCAACCCTACTAGAATTTTGTACAATTTCACTATAAGCTCGTTGGATGATATTGACTATACCGTTAGACACCTCACAAATTTCCATGGTACTCTTACCTTGAGGCTCCATGATAATGACTTATTAAACTTCGATAATCACAAAGTCGGTCGTAGGAAACTTGTTGCCGCACTCCTTGTTCAGTCCTTTGAAGACGAGAGCGTATTTATGGGGTAAGAAACCAGCAAGATTTTTTTCGATCACTGGCACAATTCTTTTGGGTAGAAATACTCGTTTTTGCTCCAGTTCCGCCAATACTGCGGGTCCAAATGTCGTCTTTACGATTTTCAAATCAACAATGGCGTAAGGAACGTTATCAGGTAGGTCCCCCAGTTTTACCAGTTGTTTACTGCAGAATTGGGGAACGTTATTTATTTTGTTTAGATTCATTTCTATAATTAAAACAAAAAATAATTAAAATAAAAAAAAGAAAAATTTTTTGAAAAAAGATATGAATCTACTGTATTCAGTTAAAGTAATAAAAATAAACTTACTTGATTATATGCAGGTAAACCAGGAGCACAAACAGCATACAAAAGATTATAAAATATAATTAGCAAGTAGCAGAGAGTGATACGTGATTACTCTGAGACGGTAGACTGTAGAATAAACAATATGCCATCGCCAACGGTTATCTATACTATAAAATATCTGATTGCAACAATTGCGCAATAAGCATACCGTTCCCAAACCAAATAGCTGATAATGTAAATAATCAACATGCTAGGCTTCATTTCACAACCAACCGCGCTTACGTCCCACGCATGCGTTACATTCCCATAAAACCGAATACCGCGCATGATTCTGTAGCTTATATTCATTAGCAGTCGTGTCAGTATTGTTTGTATGACGAGTTTCGAGTGCATAATGTGCAACTTAGAGTTTTGCTATTGTGCTCATACATTAGATAGGTATGGGTACTTACCTATAAGGGAGTATGTGGATTTAACGTGAGTATAATTTATTTTTTTAATTAATTCTATGATATTTTAATACGTCTGTTGTGCTTTCTATAGAAATGAGGATGATGATGATGAAGGAATACCAGACTTTACGAGTTCACCAGACCCTCTACCTCTGATACCATTTCCGTCTGCGTCTTGGTCTCCACCGTCTCAACTTAGAGATATGCTGGAGCACAGGATGCTTCAGGACATCGACTGGGCCCCACCAGAGATGATGCGAACGGCCTCGTCCACTGTCTGGAGTTCAACTCCACCAGAGCCCGCGTCATCCATGACAGTTGAGCCCCCATCACCTGCGTCTACAATAAGGGAGCCCTCGTTCCCATCGCTGTTATTTACTATAACTGAGCCTCTGTCACCTGCGTCTACAATAAGGGAGTCTCCGTCGCCACCTGCATCTCCTATGTCAACCACACATAAGAAAATGCATGTATTCAGAGACTCTCATATTATGAAGTTATGTAACATATAACCTTAAACTTTTTTTTCACATTATCATTATTATTATTATTACAGGAAACTAATTTAATTTTTCTTTGTTACAGACGAGTGACAGTATATTTTCATAATGGGAAATAGAGGGGACGAGACGTGGAGTGCTTGTGTGGAGCTTAGCTGCTATATATGTGATTATAATTTGTAATTTTTCCAAGTCTTTTTTTTTATTCATATCTTTAAGTAATTAGAATTATATTTAATAGGATAAATAAAACATACATTATTTGGTGTTTTTATTTAAAACACTGTTTTTTACAAGTTCAGTCTTATACATAAATAACAAGTGAAAAAAAAAAATATATATATATATATATATATATATATATATATATATATATATATATATATATATATATATATATATATATATATATATATATAAGAACATAAAAAATATTTAATTAAATTCTATATAACAATACACGTTTACAAAAACTACAATCTTGTGAACTATATTGATGACTTTTTCTCCATCCTGTATACACAGTTTTATGCTATCATTTAAGTAAACAATAATAATAATAATATCAAACATGTCGAGACAAGATTTCGACCTCCCAAGTGACGTCATTCCTTCTGGCAGCCATATTTTCTTCTCTTCGCGAGCCTCAGCAACCCCGCCCCGCAATCCGAACCCTAAGACTGTGACGTCACAATTTTTTTCCGTTATTCACCAATCATAGACGTCTACATTCTTTCTCTGCTATCTCAAACTCCGCAACCCGCAACCCCGCCGTCGAGGCCCCGCACCCTAAGACTGCGACATCACAATTTTTTTCTGTTAATTCACCAATCATAGATGTCTACATTATTTCTCTGCTATCTCAAACTCCGCAACCCCGCCGTCGAGACAAAATTTCAAATTACCAAGTGACGTTATTCCTTATGGAAGCCATCTTTTTTTCTCTTTAGCAGCCTCTGGTTCTTCAGCAGGTGACGTCACTTCTTCAGATCAATTCCAAGAACTCTTCACCTGAAGTTAGCTCCGGATGGACACACGCCATTCGTAGTCGAGTGACCTTGAAGTGGTCCAGGATCCGCGCTGTTTATCTACTACCTGATATTTGTTATATACCGATGATTTAAAATCGTTTTATGACGTTACATCTGAAACAGACTGCAAACATCTTCTAAGCGCCTTAAAGAGTGTAAACATTTGGTGTATTGAGAATGCACTTCCCTTAATTGTCTCTAAATCTCTAAATGCAATGACACGACATTTGCAAGAAAATCACATACGTATAATTTATGATTACAAACTTGATGTCATATTATAAAGGTTAGAATACAAGAAAGGTTTAGGTGTTATTTTTGACAAAAAATTAACATATAACTTATAAGATATGAAATATCTGATCATCTGCGTATAAACCTTTTCGACTAATATCGCGTAATTCTAAAAAATGTAATCATACACTGGAATAATATGCAGTGTATACTCCAATTGCTTTACATATCAATTATTGTTAGGTCAAAACTAGAATACTCAGCGACAGTCGAATCTATAACTACGCATATTAATTATTTGGAAAAAATACGTTGTTTCATGAATCTGTAATGTATATACTAGATGGAATATATCCTGAAAGAGGTTTTTCAAATAACGTGATATTAAAAAGATGCACTTCATCAGATCTTAAAAAGAAAAACGTACAAATACTCAATTTCTATCACTTGTTTAAATTAGTTAACAATGACTTAACTGTATAGATCTATTAAATCAACTGAATTCTAAAGTCTAAATATAATATTTTCAAACTATCAACTGCTATAACCAATATTATGAAAACTTCTCCAGTACATCAAATGATTTCAAACCATTATAAAATAGAAAATATGACTAGGGATGTAAAATAGAAAATATGACTAATAATAATAATAATCTTCTGTAATATTGACAATATGAAAAGAGCATTTGAATTGATATAATTGTTAATGTCAGTTTATATCGCTCTTTCTTTTGGTTTTAATTACTTTTTAATTAGTATATTTGTTATACTTTGATGATTGTATACTTTATTTTTAATTTATTGTATAATTTATTTACTTCAAGGTGGATATGTGTTTTCGTTGTGTTATTTAATTTATTTACTATTTACAATACATCTTTTATATCCTATAAATGGACTTTTCCTGTTGAATATATACTTAAATTAATTAAAAAATAGAATACTTATGATATGTGAGTTATTTTTTTATATGTTGTAGGATGATAGACTTTTAGAAAAAATCCTACGACATGTAGGTTTTATAAGACTGAATCACATTGATCCTGTAACTGCTGTAGTGTGGCTTTCTCCTGAGGTTTTGATGCTTGCTATCTCTGTAGGCTTTTTCATTACAATGAATAAATTGACTATACCTAGACCGACTGACAACTCAAATGAAGAAGGAGGAGATTCTACAAATACACAGCAGGCTCATGTAAAAACAAAAACAAAATATATTTCTTATTTTGTAACAATTGGTAAGTCCTAAAGATGCCTCGATTATGCATATGCTTAATATATACATACATATCCATTTAGTAAATTTTAAACGCACCTTAAAATCAAATCTATGTATAATCAAATAGTTATTAATACACTATATTCATAAATTTACATAAAAAAATATAATTTATATATTTAGGTATTAGTATTATTATTTATATTAGATCAGAGATAAGCTTGTAATAAAGATTTTAGATACATTTGAATATCAGATATTATGACTTGATATTGTGTAATTAGATGTAAGCATTAAAACATCTATTACTCATACTTTATCCAGTATTATTTAAATAAATAGTTATGATCTATAACATAAACAATCGCACACCATACCAGACTCAAATCTATTTCCATTTGATTACACTCAAACATTGATCCATAACATTAAAATGTAAAAATTGTTATATTTATGTAAACTATATATAAATGTGAGAGAAGGAAAAAAGTAATATGATGGAACAAGAATCATACAATATCAACATACCTCACTTAATATACATATGTACACATTAAATCGACATAGACCCCATCAGTATTCTGGAATAATTAGGTTTATTAGTTTGCACATAGAAAATTTTCTTGGCGTTGTCAACATTCTAAAGGTCACGTAAATGTTTTGTGCACATGTGCATATATGTATATACAGTCATGTGCATGAAAATAGTATTCAAGTTTTGTTGAAGAATGTGTAGATTATCATGTAATATTGAAATTTAGAGTCATGTACATGCGGAACACTTTAAATAATATATATTTTCATATTGATTACAATAAAATTCTGTCTCAGAAAAATAAAATGGATATTTGTAAAAAGTAATATTAAGCTTGTTCATGAAAATAGCAGTGTTCGAAAAAAAATTAATCAAACTCATATTCTATAAGGAGACATCCTAAATATTCATTCAGTATTTCGACATCGTTGAATATCAATGGACTTCCATATTGATTCGCTGTTTTTCCACAAATCTTCTTTATTTGTTGGATTTGCCAAAGCAACCGCTTTTTTTACATCCACCCATAAATTTTCAATTGAATGTAAGTCAGGTGACTGTGGTAGCCAGACCATAACCTGTAATTTATTCTCATTTAACCAGTTTTATACTGTACGGGCGGTGTGCCTTGGGTCTTTATCTTGTTGCAGGACCCAGAATAATGGCATTTCCTCATCCATGAAAGTCAGCATTATATTCTGTAAAATATGAAGATAAACATCTGCAGTCATGGTTTGCCTAATCCAGTAAATGGGACCTGTACCATACCACGAAAGCAGACCCTAGCCATTACGCTATAACGGTTATGTTTTATTGTGTACTTAGGATTCTATGCTTGTAGTGGGGGTCTTCGTAAGTGTGTTTCATTGATGCCAGGGTTAAATAATACCACTTTTGTTTCATCAGTCCACAGTATATTGCGCACAGTATATTTTAATGATTTCCAATGAATGTGTTCTCTTGCAAAGGATAGCCTTTTAGCAATCTGTTATAATTTATTAGTAGAACTTTTCTGGTTCGTCTTGATTTTAAATCTGCTTGTAGTAACCTTATCCTTATTGAAGAGGTGCTGATGGATAGACTTAATTCATTTTTTATTTGTGTTCATGCGATAAATGGGCTCTTTTGCGAGACGGACAATCTGTCTATCTTCTGTTGTGGTAGTTTTACATTTTGTACCTCGATTTTCTTTTGTTTTCCTATTCTTTTTATATAAGCAATCATTTCAACAATGCATTTTCAATAAATTCGTAAGTTTTTCCGCCATTTAACATGCTTAATACTAATTCACGTTTTTCTGCAACGTTTGCCTCAACCCATATTTACTAAAATACAGTGACGAATAATAAACTTGTTTAATTAACTCTTAATAACATACATGCTTATATGAAAAAAGTATATACAATTTTTGTTAATACCTATTTCTCGCTTCAAAACACAAAACTATAATATCACTGCTATTTTAATGCACAGCCTGTCAGGCTGATAAACAGGTGGATCCTTTGAAATGTGTATTAGACAATGTTACCAACCTAGAATATTTGCTACTCTTAAAGGAAACTACTATTAGAGTTATAACTTATATATCAAAATATATTAAATAAAACAGTTTGTTCCTATGGTAACACTGCACTGCTATTTTCATGCACATAACTGTATATGTATGCGTGTTTAAGTTTGGGTGTGCGAGTATTTTCGTACATTTTTTTGATCCCACAATAAATTTATTGTAGGTACAGTTTGACCACGTAAATATGAAATAGATAATGTTGTAGCAACACTTCCTACATCCCATATTATAACCCCAATAATATTACCAGAAAACAATTCCAGAAACTATTCTTTAATCGTAAATTTAATGTGTACAAACCCTAATACTAGTTCATATTTCTTACAATTAGAGCAGTACAGTAAATTTAAAACATTTTAATATTTTAAGTTTCTATATTAAAATTTATTTCAGGAAGATATTGTGTTCTAATAGCCTTATGCTCAGCAGCAGTTCTACGGCCTTCTGTGGTTGGAGGACTTTATTTTATTATTTTCTTATCATCTGCCACATGGTGGGCTTGTTATAAACAATTGAGAAAAGGCTTTGCAATATTACTAAGATGTCTTCTGCCAGTGGTCTTTGTCCACTTAAGTACTACTTATGCTTATCAATTTGAATGGCCACAAGAATTTCTGGACAAAAATAGTACATATGCTAGGTAAGACTATCATCATATGTATGTTTTCATCTATCATTATAATTCTTCCTCTTTTTAACATTATAATTGTTTCAAATCATCAAATCTTTAAAAATAAAATTCTAATTACCTTTATCGACATAAGAATTAATTCATATTGAATTAATATATGTAATTATGAAAATTTTATGAATAGATCATCTCAGTTAAACATGCGGACATTGCGGAAATAGAAACTACTCGCATAACAATGATGAAACCTAGACGTAACTACAAGTATTGTTCCTACTGTAGAAGAATAATTTGCTATCTCTCCCCTAATTTGCGCGCCTCTTGCGTCTTTGGACATTTTCATCTTAAATTTAAATTTCTAATATGACGTAGAAATCCAACCAGTTCCGGCTGTTGCTTAATGAACGTTTCAAGGTGTGGAAACAGATACTGTTCCGAATGGTTGATGTTTGAAGAATAAGGATATTGATTCCAAATCAAAATACAGCAATGTGTTTATTATATTCCACTGCATAGCCTACCGTCAACTCTCATGAGTGTCTATCTTTCCCTCATAAAGTTTCTTCACCCAATTCTACACTGTCCTTAAAGAAAGCAGAACTTATAACTCTTTGCAAATATTGGATGCATTTTTACCAAGTGGCACACAAAGTTTTATATAAGTGTGTTGAAATTGTCACCTTTACATATGTACATTTTTTTTTTTTTTTAAATAAACATTCTACATATATATTTTAACATTTTCCTCTAAGTATTTTTTTCCTTGATTTCATATATATAAAAACGTTAAGGAGAAGGAATAACGACTATAATTATGAGAAAATGTCGGCATTCAGTTTAATGCCAGGCACAGAGTTAATGAAAATTAATCATATGAAACAACTTGTTCTCACAGTCAAAAAGTGACCTAATGTATTCTATAGATGTGATTGCAACGTCATTTGTGTTATGGTCTGAATTATGTAGTATAAATTTTTTTTATTCCATATTTTATCTCCAAAAGAATTTTAATTAGAAGAAGAATTCCGTAAGAATTAAATTAATTTCAAATTGAATTGATAATGGACTTATGATGATAAATAGAATTTATAGAGATGTCGAAGAGTCCCTCTTCGACTAATGAATGGCAATTTATTTCGAAAAAGGAAAAATCGTGCTGTTATCAACTTTATTATACTCCTCTTTGGATATCATTCCACAAAAAATTTATATGTTACAAACATATAATTTATTTCTATTCATTTCAATTGCATTGTTAAATGTACCAAAGAATTACATATTATTTTGTTTTAATTATTTGCGATTCATTATTTTACGGGGATCACATATACAAAAGTAAGGCCTATATATAATGAGCCCAGCTTACTAAAAAGTGTTTGTAGTGAAAGAATTAATAATTATAGAAATCATGAATTTAATTTAGATAATACTTTTTATAATTGTTACCTACATGAAAATAATAATTTACAAAAAGTCGTGCCAGTTCGTAATGTGAATACAGAGGCAGAAAGGTTTCATAATCATAAACTATATTCTATCATAGTTCGTAACAGAAATCACGGCCGTGCTAGAATTATAACCACTCCATGACTCACTGGAACCAAAATTATCCAGCTTGCTAATAATATGTACAATGGTATATGATTACATTATAATTTTTTTTATTAGATATGTACTTAAATAATTGGGCGTTGGTATAAATTATAGAAATCATTAATTTAATTTAGATAATAGTTCTTATAATTGTTGTATGAAAATAATATTTAGAAAAAGTCGTGCCATATCCTAATGCGAATACAGAAGCAGAAAGGTTTCATAATCATAATCTATGTTCTATCAATATGTTCATAATAGAGTCATAATCGGAGTCTCTATGATTCAGTTGTATCTATTTCCTCAATCTATATTGATACATGTTGGCTTGCCCACGCCATTTCTTGTTGTAGGGACATACATATCTACCCATACCAATTTCACACCTTGTATTTCTTTAGCCATGAACTAACTTGTCAACCTTCTTAATTTGACGGGTGCCTTTTTTATATATTTTTTAATAGTTATATATTCTTTTATTAACTTGCTAAGCAGTGGCGGCGCTAGCATGATTTTGCGGTTGGGCGAAAATAGGCAGGAAATATCTAGGGTAGGCGTTAAATATATTATTTTATGTGCGAATGTGATATAGTGGTATTTATAAGAGGTTGGGCGACTGGTTGGGCAAAAAGAATTTTGTCTTATTCGTTTTAGAGAGTTGGTCTCCAATGGTTCATTCTTTTCCGTCAGCCTGGCCTTTTCCTTTGGCAGATCTGTCTTTCGATTCACTCTAAATTAAGTTCAGAATTGCCACCCGGTATATTGCAACTTGATTGTATACAGTAGAGACTGAGAGACTTTACTTCTTCACAATTGTCAAATGTGTCGATAAGTTTTTGCTAAGAATAATAGAAACCATTCCAAAGCTATATACATCCTGTAAAATATATATTATATTATTGCGGAAATAAATTTTTGACCTAAAAATTATTGGTAATTACCATCGATTTCAGATATTTTGGGCTCAAACCACTAATTATGTATAGTAGTGATTCACAAGATGGTCCAGGACATTTTATTTATGCAGACGAAGAATGGGCTTCCTATGTTAACCCAATTGCACTTTATCTGTTATACTACCTTATAGTACTTGAATCGAAAGGGCTTTTAAAACCAGAGGTAAGTGGTTATTTAACAGAATGTGTTAATTAAATATTGATCAGAAATGCACACTTGCACATCTACATTTAAGGTCACAAATAATTTTAGCCTATTTTTTCCTTAATCTGAAAAACAAAGAGACTAGCAATAATCATAAAATATAAAATATTTTATTAAATTATAATACTACACCAGAAAATGGTAATATAATTAGTAACAATTTTATAAGATTTAAGCTAATAATTGTAATAGGTCCAAATAAAATTGAATTTTTTGATAAATTAAGTATCACTATCATAATTTATGATATTGACAATTACCTATTTGTCCAAAAGTTCACCAATATTCATTGGTTATTTTGTCACATCACTATAAAAAATAAAATTACATATTTATGTTTTCTAAAAATGTATTAACCCCCTTTGTATGGCTAGTTATTCATACCAATAAGAACTCATTAATAAAAGGTATTAATCCTACATACAATTTTTAAAATATACACATTTAATGGAAAGAAAATGGTATTACAAAACTGATTGTGTAACAATTTAAGATATTTTTTCTATAAAATTGTTGGAAAATTTTTAACTTGCTGCTAGCATTTTATGGAATGTAGTGAATAAAAATAAGCTACTTAAGCGTATTTTTATTCACTACATTCCATGGAAAGTAATAACCCCACACAATTTTAAATCTTAATTACATTTATCTTTATTGCACAATTTTATAGTACAGACTTAAGGTAAGTTGTGCGCATAGAGTGATACAAGAACTATTCGGATATTTCTGTTAAATTATAATTATAACAATATTATCTAAATTATGATACCTATCAATACATTTTACTTTCCAGACAACCTGAAATTCGTTCATATTCGGGATAATTGTATTCCTAGAAGGCATTAATGTAAATACACAATTTTTTTTTTGTATGGGACATATTTGTCAAATTACTGACTTCTAAAAAGTTGATTTTAGTAACTTCGACCATTTTTTTTTAATTATTTAAAATTCAATGTATAGCTTAAAGTATATAGATATTACACTAAAAGTTTCAAAAAAGTGATGTATGTGTTCTTTTAGGAGCTGGAGGATTTAATGTACAAAGGCACACACGGAGCGTCGCACCTGGTGCATGTTTAAGTCTGTCGGTTTATGCGAGCTTATTAAAAACATTTCTATATCCATACTAACCTGTTTAAACGTACTAGTGCTATAATAGTGATACAGACCGGTTTCCCAGTCAAGTAGTTTCTGCTGACGATTTTGTTGATAGCTTATGTAACGCTTTGGACATTTTGAAGCCCCGTACTTAAATTGCAGAACAAATGAAATCCTCGTTCAATATGACTGCTGAAAATTATAACTTTGTTGTACAAAATGCTGCAGAATATTTTCACTGAAATAATTAACAAGCTACACTATTATCAACGATATTTATTTTATTATAAAAATGGAAGAGAAATAAGACACGAAAGCATTGTTATGATTTATGATGATCTAAAACATGGTACAGCTATGTTCTACGCTTTCCAAAAAATACTGTACCAGCATCTTTTAAATAAAGCAATAGCAGTTTCTAAAATTACATATATTACAGACGGGGCTTCGCAACACTTTAAAAATAGATTCAACTTTGTGAATCTATTTTTTTACAAAGAAGATTTTAATACGGATGCAGAGATTCATTTTCACGCAACGTAAAAAGGGTCATGTGATGGTCTTGGGGAAAACTTCAAACGTTTAGTGACGCATGCAAATTTACAGTTACCTGCAAGTAGGGCTATACAGTTACCTGCATTACAACTATGTAATTATACGAATGGGCTAAATCATCTTTGACTCAAACAGCCATTTACTGCTTCTCCAAAGATAACATTCAATGGCAAAGGATTTTTCTGCAACCCCGGTTTGGTTCTGCAGTCACCACTCCAGGAAGTAAAACGTTGCACAACTTTATTCCAACACTGAAGGCCTGCCCGTAAAAAGAATCAGTTCGAGCGGTAGTTCAAATTGTAAAGTTATAAACATAAAATCAATTCTTTTACTACGAGATTTAAAAAAAAAATTAATATTTTTGATAGGTACAAAAATGGATTGAAAACTAGTATGTACAGATAATTATAGCAATGTACGCCTAAACAGATGATATTGCAGCGTTTTTACTAAATTCTCGCCTAAACCAGCCGACCTAAGCATGCGCCAGATGCGGCACTGAATGTGACGCCATTGAACATTAAATCCTCTATCTCTTAAACGAATGGAGATTCCATTTTGAATCTTTCAGTGTAATATTTATATTTTGAATTTTAAATACTTTAAAAATAATGGCCGAAGATACTAAAACTCGGATTTGAAATGTTCACTTTTTTTTGTTCACCGGTTTTCTACACGAAAAAAAAATTTTAATTTCGAATCCGATACCATAATTAAAAATAAAAGTCAATTTTCTATATAAAACACCATTTTAAATGTTTTGTTATACATCGAACGTCCATACGTTGTTAATTTGAACAACAGCTTCTAAAAGATCTGTACCTCACATTTTATCAGTTCTTTAGAAATCAATAACTTCACAAATAATTCTCATACAAAAAAAATATGTATTTACATTCATGCCTTTTAAGAGTACTATCCCGAATATGAACGAATTTCAGGTTGTCATATATTTTTCGTTGTCCGCTTTATATGAAATGCCCCAATAGCCACCTGTAAATTAGGTCATTTGTTAAAAATCATTGTATTTTTATATTAGTTGGTTGGATGGATGGTCTATTATGTATACTATAATCCTATATCATGTTAATCAGAAGAAATCGTTCCTCTGTAACAATTTCTCCCTCATTGTATAGATGATCGCATGCAACACCATTAAAATCCATGTGACGATTAACATGTATTTATGTCTCTTTGTCGATGAAGAATTTGTAGCGGTCTTTCTTTGATCACTAGCTAAAATTAAATCCTGTCTCGTTCGGGAGGGAGTACAAAAGCTTCCAATTTCATCCACCGCCAATATGTGCCGTAAATATCTTGAGTGATTTCCTAATAAACACATTCTGACCTCAGCACATCTGTGCTTGATTATGTCTTCCATAAGAAATCAGAATACCCACCTACTCAGTAATATTTACATGTCCCTTGAACATGCCATTAGAGGCTCTTCATTGCTCTAGAAGATCTTTTACTGTATCAATACGTTCGTTGTGTTCTGTTACTGCATTGTATGGGCCACTTCAACGGCTAGTGTCGTCCTGCCTTCAAGAAAAATGTTCAGCTAGTCCACTCTTATTAAGGAATTCCTAGACCTACCTAAGGCTTTAATTAACTCTTTGTGAACATAATGTGCATTTATACCAAGTTATGGTAACACCAATTTTTGTGTAAATGCATTGATCATTGTCATTGAATTTTGCAATTCTTTTCGGTTCATGTTTTATTATACCAAATAATAATATAATATACTATAATCTGGAAGACCAAAACCCCAAAAAATTGCGTGTAGTTCTACACAGCACGATCTATCATCATAGATATACTTTCATGTCATTTGTAAATATAGAAATGGTTTATAAATTGCAGGTCCAATTATCCAAGATTTACTGTCAATAAGTTTACCCTTTAGATTTGCAATGAATTTTATAGCTTCTGCTAATGTTAACATAGAAAATACATTTAAGATGTAAGCATTTTAGTCAATGCACAAGCAATTTTATATACAGTACAATTATTTGAAAATATATATAACTTAGGAAAAGTATCGTGTTCTCTTTCGCACTTAAAAATAACTTTGCAAATTTCAATTCTCACACATGGAAGCCCTTTTCTGTTAAAAAATGAGTTGGGGCTATAAAATATTTAAATCTTGGATCACTTTTTGTCTATTTGTTTCCATTCATCCATTCAATTTACTTCATCCATTTAAAATCGGTTTCTTCATTTAAATTACCTTATATGGTTCATACAAAGCGAGGTGAACCATCAGAAGTTTTTCAGATAATGAAAAATAATTCAAGTACTTGGATTTTTTTGAATTATCAGAAATTATAGATACAGTAGTGAATATAGGAATAATAAGTATGTGCTATAGTTATATATAATAAGGAGGAGATAATTGTTCAGATGGTTTATAGCAAAGCGTGGTAATTATCAGAGGTTTTTTCTGATAAAGTAAAATGTTCGATTCCTTGGATTTTTTGCAACCTTCAAAAATTATACATACATTAGTGAATATAGAATAATAAGTGGGTACAATTATAGTGAAGTAGTGAACTTAATGCTGTACTATACACAACATTTGACAAAGTTTTTTTGACATTAATATCATCTATTAAGGTAGTAGTCAATTGGTGTCACCTTTCTTTTTTAATTATTGACCAAACGATTATTTCGAGTTTATTTCTAATTGGACAACTACGATTTTTGAAAAATCTATTATTTGAACAATTCAATATCAATTTCAACAATTTTGGTCACAACAGAGGTGCAAACACGTTATTTTATTGAACTGCAACAATGCAGTTGTAATAGAATTCTGAATCTATATCCAGTTAGGCTTTATTATCAAATTAAATCTTCTACTTTTCTGCCAAATTAAGAATTTTAAGGTTAGCCTTTAAAAATCTAACAATTTCTAAATCCAGAGACATACTCGGTAACATGAATATGTTTGTAATAAACATATGGCTGCTAATGTATTATAAATAAGTATAGGTTTTTATTATTTATCATATTACTATATATGCATATATAATTAATTCAGGATTAGGCAAATTTTTTAAATATAGTTTGTATTTAGTCGAAATATATAAAATGATGTCTTTGACCTTGTAAAACAATATATGACCATAAATAGGTGACATGATACCATTACAAACATAAATTTGACAAGGTAAGTTATTTGTTTTATATCATTTTTATTTATATGATTATTTATTTTAAGGTGATATATACGTATGTCATTTTGATTGTTTCACTTAAGTGAAGGAAATATTTCTTTTACTTAAATAAAAACTCTCAAAAAAATTATGTCATAAAATTAATAATTTTTTTATAGCAGTAAGAAAATAGGTATGATTTTAATATATTCCTTATAGAATTTACCATATATTAATATTATATTGTATAAAAAGAAATAAAAGAAGAACTTTATTTTAAATGTTTATTTCTTTAGTAAGATCAAAAAATTGTTCATTTTACTGATTTCTATTTAAAGAACAAAGTGCTTGTTTATTAAAGCTTGTTCTAACGTCCAAGTTTCCTTCATAATGTGATATTATAACTATCGTTAGTATTGGAGAAACCCACTACCAATTTTGGAAAACGTTTGAAATTATTTTGGAACAACAGGACACCTCTTGTAAATAGAAAAACATCTTTGAAAAATATTTTTTGACTCATTTTTTGAGATATTGAAAACAATGTATTACATACATATAATATATTGTAATCTTTAATATTAATTTAAAAAATTAAATGTTTGTTTTTTCAATTAAATTAATTCATTTTTGTTAATAGCAGGAGCGAAAGAAAATTGAAATATATTCAAGTAACATATTTTTGGGCCTTTCTTTAAAATTACAACCCAATCGATTGGAAAATGTAAAATTGGAGAAGGGACTATCCGTTAACATCCAAACTTGGTGTCAATCTATATACATATAATTCAAACATTTATGCTTTGATATCTTTCACAATTATAGTTAGTTCTTTTCGACTTTTCATGCTTTGCTAAATTCATTATTTGTATCTCCAGATAAATTCGGTGTTATTCCTCAATTTCCATGCTCCATATATACCATGGTCTGTTTTGTTATATTATTATAATCTCTGATGTATGTTCTATCCAATTACATTTACATTTTTTTTACTTTATTCATTATTGAATACTTATCTAAATCTACAATATTTTTAAATTAATGTAAAAACATGAAATCGATAGTAAATTTAAATGTTTACCCGTAAGATTATCCACGAGCATAATTATGTTTTATTTTCATATAGTTACAGTGGGTTACTGTTAAATATTATTTTTATTTAATTTTTTTCTGATTTAAAATTTTATCAGATTTTATTGGCTTACTGTGTTGATATATTTTCAGTATGCCTTTCATAATATTTTGGTGTAAAGTTGAATTCAAGAGATAAACCCCAATTTGTATTAAAAGCTCACTTTATTTTTGTTGCACTTAGGAATAATCCTTTTTATTGGCAGCACAAATTAGTCATCAGTGTCATACACTCACTCGGTTATCCACACTGATTCACCTTCTGTTGGAAAAAATCGGAAAGGTACAGGGTACTAAAACAGATGTGCAATGCTATAGTCATTTAACGATATATTTAGAATAAACGTGGGGAAATCACTAAAAAAAAAAAAGATGCTGCGTTTATTAAAAAAAAAAAGGATGCGTACATCGGTGGCAAATATGCCAAGATCAAGAGGGCAACGAATAATTTTAATTCACATTGACTCTGAAAGTAATTTTGTGAAAGGCCTTTTAAAGTATACGCGCAAAGAATAATCTCAAATCTAGTGCATTCTATCACCATGGCATTAACTCGGAGTTGTTTGAAAGGTGATTTATTGATAATTTGTTATATTAGTAACCCTACCACTCAAGTCAAGAAAATCTAACACCTCTTGGAGAAAAATCAACATTATCTCCTTGAATGATACTGACGTTCATATTACACACATAAGTAAAGGAAGCAAGATTTATTTAAAATTGCTAGTTATACTGCCTTATCAAACGGTTATACTGTATTATGTCTACTGTGGTACTATTGCTAGTTTAATCTAACTGAAACGATTTGGAGTTATAGATATTGCTGAAAAAAGTTTGGCAGCTGTATATAAATAGTGGGCTAATTGTATTAGACATGTTTAGGTATAGAGATTAAAAACGGAATGAACAATATTAATCCGAGTATCATAAATCTAAATGACAACTCAGTATCTGACCTTGATGATTATAATACTGATTTAGAGTTAAATGAGTTTTACAGAGTTAAATGAGATGTCGAATTGGGTTTTGAAATCAACTATACTTTCCATCTGTGCATTCCATATCTAGTAGTTACTTATCATAACAATTTTAGTTTATTTAGTTTTTGTCCGATTCATATAGTTCTAACTATATGAATCCTGTTTATTGTCTTTTTTATAAGGTTTATTTTTACTTGATTTTCCATACTGTAATCTACTTTTTCTTGTAATATTTTTTAATAGTCTTTCCACGATTTTGCCAACTGCTACTCTATTTTTATAATGTTCCTATCTTATTAGATACAATTCTCCTTCATTGTTATTCTTTACATTCAATTTTTTACATTTTTTCCTCCTTTCCCTTTCTATCAATCTTTCACATCATTATTTGACATCTAGGGCATTGAATTTTGAAATATATATATTTTTTGAACAATCTTTATGGCGCACTTATAATTTTCCAAATTTGTACAAGGGATTTCCTTATTTAAAAAATATAATTCTTGTATAGTAGAATTATTTTATGAAAAGCAAGTTGGCAATAAACCGTGCGATAAGAGCGAATGCAGTAAAAGAATTTTACGCGCGCAAATGATTTATAGGCAGGTCTGTGTCTCTTATTGAGTCAGACATGCATCTGTCTTTGTTCATAAAATAATTCTATTTTATATTAATTTTCCAAGGGTTTAGTTCTTTACTAAGGGTACTTAGTTTTTTTTGTATTCATGTAAAAATGGTATAAGAAAATATTAGGTTCACAAATATTATAAATAGTATTGCCAATTGTATTAGCACAATTTGTTTTATTCTTTTTTAAACATTTCTAAACGTCTAACTTAATTACTGAATTCCATCTAAAAGCTTACTTATAATAATCATTCAGCATGTTATTGTTATTCACTAATTACATCACCTTTAAGCACGTTGTATCTAAGTAAGTGGCAAATCTACTTTTCACTTATTAACATTGTTTTACTAACTCAACTAACACCATTTCAGTCACAAAAGAAGCAAGGACCTTTTTCTAGATTGGAAGGTAGTTTTTCTGGACAGTTAGGACGTCAGATGTCACAGCGTCTATCAAGAAGACAACTAATTCGTTCTGCTACTACTAAGCAACGTTGGAGAAGTGCTACTCGAAAAGTTCGAGTAAGCACTTTATTAACTTTGCAAATTATCTTTTATATAAATGCAAGAGTGGGACCGTTTATTTTTACATACTGTTTTATTTTCTGTTTTTATATTCATTTTTATCCAAAATAAAAATATCTTGATTTATTAGCGTACTTATAATTTTTAAAATAAGTATAATTTTAGTTTTTTTTTACTAATTTTCTTTTTAAGTTACCTAATGCTTTGCTTTTTTTGGGTGATTTTTCTAGGAAGCTGTAGAAAAAGAAAGACAACAAGCTGCTCTTGGAGAAACTACCCCAGTATGTATTTTATTTCATTTCCTTTTCATTGTGTTTTATCATTTCTGTTCGCTTTTAACTTTTTATTTTAACGGGTAGTGGGTGTGTTCCTGATGTGTATGAGATACTTTCTTATTGTTGATGAGTTTACAGTACAATATTAAATTGTGATGTAATAGCTAAACAGATTTTTACACAAAGAATATTAAAATGAAATTTTTTTTTTGCTGCAGCTTATTCAAAGTGTAAGTCCATCTAAGAGGTACGGTTCTGGTCGTAAAAGTGGTATTTTGCAAGATTCTACTGGAAGTGTTACAGTAACTGGTGAAAATACAGAAGATATACCACTAGATGAACTTGGTAAGATTAATGTGCATGATTACTGTGTTGAATTTCAAATTTGGTAAATACAAATACTCTATTAATGTTTACCTTAAACATTTTTTTAAATACTTTTAGTTTTTGTATTATTACATATCTCCAAATGAGGACATGGAGAATGCTCTCCACATTTTCTTGCAGAAAACTTATTTTACAATAATTATTACTACTTTATTCGCAACATATTGCATTAATATTTCTTCTGTGAATTGGTAATCCCTATAATTAATGATTTCGCTCAGTTAATTTAGCAACTATAATTATTACCAACATTTATGAAACATATTCTACTCCAACTGATGTCGATTATGTTAATAATCATTTATCAGATGACCGCCAAGTAAATATTACTGATGGCATGAACAGGACTTCATTAAATTTATCAATATGATATATTAATTATATTTGCGGGAAATAGAAGTAAATAAGATTATTCACTACATTTTTTTTTGCTAAGGTGCATTAGAAGATGACTACAAACCGACAGTATTTGAGAATGTTATATTTGCCTTGGAATCTGTGTTACAACTGATTATTCGATCGAGTTATATAGGAACTAATATTATAATGATGGTGAGTATTAATTTTCGAAACTAAAATGAATAGACTGAAACTGGCTAGATTGGACTACATCAGGACTAAAATTATAGACTCTTTCAAGAGGAGATATGTACATTTATTTTTCAGGTGTTTAACTACAAATACATAAATATTGAAATTATTATAGCAACGTCCATGAAAGATAATTAAATTTGTTTTAATTGTAATTTTTAGAACATAAAATTGCAATTTTTTAGAACGCTAAAAAGAAATGTTATATTCGTACTTTTAAACTAGTAAAACAAAGGAAAAAACCTAAAAAACATGTTTCTTTAAAAAGATAATCCCAAAAATTTATATTCTTTCAGGTTTCATAGTTTGAGTTCTAATGTACTGATATCCTATTAATTGATTCGAACTCCTTAATATATAGTCACTTGATAATTAAATATAATTTATCCATATACATTTTAGGCATGGAGTATTACCTATTTAAGCTGGATAACTTTTGTTCTTCTAATATGGGCTAATTTGATATGGTTAATACCTAATCAAAGAAAATCCATGCTCTATTCAAGTCCCTTCTTGGTTGTTTATGCATTATTCCTGTTAATATCAGCATATATTTACTCCATGGATCTAACAAACGATGAATTGCCAACCACGGTTGATGGAGTGGATCTCGAAGAAATAGGATTTATGAAAGTCAGAGTTCTACCCTGTGTATCATTGTATATAAAATGTTTGTATACGATTATGTTTTGGGTGACTTTAAGACAATACATGCAGGAGCGATTAGAAGAAAGACAAACCAGTGCTTTAGCTGATATGGTTGCTCCTTTACAAGTTACAGTAGGAACAGCAGCAGGTATTTTTTGTTTATCAAGTTATATGATTAAATAAGTGATCTAATAAAGGTAAATTAGATCAGATTTGTTGTATATTTATGTTTCAGGCGTTAATAAGGAACAGGAAAAAGGCAGTAAAATAATGGAAAAAATTGGAATATATATAAAAAAATTCTTAACAAAATTTTGGATATGGATTGTGGCAATAACTTTATTTGCTGTAGCTATTACTGGACAAAGAATGACTGGATTTAGAATTATTTATATGGCTTTATTCTTATTTTTTATACTTTCCTTCCAGGTAAAATAATTGCAATTATACTTAATTCGAATACGTGTTGATTAGAATGTTTTACATAAAAGTTTCACACATAACATAAAAGTTTATATGTTCTCTTTTTTGTATTTCATATTTTTTATCCTCCCATATACGAACAGTAAATAATTTCAAAATGTTGTTACTTCTACTGGCTACTTTGTTAATTTCCATTTGGAACAAGTTGCTTGCCATTTAAATTAAGTGTAAATTTCCTGCATTTTAACCAGGTTCTACTCCTTGATGTGTCCCATTTTTCAATGATAATGAATACAAACTATAATCTGCACTAAATATACTACATATACCTTTACAACATTATTTTAAAACCACCAAAATTAAAACCTATGTATTTCTTTTAGTTTTCATTTCAAATTTGGAGAAAAATGATGTTTGGATTCTGGTTAGTTGTTATTATTTATTCTATGATTAATTTAGTTATGGTGTATACATATCAATTTAAAAATTTTGAAAACTATTGGACGGAATATCTTCACATACCTGAAGAACAGTAAGTAATTTATATCCTAGAAGATTTCTATACTTTTTACATAAATGAAAATAAAAAAAAGTCTTGTCAAAAATAAAATCTTAGTTACTCAAAGCAAAATAACTTAACTAAACAGAAATAAAATCATTATTTATTAAGCTATCATGTTATATGTAATGTTATACAATTATTTTAATGAACATAAAGAATGGAAATTCCTTAAAAACATCATATACTAATATATCGTAATCTATTAACAGAAATATTAATAACAGGAAATTCATCCTAACGTTCTCTTAAACTGCATTCTATTAATTATTTTCATGGCTATTGTCTATCAACCTTTTATTTATGAAAAAAATAAGGATATGAAAATTTGAAAGAATGTAAAAAACCTGTTTCAAACGAAATTTATTATTTTTAGGCAATTTGACATAGGTCTGGAGAAATTTGAAATAAAACAATTATTTGTACGTTTAGTTATTCCAACATTTTTTGTCATTATAACTGTTATACAACTGCACTATTTCCACAAAGATTTTATGGAACTTTCTGATCCAAAAAATACTTCTATCTTGAGAGATGAAGCAAATGAAAATGAAGATTTAGATCAAAGCTCATTACAAGGAGGTGCTGTTGTTGAACGCAGTGAAATGGAAGATACTACATCCTCTTCAGTAAAATTCGATTTATATGAGTTAGGAAGTAAGAAAAGAATTTATCATTTAAGAAATCCATTAGCAAACGTTAATTGTTTTAGATATGTCAACAATCCAAATCCAACATATAGCTGAAAAATGGCTTAAAAAATTACATTATGCAAAAAATTTAATATATTTGTTTTTAGAATTGCACATGATTAAAGTTGTGTTGCTTTTTGCAATACTGATATGTGTTTATGATATTTGTGCTCTATATTTTGTTATAGTCGTTTTCATATCACTAGCTTTGACATTTGGAAGGCCAATGCAGTTATTTGCAATTTACACGAGTTCACTTTTGGTGTCTATATTATTATTGGCACGTATGATTTATCAGATTAAGTATATTACTCCTGGGAACTGGAATGTTACATGTGAGGTAAGAGTGAATATTAGAATATACATACATGCTCATTCAGAATGGATAATAAATTATTAATACTCGTACATCAATTATTAGGAAATGTTCGTTAGTGTCTTTAGTTATTCCCAAGAAAAATTCTTTCTTGGGAATAACTAAAGACACTAGACTGGCTAGTGTTTTTAGCTTCAGTAAATGAACACCTAGAACAATACCACCATACGAAGGCTGAGTTCAATGTAAAACTTACAAACGTAATGTCTCCTTGTTAGAGTCACATGAGATAATGTCACGGAAATTGTAGGTTCATCTAATTTTTTCTTAAATACAACTAAAAATATCCTGTGGGTGCGTGATCTAAAATGAAGGTGACTTTTAATTTTTTAATGTATAAGGACAAGCTATAATCAATATTTTGAAATATTATTTCATCAAAATGGGTTACACTGAAACAGAAAAATTTTATATTTCCTGTTATATAAAAAAATGAAAATAGAATAGATGCAAGAGAATATATTATACCCAATATTAATTATATGGCCCATATTATTATCTATTGTCAAGAACGCCTCGAGCGATCCCGAACGCCGGGAATATTCGAAACCATCGAGAACGAGTGGAGTTGACTTCCAGTGCGTTCTATACTAGAAGGTTCGCCAAAGTTCTTTATCTAGAAACGTCTGGCGAGACGTCCTACTGCCTATATAAGAATTGTGTCATCCGTACAGGTACCTGTGGAAATGCTCCTAAGTCTTCACTACCGCTAGAAGCTCCCGTCGAGTTACACAGTAGTTTCTCTAGGGTTTAGACAATGCTTTGCTGAAATAGCCAATTACTTTCTCCTGTCCATCCTGTTCTTGCGACAGTACTCCTCCAATTCCCTTGCTGCTGGCATCGGTGTCTACGATGAATGGTTTGTCAAACTGGGGATAGCCTAATATTGGAGCTGTAGTAGGTTTTTCCGACTGCCTGTCTCTGCTGCTCGTTTGATTCCTGTGAGCTCGGCAATCACGTCGAAGATGTCCCATGCGGCCGCAATTCCAGCACGTTAGTCTGCGTGGCTCTCGGTATTCTAACAAAGCCTTCTTCAGCTCCAGCAGAAAGTTACCAATTTGATCCTGCTTGGTCTCTTCCTCACCGTTGACTTCAGCCATGCGCACCCGCACGTGCCCTTTCGATACTTGCTTTGCGGCCTCAAACTCTAGGGCGTGCGCTAATGCTTTGCTGGGAGTGTCATGTCGTGACATTCTCAGCACCTGCTGCATGTCCGGGTCTCTCAAGCCATCGATAAATGTTTGCACGCACAGTTGATTTGCAAACTCCTGAGGTGCTGTTGGGTATACCAGCTGTACTAGTCGGCCGACGTCTGCCCCAAATTGTTGCAATGTCTCGCTGCTCCTTTAATTTCGGCTCTTGAGTTGCATTTGGTAGACTTGTTGTATGTGTTTGTCACCGTAGCGCATCTCCATACGATCTACTATTGTTGTAAAATTCTGTTGACTTTCCGGAATAAATCGGTGTATATCGAGAGCCTCCCCTCTTAAGGCGACGATAAGAGCTATGGCCTTTTCCTGATCGTCCCAATAGTTCGCGCAAACAGCAGCCTCGAATTATCTTCGATATACCGACCAAGGAATCGAACCAAAAAAATTTGGTGCTGTCACTCTGACTGGCTGTTGGACCCTAGGTGCAGCACTTATAGGACGTATTCTTAGTCGGTTAACCTCCCTTTGGATCTCTTTTCTCTGTATTGAAGTAAATCCCATTTTAGTATACGTACTGCCGAAGCAAGTAGGTATACTAAAATAGGATAGAACGTGGTAGAAAGTTCTGAAACACTTGGTTTAGTTGGAGGAGAAATCCCAAGTATGGCGCATCGCTGAAGCCGTCCCGACGTGGAAAAGCTAAAGATCAACGTTCCGATAAGGCCTGAGAATATTATGGAAGGTTCGACAAAGGACGAGAAAACCCACAAATTGGGATGCCAACATATTAGCCGAGGATCAAAGGAACGACGAATATATTGGGCCTATAATGCATTGGAAAGAAGCAGGAGAGAATAGACCGTTGTGGGCGGATATCAGCGACCTCGGCGCAATTACGAAATGTTACTGGACTCAATGGGACTCACTGGTTATTGACGCCGAGGTTCTGAAAAGAGTTTGGGAAAGTCCGGATGGTGCAAGGAATCGACTACAGATCGTGCTACCCAAGAATAGAGTGGCCGAGGTTTTGGAAACTGTTCACGGTGGAACTGGAGGAGGGCACTTTGGGGTAGCTAAAACCATGGGTAAAGTGAAGGAACGATTCTACTGGGTAGGAAGTCGGTCAGACGTAGAAGACTGGTGCAGGAAATGCGACGTCTGCGTTAGCAGCAAGGGCCCAAACACTCGGCTCCGGGGACGCAGGAAGCAATACAACGTCGGTGCTCCCTTTGAGCGAATTGCTATCGACGTCGCCGGGCCATTGCCACGCACTGAAACGGGTGTGTTCCAGGGAGTGTGTCGGTTGCCCGGAATTCGAAAGACCAGATTTGAGAGCGACCGAATGAAGATGCGAAGAATGAGGAAGGTATGACCGAAGGACGAATACTGACGCCTTTCAAGAAGGCGACCTAGTATTGTTATACAATCTATCTCGCAAAAAGGGCCGATGTCCGAAGTTGCAGAAATCCTGGGAGGGTCCTTACAAGATTGTGACCAGAATAAATGACATCTTGAAATGAAAAATGAAAACCATCAAGAGCTTGTGGAGTTGACTTCCAGTGCGTTCTATACTAGAAGGTTCGCCAAAATTCTTTATCTAGAAACGTCTGGAGAGACATCCTACTGCCTATATAAGAATTGTGTCGTCCAGCCAGGAGTTAGTTGAATCTGGACCACGATAGTGAGCGATACGGTGCGAAGAAAGTGACATACAGTGCGAAAGTTAGTTTATAAAGTTAAAGTAGAAAGAAATTTAGTTGGTTAGTTGGATTTGTAAAAAGTTGAGTTGTAAATAAGTATACGAAATAAAGAACTTTCTAGTAAATTCGTTACACTATATATAATCCATCTCCTAGTAGAATCACATTTGTAAATGCTTTCAGTACCATGTGTTTAAAAGTACGAAAAAAAATTGCTTTATTTTCAAGATATTTTTTATTTTATTTTATTTTCAAGATATATTATTCAAAAAATTGTAGAACAAAAATACAAATTACTCCTATCCTTAATATTTCATTTTCATTCTAAACATATTTCAAACTTTCCTACTTCTATGTAACCCATTTTAATAGAAAAATGATATATGTAAGTAACGATTTTGTTATATATTGTCAATGTTAGATAGTTTACTGTGTATTAAGTAATTACTATCCTTCCATTGGTACTTATAAAATACCTATACTTATTTGGAACGTATTTCTCAAAATCTTTGAAATCAGGGAAAAGGATATAAAAAAATTATAAAAATGTACTAGCATTTGGATAAAAAAAAAGAAACAATATGACCTGTGCAGATTAGCTTTTTTTGTATTTCAAAAAATATAAATGCAATACAACATTTCTTGTAAAGTTTTAAATATAAAGACATTGACAGGAGAAATCGAAATATAATGAATAATCCTGCACATTCAATCAATTGCCTTTTCTTCAGAAGTATTTATATACACTAAACATAATGAACACAATAAAAAATACATATATTTTATTATAGTTTAAAGATAACATAAACATAACCAACAACGCACATTGGTTTGGATTTGACAAAACAAACTCTCTACCTCGTTTAGTGAAATGGAATATTACATACATTTTGGTGGTGACTTTATGGTCGGTAATATTAATAAGGCAACATTATTATCGTGTTTCAAGAGGACGTCCAACTACAAGAGCTTTCTTTATGTTCCCTAAAATTACCAGGGTCGATGCAGATAAAGATCTAAAGTCCTGTTTAAAATATTTGGCGAACTATGGTTTTTACAAATTCGGTGTCGAGGTATTAAAAAGATTATTTCTACTTGCATTGTAAATATATATAATCCATATGTTATAGATTTCAATGATGGTAACTGTTGCATTAATTGGTATAAGAATGGATATGTATGCAGTATTATATTCAATTTGGTTATGTGTACTTTTCTCAATGAAAAGGAATGTATTGGCCAAAATATGGGTGTTTTACTTGACTTTTATAGCAGTTGCTTTGCCATTACAATATTTTATGGCTGTAGGTCTTCCACCAACACTCTGTCAAGGTTAAAATGTTAATTTTAAGTACTTAATAAATTATATTTTTTATTTCTGACTTTCAGAATTTCCATGGGACAATGCAGGAATGTTAAATCCATTACAAGACTGGGCTTTCTTATTGAGCACATACAATCCTCCACCAGCTAAAAAACTTATTTGTGATTTTATTTTATTACTTACTGTATCTAGACAGTGGGTTGTTTTTAGAATCGAAAGAAGGTATGCGGGTAGTAATTATGCTGGTGGTTCTAATGAAAGCATTATACATCACGCAGAACAAAAGGATTTCAAAATTCCTGTACCAGATTTCATTACTTATGTCAGGTAAAATTAAAGCACATAAACGATATTATAGATATTAACCATTTAGCTACACTTATGTAGATATTATAACATAACATTATGTTACATTATATTAGAAAAATTAGATAAACAAGTTTTAAATTTTGATCAACTAGAATTGACTAATAAGCTTAAAAAATCACCAGTCTGACACCAATTTCGACAACAGATACATTTAACTACAACAACAAGAACTCATTCACTGGAACCAACAAATCAACATACTCAATTACTGTTTGCCAACAATGATCTGAATATAATTGAATTTTTAGAGTAAAGAAAAAAATTTATATATTATTTTTTCTTATATTGATTATCATTTTATTAAAACCATTTTTAAAACTAACATTAACATGTCCTGCCAATTCTACAAATTGAAATCAAGTAAAAAAAATGATTTTTATAAATTATTTATTAAAAATCAATTTAATTTTCATAAATTATATAGATTATATAGTGATATATAATCTATATAATTAAAGAAAGAGAGAAAGGCATGAAATAAGTTAAAATAATATATAAATTAAATAATAATTTATTGTTTTCAATTTTAGGTCGTATTTAGATATATTTAAGAAGGGTATTCTGTTAAGTTTCCTTTGGATAACTTTAGCTATAGTATTCTTGGCAGGCACAAATCGTGTTAATATATTCTCTATTGGTTACCTAATTGGAGCATTTGTTTTTTTGTGGCATGGATCAGATTTATATTTACAGCCAATACCTAAAATTCTCAAACAGTAAGCATATTTTATTTTATGGCATAAACCATATCATATATATATTTTTTTAGGTGGCAATGGCTTTTAGGTTATAATGTAACAGTTATATTTCTAAAAACGTTATTCCAAATATTAGGGTGTATTTTCATTCAAGAAATACCAACTAATTGTTGTTGGCTTGTACAATTATTGGGTATTGGTTGTGTGAGAAAGTTTGGAAATATGGATTTAATAGGCCTTAAAAATCAACCTGATTCTCACATATGCAAAGTACCAAGAGAATTCATTGGTATAGCTTGGGATGGTATATGTTTTGGGTTATTGATAATGCAAAGGCGAATTTTCAATAGCTACAACTTTTTCCATATTGTTGATGAAACTAAAGCCACTACAATTTTAGCTTCAAGAGGTAAAGTATAAAAATATAATTTAAAAGGTAAGTGTAACATTGTACAGTTTGTGTACACCCTTAAAGCAAATGAAATAGGGTTATACCAACTTCTGCATTGCTTAATATTACAGATAAGTAAATATTACAAATTATAGTTTTCCAATTGTATGGAGTTAACCTCTGAGCATAGGCTACCATAACCTCCATGGGATCTATTGTGGATTCTTCTATGATCTCTTGTTAAGAGCATTTTGTTTTTTGTACCATACTCTTGATATATTTTTTTCACTATATAGGTTGAACGTGAGACAGGCAATACATGTAATATATATGTAACTGTAGGCATTTCCTCTTGGCAAAACTTACATGTAGCCTCATCTGTCAACCCCATTATACTCATATGCATATTAGTATCCAGTTAGGAGACCCACTATTATTCAGATGTCCTTTTTGTTCGGTTGTTAGTAAGTTTTCCTTAATTTCAGGCATTCGATCTTTAAGCATTATGTTGCCTGTCTATTGCAGAAGGCTCCTCCACCATTAATGAATAGGAATTGTATAATTTGTAAAACCATAAAAATCCTATCCAATCTGTAATTTCATTTCAATGATCATGTATATTATAACTATAATAGAGTGAACAATTTTGGTTTTAAATGACAAATGTATAACAGCTGTTTGATAAACATCTTTAAGAATTGTAGTATATAAACAACTTTTTGTGGGGAATTTACCTGGTATGATTTTTTATGTAAAGTTTGAGATGATCTTCACTGAAAATGTGCAGTATTGAATATATTTTTACATTTGTTTCTTTGAGTGGTATTTACAATAAGCCAATATTGTTATACTAAAAGAACGACTGTGTAAATAAATCTTACAGTTCTAAAGATATCAGTGGCGGCTCGCAGGTTAGAAAATAGGCGAAGAGTTGATTTTTTGTTTTTTGAAGCCCATTTAGGTGGCCAGACATGACGCCACCTAATGCCATCATAACACTGCCCTATTAACTTATTTTTATAATCAAATTGATTTAAAATTTGATTCAACATGGTATATAAAGCCGCTGATGTCCTGTTTGCACTTACATCATGAAATCCCAAAAAACGTTCTACTATTAGACCTTCAGAATTAACAAATCTTATTATTAGGGAACATTGAGAGATTTGTGTGTATCATCAACCTGTATGGAAGAGAACAACGCTTCATTAATATCTTTTTTTATATGTGCATTCATATAATCAGAAATTCAACTGATGATTTCATTTTGAGTGGTTTTTGAGTTTCCACTGAAAACATTTTTAATTTTTTCATAATGATTTCTGATTTCTAAAAGACACATTAATAACAGCAATTCTAAGAGTTTTTTAAAATTTTCACGGTTTACGGAGTCTGTGTTTTCGTCGTAGCCGCGAAATCCTAATCCTTGCTTGCCAAGATACAAAACTGCGTCAATAACCGTTATTAAGGAAAGTGTGTCTAAACTAACGTTTTTATTATATTGTAGTTTATAAAGTCTAACGTTCTCTTTTAAAGCCAGAACACTAGCGGACCTATAGTGTTCTGGCTTTTTTTCGAAATTTTTTACCAGTACTTCACATTTTAAATGCTCGGCAGAATCGGTATGTTTATGTAATTCCCTCGTAATATTTAAAATATCTACATTTCCATCCCTGTTCCAAACCAATTGTTTATTAGAAAATAGTAAACAGGGCCAGCAAATAGTTTTTGTAACATTGGGCTGCTACATAACCATTTATAATCGGTGAACCAACAATACTTGAAATTTACGTTATAAGAATTACCAGATTTCTTAATCTCTTTTTTGGCGAATATTGATAAAGCAGTCGTAAGTCTTCCTTCCAGTAAAATGTCTCCTTTATCTTCGTCTTTCCAGCGACAGAACGGTATTTCCAACAAATTACAAATCACGAATAATATCGTTAACTGGATTCAGTATAATGTAAATAATGTATATTATTGTTTAATTTAATATTGTCACTATCAGAGTTGAAAAATCACTAATTATAAGATCACTCAGTTGGTCAATCAACACATTAAAATTAAAAAAGCAAGTCTAAAAATGATGAAAACAACGCAAATTCAATACATCGCTCAAATTTAAAAAGAGACTGCGCTTCGGTACATTAAATAGATGCGAGTGCACTGTACAGATAGCCGATAAAATCTCGCCAAACTCTTCACCCAGGTGGTGGGAGAAGACAGACTAAAGGGATGTAGAGCTATTGCGTGACGTCATGTTACCATGGCAACCCGCTGTAACAGTGCATACTTGAGGGCACTCGATTTTCATCTCTGCACCTGCAGGTTATTTATATATGTAGATAACGCGCGCATGGACTATCGAAGATTTAAAGGATGTTCCAATGGAAACAGTATTTTTAGTAGCATAGCTGCATATTATGCTTGACATAAAAATATAATAGGTTTTTCATAACAAAATTTATTTGAATGTACATATTAAAGAAATGAAATATCCCAAAAATGTAAAAAAATCTCAGTCCCAATTTATTTAATGAAAAGGCACTTCACCTACTTCATCTGAATAGCCGCCACTGAGAGATATTATATTAACAAATGTAAAATAACTTTTCAAATTAGTTTATAAATCTATATAAGTATTATTATTCACCCACCTTGATCTTTTTACTTAAAACATTAAACTTCTTTCTCCGTAATACATATTCCTCTGACATTAGACTAAAGAATTTAGTTTATGGTATCTGTTATTACTACATAATTATTATAAATACTTGTAAATCTAGTTTGATCGCCTATAGTCATAAAAAATAAAATTTTGTCTAGTCTATGTTGCTTTTGTATTTACTATTACTAAGGAACTAAACATATTACTAAGATACCATTGAATCAGTGCAGTATTCTGCTATTTTGCATACATATTTAGATGAAAGCAAAAACAACAGTTTTATATGTGCATATGTTAATGGCTATTATAAAAGAGTGCACCGCATTTAAATATTTTTCTATCATATTATGTGGAACTACTTTATTTTTTATATGTATATATGAATGTTTAATTTTTGTGTTACTAGGTGCAGAATTAATTGAAGAAATGAGACTTAAGACAATGAAAGAACAAGAAGAAATGGAGCACAGAGTTCTTGAAAAAATTAAATTGAAAATGGATCGAATTAAGGCTACCCAACAAAAAATTCAAGCTAGTAGTTATGGCGACAAAGAAAGCCATACAGTTGGTAAGTCATGGTAATATCAATTAAATATATATTACCCTAATGTTATATATGTTAGTAAATATTCATTAACAGTAACAATTTCCAAATAAACATTCCATTTTTAACCTAGAATATAGACATATACGTTCTACATAACATTAGGTAATTTTTCAGTAAAATTATTTTACTTCCATTCTAATCCTTCAAAAGAAGACTCAATAAATCTTGTTTCACTTTCGTTATGTTAAAAATTAAGCAATTCATTTATTTTCTTATTAGGTCACAATTAAGACATACTGCAAACATTTATGGATAACGCAAAAAGAGAGATATTTCATCATAAAGTAACAGAATGTTTAAACCTTCAAAAATTAATTAAAAACATTCATTCCAGAAAATCAGCCATTCACATTTTAATCTGATCCAATAATTTAGTAATATAATTACAAATTTTATTAAAACTATAAAATTTACATTATGAATACCATTACCAACATGCTTAAACGGTATTTCATACTATAAACAAGTACAATGGGAATAGCTATACTATATAATCACTTATAATAGTATAAAGCAAGTAGTTTTGATTTGGATAATATGAATAACATAATTCTGGCACTCTCAGCATTATATATCTGTGTTATATGTTACTAGGAAAATGTTCTAGTTGGCATACTATGACAAGATTAATAATTACATTTACATAAATAATAAAAGAAATGCTTTATATCCTATTAGAATCAAACTTATTAAGGTATTATGCAAATTGGGAATAGATGAATAGAGACAAAAATTTTAAATATAAGTTAACTTAATAACAATTTCAGTTAACTAGAAATACTATTTTATCGAAGCAATAAAGGAATAAAGTATGTATATATTTCTGTAGAACTCAATTCTATAGGATTCAACTATGATGCAATGTCCTCTATACCAAATCATATTTGGTATAGAGGACATTGGTATAGAGTACAAACATTTTCATATCATTTACAGTAAAACTGCCATTTTTAAGGATAAAAACATGGAACTCAATATTGAACACAATATGATTTCTCATTTATTATACATCGATTAAAAAAGTCATAATGATTTGATTAGAGTGTGATCACATCGTTTATATAAATTAGTACAAGAATATAAATATGTGATTATATAAGTTACAATAAGTACAAGTACAAAAAGTATATAATACTATGCTAGATTCCCCAATATCAAATGACAATTGAAAGGTGAGAGAAGATAGATCTGATAATTTTTATAGTCGGCAGGTGAGGCATTGTTTTACCAATAAGAATACAACAGAGTATGAAACTATTTTAAGACAACAACATAGAGTAAGAAATTATTTATAGTTAGTTTGTTGTTCTAATACCAATGTTAATTACGTGTAATCATATCTTTAATATCTATAATTGTGTAATTGGCAGAGACTTTATTTAGCCGCATTTTCTAGATATATATTTTTTTAATGAATTTAGATCACAATAGAAAAACATCCAAATAAGAAATTGTAGTGATATAAAGCGTAGACTTTGGTAGAAAAAAATCGTTTATTAAGATGGAATACTAGGGTATAATATATAATAATAATAATTTTCTTGAAATAGGTAATATACAATATATAAAGATGAAAACAATGGTATTGTGTTGTAACTAAAGATGAAAATATATATACTTGCATATATGCCTACAAACTTTCATACAAATAATGTATATATTTAACAAAATATATGGTATATTTAAGGCAAATACATATATGTACCAATATGAGTAAGTTAACTAAGAATCTTTTATATAGAGTATCAGGTTTTTTTTTATTTCTATAAGTAACTTGTATCGGTCAATTCCCATAAAAAATAAAGAATTCATGGGTTTCTTGTACTCTGTTTTAGATATATAAATATTGGTATTTGTTCTAGTACTAGAATTATGAATCTCATTGTTGAACATAATAAGCTCATTAAAATACTCAGGCATTGGGTTATTCAGAATTTTATAGATAAAAATACAATCCAGCTGAAACATTTATCCATTGCAATGTAGACGACATAGTACTTATTGGAGTGTATCTATTACATCCTAAATATTTTATATATAACATTCGAGTATCCCATACTCTAATATAACTAAATCTTTAATAAGCAATAATTCTGGAAACACTGGATATCCTTCTAGTTGTCATTTTGTTAATATATGGCATACGAAATGGTGATGGCTGATGTGGAATGCAAAATGAATTATTTTGTTGTCAATGTCTGTTATTTTCAGACAAATATATTTTGTTGAAGTGGGGATATAGTTAAAAATGTATCCTGGATATTAAAAATAATATTCTAAATGCCAAAATCATGTTTCGAGTGCTTGTCAATTATGTTTTAGGAAAACAATATATTGCGAATCTTGTATATTCAAGTACATAATGAAATATTCTGTTAACACAGATATATTAAAAGTCCCTTTTCAATATGCTTCATCAAAGTTTTTCACCACAAGCCAGCACTAATTCAATCATTCACCACTTCAGTTTAAAATTAGAAAAATGAGTTTTAGGTTTTATTCAGGAGTGTGGCAAATCATAAATGTACCTGTTCAATCTCATAGAATTTAGTATATGTGACTTCATGCTATTTCCTATCTTACTGAATAGTTTGTTAAATAGATATTATTCGGACATACAAAATAAAACTTCTAAAATGTGATTGAAGGAGATAATCTTTCATAAAGACAAACATCGTGTAGGAAAGAACAAGGTGTTTTATAAATTGATAAATCATACTTTTGATTGGTTGTATTACTGAATAAATATAATTTCGTCATAGAATAAGTAGATATGTTGGTGGAACAGTATGTGTAAAATACGTAACTAAATTATTAACCAAATTTCTAAAAAAAATCGTTTGTTAACAAATTTTTTATTCAGATCGTCCACCATTGGCTCGTTCTACATCAGATTCATCTTGTACTTCTGTAACTTCCCAACAGTCCACACCAGCTGGTTATCACACTCCTATCGACGAGGAAGAACCTGTGCTTCTTACTCCTCGTAGTTCTCTAATTCAGCCCCAAGCCCCACCTTCTCCTTATTCTGCTGTAATGACTGTATCTTTAGAGGGTTATTTGGAGCCACAAAAACTATCAATTTCTTCACCTCCTAATTCTGAATTAAATCCTCGACCTGCTTCACCTGATGACAGTTTTCCTGTTTTTTCGCCCCCACCCTATGATGAAGCTCCGCCTTATGTCGAGGTTGTAAATGAACCCTCAACAGCTGTTCAACGGCGACAGGGCAGTATTGGGCCCCCTTGGATGCAAGGAAGCTTTGTGACACCTAGGCAAAGCGTTATATCATTCTCGTCTCGATCACCCTTAAGTCATCACGAATGTAATTTGGAATTATTAATATTTGTAGATGATGCAGTACATAAGCTTAATTCTTTGTTTTTATAAAAAGTGTAAAATTGAAAGTGTTTTTAAAGTAAACATTTCTGAATATATGAATATTACTGTAAATCATCTGAAAGCTTTATCTGTTTTTATTTTGAAATTTATTGTAAAATTTGTATATATATACCACCCATTTATTTTTGTATATAAGAATCCATTGAATTGTTATAATCCCAATTTATATTCTGTTCCTTGTCTATATATAATATTGTAAAAATTTCATTTTCTTTGTTCTTTTTTCTTGCTTATAGATTCAATCTTTAAACGTAGGCCAAAATATAGGCGGAAACCTCCAGTCACATATAAACAGGGTAAATCATTTAACCCAAAAATTGTTTGTGAAATTTCTCTGTACGTTTTGTAATTTTAGTTCCTACCATAGAGCATGAGTAACAGAAAATATAAATCCAAGTAATTATGCTGCTTTGTAATAGCTTAATCAATTAATCATTGTTATTTACATCAACCGTTTTCAGTCAGAAATTTGTATACATTTTTACACAATTTTATTATTCACATTTCGTGAAATTAAATATTAGAAATTAAATAATATGGTTATATTATTAATAAAATTATTAATAATATAACCAAATTCTCAAAATATATTTAATGTTTTAGCATATTAAATTAAAAAAAAAGTACGACAACTATTTGGAAGAATATTGCTAGAACACAGCCTTGCATATAACATAGTGTGCATGTATACAATCTTAGAACTGATAACACTACTTGTGATCTATCTAATGTGCCAGAAATGTAACTATCATTTTCATCGAATTGGTAAATGCAATTAACATATCTTTGTTATTACAAAGTTATGATTTGTCTATATGTAGTAAATTCCATGTATATCAGAGAAAACAGTTTTACGGGCTTTTCACGTTTTTCTTAAATTTTAATGGTAATTGTATCTAAGTAAGTATTGTGATATCATACATATTTTCTATTACGTTTTATTTTGATATATTCGTCAAAAGCCATTAAAATAATTAAAATTAGTGGTTTTCTGTAGTTGAATTTTGTCCTGTATATATCTTGTGCATTATATCTAATGTAAAAATGCAATAGAAAATTGAACAAATAACACAGAGGACTGTATAGTTTATATAACACACAAATCTCATATTTCTGATAGATATCGAATATACTAATATGGGCAAAATTATTTATTTTGACATTATTTTTTTTGCAATAAGCTGTTAGCTGGAGAGTATCTTTCCATTTGTGCATGCCTTGATATTGATAAAAAAAAGTCATTAATTGAATGAGACACTCAATGCATGTTAATTATTAAATTATTATTTTGCCCTTTTTATTCAAACAACTTAAAGTATGTAACTAGTTAATAAGGTAATAATTATCACATAAAATATACAAAATTTTAAAGTTTTTACAATGGACATTTACTATTTCATACATTGACTAAATTCTAGTAATCTTTTTATTATCTATTTATCGCGATTCAGTTCCATACTAAATATTGATAAAGTTGTAATTAAAAACTAGTATATTCAGTTCAGGTCATAAATATAATTCTTTCTTATATGGTAAATAGCAATGAAACGAATAGTACATTACAATTTATATTTGCTATAGATGTGTTTTTTAATTGTAATATTTTTTTGTTTAATAATTCTTAGTAAAAATATTTTAATATGGCAATATTATGGATTACCAATATCAGTTTGATAATATGGATATCAAATAGGAATAGGAGATAATATGGATATACAATGATCACATTATGTTCATAATTAAATTGATTAATCCTGCAAAGAGGCTAGAACCTTCCTTCAGTGCAGTAACCAAAACAGGAGATTGGTTTTCCATAAACACCGAAAGATTACACCTTTTCGCCAAGCAAGTTGGCAATCTAGCAGATCATTAAAATCAATTTTTTAAACTGCCTCTAATTTATATTTATACCTAGAATCAGTAAACCCTTATGAATACTTATCTCCGATTTTGCACCCTTCACCTAATACCTAATCTATTGTTCTATTTCCACTCATGCTTAGTGAACCGCAAAGAGATAAACATGATCCATTAATGTCGTCATTCATCTTATTAACCAAAACAACTGGTATAACTTGTACAACTAATTTGCATAAATATAACCAATAACAGTCTGTTATTGATTATATTTACTCAAATAACTTTGTTGTTTGAGTAAATATAACCAATTTAAGTTTAGGTATATTGTTGTTTTTGAAAATATATTGGGCCACAGAACATTTTATTCCTTTTAGAATACGATAGGTAAGGTCAGTTGTCTGATGCGGAGCTATAAAAGTGTAGCACGTTGCTTCGTGGGCACTACACGGACGGGTCCAGAGTGGCGGACTAAGCCCAGTATTGTGGTGTCATTGTGTCATTTTTTTCGGGCCCCAATGGCGAGTTTAGCACCTCTTCCTGAGTATGGGTGTGTTTGTCCTTGCCTTTATGGGTAACCTTCCCCTTTGAAGTCAGAGGCTTAGTGGGAGAAGATCGATTTCTGTATTCCAGATATTAAACTTTTCAATGTTTCAGTGGGCTATGTGCTCTATAAACTAATTAATGACTATCAAATCTCTGAAAACTCTTTTGAGTCTTCTGGTAAATTCCAGTTCATATGGAATTGACACAATTTTACGATTTTTGGAGTTTCCTCGAAATGTCATAGAGTTAAACGGTAAATTGGTTTTAATCATCTCCTGATCATGCTAACTTGTTTGGCGAAATACACATCGAGTAATGTGTAATCTTTTGATGCCCGTGAAAGTTGATTAGTATGAATTATAATTCTAATTTTATATTTTAAATTAATTTATTTTAAGAAATGAGTCAAAATTCTTTCAGCATTTTTTTTTAATAAAAAAGAAAATAAAAAAAATTGGGAAGACCAAAGATCAAATCTAGAATTGATTACATTGTAATTCATTGGACATTTTGTCAAGAAAACATAACAAATTAAACTAAAATTATAGATAATAAATATTATAAATGAACACCTTTATATTAATTGTTATAGCAAAATACAAATTATACAAAATGCAAATTATTGGTATGTAAGCAATTTTATAATACAAGAGTGGCAAAATTATTATTGCCACATTATAACTGCAATGAGTATAAAATTTCTAATTCTAAATTATGAGAATTGATAGCAATAATTTTAACTGCACTTTTGTACAGTAACTTTTGGGCTTAGCCATTACTGGGGTCTATATGTTGTTTATATATTTTACTGTGGAGATAAAATGCATGACTAACATAAATATTTTAGAATACATATTTGTTTTAATACTTAAACTGATTAGTGGCATGACTAGACAGCATGTGCATATAGTTTGACAGTAAATAATTTTAATATGCATTGAATTGAATTACATCTGAATTACACACACTCATTTATCGTAGCCAAAATGTGAAAATTTTAAGCAATAGATGTTATTTAGTATCAGATGTAATTTGAGTCACATTTTATTATTGATCACTGTAAATTAGTAAAGAGTGAATGGAATGTAACATTATAAATATGTATATTATGTATACATATATTGTTATAATGATTTTGTAGATGTATTGAAAAAATTGCATTTCCAATCACTCAGAGAATGTAAATATTTTTATAGAATTTCGTTATATCAAAAATATTAAGATTTCTTAGGCATGATGACCTACGGGAATTGTAAGTTTTGAAAATAACATGGTTCTGAAAGGATTGGTGTTATATTGAAACATAATATAACATCAGTAATAGAGTTATATGTAATTATGAGGCATAGTAAACATACCATATAGCACAAACAGCAGAAACTGGCTGGTACTAACTACACTAAACACATTACACGCTTAATTTACTGGCATCCTGATTATCCATTTGTTTGAAGATAATGCAACCAGAAAACAACTTACAATATGTTAAATGATGTTCTTGTGATATATGAAATCCATAGTTCCAGCAAGATAGTATTCTTGCTGGAACTATGGATTTTCATTGTTTTATAGGAATGTATTACTTATTGTAGTCAGTTGTACAACAATTATCAGTGATTTTATTACACACGGTAATTAAGATGTCTGTGCAGGAATTCCAATAAAGAAAGAATCATTGATAAGTCCAATGTCTGGCATCACTTTCAACACAACTACTTTCTGCAGTTGTTATAACGTGCTCAGTATTAGCTAGGTTTTGAACTGTTTTGTTTGGCCCTTTATGTTTTACATTCACAATTGAACCTATTCCATGAAATTTGTAAATTAATTATTTGTAGCACAAGTAGATAGATCTCTCCCAGAAAATTTTAAAATCCTTGTTTCTCTTTTAAAAGATTTTTATAAAATGAAAGTGAATTTGAAATTCCCAATATGCAGCAGTAATTATCATTATTATTATTATTTCTTTTTTTTTTTTTGTTTAATTTAATTTATTCTGAAGAGCATGTTTTTCGGATCTCTATTCCATGGATACTAAATGACTAAACTTATATAATTACTAAATATCATTTTCAAAACTTCTAGCTCCCGTGGATTACCTGTTATAGATACACACATTAGAACACTTTCGCAAGGAATGCATCACTTACTTTTGTGTTAGAATGCCCAGAACAGGAATAGCCTTATTTTTCCCATTAATGTTGATCAATATGAAATTTTTTTTCAAGACTTTTTAGCAAAAGTTTTTCAGTTTTATACTTTTCAATAATTTTTTTCAATTGATCTGCATTAATTTGTACCGTTCCGTTATTGTTTTATTCTAATATTTTTTTCTAATTCACAGCAATTAGATCAGGAGATTACTACATGTTTGATGACTTAGAGAATGATGATATAGATCTCTTACCAGAAGAACAATCTGTTGAAAATGAAGACAAAATTATTGGAAAACCAACTATCAGTGAGGTATGAGGAGATAATAATTATTGTTCACTATATGTTGTTACTAATAACTAGGGGCTTAAAATAAAAATACTTTGTGGAATATCTCATTTACAATATCTCAGTCTTCATCGATTTCCACAAATTCATTTTTATAAAGAGAATATGCATGATGAGATATTCTGTAGAAATGTAAAGCAGTTACCTTAATAGTGTGGGTTTATAGTTACTAAGTACAGCTGTGAAGGCAGACGTTGGTACTGCTCTACGAAGACATTCACATATGGAATTGAAAAGACAATTTAGCATGCCTTTATCTCGCCGAAAATCGACACGTTCCCAGTTATCCGCTGCATTCTCAGCTCCTCCGACAGTGAGTTACTAACACTGTAAAATTACTCACCTGTGTTGCTTAAAAGTTTTTTCAGCTTTTTTTTTTGTTTTTTTTTTTTTGTACGTAGTGTGCGGTACTGCACCAAATACGTTACACACTTAACTTTCTAAAATATTGAAAACTATTATTATTATGACAATAAATAAAACTTTTATTGTATTTCTATTGTTATCCTTTTTATTTTAACCGACAAAATCATGATGAGATAATCTGTCTTTATAATTTTTATTTGCAATCCTCTGAAATATTATAGTTGTATTATTTATCCATAACTGAAATTATGGATAATTTCATAATATGAATTTGGTGAACATTTAATTTTGAAATATAAATTGGGTTAGATAACGTAATTGAGTTGAGTTGTATCCTTATATTGAGTTGTATCCTTTTATAGGGAAAATATTTTTACTACAAATCTGACGACTGATATTCAAATGACAATGATTTTAGTCCATATTATTATGACTTTTTGATTCAGGATGGTGTTTGCAATAAAGGTCATCTTTCTACATTTAAGATTAAAACTTGACTGTGACCTACTTTATCTCTTGTTTACTGACTCCTTTTTATGTTTTGTTTTACTTATGATGTTATAAGTAGAGCTGTATAATCGGTGCCGCGTACATATGGCTTGCATATGGGAAGGTGTAGCGGGGGCCTCGAGCACGTGACGCAGAGTTCAATTCACGCTGTAAACAAACTACGTATCACAAAACACTATATTTGTGCATTTGTGCAGTAACTGTTTAACACACCGTGTGCGTCTGCTTCGCGAAAGAACTAAATAACTTTGCGATCGTAATTACATACATAATTTGTACAGCGTGCGTGCGTTACAAAAAAATGTCCACAGTGCCAAAGGCAAAAAAATGGCGCTTGCCGACAATGTGAATCTTTAAATTTATTCGGGATATTCCAGATTTGATGTATGATGTGGTGAAAATAGTGTGTAAAGTTTGTGAAAAAGATTTATTGTGTTGGGACAAGAGAGACTGCAAAATACATATTTATGTATTTATTTATTACAACTACTCTACAGGAAAACCCATTTACAGAGCAGGAAAGTACAGTGAGTGTAAATTTAATACAAATACGTATATACACATTTAATACATAGGTATATGAAATCGTAAATGAAAAATAGAAAAACAAAGATGCGTGATCAAGCATAACATATAAATAGTACGGAACATGTATATATAAAAAAGGGTCTGCCATGGAAAATGGAGTTCATTTATTATCTACTTCTCATGTTAATTACCTGTCATTTATCACTTACATTACTTGACACAGCAGCATTTAAGGACTTTTGGAAGAAATACAAGTACCCGTTACCGACTAGGGTCACAGTGCACAGCTATGTACTATCTGCACATGAAAAAGTGGAAAGTCAGATTAAATCAGCGTGAACTCCGCGTCACGTGCTCGAGGTCCCCGCTATAATACATACATGCATTGTACATATAATGTGGACCACATGTACGTGGCACCGATTATACAGCTCTACTTATTAAATCATAAGTAAAACAAAACATAAAAAGGAGTCAGTAAACAAGGGATATAAAGTGGGTTACAGTCAAGTTTTAATCTTAAATGTAGAAAGGTGACCTTTATTGCAAACACCATCCCGAATCAAAAAGTCATAATAATATGGACTAAAATCATTGTCATTTGAATACCAGTCATCAGATTTGT
This sequence comes from Rosalia funebris, assembly GCA_037954035.1. Lineage (NCBI taxonomy): Eukaryota > Metazoa > Arthropoda > Insecta > Coleoptera > Cerambycidae > Rosalia > Rosalia funebris. The sequence continues at coordinate 39,191,222 of JAZFAV010000022.1, read as the reverse complement.
AGTAAAAATATTTTCCCCATAAAAGGATACAACTCAATATAAGTGATAAGATTATGAATAATAGAAGTAATCGTTTTAGTTACTATTTCATTTTTAATTTAACCACTGACAAGAAAAACAACTTACACTTCTTTTTATTTATTTCACACTCTCTTTTTTTACATAACAACTCCCTGATTAAACTTTTCAACAACAAACTTTACTACTACCACAATCAAGTGCTGACAGCCTTATAATAGTAACACTAACTTTACCATACTAATAAATTTACCATTGTCTGACAACAATAAGGATACAACTCAACTCAATTACGTTATATAACCCAATTTATATTACAATATTAAACATTTTAATAACATCTTTATTTACAAATAATTACTTACATTTTCTTAATAAACTGTTCTAAATACAAATCTTCCTCACATGAATGTTCCTTTGTACTATCAGTTGAGCTTCAGTTACACTTCTACCTTTCTCATTGACTCACTGGTGCACTATTGTAATTTTATTTACATAATTTTTTACAGTTTTTCTTCTTACCATTTCTTACCAATTACTTACTATTTTATCTCATTTCACAAAAAGTTAAATCGAGACAGCTGAGGACATGTGATATTTCCGTGTCATGAAACCACATGCCCACGACACATGAAGCCTGTGGTTTAACAGGAAGCACTTAACATGACACAACTACAGCTCTAAGAGTCTTAACAATCTTTACGAATTTGTATTTTCAAAGATCATCATTTTTAGAGTATCAACAAAATATATAATAGACATATTCTTTTTAAACATATGAAAATTTATAGCAACAAAATCAGGAAATTGTTTAGAAAGAATGTTAGTGTTAAAATTTTGCTGCTGTATCAACTACAGTTGGAAATTAAATAGAGAATATAAAAAAGAAAGGAAGGCTCCGGAAATTCTACAGAAGACAATCTGAAGAGCTCAAAATGAAAGTAGATATGAATATGGCTGTAAAATGAAGTTAGACATCCTGAGAGTAAGATGAAAGCCTGCCATCTTTTATTGAGATATAAAGAGACAACTGCATATATTCTTCGATCATAGGAAATACCTGACAAATCAACAAATCAAATATCAACTACCAGCGCTATCAACAATGCATAATTTTAACAACTTTGAACTTTATCGCTGTGTTGATTATAAAAACAACAAAAAATCAATTCATCTTAATCAACCCTGTGATGAAAGAAATATTAATATTTGGGCACTGGCAATTAATAACCCAGTGCTTACTACTTAAATTATTGTTTAATTAAATTCTATGCCATCAGAAATTAGGACTGTTTAAAAAAAAATAAGAAAACGGATTCAAGTCATATATATTTCGAAAAACTCATGAAATTTTTAAGAACAATATAAGCAGAATGGAATTTTGTGTACAATTAATGAAAAATTAACATTTTCTAAAGAATATGAATTAATTTTGCTGTTACTAGGTAAACATAATTCAGCTTGTATTTGGTATTGTTAAGAAGAAAATTTACATAAATTTTACGAACTCCGCACTCAGTATCCTTTAAAACTTAACATTTGGACAGGTACACTGGACAAACTACCATTGTCCACTGTGTCATGATACCACTTAACCCAACAGAGCATTTGAGAACACGTAACAGTGTATTTGAGTATTAGTAATATCTATTCAGTAAAGTTTTTTTTAAGAATTTGGTTCAACTAATCCGACTAACAATAAGAAAATATTGTAAAATTAAAATATTGTTAAAAATAGAAGAAATATAATATATGAAGATGCTATAATTTGAATACAATGGAATCGCAATAATTGCATTTAGGCATTAGAGTGGGAACAGTTCCTACTCTATTTTTACATAACTTATGAAAATACAACCATAGAGCTTTAAATGATGTTTAGTTTTTGATAAGATATAAAAAAAAAGCATTATATGATACATTGTCATCTAAGACTTTGATAACATTATTGTATAATGTAGTATAGTGAATTTATATTAAAGTTACCACCAGTGTTATTTTCTTGTTATAACAAGAGATGTATATAAAGGTTTAATGTATGTTCCTTCCTTCAGTGTAGTAGTTGTGGAAATCTGAATTATTGTTATTCTTACATAATAATACAAATATAGATTTGTAAATGTATGCAATAATTATTATTACATATTATACAAGTATGGACTTTGACTCTCTTTAAGACCAAACGATTTATGTCTTGAATACTTTGTGTAATTAATTTTATTTTGTACAACCTATATATTGTATAATATATACTTAATTTTGATAATGAAGGTTTACAAATAAAACAAAATAGTAGTCAAATAAAAAGTAAAGCTGTATATAATGACATTTCTCAGTTTGATTAGCTAGAGGCCATTATAGGTGTACGACATACTAAACCTTTTAGGTTTAGTATGGCTTTAGGTTGTAACCTGAAATGATATATGTTGCTTTCATTTGGTATGCTACAAAGTTATTTTATTTATTTTTTTGCATAAAAAGTTTTGGACTACACTTAGAAATAAGTATGTCTTTTTATAAAATGTTTAGAATTAAATTATGGGTAAAATAATAAATATATCTATGATTCATAATTAATTTTCAAATATATATATATATATATATATATATATATATATATATATATATATATATATATATATATATATATATATATATATGTATATATATATATATATATATATATATATATATATATATATATATATAATACATATAATTTTTTACATAGATTGAAGAGCATGAACCAAGGAGTGTAAGAATTCAAGAATTACCAGAGGATGAAGATCCTCAGCCAGGTACAAGTAAAGATGAAGATATTAGTGAATTAACAGAATCCAGTAAGTATATATAAGTAACTATTTCAAAGTATATTTCTTTGTTCAGTTCAGTTTAATGCATTTAAATTTTTATAAACAAAGATACTAATATAATTTTTCTTTCCGTTATATAACCAATTGTAGGACAATCAAAGATTAGGTATTAAAACGTCTAGTTACACGCATTATTAGTTTTAATACTTAACTAATATTGACTTAATACTAACCAAGTGCATACAGTGACCATGTAAAGGTTGGAGCAAATTTGATAAAATCATTACCTGCATTTTATATGGTGCTGACCATATAAATGTGATAGTATAGACATACATAGTACAGAAAGTACATATCTAGAAATTATGTAAAACACTTTTACTTAAAATTATAATTTGTTTAAACAAAATGTGTGGATCTGTCCCATAAGCTTGTCAATAATAGTATTTTAAGTATGTTTTTACTGTTATTCTTTAAACATATGTACATTTAACTGTGAACATTTAAAAAAAGTTGTAGGTTTTGAACCTTTGACCACAACTTAGTTCTAATAGATTATTTTTAATTGAAAGATATTTTCATGTAGTAATGCCTACTTTTACTTAACAATTACTTTTAATTTATTTTAGAAGAAACAATTGGTAAAAAGATAATAAATTGTCTATTATTTATTTATGCATTTATTGAAAGTTCAATGATTAGCTTGACAAACTTTCTAAATCGATATTCCAGAGATTATAGATATGTTTTAAGAGTATTAGCGAAGGAAAAGAAGATTTTAAAGGTAATTTTTAATAAGTAAAATATACATTGTATTTATTCATAATTATTTTTAAGGAAAAAACGAATTATAATGTTGGCTATAGGCTTGGTTCTAGTCAAGTATGGCATCCTGCTGGGTCCTATCACAGTCTGTTGAGACAATCTATGTAAGTAATTTTTTTTGTTTTCCCTTTTTTAACGTGCAAAGGGCACTTGTTTGTAATGTAGTTTTTTTATCAGTAGTAGTAATGATAACAGCACTAATTAGAATAATAACAGGAATTTTGATCTAGTAGATATAGGTATAGATGTAATAAACAGTAGTTATGCTTAATATCTCCACTGCACAATCTACAGTGACATTAAATCATATGTCTAGAATACTTAGTCATATTATAAATTTACATTTATAGTGGAGGTGACATATTTAATCCAGTAATGTTAATAGATTATACTTTTGTGATGCGAATACTGTAATAGGCTTCTTGAGCTACTTTATAAAGAAGTAAGGTGAAGCCTTCATGGTGAAGAGCTGCATTTATAAACCTGTAACAATTTTACCCATTTGAATATTAGAGGAGAATTTCCCCTGATCAAAATGATACTGCAAATGTGTATTTTTTTAGTATCTTCGGTGAAACGTACAGAAAATGGAATAAAACAATGGTTTAATTCAAGTTAAATGTGACAAGAATGTTGAAAACAATTAAAGATTATGCTTAAAAAAGACACTGGTCATTTATAAAACTGTAACTAAGAATTAACAATATTTATTTTATAATCTTTTTTGTTTCAATAACGTTGATTAAGAGATTAGTTCTCAATATATTTCCCTATATATGTATAAATTAATCTAGTACTTTTGTTTTTTAATATAAAGTAATTATAATATTTGTAATTTAGGATAGTTTCCATGCAGAATGGTGAAAATGAGCCTTTGAATAGCGAAGAAAGTGATACAAAGGCAGTTGCTACATCTTTACCATATTCATCTGAACAGGAGAGGTATAAATATTGCATAAACATTAATTCTTCAGCCACATTACTCTCACTAGTCAGTAAAATACAATACAAAAAAATATTCTTAAAATTTATTGCAGCTTCTTGCAATACTTTTTATTAATGCTAAATCAATTTCACCTGTTTGCGCGATCTCCTTTTTAGAAATATATTTAAAATATTGTACATAATATGAACAGAATAGAAATATGTTTAAAATATTGTTCATATTACTACAAAAATAGTAAATATTTTATGATTGTAACCAGTTTACATCAGTGTTAATAATATTAAGTAACATTTACACAATATTCAGGGCAATATACAATAAGCTACATTACATAACTCTCAAATCCAGAGTGTTGTAAAATATATAATAGGACATGGCATTTATTACAAAGTCCCACATATAATAACTGGTTTTTAAACCATAATACCACACTTAATTCTACAGTCTTGTTTACCTTACAGTAGTATGACCTACTATTCAAACTCATCTAGTTATCAAAAAGACGTGATCTGATCCATACTTGATCATTAAGAAGTATTGAGCAAGAACTAGTAATTTCTTCATTGTTTAAATGGAGAAATGTGCTTTGAATTCAGTCACACTGCTATCTACAACATTTGGTTGCATAAAGAATAGATTATACCACAGAGATGTAGTTACATCATTATACGTTACGGATAATATTAAAAAATCTATCAGTTACATTTATAGAAGAAAATAACCATAAGATTAAAAAAAATATATTTTTTACCTTCTGGTAGTACATATTTGGAAAAATGTTAAGAAACAAATTAAATAGTCCACTTGTTTCCACCTACACAAAAATGACAACATTTTGTAAGAACTAAGTTGTTCTGATATTGATTAAATTAAGACCGAGATAACTTCATGTAAAGTCAATATTGTCAAAATTTTATTTGAAACTTTCATTGTAAATGTTGATGGACTCATCTCAAACGGTGGTGATTATCAATAATGTGTAATACCATAATCAATAAAAGGTAATAATACATAAAAATCAGTGTAATTTTTCTCCAAAATAATTTAATTTTCAACATAATGAAATCGTGCATAATAAAATATTGATATTTTTCTTAAAAAAAAAAAACATATTGCAAGAAGTTTGCAAGAATGTTTTTGCATATGTAAAACATTTCTTTTGCAATGGTACATTAAATTTAAATAGACTTATTTACATAATGTATATGGAATTATTTACATAATGTATTATATTAAAAGGAATGTTGGAATGTTTGATAGTAGTAAAGTAGTCTGGCTGTTATGCGTGTATATGTTGGCTGTAGGCGTAAGGCGAGTGTGCTCACAGTCCCCGAAATACGTATTCTGGCTCCAAGTATGGAACGTGGTTTAGACTCTCCATGTTCTTCAAGGTAACAGGCACAAAGCTAAATGTTGTCTGCTTTTTGCTTTGTTAATATCCTCCATTTCAAGTTCTGACAATCTTTTCTTTTATTGCAGGGATCTTTTTATTGTTGTTATCTTGTTTTTTTATTTTTGAAAATATTCTGCTTACAGTAACAAGCACTAAATTATTTTTTGCACATATATTATATTCGTACTACTTTTCTTGGGAACATTAATAAGCTATTAATGTTATCTCTACACGTGTCAGGCCATATTTGAAATTTTCCATAAAAATTTTTGGAAAAGATTGTATGAAATTATCATTATCTCTACACGTGTCAGTTATTATTAATGTTATCTCTACACGTGTCAGGCCATATATTTCAAATTCTCTATAAAAATTTTTGGAAAAGATTACATGAAATTTTTCCATAGTTGTTCTAGGATTGAATTATTCAATTATAAATTAAACATTCATATTTAGGAAATCTGCAACAGTAAACAGGAGATTAGTCTTTCTATAATAATAATAATAGACCCTTTCATTTCTTCTTTGTTTCTCGGAGGTGTGATATTTCAGTAGTATTAAAATCTTTGACCCATCTTTCACTAATACATCAAGCACAAATTTATAAATATTTTATAAAAACTTTTACTCATTTTTCATTGTACCATGTAAATTTGTCCTGTATACCAAAGTGGTCTAATTCACTTATACAATTTTATTTCAAATAAATTGCCATATGACATTCAAATTTCAATTCATATTAAATTAAAAATTGGAGATAGTTTTGAAAAAAGAGCATCTCAGACCTGTCTCAGAGTCTAAATATATGTTAGAAACTTATGTTAACTTCAACCACAGATTTCTACATTGAATATGTGTCCGCTGTATTAATTATAAAACCTTACCAGACCAACTGATGTGCCCCTTTACTCAGAGTTTTGTGCTATGTAATCTGATACAATATATATATAAAAAATAAATAATTCAGTTATACATAATTAATTCAGGGTTTCAGAATAGTTTCTGGCATAACTTAACAACGTGTACAAATCATTAAATTGTATTTTCAAAATCAGTGCTCCGTTCAAGAAACGTTCCGCGGATTACGTGATTTTTATCCTCGCCACAACCGGCGCCGAGTCAACTATTCGACATTTGGTAGTGAAATTCATGTCAACGGGTTTGATAAATAATCAGCCAACACCTGTATGTCACCGAAACGCAAGGTCTGCTGAAAGCATCGCTGCTGTGCGTGAAACTGTACGGGAAAACCCGAGGCAGTCAATTTCTCGTCCTTCACAAGAACTTGGCCTTTGTGCGACTTCAACTTGGCGAATTTAGCGTCGGGGCTTGGGTCTGCATCTGTATAAAATCCAACTGACCCAGGAACTTAAGGTAAACGATCTTAGACAAGGCCGTATGTTCGCCGATTGGGCTCTGGAGCAGTTGGAAGTTGCCCCAAATTTCGCAAAAAGAATCATTTTTGGATCAATGGAGATGTGAACAAGCAAAATTGTCGAATTTGGGACGATATTAATCCACACGAGATACACCAGCACCAAATGCATCCCGAGAAAGTTACTGTTTGGTGCGGATTTTGGTCTGGCGGAATCATCGAACCGTACTTCTTCCAAAACGAAACTGCCATTGCCGTAACCGTCAACGGCGAGCGCTACAGATCGATGATAGGCAATTTTTTGTGACCTAAACTGGATGATATGGATACCGACGACATGTGGTTCCAGCAGGACGGCGCTACGTGCCACGATGGACATTTTGTACAAGCGATTTGAAGGCGACGTGAACTGGCCACCGAGATCGTGCGATTTAGCGCCTTTAGACTTCTGCTTTTGGGGCTATCTTAAATCGCAGATCTATGCAAATAAACCGCAAACAATTGATGCCCTCAAAATCAGCATAACGAACGCTATCCAGCAAATTCAACCAGATTTATGCGACAAAGTCATCGAAAATTGGACCTCCCAAATACATGCCACCAAGAAAAACCGCGACGAACATTTGTACCACATTATATTCCATACTTAATGTCATAACATATTCTTTCAAATGAAGAAAAAAAATTTACTGGATATCTCACACACAACTTGTTTTATTTGCGTTTAAAAATCGAGCATCCTTATTGAAATATCCTTTACATACTTCAAATGCTAGTAATACAAAAAAAAAGTAAAACACCCCACAAAGTAAAACAAAATTATAGTTAACATTCTTCTGCCTCTTATCCATGCTAATGGTAACATTCATAGTAACATATTCAACATTACATATAATGAGTACATCATTGCACAGTTATAATGGTAAATTTAGTTGACCACTTGTTCACATGGTGAACAGACATATATTGTTTATGTTGTATAGAGGCCTGTACTATCGTGTATATTAAAAATTCCCGAAAAGAAACCGAGTTTATTTTGTCTGGCAAATTACACTTGTACTGCCGCACAAGAAATACGCAAATATTCTGTTTAGGTCTATATAATGAAAACAGTGTAGCTGCACGATGGAAATATGCAATGCGATTTCCAGGCCTAGTTTTAATCTTAGGTTAATTTAATGGGCGTTTGAATTGTTATTTGTTCATCTCATTACAAATAGTAAGACATTTTTAACATCGATTACATTAATCTCATATTAAAACGATTCGGTGTGGTCAAAAATACAAATTGGTCCTTAACCAATTTTAAAGGTGCAAGCAATTTGAAGTTGACAGTCTTAATCCTGCATTTTAAAATGACAGAAGGTATTTTTTCCTTTTCACAAAAAAAATTAATGCTATGAAAATGATTGAAATCTGTACTTCATTCTAATGTGGCTGCTTAACTGGGTAAGTACTGGCAAAATAAGATACTAAAAATTCCACTTTCCACATGCCAAAAAAGCTGTCTGTTGCAGGGACACGAGTTCTTTTTACTTTTTATTGGATAGGCTTACAATTTAAGTTTTAAGTCTCTGGTAGTGGAGTCACTACCCTACTGAAATTATGCCAGAAACTATCCTGTATAAAGTTTAAATAAAGTTCAGAATAATAGAATTCACTACTTACAAAAAAAAACATTGTTTTCGTCAATTAATTGTCTTAAACATGAATATATTGGTTTTGAACCAATTGTTATTAGTAAGTATTACTGTCACGAATTAACCATGCTTTAGAAAACCTACTAGATATGTACTATTTCATTAATATACCGGCTATCCAAAAAGTCTGGAAACGGTAAAATATCTCGAGAAATACACATTCGATCTAAAAAGTAGAAAACACTTCCTTAATAATTTTGATAGCGCTATCCAATGATACGAAACGCAACCCCTCACTCTCACCCCTTAGGATGGGGCGGGGGGAACTTTAAAATCTTAAATGGGAACCCCTATTTTTTATTTCAGAATCGGATTTTACCGCAAAAAGTACGTCAAGTTTGTCTGAAACGTTTTATTTCGATTCGTGACAGATGACACTGTAATCGCAAAAATATTTTTTTTCGTAATTTGCCTCTCACCATCGGAGTGTTTATTTTAGGTGAGTCCCCTTGCCTCTCACCATCAAGATGCTTATTTTAGGCGAGTTTCCTTGCCTTTCACCGCCAACGCTATAACGGCAAAGTCCCCTACTGAATGAGATATTCAAATAAATCGACGTACTTTTGACCTGTCAAATTACCATCGATGAAAAACGGTCCGACAATTCGGTTGCACAATATTCCAGCTCTAATATTCAGTTTTTGTGGATATTGTGTATGGGAATCCCTCATCCAATGAGGATCCTCATCTCATCTCAATATGTTATTCACACTTGATTTGCTTATGCCCGTTTGTTGGACAACCATTCTAACAGACGTTTTCACCAACGCTTACACAAACTTCCAAACTCTTATCATCGTTCGTGGCACCGCTTAGTAAAACTCTTAGTACAACATTTTTAATCACCTCCAGATGATGCCAACTCTGTTGTGTATAATGTTTTGGTGTTTTGTGGAAAACTAAATCAGTGTTAATAAAAAATTAATGTTTCCATTATTTTGCATTTGAAAAATGCCTTCCACTTTCCCTCCTCCACGGTGGTGGGAGGGTATTAAATGTAACACCATTGAATGGCTGTTTTTAAGTAAATGAACTCGTATTTTATTATTTTTCATTCTTCCGTAGAATTTTTTAGAAATTACGAAAGAAAATATTTTTGCGATTACAGCGCCATCTGTCACGAATTGAAAAAAATGCTTCAGACAAACTTGACGTAATTCTTGCCGTAGAATCCGAATCTGCAATAAAAAATAGGGGTACCTATTTAAGATTTTAAAGTTACCTCCGCCCCATCCCAAGGAGAGGGGGTGGGGGGGTTGCACTTGGTGTCATTGGATAGCGCTTTTAAAATTATTAAGACAGTATTGTTTCTCTTTTGGATTCAATGTGTATTTCTCGAGATATTTGACCGTTTCCAGACTTTTTGGACACCCGGTATTTAAGGGTCATTAGAATCGCAGAATGCTAAAACGTATCTATGTGGTATTTTCTCATAATACATCAGATATGCTATTTTGTTTTCCGGAGAACTTAGTTTTTATATTATATGCTTGATAGTAGTAGTATATTGTTGATAGTACATAGAATCATTAATTCAAACCCCATCATCGTACCTTTTAAAGATGTAATATTGTTTAATATAAATAATTAAATGAAATTGATTTAGTTCTATGAATTGGTAATTGTTTGGTTATTCCAACACCATGCCTATTACCAAGTAAAGAATTATTTGATCCGAAGATCTATCTAATATAGCGTTCAATGTTGAACATATTTCTTCATTATTCCAGTGTATTTTATTCACTATCTGTTTTTATACAATTTTAGTATTAAATTATACCCTGATATATATGTAGGTGTCTATTAAACTTCTTTTTTTTTTTTCAAGTTATGTGTTGCAGTAGTCTTCACTACGTTGTTGGATTTTGTACCATTTAAAATATTGCGTTTTATAAAAAATATATAACATTATTTCTTGGTCCCGTATGTTTATACTTTAATATTTTTTAACTTTACTTTATTTTATAATTCAAATGTTTGGTAATGTATTTTTAATATTTTTTTTACACCAGAGCATTTGTATATACTGCGTATTTGTAATAGAATAATTTAAAGACCTCTATTAACACAAAATGTTTTAATTTTTTGTTTTTAGGAAAACTACTCCATCACCTGATCAATTTACTCAAGAAGCTGCAGAAGAAATGTCATCACATGATCAACCTACAATTGTCAGATTACTTCTTGCCTTTTGGTATATAATTATGAGCAGATCAGAGTTACTCTGTTATTTTGTGATATTTTTAAATCAGATCAAAACTGCCACATTTCTATCGTTACCTCTGCCATTAATGGTGTTCTTTTGGGGTTCCTTAACTATTCCAAGGCCAACAAAAACATTTTGGGTTACTATTATTGCATACACTGAGGTTATTGTTTTGATAAAATGTGTATTTCAATTTGACATAATGCCAGGCAGTGTAAACACTCATGATCCATTTTATCCACCAAGAATAATAGGCACCTATCGCCAAAAGAATTATGCCTTGTGGGATCTTCTGCTACTATTAGTGGTATTCTTCCACAGGTAAGTTAACTTTTACCTTTTTCCTTGACAACATAAACTGACATTTTATAAGACAATAATAGAAATAGATCTTTATAAAACAAAATTAACAATGTTATTGCGTTTTAGTTACTATTTTGAGTCGTAAAATTAATAAACTTTATTCCTAGATTTGTAGTACCCGTCCACTTACAGTCTATTTGTCAGTTTGGGTCTGTACGACCGACTACTCGCCCGTCATCTACTTTTAGATAAATCTAAATTTAGATAAATATTTAGATTATCTAAATACTTTTAGATAATAGATAGATATCTATTATAGATAAAAATCGATTGAAAGCTTTCCGAATAATGTGTGAAATTAATCTAATTAGGATGGATTCAGTTTAGCTAGGCATAATACTGCTGGCCAATAAATTGTGAGTGGGTACCTTAAAGACCTTAATCGGTGAAGATAGTAAAATATGCCCTCGAGTGAGACATAATTATTTTTATCCTCATGTTGATGTAACGGTACCAATTTTTTTTCTAAATACTCGGTACATATTTGTCCGTTTCAACATTTATGGATTCCTTATAGAGGTTCTAAATATGTTAATGATAATCAGCTTTGAACATGCCAATATGTGTATTCTGACTTTTGCTCATATACTGAATGTTTTCTATGATTAATATTTTTTATTTAGATTTTTTTTAATTCTTTTTGTAGAGTACTTTTAAAATCCATGGGAATTTGGAGTTCCTCAGCTCCGACACCTGCAGCTTTATTAAGTGACGGTGATTATAAATACGAGAACTCCCAACTAGTACCATTTAGTTCTAGTTCTGACAAAACTGGTACTGAGTAAGTATTAATTTTAAGTACAATATTTTTAGGTAATAGGTTGACTGTATCCCTAAATATTACAGTAAAGATGTATCTCAATCTACTACATCCCAAAAGACTTTAACTTCAAAGAAAAGCGAATCTACCTCGCATGATGAAAATATATTATCTGTACATACTGTTGAAGCAGAACCGATGGAACATTTTCCACATGCACTACAACTGGCGTAAGTTTAATATATGTTTAAGAATATGTCTTAAATATGTTGTTGTATGTTGTATATATGTTGTAAATATTGCCAAAATGTATTTTGTTATTTCAAAAAAACAAGTGGCCCTCCAAAATTTACTTAGTTATTTAGAAAATTCATATTTTTGAACTATATAAAATGATTTAGTTCACAATAGATAGTCAACTTTATAAAATGATATACAGTTATGAATGTGAACTACACACACCGTTAAAAGTCTTGGACCCCCTGTTTTGTATTAGTAAATAATTTTTTTTTAAATATCGTATTTATTTTTCAAAGAATGTTTTTTCTAAATGTATTTTTTGTAATACAGGAATAATTTTTAAAAATTTATGCAATTAAAAAAGAATAAGAAAAAAATTGCAATTTTTAAGCAAATTTATTATTACAAAAATTAATAAAACATATTTTTTTTAACAAAGTAAACTACAACTTAATAGTCAGTATGGCCTCCTCTGCTTCTCAGTACATATTGACACGCCTGTGCATTGTGAACTGCTCTAGAAACAAAATCCCATATGTTCTCAATGGGATTCATATCTTTGGAATTAGTCGGTACCTCTTGAACCGTTCTTGCGCGATGTGGCCTCGCATTGTCGTCCATGAAGATGAAATTGTCACCTAATTCGTCGCATAGGGGATAAATAATGGGCCTGATAACACTTTCAATATAAACTTGTCATATTCTGATTTATGGGAGTTAACGGCGTACGGCGATTGAACATTATTCCTCTCCAAAACATTACTTTTTTACCGTTGTAGGGAGCAACCTCACGGGGAAAATTTAGTCTCTCTTGACGACCTGGCTCTCTCCAAACCCTTTGCCTATTGTCATCACTCACCAATCCAATTCTGGTTTCATCTATGAATAACACCCATCACTACTGCTGCAAAAGCCAATTACTATGTTCCCGTGCCCACTAAAAGCAGGCAGCTCGTGGAAGGCCTTAAAGGCCTTTTTGCATGTAAATTTGCACCATGGAGTTTTCTTCGAACTGTAGAGGTCGATATAACAAGGCAAAACGTACCTTGAAAGTAAGCCCTGAGGGCTGGAACTGAATCATTTTGGTGTCTACAGCCATATTGAACCAAATACCGATCCTGCCGTTCATTCGACACTCGAGGCTGACCACTACGTGGTCCTCTTTCCGCTATTCCTAATTCTTGATACCCATGAACTATTCGCACAATAGAAGATCTAGGAATGACTATCTTTCGGTTAATGTCCAGCAGATGATTGGAATGTCCAGCATCACACAAAGCAATAATTCTTGCCCTATTAAATGTAGGAACCTCACGTCCTGGCATTATAACGAAAGAAAAGTATCAAGGTCGCTTTGCTAAATATGCAATAAAACTAAAGAATATTATAACTAATCAACAATATTTTATCTAGCAATTTATTTGATCTTGCTTAACAGCTAAATAACCCAACTTTGTCGCCTAGCAACGAAAACAGAATAAGCATAGTCGAAATCCATAATATATGGGGGGTCCAAGGCTTTTGACATTGTGTGTATATAAAATGATATAGTTCACTATCTTTCTATTATCTTAGTGTCTATTTAACTTTTTTTACTTTTATCAATCTTGCTTATCCTAATATGCCTTGTTTATAAATTTTCTATTCTATTAAAAATTAGAAACATTATAAAACAGTTCAGATCTGACTCTTCGTTTTATCGAACTCTATATTGTTATAATACAAACATATTTTCATTGATATGTTGAAAAATGCAATATTCTGAACGTGAATCATAGTTATGTATAACTTTTATGTCACATATAAGTTATACTTTCATAAAAAAAAAAAATATATATTTTTATGTAACAAACTTCTAATTAGTTCTTCGCATCTAGAACCGCGTTTCTAGAACCTTCTAATGATTTTTTTTTTATTGTATATCTGAAACAGACCTTTATGTTAATTTCTCATTTTAGTAATAATTCATCTCATTCAAATATTCACATATCAACTTTTCAAGTAGGTATCAGTATACTATCAACAGTGTAGTTTAGGTAGCAGTATATACGAGTATAGTGTGTAGTAGTTACTATCATGATTATCATGAAACATGAGTCAACAAGAGTAGTGAAATTCAGTTAGTGCCATCGATCAACACAATTATACAAAAGTTGATGTTCTACTTTATAAGAATACATCCAATAAAGAATTAGTAAAAGATAGTAGAGAATTGAGTGAAATAATTTCGTAAGACAGGACGTAATTAATTTCGTAATTTTGATTGTGTTGCATACTGGCGTGTGTACGATGAGAGAGAAAGTATTACAGCAGATAGATGTCTTTAGTTTTTGACGGACGTGGTGCAGGATACAGAAGGATATCGGCAGAATCTTTTTTCTTCATGAAAATGTCAGGTCCCATAAAGTCATTGTGCCAGAATTTTTTCTACAGAACCAAATTTGAACTTGAAACTAACATGCTCATGTTCCAGATACTAACCTTCAAAACCATGGCTGTTGCCGTAGTTTAAAACTTATTAAACAGCAATCAGTTCTTGAAATGATTTATGCATCATGTTCGAGGTTTGAATTCAATTTAAAAAATCTGAATGGCAATATTTCAGATGTAGCAATCCATCCTTCAGCAACATGTGTATCAGTTTTGTCAGTTATGTGGCTTTTCATAAACTTTTTTTTGCGTACAGGTTTGCATGAGATCATCTACTATTGTTTTTAAGACTGCATTAGATCCCTCAAAATTGAGAAAGATCTAAAAATAAAAAATAAAAATATGAAATTCAATAATCAGTTTTCTATTAAAACTAAAACACCCTGTCTCCGCAGAGCATTGGCATGTACAGTTTGCTACGCAACTCTGAATAATTATAATGCATTATTTTTTAATAGCACTAAATATTAATAGGGCTATAAATTATGATAAGTACATCCTTTAACAAAAAGATCTATTTTACGTTTAATGACACTATGTTTTAGAAAGACAAACCTTTATTATGGTTTTAATAAAGAGAAGATTATTGATAAAATCACTTTAAATATTCCAATTTGTTTGACAAAACATGCAGCATGGTGACGGGTTATAGTAAACCCCTTGTTTCACAAATTCTTTTTTTATATAATGATGTCTAATATAGTAATGACTGTTTTTGATAGTGTAGTACAAATAGTAAATGTTTTTCACTCTTATTTTTTAGGATATCAAAATATGCAGATGGTTTTAAAATCTTTGTGCAACAACTTCTAGATCCTACATCTCGAGTAGCTGCAGATGTTTATTCTCTCATGTTCTTGTGTGACTTTTTTAATTTCTTTGTGATACTGATTGGTTATTCTTCATTTGGTGTAAGTATTCCAAATATAAATAATAATTACATATTAAATATTCTTACTATATATAATCTTATTCTTCTATTCTTCGGTTCGGTTATTTGTATATAATGATAATTAAAATGTCAACTTTTTCTCCATTTTTAGTAGCATTAGGCTGGATTTTTACAATGGAATGTAAATTAAATATATGAAGGTAATTTTCGCCTACCTCTCCTTATTATCTTTGACAGTAGTCTTCGTAAAACGTGTATATCTATCTATGAATGTTTCCTTACATTTTAAAAAAGGACGTTCTACATCCAAAGATGTCATACATATAAATCATATTTTTGAAGTTCACCCAAACACCGTTAATTGTTTAGGCGCTGTTGAATGTGGCATATGTTCGCTGAGTTTGGATTCTTTACCGACACGGCATGCAGTTTACTAACAGCATGAACACCATTTGTTTATTGTTGTAAAGTGATGTCTACATTATCCAATGTATCCAATAATTCTGCTAAGAAAAGAGCACCCTTTTGCAATTGATCAATAGCAAGTGCTACTTTGCACATGTGTACAGGTTATGTTGTAATAAATTCAGATTTAAGCATTAAGCAAAGTACTGGATTTCTTCATATATCCAGCTCCATTTTTCACATTAGCATTATTCGTAGTTACACCAAACATGAATAAGGCCTTCCTAATTCAGTCATCCGATCCGATAGGACTTGAACCTTGACGAAGTTCTAGTGCAAACTGGAACGGGTGGGTCGGCTTGCGCGTTTTAATGATTTAAGGAGCCGTACCATAGGTTTAACCATAGTGGGGGGGTCCTTATTGAAAAACCAGACTAAGACAAGTCCCTGAAGGAGGGCAGCAGCTCTTTTAGTAGTCATAGTGGCAGAAACCGTGGGGGTTGGTATGGTGCTATGACACACACGACTGCGATGTGGAAGGCAAGAGGAAACCACCACATTATAATCCTCAGAACAGCTAGCAGAAAGCTTATCCTAAATTAATGATGGCGTCTCCTGGGACAAAAAACTCCGGAGGTAAAATAGTCCTCCGTTCGGATCTCCGGGTGAGGACTGTTCCGGGAGACGTGATCGAGTGCAATCATAATAAGAAGTGTAGCATTTCACGAGTCGGAGCGTGGAATGTCAGAAGCATGAGACAGGCAGGGAAGCTAGAAAATCTGAAGATAGAAATGGATAGGTTAGGATTAGATATAGTAGGTATAAGTGAGATGCGCTGGCCGGAAGTAGGAGATTTTTGGAGCGGTGACTATAGGGTAATACACACAGGATCGGTAAATGGAAACGCGGGAGTAGGGATCGTTATGCGGAAGAACGCAGGACAGTGTGTAGATAGCTACCTACAATACAGCGAGAGAGTAATGATGGTTAGGTTAGATTCGAAGCCAGTGGAAACAGTAATAGTGCAAGTATACATGCCTACTTCTAACCACAGCGAGGAAGAGTTAGAAGCCGTTTATTCGGACATAGAGCAGGTAATAGGATTTGTGAAGGGTCATGAAAATTTAATAATAGTAGGAGATTTTAACGCAGTCGTAGGTGAGGGGAAAGAAGGAAAATTTGTAGGGCCTTATGGATTAGGAAACAGAAACGAGAGAGGTAGCAGACTGATAGAATTCTGTGAGAAGCACAAGATGGTAGTCGCGAACACATTGTTCAAGAATCACGTTAGGAGGCGGTACACATGGAAAATGCCAGGAGGGATAGACAGGTATCAGATAGACTACATTCTGGTTAGGAAGAGATTTAGAAATCAAGTAAAAGACTGTAAGAGTTATCCAGGAGCAGATGTAGACAGCGATCACAACTTGGTAGTCATGAAAGCTAGATTAAAGTTCAAAAATCTGAAAACCCGGAAGGATAAGAAACGTATAAATGTAGACATATTGAGGGATCAGAATATGAAAGATAAGTTCCAGGAGAAAACAGATCAATTAATAAATAAAACGAGTAAGGACGAAATCAAGAACGCAGAAACTGAGTGGGAGGGTATCAAGAATAGTCTAGCTTCCGCGGCTACGGACGTTTTAGGACACGATAAAAGGGAAGCTAGGAAGCCCTGGATAACGGACGAAATCTTAAACTTAATGCAAAAGAGACGAGGCTACAAAAACAGACGAGTCGAAGAAGGACTGAAAACGTATAAGGCAATAAAGTGGGAAATCATTAGAAAATGTAGAAAAGCGAAAGAACAATGGATAGAGGAGAAATGCAAAGAAGTAGAAGATAAGTTGCAAGTAGGTAAGACCGATGAGGCTTACAAAATAATTAAGAGGAACTTCAGGGATGTAGGAACAATAAGTAGAAATGTTAGGAGTCAATCGGGGGACATACTGATAGGAAGAGAGGAGAAAGCGGATAGATGGAAGCAGTACTTAGGAAATTTATACGAGGGTCAGGAATTAGGAGAGATATTAGAGGAAGAATCTAGCATCGATAGGGAAGATGTAGGGAAACCTATATTGAGAGAGGAATTTGAAATAGCACTAAGGGGGCTAAAGAATAATAGAGCGCCGGGTGTAGATAAAATACAGGCGGAAATTTTGAAATGTGCGGGACAGAAAGTAGTAAATAGGATGTTTGAACTGGTAAAATACATATACGAAACGGGCGAGATGCCGGAGGATTATAAGAGGAACATTATCGTTACTATACCGAAAAAGAGAGGAGCCGACAAATGCGAGAACTTTAGAACGATTAGCCTAACTTCCCATGCGTCAAAAATCTTAACTAGAATAGTGCAGAAGAGGATGGAAAATAGAGCGGAGGAAATACTAGGAGAAGACCAATTCGGGTTTAGGCGAAATAGGGGAACTCGCGAAGCTATTCTGGCGCTAAGAGTAATGTTAGAGAAAACAATAGAAAAAGGAAAGAACGCTTATATAGGATTTGTAGATTTAGAAAAAGCTTTTGATAACGTAAGATGGGAAAAAATGTTCGAGATACTAAAGAGCGCGGGAATGAAGTATAGAGATAGGAGAGTAGTACACAATCTATACATAGAGCAAACTGCTGTTATAGAAGTAGAAGGGGAAGAAAGGGAAGTAGGTATTAGGAAAGGAGTAAGACAAGGATGTACGCTATCACCACTAATTTTTAATCTGTACATCGAAGAGGCGATTAATGTGGTAAAAGATAGAGTAGATTTCGGGATTAAAGTACAGGGACAGAAACTAAAAATGCTGAGATTCGCGGATGATATAGCAGTATTAGCATCTAGTAAGGAGGAACTAGAATCAGCATTGAACGAAATGGAGGCAGTGTTGACAGAGGAATACGGAATGAGGGTGAATAAAAACAAAACTAAAGTGTTAGTGTGCAGAGGGCGCGAGAGCAGAGCAAAAACGAAAGTACAAATTAATAATGAAAGATTGGAGGAAGTTAAAGACTTCACTTATTTAGGAAGTAAAATAAATTGGGATGGAAGAAGCGATAAAGACATAAAACAAAGAATAGCGCAGGGTCGAGTAGCTTTTAACAAAAAGAAAGCACTTTTATGCTCGGGGGTAATAAACTTAGAAACAAGGAAGAGATTTTTGAAAACATATGTATGGAGCACGGCACTTTACGGCTGCGAAACCTGGACGGTAGGGGAAGCAAGTAGGAAGAAATTAGAAGCTTTTGAGATGTGGTGTTACCGAAGAATGATGAAAATACCATGGACTGATAGGGTTAGAAACGAAGAAGTATTGGAGAAAGTCGGCGAGAAAAGGAGTATGTGGGAAAACTTAAAGAATAGAAGAGATAGAATGGTAGGCCACTTGCTGAGACATGGGGGAATAGTCCGCGATATTTTGGAGGCAGAAATAGGAGTGAAGAAAGGCAGAGGTAGGCCTAGATTAGACTACTGCTCGCAAATAGTAAGGGATGTAGGTTGTAGCACAATTAGCGAAATGCGTAGGTTAGCACAAGATAGGAGAAGCTGGAGGTTAGCGTCCAACCAGTCTTAGGACTGATGACCTAATGATGATGATGATGAATTCAGTCATATGACAAGAAATATACCGCTCCATATAATATGTCACTGCGCACCTCGTGGGCAGTCCGATATAATAATTTTCAGATTTGTTCCTATTCTTGACAAGCTGTACCTGTCGCATATCTTTGCCAATCAGGTAACAACAATATGTTACCAGGTAATTCACAAAAACGTTTGCAACAAAATAAAAAATTACATTGAATTTGTTGTTTCTTTTAGTTTTTACCACATAATGTAGCTTCAATAAAGATGATTATGTTATACTTATTTGTTATATGTATGTTTTTTTGAAATGATAACTGGTAAATGGTAACACATTATCATTTTAACATTCGTTTCTATTGCAACATATATCATCTATACAAGTGACAATACAAATGATAAATCGGTATTTCAAATACAAGGCAATATTTAATGAAACTAACATCAAGGGCATATTGATGCATATGTATGCTCAGTCTCATGTCTTGTAGACAACTGAAGAGAGAAATAAGTGAATTAACCTAATATTTCAAGTTTCGACTTAAACTTTGTAGCAAAAACCCAGGATAACGCTATTAAAAACAAAGAAAAAGTCGATGATTTAATATTAAATATGTTTCTTACATAAACTAGATAAATGTTAGTAAATTAAAAATAGTAGATAACATTAATTTTGACTTTTGCTTTATCCGGCTATTTAAAAAAACTAATTTTCTGTTATTAATAATTGTTTCAGACACAACAAGATGGTGGAGTATCATCATATTTAGAAGATAATAGAGTCCCTCCCCTTTTCTTATTTATGTTAATATTACAATTTATGCTTATAATTATTGATCGAGGAATATATTTAAGAAAAAACATCTTGGGAAAAATCATTTTTCAATTCATACAAATTATTATGTTACACATATGGCTATTCATTTTATTTCCTATAATAACTAAGAGGTAAAATGAAATGTAATTATATTATGTAATAAGTTTTAATACATTTTGATTTTAGTCAATTTAATACAGTGTTGCCACCCCAAATGTATTACATGGTTAAGTGCTTTTATCTATTACTCTCAGCATATCAAATTCGATGCGGATATCCAACACGCATATTAGGAAATTTCCTTTGCAAAGGTTATGGCTACGTTAACATGTTTCTTTTTAAAGGTTTTATGTTAGTACCATTTTTATTTGAGCTTCGAACTTGTATGGATTGGATGTGGACAGAAACCTCAATGACAGTTTTTGACTGGATTAAAATGGAAGATATATTTGCACATATATTTCAGTTGAAGGTATGTTAACTTTTCCTTTTGCATGACCCATAAGTTTTTTCTGAAATTCTAAGAGTTCTCAAGTTTATTAACATTCTTATTATGTTTATTAACAACATTGTGAAGCGTATATATTCATATTAAATCTAAATTTTATTATTTGATTTAGTTACTTTTAAATTATTATGAAATTTAATAATAGTAAAACCAAAAAGCAGTTTAATAACAAAGATTTTAATTTCAAATAAGAGATATGTTATTTATATCTCAAATGTCTAAATATCTATTTCAAATAAGTATTCATAGACTATAAAACCTGTTAGTTTTTGTACTTTTCCTTAAATTGCATCACCCCCATTATTGGATTATTAGTTATATTACACTGTCATTAACTGTTTAACTTTTATTCTCAGGATGTGGAGGTAATCAAAGTATATTAATGCATTATTATCAAACATCTTATACTCAGGCCAGAAATATGTGTTTTTGTTGGGTAGTTTTTTTTGTATGAAGCAATAATACATAACTTATCAACTATAATTCTGCAAGAATGCGCTTTTGCATGAAATTGTTCAATGCTGGTTTTATAACAATTCAATTATTGGTCATGTAAATAAATTACCGCTAAAAGTTACCTCAATGTTATTATTTTGACATTGTCATATATTTAACAAGAATGAAAAGGTGTTTTCTATAAAAAAAATTTATGGAAAACAAAAATTTGGTACACAGATTTAATATAAAACTTAAAAATTTTGAATTTAATTTTTATATAAATTAAATTGTAATTTGTTAAAACGAACAACAGTTTATTATACAAACTACAACAAATATGCTGTTGCAATATATAACTATAGTAACAATATACAGACAATGCAATAGTTCTTTAATGATAGAGAAATTGCGATTAATTTGCACATAATTCAATCTTGTCCCATATCTTCCATGAATATCCTGTAAGAACACTTTTGGCAGATTCAAATTACTTATACATTAGCAGAATCTATTAATTGATTTATTCCGATGTTTTGAAAATCAATTTATGTGTGCAAAATATATAATTAAAATATGATACCTAGTTTTAGTTAATTTATGTTTTCATTAAAAAACGTAAATAACAATTTGACTTTATGAAATAAAAGTTTTACATGACAAATTAAATTATATCTGGCAACATTGTTCTAACAATAAAATAAGCTGGTTTGTTTTGCAGTAAACCATTTCAGTAATGTTATACAGGAAGCGATGAGTACATTTCCATGTACTCATCTATTTTTGTTCTCATGATATTTATTTTATAGAAAACTTAGAAAGTGAACAAATAGTTCAATGACATGTCCACCTAATATATCTGCTACAAGTTTTTGAGAACACTTACTGTATGCATAAAATTACATACAAAAATAGAGTAATATAAAAAAATATATCTAAGAATGTCAACACCATAAGAGCAGAGTTCAACTACTCTAACATATTTTCCTTCTACCACTCAGCCCCAATCAAAACAAACATAATGACTATACGATAACACGACTGACTATATGCAAATTTATCAGCAAAGTTATGGTGAATGTACCATAACTTTGCAAGGCAAAATAAATTATTTATCAAATCGTAGGACGAAAATTTTGATATGTGTATATAACAAAAGAGTTCTACTTTTTCACCATTAGTGGTGGTCCTTTTTATTCAAACACTAATATATCAGCTTTGGTAATTTACCACAGTTTTCACGAACTATCATAACTATCATTCTGCTATAAAAACTAACTTGTTTATTATTACGAATATTTTGAAATGGGGCTTAATATTTACCATATTTATTTTACCATTATCCTTTTATTTAAAATTTTGTTAGTAATGGCAAAAGCATCATCCCCGTTGTAAATTTTTGTAAATGGCGTATTTCTATTTATGGAATTATAAATTAAATCAACCTTTGTAGTTTTGAATTTAAATCTGATCTTTATTAACTTCAAACCATAAGTAACTTTATCATCATATGCTGAGACAAAGATCCATTTTGTTCAAGAAGTATCTTGTTTGCTATCAGTGGTGTACAAAATTTTTTGAATTACACATTTTCTGTGTTAATATGCTACCACATATTCTCAACCTCTAGGTGAAATAAGACAAAACCGAGCATATCATCTGTGAATACAAGATTATAAGTATATACTCAAATTGTCTTAACTACTTAAGACCACTTAACTAATATGGATAGCAACAACTTTTTATGTTTATACATGTTTTCTTTTTTTTTTTGCGTTTACCTGTAATGCAAGGATATAAAATAATATAAGATGTGGTTATGTATATTTGAAAAAATAAATGTCTTGGATTCACGACAATTTTATTTAACATGCAATTTATCTGAATAACCTAAATTTTGTAAGCTTTGTAGATGGGAAATACAATAGATTTCCATTAAAAAATATTTTCTTTGAATTCTGTCATAAGCTCGAGTATTTTGTGGGCTCAGTGTAGAATGAAATATCGCGGTGAAACTTACTGTACTAGTAATACCTCTACTTATTCATTTTCACTTTTGACATTAAATGGTTATAGAATCAGCACTATATATGTTTTTATGTCTCTTAATACGTGTCCCATTTTATCCTTGTAATACTTATTTAAAGCTACATTTAACAAATGCATGTATTTGCTGCCAAAAATTATAATATAATGACTCATATACATTCTAAATGGATATTAAAATATGGAAACAAACTATTATATAAACTGTTATATATTACACAAATTATTATGTGTGTTTGTTACACGCAAACATTTTAGTGGTTATTTGTGTTCTAACTTACCGCAATTACTTCAATTATTATAATATAATTATTTCATTATATATTCCTTACATGAATAAATACACAAAGAAGAAATACTTAAAATATTTTTAATAAGTATCATTTATCTACATAAATACAATAGTATCGGAAATTTTGCAAAAAAAATTAATTAAAGAATTGAGAAATAATTTAATAAAATAATTTTAATTTATATAATTCTATAATTTTTATATTTAATTAATAATTTACACAAATAAATGTACTAATTACGATGAATAACAGATGAAAGATAAAAAGGATTAAGACAGATACATATATCAGAAAGGTATAACAGATGTGTAACTAGTTATTAAGCATATATTTGATTCGAAAATTTCTGTTGAATCAAAATTTAATTTAAGATCTTGGAGATGATATTTATCCAATATCGAAATATAAAAAGTCTTAGTTTGATTCTAAAATATATTTTGAAAAAATGTATCTTTTTCAAATTTTCTTCATCTCAGAGCCCAAATGAATGAATTTTTTCTCCCCTGTATGAATAATGAGTTAATTTAAGAAAACGAGCAGTTTTACCAATATAGAAGGTTTTATATTGGTATAACCTGATCAAAACAAATGTTCCCAATTTTTTAATGTATGTATTTTATCCTTTCCATAAAAATAAGTATAATTTAACACATTATACTGAGTATATATTTTTTTCCTAAAAGCCAGTCACCCCTTTCTGTGGATCCGACTCACACAGAAGGTGCGCTGGTAATACCAGCAATCACTCCTCGCGTCCGCTCGGTTAGTGATTACTGGGCCGAGTCGTGTGCCCTGAGTAGACGTAGCGAGCCGAGAATTACGGCCTTCTGCATGCGACCGGCTAAGATTTCTGCCGAGTTTCGGCATGCCGGTATGCTCTTTAATTCGGAAAGCGGTGTATCTCTCGCTCCACCAAGGGCTCCTATAATCAGTACCTTCAATTTAACAGTATGGTCTGGATAGAGTCTACGGAGTTCGAAGATTAAATCTCGATATTTTGTCCGTTTCTCTTCCTCTTTCAAAACAATGTTACCATCACCGGGTGCCGAGAACTCGATGACGAACATTGTCCTGATTTGGTGGTCGAGGAGGACTACGTCAGGCTTGTTGGCTCGTATTTGCCTGACGGTGGAAAACGAATAGTTCCAATATATTCGGCACTTCTCGTTTTCCACAACGGACTCGATATCCCCCGGAGCGTAAGGCAGCACTGGTGTCTCGTCTATCTGATACGAGTGCCTTAAATGATAATAAAGCACCCGCAACGCTGCGTTGTGTCTATGGATATAGGCCGAGACTGCATATACCGGGCAAGCCGACAGTAAATGCATCAATGTCTCCGGCGCCCTACGGCAGGCCCTGCAGCTGACATCAGGGACCTTCATACCCATGACACGACTCCTATAGACGAGCGTGTTAAATACACCATCTTGGCAAGCCATGATGAATCCCTCAGTCTCTGAATTTAGCCCGGCTGACCTTAAGAAAGCAAAGGTCAGCCTTTCGGATAAGCCCAGGGCTTCCATATTCCTATAGAAGACCCCGTACATGGGCTTATCCTTGTGAAGCTGCAGAGCTCTTAAATGCTCTGCAGCTTTCACTTAGGCTTTTAACCGAACGGGTTCCAACTCGGTGGCAGAGTTGTGATTGGCCCGTTCGGTATCGAAGACGAGACCGAGATCATCGGTTGCTCTACGTGCTGCCTTAAATAAAAATGCTCCTATCCCTGCATGTTCGTGATCTCGGACCATGCAGAGAAGAGGATCCGAACTCCTGATAACTTTACAGGCTCCGTCCAGAACCATCCTGTTATGAAAACACTCCAAACTCAAGAGTCCACGGCCTCCGCGATGTCGTGGCAGATATAGCCGTGGAACGGACGATGTGGGATGCAAACTTCTATTGAGATGCATCCTCTTGCGGGTTACTACGTCGAGTTGTCGCAGCTCCTCCTGTGGCCATTTGACTACTCCGAAGCAGTAGACAAGGATCGGAACGGCAAGCATGTTTGTTGCAGACACCTTGTTCTTCCCCGACAGTTCTGAAGACCAGACCTGTCGGAGGCGGTGCTGATACTTGCCGCGGAGAGCGTTTTTTACGACACCTACCTCTTGGGTGGAGCGTTGCTCAACACCCAAGTAGGCGTACGACTCTCCGGCATCTAAGTGATGTAAGATGCTTCCGTCTACGAGCTGCGCATCCTCTGCGTATTCCCGGCTTCGTCCTCTCTTGGGATGAACCAGTGCACATTTGTCCAACCCCAACTCCATCCCGATGGCCTGCATGTACTCTTGCACCACCCTCAGGGACTGGCGTAATTCCCTTTCTCCGGAGGCATAAAGTTTTAGGTCATCCATGTAAAATAGATGGGTGACCTTATACCTCCGATCGCCGGGGGTGCCGCAGTTATAGCCACGGGTTTTCCTGAGGGACACGGCAACAGTGAGATGCAAAACAGAAGGGGGCTAAGGGAGTCTCCCTGAAACACGCCCATTCTGAACGACACCGGCTCTGTCCGGACTCTAGTATTACCCGATGTTATGGTAAACCGAGTCCTCCAGAGCGGCATCAGTTCTTGAATGCATCTCACTATAGGACCGGGCACCACAAGGCATTGGAGCAAGTGAATTATTAGCTCATGTGATGTCATATCGAATGCCTTGCGGTAGTCGATCCAGGCCATGGAAAGGTTTCGCCTGTACTACACGGAGTTCCTGCGTGATACATCTGTCAATCAACAGATTCTCCTTGCAGCCAGCGACACCCTTCTTAGACCCTCGTTGTTCGTATATCCCCTCGAAAACCGGTTCAACTGCTAGGAGTACTCGCGTGTACAAGATGCGTGTAAACACCTTGTAACAGGCGTTTAAGCAGGTTATCGGTCAGTAGTTCTTTGGGTTGGACAAATCTCCGGTCTTCGGAATTAGCACGGTTCGCCCCTCGACAACCCAAGAAGGAATTTGCTGCTCCCCATTTAGCCAGGTGGTAAAAATTCTGGCTAAATGGCGGTGGATACCAGATAATTTTGTTATTTATCCCGTCGGGACCTGGAGCAGCAAAGTTCTTAGAGCCCGCAAGAGCCCTTCGAACCTCTTGAGGGGTTATCGGGTGGCACACTTCTTCTGGTCGCTGAAGACCTTTGCAAAAGTCTTCAAAGTGTGCCAGGACTGGAGTGTCTCTTTGGAGTGGGAGCTTCTGCTCGTACAGCGCCTTCCAAAAGTTTTCCACCTGATTTACAGTCGGTGGATTTTCGACAACAGGTTGAGGCGGTTCGAATAGGCTCGAGGGTTTTTGGCGGAACAAATTATTTTCCGCCAGCCTTCGCGCCCGCCTCACTAGTGACTTTTTGCATGTCACTAGCATCCGTATCCTATCAAGGCAGTGCTGTTTGGTGGTACGCAGCACTACCTCATTAAGTGTGTGATGGACGCGTCTTAGATTGGCGGCGATTCGCCGTAATTTTTTCGTGAAAGGCCTATTGGCCGCCATATAGTCCATCACACATTGGATACGGGATACCTGTTGTCTTGCCGACTGAATCTTGGCCTCCATCTTCCGTACACGCCACTCCGCTCTCTCTCGCGGAGAGGAAGAGTTATTCGCCCTCTCCATATGAGAGAAGCTCATATGGAGAGGGCGCGGCAGTGTACAGGGCACAATTTATGTGCCAGATGTCGGCCCCTTCTGGAAGCGATGCTTGAACTTCAGCATCCACTCTGGCCAGGTCTTGTGGCCTAGGGGGTCTTATGCGATGTAACTCCCTTCTGGTACTGAGGCCCTCTACTATTGGTGGAACGGTGAAGACCGCATCCTCAACTAGTCCATTAGGCAGCCTTTCAGCTACCTCATTCGCCAATCGGGGCGCAGTCCTCACATAGCCCTTTCTACGAAGATAGGATACATAATCACGCAGATTCTGCGGCGTGAAGACATCATGCGCTGGGTGTAATTCACACCACAGGGCATGCATATGTGCCATGTATCCCCTCCGTATGGGCTCACTGCATTCATAGCATTGCAGCAGGTCGTCCCTCAGCTCGTCAGTCCACTCAAAGCGTCCATGTCTTTGGCGTACGTCGTTTCCAGGCAATCCATCCATTTGGGCCCCACCACCTTGCCCATGACCCTATCCGAACGGGGTCGATCGTGGGGGCCTCCTCTTCTGTCTTTTGGAACAAGAAGTTCAGGTTTACCGGGGAGTTAGCCCAGTAAGCCCACGGCCGACAGTAGAGGGGAATCTGGTATCCCCTCCCGGGTGCGCTGGTGCTGCCGGTCCGGTTTTGCACCCCAGCTGGAGTAAGTGGTGTCGCTACTCACCAAAGGCCAGATGGATGCTGTGCGGCCCCTCCTGATATTTATTATTATTATTATAAGTAACATTTTGTCTATACTAAAACGAATCTTAAGAGTAGAATGTAACAATATGTTAAGATTATAATGTAACAATGGATTGAAACTGTTACTTCTCTCTGAGCATGGGTGTGTCTGACCTCATTTCTATGTGTAACTTTCCCCTTCACAGCCTGAGGCTTTAGGGATACTCTAGCTTCGACACAGAAATCAACCTCCTTGATTTTTATGTGCAAACTTTTTAATAATGATTTACATAAATGGAAAGAGGTGAGGAAAATTTATTGTACTATTGTTCTCTAACTAAACTATGAATTTAATATTTAAATTCCGTAAGTTAACAATTTAGAAATATTCTTTTCTAATTGTCGTCTAGTATGTATGTGTAACAAAATTTCATATGATTCTTAACTAGATATCCGATGGTATTATGTCCAATTCTATAATAGCCAAAAAATGTTTACTTAAAAAGGACTTAAAATGAAAATCAGCAGCAAAATCTGTTTGAATAGTAAAATAAGTTATACCGTCGTTTTAAACCATAAACAAAATTGTCACTATTATATAATGCAAGAAAAACAAAGAATATATAAAGTTTATAATATATGTATATACCATACATCCATTTTAACGAATTTAGGTTTATTCTATTTATCTTTGCTTCCTGTAATTAGTTAGAAGAAACAAGTTCTTTGCAAATTTTTCATATTCTATTTTGGCCTTCTTTGTTCAGTAAGTTAATTAAATTATTAGCTAAGGTGATATACTGAAATAGGTTGGAACCTTTATTGTGAAGATAACACTGACTTAGTTTTCCACAAAGCGCTCTACCCAGCACTCGACGCGCGTTTCGCCAACAAAGTTGGCATCATCTGAAGATTATTAAAACAGTTTTAATCTTCAATCTGGAGATGATTAAAACTTAGTTATAATCATTGCAAGATGATGCCAACTTTGTTGGCGAAACGCGTGTCGAGTGTAGTGTATAGTGTTTTGGCGTTTTGTGGAACATTAAGTCAGTGTTGCTAAGGTGATATGCTGAAGTATTGTAATGATTATAGCCATTATAATTTTGTTAGATAGAAACAATACAGAGGTCATAATGAAATAAGGATATTATAAAGTAATGGCTGACTCCATTTGTTTTAAATACTTTCAACTTAACTGCCTACCTGTTGTTCCTTTTATTAAATTTACGAATACAGCTAAATACTAATAACATTAAATAAATGTGTGCAATTAATTAATTTTGATAATTTTTATCTTTAATTGCTTCTTGTAGTGTTCAAGAAATATAGAAGATGAATATCCCCAACCAAGAGGTGAAAAGAAAAAACCTTTGGTAAAATATGCAATGGGTAGTGTAATACTTATAATTATAATTGGTATTATTTGGTTCCCACTCGTATTCTTCTCCTTGGGCAATGCTGTTGGGGAATCCAATATACCTTATGACTTAACTTTGGAAATAAGGATTGGACCCTATGAACCAGTTTATAAAATGTCTGCCCAAAGTAACTCCATTTTTGTGTAAGTAATGTTTTTCAGTTATAAGCATAAATAAAGCACTGATGTTAATAAACTCTCCATACATATTTTAATTATAAATGGTTGATTGCTCCAACTCTCACTCTTAAGTACATATTCTCATACAGAGTTTTCCGTTCTTTCATGCTGTGAAGTCGTATTACTTCAAATCGTGCAATATCACCACTAAAATCAATGCTAAAGTTTGGGGTTAGATTCAAAACGTGCAATCTGAAATAATTTATTAATTTAATTATTTAGTATTAATTTATTAATAAAATTAATATCTTAATAAAAAGTGTAATAACAAATATTTTTCGTTGATTTGATTTTTATTTTCATAGAATATCAATAATTCATATTTCAAAGTTAAAATAATTTAAAACTTTAAAAACATAAGATATACATTTTTTGAGTTTCCTGTAAAATATTAGTTGATGGAGATTGCACACTTTGAATCTAGATGACCGAAATGATATAGCAATAATAATTAAGTAACTTGTGTCAGCTGTAATTATAGGTTAATATACTGTAATTAATTTTCATTTGTTTAAAAACAGTTTATTTTTTTATTATGCAATTTATACAAGATATAAAAACCCCTTAGTTCTGTAGTCTTAGTGTAAGAACAACTGAATAGGATTAAAAACAAATAAAAAACAATTGACATATTTACCTTATTTTTTTCAAAAGGTTTTCAATAAAATTGTTTTTTTCTTAGATTTTCAGAAACACAGTTCAATGATTTCAGAGATGTTTACAGTGCTTATAAACCATCAGAAACATTTATATCTAATTATGTAGCTTCTGATATTGCGGCAGTAAAATTAAGTGTTGATTCAGCTAATATTTGGAGTATATCTCCGCCTGACCGACTACGAATGGTCTCAGAAATAAATTCTAGTAAGTATACATATGACGTACATATACATACATATACATGTATAGTAAGTATACATGTTTTTGCTCTTTTAAATTGTAATACATTACTAACAGAATTGGTATAGTTATCCTTTACTTTGTTTAGTTATTTTAAATTTTTCACATCTTTCTAATGGAATAAACCATAATTTTGTTAATTTGGGTTTAAGATATAATTAAATGACACATTTTCTAAATATATTTCCCAATATATATATAAAACATTTCTTGAAAGAAGATGTGTATTTTCTTTTTGCTTTTATTAGTATAAATAACTATGAATAAGTTTTTTGAAATATTTTATTGTTCCTTAAAGTGACTTTTTTGAATTCAGATTTGGCTATTGGAAACTAAAAATTTCATATGTCAAATATCTCTTTTTTAAATGTTTAATTAAACAGAATCTAAATAGATCTTTTTAATAATTTTCATTACAGTAAAAAGATTTTATAACTAATAATGTAGATTATTTAATTATATCAGGTCATATTAAAATTAATCGTAGATATAATTAAATTGTATTTTTAGCAAGCGATTTAAAAGTAAGATTAGAATACAAAGTATCACATAAAACAAGTAAGCCGGAAGACTCCGGAGTTATACCAGATAACGTAGAAATTATCATACCACCAGGTACTGAAGAGCATCCTAGTGATGTACGTAATAATTTACTCAAGATGTTACAAGGTCAGAAGGTGGAAAATGATACACTATTTGCATATATCTTACCAAAATTTTTAAAAGTTACAAATCGAGGGACAGCAGCTCCAGTGGATCTCTTTATGCCAGACGCTCTAGGTAAGATAATTCCCCTAATTTTGTAAACATTAAATAAACAAATTACTGTAATCAAACAAGTATTTGTTAATCTATATAGGCTGTATTGTTTAACTATAGATAGAGATATTCAAACTACCAGTTTTTAAATTTTCAAATATAAAATGTTTTTTCAGATGAGAAAGCAAAAACCTATAGAAATATTACCTTAAAACTTCTTCGGGATAAGGACCAAGATCAGGAATGGTGGCAAATTCATGAAGTTTGTAATGATACAAATTTCATTGAACATCTGGAAGCTATACCTTATCAGGATTGTAACAGTTCTGTTATAGTATATACATTTAATGATAAAATATTCCCCCCAACTTTAAATTTCTTA
The DNA here is from genome assembly GCA_037954035.1 of Rosalia funebris. Lineage (NCBI taxonomy): Eukaryota > Metazoa > Arthropoda > Insecta > Coleoptera > Cerambycidae > Rosalia > Rosalia funebris. The sequence goes on along the minus strand of JAZFAV010000022.1, from coordinate 39,159,220 downwards.
ACTGGTGGAGGGTAAGTCAATTCAGTATGTACTATATTTAATATTAGCAATAGAAAATATACCCCACAATTATGCATTAAGAATTGTAAATCACGATTTTCTTATTGTAGTCTTATTTATACAATTAACAATTCACGTCCCCATCCAACATAGTTAGATGTTTATTGAGTCCGATAAGAAATATGTTACTACTGTACTATTATGCCATCTATTACCAAAAATAGAAATAAATTATCACAGAAGACAACAAAGTTGTCATAATTTGCAAAAGAAAATCTAATATAATTTCTATAATCATAATATGAGAATTTTTCATATGTACTGTTAAGTTTAATTGCTGGATAAATGGACCAAGGACCAATGGAATGTTTTAAGTATCCCTCAAATGAATTCTGCAAATGGGTTCTGAAAATATGCAGATATTTAACATTAAATTCTGCATAAAAAGATTATTTCATTCATTTTTTCTGTTCTAGAACTCTCCTTCGTAAAACTAAAAATAATATTTACAATACATTAGAATATGTTAGAAGGAACATTTTTTGAGAAAAATTATAAAATGTTTATCTAATAAACGAAATCCAGCAGATCTATATAATTTAATCAATTTTTTCCCATTGCTTCAAGGTGTTATATATTTTTAATTCCATACAAAAGAAAGACAATATAATTATCGCATGTTAATTTCATACAATTCCCATATACCATGTGGAATATGTGAGAATTAAGAATTTTTTCGCAATTACAGGATCATCGGTCTTTATACCACACTCGTATTAGTGGCTTCACGAATTTTAAGAGGCTTCTTTGCCGACCAGTGCGCTAAAATTATGTTTGAGGACATGCCTAATGTAGATCGTGTCCTTCAACTATGCCTTGATATTTACTTGGTAAGAGAGGCACGAGAATTTTGCCTTGAAGAAGACCTCTTTGCCAAACTGGTATTCCTATTTCGATCACCAGAAACACTCATCAAATGGACAAGACCAAAAGAGGAACTTGCAGATGATGATGACCCTGAGGGCCAATAATCAACTAGTGATAATATCGATTGTTAATGTTCAGATATTTATGTGTACATAGAAAAATATTTATGAACATACTTTATAAGTAGTATATGATAAGAACAGAAATACTTCCATAAAACCAATCTTGACTTGGTAAAAACACAGTTTTATATAATGTTAAATTTCAAACGATTACGCAAAATGCTATCACAGGGGAATATATACACATGCAAATTCTTTAACCTTTGAAGAGAGTTTATGTGATAGTTTTTTATCCTTTTATGTGATAGTTTTATCATATCGATTTTTGGATATGGATAACTTATAACATAACGTTTCATCTTGCTGATATTTGCATGTTACAATTTATTATGAAATTGAATATATCTGAGTGAACAGAAGATAGTTGCCAATGTGGTTACATTGATGGTTGACTGGACACTTCTCTTTCTAGGGTTTAACAGCTCCTGGTAAAACTAAATCAGGAATTGATTCAGGTCAATTCAAATAAATCCTGTATAATAATCAGGTGTTGTATTTAAAATACATAAAGGTTAACTAAAGCCTGGTTATGCCAATTTCAGAATAATGAGAAACTACACTAATACATAAAAAAGTCAGCGGTATGCTATAATAAAAAATATTTCCTTTATATATCTGTTGCTTCGAGTATCTATATATGTTTAAAATAGATGGAGATTCTAAACTTATAGAAATTGGTCTTCATTGGATAGCGGGGGTACCTTTATCATGTTTATATTTTATTGCTATATTATTTCTCTTTTTTGTACTTTGGTGTTTAATTACTGTCTGATTAATAATTTTTTAAATGAACTCCTAAGATTTGTAGAGTTAATTCGGAATGAATTAAATTTCATCAGTTTTAAAATAATATCTCAAATTTAGAGAATTGTGTATATTATACATATACATTTTATATTATCCACTACAAATTCGTGATTGCCTTTTGATTATTTTTTACACTAGTTATTAAAGTTATAAATGAGTCGCTGATGGTATCAGGAATATTTTCCAGATATTGTATCAATTCAACTTGATGTTACTTTACATAGTTACAAGCTTTTTTTATATTATCCCAATTAAGTGTTATAATAACTATAATTGTAAGGGCACTGAGTTATCATACCTAAAAAGTAATCAGTGAGCTATGTAAATCTATTCTAAAATCTACAATTACCTATTATATGTGTAATGAAATTAATTTTACTACAAAACATCAGATTGCTGTATCACAAATTTAATGTTTTTTCATTTGATTTTGAATTTCTGCTTAAAAGTATCTAGTTTTTATTTTGGGTTTATCAGTGTCTTTTCACCAAATCTCTGTAGAGCACTTAATAATGACCGAATCATGGAAGTAACCTGTTTTAACAGGTTTTGATATTAAAGATTAAATTACATATAAATCATTCTACATGAAAAACAGCGGCAAATTGGTTGAAAATGTAATTTCTGTTCAGCAGTGTAAAATCAGCTTGTTAAACAACTAAATGTTCCACATTTTGTATTTGTTATATAACACTACATATTATTACATTATTAGGTATATAATCATAATATTGAATTTATTGATATGTCATTTCTTATTTTTTTTCTTCTCTAATTTTAATTCTTTTTCTTTTTTTCTAATTCTTATATCAATGTAAAACGTTTATAATATGAAATTGAATTGAAGATGTTTGTATAATGATTTAAATTTGTTTACAAACATTATTGTTCTGCATATTTTATGTAATTATACTTTATTTTTATTTCATTATAGTAAAGTTGTTTTTTAAACATTTTATATATATATATATATATATATATATATATATATATATATATATATATATATATTCGTTTTATGGAAACTATAATATATAAATTATTTGTTGCATGAATGTCACATAATTTTTATTTATATTTTATACCATTATCCTTATTTTCGTAAACTACAGAAATACCAGTGAAATTTAAACAATGCTCATAACTATAGCAATTCAAGTTGCAATTTTAAACTCTATATATTATAATGCCCTTTTTCTTCAATTGGTGTCTATCTAGAAATATATTTCTTGGCTTTTAATGTGTAATAGTTTTCCAGTAATAATCATTATTGAATAAACTGTTGTCCGACCATAACAAAATTTAATTTAAAAAAATAAATATTTAACAGTGTACAACATAAAAAATACATTATCACAGATTTTTTGTTTTTTATTTATATTCATATCTGCTATATTGCCTATATTCATTTAAATTCACGCACTACATTTTTACAAACTACCTAGAGTGGAGGGGTTCAATGTTAACAGTATAAAATTATTTATTTACATGTTTTTAAATGTAGTTATTGTTATATTTGTTTATTATATCATGGTGTTTTTGTTGATCGTTGTGTATTTGATTAAACTTCTTTAATTGTAATCTAAACATGTTATGATTACGTTACCAACTATTATCTTGTAATATGTGCTATATATATATATATATATATATATATATATATATATATATATATATATATATATATATATGTTTTTTTTTTTGTAAAAGTGATGGCTAGCAAATGGTGAAATTTATATTAGGTAGGCACACACTATATCAAATGTAAAATTTGATAATTATAAATTATTTCACAAAACTTTCAGCTTGTTATAAAATTTTGCTAATAATTATATTTTATTGTTTCTTTTTTATTGCCTGCAGTTTTTTTTCAACTTTTATTGAAGATTAATAGCTAGTTATAGTTGAAGATCTATCAAAATTGTTGATTTCTGTTAATTACATGTGATAATTTTTTGGAAAAATTTAGTTATATTCAATTTTAATTGTATTGCATGTAAATCAACATAACAATGTGTTAATTATAAACAGTAGTTTTTCAAATTAGACCAGATTTCCATGAAATATAATACCATATACTGCATTTAATGTCCAATTTGCCAAGTAAGGGTACCATCAGAATCATCCTCTATTTAAAGCTTAAAGTGAACAAAACCTGATCATGTTCTCTTGTTTACATAATTTTGATATTTAAAACATTCTTCTAATGTCAGTCAAAGTCACATGAACAAGTGAATATAATCAAAATTTTGTCACTTGAAGCTCTAAACTCAGGGCGGCTCAAATGAATCAAATTTATTATACAATGTGTAACAAGAAAACATTTCTCGCCTTAAATATTTATAAACATTATTACTTTCGATTATATTCATAACAGCTATGTCCCTTTTACCTGAGATCTCATTTAATTTCAGTTCTTCTGTATGCTAATTAGTTACTTTAAGCGCGATGACCAATCAGCACATTTCAGAATAACTGAAATAATGTGAAATTTCATTTAAAAGAGCATAGTTAATATTTAATACTAATGTTAAAATAATATAAGATAATATCAGTTCAATCCCTCCTAATACAAGTTACAAATAATTAGTATTTTGTGTGAAAAATATTTAGGAGGTAAATATGTATAAGTTTTGATTTTTGTGTTCCTCAAATTATTTATTGTATCAAGCATTAAAATATATAAATCATTTTAAAATAATGTTGCTTTGTTGATAGGACTTTCATGTAATTTTCTTATCTTATAATATGTTAGCTAAACATTGTTCCACATGGAGTGCTCTCATAAGTTTATTCACATTAAAAAAATGTGATTGACAAGTTAAAAAATCAATGCAATTTTGCTTTTTTACCAAATTAATTCCGTCATTGAGTATTGCAAAAAAATTAAGTTAAATTTATTGATTACTAATTGTTTGAATTAAAATATTTGTCATTTTTCATTTTAATAATAGATTGCTGCTTTTTATACACAGGTTAATTTATTTGTGGTTTAATATATGCATTTAAGTTTAAAATATTTACTATATTTTATAATAAAAATGTACATGTTTTTGTTATTTTAATTTTATAAATAAATTTTTAAAATAAAGAAAAAAACTGATACGAACAAGATTTTCTCTTCCTCTCTAATCCTAAATATACCTAATAATTTTTATAACATTGAAATTAGTCAAAATGATGGTGGTATAATAGATAACAAGAGGTATAATTTGTTATGTTAAACAGGGCATTGAATAAAACATTCTAATATGTATTAACAGTTTACATTTTCATTTTTAGGCAGATAGTTGAATGCTGCCAATATTTAATCTTCAAAAAAAGCAGAGTCTGAAATTATTCAACATAAATTCAATTCTGATTTTATAAGTATGAAAAATTTTACAGAATAATCGGCAAAATCATGGTTATGCTAATGATAATAATAGTTTAATTATAAATGGAAAATACTAACGTGACAATATCAATAAAAATATACTATTTCAATTAAATAATGTTGTTAATGTTAATTTCTTTTAAAAATCCGGCAATTATATTGACATGACATGTTAATACGAGTATAATTGCCAGAATTTTGTTACATACACTTTATGTAACAAACAAATTTTTCCACTACAACCAGATTTAAAAGTTTGAGCACACAGAAATCAACTTTGTTGCCCTAAAGTTTCAAGTTGCAGAAGATATGTTAACGGTTAATTAAGTTACTTTGATAAATTACCAAAATTTTTATGTTATACATTATCAAAGATACTAGAAAACCAATTTGGGAAGTGCACTGCAATAGTTGATTTTGGAAATAACGTATCTCAAATATTACTAACGATAAGAACAAAAAGATATTTTTCTAACAGAGATTTCATTGCCTTAGGAAAACTTTTCATATTCCAATATTTTGAAGCATATCATAGAATTTATCAAAAAAAATTCGCAACTCTTTATGACCATGTTTGGTATAATTTTATTAAAAATATGAGGTACTTGTATTAAATTTTTGCAATTAAATTGCAAATGTATACCTACATCCTAATCTAAGACAAATATGTTGAAGTCTTTAAATTATTGAGTTTATTTATTTGTGAATATTTTGAAATGAACACAGTAAAAAAAATAAGATTAAAAAATCTTTTGTTCTATTACAAATGGTGTTAAATATATTTTATAATAATTCTTTTAAAACTTGATCGATATCTTTGACAAGATTTTAAACAGTTTTTTTAACTTCAACTAACACTTTTTCTTGTTTAGGATAATAGCAATGTATGGACTATACTTCTTTATACTTGTCACTCTCATACGGCGCACCTTTTTTGAACAAATAGATAGTATATGGTTGGATGAAATGCCTAATGTTGATAGAATATATCACTGGTGTTTAGAACTTTATTTGTGCCGTGAAATGGGCGATTTTGTAATGGAAGAAACAATATATTCAATAATAATATTTATTATGAGATCAAGTGAAACAGCAGTAAAAATTACAAGAGCCTATGGCACTAACTATAAACCTACTTTGGTTTTAGATATTTTTTAAAGTGAAATTTGTTATTTTCTTATTTAATTCTTACTTTGACATCAGTATAAATGTTATGTAATTCCCTTCGTTAATAAATCATTTGATAAGTTTATTGCATTTATTTGTGTAGATGAAAAAAAAGTTTGAATACACAAAAATCGACTTCCTTCCCCTAAAGCCTTAAGCTGGAAGGGAAAGGTTACAATGTTCAAGTACCAAACTACCTGTTCGGATTCAAATCCAAACATAAGATGTTTGAATTCGTACTAGTACGTGTATGTGTGTACATATATTATACGTATATACACGAACCAGTACAAATTACATTGCTGTAGTCACCTGTGTAGGAGTATAACAGTGATGTAATGGCCGCGGAGCAAAATGCTGCATTTTATTAGTTCAGTATTCTCTCTTATAGTTAGAATTAGAAACTAACGTAAAATGTTACCATTTTAATGTCCATAATATGAAGCAAACAAATTCACATTAATTTTTTTTACAATTGTTTATAAGTATGAAAGAAGTAAGAAAGATAAGTATGAAAGAACACCACACTCTTGTTTTTCCTCGCTAGTCTTTCGGTGTATTAATTAGTGTTTTTTCATTTTCTTACCAAAAATATTAATTTTTAAAATTGTTCTTTAATTTGTTTTTTCACTAAAATAAAATTATCAAATAATGAGTGATTGGTCCCAAGAACTTCAGTTAAAATTCCTTGAGTCTTTTTAAACGGAACTAGCGATTTGGGATCCCAAACATGCTACCCACAAAGACTAGAAGAAAACGTCAAAAAAAGTTGGCTTCAAAAAAATTTGTACATAAATATAATAGTTATATGTACAAATAGCAGCAGCTACCAGTTTGGTGTCGTCATCGCACTGAGGTGCTCGCGAAGTAAGGTGAGAATGTAAATGCGAGTTCCTCGCCCCGAGCAACTTCGGCGAGAATACTCGCCGAAGTTGCTCCGCGTGAGTTTGGAGGGTGCATAACACTATTTACGGGTATGATCACATGAGCATGTGATTAGTAGCTGCTCTAAATGTTCAACGGTTAACGAGCGACATCAGTCAATAAATATCCATTTATAATGTGAAAATGACCGTTCTACATCAACGGAGCATACCAGAAATATGAATAATGTTGTAGGGCCTTCATACTGAATTTTGGATTAAAGACGAACTTTCAGCTATAAAATATCTACTAGAACTGCTATAGTAGAAAACCCCAGGTTGTTCTCCAAAATTGTAGTAAATTTTTTCTTTATATCCTTCGCAATATCTCCAACTGAAAAATATACTGCCGAAGGTTCCGAGCAACGTTTATAGCATCCACTATTGAAAATTCATCTGTGTGTTTTTTCTTCAACTTTTCAATGACTTTTGGTATGTACGAAAAATTGTCATGTATGTACGCCAAATACACAAAATTATAACATTTGATAGATCTTGTTGTATAGTTGAATCCAACTGTTGAAATACCCTGGTGATATTCCCAAAATTGCAATCATAATATGAAGCTGCCTCGATCCACGTTCCCCACCGGGTTATTACAGGCGATGGAGATAAATGTGTGTGGGGAGGCATTTCTGTGAATAATGCTACTTTTTGCGGGGCTTTTAAAGACACTTGTTTCGCTATCAGGCCACCGACATTTGGATTCAAAGAATTGTCTAATTACTCTAGTTGGATCCACGGGGTATTACACCCAACCATGAATTTAACCAGTTCACTATAAAACGTCTGTGTCTTTCATAAGCACTGCTCTGTCCAATAACCGCGATTTTGTTATTTTCGGAACACCAATATCTAACAACATCCGATATGAGGGTATACGCAATGTATGCACCACAATTCATTGCCGTCATTTAACACCAACACCGAAAATTCCGTTATCCAGCGTTGTATTGTGGGAAGAGATGGTTTTAGTCGAGACATTTTAAAATATTTATTGTTAAATTGTCATGCACTGTATCTATTTCTATGTAATACAGTACGCAAATCAAAATACTCGTTAAGTCACGAGTTGTATACTAACACACCACTCTCAAATATCACAGTAACAGGACGGCATCGCGTCATCGGTCAGCCCCGCAGATATTTCTTTTGCCCCGCCCTCGCTTACCTTTACTATCAGCACATAGCGCTATGCACCTCCGACAATACTTTCAATATTTCTAGCAGGCGGTCAATGAATAAATTATATTTAATATAAAATTGTTGGTTGATGTTGATGTCCTACCAATTTATACAAGAAGTTAATTTACATTACAAAAAAAATGAGCCAGAGTGTGGATTAAGCTACTGACGTGAAATGCTTTATTGTATAATTTATTATAAGTTTGTGATGTTTCTTTACGATGTTTGTATTTCTAATAGATATTTTAGCACATGTAAAGTCCAACTCAAATCCTGAAATGTCCGTATCCAAATCCGGGCTTATTTATAAGTATTTTTCAGGCATCCAGTGTTATACACTATAGAGAAAAATAATTTGTGCTTCCCTATCCACCTATTTTACAAAAAATTAAGAAGTGAAACATACATAGCGTCACCTAAACCCATCAATAGCTGTCACCACATTTGATGTGGTGACAGACACAGACCAACACTAGTAAAACTGTCACCTTAACATACACGGCGCTTACATAGGAAAGTATTACTATCACTGACAGAGACATGACAATGACACCATCATGACAATATTTTATATTGTGTTTACTGCAACTGTCCGCCTAAAGATTTTTAAAATGGCGTTAACTGGAAAACAAGTAAAAGCTATCGCTGCTATATTAGCCATAAATGTTTTCTATCTTGCAGAAGAAAAAAAAACGTAAATGTTTTGCATCAAATCGAGTCTTTTGTAAAGATTACTTTTTATGTTCCATAAACACTCACATTCTCGGTATTTTTTAATAAAATCAACAAGCTGTTGCTCACGAAATTTAATTTCCGCCATCTTTATTTTCATAACAAGCCAACAAACTGTCTTAAACGTTGTCATGAAAATTTTCACGACAGCCGATGAGACAACTGCCACGGCAGCGATTGTTGAAGGACAGTAGGTGTTTACGCAGCCCAGCTGACTGTCACAACGGTGCCAGTGTCAGTAATACTCGCCTATGTAAACGCTGTGATAGTCTTAAGGCATCCAGGAATGTGATTGATTCTCAATATCCAATAAGGACTGGATATTGAGAATCATGTGGTTCTCGATTTCGATGATATTTTCTATTTTCGTATTATTTTCGTCCATGTTCTCTTTAGTCATTATTGTTGTGCGGCTACTGCATGGATCGATAATTTGCATTGTAGTTCGAAGGTGGACTGGGTTCTATATTGACGCATCATTGTACATTTAGATTCTAGATCTTCTAGATGAGAACCCACAGAGGGAGTTTGCACCTCTCTCTGAGCATGGATGTGTTTATCCTTGTTTATACAGCGTCTTTCAATAAGGGCGCTCGATTTTTAAATGTAAATAAAATAAGTTGTGTGTGAGATATCCATTAATTTTTTTTTATTTGAAAAAATATTTTATGGCATTAAGTATGGTATATTAACGTCGTCGCCGTGGCTCTTGCTAGCGCCAAAGGAGGAAGTTTAAAGGCGTTAAATCGCACGATGCCGGTGGCCAGTTCACGTCGTTGGTGTGCGAGATAACCATGCCCTCAAATCGCTCGTGTAGAATGTCCATCGTGACATGTGCTCTGTGACACGTAACGCCGTCCTGTTAGAGCCACATGTCGTCGGTATCCATATTATCCGCTTTAAGCTACAAGAAGTTGCTTACCATCAATCTGTAATTCTGTAGTGCTCGCCGTTGACGGTTATGGCAATGCCAGTTTCGTTTTGAAGGAAGTTTGAAGTCGCAGAGAGGCCAAGTTATTGTGAACGATGAGAAATTGACTGCCTCGGGTTTTCCCGTACACTCTCGGGATGTTTTCAGCAAACTTTGCGTTTCGGTGACGTGCAAGTGTTAGCTGATAATTTATGAAACTGGTTGACTCGAATTTGAACACCAAACGTCGAACAGTCGACTCGGCGGGACGGTTGTGACGAGGATAATAATCACTAATGCGCGGTACGTTTCTCGAACGGGGCATTGATTCGGAAAATAAAATAAAATGATGATTTACACATGTTGTTGGGTGCTATAACTTCCCTGGTGATTTGCCATACACAACTGGACAATTCACAATTTGACAGATGTTGTTTAACAACATGGCTGCTATAACCTAACAAATTTCTAGTGTCCCTGGACGATCTTGTTTGTACGGCCACATTTGAATTCAGTTGTCTAATATTTTATGATTGATAACGAAGGTGCAGAGTTCCCATAAATTTCACTGAGATCCGTTTTAATCTTATCATTTGTTTTATTTTTCAAAAACAAGCATTTTATCATTGCTCGATATTCAATTTTTCCATTGTTGTAAAATCGCAAAAGTTGTTCTATTTAAATAGCTGGCATTCACAAACTAAACCACGCAGCGACTTGACAGTTTGACACTATTATTGTGAAAAGTTATATTTACGAAAAATATCACTTTTTAAATACTAGCGTCCAATCTCTGCCCTAGGCCAGATACTTATCTTATCATACAGCCCTCGTAAGATATGTTGGATCCGTCGTGACCGGTGGCCGGTGACCACCAATCACAGCTCTAGGCTAGAAAGAAAACACGGCACGCTAGCACGTACCGATCCTCACATCGCCAACGAATAGCTAGCCATACATGGGCGGATTTTTATGACAGTCAACGGATTTTTTCGAAGGATTCGGGAAAACCCGCAGGGCCGGACTGTTCGTTAGTGGAGAAAGAAATCTGCGGGCCAGATTGCAGACACGGCGCGGGGGAAAATCCACAGGCTCCACCCGTGCGTGAGTGGAGAGAACATGGGGCCAGATCGGCAGATTTCGTCCTGCCAGTAAATTCGGCGAATTTTACCATTCACGAGCGGATCGAATCAGAGGCCACTTTTCTGTGTCCTAGTTTTTTTCAGATAATTGTTGAATATTAAATTATTATTAGTTATTTATTAGTTCGTTAGTTTAGTTTGTAAAACATTTATTGTGTGTTGTTTCAATAGTAATTGAAAAGTGCGGAAAAATGGAAAAGAATGGAGCAACGATAGGTTTCTAGGTATACAAAAAATAAAATAAATAAATACGAGTACGCAACGAAATAAAACGAACATTATTTCGTTCATTTTTGACATAGAACACGTTTTCGTGATAACTAACTTGCCGAAAATCGTTACGCAAAAGCGTTACAAAAGCGTTATGAAAGTAGAACTTTTACACCTGGGTATAAAATTTTTGAAGTGAAGGTAATAGAAACAAAAAAAATTAGAGTGAAAGTAATGGATATAAAGCGTGTTCCATATTTTATAATTTCAGGAGGATTGAAATCTAGATAAATGTATAAAAAGCATTTAAAAAAGTAGCTACTACACGAACGTATTGTTTTTCGTAAAATTAGCCCCATATGGTTAAACTGCTGTCTTACTCCCATCCACGATTTCACCCATTTCGTTGTTCTTTTTTTCTTGGTCGAGAGGTACTGAGCAATGGCGTACAACCCACTAGCAACTGCCACAATTTTTTTATTGTTATTCATAGTAAATTTAAAGTGATAGTAAAACACAACAGTTAGTGAGAAACAACGAAAATACTGCTTTGATGCGTACGAGAGCTTAGTCCGTCTCGTCGTCAGGCCTGCGGCCTATCCGACGTGTTGGACAGTCCTGGGTTCGCAGATAAATTAACAGACTTCTGCCAATTTTCCCCACTAATGAACGGATCACAACTGCCAACGGATTTTATGAAGGATTTCCAACGAGCCCGGCCCGTACGTTAGTGGTCTACGACCTACGACAGGACTGCGATCGGTGGATGAGGCCGTAGCAAAATCGGCAGACCAATCCGCGGATCTGGTCAGTCAAAAATTATCCACTCATGTATGGCTAGCTAATCTTATACTTCAGTTTTTGGAGATTTTGATACCCGAGTAGATAAATTTTTAGCAAAAAATAATCCAACAGCAGCAGTAATAGTTGAGATAGACAAATATATTCAGGAACCTTTACTAGATATATAGCTTAGATGATTAAAAGATCCTTTAGTTTGGTGCAGAAAGCGGAGAACAATGTGTCCAAGGCTTTTCAAGTTTGTTTTAAAAAGGCTTTGTAATATTGCCACCTCAATGCTATGCGAAAGACTGTTTTCTAAAGCTGGTCAAATTTTAAATGATAGAAGTTAATAAGTTCGACGAAAGTGCGCCAAGTATTATTTTTAAATAGTAATTTAGATTAGATACAATGTGATATTTTTTACAAAAAGTAATATTACGTTCGTTTATTAATATTTTTATATGCTTTTAATATTTAAAATATTCTTATTTAATTTTGAAGAGATCTTTTTTTGTTAAAATATTATTTCTGAGAATTTCATGTTTAATTTTTTTTTTTTTTTTTTTTGATAAAATGTTTCTTAGTTAATTTTTTGTACTTTTTTCTATCCTTGTTCGTTTATTATTTTAAGTAAGTATTAAGTAAGTAAGTAGCTATTCCTAAGATTTTCTAACACAAGCCGCCTATCACAAGCAATTTTGTCCATATCGTATTATATCAGAAATCCAATCGAAGATAAAGGGTTATCCAATTCTGGTTTTGGAAAGTAAATTTAAAAAAAAACACAAATAATTCAGATTTTGTTGAAACTTTTATTTCATTATAAAGTTTGGTCTTTGCCATTATGTGTGAATACAACATCATTCAAATGTCCCACGGGACCTTTTGCAGGACTCAATCCTTTTGAGGTAATTTTCGATGACCTTTCCGCACATTTCGGGCAATATCTTGGCCATGACTTCACAAATATTGGTTTTCAATTGCTCCAAATTTAGAGGATTGTTCGCATAAACACGATCTTTTGCGTAGCCCCACAAAAAAAAAGTCTAAAGGTGTTAAATCACAGGATCTCGGAGGCCAATTTACGTCCGTTAATCTCGAAATTACTCGTCCTGGAAATTTCTCTTGTAATAGAGCCCTACTTCGTCGTGCTGTGTGACTTGTGGTCCCATCTTGTTGAAGCCACATATCGTCCGTATCGATATCTTCAATTTCGTGCCACAAAAATTCCGTTAACATGTGGCAATAGCGTTGAGAATTGACTGTAACGGTAGCTCCTTGGTCATTCTCAAAGAAAAATGGACTGATAACACCACCAGACCACAACGCACACCAGACAGTGACTTTTTCTGGGTGCATTGGCTGCTCTTCGACCACTTGAGGGTTTTCAGAGCCCCATATACGGCAATTTTGCTTATTCAGGTATCCACCGAGGCAGAAATGGGCTTCATCGCTGAAGAAAATTTTGTTGGAAAAATTGGCATTTTGTTCTTGGTGTTCCAGTATCCAATTGGCGTATATTCTGCGCTGTGCATGGTCCGCAGGCTTCAATTCCTGTGTAAGTTGGATTTTGTAAGGATGAAGATGCAAATCCAAATACAAAATTCGCCATAAAGAGCCGTAAGTCAAGCCCAATTGCTGAGCACGACGTGGAATTGAGAAATTTGGGTCTTCAGCCACACTTTCAGCAACAGCTGCGATATTTTCGTGATTGCGTACATTAGGATGATGCACAGGCCTTACAATATCCGTGACCGATCCAGTTTCTTCAAATTTTTTCACTGTGTATGCAATTGTTCGCTCATTTGGGCGATTATGACGACCATAATCTGCTCGTAACGCGCGAAAAGTGGAAACGGCAGAATCACCATTTTTGTAAAACAATTTAACAATTTTAACGCGTTGTTCTGTCGTATAATGTTCCATATTGTAAAATGGCAAACCTATAACCAAAAACCAGTTTGACAGACAAATACAATTGACAGCTGTCGAACAGCAGGATCTTACTTTCCGAAACCCGAATTGGATAACCCTTATTGACTTTCAGTTCATTTACGCCATTAGTCATTGATTTTTATTGCAGAGCACTCCAGAGCAATCTGCAAAGCCAAAATACATCTGAGCGCTCTGTCCGTTAGGCCGCTGGGTCACCGAACCAGCCACCATTACTACTGGAAGGTTCACTTTCTAGCGGTACTTTTATCTTGCGCTTACAAAGGGCATGCTTCCATGCAGCTCTTGGACAGGCGTTGGCCTTCTTGAGTATATGGAGGATACTTCGTACGATACTATACATGTGCCACATGCTAGTTAGCTTATTCTCGCTGGACGATGCGACGGGATAAGAAGGGAAACTTAGCGGGCAGAGCTTAATGTGAACCTTCCAGTTGTAATTTCTGTTCGGTAGCCAGGTTCTCTATGCCGCGAATCCATTAGGATCCGTTCAATTTCCAATTAGTGATTCAGATCATTCAGTCACTTCCTGACTCAATTTTTCCAATCGGCTTATTGTTCCGATTATTAAAATGTTAATTTGCTAAACAATTTCGACTGGTGAGATCACTGCCTGAACGTAACCTAAAAACGCTTAATATTTGCATAATAATTCTTTCATTCTATCATTTAGGGTCTTTTTGTATTAATAACAAATTACAGATGTCAGTTTTAAGTGGTATTAAATGGTAAAGTCTAGTAGCTAGTAGTGAAGCAAAACAATCAATAAAGTATCTAAAATCCAATTTTCTTCTGAGAAGCTTTTATTAATTACTGGGGAATTGTAGTGATTATGGACTTTAATATGAAGAAAATTGTTAAAGATGCTGGTGCAGCTTTAAGCAGGGTTGTTCAGGTATATTTTTAAACCAAACTGGGTTACACTTAAAAATAGTATTTTGATCTTCAAATTGTAAATGCATTTTAGTTAACCGAAGAAAAATTAGGTACATCAGAAAAAACTGAACTGGATGCCCACTTTGAAAATCTATGGGATAGGGCTGAAAATACCAAAAACTTTACAGAAAAAATTGTACGCAATGCAGAAGCAGTTCTTATACCAAACCCTGGAAACAGAATTGAAGATTATATCTATGAAAAAATTGAAAAGCAGAGGCCTGCAAGATTGAGTAATTTAGAATATTTAGGAATTGAAATGATAGAAGCTGGTAACACATTTGGACCTGGTACAGCATATGGAAGTTCTCTAATTAAGGTTGGACAGTGGGAACAGAAATTGGGTCAGACAGAAAGAGATTTTATTGGCTCTGCTGGTATGTGCTTTACTCAACCACTTCGAAAATTTTTAGAAACAGAAATGAAAACCGTAATTAAAGAAAAAAATGTACTGGAAACTAAAAGGTATAGAGGACATTTAATCATATTTAATTAAAACAATTTTATCTTACAGATTAGATTTAGATGCTTGTAAGAATCGAGTTAGGAAAGCAAGAAGCATGTTGGGTCAACCATCTGTAAGTCTCTATTTTCAATACAGTAAATATTTCAATGGAATAAATGTGCCTAAAATTGTATTTAAAAGATACGATAATTAGTATGACAAATGGTAAATTATTATTTCAAATAATAATGAATTTATCAAACTTGGGGCAGTTTGGATCATCTAAATGTCAAATGACAAGAAGAAACACTAGTTTTACTAGCTGTTTTTTCACCGCGGAAAAAATTGAGTGACTGAATAGATTATAGTTTTTATAATTATTTTTTGGCTATTAAACTTAAACATTTGTAGTAGGTACTTAATTAACTACAACAAAAAGTTATATTTATGCCTAACGTTCTAAAATTTATGGGCTCTATGGATATAGTCAGAAATGACCATTTGATCATTTGATTATATCAAATGTATGTGTGAAAAGTGTATTGCATAATTTACCAAAACCTAGATATTTTAAAAACTATTTAAATTATAAGTTATCTTATTCATCTATTCATTTGTATCATCTTCTTCAGATAACAAAATATCAGACTTCTTTCCATATTCAAGGTGAATTATTAAAAGCTCTATAGGAATATTAACAAGATTTCTTGTCAATATTGATATAGAGAAGAGATTGGTAAATCTTTTATTGATAGACTTGCTATTTTTTTTTTTGCATGTTTTATACAGTTTTTCCATACTGCAGTGGGAATATAGAGCAGTCTCTTCAGGCAGTAAAACATCGGATATTTTAAATATCGTATTTCTCTTAGTTACCTGATTTTTCACATATCTAAATAAGTTAGATTACATTAAACTCATAATAAACTACAGGCAACCATAACAATTAAACATTATCTCCTTGAAGCTGAGTCATGATAGTATCCAGTAGCAACATAATTTTGTTATTGACTCCTTCACCGTAGTAGTTGGATAAAGTGATATTGTTTACAATACCTATATTTTATAGAAATAACTTCAGTTCGTTTTATTAAACTTTTTATATTAATATATTTATTTTTTAACAAAAAAAAAAAAAAAAAATCTAAGCATTAGACCCTAAATTTAGAGATTTAGATAAATTTGTGCAGAGTGCAAATGTTAATCTTTTTACCTCCTAACATCGCAGTATTTTGCCAGCCATTAGACCAAGGAATTATCACGCATTTTAAAGACACGGCATTGATCTATCATTTTAAGCATATTTTGTCAAGAATGGAGTCAGTTACTTTATCAGAATAACTGATAAAATGTATTAATTTGCTGGATGTCATTTATTTTATGCAAAAAGCATGGAAGCAAGTAAGCGTTCAACAATTAAAAATTGTTTCAAAAAAACGGTTTAGACATTCAGACACTTCAGTAGCTAAAACATATTTTGATGCCAGTGATGAGATGCCGTTATCTATTTTCTGAAGAATGATGCAACAAATGAATGCAAATAACATTGATTTCACAAGTATATAAAGAAAGATGCAAATCTAACTTATGAAGATGATAGTTATGATGACTTTATTTTTAATTATAGCATTTAATAGGTTGATCAATCTAAATAGTCTAAAACCGATGAAAACATTCTTTCATCTATTCATATGAAGATGAAGGGGAAACTTTCATAAAAAGTCACAAAGAAGCCTTATAAATTTTTTATATTAATAAAGCTTTCAAAAGTAAAGTATTCATCAGAATATAAGGAATGTATTCATATCCATTAATATATCTACATATGTATATTAAGTTCAAAATTCTTTCACATGTGGACACCTCTGATAATGAGACATATTTTCTGTGACGCTAGATATCCGCTTATAAGAGAGTTTACATATTTGCTGTATCTACATTTTAATGCAATATATTACACACTTACAATTAGTATTATCAGTTGTTTAAAATAATGTAATATTGAGTTTTATTTACGCATTAAATTATGTAAATGTATTATATAATAAATAACGGACATTTTCATGCAAACAATGGTAGAAGGACGGACTTTCCCCTGAAGTTGTTTTGGAACAGGTATATCAAAAAAATCACAATGTAAACTAATTTTATAGCAACCATGCTTAAGTTAGAGATTGTTTACCTATTGATAATAGCATTTTTTAATCATTAATAGGGCTTTAAAATGTTATTAGCGAGAAATAGAAAAATTAAATTATTTAAAATAAACAGAGTTTTTCAATAGGGAGGCTTGAAATTTGTTAGATTATAGCGGCCATAGTGTTAAAGCAACATCTGCCAAATATATTGTGAATTGTTCAATAATGTATGGCAAATCACCATGGATGGCTATAGCGTTCATATCAAATTTTATTTTCAAAATCGGTGCTCTGTTCAAGAAACGTTCCGTGCATTACGTGATTTTTATCCTGGCCACAACCATCCCGCCGAACCGACAATTCGACGTTTGGTGGCCAAATTCGAGTTAACCGGTTTGATAAATAATCAGCCAACACCCGTACGTCACCGAAACGCAAGGTCTGCTGAAACCATCGCTGCTGTACGTGAGAGTGTACGGGAAAACCCGAGGCAGTCAATTTCTTGTCGTTCACAAGAACTTGGCCTTTCTGCCACTTCAACTTGGCAAATTAGGACTTGGGTTTGCACCCGTATAAAATCCAACGGACTCAGGAACTTAAGGTAAACAACCATAGACAACGCCGTGTGTTCGCTGATTGGGCTCTGGAGCAGTTGGAAGTTGACCCAAATTTCGCCAAAAAAATCATCTTTAGCGACGAGGCCCATTTTTGGATAAATGGATATGTGAACAAGCAAAATTGTCACATTCATTGAGAAAGTCACTATTTGGTACGGATTTTGATTTTGTGAAAACATCGGTCCGTACTTCATCCAAAACGAAACTGATAGGAACATTGCCATAATCGTCAACGGCGAGCGTTACAGATCGATGATAAGCAACTTCTCTGGCCTAAACTGGATGATATGGATACCGACGACATGTGGTGCCAACAGGACAGCGCTCGGTGCCACACAGTGCATGCCACGATGGACATTCTGCACGAGCGATTTGAGGACATGGTTATCTCGCATAGCGGCGACGTGAACTGGCCATCGAGTTTGTGCGATTTAACGCCTTTTTTTGGGATTATCTTAAATCGCAGGTCTATGCGAATAAAACATACCATATGCAAGTAATTGATACCCTCAAAGTCAACATAACGAACACCATCCAACAAATTTGGCCAGATGTATGCGACAAATTTATCGAAAATTGGACCATCGAATACGTGGCACCAAGTAAAGCCGCGGCGGACACCATACCTAATGCCATAAAATATTCTTTCAAATAAAAAAAAATTGAGTGGATATCGCACACACAACTTGTTTGATTTACGCTTAATAATTGAGCGTCCTTATTGAAAGACCCTTTACTTTCAATTCAGAAATTATTGTATTACAAACTACCTGAAATAGTCCAAAGTTTCTAAAAATAAAAAATAGTTAAAAATATATTTTCAAGAAGTATTTGTAAACTATTAAACCCAATGTCTATAAAGTAATCATTTTACCATTTATTCATACTGTAGAAATATATCTTAGTGTGATGTTTATAGCATAACATTTATGATATATTTAATAAACATAATTTGAAGATACTTTATATACTTTAGAATTTATTATTTTGGAAATAATATTTTGTAAGCTTATTCATGGTTGCTACAGAATGAAAAGCTCAGTGATGTGGATGCATGAAAGCTTATTATTGATTATTATTTACTATTTGTTTATTGAAAGTAAAAGTAATATATTGTTTTTTTTTCCAGGCAGAGAGGGAATTAAGAATTGCTCAGTCAGAATTTGATAGACAAGCAGAGATTACAAAACTCCTCTTAGAAGGTATTAGTAGTTCACATGCTGCACATCTAAGGTGTCTACATGAATTTGTTGACACTCAAGCTCGGTTTTACTCACAATGTACTACAATAATGACAGATCTACAGCGAGAACTGGCAAGGTATTTAAAATTTTATATAAAACTTATATTAAAATTTAATAAATTATGAAGTTGAGAAATGTATCATGTCATACTTTTTGCTTTTTCACTACTTTTCAATTGACACATACAATTAACTCTACTATTGAATCTTAATGTTGCAGTGCCATAAAACCGGGCCCTATTTTGAGACTTAACAGCGAAGATCTTGAATCTGTTAATACCAATAACAGCCATAATTCCTATGATAATTCTTTTACTCCTATTAATATCACCTATACCGATGTCACAGATTTTTCTGTTATATAAAGTAATTGTTTTTTTTGCATTATCTTTTTTTAATTATGTTAGTTTATCATGCATACTTAACTGGTAAAATATTTCTTTGAAAATTAAATATAATTATAATATTATTTTTCCAAATCTGAAGATATTCCTGAAAATTTTCTCTTCCTTTTATTTAAATTTAAATATACGTCAGTAACATATAAGTCGGGAATCGAGAAAGGAACTACCATATCGCCAAGTCGTTATCAAGTAGTTCCCGAATAACAAGGCTATTACATAATCGCTATAGGAAACAAGTAGGTATTCTTCGCGATAAATCTCCCCCAGGCATTGAATTATACCTAAAAGCGATCCTCCATCCCTTTCTCGTGTTTCTGCATGATCAGTCAAGGTTTCAGAAAATAAAATCTGCCACGGGTAGGATTCGAATCCTACCTGTGGTAGGTTTTATTTTCTGAAATTAAATATACTTGTAGATAAAAACACATACAAATTGTCAAGGCTATAATTGATAGGTAATAACTATCTATATGTATACAAATTTAATCTTGAAAACTGAAAATAGTAACGATAAGTTTCTAAATTGTTTTTCAATTAATGTTTATGTATATGAAAAAAAAAACTATTATTTAAAAAAAATGTATAATTTTCTCAATTCAAATTGAATTTTATTTTATTCACTTATTTCTGGATTAATGTATGGTTCTGCTATTTGGTACTTGATTTATGACATCTATTTTCAAAGTTTCGAATTTTTCGTTTCAATGGCTATTTCTAAAATTTCTGATATTGATGCAGAATCATAATATATGTATACATATATTTATGAAGGGGAATTGCTCATTTCGAACTTTTGAGTCGATTTAACCTCAAAATACTGAGAGCTCAACATAAATAAATAGATTAATCTGAATACTCAATTCGATGTAATATTTTATCAGATTTTTCAATTAATATTTTTGAATTGTTATTATGATATTAATATTGTATATAAGATTAAAATCCACACAGACTTATATAGACTGTTACAGTAGCCTTGTATTATGCAATAATTTTGTATACATCAGATTTATCAAGTTATTTTTTATTAGTGGCCAATATTCTGTCTGTATTTGTAATATTCTAATTGTAAAAGTACCTAACTGAATGAATTTCCTAGAAATTTGGTATTATATCTTATAATATAGTAAAAACATTTGTTGGGTAGAGAAAAAATTTCCATTGGTGTTGATTTTTTTACCACATTATAACTGATTTTCTTTTTCTTAAACGTTAAACTTGCTTCATCATTCATTGAAAAAAAAAACCGGATAAGAAAAGGCCATCAGAAAAATATTTCCATTTCTGTGAAGTGCAATGAAGATGTGCCTTCATTGAACCCTGTAAATTTCAGATGAGCTTCTTTTTAAAGGGGGTTTTGTGACTAGATATCTACTTTGTAGGCCGCATGCATTAAGACTGTCTCTGGTGATATGTATTATAAATTGAATTCCAATTGTATGTTGGATTGATTTAAAAGAAGCAGCCTGTAATGTTCAAATTGATGTAAAATATTCCCTTTGTTCAATTTCATGTACCTGTTGGTATGCTTCAACGAATTTATTTGTGGTATCTACTGATAAGTTTACATTTGTTTTTCTATCTTTGTTCCTTCCATAATTCGTCAATTTATCATAAAATGTCAAAATAGTTATTTGTGGCAGATTTTACGTATTTTATACTTTATAGAAGTGTTTTTTATTATATATGATTTAGTGACTGTGACACCAACCTACTGAATGTAGTAATTTGCTAGTATTAGTGAAAAATATATTCTTATAGTATACGCGTGGTGTATATCAAATTTTAAACTTTATAAATTATTTTCACCAAATTAATTTTTTAAAGAAAATTTTATTCTGCTAATAACTAATTAGTACAAATAACTGTTTCAGCCAATATCAGTTTGACTTTCAAAAAAAATTCAATATTTGGAGGTAACAAATTATAGTACTTGATACAAATATTGTATACAGCTAGAAACATTATCAGATCACCCAATAGATCAGATGAGAATGAATTATTGAAAAGGTTAGAAATTGCGAATATGTTACTTTTTTACTTTCAAGTAATTCTCACAAATAATAATTTTCACAAATTGTGAATAAATAGCTTCACAAGAAAAAGTCTAATAGTGTAAGGCCTGGCGACCTTGAAAGTGAGTCAGTTATTGGAGGAACTCCTATTTTCAATATATTTACATATTTGAAAAAGGAGAAAACTGAATTAGTGCAAAGGTGTATTCATTAATTATCATATTGTATACATTTCTTATAGTAACAATAAAATTTATTCAACAATAACGTATGCTATCCCATAGTAACTATTGAAGTTTTATTTAGAATTATTAATTATTAATAATTTTAAATTAGAATTATTCCACGTCAATGCTTTTCTTCCATGATTTAGAGTGCAGATACAATTAAAAACTAGTCCTAAATTCATTACATTTGCAATACTTTAACCCTTACTCTATTTATTGATAAATGTGAGTGTACCCCAGGTGTTGTAAATTTGATTGAATCTACCTGTAGAAGGAAACCGTTAAGATGTTACGAAGTCTGTAAAAAGCATTGAACATAAAGGTTAAAAATGTTAAACTTGTCCTTTTATATCCCAGTATGGTACATCACTGTATTCATACTGAAAAGAGGTTTATTTCAGTGAAAAAATAGGAGGTGCAATTTAAAACTATATGATACTTGGGGGTGATTTCTTAAGGGTTGTGACCAATAAAGTTTAAAATGTAGTCAGAAATGAGTTTCAATTTCATTCATATTGGTATTTATTTTATCTTTCTGTATTCTGAAGTAACAAGGATATTTTAAAGGAAAATCTGGGACATGCTTCATATAGAACCAGTACATATTGTGTGTTTAGTTCATTGTAATATTTATACAGTTACTCACGAAATTGATAACATTGACGTGATATCATGATGACATAAAAATGTCATAAATTCACCTTTAAATGAGATTTGTATCCAATGTAGATATCAATAATTGTCAAGCATGTTTGTTTACATCTTACAGTAGCCCCTATAGAGGGTGTCTTCCGAAAGTACGTTGATGTTATGATCAGTTTGAGCCGGTACAGTAAAGCAGTCGTTTGATCAATTGTGTAAGTTGAGTGAAGAATAAACATAGATTTCGTTTATTATACATACATAAATTTTCGTGAATTGTGCATTAAACCATTAGCAAGTCTTTGTGGACGCGTTCGAAAGTAAGTACTAGGGTTTTCTGTACTGTATTTCTTTTTACGCTAATATACACAATATTTTTACAGTGAAGCGAATACCAGATAATCAAAAACAAATACTAAACGAGTTACAAAACGGAGCTTCTCATCGCTTTTTAAGCAACAAATTCCAAGTTTCCTTAGGAATCATAAGTAATGTTCGCAAATTACGTATAGATACTGTACCACAAAATAAATCTGGCTGTAAACCAATACTTTCTGATACATGCAAAAGGGGTATTATCCGGTCTATCCATACAGATGAAGTTGATAATGCCGTTCAAATGCAGCACCGGCTTCAACGATTCAGTAACATAAACATAAGCGCTGCGGGAGTTCGCCATGTTTTGCGGGAAGGTGGAATGCGCGGGAGGGCTAAGGTCAAGAAATCCTTATTAACCAACAGGGATATAAAATTGAGACTGGCTTTTGCTAAGAGGTATGCACATTTCACAGCCGACGATTAGGCGAATATAGTATGGTCGGATGAAACAAAAATAAACAGATTTGGGTCGGATGGAAAAGAATGGACGTGGAAAGGTCGAAATGAACCATTATATAAAAGACATGTGAAACCGATTTTTAAATTTAGTGGTGTAAATATCATTATATGGGAATGCTTTATGACACAAGGAGTTGGCTTAATTTAGAGAATTGAGGGGAGGATGACTGCAAAGGTCTATGTCGAGATTTTAAGGCGTAGTTTAATGGAAAGTCCTCGAACGTGGAATAAAACCTACAGGGCCGTTATCTTTCAGCAAGATAACGACCCTAAACACACGGTTCGTATTACCAAACAGTGGATCGGAAGAAAACAATGTTCAAGTATTAGATTGGCCACCTCAATCTCCGGACCCCAATCCGTTGGAAAACTTTTGGTTTCAGCTAAAGGAATACGTAGCCGACTTTGAGTCTACACCTACTAATTTACAATAGTTATGGGAAATATGTCAAACATCACACATCACACTTGGAACAACATCACTCTGCAGCAATGTCAAACGTTATTAAGGGGGATGTAGCCGCTGCTTGCGGCGAGCCGGACAAGTGGTCTCCCTGATCTGTGTCCCACCTATCTCGGAACCGCTCACGCTTCTCATCGAGGTAGGGGTCAATCGTTGTCTAGATGTTGTAGTTCTTCCATTGCCCTACGTCCCCCCGTCCGTCGAAACGATTAGGGGTTCGGGCCTAGTTCACTTTCTTCTTCCTTCTCATTATATTAGCTATCATTTTCTCAACAAGCATCCAGATATTCACACTTTTCACCATCCCATTCACCAATTTCCTCACGCTTTCATGCTGATCCACTCCTAACACATTCTTCCCTCTCATCCGACCACCTCGAGCATCTGAGCAACGTATGCTCGGGGTTGTCCCTTTCTCCACAGTATACACACTCATCCCCATCCACCTTCTCTATCCCACGCAGGTACTCCCCGAAGCATCCATGGCCCTGGATAGCACCTGCGTGAAATAGTATCCTATCTCCCCGTGTTTCCTCTCAACCCATGGCTGAACGGTTGGGATAATAGGCCTAGTCTATGCCGCGCATGTCTCTGCATCCCACCGCCCCTGCCATCTCATCTACAGCCTCTCCCTAGCATCCCGCCTCTCAGACCCCCGGTACACCTCCTCTCTCTCCCTCGCGAGAAGATCGATCGGAGGCATACCGGCAATAACCAGCACCGTGGCCCCGGACACCGTCCTATAAGCACTCGCCACACGCAACGCCTTCCTTTTCTGCATACTACCAACCATCCTTCTCTACTTATCCACATACAAAATGTCAACCCAAACGGGAGCGGCATACAACAGGATAGACTGTGCCGCTCCCGCAGGGACCCTCCTCTTGGCCGCTCTGGGACCCCTCACGTTGGGCATAAGTCGCCCCAGAGCCGCCACTGTCCTCCCAACCTTTGCCATTATATTTTCTACGTGAAGTCTGAAATGCAGTCCCGGGTCCAACCGCACCCCTAGATACTTCAGTGCTCTTCCTGGTTCGATTGCAGCTTGTCCTACTCGAAATTCAATGAACGGTTGCTTTCTCCGCCTAGTGAGGAGGATGTTAAATATCCTAAATAAATAAATCCTTGGAAATAAATTTAAGTGGGTGCTTAATTTTCATACCGCAATTTATGTATTTAAAATAATTGATATGAATTCAGTATAGTTATTATGACAAAATATATTATAAAACACAAACTGAGAAATGGTTTGATCAATTTCGTGAGTGAGTGTATATTTTTAGTTCGATTAAATAGCATATCTCTAATTTAGAGCTAATAAAAATTATGTGGTATTTCCAAATGTAGTAAACGCATATTGTATCTTGACATATAATATCTTCTTTGAATACCATTATTGTAATCCATGTATTGTATTTGTGCATATCACAGCGTATCTGCAAGAGAAAATTTTGATAGGAAAACTTTCATTGGATCAAAGTAGATATTAATATCTTAAATAAATCTCTCGTTTTACATAAAAAGTAAATATAGTCAATTTATAGATATAAGGATAAGGCAGTAAAAAACCATTAAAAATGGTTTGTCTTTTTGTTCTTTTTTTTTTTTTAAATTGCTAGTTCCCATCCCAAAACTAGATTCCATTAAGTATATTAGATTTGTGTAATAAATATTACATACAACACAACACATTTTTTTAATAACAGTATACTTGTTTTTTTTTTTTTGTTGAAAAGTTTGCTTTTTAATCCGTAGTATGTCCGGTGCTCCTCCTACTCCCAATAACTCCATACAAATTGATACTTTGAGCATCGACAACAACATGATGAAGGCAAGAGTACTCTACAGTTATGAAGCAAAGGATTCTACCGAACTTAGTTTAGTAGCGAATGAGGTAAAACGAAAGAAAAACATCCTCCTAAAATGATTCTCTTTGACAAAAGTTATAACCTGCATCAAGGAATATGATATATCAACTTATAAGTATATAAAGTAATATAAAATTATTTTCATTTGTACTGACAATTAGCGTTTTTTTAAAATACATTAATAATGTGAATAAATATATATACCCCTTTGTTTTTCATATATGATAGTTATGTTCCTTACTAAATGCAGTGTGATGCAATCATTAATTGATGTAAATCATTAATTTTGTACGGTAATATAGTTTCAGTAATGTAATGAGACACTTTCAATATGCTTCTTTGAAATATAGGCAACCATTTAATTTTAGACTTAATTACATTTATGATCAATAGAGGCCCTGACCATTATTAGGACAACAGCATAATGAACTCTAAAATTATATTGTTAATGCCTATATTTTTGAAGAATTGAAAGTGTCTCATTGCATACATTTTAATGTGATCTATCAATTGCTATCTCATTCTAAATGCCTTTTACCAAACAACCAAAATGAACTAGTTAGGAGGATTAAGTATCATGTAATTCGTCAAAGCAAAGCTGATTCAAACATTTAAAACCATCTATTTTTAGGTGATACTGATACAGGATATATCAAACGAGGATTACGTCTTGGGTAAACGAGGTAGTGAGAGAGGCAAGGTTCCAAAACCATATTTGGAAATTTTGACCTAATTTGTTTTTTAATATGTCATTATTTATAATACTCAATCTAGTTTCCTAAAGATCCTTCTTAATGAACAAGTTCATCCATTAGTGTTATCATATTTGCAATTTATAATATAATTACATTGACAGTCAAGACATGTATATAAAAATGTATTTTAAAAAGCTTTATGGAACTCGACGATTGGATTAAAATATTCGTGATTTTTATGCTTGTGATTATATAATTACGTAGTAATAAAATATATCAGACATTCCAAATATCTCTAATAATCTTAAAAGACAATATTGTAATTATTAAAAATTATGGGCGGTTTTTATTCAGCTTATTTCTGGTTATAGTTAGCTAGACAAACTTTAAAGAAACTAAGTATATCAGCAAATATATTGATAAGAAAATTCTTTTAACAGAATTGGTTCTAAAAAATATTTTAACTTTATGAGATATTTAAAGATATTTAGGTAAGTGTAGTTTTCTATATGTCTCTGAGGCATATATGGATAACGCCCGCTTGGCTTTTGATCCGGCCCGCAGAACATTTTAAATTCCTTATCAGTAATTTACCATGTTTGCAGAGAGAGTTCTATTCGTGGGAACTTGGAATCTATGCATGATTCACTTGTGTATGAAGGGAATAGCGAACTTTTAGTTTTCATTTGTAGTTACATGCTACCAAACCACCACCAGATAGCGACGGTAACACCTCTGTATTTCACAACTACCTATTATCTACGAGCCCGTGACTTCATCCTAAAGTTTAGCCCGCAAGTTTCCAAAGGTTGCCCATACTTGTTCTAAGGCATGGATTATTAATTAATGTTTTATCATATTGTGGCTATTTATTTCTTATGATAAATATTGGTTTTATTGTAATGATTATTAAAGACGCAACCATTAATCTTTAATATTTCCGTTTGAACATTTGGCAAAGGAAATGTTAAATACATATACAGTGACTCCCATAAATATTCATACCCCATGGATCGGTACCAAAAGTTGACAGTAGATGAAAGGTTATGAAGTTCAACTTTGTTTATTTAATAGTATGTATATGTACATACAGTGAGTCACACGGGTATTCGTACAGTTAACTTATTTGATTTTTATTTAGACACGATGGGATGAAATAAATAAACAGGGAAATGAAATACGGTGTATTGTAATTTTCTATTATACAACAGTACAAATAATATAGTTTGCAGTAAATAATGTTCTAATGCCATTACTGTTTTAATGAAATAAAATAGAAATTAACAATTGTATGTCACACTGATATTCGTACACATGTGTGAAATCTAAATAAAAATAATACAGAATGAGATCTAATATTTTGTTGGGTATCCCTTTTGAGTTACTACAGCACGCAGGCATCTTGGCATCGAAGATACCAGTTTGGTACACAGACTTAGGGAAATATTATTCCATTCTTCGTTAAGTGTTTCCTTTAAGCCATTAATGTTGGTTATAGTGTGCTTACGGATGCGGATTTCGAGCTCTTGCCATAAATGATCGATCGGGTTAAGGTCTGGGGATTGTGCAGGTGTTTTTATAACTTTTGGGCAATTATACATAACCCATTGACGTACCCGAAGCGCCGTGTGCTTAGGGTCGTTCTAAAATATTCAAATAGACATGTTGGTCCATTATAGAGTCCAGAATATGCAAACTTCCAACGCCGTGACGAGACATTCATCCCCACACCATAACCGACCCACCGCCGTGTTTTACAGTGGAAATCAAATTTTTTATATTGAGCTCGTCATTTGGTTTTCTCCACACAATTGTGTTCCCATCTGGTTCGAATAGATTAAATTTGCTTTCGTCGCAAAAAATTACGTTGTCGCAGTAGTTATCAGATTGCTGTAAGCATTCACGTGCGAACTGTACTCGCACTTTTCGAGTTCGCTCATTAATAAAAGGTTTTGTTCTCGCCCGGCGTCCATGTTGTTTCTGGATGCACTTTCTTTCCACAGTAATTTTCCACTAATGTTGCTAACTTGGGTGCAGTTATAGTAGGATCTTTTTTAACTTGCAATATAATGTACCGTTCATTAGCTTCACTTAATATAAATTTTAGCCCTTCTTTCACTTTATCTTCGACACGACTTTCTTTCTTATACCTTTGTATAATACACTGGATTGTAGAATGGCTTTTCTGAACAATTTCTCCAATTTTTCTGTAACTGTTGCCTTTTTCATATGATGAAATAACAGTTTTCCTTAAGTCTACTCATGTGTTTTTTGATTTAAACTACGTAAGTGTTAAGCAACTACTGAAGTCCCTAATATAATCAGCGCGGTCCGCTAACCCCTAACAAGTGCATGTTTTGACAGGTTTATGAGCCTGTACAAATATCCGTGTGATAGCGAATACAAGTCGGTCGATTCCAGTCTTTTTTATATCATTAGTATCTTTATCAAATTACAAATTTATACTTATTTACGCATAATTTTTGTACATAAAATTGTATAAAAACATAATCATGCCTACATTATCGCAATATCATCAATATTTAGAAACAGTTGAAAATGTACGAATATCCATGTGACCCACTGTAATATATTACTATAGTTTAAACAAAAATGAATTCTTTATTAAAAAGATATAAAATAATAAATAACAAATAACATAAAATGTGTTACACAAAATATTCATACCTTACAGAAAATCATTATATTACATAGCCTTAGTATTTTGTTGGACCGCCATGGGATTTTATTATCGCTTTTAGATGATTTTGCATACTATGGGACCAGAGTCTGTGTCGTGGCAACGTCAGAGTTGTCCCAAATCTCTTGTAATTTAACTTTAAGCTCATCCTTAGTGCTTATATCACATGTTCTTAATTTTCACTAAACTTATAGTAAACACTAAATATTGTTTGACAATGCGTGTGGTGTGCTTAGGGTCATTGTCTTGTTGAAAACAATAGTTTCAATCTAGACCCAATTTTGATGCACTTGGTTGTAAGTTTTCTAGTAAAATTTGTAAATCTTTAAATTTGTCCATAATCCCATCTATAAATACCAATTTCCCAACTCCAGAAGCAGCCATACAGCCCCAATTCATCACGGAGGATCCGCCGTGTTTTACGGTTGGCTTTAAATTCTGTAGATGGAGTTGTGCATTAGCTTTTCGCCACACACTACATTTGCCATCTGATCGAAAAATGTTAAATTTGCTTTCGTCCGAGAACACGACTTTTTCTAAAAACGTATTATACTTTGTAACAATTTTTTTTTGCAAAATTAGTCGTTTTAATCTATTCGTTTTATTTATAAATGGTGGAATTAATATAATTCCAAATATCGTGCAGTTACCTTTCCAGACTTACATTTAAAAAAAATCTGATGCTCATATCTGCTGCCTGTAGCGAGGATTTTACGATGTTTTATTTTATTTGTTTCGGGACTTACTTGCTTATTAAATTGATTTGCAACCGTAGGTACCAATTTTACGGCACTTGTAAATGGTTTTTGTTTTATTTGATGTACTAATATTCTCTCTTCTCGCAAAGTTAGCTTCCGCGGACGCCCTGCATGTGCATTATTAACTATTGTTTGTGTCTATTATACTTTTTTTATTATTGACTGGAATGTAGCCTTATTTCTGTCAATTAATGATGCTATTTGTTTATATAATTTTCCCTCATGATGCCATTTCGCTATTAATTCGCGTTCTTGAGTAGTGGTTTCTATCTTTTTTCGGCTATAATGTTGATTTAATTTTAAATCACAATTATAGAACGCACTCCGTACAACGTTTTCTACACTGTACAGCGACAACTGACTACATGGCTGATTCCCCTTTCAAAGGCAAGAGGTTAAGATCAGCTAGTATGAATATTTTTGTGGTGCGGAATTTAAAAGGCTTTCACTTCATTATTTCTTACCAGTGCCGGCGACAGGAGTAGGTACGGGTAGGCCAGCGCCCAGACAAAATTATTTTCGCCCAACCTCTTATAACACCACTATATCACATTCGCACATAAAATAATATATTTAACGCCCTCGCCCACCCTAGATATTTCCTGCCTATTTCCGCCCAACCGCAAAATAATGCTAACGCCGTCACTCTTTCTTATCTCTGCAATGAAATACACAATTGTGCTGAAATTATAGCTATGCACTCTTGGAACATGTGCAATTAAATGCTTGAAATAAAAACGCATAATTTTAAATGTATACATAAATTTGCAGGCATCAAACGAAATAATACATGGGGTATGAATACTTATGGGAGTCACTGTAAATATATTAAACTATCATGCAATAAGTTACTATAAAGCTTTATGGTAGATCCCTACAAAGCTGAATAAAAGCTCTCTTTATTATAAGTATACCATTTTAGTTTCAGTAATTTTAAAGTTTTTTAGTACAATTCTTTGACTCTACTAAATGTGACAGAATTTTAACATGGTATCCAGATAAATCCATGTGATCTTGATATGACGGTATATCTATGGTTAATTTTTCTAAATTGTAGTTTTTGTTAATAAATATTTTGAAGAATTTACAGTTATTAAATGCTTTGTAAGTTTAGGTACATTTCACACATATGAATAAATATATTTGTAAGAACTAAGATGAAAATCGGGTTCAAAGCTTCTTTCGTATTTCCTGTTTTTTTCCAGAAGAAATGTCTTTGTAAGTAATCTGTTCGAGTACAAATATTATAACTTGCGAGTGTCATCTTTATTTTCTTATATTTTTTAATCGATATAAGAAAGTCTAAAAAAGCTTTGAACAATACACATATAACATCATATTTTGAAGTATAATATTTGCTTTGTTAATACTTTCCAATCTTAATTGGTATTATTATAAAATACTTTGTGAGTATTACTGATTATCTAACATATTACGAATGTATGCCCCAAGTTATAACAGTTCTACTATACATAGAATAATATTCTCGAAACTATAAATATTTTATACGTGTGGATTGTACACAAGGTTCTTTTCAATAATCTTAGGTACTGTGAAAATCGAAAAAATGACATGTAATTTATGACATGTAAGCTATGCTGTCTAGACTTTAGGTTCTTGACCTGCCTATTCACATACAATAAATTTGTAATTTTATGTTTATTATTTTGTGATTATATATTACAGTGCGCGTCTAATGTCCCGCCCCTAATTTTGGGACTGAGACACATCAAAGAACGAAAATTGGCACATACATTAAAGTGTAAAAATAATCTTTTAGTTAATAAATAATGATATAATTATCAAAGATGGTGTTGCGGCGCCGTTTCGAAAATAATTATTAAATGGCAACGATGTGCAAGTATCTATTCAAATATTTTTAGTTTGACATCTTTTGTTTTTTGAAAAAATCCATTAAATGTAATATTGGCATACCAACAAATTTTCTAGGCAGTGCATCCTTATAAAAGTTAAGTATATGTTCTCTTCTGCCAGAAATCTCCCAAAAGTCACGTTTACATATGCAAATTTTATTTTGTGATTACATTAAGAATAATTATAAGTTATAGGAAAATAATGAATTTAATTTGCAAACGGAAATAATAAAAGTAAAAAGTAATATCACATCATTAAAGAATTTTAAAATGAATAAAATTCCAATGGGGGGGGGTGATCACTTTAGACGCACATTGTATATATATATATATATATATATATATATATATATATATATATATATATATATATATATATATATATTTGTAGTTAGGTCTCAAGGTATTTCTAAAAAATGAAACTATCCCTGCTGTTGATCCAGCTTTATATTTTTGCCGCTTATATTTTGTAAGTTGTAAAATAGATAATGTATAATGCAATAATTGTAGTCAATTTTATATATTTAAATAAAGATAAAGGTGCATTTGTTAAGACCATTGCTATTAAACTGCTTTGGTTCTATTATATATACATATGTTATAAAATTATTTCATATAGATAAGATTTTGTTTTTTATTTATTGTTAACAATAAACTAATATAATGGTGTACTTTTTATTTATGTACTTAAAGCTATGTTTTATATTAATGCAATAGGGAAATTCCCCTCAAGTTAATTTTATAGAAGGAAAGAATACATATTATAAAAATAAAAGACAACAATCTCTACAGATGCACATTCACTGCGGTACTACTTTGAACTACTCTTCGAAACTTCTGGATGTAAGTAGAAAAGGATATTGAATGTTACTCTACAAAAATGAATAAAATTTGAATGTAACATAAAAAAATATGGTGTGCCATTTAAGATAAGGAAGTTGATGCCTACTTCAGATACAACTAGACAAGTCGATGTTGTGGAATTATTTTCGTCAAACGAAAAATCACCTGAGGAAATTCGAAGTAATATGTTGGTAAAATAATTGGGTTTCTGTTCATTAAAATGGAATGTATAATTGTTAATTTGAACACGAGATTAAAAATTGTTTTTATATTACATTATTACTACTTCACTAAAAACCACCTAATACTGGATTTCTTAATATCAAAACACAAATTTGATTATGAAAACAGAATTAATGATAGATGATACCTTACTGAGGTACGAAGTTTGTTAAATAATATCAACCTTTCAACACTTTCTAATCATAGTCCTTCTTCAAGCTCCCACAAACTCACCAATGAAATGTACCTTCCATTAAGAATAAATATCCCGTTCATAATTTAGTTCCTAGCTTAGCATAGGAGTGTGTGTTGGTAGATTCAGAATGAAAGTTTATTAGCTATCTAGTATAAAGACAAATTGATTACAAAAAGAGTTCAGAATTAGAGAAATTTGTTTTTCAAAAGAACCACATAAATAAGAATTTGAATCAAGAAAAAACAAATACTGAAAACTTCTATGAATTTATATTTTGTCAGAAATTTATATCACGGAAATAGGTCGAAATTAAAAAATTATGTATAAACAAAATGTGACATATGTATAAATAAATTAAATGTAGTTTCAAAGGCCAAATATTCTCTGCGAATGATATTCATTTTGAAAAACAAGTGGTCTGATTGGTAATGATATTGATATAGTACATATTTGAATTCATATAAACTTAAAGTTTTAATGCAACTCAGTTTTATTTGAACAACCATTTTGTGATGCGAATTGGAATTGCCAATATTAAAAAAGTAATATAAATATTTTGCAGGAAATAAGTGGAAGATTAAATCCGCAAAAGTACTTAAACAAGTTATTAAATCATGTTTAAATAGCTCCATCACAGAGATTTTAATTACATGAGTATGATGTGATTGTTGTTTTGAAATAATACTTATACAGTCGATAAATTAAAAATATCAGAAATTATCGACAAGGGTTATAGGCTTTAATTTAAAGTGTCGTATGATCTTTTTTTACTATTATTGTAATCAGTGTAAAACTGATGTTTTAATTAAGTTCACCATAGATTTTTAGATATACATACCCTACTAGGTACTAAGTATGAAAGGCAAAACATGAATATACCGCTTCAACAAGCAAACAGAATTTTACTATAATAATGACAGTAAAATATTATTCACTGAAGTAACCTTTATTTGAAGTTTTTAATATGATTCAATTATTTTTTGGGTTTTGGTTTAAGTGATCCTGATTAGATCACATTTACATTTGTCAAAATGACAAATGTAAATGTGACTTCTAAACTCATCAAGATGTATGCACTTAAGAACATCCATTGTACAATAATAATTAAGTCAAAGTAATATGTTATACTGCATGGACGAAAAACTACAAGGAGCATCGAAAAAAAAAATAAGAGTAAGAAAATCATCTGCTTATGTATGACACGTTTATTAGTATTGTGTGTAGTATAATACAATGGGTTATTTTAGGACTCAAATAAAAGCATAAATTATGAAGATGATTATTACATACCCATAGCAGCGAACGATTCTCAGTGGAATGGAATAAAATTTGTAGTCCCTAAAAATGAAAATACGGAACACATTAATTCTACAACAGAGGATGAAACTGAATTAACGGTAGTTGAATTAGAAGCAGAAGAGAGCCCTCCATTGTTACTCCTTTTCCCAGAGTTAAAAAAAGAAGAACTTAATTTTCAGAATATAATTAATCACCAAATGTCCACTACAGATGTAACTAAAATACTTGTTGGCAAAAAACCCAACTTAGCTTTGTTGAAACCTTGCAAGCGACTGGATATAACAAAGGTAAATATGTGTAGTCAATTCTATTGTATTGATGTAAAAACAAACAAAACTTGAGTTCTTAGTTTATAAAGAATAGTACCAATTTAAAATTTTCAAGTAATTTACTGTTATCGTTTAATAACTGAAGAAACGTAATACTTTGTGAATCAACATTATGACATTTGATATTATTTCCTACAGTCATCTAATCCTACAGCTTATTTCAGTTATCCCGTATATATTATATGTACCATAAGAAATTAATATAACGAGGTACTTTTGAATGTTCCCTTGAAATACCGGCAATAATGACACTAACTTAGTTTTTCACAAAACACTACACTCGACGCGTGTTTCGCCAACAAATTTGGCATCATCTGGAGACGATTAAAAGTAATCTTATGTTAACGTATCCTATTTATATCTAAATTATTGCTGTGGCTCAGTGAGTCTTAACTGTCACGGTTGAGGCTCATTGATCTACGACCATCACGGATGCGGCTCACTGAACTACGACCGTCACGGTTGAGGCTCAGTGAGTAGTCATGAGTCATTGTGTGGAGTAGGCCCTCTGTCACTATTCATACTATTTTTAAACTTTTCAATCTCCAAACTTTCAAATGCATCCAGCTGTCTAGCATTTGTTACATTCCTGATTAATCTTAAATTGCTAATATCTATCTTATGGTTGTTTTTGAAAGCATGTTGCGCAACACTAGACATCTCTTCTACCATATTTCAGATGTGCCATGTGCTCTTTAAACCTGGTGTGAATGGATTGTCTGGTCTGTCCAACGTAACTTTGAGTACAGTCATTACAGCTGATTTCGTAAACCCACGACCTGTCATTTGTGTTAATTTTATCTTTTGGATTGCCTAAAAGTTCTTTTAATTTATTTTTTTACGAATAAACCACCGTTATCCCTATATCTTTAAAAATCTTACTAATACTGCGGGTGAATTGATGATCACAGCACATCCAATATTGCCACAGCAATAATTTAGGTATAAATAGGATACATTGTTAGCATAAGATTAGTTTTAATCATCTCCAGATGATGCCAACTTTATTGGCGAAACATGCGTCGAGTGTAGCTTATAGTGTTTTGTGGAAAACTAAGTTATTTTTATCTTCACACCAAAGATTTTCAATCTACTCCAGTAACAGCAATAATGAATTTATTTTAATTATGAATAAGTTAATTATGATCTTGGTCGCAAGAGTCACTACCTTTACAGACCAAAAGAATGATTCTCAAAAATTAAGTTAATATTGCTTGTATGTATTGAAATTGTCTCATTATATTCTTTCTTGATGGTACCTACATACCGTGAGATATATTTAGAATGATATTTCCACTATTTGGGTATTATAGGTCATCAAAATTATGAAATACAAAAGTTTTATAAACATACTGGAATGGTCATTTCAATTTAGAAATATATTTTTGCCCAATATTAAAAAGATAAAGTGTATAATTTTATCTTTAAATTAGTAATATGCAAGTTTGTATAGTTGACACGTAGATAGTTCCTAGAAGCGTAGAAGCTTGCAAACGTATCAACAATAATGGTTAAACATTGGTAGAATTAAATAATAATCAGTAATCACTCTCAGTGAATTGATTATTACCTCTTAGTTCTAAAGTGTCGATGTTAGTTTGATATTGTCATTTGCATTTACGTTTTATGTATCCTATATAACAAAAACATGTACATGTCATTCTAAATATAATTTTACATATTCTAGTTACTTTGTTTTTATATTATTATTTTATAATTATGTAAAAAAATACCCGTAACAAATGAACAAGCCAATAAAATAATATTATTAGTGATGTTCTCTTTTAAAATAAGTATCCATATTAATACACGTGAAGTGTATTAATATATATTTTATAATACATTACAAATGTTTTCAGTAAATGTGGGATAATTGAAAGATTGTTGTAAATTTAGTTTAATTATTCTTGTTTTTTAATTTTTTTACTAGGACCTCCTATCACCGCTTGTTGAAGTTTCCGAAAGTGATGATTCCATGGAAAATGAGAGACCACAAAAGAAAATAGTATTAGATAAAAAAAATCATCGAAAAGATTCCAGAGATGCTGATGACAGTGATAATTGTGACTATGATTATTAGTTAACATATGTAAACAGGATAATTAAAATACAATTGCCATTTAATTGTGTACATATGAATACAATTATATTTTACAGCAATATAAATATTAGTTACAAAAACACAGTTTCTAAGTATTCTTAAATACTGTTACAGGTAGGTATGGATGATGATCCCAAGTATCCCCAAGACCACAAGAGATAAGTTTTTTGAGAGACAGGAGGTTGGGGACCAGGAGGCCCCAGTGGGGGACGTAGCGTATCTGCGCTACCTCACGGCCAGACCCTCGAAGGTAGGGGAAGAGGAAGTGATCAAGGATAGGTACGCCTATCACTTGATGGTGGCTGAGGAGGGAAATAGTCCCGGTGAGTTGGAACCTCTTGTGGAAGCATTAGGTCGCTTGAAAGACCTAATGAAAAAGCAGGGGAGGAGGAGGCTAGCGTTC
Source organism: Rosalia funebris (assembly GCA_037954035.1). Lineage (NCBI taxonomy): Eukaryota > Metazoa > Arthropoda > Insecta > Coleoptera > Cerambycidae > Rosalia > Rosalia funebris. Next base: position 39,121,727 of record JAZFAV010000022.1, on the reverse strand, counting down.
CCGCCTCATCGAGTAACGGATTGGAGAAAAATCCGTAATGCGGCTGAATTCGTCTTTCGTGGTGAAGACATGGAAATCACCATGTACCCCCCCATGAAGGGCCAGGAGCGGCAGGACGAAAAGGATCCCGAATGGAAGGTCGTCGAGGCAAGACGGAAAAAGGGAAGCCCGAGGAAGAGGAGACGCGTACGGCCCCCAAGCGCAGCAACAAACCCGCGGCGATTATTGTTAAAGCTGGAGAGAGCACGTATGCGGAGATGCTCAGGAAGGTGAAGGAAATCGTGGATCCGAAAGTCATCGGAGTGGAGATCCTGGGTTTAAGAAAGACGAAGGACGGGGATCTTCTTCTGGAGGTGAAAGGAGGGGGTGCCAAGGCGGATGCCCTTAAAACGGAGATCCTGAAAAAGGTGGAGGGGACGGAGGTCAGGTCGATGAAAAACTCAACGAGGCTCTCGGTGAGGGACATCGACCCGCTGACCGCGAAGCATGAAGTGAAGGAGGCTCTGAGGGTTCAACTGGGGAACGAGGATTTCTCCGTTGTTTCTCCCTAAAAACGGGTCCGGGAGACAGCCAGGTAGCTGTAATAGAAGCTAGCAAGGCGGGGGCCAATAAGCTCCTGGACCGAGGCAGAATACGTTTAGGCTGGGGGAAGTGTAGGGTGAGATCCAGACCCTCCTGGACTAAATGTGTGAGGTGCTGGAGCACTGACCACTTCGTGGACCAGTGCAGAGGGGTTGTGCCTCAAGTGTGGACGAGAAGGACACAGGGTGGCGGACTGTAAGAACGTCACCTTCTGTCCCATCTGCAAAGAGGAGGGCCACAGGGCAGATCCGGCTAAGTGCCATAGGCCAGGTGCTGAAGAGCACAAGAGGAAAGGAGAGGGATCGCCGGGTCATTCAGGGTTGGGTCAGGATCCGACATTCAGGGTCATCCAAGTTAACCTAAATAGGTGCCGGGCGGCCCAGGACTTGCTCTGGGCGACGATGAGGGAAGAGAGGGTTGATGTGGCCATCATTAGTGAGCCCAACGTGAAGATGACCCGGGGGAAGGGGTGACACGTCACGAGGAAGATAGATGCCGTCATTAGGGTGGTGAACACAGGGCTCGTCGTCGCAGATTCAGGTCCTGCGTGTGGGCTAAATAGGCGGGGTCATCCTGTGCAGCTGCTATTTTTCTCCAAACGAAAGGCTAGAGGAACTTCGAGCTTCGCTGGATAGTTTTAAGGAATTGGTGACAGGTGCGGATGACGACTGCATTATCGCGGGCGACTTCAATGCCAGGGCCCCCGAATGGGGCGGAGGAGCCCCAAATGCCAGGGGGGATCTGGTACTGGAGTGGGTAGCGAGGCTGAATCTGGCCGTGCTGAATCGAGGGCCACAACCAACGTTCGAAAGGGGGAGATGGACGTCGAACCCGGACGTAACGTTCGCTACGGCGGGTGCAACAGCAAAAGTGGTGCGATGGAGTGTCTCTGATAAGGAAACACTCAGCGACCACAAATACATCCTATTTGAGGTCGAGGATGGTGCGGGTCAGACGCTTAGCGTGACCAGGATCACAGGCTGGAAGTTAAACAGCTGAGAGAGGGCTAGTTTCTGTGGAGTCATGGACGACCAAAGAGAAAATGGGAGGATCAGGGATTCCAAATCTTTGGTTGAAAGCGTCACGAGGGCGTGTGACGCATCCATGGCCAGAAAAGGGAGAAGTAGGCAGTCCCCGAGAATATATTGGTGGACAGAGGAGATCTCTGGCTAAAGGACGAAGTGCGTCGCTGCACGAAGGCAATATATCAGGGACAGGGCCAGACGAACCTGGAACCCTAATAAGCAGGGAGAGGCAGAGGTAGTGTACAAGGCTGAAAATAAAAAGCTGAGGGATGCTATCAAGGCAGAGAAGAGGAGAAAGTGGGACGAACAGTCACCAGTAGGAGATTCCTCTAGAAAAGATGAGAGAGGCGGTGGACGCGCTCTTCCCCGAGAAACCGGTGGAAGAATGGGAACGCCAACCAGGAGCAGTTTTCTACCCGCTTACGGAGGAGGAATTGCTCAGGGCTTGTGTCAAGATAAAAAATGGCAAGGCGCCTGGTCCGGACGGTATTCTCTCTGAGATCCTGAAGGCCGTGGTGGAGCAATATCCTGCGGAGGTGTTGCGAATCATGAACGATGTCATGAGGAGCGGCGACTTCCCCGAGGTATGGAAGATGGCCAGACTTGTTCTAATCCTCAAGGAGAATAAGCTGGTGGAGGACCCCACATCTTTCAGGCCAATATGTCCGATCGATGTACTCGGGATACTCTTGAAACATCTCATCGTAGGGAGACTCCTAGGGGAGCTGGAAAGAAAGGGAGGCCTGGTGAAGAACCAGTACGGGTTCGGGGCGGAAAGATCTACGATAGATGCTGTCATGGTCATAAAAACCATTGCACAGGAGGCGTGGGAGTCCAAGAATCTGTGCACTTTGATCACTTTGGATGTGAAAAACGCGTTCAATTCGGCCTCATGGGGAGACTGCGGGAGCTATAAATAGCACCGTATGTTGTAAACATGATCGCCAGCTACCTGTCTTGCAGAGGCCTGATATTGCTGGCCGGGGACGGTAGCGAGAGGAGGGGAATCTCGTGTGGAGTGCCACAGGGGTCGGTCATGGGCTCTAATCCGTTACTCGATGAGGCGGGAATGCTAGCCTCCTCCCCTGCTTTTTCATCAGGTCTCTCAAGCGACCTAATGCTTCCAGAAGAGCTTCCAACTCACCGGGACTATTTCCCTCCTGGGCCACCATCAAGTGATAGGCGTACCTGCCCTTGATCACTTCCTCTTACCTTATCTTTGAGGGTCTGGCCGTGAGGTGGCATAAGATACGCTACTCCCCCCACTCCCTCCCACTAGTCCCGCCTTCCGCTCGGGGTCTGCCCAGGCGCTGTAGGAGCTCCTGGAACTCCGTCGTCATTATTTGGCTGGAGATACTCCGAGCCGCCGTGACTGCTTCCTTTATTTCCTTCTTCGTGTTAGTGTTCTCCTTTACCAGCCGGTGAAGGGTCCTCGACCGATTATCGAGTTCTTTAATCAGTCGCCGCAGTTTCTCATACTGACTCACCTCGTCACTAGTAGTCGAAATCCCCGATACTCCTCCATCTATATCCTGTTTCCAGTCAGATCTGGCCTGCTCCTCATCCCACTCGAGACATACAGTTGCCACGTTTCCCCGTGCTGTTCTAGGAGGGGGGGGGGGGGGTCGTCATACCCAGGGTCCTCGGTGTGGCGCTCTCGGCCTGGACACGTTTTGTGTTTCTTTCTCTGCACTCTGATGGTGGTGAGGTCACTACCGTGAGAGCCGCCATCTTGTTGCTTTTCACTCTAGCCGCCCTGACTAGGATCAGAGTGCCCAATTTGCCTTTCTAGGCTCCAACCTTTCTGCACTCCCTGCTCTTCGCGCTTCCTATTCTTGCTTCTCCATCTCCCTCTCTTGCTCCTATTCCTACATCTACCCCTGCACCAGGTCCTACTCCTTCTCCATCCTTCCACTACTCCACTTTCCATTCCTTTAATTTATTTTTTATTCTCCATATTATTCCCACAAACTTGGGACCAATTAAATCTCACTCCTCGGCAGTGGGCCCTTACCGGGAAGAAGGCACTCATACTGCAGGATGTGCCTTGTGCCCCGCAGGTTTTAGCGACTTCGCTGTCGGTTTATTATATAGATTCACTCCTCGCAGTCCGGCCAATAAAGGCAAGCCCCCCCCCGGTCACTTATGCACAACATTTCTCAGTCACGCCCTACCAAGGTCGTTGAAGTGTGGTCCGCGATTACGGTATGTAGTGGTTGAGCGGCGCTCACTCTTCCACAGCCCTGGGTTCGCCAGTAATCCTGCAATGTGTCTTTCGACACAATTCCTGAGGGGAGTTGCTACTTAGTTCGTGCTTTGGCATGCCCTCAACTCGCGTCTTTGGGCACAGCCTCCACACTTAAGCTCCCCCGCGACGACTCCTAGGGGGAGATGGATCCTACCCTATGGAACATTATGTTCGATGGGGTATTTAGACTCAGAGTGCCCGAAGGAGTGAGGGTCTTGGGCTACGCTAATGATGTTGCGGTGGTCGTTACTGGAAGAAGTATCGACGTGAGGGAAAACGCCAACCTCACTATCGAGAGGATCAGGAGATGGATTGAGGATAGGGAACTGACTCTCGCTTTGGACAAAACGGAGGCAGTCCTCCTGACAAGGAGGAGAAAGCTTCCGTGCATCACGTTTCGAGTAGGGAATACCGAAGTCGTGCCGAAGCAGAGTATTAAGTACCTGGGAGTCTGGATTGATAGTTCCCTCTTGTTTAGGGAACATATCAAACAGACGCTGGAAAAGGCTGGCAAAACTGTCTTCGGCCCTTAGTCGTGTGCTACCAAACATTAAGGGGCCCAGGGCGGCAAAGAGGAGAGTTCTCAGTGGGGTAGTGCAGTCGATCTTACTGTATGCCGCCCCGGTGTGGGTGGATATATTGAGAAAGGACAAATGGAGGAGAGAGCTCACCAAAGTCCAGAGAAGAGCAGCACTAAGGGTTTGTAGTGCATACAGGACCGTATCGGCAGCGGCAACGCCGGTGATAGCCTGTATACCACCCATGGACCTTCGAGCAAGGGGGAGACGGGAGGTGTACGGAGGAGTTGACAGAGGTGCAGCAAGGGAGAGCCTATGGGAACACTGGCAGGACAGATGGGAGGCGGAGCCTCGAGGGAGATGGACGAGGGTGCTAATCCTGGACACAAAGCCATGGTACGAGAGGGCACATGGTGACGTCGGGTATTATTTAACCCAGGCCGTTACTGGACACGGCTGTTTGGCGGACTACCTATAGGCAAATGCGAGAGCAGAGAGTGCTGGTCCTGTGGAGAGGTCGACGATGCCGGCCACACAGTGTTCAGCTGCAAAAGGTGGATAGAAGAAAGGAGAGCTGCGGAGCAAAAGATAGAACATGCTATCATTGTAGATAACATGATCCCAATCATGCTCGAGAGCAGGGAAAGATGGACAGTGGTGAAGCAGATGGTAACGGTCATCATGAAGGAAAAAGAGAAGGAGGAAAGGGAAGTGGGGAATGAATAAGTATCTTGATTGATATGCCAAAGAGAAGTAAAGTGAGAGTGGTTACTCTTCGACATTATACTGATAGGATAGCGGGGGGTTTTTAATTGGTAGGCATATACGAATCCGAAGAAAAAAAAAAGGTATGATGATAGATGATTGATGGTAGTAAGAATAAACATAACTATGCATTAGTCATTTATTAACGAAAAATCATGGTTTTATTGTCAAAAATTAAATCTTTAAATATTACATCTTATATGTACAAAATCATAAAACACTTATAAACAAAACTCACCAAGTAAATCCACCAGTAAAAGTTTGTTACTACAACATTTGAAGTTATATTAAATAATAACAGATATAGAACGTGGTACCTAGCAATACATCTTTTCCTACTGAATTACTCATTCACAAATTGTGTAACATTTTATGAGAAAACCCCTACTTAATACAAAAGCAATGTTATAATTATTTTATATGATTATACATTATTAAATAATCTTAAAATGATTAACTTAATGTTATTATTAATAAATGTGAGTGAAATGTAGTAGATATATGGATACAAAAAGTTAGAATCATTAATGCATTAAGCACGCTCTTGACACTATCTGAGAATTATTTAACTTAACGAATATCAACAAATCATATTACTGCAACATATTGTAGTTATAAATATTAGTAAAATGTGTTGCCTGCATAATTGTAGATAATTGTTCTAAAATATTTTACTGATAGTTAAAGTATTACCTAAATTCCAAAACAGAACTAAAACAGTATATAATGCAGCTAAATCGATTATCTGCTTTTGTGGAAATTCTATCACTGCTATTAGTTTCCAAAATGTTATGTTAATGGAGTTTGTGCTGCATGAGAAGGAGCAATTATTGTAGTTCTTAACTATAAAGATTGAATTTAATAATTTTTAAATTTAACTCGAAAGATTGAATATTACATTTTTTTTTTTTTTGATTACATTACTTTCTTTAGGATCAGTTATTCTTTCAATGACTATTAGTTTATAAATGCTCAAAACTATTTTTGTTGACAACTAATGCAAAGGATAGTTATTTTTATTTTATTTAAAATTAAAATACTGTTTACCTACATAAAATGTTACTTCACAGTAAAGGAAATTAAAACTTTTATTCACAATAACATCTAATTCAATTATTGTGGCCCTTATAAAATGTTACATAATTATAATTTCATACATGAAATGACAAGTACTTGAGTACTTTTCTTTTATAGAAAATTAACACTTAAGTACCAACAAGTAATTTATAAAACATACAATCCAAACCTTATTTCAATTTTGAATACCTACATATATTACTTTAACTTGTTTCAATCTGGCATATATATTATTAAAATATGATGGCCTAATGATCAATATTCACAATTATTGCTACAGTCTTAAAAAGACTAAAAAGTTGAAGATTAATATCAGTGGGATGTTTTGTTAATACTTAAGTGTTAAAAAGTATCACAATTAAAATGTTATGACCATGACAAAAAAACTATTTTGTACACAGGATGATCTCTTTATATTTTAATAAAGAATTAAATAATTAAAAATAAAGTATTTTTAAAAGTAAATAAAAATTTAATCATTAATAGTATACTTTTAATATCTTAAAACAAGTATTTGTTATGAATGCTGTAAAATTTAAAATTTCAATTCTTGTATTAAATAAACATTTTAAATTTAAGTATTAAAATATAAAGACCATGTTTCACAGCCTGCATAGCAGATTAAACTAATATAAAAAAATGCAGCTACCATTTATTTTGCTATTTCTTTTATTAAAATATCTTACTGCCTCTTATGGTGTTTTATCTTGTCATGTAGTTGTAGAGGCTTATAGTGTAGTCTTATTAATAATGAAAATCAGATAAACTGATATCAGTCATTTGGCATATATACATATATTTAAAATACAAGATTGTTTTACTTAAACTATCCAGTTCCAGAAAAATACCTTGAAAATTGGACAAAACAATTACATCAGTCAGTAAATGAGTAGTAGTCTAGGGATCAGGTAATTTGACATACACAAATGTGTATGATCTTTAAATGAATGAAAAATACTAGTATGCAAAAAGAGGATTCAAATGCCTATAAATTAAATCTCATATAATAAGCTGGAAACATTGCATTGATTTACCTCTACAGCGGGCAAGACAATGAAGTTAAAGGAAACTATGACGCGTATATAAGGAGTCACATCTGATATTTGTGACACAGATAGACTCGTAGAGTACATTTGAAATATTTGAACATGCTCATTTCTACATTTTACCATTTTTTGTTTTATATAAGATGGATTGGTTGGTTTTGATTGAGTCAACTTTGGAGCACCTATTATCTTTAAAAGTTTGTTCACTTTGGTTGATGAATCAATGCACGAATGATTGTAAAAAAAATATATGAAGCATATTTGGAACATGTACTGGGCACAGCAGCTCTACATGTCTATAGGATCACCAAATTTCACTAATAATTAGTTTAAAAATTTCCCAGTTCTCTAATAATAAAATAATTCTTAGGACTTTATTTATATTTTGCAGTTAGAAAATTACATAACTCACAGCGGCAATAAATTACAAGGTTGCACTGGAGGGTTTAATTGGCTAATGTTAAACCTAACAAATTACTGAACATGATGATTCAGACACCACAATGGTATATTGGTGGCACTTAAAGTGTAAAAATAGACAATTTTTTTCGCATCTGGTTTTTAAATCACACCTTGTACAATAATTTGTAATACATATTTAAATTAAGAGAAATAGTTTTAATTATACTACCATTTAAAGACTGATGTATTGTGAAAGTAATATTTAGGTCTCACATTCATGAGTATTTTATATGCCAACCCTAACAAAAATTGATATTAAACAATGGATATCAATGTACCAAAAAGTACAATGGTAGGTGACATTTCGGTACTTACCAACTAGCAGTTGGGCAGTAATTGTTTAAGGCTGGCAACAAGAGTGACCTAAAGCTCAATTTGTATTCTCGTTTTCTCAAACAACCATTTTATTTTAAAAGATGTTTTTTATGTTACATAGGAATAGCTTTGGTACTAGGTATTCAGGAATATTTTTCTTTAAACCTATTACCACTAAACAAAAACCACTCAGTTAATTAGCAATGGCTGCAAACTGAGTAATCAATTGAACAGCTTTTACAACAGATGTTAAAATTTTAAATATTTTGGATTAATCAGTGAGAATTAATATTAATGGTATCCACTAGTTTCACTTTAGAATTTCCAATAACAATATAACTACTAGTGGTGTTACTCCAACATGTCACCTGAATTATTTTCAGATTCGTTTTTCTTTACTTATGTTTCTATTACATTGGGAAGATACCTCAGATAAAGTAAAATTTGAAGGAGATATTTAGAAGAGTGGTAGAATAGATGTTTTATTTAAAAAACTATTTTTTTTTCAATTTTGAAAAACTTCTATAGGCAAGACTTTTAGATTTTTCCTTTTAGATTATGATTCTACGTTCTTAGATTCAACAGATTTAATTTGTAAAAATGTTCAGTTATGAGATGTTCTTGATGTCCATGTCTAAAACTATCTTCATGTTCAAAACTACATGGTAATAAAAAATTCGATTCAAACAATGAATTGTTTAGATATAAGTTAATATTTATAAACATAAGTTGACAGTTAAGCATATGTTGACAGGATGTTTCTAAACCATCATTCAATGACCCAGGTATATGCTCAGTATCATGGATTGCAGGTAACAAAACCAGATATTTAAGTGAATTATCCTAATATATATATATATATATATATATATATATATATATATATATATATATATATATATATATATATATATATATATATATATATATAATGTGTATATATTTATTCTTATAAAAATATGGAGGTAAAATGAAATTTTTTTCATAACATAAATAGAAACATTGATAAATAGTTGTACTGGTATGCAGAAGCGCGTTTTTTACCTCTTCCACTCTTCTACAATTAATTACAGATAATTGTGAAAGTAATTAACTGATATCTCATAAAACTGAAGATGAATAGGATTATGTTATGTAACTGAGGTATCTCAGGATTATAAATAAAGATAACATCACAGAATATTGCACTTCCTTTGTTAAAAAATTAAAATATTGCATAAATAGTTTAGTATAGAGTAGGTATCAGAACATATTTAACAGAGAACGTTAAATATATTAAATAAATACTATTTTAAATTAATTATTTAACATATTATAAAACATGTTATTTACTATTGATTGCATTGAAAAATGTTCCTGCAAGTAAATTAGTTTTTTACAATAATATATTAAATTTGAAAAGTTTGTTTTATTTTATTACGAAATTATGTTTCTCAAAATATATATACACTTATCCAATCCCTTTTCCTCAATTTAATTTTTTTCACTCATTTTTGTGTGGCATTGTTGATTATTTAATACAAAATGCATAAATATTGTGACCTATTTATACAATTATTTTCAGCACAAGGTTTATGTATAATGCAAAATCTAACTATATATCTCAACATTTGTAAATATTTGGACACACTTCCAACTTCAAAACTTCAACTTCCTTCTCCTAAAACTTCAGGTTGCACATAGAGATGATGACAAACACGTCCATACACAAGAGGAAGTGCTAAACTGTCCTGTTTGGGATTCAAAGTCAAGCATACAATGACCCTCGATATTCGACCCAATCCGCCACTCCGGACTACCACAGTTGTAACTATATTACAAAATTGATTTCTTTCCATTTTCTAAATAATTTTGGTAACTTCTGTGATATTAGGATTAGGATCATGTTAAGTTGATTTGCTGTATATTTGACATTTGGTAACTAGACACACAATCATAAATAATACCTAAAACCTTTGAAAAATTAGTGACATTTAGTATGCATTTACCGATTGCCAAATATATCTTAATGATGTCTCTATATGCAGATTAACTTATAGCTAAGAAGCACTTCTAATCCTTCAAAACTGCCAAAGTTATTATTTTTTACATTATTTGTTGCTGAAGAGTCCAGGAAGTATGTTTTGTATATTTACTGTTAACCACTACCATTTCTTATAAACATAATTTTATGTGATATTTAAAACAAATATGTACATTTTCTCATATTAAAAATAATCATTATGTTTTGATACCTACTAAAAAAATATAGCCCTAAAATGAAACAACTATTATAAAAGACCTGTTAAGAAAATGCGAGTAAAATATAGAAATTGACAATTTTTTAGAAATATCCAAATTCTTCAATAGACAAAGAACGTATAATTACCTTATTACAAAGCTGCTTTACAAAAATAATTTTTGATTGTTAAAACATTACCTTAAAACAGTTTCTCTTTAGATTACCGCTTTCTCGGCCAGATAATAAAAGTCTTAAAACACCGAACCACATTGTACGGTAACACAAAATTGAAACCGTTGTCCAGTAAACGTCATTGGGACTTCATGCTAACAAGTTTACGACTCCTGGCTCTCACTTCTTGTCTTGTATTTGTATATTCAAACCACAACACATTTGGAATTAATGTAGTATCTCTTAATAAAAGCATTTCTGAGATCTTCCTGTAATACACACTAATACATTAGTTTCAAAAAGCTATATTAAGTAAAATAAATGAATGTATAAGAGTAAAATAAATAAATGTATAATATAAGAAGCAACATCTATTCATGTTGTCTCTTTAATAAAATATTTGTTTATGGCTTGAAATGATATGAAAAGTGTTACTGATTATTTACAGAAACTGGATACACATGCTAGTACATTAACATTTTTTCATTTGTCACACCTAATTTCCTAAGGACTTGATGTATATCAATTTATTCTATAAATATTGTTTACATCCATATAAGACATGTAAAAAGTCATATATGCATGTAAACGGTGTTTTATTTGTTTGAATGGACTTTCATCATCTGCACTACTAACAAGGAAGCAGCATGCACAGCGAATTTTAGTTTAGGATTACTCGTGTGATGGTAACATAATCAAGGTATTCATTTACCAAAACCATACAATGCATTACCATTAGCAATAAAATTCCTTATAAAGATTTTCATTTATAGATAGATATACAAATATATATAGTGTTTTAAACATATACATGTATATTCTCAGTATAGTGACAAATTATAAATGATATTTGTTTTAATAGTCTAAATCAAAATTTATTATACATACCACGAGACAATTTGTGGAAATAAAGGCGTGAACACAAGGTATGTTAACGCAAACCAAAATGTAGCAAATAGTATTCCAACAACTGCCCCACATAAAACTTGCCAAAATGTATGATATTCCAAATAAATCCTACTTATGCTGACTAAAATAGCCATTAATAAAGATGAAGATATTATTAAAAATTTTGATAAGTTTTCTATTATTGTATTGTTATTCATGTGATGTAACCTAAAACGAAACTAACGTAGTAATAAAATATTATTATTATCCTTCACATACCTTATAAAAACAAAATAAATAACATATGTAGCAAAAAACCAGACAAACTGAGCATGTGACGATGGCATTCCATATTCAACAAAAATATCATCTCTCCTCAATGGTCTTGCTTCACATATAGTATGTTTTAAACAATAATTAAATGCCTCTGAGCATAACGTTCCTAAGAAAAATGTAATCTGAAAAGATATTTTAATAAACAAGAGATTTATAAAAAAAGATATTTAACTTACGGTATGTAAATCACGTCTAAAAAGTATTAAGGCTATGAAACCTGATCCAATTCCAAAGGGTGCTAGACTAAATAAAGCTAGACATTTTCCTATTAAATCTCCTACAAAAAATATAATTCACTACAATTTATTTTGCAAAACTTGCATGTATTAAAAGTTATAACAAAAATTGCATTTAAAAACAAACAAAAACAGTAATTAACAATTTATCTTCTCAATGGTTTTAGAGTTTAGTTATTTAAACATAAAATTTTACACCAAATTTCATAAAAATGCACCTTTTGGATATTCTACTAGCGTTAATGTCAGCGGTACCCATTCAGTTCTGTCATGATTATCTACAGAATTTGAAAAATAATTATCATCAACATTAGACACCGCCATCTTGCATTTTCTATACATTCAGAATCAACACCACAGAATATCCATAATACATTAACACATAAAGCACAGAGAATGTATTGAAAAACAGAGAATAAGTAAAAAACCGAAAATTAAAAGCAAGGAATAATTACAGAAGGAATATTTTAGAAGAAAGAAAATCTATAGCCACAAAGGAAAGCTTTAATAATATTTGAACAACTTGGCCACTCAATAATATTCGATAGTTTATATACAAACAAACAAGATAGTTTATAAAACAAAAAAAGGGGGATACAAGAAAGTTCTACAAAATGTTGCAATAATACATCCTACGAGCAAAGTTGTATTATTGTTGTTCATTATACATTAACGTTTACTTTATGTTATAAAAAATATATATCAAATTTACAATAAAAAATTAATTATTACATCAGAATGTCATTTGCCTATTAATTTTTTACAGTACTAGAATCCTATTAGAATTTCTTCCAATATGTATTTTAGTATTGTAATACGTATAACGAGCAAACTGGACCATTTTACTCGCTCTAGGTGTAAGTATAGAATTAAGTACGTAACCATAGGCATGAGCGTAATAGTAGGTAAGTAACATAAAAGAGTGTAAGTAATAATAAGTTATGATTTATAAAGCATGGAAACACCCTATTAAGCAAAATTATCACAAATTGGATGAGATTGGCTTTTTACCCATTCTTTTTTAACTCAGACCCGCTTTGTCTTCGTTCAGAGTGGGCCACCCATAATCCCGCTCCTTCGCGAAAGGTAAAAATATATCCTTTGTATTGCGGGGGCAGAAACAAATAGCGGTAAAGGTGGCTACACACGTAACTGCAAACTTAAAAAGCACACATGATCAATCTTTTTGTACAAGCATACTTGAGCGTCTGTAGGAAAATGCTTTCGCAGCATTTTCCTACAGACGCCAAGTATGCTTGTACAAGACAGATCATGCATGCTTGGAGTTGTGTACAGCCACCTTAAGTCCGGGCTGACCTTTGGTAATGACTCGTTGAACCCTGTCGACTAGAGCCTCTGTGAAGGCCCTAGCCGGTAGGCCTAATAATTCATAAAATTTTTACTGAAGAAAATTTGTTAGATAAAAATCAGAGATGTAATAAAATTATTCTCATTTTGGCAAAATTATAAACACAAGTACACTAAATTGTACTGTATCAAGTGAAATTTGATTTCAACAAGCCAGGGTAGTATTCCATTGCTATAATTGTAAGAGTACTTAAACAAAATCTTTTGTAACAAATTAATTAACTGGACAAAGAGGTGTTATTCAGTCTGATTACCTAGATTACCAGACGTGATAGAATGGTATTTTTTTGCACGATTGTATGCAAGTAAGATATATCTAGAGTTAGCTTAGATTGTCGGTCCGGAATAATCATAGCGTGCGTTCCACTCCCACATACATATGTAAATTGCTTGGGCGTTTCCTTATATGTATGTAGATTTTTGTGTATGTCGGGGGCACAGATCATAAACAGTTAGTCGGAGATTACGTGGAAGAGAAGCTTTGAGCTAAACCTACGAGCAAAGAGACGCTCGTAGAGCTAAACCTTGATTCCGTAAAAATAAAGGTGAAGAAAGAAGATAAATATTGATCTGAAGGTAATTGTATACAAGACCTAACCTAACCTGACTGTCTACTTATTATGATTAGGTTAGGTTAGTATCCTTCAAAATAACAGCATATTTAGTTGTTAATATTCAAAGTTAGCTTTTGGAGCCTCTCTGTATGTATGTACTTTCATCGAACGACACGGAGGGCGTAAGATTGCAATGGACGACGCCAACTGCAAGTCATTGTATACATTTGAAGTAACTAAACATAAAGTTTCTAACAGATTTTATGACGGTTTAATATATGATATGTGTAAAGGAAGTGTTATAGCATCTATTGGTATTAATATTAGCTATCTATGTAGTGTGAAGTGAATGTTATTTGATAGAAAAAATGGCCTCATGCGGAAAATTCATTTTCTCGAAAACCGTGTCCGAGCGGATAAAACTGAAGCCAGATTCGTCTCTAGCACCCTCGAAAATAGGGGGGTAGAATAAATAAAAGTTTCGTCAGCATTTGCCCAGGAACACTTCTTGTATACAATTACCCTTATCTGTTCTCTTAAGATAGATAAATAAGTCTATTACAAATTTTGCACAGGTTAAAACTTTAAATTATAAAAGCTTTATTTACTGAACTGTTCCATGACTAAAAAATCTCTTGCATATACTTACAATGTGACATTGCAAAAGATACCTGAAATATATATTTACTGTACATTGTTTTTGATCTAAATGAATAATTCTTCATGTTTTTGAGGTATTCTACAAATTGTTCATAGTAGATAAAATATATAGAAAACAAGATGCACATACCTGTGAACTCTTACGAATTCGACTGAGGTAATACAAATTTTGTAATTTTAGACCCCCATACACAGCATTCATAATACTTAGAATAATTATGTTCTTAAAATTTTCACATTTTAGTTTCATTATAATTGATATAAACCACTAGTGATAGCAAGTTTGCCAAACTTTTGTATTTTTGAAATCCATGTTGTGTTTTGGGACAAGTATAAAATAGGAACTAAAATTAAGTTTTTTAGTATTGGTTCCATCTCGGATACTTTAATTCAAATGTACTGCTTTAGAGTAGAGCTTGTGGATGACATGTGTCAATACACACACCCATATACACACGTATCAAATTGTTTTTGGCATCTTATTTTTTATGTATATTAAAACAAATAAAACTGTCTTGTTTATGCAAAATAGGGAAATTGTTTTACGAAATCAAGCCATTAAAATACCTTTAATAATACATCACCAATTGCCTGCTTCAGCTTTTATTCCTATGTTTGCTAGAATGAATAGTATCTTGGACGTTGCAGTTAAATGTTCCATCACTGTCTTTTATTGTTCAATATGAATTCAAATAGGCAAAAAATAGGTACACCACTTTATGAACATAATTATGCGATATAACCACATGACATTTTATGAAGCAGAAAATTTTTGTAATTAATACATTATGTATATTATTGTCCGTTCTCCATTATTTTTAAGAGGTGTACACAAAAATTTTCAAAGAACATATAAAATTTCAAACAGATGAACTTTAGAACCATCTATATTTATGCCAAATTTAATGCAAGTGTGCAAAGTTCTATATTATTTTGCAAAACGGGATACTAATGGCAGAAAATGCCCAGTATATTATAAATTATATATACGTCAAGTTATTTTGATTACTTGGGTGGAAGACAGTTCCTACTTTGCATATATATATTTTTTATCTTATGTTTATAAATTCTTCCTTAGAAAAAAAAAAAAAAAACAATTGCTCTATCAAAATATTTATTTTAATACATTTTACTTCTTCTTTGACACACCAACTGTACGTCCCCGTCGTCCGGTAGTTTTTGTATGCTGTCCACGCACACGAAGACCCCAATAATGACGCATACCTCTGTGTGCCCTAATTTTTTTCATTCTTTCCAAATCTTCACGTAACTTGGAATCTAATGTAGAAGATGTTAACTAGAACAAATGATCATTTATGCATAAAATTATTTAGAAAATTATTATATAGTGTCTGGTGAAAAATGATATTGGTTGGAAAAATTAAAAAATAATATTCATTTGAGGTTATACCGAAGTTATCAAGTATGCTATCATTAGCAAATGGACATCATTCAAGCTTCTCCATGATTTAAATTTTGTTTAAATAATGGAAAAACTATTTTTTCAGACAAATGGTCAATTAAACAATCAAAATAAGCAATGAAAATAGTGTTACAAGTTGCATAAAGTAGTAGAAATTTATAAGAGTACTTGAATTGCTTTTCAGATTTCACATAATTAGTGACCAATTCACAAATCAAAATTATAAATTTCTTTCTGCTTGCATTATTAATGTTGCACAGGCTACCAGCTGCAACTTCATTAAAAGAAGGTACCGCCGTTTAACTGTGCCTTAAGATTATGGAGCAATACATAATATCAATAGAATTGTTAATTATTTTGCTAGTGTGAATCTCCCCAAAATAAAACTGATGATTTTTGGTTTTACTTATTTCTTTCATTGGTTTGAATGGCTTTCTATATTGGTATTATTATGTCAACATTCATTATTGTGTATAATAACTATGAGCTAGGTATCTATTCAAATAAAAATATTCAAAATGTTGTTTTGAAGGAGTATATTGTTTTCTTATTTGTATTTAAATTATCGCGTGATGGAATTCCATGGATTTAATTGTAAATTAATAAAGTTCATATGATTTCCTTAAATTACATAAATTATTTTGGTGATACTCATCTTATTTCAATGATAGAAATCACTAATTTTAAAAATATTCATACTGGCTAGAATTTAATATATTTGATTGAAGTTAGCAAAATCAACACATTAATTAAAATAAACCAGAGGACTATAAATTATAGAGAATGAATAGAAGATGAGATTTTAATGAGTAGAGGCATGTATGAATAATGGATGCAATGCATTGGATCTGTAGGCACAGAAACATACGTTTCTCTCTCCAGACATCCCGAAATCTCTTAAATCTTTTTTTTTTTTTATAATAGTGTCAAACTTTGGCCATAACACTATTATTGTTTGCATCCTTTAAACTATGTATCTGTGTGTGTGTACAAAATCCACTATTTGCAGTGACTCCACCAACGACATGAAGAGGTTTCGTAATTTTTCTATTGCCTTTACTAGTCTCTTGTAATTGTTATGAAGTTTGTAAATTTACTTCAACTTAACGACCTTGAAATATCATTTTACTTTCCTTGATAGCAGCTGCCTCTTTGGAATTAAATGGTAACACTACCATTCCCACACAGATGATACATACATCTATGTTTTCAGGACTCATAAGTTCATGGTGGGATAATATTTATCCCAAAAGTGACAAAATGCTTGCTGATTAAGTTGCTGGTCAATTACGCAATATCAATATAAAAATTTAAGTTAAATAAATTCAGTCCTTGGTCTTGGGCCACTTTTTTTATATTTGCGCTGTGCATTATTTGTCTCCTTAGATTTAGCCCCAGCACAAAAAGGTTTATTGTAAACTAAACATTTTTGCGCCATTGTATTTTAAATCTGTAACTCCTAAAGTTATCTGAAGTGATAGTTTTTTAGTCATACGTACATTTGACATAACGAATCAGCAATTTGCAACACAAAAACATTCGTATCAAAATGCATAGTGCACCACTAAACAGATGTTTAACAAATTCTGCAAAAGTCAATTGAACGAGCAGAGATGCTGATTCACCGATTTACTACTCTCACATGTGCACAAATATTTGGACGCAATGCTCCACTTACAAAATCATGTGGCTCTATACACAAGTACATAAATAAATCTTAAATTTTTGTGATGAGACCACAACTAGATATTTACTGTATTTAAAACCATACCATTAAAGCTACCTACTTGATAAAAAAATATGTTAACACATACTATTAGGGTAATTATTTACTTTAGCGTAAAACTCTCAAATCCAAAATTTGACCACCTCCCTATTTTTGAAAACCCTTAATAAGAATCTGGTCTCAGTGTTTAGCAGTCGGGCAGTTTTTGAGAAAATAAATTAGCCAAAATTTGTTGCAAGGTTTGATAGTTGTATACCAAAGTTAATAAGTACCACTTTTAGTTGTATGCTATGCCTTAGCAAATGTTGCCAGGCTCACGTTTCAGAACTAGACTTAAATATTACTTTACCAATGTATAATGTAAACGTAACTTCTTCTATATTTAACGCTTACCTGGTTATATTTACCATCAATTATGTCTTTTTGTCTATTAAGAAACCAATCGGGAATTTTATACTGTCGAGGATTAGACATAATTGTAATGATTTTTTCAACTTCTTCTTCAGAACATTCTCCAGCACGTTTGTCTAAATCTACGTCAGCTTTCTTTAATACAATGTTAGAATATCTTCTTCCAACACCTTTAATAGCAGTAAGTGCAAACATTACCTTTCTTTTTCCATCGATATTCGTACCTAAGATACGAAGAATATGTTGAAATTTTTCTGGTATTACAAGAGCCTGAAAAAAGTAAAATAGGTTATGTTATGAATTTACAAAATATTCTCTAATAATAAGCATATAAAGAAATAATATATATAAGAAATAACACAAATGTAGGAAAACCAGAACAGATTCCACAAGGATTGATAAGATTTCAAAAGATTAATTTTAGTACAACTAATTACACACCATTTTTAAATTTTAAGCTCAAAAGAACCACATTCCACAGAACACCCAGGCAAAAGAGAAGTGAAGAAGAGTTCGAATCACAGAACACGTAAAATAAGTTAGAATCAATGGTGCCAATACAACTGTGTTAATAATGACGACAGAACAACATTATTGCCAACATCAGAACTATCGGATTTGATGATTTTATAAGAAAGTTATTAAAAACAATAACCGGGTAGAGTTATTACTAAACTTTAATAACTGAGCATTACCATATTTGATACTTTTCTAGTAGTTTATATATTTCAAAATAATTTAGATTATTAAATTACTTTATTATTCTATTCATGTAGACGAAATTTGAAAATAAAATATAGGATTTTAAAACATATATTCAGAATCATCATCATTAGGTCATCAGTCCTAAGACTGGTTGGACGCTAACCTCCAGCTTCTCCTATCTTGTGCTAACCTACGCATTTCGCTAGTTGTGCTACAACCTACATCCCTTACTATTTGCGAGCAGTAGTCTAATCTAGGCCTACCTCTGCCTTTCTTCACTCCTATTTCTGCCTCCAAAATATCGCGGACTATTCATAATATCGCAGAAATATATTCAGAATATCGCAGAAAATTTTACAGGTTATCCAATGATTGTTGAATTGCAGTGGGATGATGAGCTGGCCAGGTTAGTTAAAAGTAAGACGAAGAAAGTCGGTAGAAATCCGACATTATCTGGCTCGACGCATATCGATAACATCAATGAGCCAGATATCTTGTCGAAGATTTTCCCCCCAATCAAAAATTTAATAATAAAAGTTCAATAATGAAAACTTACTATATTTGTTCACTGTTGTTATATTCACCGGTATGAAGTTGTCTTTATCATTTATAGTTCAAACTTACTTAGTTCCAAATTAGCATTTACATTAATGTATTTCATAAACAGCACACTCATTATCATACTTATTGCAAGGGAACTATTTAGTTTAAATTTTATCCTCATATTTGTTTCTGAATTTATAACTAGGGTGTAACAAAATTCAATCTAAATAAATACTTTTCATTTTGTTTTAGTTATCCCATCGTTATTCAACTTATGGAGGAATCGTTTGAATTGGCTCTTATTCAAATCTTTGGATAATATGATGATTCGTTACAAGTAGCTAGGTGGAAACGAGGAAATATTACTACTGTAGTTGTTAAAACAAATTTTTGTCAAACTGCTTTTCACTTAACATATTAACCATTCAACGAACATAATTTAAAAACTAAGAGACTGTTCCTATTATATACTAACTAATAAACCATGTTTGAAGTATCAGTTCTATAGCATAATAACTAAGGTATAGAATACACAGAATATTTAACATATTCTCATATTTCATAAACAAAATGCAACGTCTACATTTGTATCTGGACCGTAAAAAAGGAACGCACTATTTTTTCATGGTATAATGAGAACTTGTAGTTGATAATCTATGCTTGATATTTGTTGCTCCTCTGTGATTGAAAATGAGGTTATATGTTAATTAAATCTTACATCTGTCAAATCATTTGTTTTTGTTTAAATTTCGATTGTGTTAAATCTTCAAGTAACTTAGGCCATTATTATCATGAATGCAAGTAACAAATATATTCAGGTTGCTGGCAGCAGTGCTGGGATAACAAGTAGCGATAAAGTAGTACAAGATATTTTAAATACATTTACAGATCTTAGACATTACTCTAGAGAAATAGAAAATGAACTCAAAACTACAGAAAACCAATCTATTAAGGTGTACATGAAAGAAAGTGAAAATATAGCAAGTTTACATAATCAAATATCAGCCTGTGATCAAATCCTAGAGCGAATGGAAAATATGCTATTGGACTTTCAAAATGATCTAGGAAGTATCAGTTCTGAAATATTAACTTTACAACGTAAATCAATATCGATGAGTCAAGAGCTAACAAATCGTCAAGCTATTAGAGGTCAACTTAGTCAGTTCATAGATGATATTTCTGTTCCCGAAACCCTAATTGTAGGAATAATGGATTTATCTGTTACGGACAAAGAATTTTTAACACAATTGCAAATATTGAATCATAAAATTAGTTTCTTAAAGGAACAAAGTTTTAAAGATACAAAGTCTTGTCAAGATGTGAAAGATATTCTTGAAAAACTGCGCATTAAAGCAATGTCAAAAATAAGAGCATATTTGTTAGAACAAATATCAAAATTTCGAAAGCCAATGACAAACTATCAAATACCACAAAATAATTTGTTAAAACATAAAGGACATTATGAATTCTTGCTCTCAAATGAAAGAAATATAGCTGAAGAAGTAAGTAATGAATATATAGACACAATGAGTAAAATTTATTACTCATATTTTAAATCTTACGATAGTCGTGTAATGAAATTACAATATGAGGAAACTACCACTAAAGATGATTTAATGGGTATAGAGGATACAGCAACAAGGGGACTTTTCAACAAGTCTCTGAAACATAAAGCAACTGTATTTACCATTGGTAACAGAGGTGATGTCTTAGCTCAACAACTTGAAGCACCCATAATAGTTCCCCATGCTGAAACAAGGAATAGGGTATATCAGTTTACTTTTATTTAATAATGGTTGTGGTTTCAGAAAAAAATATTAGATGTTAAAAGGTGTTATATAATTACATCTTCAGACACAACTTAATATTATGGTAATTGTTTTGAAAAAAACATTTTTTGATCAAAAGCAATATATTTCAAAGATGTCAAAAAAGTATACTGTTGATTTACCAAATATTTTTAATTAGGCATATATCAATAAATCTAAATGTTGCTGGTATGATTTTTGGACCAAATGCACTACTATATTTTTGGTTTCTTGCAGAAGCAGTTTCAGAATCAGATAGATAGATAGGTTCATTATCACTAAGCCCCGGATTTGACTGCCGACATGATGTAAATAACCCAGGTGGACTTACTATGAAGAGCAGATTACATATAAAAATTATTCATATATTAGTTTACCTTTCATTGCATGGTTGTTTAGGAACAAATGAGGATTTCTAATTGCATTCCTAAACATGTGTAATTAGGTCCGGGGGCATTGCAAGTCATCACGTCCCCATATTGTCAAAACGATCTGGACAACACAGTTCTTCAAGAGAACATTACCACACACCTAATACTATTTATGCGTATGATCACATGAGTATGTTATTAGTAGCTGCTATAAATATTCAGAAGTCAACGAGTGATGTCTGTCAGTAAATATCCATTTATAATGCAAAAATGACTGTTCTACATCAACGGAGCATACCGGAAATAGGAATAATGTTGTAGAGCCTTCATATTGATTTCTGAATTAGAGACATGAACTTCTTTCTTCTGTAAAATATCTGCTATAACTGTTATAGTAAAAAACCCCGGGTCGTTATCCAAAACTGCAGTAAATTTTTTCGTTATAGCCTTCGCAGTATCCCTGTTCAACTTAAAAATATACTGCCGAAGGTCCCAAACAATGTTTATAGCATCTACTATTGAAAATTCATCTGTCTGTGGTTTTTTTTCCAACTTTTCAATGGCTTTTGGTATGTGCGACAAATTACCATGTATATGCCAAATCTTGTTAAATAGCTGCATCTGCTAAAGTCTGTTCCGCATTTGTAATAGCAATAGCATCCTTTGGATCCAACTGTTGAAATACTCTGGTGATATTCTCAAAACTGCAGTAATAATATGAAGCTGCCTCGGTCCACGTTCCCCACCGGGTTATTACAGGCGCTGAAGATAACTTTGTGTGGGGAAGCATTTCTGTGAATGATGCCACTCTTTGCGGGGCTTTTAAAAGCAATTGTTTGACATTCGCGATCATCAGGCGATCGACATTCGGATAACGGCCACGGATTGGCTCTGCTACGTGATGAAGACCATGCATTGGACACGTTACATGTAACATCGTAATTATACGTTCCGTTCAAAAGTCGACGAGCCGCTTTCATGTATGGCGCAGCATCCGTAAGAAAGAGTAAAGCCATGTTTTTGTTTGCCCCATACTTCTTTTAACGTCTTGTCAACTAATTTTGCAATGGTTTCAGCATTCGTCTTTGTCAGTATTGTTGATGCTATCACACGTGATTGCGTTGCCGATATATCGCTCATTTCTCCTATAACTACATTCACCACTTGCAACCCGCAGACATTTGTGGTTTCATCGACAGAAACCTATAAATATTTATCTTCAACTTCTGCATAAATCGTAGATTTGACAGAGGCAATAGCTTGCGGTAGATCATTTTTTCGAATCGTCGATTCTATGGGCAAGTTTACTTTGCCAAATTCCCCATTTAAACATGCCTCTATGAAGTCTTTAAGACTAGGATTGTCTCGTTGAGTCTACGGGATGTTATACTCAATCATGAATTTAACCAATTCGCTATAAAACGTCGTATGTCTTTCACAAGCACTGCTCTGTCCAATAACCGCGGTTCTATGGTTTTCGGAACACCAATGTTTAACAACATCCGATTTGCGAGTGTACGTAATTCACTACGTCTTAATACCGACACTGGAAATTCCTTTATCCAACGATGTATTGTGGCAAGGGATGGGTTTGGTCGAGGTATTTTAAAATACTTATTATTAAATTGTCATGCACTGTAACTATTTGTCTGTAATACCGTACGCAAATAAAAATACTACGATAGTCCCGAGTTGTGCAAACACACCGCGCTCAAATATCGTCCATTGATTGGACGGAATCGCGCCATCGATCATCTCCGCAGACCGCAGATATTTCTTTTGCTCCGCCCTCGCATACCTTTACTATTAGCACATAGCGCAATGCACCTCCGACAATACTTTCAATATTTCTAGTGAAACAATTAGAGCAGAAGGTAGCAGGCGATCAATAAATAAATTTTATTTAATATAAAATTGTTGGTTAATCTACTAATTTATACAAGCAGTTAATTTACATTACAAAAAAAGAATGAGCCGGAGTGTGGCCAAGCTACTGACATGAAATATTTTATTGTATGATTTATTATAAGATTGTTATATTTCTTTACGGTGTTTGTATTTCTAATATATATTTCAGAACACATATAACTAAGTCCGACTTTGAAATATCCGCAGTCGAATCCGGGGTTTAATTACCAATTATTACTATTATTAGATATAGAGTTTATTGAACATATTTAATATTATTAAGAAACCATATAATTTACAATACTGCTTACATTATTTTTAATAAATAGATATAAATTATACATTTAAAATATCTTATACCTTTAACCAGATAATCTTAAAGATGAATGTGGGTGAAAGATGTTGGTTATTGGTTGGGTAAACTATTGTGATCACAGTTCCTTAATATAGGGAATTTTTCTAATAATTAATATATTCATATTTTATGCAATAAATGTCTAAAATCATACTTATTTATGTTTAAATGGATTCTAAGATATAATTATATAGTTGAACAAGAAAGTAAGACTGATGTTTCATATATTATCTTTATATGATTATTACAATTTATTTTAAAACGATCAAGAGCACATTCTATATATCAGAACTGCTTTTTGGGTTCGAGTCAATAGATTGGTCATAGTTCCTTCCTGATTTTTAATATTGTCAATACATATGTATAACAGAATCTGAACTTGGTGTCTGCTACATGAACAAATTTTTAAAAAATGGGCCACTGAATATGAAAAATTAAATAATTTAGGATACCATTTCAAATTTACATTGTATGCGGAAATTAAGCTGAAAACGCATTTGTAGAAAAAAAAAAAGTTTATTATTACAAAATAAAAATGTTAATATGTCATAAGACCACAGTAATTAAATTCTATTATGACAAAACCTAAGAAAAATTAATATTTAACTATATTTCAAGGCAAAAATAATTGTAATATTTAGTAATAAAAATTATAATTAAAACAAGTTTGAATGGCATGTAGAACTTTTTGAAACTGTCTATTAATTTTTGTGTGGTATTTTGATAATTTCATTCATGATTGTTGTTATGAAGGCTGGTTTTAAAGTTTGTGTATTAAGCAGTAGGTTATGGTCTAAGTAGTCCCACAAATCTTCATTTGGGTTCCAGTTGGTGCCTTATGGGTGCTAGGGAAGTAATTCGATGCCATTATTTATAAAATGTCGCGTTTTTGAGGTGTGCTTGGGAGTGTTATCTTGCTGGAAGACGAACGTTCTCTGGGACCTAGTTTATCTACTGACTGGTAAAGATCATCTAGTATATTAATGTATTCTTAGCCAGTCAACTTTACCATAAACCATTTATAATGATCTAATTACCGATTCTCTCTCTTCCTAGGACTCATAGGACTAGTACGTGCTAGAAGTCCTAAAACAGCTCCATAAAAAAATTGATCCATCGCCATGTTTGATGGTAGTGGGAACCACTGACGGTTTAAATGTATGGCTTATCTTTTCTCCATACACCATTTTATGCTTATGTCGTCTTAACAGTTCAAACTTACATTTGTTGTAAAGTGATTTCAAATTCTGTAGGTTTGTCATAATATACTGTCTGCAAACAAGTTGTTTACTCGCATTTAACTGGGAAATATACAGTCGCCTGCTTGCAATTCTTCCATGTAATGGACGGATTTGTGTGGACCACGGATTTGTGCGTATTTGTCATAAAATGCGTCTGCCTTGCTGATTTTTAGTGTTACATTTGCTGTCTTGCTTTGTAGGATTATCTGATCGTGGTATATTTTCCGCAATACCACATTGCTTTAAGCGTTGAAGTATTTTATTTATACCTCCTACAGATTTAAGTCTCATGCAATAGACGTTAATGTCTCAATTTTCAATAGACGACGATAAATTACAGTATATTCGGCCGGTGTTAATTTCTGCATTGTGTGTATCCGATCTTGTATAGTATCTTTTTGATGACAATAGACTGCAAGGGTCTAAAATTATATTCTTTGTTAACAGTGGAACGTTTAGGTTTAGGTAAATGTAATGATGCCTGTTAAAAAAATTACGAGTAAAAATGAGATATCCTGAATAAATAATGCAGTATATATCTATGCAGGTATCTAAAAGGTGGTCCAACCAAAACGCACGATGTTAATTGTAAATAAAACAAAAAGTTTTCAGAGAATTATCTTAATATTTTTTATTGTGATAGAAGGGTCTATGACAATTATGTGTGATACAAAATATCGGCCAAATGCTCGCCACGGCTTCGGTGGCATACCTCTATCCGATGGTCCATATTTTCAATGACTGAGACATAATTGAGATTCAATGTCGTTAATGCCGAATTATCTCATCCTTTAGCTCTTGAATTGTTCTTGGTTTATTGACGTACACTTTTTATTTTAAATATCCCCAAAGAAAGAAGTCCAACGGTGTCAAATCACATGATCGTGGCGGCCAATTAACATCGCCACGACGTGAGATAACACGGCCATTGAATTTCTCGCGCAAAAGTGCCATTGTTTCGTTGGCTGTGTGGCAAGTGGCACCATCCTGTTGGAACCACATATCGTCCAGGTCCATATCCTCAATTTTTGGCCACAAGAAGTCCGTTATCATCTCGCGATAGCGAACACCATTCACGGTAACTGCTTGGCCGACCTCATTTTCGAAGAAGGACGGCCCGATGACGCCGCCAGCCCATAAACCGCACCAAACAGTCACTCTTTGTGGATGCATCGGCTTTTCAACAATCACTCGTGGATTCTCATTTGCCCAAATGCGGCAATTCTGCTTGTTAACGAACGAATCCACTGAGGTGAAAGTGTGCCTCGTCGCTGAAGACGATTTTCTTTGTAAAGTCACCACTCAGTTCTGTGTGTTCAACCAACCATTCGGCGTATTGACGATGCTTGAAATGGTCAGTAGGCTTCAGCTCTTGAGTCAATTGAACCTTGTAAGCGTGTAAATTCAAATCTTCATTCAAAATTCGTATCAGTGATGTTCGTGAGATGTTCAATTGTTGGGCACGACGACGAGTCGAGGTTGACGGCTCTTCTGCTACACTATCGCGAACAACAGCAATGTTTTCCGCAGAACGAACTGGGCGAGCATGCACAGGTGTTTTCACATTTCCTACAGACCCGGTTTGCTGAAATTTGCGCACAATTCTCCCTATTGTGGCCACATTTGGTCGATTATGCTGACCAAAAAAAGTGCACGAAATGCATTTTGATTTGAACGCCCATTTTCGTAAAAGGCTTCAACAATCTTAACGCGCTGCTCAATTGTGTACCTCTCCATGGTTGTATTTGTCAAACACTGAAACAAAGAAATGTCAAATTAAGTTGAGCAAAAAACTTGACGTTAAGGTGTGACTCACAATTAACATCGTGCATTATGGTTGGACCACCCTATATAAAAATCTAGATGTGATTGCATACATAATTGACATGCTTTTATTTAATCTTATGACACAGAGGAGTAGTAATAAACTCACCAGTTCATTTAAGGTCACTTCTAAATGCAACTGATTTTACGCTAGTGTGTATGGTCTGGAAATTTTATCAACAATTGAATTGAACGATGCCAATCAAGAAGTAATGTAAGACCGGCCGTAGACTGCAGACTTTTTATCGTCTGACAGATCAGTTGATTGCTTGTTAGTATGGTAACTTTATGGAGTGCGCACACCCAAGCGATTCAAGTCGGCCGATAGACCGACCGAAAAGCAGTTGGACAGGCTCCCCCATTCCCATTCAATTCATTCATAGTTTGCCTGGTGTGTGCGGATGCAATGCAACCCAACTAGATTAAACTATCCGCCGATAGATTAGTCTGTAGTGTGCGGTGAGCCTAATGAAACACTTTCGATACTTTATCCTGAAATGTCGGCAATAATGAATAAATGATTGGACCAAGAAGACTAGATAACAGGAGCATAACTCGAGTGGTGGGGGTAGCACGAAAAGCGTCCGCACTGTGATCACGTGGTGTGCTTCATCATGGCGGCCATTGCCTAGAATCGAGCGAGGTTATTTGAGGTTATTTTTGGTTGCTGTGTTTTGAGCGTTTTCAGTTTTTCTGTTGAATATGTCAAAAGCGTCGAGATACTGCTGCGTTGAGAATTGTTCCTGCAAAAGCCCTGATCGTGGCTCAATTGAACCCGACATTTTGATAGTGTGAGAGAGAAACCGCGATAGACGAGGATAAACGGCATGCGCAGATCCCGCGCGCTTCTACGCGAGCCTGCCATCGTGCCACCCACACCACTGATTTTTCGGGGAGTTATGTCTCCCTACTCTCTAGTCTGCTTGGATTGGACTTACATACTACGCTTTTGATTTCAAAATGGTCATGTTCTCTGTTGACCAAAAGCATAATTAATTCACAAATTAATTCAGTATCATTACTACACTCAATCAATACTTGGTACACAAAATAAACATTATTTTTTATAGTTATTATTTAAATCATTCTATTTACAATAAGATGTGCTAAGTATTAAATATCAGTAAATGTATAGTTATATACCATCAATCATGTCTTATTTTAGTATCCGTTTGAGGCATTATTTAGGAGTATCCAGTATGCATTAGTTGACAATGCATGTCGAGAATATCTTTTTGTAAGTGAGTACTTCATGGTGAAAGGACAGCCAGCTTTGGATTTGTTTAATAAGATTATGGGAAAAACTTTGCATTTGCTACAGGTAAGTTCCACAAAGAAGTGATAATAAATCAGGGCTAATAATATTAAAAACTTTATAGGGCTAATGTTATCACAGGTCAATAGCAAAATTTAAAAAACATTACAAAGCTTATTATTGCATACTCTGAAAAAGTAAACCTCTAAACTGAAAAAATTAAATAATCATCAGTTTAATCATATTCTTTTTTAATATTGAAAGTATGTAATTGGACCAAGCTTCTTAGTTGACCATATTTGACTGGTAATTACTAAGCACTAAAGACAAAACAACGAAAATATTATTGTAATGTGATTTATTTATTATTAATCTTATGATTTTTCGTGTGACTGTTTATGCATCTTCCAAAAACACATTTACAGGATCTTTCAATAGGGACGCTCGAAATTTGTCGTGAATAGTTCAGTAGTGTATGGCAAATCACCATAGAAGGTCATAGCGTTCAACAAAGTGTGCAAATCATCAAATTCTATGTTCAAAATTAATGCTCCGTTTGATAAAAGTTCCGCGCATTACGTGATTTTTATCCTCGCCACAACCGTCCTGCCAAGTCGTCTATTCGACGTTTGGTGACCAAATTCGAGCCGACCCGTTTGATAAATAATCAGTCAACACCTGTACATCACTGAAACGGAAAGTCTGCTGAAAACATAGCTGCTGTACGTGAGAGTACGGGAAAACTCGAGGCAGTCAATTTCTCGTTGTTCACAAGAACTTGACTTTTCTGCGACTTCAACTTGGCGAATTTTGTTTCTTGTTTTGGGTCTGCACCCGTATAAAATCTAACTGACCCAGGAACTTAAGGTGAACGACCATAGACAACGCCGCGTGTTTGCTGATTGGGCTCTGGAGCAGTTGAAAGTTGACCCAAATTTCCTAAAAAAAATCATCTTTAGCGACGGGGCCAATTTTTGGATGAATGGATATATGAACAAGCAAAATTATCGGATTTACAATACCAATTCACAGAAGATACACTAGCACTAAATCCATCGCGAGAAAGTCACTGTTTGGTGCAGATTTTGGTCTGGCGGAATCATCGGTCCGTATTTCTTCCAAAACGACACTGGCACTGCCATAACCATCAAGGGCGACCGCTACAGATTGATGATAAACAACTTCTTGTGGGCTAAACTGAATGATATGGATACCGACAATATGTGATTCTAACAGGACGGAGCTACGTGGTATACAGCGCATGCCACGATGGACATTGTGCACGAACGATTTCAGGGCATGGTTTTCTCGCGCAGCGGCGCACTGAACTGGCCACCGAGACTATGCGATTTAACGCCTTTAGAATTCTTCCTTTGGGGTTATCGTAAATCGCAAGTCTATCGCAAATAATTGATGCCCTCAAAGTCAACATAAGTCAACACCATCCAGCAAATTCAGCCAAATTTATGCGACAAAGTCATCGAAAATTGGACCTCCCGAATACGTGCCACCAAGAAAAGCCGCGGCGGACATTTGAATGACCTTATATTCCATACTTAATGCCATAAAATCTTCTTTTAAATAAAAGAAAAAAAATTAGTGAATATGTCGCAAACAACTTATTTTATTTACGTTTAAAAATTGAGCGTCCTCCTTTAGTTCGAAGGTACATAGTCATTGTAAATTGGGCGTTAAAATTTGTAATTCCAATAATTTTTAATAAGTAGTGTTCATTTGTAATGGAAATTTTAGTTTTCTAAACTTTACTAACACGTAAATTTCAGTGACATTTTGGCGTGAGCTTATAGAATATCGAAAGCCGGAAGATTAGGTTAGTTTTTATAGGTTTATCTTTTATAATATAATAACTAATGTCTTTCTTAACATACTTTTTCTATATTAGTTTTATTTTTTTTATAAAGAAAATTAATTTTTGCCCACTTTAATTTTATCTGGATTGTAAAGTATAGTACTGTACTTGAGCAGTATTATACTTGTATATAAGTTAGTTTGACCTTACACTAAAGGGATTCAGCAAAAAAAAAAACTTGATATGCAGTCTCTCATTTCATCAATGTTATATCCCATCATTAGTTGGCTCATAAGTTGTACATTTTAGTTTCAATGATCTTGCAATATCAAATGTACTTTAATATATAGGAATCAAGCAAATTCATTAATGTATTAACAATATTGTCGATATTATCGGCTTTGATTAGTCATGATTAGACATCTTGTTTAAGATAATAAATGTAGTAAATCTCTGATCATATCTTCAAGATCATCTCTCCGCTATTGGGAATCACGATGAAATAAAAATTGATTGATACAAGTCAGAAACAGAATTATTTAAATACACTATAAAAACTATATACAAAAGTCAAAACAGGCCACTAATGGGCCTATTGGTCGAACATAATAATATTAAATAAAGTTGGAAATACTGTTTCTCCTCCCTGATTCCTCTTTAATCAAGCAATAATTTTAGACATCTGGAGACAGTACAGATACAGTAACTTCAGCGAAATATAATAACGTTAAAACAGCAGAAAGAGATTTGGAGATAATATTGTGACAGTTATTATTTCCAGATCTGTTATCTGTAATAGAATTAGATGCATTAAGATGGTTAATTTATCAAATTGGAAAACGAAACCTTTGCACTTTTAATATTAGAGTATTAAACAACATTAATTACATTAACCTTAATATATTTTGCAAGGGAAGGATTGTTCACAGAAAAGATATTAGATGAACATATAAGTAGTACTCTTGAATGAGTATATTCATCAATCAGGTAAATCAAATGAATTAGCTTTAAACAATGTATTTGAAGAAATAACTAAGGGAAACATATATATGTGAACTTCACAATAGGTCAATAAGTTTTCATAAGAAAGAGAATGCTTAATAATTTAAAAACATTTTCAAGACTGAGTGAGAGATTTCACTGGAATCCAATAAATAGGT
This sequence comes from Rosalia funebris, assembly GCA_037954035.1. NCBI lineage: Eukaryota > Metazoa > Arthropoda > Insecta > Coleoptera > Cerambycidae > Rosalia > Rosalia funebris. The sequence continues at coordinate 39,090,715 of JAZFAV010000022.1, read as the reverse complement.
AATTCACAAAGTAAAGCTATCCCGATGGCCATGTAAAAAAATATGCAAATCTATGTCATGGTCATGGCTAACACGTGGATCGTTTATAACTAAGGGATTATAATAAAGTATGACATTTAAATTCTATATCATACATGATATAGAATGATGAGATGAGTATAGTTGGATAGGTATTGTACGAAGGCCATTCATATACAGGGTGAGTCGGGAGGAACGACCAAACTCCAGGAGTGCATTGTACGCGTGAAAATAATGTAAAAGAACTCAAATGTTGTTATACGATTTTTATTTGTTTTCAAGTTATAGCGTAATTAAAAATAAACAAAATTTCATACATTAACGTTTTGGTAATTATAGTGTTATAAATGTTCAAAAATACTGCCATTCACCTCTAAACATTTTTTGCTTCTTCTACGAAGGGCGCCTGTAGTTCTACTGGTTGAGTCATGTCTTTGTTTAAGATCGGCTGCAGCATTTCTAATACGTTGAATTAGTGAATCCCGAATGTCCACTTTTACTTTATACACTTCAATCTTTGAGCCAGCTCCATAAACAATAATCTAGTGCTGTAAGGTCTAGAGATAGAGAGCCAACTAATAGGACAATCGCGATCAATTCAACGCCTTGGAAACCTTTCGTCCAAATGTTCCTTGACCTGACAAGCGAAATGTGCAGGAGCTTCATCATGCTGGTAGTACATTTGCATTCTAATGTTCAAACGAACATCCTCTAGTAGTCCGTGTAATTCATTTTGTAAAAAAATTAAGTAGTTGTCTCCTGTGAAGCGATTCTCCAAAATAAATAGGCCATTTAAATAACCATCGACCATACAACACCACACGTTTACCGAAAATGTATGTTGAAAGTTACTTTCGATTGTTGCGTGGGGATTTTGATATGACCATACTTGACAGTTGTGAGTATTATTAATCCCGTCACTGGTAAATGTTGCTTGTAGGTGCTGTACTCTCTGTACATGGTATGGATGCAAGCCTTGTTGCTGGAGTGTGTTTATTACTCTTGTTTGTAGAATGTCCAATTGAATACTAATTCTTCGTGAGCTGATAAATACATTTTTATTAGGATGTCTGTGATGTGGAAACCGTTGACGATATTCTTCAACAGCAGCTCTAGCATTCTCATTACAAAACTAAAAACAAACACCATATTTGCATATTCTAAATTTGAATACGTGTGTGGCATTTTGTAATACATATACTAGATAGACATTTTTAATTACGCTATAACTTGAAAACAAATAAAAATCGGACAACAACAGTTGAACTTTTTTTACATTATTTTCACGGGTACAATACACTCCTGGAGTTTGGTCCGTTCCTCTCGACTCACCCTGTATAAACGAGCCTTTTACTTCTGAGGATATAGAAAGCGTATCGGAGGTAAGCGGAGCGTCGAGAAGGATAGGGGGGATCCTCTTTTTAGATGATTCAAGGTCAAGCCGACCGCCCGATCGGTTTGTTTCGTTGTCCTCACAATGAGCGAAAGAGAGGTTCATCCTTCGGTTGGGTAACGCATCATAATAAAGTTTTTAAGGAACGAAAGCGTTAAACCAGCCAAAATTCGGGACCGAGTGCATGCACAGTTTAGGGAGAATGCACTTTCATGGCCGCGAGTGAAAGCCTGGTTTGCCGAGTGCAAAGAAGAGCGTGAAAAAGTAGAAAATGTAAGTCATCGAAGACGCCCGCGCTCCAGCATTACGCGTGGCAATACTGCAGTTGTTCGCGAGCTCATTGAAAGAGATCCTCACTTCACTGTAGCAGAAATCAGTAAGGAAACGGGAATCAGTGTTGGAAGTGTACCTTGAATTCCGAGAAATCTCGGCGAGGTGGGTTCCTCGTCTGCTTACCGAAGAAAACAAAAATGCAAGAGTTGAAGTTTGTCTGATGCTTCTTGCTCGGTTTTAAAATGAATGCCAGGCTTTTTTGCAACGTATTGTGACGTGAGATAAAACTTGGGTTCACCACTACACTCCCGAGTCGAAAAGGGCCAGTATGGAGTGGAGAAAAAAGGGGGAGCCAGGACCATCAAAAGCCAAAACCCGCTTGTTAGCCGGGAAGGTGATGTCAACGGGTTTTTGGGACTCTCAAGGAGTTTTACTCGTCGATTCTCTTCACGATAGTCGCACAATAGACGCTGCCTACTACTGTGACCTTTTTGACCAGGTTCGAGCTGCATATCGGCCAGAAAGGCGCCGTCAGGCTATCCGAGATGTCCTGCTCCTGCATGACAATGCAAGACCCCACCCTGCAGCCTTAACAACCTAAAAATTGGCTCAAATACATTGGACTACACTTGACACCCTCCCTACAGCCCTGACCTTTCACCATGTGATTTCCATATGTTTGGGCCTCTCAAGGAAGCACTTGGAGGAGAGCATTTTGCGAACGATTAACAGGTTGAACAGTTTGTGCGCAGTTGGTTAAATACCCGCCCGAAGTCATTCTTAAAAAACATTAATGAAAAATGCATTAATAAAGAGGGGAACTATGTAGAAAAATAATTATAAAGTGTGTTTTCTTCCTAAAATACAAAATAATTTTTGCAAAAAGCTCGTTTATATTTGAATGACCCTCGTATATTGAGAGAGGTAGTCTAAGTGGACAATAGACAAACTGTAACACGTGGATTTTAATATATCATAAGTATCAGTTATATGAATTTGCGGCACATACAAAATAACGTCACAAGAATTTCCACATGTTATCTCCACGATGACTAAAAACACCACTCAAACAACACACAAAAACTCCACGAAAACTAAATCGTCAAGCACCTATTTTTTTTTGCAAAAACATGTAAATTGTATACGTACAAAGGATCATACATTGAATTTCTAATTGCCCTGTATATTGGTCACTGTGGACTAAACTATTGCCTACAAAGCTTAGGCTTAGAAGAATATACCGAATGCCATCTGTGTCTGGAGGGTGATAAAACTACAGAGCGTGTTTTGTAATGTATCTGTTTTGGTATGCCTGGTATGAAAAAGTTTGGTTTTCATTATATAACAGAAATCAACCTTTGTTATAAACTGTGACTAATTTAGGCCAACTCGATAAGATAATTATTTTTATAATTTCAATAAAAGAAAAAACCTGATTATTAGTAAACTACAATATACTAAAGTTGCAATTAAGGGTTTGATCATTGAAACTAGCCTATTTCAATGCAATTTTACTACAACCTGGAGATAAAAAGGTGGATGTACATATATGCACTGAAATATGCACACCAACCAGTATCTAGTTAAGAAACAGGAAATTATGTTAGTCAAACACATATGCACTGAGATATATAGATATAAAGATATATTTCTTAAGGATGCATTTCCTTTCCTGATTTTTCCTTTCTTCCCCAAAATATACAAATTTATCTACATATTGCGTATGTAGAACGGCTTTGTAATAAACAGACTTGCAATTGTAACATGTGCAGACATGTTGCAATTGCAAGGCATTATTATATTTCATGCTGGATATTGCTTTCCAGTAAATATGACAATTTCTCATGGTAAAATACAGATTGGGAATAATATGCAAGTATCCAAGGTACGATGAATAGGGGGGATCAGGGGGATCATTTATGACCACACATTTAAGAAACAGTGAAGTTGGAAATTTATTTTCATTTCGTCTGTTATAAATTGCAACCTGAGTGTCACAAATGGTTTATTTGTGAATTTCATGCTATTGATAATTTTATTGAGAGCAATAAATAAATTTCATACATAGAAAACAGAAATACAACATTAAATGTATTGATGTTGGATTTAAAAACAAATTTTACATTCAAATATTAAAAACTTTTAAAATAATTTACTGTTGAAGAAAAAGGAGACTATAAAATAACATAGATATTTCATTTGCGAAAATTATCTAATTAGTCAGTTTGAGTCTGAAGTGCAGTATATTTATTTATAGTACATGCATATATTTAGCAATCAACCCAATAAACTTACATGCCAAATGTAAAAAAACCCAATAAATTACATGCCAAATGATTCTTTTCAAACAGTATGCACCTGCCTCCAAACCTACACAAGTGATTCCTGCAAATTTATGACTGACTAATAACATTGCAGATTTCAAAAATTCAAGGCTGAAATCTGCAATGTCACGCGCTGAAAATTTTGGATATGAATATATGTATGTACTTTAAGTAGTTATTTCTGTTGGATTTTGAATGGACAAATCAAATATTTAGAATAGTAAAAATAACAATACAAACATGAACATCTTGACTTGCTAAAATCAGTTGTCAAATAAGTAAATTATTTTAATCGACTTCATGAGTTTTTTTTTGTTTGTCTTAAAATTAACTAATATATAAACACTTGGATGGACGTAAGTATGTTATAAAAACATCAATACTGTTGTTGGCGGCATGTATGCAGTGTATATAGTGTTGAAATTACTATGTCAAAGATCGCATTCGATCTTTCCGAGAAAAATTATACGATAAATTACTTTATAATTACAGTTGTAGTAATTCATATATCAATCATGTAATTCATTTAGGATTCAAAAATTTTCTCTGCATTTAGTAAATTTACTGTATATGAACGAGGAATTGACATTTGATTAAATTAATTAGTGTCGTGTATTCATCAAAACTTCGCAGTAAGCAATCTTAGGCCCAGTTTCCACAGAGGATACATCGGGCGGGAACGGGGCGAAGACGTGGCATGGGCGAATGTCGCTTCCGCGCCTTTCCTATATAAAAAAATGGTTGGATGTATACAGAGAAGACGGGGCGCCCGCCTACGCCCCGTCTTCTCTATATACATCGAACCATTTGTTTACATTGGAAAGGCGTGGAAGCGACATTCGCCCGTGCCACTTGCCCGCCCCGTCCCCACTTGACGTCGCCTGTGTGGAAATTGGGCCTAAAATTCACAAGAATTTCACATTGCCATTAATTGTGTGATTAATGGCAATGTGAAATTCTAATAAAAACTATAATAATTAAATCATAAAAGATAAAGGAATACATAAAAATACCACCTACATAGTGAATAATTAATAAATAATGATTACATATACATAAGGTTTATTATACTGTTTTCAACTAGTCAAATATGATCATGTGATAATTTGTTGCAAATTATAATGTTTATTTTATTTTTAGAGAAATGTGGACACTTATGTATCAACCTGTTATGATTCGATTGCAATATTTTTGAGTTTTCATTTGGTGCAGAGGTATAAAATTATGTGTCATAAAAGGTGTGTACCAGCATTAGACGAGTACTGGGATAATTTGGAAAAACTACTACTTCCTAGGTTTGAATATATTGTACAGCTAAATATCAGCAGTATCAGAGAATGTGATGTTACTAAATTTAATCTGGAGTTAGGTCCTCATTATGTAAGTGCAAGTAGGCTTTATTAAATATTGTAATGTAAACATTAAAATACAAATTCAGTATCTAATTCTTTATGTAAAAGAAAATAGTTGAATAGTTTTCTAACAGCTGTTAAAAAAGTCTTCTAAATATATTTCCTGAGAAGGGCATCTCCCCCCCTGGAAAGGTTCCTGGAACCTTCACTGCAACAAAAATAGGAGACCAGTTTTTGGTGTTCAAAAACTGATCTGTTTTTTTTTCTAAATAGATTTGTAAATATAAAAAACATATGTCATATTTTTCTGCACTGTTTATGTTGCCAAAACATGACATCAAAAAAACAAATACATGTTTTATTCTGAATAATGTATGAACAAATCATTTAGTAATAATGTCTATTAATATTTAGTGTGAATTACAGTTTCATCACTCATAATGAATTGATGAATACAATTATTATATTCTGCAGAAAATTGTTGAAGAGCTATACTGTAGATGTTTAAATAATTATCTTCTGGACATTGGGTGTTATTTTTAAATCTTTTACTGAATGAATGTTGATTCAGTAATTGAACATGTAGGTGAAAGTTTTACGCAGAAACCAATCTATTTGCCAGATAGTGTGTATGGTGATTATATTATATGTACATAAGTAAATCATTATAGAGTATGTTTATATTGAAATATAGAGTATTTATTTCATTTACATGTTTCACTTACATGGTTAGTTTGAACAAATAGTTAACTTTAAACATTTTTATTTGTGTATTAGACTGCAAGGAAAAATACTATCACAATTATTTTTGTTTTATTTTTAGATTGCTAGACGGTATGCTGAATTTAGTGCAGCTCTTGTAAGCATAAGTGAAAATTTTCCTAACGAATTAGTCAATAAACTTTTAGCAGAACTTCAAGAAGAGGTTGAGATGTTCATATTCCGAATGGCTGGTGCCTTTACAGAACGTAAAGACCAACTTATTTTTCTTATTAATAACTATGACATGATTTTAAGTATTATTATGGAAAGAACAAGAGATAATTCGAAAGAAGCTGAAACATTTAAATCAAGATTAGCTGCCAAAAGTGGAGAATATGCTGAACAGATACTCTTTCCACATTTCGGAGAAATGATACAATATGTTAAAGAATGTGAATATTACTTTGAACATGCCAAAATAAAGGAGCTCAAAGAAATGGAACCGAAATCAATTGACATTGTACATAACTTTTCAACTAATTGGAAAAAGTCTCTAGAGGATTTAAATAGAGAAGTACTTTTGTCGTTTCCAAACCTGGTGACTGGTTCTAGTCTACTTCAGTTAGCCTTGACTCAATTGGTGCAATATTATCATAGGTTTCACAAACTTTTAAACCCTCCTATTAGATCACAACTTGTTAATATACACCTTATTATGGTAGAAATGAAAAAATACAAAACCTCTTTTTAGTAGGCAATGTAAACATTTAATTACTTATTAAATATTGAGTTGAGTACTTAGTTTAGATCTATTTTTATATCATATAAAATATTTTGTAATTACATTTTTCACTACCATTATGATCCTGGAGCACTCTGTAAATGTAAATGCCTTTTGTGTTTGTTAAATTAGTCAATTACTGTGATGAATGATTATTTATCATATTTGTGTTAAAATAAGTAAATAATTTAAAATATATCTATGAAAATCAATATTATTCCTAAATATCTTAATTTTAAGTTTTACAAAATAACTACATTAAATTTCTTCCCAAATCATATTTAGAAGTCTGGTGGATTTTTATATACATTCACATACATAGTGCCGTATTGGTTGCAGTAAAAGTAATAAAGAATGATTCTAGTAAATATTCTAGTTTTGCCAAATAATATATGTAACGTTATGTTTTTTCTTTACTGTTTAATTAATGAAAAATGAAACATTTATTAGTGTTTAAAAAAAATCAGAATGTCATAACAATAAAAATCGTGAACATGATTTTTATATTTTGTATATAATTTTTTTACAATGTTTTAACCAGAAAACATTGTAAATTCTATGTTGTATTATATTGTACACTTTATTTTATATAATATATACATTGTTTTGCATATCTAAACAAGAGTCTAATTATCTAAAATACAACACTAATATTATTAATGTATCATATATAACATTAAAATCTGATACTGACCATATATTGGACACACATTATAAACTGAGGAGAGTTTTAATAAATTAATGCGAATAGTGGGAAATAGAAGAGTTAATATGAGCAAGTTTGAATACCTGGAATTTTGAAGCATATAGCATTAAAGATATGTTTATATATATTCATATACCTAATAGTTAAAAATTTATCGAAAAATAATGCTGGGTGGTAGTCTACGACTATACACGAAGTTAGTCAAATCAAATTTTGATAATTCAGACTGAAATCTCAATAAGTCAAGTTTCTTACTACGTTTTCCATACTTTTTTACATTCAGTAACAGTTTTAGTCCCATATTTACCATAATAATAATAATAGTAATATTTATTTCAAATTGCTATATTATACAAAGTACATATAATGGGCTGAAATACATTTGATGCACCTATATATAAACCTTATATTATGCACCTTATATAAAAATTAAAAATTGTATACAAAAATTCTTCTACTGAGTGCTATTCTAATTACAACAAAAATTTATAGACTATACTTTAAAAGTATTTTCATGCTTTATATGTTTGTTAGACCTACTGACTTATAAAATTGCAAACTAACATAACATGGCCCTTTTTCAGTCATTCTTAACTTATGTCTAAGATATAATGATATTCTAGTATGATCATGGTTTGATAAATATTCAAAAAACTTATTTTTGTGCTTAAAACTAAAAAGAAAACATTCATAGACATACATATGTAGCTGTTATTGTTAAAAATCTGTACTTAAATTCACCTCATCATGATTTTCTAAAAGAAATATCATGCACAATATGCAAAGCTTGTTTTTAAATTCACTTTGAGTCATTCTTCCCCATAAAATAATTGAAAATGGTAACATCAAAATAAAATAAATAAACTGTCTTTAACACATTTCGATCTACATATGTTTTTTCATTATTTTCAAGTTATTTTCAAGTTGTTTTGTTTAATTTTTTGGTCGTTCCTCAATATGTTTTCACAATTTAAGTTGTTTAACTAAAATATAGTTGACTGGGTTTAAGAAGTATATATTCCATTTACATAAATATTGTCTTAAATATAATAAAGTTTGTATTTTCTCTGTATTTAATATTAAATCATTTTGAAGCGATCAATTTTCCATCAATTTTAGTCAGAATTTTGTTGTATTTTGAGATTGTGTAATGAGTTTGACTTTAATAAAATACTATTATTGTCAGCATAGTTTAACAAAGAAGTCAAACTGGAAAATTTTGATACTATGTTATATACATCTATTAGATAGATGTTAAACAGTAAAGGATTTAAAATACTTCCTTGAAAAATACCTTTCTCAAATGGGTTTTATCTGGTTTAAAATATTTTCAATTTAACATTTTTGCGAATTGATTTCTACCTGATATTTTTGTAACTTTTTTACTGATATATCATGATTTACATTGTCATATGCTTTGGACATATATATATATATATATATATATATATATATATATATATATATATATATATATATATATATATATATATATATATATATATATGTGAAAAATAATGATTTAATTTACTTCATAAAAGTCATAGCCTAATATATAGATATATTCCTATAGCACTAGCATATCGTTTGGTCATTATCCATCAGTTTTTGAGAGGCCTTGTTGCGATTTGCTACAATCTTCATTAGAGTTTATAGATGCAAAGTACATTACAACGAAGATCCTCACAAATATTTGCAATACTGTGCTGTGATACTCCTGATGTTACCAAAATGTTAACCAATGTAAAACCGTGATAATGGAGTCATAAACTTCTTTTAACTCATTAAGTTAAAAGAAGTTCATGATTGAGTTATTGAAAGGTTTTGATATGACCATGTAAAATTGAACCATATTCATTTAAGTTAATAAAAATTGAAAATAACTGGCAAGTATATTGACTACTGTGTGAATCATTCATTAAGCTATTGGTAAATGCTATAGGTTATTAGCTCAGAAATTGAAGAATTATTTTTTTATATTGTCATTGGATTTTAATATTGTTATGTATTACAGAATACAAGAAAATAATGAGTGAGTACATAAATAATGATACGTTAAAACGAATATTTAAAGAACTAATATAGTCTAAATATATTATATTTTAAGAAGTTTCTTAAAAAAAAAAAACAACCATGAAATTTTATATAGACTAATTAGAATGTGTTAGACTAATTAGAAAAACTAGTGTAGCTGAACTTTTAAAGAAGGTTGTGTAAGTGCACAACTTTCTTCAAAATTTGAGTAGTATACAGAAAGGAAACAAATATTCCTGTAATTGATCTTCGAATATTAGACCTGATCTTACATGACAATTTTCACTGAAGAGAGCCATAACAGGTACAGCTCATCAAGAATAGGAACAAGTTTCGAAACTGCGATATCGGACCATTAACGAGGTGTGCAGTAAATAACCTAGTCTTTTCTCAGTCGGATTGAGACCTTTACAGAGTGAATATCGATGAATATATACTGAATGTGAATGTATACGGAGTTTGATCTGGCGGCGAGTAAAGTGCATCATTTCCCACCGAATGCTGCCTCACTCTTCTACACATACCCAGAGAATTTCACATTTTCCTATTCATGATGAGCAGTAACTTATATGTCTTTACCTAAAATTAATACAGTAAACGTATTAGCAGACATACACTTATACACAGTTAAAGCAAGAAACCCCAAATCTGAATTAGAAACTATAATACGGTACCATTCACACTCGCCAATATTAATTGACAGGCGTAATGGCCTTGATGGGTTTTGTCGAGGCGAGAGGGGGCGAGATTATCGGGGGAGAAGACGGACCGATCCCGTACGAGGCGGTTTAGATCTACAGCGACAGCAATGAGTCGGATAAAGAGTACCCGCACCGCTCGGCCCATTTATTTCAGGCCATCATCAAGCATCAGGGATGGACGCGATGAAACTTGTACCATCTTAACTTTAAATATATCAGATACCATGATATAGTCCCACAAGAAAGCTAGACAACAGTTATGAAGTACACTATATTCCTTGTACAGTCTTTAATGAGTCGATTGGAAGGAAATATGGCATTGCATGGTCCATACAGATACCATTTAGTATTAAAAAAAAAAAAAAACGGAAATATGGGTATTATGATCACTATTTATTCTACTATATTCTTGTACTATATCTTGTATTATATTAACTGTAGGTACTATTATTGGAAATTTCTTCTTCTCAATGTTAATCTAATACACCATAATTCCACAGTGCCAATATTCATTCTAAAAATAAAAAAAAATATATTAATAGTACCAGACTACAAGTTAGCATTTGATAGATAACATACCACTTTGTTTCTTCATGATTTCTAGAAAATGTCTGCGACCATCAAGATACATCATTGCTTGATGGTAAGTGAAAGGTACACATTCATTAACTAACTCAGGTACTTCATATGTGAAATGGAATGTATTCGTTTGGTCACTTCTTCCGGTCGTAGGATCGTATGTTTCCGCAAATATAGTAAGTTGTATGTAATTCATTTGCGTAAACACTATATAAGCATGCATTTGTATTAATGAACCAACAGCTAGAGGTTTTTGAAAACTAATGTCGCTAATACTTTTTAAAATTGGTCTGTATTTGCTATACATATATCCTAAAACCCAACCCAGTTCTTCTGCTTGTCGCATAATGAAGCCTCCAAATACAGTATTCTGTATATTTCGATCTTCAGGATGTGAAAATATAACATTAGAAAGTGTCCAATTATGCATCCATACACATCCAGGGGGCAAGCTTTTCTTTCTTATACTGCTAATGTCTTTAACATTAGTAGTTCTTAAATACAAATCGTAAATAAGTTTTTGTTCTAAAGAATCTGGTATTACTTTTGATATATGTTGTCTTGCAATATTCATTCGACTTTGTTTTCGGGCTTCTCCTCCAGACAATATTTTCTTTTCTCTATCATTTGCTGGAACAATTGCATTTACTATAGCTGAACTTGTATTGGTAGAGTCTCTTGCTGCAAGCACAAATAATGCTCGTGTTATTCTATGCCAAACATTTTCCATCTCTTGTTCAAGCCACACGACAACTTCTAAGGAACTTTTACCCACCCAGCTTACATGCCCTGATATTTTGATATCTTCTCTTGGCTAAAAATGTTGTAATATACATATTTATGTAATAATAATATAATCTTATTCATATAATGATAATAAAATAGAAATTATTATCGTCAATGTAATTCTTGTGCTAACATAAATATTTTTATTAATCCAATTGGGGGGATAATTTTATAAAATTAATGATTCCTATCTCCTTTTATCTGGAAATATGTATCGATTTTATAAAACGTTTAAACATCTTCCTAACTAACTAGTGATGTTACTTTTATTTTTTAAAATATGAGCATTTCATAGATTACATTAAATATTTGCAATAAATGAATCGGTTGTTGCTTGACTCCACTAAGTCAGTTTTGATAGGGTTTGAGGAAATTCTGTAGCCACAAATGAACATTTAATCAATTTATTTTATTACATTAGTGTAAAAAAATGTAACAAAATCCATTTACAAAAAGCAATGCATCCTTTACTTAGAAAGTTTTTTTGCAAAAACAGATTAAACAGGGGGCCTTTATATTGCAGGCACTAAGTATAGGAAACTGGAGAACTGAGTTTTGACTTTCCAGGTTGTACAAGTTTAAAAGTTTGCCAGTTAAGACCATTAATATATTCAGATGTTTTTACAACACCTGGATGTTTCTCCTCATAAACAAAGTGAAAAAAGCGTGATATCGAAAATGTGATTCTCTAGTTTTGTGGAAGATTCCAAGTTTCTTATGACACACAATCTTATGGCACTCGAAGATACAATAATTTCTGTATATTTGTGCACAATTATATCATATTTTTTTCAAATTTCGTTTAATAAGGGCAAAATTCCTATCGCAGGACAGAAAGGAATGTCGACGGACTCAAAAATACTGTTCTACTTTTTTTTTTAAAGTTTAGCTTCAACTAATGCTGCAGAGAACCGAATAACACTATGGTTTTTGTTTTGCCCTGGAAAATTGTTGAAAAACAGGCGCAGTTCTGTAACTTCTTGTAGCACATAATTCTGTAAAAAATGTTTTAAAAATGAACACACTTCATTGGGTCTTTTCCCAGCACTATTTTTACAATACACATAAAATATGACATCATATTGCAAATCATGAATAATGGAAACTGAGACAGTGAGTTGTGTTCATGTGTGTGTGAAATTAAAATGCATCTTGCACAGGGATAAAGGCAGTGGCATGTTTTGCATGTAATCGAAGCATATTACGCCAAGATCATCTCTTTGCTTACATTCTTCAGTGGAAGTTGCACCATTTTTTCGGCAACAGCAGTTTGTGTAGAGTTTCGTTTAATGTATTTTAATTAGCTTAATTTTTAAGCTAAACTCCTCATATGTTTGGCAAACATCAATTTGTAGACGACCAAAGTGTAAATTGAAGTTATCATGAAAAAACTGTCCCTAGAAATAATAGCTGACATTAACATCTGGAAACTTTACACAATACAAATCATACATAAATTTGATGTTTAAACGGGCATCAAGAAACTGATAGTCCCATTCAGAATAATGTGAATACTTCACCGGGAACAAGTTAATGTGATTTCTTATTGAACCCCTTATATCATAGCTGATGGTATTGCCTTTTGCATGTCTACCACGTTTGTCACGAGGAGTTTTATTTGAAAGCAGTAATTTCTTAATTCGCTTTAAACGATCTACCGATACATCATGCAGAGTACAGAAAACGTTTTGACAAACTTCGATCCTTCTATCATCAATACACAGAAAATGCCAATAAAATACTTCGCGGCTTCTTCCAGTGTCTTTCCGTTTGCGTCTTTGCTTAATATTTACGGCCTGAAGTATTCCTTGAAAATATAAATCCTGTTCGTCTTTGGTATTCATGTTGTAGAAAGCTTAATACTTAATACTTATACGTTTATTGGTAAAATCCCTTAAGTCAGTGAGTTAGGGTATTTAAGCACTCCATTGCTGAACAGCGGCAGCTAGTTTGACCATACGAAATACAGAACTTATGGCATTTTAGCATCAACCGATGCAAAAGACCCGAATATAACATTTCCTGCTCATAAGTGAAATTAGCCAAAAATTGACTTAGGGTGTTTAAGCAACAACTGATTCAAATAGACTTTGATACATTAATGTTCATAGATTAGTATTTCGTAGCATTCTCTTGAAGAGGCGTCTGCAACAACATACTGTGATCCTGGGTGGTCGACTCTGTACAGTGTTGGGAGTGTCAATATATGTTTGGATTTGAATCCAAACGGAGGAGTGTGGCAGTTTCCCTCTCCCTTTACATAGCTTGTCATACCTTCGGAACAAATTCAGTAAAATCAATTCTGTCGACCAGGGCAGTAACGAGTGTGTAGGCATATGGTTGATCTTTTGGTTGCTTCGGATTAACAATATGTTTATAAGCCACCATAACTGGAAACATATATAATTATTTTAAATTAACTAACACCATTTTCATGGAACAACTGACGGCATAAACTATGGTAAATGATGATAAAAACACTTCATATGGCATATTAACTGCATTGTCATTGTATTAAGTGGTGTACTATTTATCACTGACTCACAAAAGACGACGTCTCCTTATTATACCATCTATCATCCATCGACTTACCAGAGACGATATTTGGTAAAGAACGACCTTAGAATAACTAGACAAATCAGTAATGTCCATTATTTTACATTTGTTTGGTATTACCTGAAAGTGAGAACGTTTACTGTGGGTGAAATTCAAATAGTATCTTATGAGTTTATCGTTTTTTTAAATTGAGCGATGTGTATAATAAGGATGGTTCAAAATAATGACGTCTTCTTCTTAGAGGCTGTAAGATAGAGGGCGAGTTTTCCATTTTTGAGTGTAATAGTGAATATTATTATAGTTGTGTTCATCATTCTAATCGTTATTATCATTATGGTTGCCGTTAACATTATTATCATTATATTGCCACTCCCATGTTCGTCTCAACTCCCCTCTCTTCTCACCCTACCTCCTATTGCCATTTCTCTTCCCACCTCCTACTACCGTTTCTCCTTCCACTAACATGCCCCTTCCTAATTCTATCTCATTTTCGTTTTCACCCCATTTCCATTCCCCTTCCCACTCTCATTCCCATTCTTATCCTCATTCCCATTCTTATAATGTAGCTACTTTATTGCCTAGTTATTCCAAGGTAGTTGTGAAATTTCTTTCTAATGGAGAGTGATCGTTTCACGGATTTTTTGTTGACATGTCATGAACAAAGATGGCAGGTATGTCTCAGGCACATTCGATACATTTCCCTGAAATAATACTAAATAATAGTGCTTTTAGTCAACGGAAGGTGTGATCATTTTGAAACAAAATTAACTCCAAAATTTAATTCATTATTGATTATATTTCAGGAGGACGTATTAAAAATGTCTTATTACACTATTTCATGATGGTACATAGATGATAGCCTACGTGATTGTGTATTCTAATTCAGTCGATGGATGAGTTATGTAATAATTGTAACTGAAATTAATACCAAAGCCCAACAGTTTTCTAATACTTATTCAGCTGCTTGATTTTTAAGAATAAACTCAAAATGTTGGTATTATGAAATTTACCTGCAAACATGTCCATATCTTCTAGTAAACGACCTACTCGTACACGACCCAGAAATGTTACGTATTTATCTTGCAATTTTTTATCAGTAGAAAGTGGAATTAGACCTGCAACGAAACTATCCCCCATAGATCTTTTTGGTAATTCGTCCTGACTTTTAGGTAGATATTTAATTAAATGTGAACGGTCTTGTGCAATTGGATTGTATCCAGTTTCAACACCCATCTGTTCTGATAGGGTATTTTTTACTAAAACATGGAAAATATGAATCTAACACATAAACTCAAACATTTCTACTTACAATTTTTTACTGAAGGATATTTTTGTTTGTCTTCTTGTATACACCTTGTTATGTTTACATTACAGCTACAAATAATAATTAAATAATTACAAATGTATGCAATAATTTTTCGTTTGCCTCATACGTTTGTATTATTTACCTTTTTCCAATATGTTTCAAATGTCTAAAATCAATTAATTTAAGTAACAAATTTGTAGACATTTTAGAATATACTAATTTATAAGCTTTAAATAAATTAAATATTTAGCATAAATTTTATGTCAAAAATTAAAATGTCGTTCAACAATGCCTGACATGCCAAACTTCTTACAAGCTCGCAATTTTGAAAGACGTTTTCGCGACAAAATTCAGTGATACATGTGTAAAAAATTGACTGGTGAAAATCTCTATGCTATATAATATAATTTGGAACCTGTGTATTATACTAGTCATGTACGCCATTGTGAATAAGCATCTCCTGCATAAAATTAATCAAGGGAATGTTACAAGTTACAAGTAATATGAATATGTTCCATATATGCCAAAATTAACTATACTTTAATTATAAGTTGATAACGGCAGTAAGGTCTTTCCATAACACTGCAGTATCCTAAATCGAACATTGCCTAATAATGGTAGTGAAATTAATTTGTCATTCAACTATACATTTTGGGTGGCGATTTTGTTTTAGGATTCGTAGAGGGGGTATCCTGAAAAGAAGGGCATAGGTAAGTAATGTTTTGCTCAATTTCCATACAGTTGTCTTTATTAATAAATTTTCGATACAACATTAGTAATGCCAAAAAAAAAAATAGTTTATACTTCTGGTAACAAACCGTGTTAATATTTTTGTTTTGATTAATATGTTTTCTATTATCCTATTATTAAATCTTATATTAATATTTTCCATTATATTATATTTTCAGAATTTCATTCCGCATCACCAGTGAGGAGTCTTCCAAAGGCTTAATCCACAAGTCAAGATACTCAGTTTTCGTAAAAAAACTCAATGATGTTATGTTTTATATAAAATAAACTGCTGATCTGTATACTGTGTATACAGTGTATATAGTATAGTCTGTCTACCGTCTAATGTATTCGTACTGTCTAATATGCATCTACAGTATAAAATTAATCAAGGGTATGTTATAAGTTATAAGTAATATGAATATATTCCACATTATGTTATTCTTCATCCTCCTTTCTTTCATTCGACTGTATCGTGAGTTTAGCACTGTATTTCTCACTACGAATAAATTGCAATAATTTTGTAATAATTCTGAAGCAACACCTTTTAATATTCCAGTAGGTTAGTAGAAATTAAATTTGCTATTTCGGTATTATTTAGAAAATTGTATAGAAGTGTATGCAATCTTTTAGCTACATACATGCAAACATTTTTAAAAATTTGACTATAAATTGACTTTCTTGATTATAATTGATTATTATTTGATTATAATTGAGTATAATCTCCTTATTTCTGTAGTATAAATTGACAAATCTATTCATCGGATATATCAATTAATTATGTCAAATATTATTGATATCGGTGGTATATTAAAATGTCGATAACATTAAAAGGGATATATATATATATATATATATATATATATATATATATATATATATATATATATATATATATATATATATATATATATATATATATATATATATATATATATATATATATTGCGAATAAATCCAGAATGAAGGGTAGACCTATGTTTAACCAGTTAAGTGCGGATTATCTGAGATTTGTGGTTAAAGCCCAAAAAATATCCAACACTTCCAACTTTAACCGGCTAAAACTGGGTTACAATGCCTATCGGTTAGAGTCCGTAGAGTTGATCATTTTAGTTCCGTGGTTTGTAAAACTGGAGGTACTTTATGTAACTCCAAATGCCATTCAAGTTTATTTTGTAACAATAAATAGAATAAATAGTCGGTGGTGTGTATCCACCTGAAAATCAATAGGTGTCGTCTGGGAGACGTCCCCGATCAAAATCAGTCAAAACCCGATCGGTCCGACACGATTTAGTTGAGTTACCGTGCTAACAAGAAATGCCGATGACAACGACGACAACGACGACACACACACAGCAAGAGATTTTTAAAAACCATTTTTTTTTAGGCCAAAACTCATCATCATTAGGTCATCAGTCCTAAGATTGGTTGGACGCTAACCTCCAGCTTCTCCTATCTTGTGCTAACCTACGCATTTCGCTAATTGTGCTACAACCTACATCCCTTACTATTTGCGAGCAGTAGTCTAATCTAGGCCTACCTCTGCCTTTCTTCACTCCTATTTCTGCCTCCAAAATATCGCGGACTATTCCCCCATGTCTCAGCAAGTGGCCTACCATTCTATCTCTTCTCTTCTTTAAGTTTTTCCACATACTTCTTTTCTCGTCGACTTTCTCCAATACTTCTAACCCTATCAGTCCATGGTAAGGCCAAAACTAAAAAACGAAAAATAAACCCAAACAAATTTTGTTTTTTCACTTTTTCTTTACACGATTATATTACTTTTCTGCTTATAGTGGAATGCGGAAAAGTAATAAACAATTACTAAAATGTAGATCATTCAAGTGAATGATCTACATCTTAGTCTGAACAATTGAAAAGCTCATGGAAACAAATTAAAACCAGAAATGTTTAAAGGTTTAAAGTCATAACTTTCATAAGTAGCACTATTTATTTAAGTGTAACCATCTGCAGTAAGTTAATTCCATGCCTCAGCGGCAATAAGCTTTGAAACTTCCTATTTATTCATTGGAGACCCCTTGGTATAATCGGAAGTAACACTCCAACCTACTTGACGTTTAAGCTCATCTACATTAATTCCTCCAATAGCTATAATTGTTCCCTTTTTAGCAGTTCCCTCGACAACGTCGCCGATGTATGTACCTAAGTATCTGCCAGACAGATTAAAAAAAAATTTCTTACACGAGAAGGGCATCTGCCAAAAGTATTAACGGTCTAATCAATTACTTTTTCAGGTGCCAAAAAATAGTTCAGTAATTGAAAATGTAAAAATTAGGAAAATTCCGTAAAATTCAATGAACTACTTTACCCCACCTGAATTTTTGGGCTTAATTTTCAAAATGGTGTCCAAAGTTCGCAAAAAACTGTTTTTTTCATTTATAAAACAAAACTAAACATTTTAGAAAAAAATGTTTCAAAGAAAAGTTGTAGGAATTTTTAATACGAATCGAGTAAGCTCAAGCGGGTTTTGATCGATAAATAAATTAATTAGTTATTGCAAAAACACCACTAAAAATCTCAATTTTTTCAAATAGGTGTATCTCATTCAAAAATAAATATTTCTTTATGAAGCTTGGTGAAAGGATGGCTCTTGGTGAGAAAAATAAAATATTTTTTTCAAAATTGAAAAATATCTTATAATATTTGCAAAAATCGAGTTTTTCGAAAAAAAAATCGTTTTTGTAAAATCCCCATAATTCATACGCCGCCACATAATTAGGAACAGGGTTAGGTTAGGTTAGGTTTTCTTTAATTTAACACTATTATGTGCAAATATTGCGCGAGCCTCAAATCGATTTCAAATATAGCAGAAAACGATCGAAAAATCGGTATATTTTTTACAACAAAAATGCAAAACACAAACAAATAGCCAAAGTTGGATATGACATCATTAAAGATTTGTATTCTACAAAAAAAGATACCGATACTTTACATGAATTAAGATTTACACAATTTAAAAGATCAAGAACAAGACCGTCTTTTCAATTAGAGAATCTTCCACCAACTGAAAAAGCAGCAGTTGAACATTCGTATCGGACTTTTTTGCAGCTACAAATTTGGCTTGGCAATATACACGATCCACAACAATCATCATTATCATGAGGTCATCATTCCTAAGACTGGTTGGATGCTAACCTCCAGCTTCTCCTATCTTGTGCTAACCTACGCATTTCGCTAATTGTGCTACAACCTACATCCCTTACTATTTGCGAGCAGTAGTCTAATCTAGGCCTACCTCTGCCTTTCTTCACTCCTATTTCTGCCTCCAAAATATCGCGGACTATTCTCCCATGTCTCAGCAAGTGGCCTACCATTCTATCTCTTCTCTTCTTTAAGTTTTTCCACATACTTCTTTTCTCGCCGACTTTCTCTAATACTTCTTCGTTTCTAACCCTATCAGTCCACGGTATTTTCATCATTCTTCGGTAACACCACATCTCAAAAGCTTCTAATTTCTTCCTACTTTCTTCCCCTACCGTCCAGGTTTCGCAACCGTATAGTGCCGTGTTCCATACATACGTTTTCAAAAATCTCTTCCTTGTTTCTAAGTTTATTACCCCCGAGCATAAAAGTGCTTTCTTTTTGTTAAAAGCTACTCGACCCTGCGCTATTCTTTGTTTTATATCTTTATCGCTTCTTCCATCCCAATTTATCTTACTTCCTAAATCATTGTCTTACTCCTTTTCTAATACCTACTTCCCTTCTTTCCCCTTCTACTTCTATAACAGCAGTTTGCTCTTTGTATAGATTGTGTACTACTCTCCTATCTCTATTCTTCATTCCCGCGCTCTTTAGTATCTCGAACATTTTTTCCCATCTTACATTATCAAAAGCTTTTTCTAAATTTAATTCTAAGTTGTTACTATTTGTGATATTATTGGTTCGTGTAGGAAGTGCGAAATTTGCACATAAATGATATCACAAGGGGAGGTTTTGTCCTAATTATCGTACGTATCCGTCTATCAAAATTGAAAAAAATTATCAGAGTCGAAAAATTATAGTTGTCAATGATTCTAATATTGTATATATTTAAGATAGTTGTTAGTACCTTTCCTTACGTCCGAAGCAACTTGTCACTGCAGATATAGACCAATCAAATTGTCAAAAATACCTCATTTTTTTTTTGCCAAAAAATAGTTCAGTAATTAAAAATGTGTAAGAAGTAGGAAAAATTCCGTAGAGTTCAATGAACTACTTTATCCCACTTGAAGTTTTGGGCTTCATTTTCAAAATGGCGTCCAAAGTTCGAAAAAATCAGTTTTTTTCATTTATGAAAAAAACTAAACATTTTAGAAAACAATATTTCAAACAATAGTTATAGAATTTTTTGATGTGGATCGATAAGCCTAAGCCGGTTTTGATCGATGAATAAATTAATTAGTTATTGCAAAAACACAGCTAAAAATCGTAATTTTTTCAAATAGCTGTATCTCTTTCAAAAATAAATATTTCTTTATGAAACTTGGTGAAGGGATCTCTTGGTGAGCAAAAAGAATAATTTTTTCAAGATTGAAAAATATTTTACAGTTTTTGCAAAAATCGAGTTTTTCGAAAATAAAGTGATTTTGTAAAATCCCCATAATTCATAGACCGCCAAATCTTCAGGAATGGCATAGGCAGGTTGGGCTTAAAATTTTCTATAATAATTACACTATTGTGTGAAAATATTGTGCGAACCTCAAATCGATTCAAAATATCGCAAAAAACGATCGAAAAATCGTTTTTCTTTCGCGGTCATAAAACTTTGATTAACTTTTTGATTTCAATTCGTATTAAAATGTCAATACTGTCATTCGAAAGTTAACATTTTTTTACGTCTTTAGTTTTTTTTACGGACCAACAGGGGCCGAGAAAAAAAATTTCTTTTCTAAAAATCGCCACGACCTCATTTATTAATATTAAGGGCTGAAATTTACACATGTTATAGTTGAATACTTGTACTTCAATATAAAAAACAGTCCGCGACGATTGGTCCCATTTTCTTTCATTAAACTGCATTTTTATGGGCCCCGTATATTGCTTGATCGACACGTTGATGCGCGCGTAGGGGAGGGGGGAGAAGACTGTAATACGAGTTGTATTGTACATGTCGATCCTACGTAACGAACTACGTGTATTTTTTCTTTTCATGTACATTTATAAAGCTTTTTTATCAGTTATGAATTTGTATTTACATAATGGTACGTATCTTATTTAAAAGTAATGCCGGTTAGTTGAAGAAATAAAAAGGCGGAAAGTAGAAAAATTCTTGTTTTATTAAACATGTAAATAAAAGTATAAAAACTAGTATACAATCAGTTATTTTTTTGATTGCTTGAAAATTATATTAATTTATTTTTGAACGTTTCTTAGGCCTCCATTCTTCCTCGTTACTACTGTTTAACCCGATTTCTCACCGATTCATCACCATCGTCATCGTCAGAGTTTTCTTCGTCTGATTCGATTTGATTTTCTGATAAACATGACTCGTGCATATCTTCCTCGATATCTTCAATAAATATAGTTTTTTCTTCGACATTAGAGCAATTGTAATCTTGGCACTTCAAACATAAATTAGAACATTCTAATCCATATTTTCGGCAGCTACATGCATTAGTTTTGCAATCACCGCTTTCGCATCTACATGCAACTTTTTTAATAACACTTTCGGGAATCATCTGATCAGAACTATATACAGGCAGCAGTGTTGACAGAGGAATACGGAATGAGGGTGAATAAAAACAAAACTAAAGTGTTAGTGTGCAGAGGGCGCGAGAGCAGAGCAAAAACGAAAGTACAAATTAGTAATGAAAGATTGGAGGAAGTTAAAGACTTCACTTATTTAGGAAGTAAAATAAATTGGGATGGAAGAAGCGATAAAGATATAAAACAAAGAATAGCGCAGGGTCTTTTATGCTCGGGGGTAATAAATTTAGAAACAAGGAAGAGATTTTTGAAAACGTATGTATGGAGCACGACACTATACGGTTGCGAAACCTGGACGGTAGGGGAAGCAAGTAGGAAGAAATTAGAAGCTTTTGAGATGTGGTGTTACCGAAGAATGATGAAAATACCGTGGACTGATAGGGTTAGAAACGAAGAAGTATTGGAGAAAGTCGGCGAGAAAATAAGTATGTTGAAAAACATAAAGAAGAGAAGAGATATAATGGTAGGCCACTTGCTGAGACATGAGGGAATAGTCCGCGATACTTTGGAGGCAGAAATAGGAGTGAAGAAAGGCAGAGGTAGGCCTAGATTAGACTACTGCTCGCAAATAATAAGGGATGTGGGTTGTAGTACAATTAGCGAAATGCGTAGGTTAGCACAAGATAGGAGAAGCTGGAGGTTAGCGTCCAACCAGTCTTAGGACTGATGACCTTATGATGATGAGTAACAACTTAGATAGACAAAAATGGAAAAGTGATTCTGTGACGAGTGTTATCTGGTGCAGATAACACCTAATGGCTAATAAAAAGCCATATCTCCTGTAAAAACTAAACGGTTTTTAGGTTCCGCTATTTAAGTCATCATTTAACTATATTGACTGCTCTAGTATTTGGGAATTTTCATTATTTGGATGCTGTGCCACAAATGAGCGAACTATGTGCTGTTGTAGCAAATCCAAATACTTTCATCAGTTAATTAATACACCGTCAATAAAAAATGGCCCCATCATTGTATTACCAACAATTCCTGGTCACATGTTGACTTTCTCTTGAAATGGCTTCGCCAGATAAAAAAAACCTAGTTTGGGAATTGGGGATTGTTATTACATTGCTGTGATATTAACTAAGAAAATGCTATTCTGCGGTGTAAATCATCTTCCTGAAGCTAGTAAACTAAGTGCACTTTATGTGGGTGCCACTTATTGTTTTTTATCCATTTCAAAATAACTGAAACACTGAAAGCTCCTGTATGATGTAGCGAGTTGGTTGTTGATAATTTTCCTTCACAACTAGTAACACGTCCTGTGTATCTTCTCGTGACGTCAAAGTTACGTTTAATGTAATAATAATAACAAAATTTAGAAACAGCAAAAAGTAGTTACAAATAGTATCTGGACGAAACAGTGGAAAAATATGCTATTAAATTAATAAATTCCTTTAAATAGTTGTTATGTAATCTATCACAGTTTGGTGTACAATCGCCAGCAATGGTATCATTAGATAAGGGTATTGCAATTTAAAAAAGTTATTGATGATATTATAACTACAACAGTGACATCAAAAATACGTAGATATACGTACTATACTCAAAAATGCACATCAAAATAACAAAGTCGATCTATCTAAGCATTTTTTCCTATTTTCCCGGTAACGATTCTATCCAATTTGTTCCAACCTTTACATGTTCACTGTATGTGATAATAAAAATGTGATATATATTAAATGCATGAATTTGATAAAACAATAATTACGCCGACGTTTCTTCTACATATTTTCTCTCGTGTAATTGACATTAAATGAAAATTGTCAATTTTTATGACTTAGATCTTGATAAAGCTTTTTATTGTTAAACAATTTTGTTATAAAATTTTATTTTAATAGAATTGTAAACATTATAATAAGTATAAAAAATGAACCTGTAAAATTACATCACTATTTTTAAGAGGCAGCTGATAAACTGATATTCTTAAGAGGCTAGTGCAAATAAATTAATAAACCCAGTTACGAAAAACTAAAATGACGATGTTATTTGTCAATTATATTATTTTCTTCAGAAAATACTGTTTTACTTTTAGAAATTCTTGTTTCTCTAGTATAAATGCATATTTAAATGATAACTTTATGCTTGTTTCCAGTAGAGAAAACACCACTGACTTCGCTCAAACCACTTTAGTAGGGACGCACTTGTTCGGATTTAAAAGCGTCTATGTTCATGTTTTTGGTATGTTATGTATACAAATAATACAATGTTATATTAAATAGTATATTACAAAATAAATTTACATTATCTTATATCTAAAATAATTACATAAATATTTTTTAATAAGTACATCAATGTATTTTATCGAAGAGTTAAATCGATTTATGCTGTAATTTCAAAAGTCAGCCTTATTAAAACATTATTTTACACAAATAATATAGAAACAGGATTTTTACATAAGAATATATTTTTATATACTTTAAACAAAACCCAGGTTTAATAACACAAAGTACTGTATGGTCAGTAGGGCTTTATACATTTTTAATTATTCAAGTAAAATAGGGTGAATTATACTGGGTAATAGGTACATTCCTTAAATTTGATAATATTTAAATTCCATGATGAAACCAAAACACACTCATCAAGCAGTTGTTTCATATTTGAAAATTTTAGACTGGATAACAAGGAAAAACAATAAATAAAAAAGTTAAGTTCGTTGTCATAGAAGAGCATCCACCGCATGTATAACCCCATTTGTAGCTGGTATATTCTGTGTTGCTATTTGGTTGTTATTTACTTTCACTTTTCCTGAAACAAAAATACAATTTTATTATAGCTAACACAATTTTACATCTTTCTTATGGAATTATAAATTATATTTACAGAGTTCTAGCCTTATTTATATTCTCATTTTAATATTATTATTACAATAAGGTGATGGACGAGAACATTTATTTGTTTAGAAGTTGAAATATTTGACATATGACAAATTAAATATTTAACTCTTTAACTTCAGAATAACTTCAAGAAACTAACAAATTGAGATTGGATTTATTATAAAGAGTTAAGAAATTATGTTACTCGTGCTATTCATAGAGACAATAAGTCCTATTTAGAATATAAATTTAAAAACATATATTAAATAAACCAGTAAAACAACATGGAATACTTTAAGGTTTCTAGAGATTGACGGTAATTCTAAAGTGTTCGCCCTTCCTAATGAGATGAAAGAATTCAATGAAATTAATCTCCGTTTTAATAATCACACCAATATTACTCACAGCTGAGTAATACCAACTACTTGAAAATTATATTGAGTCGTCAATGAATGAAGACTTACTCGTATTTCACGTTAATTCTATTGAACCTAAAGGTGTTATGGAATATATTAAAATAATATGATCAAAAGTCAGGCTATCATCGGCTCTGACATTTCCCTTAATAAGCTCATAATAAATTATATTACTTTTATTATTATACATCTATTTTAACATCCACTTTCCTTGAAGGTTGGAAAAACGTTATTCCTTTGCCGACAATATGTAACCCATCCGAAGTCGTGCTACTAGTATTTTTCCAACTATTTCAAATAGTAGAGATGGTATCAAAAATATAAATATCAACATATATTTTTAATAACAATAGTATCTCCTCGTTTCAATAAGGTTTTAGACCACAACACAGTACTACTATTGCTCTCGTACATATATCAGACGATACTTTTAAGGCCACTGATAATAACTTACTGAGTGTTTGGCCCTTACAGACTATAGCAAGGCTTTCGACAACTTAGACCATAACATTAAAACCAAACACATCTATCTCTTATATTTACAGCTATTTAATTGAACGCACGCAACAGGTCGCTGTGGAATCTAATGTATGGAGTTAAGTTATGGAATCCTTTAGGGATCTATACTCCGACCTGTATTATTTTCCATACACATTTCTGATTTTTTAAAGATATCTTAAAAGTTGTAGCATATATCACTATGCTGACGGCTCTCAAGTTTATATTAGTTTTACTGATAATGATATAAATATTAAACGAAGTAATTAATAGCGACTTGAATTATTTGATAAATATATTTGCTGCTCATAAATTAAAGATGAATCTGGACGAGTAAAAGGTCCAATATTTGGCCCAGAAAATAAAATATTTAAGACAATATTTAAGATAAAAGTTAAATAATTTGGAGATATTCCTTTGGATATTACTAACGAATGCAAAAATTTGGACCTCTGGCTTGACGAATCAAGATTTACTAAACATGTAAATGCTTTATTTTATTTTAAAACAACTTTATTCGTGTATAACGAGCTAACAACTAAAACTTAATCTGTGTAGTTATTTAATTCTTTCAAATTAACTTCTGTGAATGCATATATGGACCTGCTCTTAGAAATACACGGTACGCTTACAAATAATTGAAAATAGTTGTTTTAGGTTTGCGTATGGTGTAAGAAAATATGAACGTGGGATTATTGAGTTAATTCATAATAAAGGTAATTATCTCAATCTTGAAAATACTCGAAAATTACATTCATTACTTATGTCCGGGGTTCCCTAAGTGTGCGCCGCGGCGCCCTGGTGCGCCGTAGAAAGTAAAGAGGGGCGCCGTGAGTCGATCCTCTAATTATTGGACACCACAAATATTGGCGGGTACCTTTTTGAGTGTTTGCATCGGAATCGAACATAGCATCGTAGAAATCTTTTTTCGCCGTCGCGTCGCGATACCATACCCCTCCCACGTCTTTACCCGCCCGCGCTCGCTTGCTCGCATCGCACAATGCCCGTTTATTTGCCTACAAGTGTGCCGCGCGACGGACGTTTTGTTTGTTGTTGTTTTGTTTCGCTTTTTTTTTCTTCAAATACCTCACGCAAAATGGACAGGTTTTTATTAAATAAACAAGTCGGTAGTTCAAATGATAGTGATAAACCATCTACTAGTGGCGGTGGGGAAGCAAAGAAGCGGAAATATCGTAAATACGATGATAGCTATTTGGACTTTGGTTTTACTTCAATAGATGTAAACAATGAAGAAAAACCGCAGTGTGTGCTTTGTTTGAAAATATTATCATCCGAATGTATGCTTCCAAGTAAGTTAAAGCGACATCTCGAGACAATTCATCCAACTATGGTTGATAAATCGCGTGATTTCTTTCACCGAAAATTACTAAATTTAAATAAAACGCAAAACGTATTCACTCAGCAGGCCTCAGTACCTAAAAACGCACTGTTAGCATCATTCAAGGTGGCATACAGGGTGGCAAAATGCAAAAAACCTCATACTATTGCAGAAGAGCTTATTCTACCGGCTGCTCGCGACATGGTAAATATTATGATGGGAGAATCAGCTGAAAAATTAATTTCCAAGATACCCTTATCTAACAATACTATCAGTCGAAGAATCCATGACATTGCCGAGGATCTCAATTACCAATTAATAGAAAAAATGAAAAATAAGGATTTTGGTTTGCAACTTGACGAGGCTACTGATAGTAATGATGATGCACATCTTATTTGCTACGTACGCTTTCTGTCTGACAATATCATTGTCGAAGATCTTTTATTCTGCAAAAGCATTACTGGAAGTGCGAAAGCCCAAGACTTGTATGAAATTTTAGACAAGTTTATTACCGAAAATTGTTTGGATTGGAAAAAGTGTATCGGTGTGTGTACTGATGGTGCTCGATCGATGTCTGGCAAGTATGGGGGAATACAAGCGCTTATTCGTAAAACAGCACCAAATGCTATGTGGACCCATTGCATCATACATAGGGAAGCTCTGGCATCAAAATCAATGAGCTCTGAACTGAACCAAGTACTGGAATGTGTGATTGGTGCGGTAAACTACATAAAAACTAGGCCTCTAAAGGCCAGACTTTTTAAAAAACTATGCATAGATATGGGAGCTGAACATACAGCCCTGCTGTACTACTGTAATTCACGATGGCTTTCACGTGGAAATGTTTTATTTCGCGTGTTTGAATTACGCGAAGAAATTTGCAATTTTTTACAGCAAGAACGTCAAGAAAATGCCAAATATTTTACTGAACCTGATTTTTTGCTGAAGCTAGCATATTTATGCGATGTGTTTGAGAAATTAAACAATTTAAATCTGTCTTTGCAAGGCAACAACACGCACATTCTGAAACTTTCGGAGAGGATTGCGGCGTTTAGAAAGAAACTACAGTTGTGGATAACAAAGTTGAAAGAAGGCGGCGGTCAAGATTGCTTCCCGCAATTGTATAATTATGCGGCATCAAATGAACTGGTTGTTTCACAAGACCTGATCGCCCTTTTCACGGAACACCTAGCGAAGCTCACCGAATTGTTTTCGAAGTACTTTGCAGATGATGATGTTGAAAAATTTGCGTGGATCCAAGACCCTTTCCATGCTCAAAGTCCACGAGGATTTACATCACAGGATGAAGAGAGTCTCATTGAACTCTCTTGCGACAGCAGCCTTAAAACTAGATTCGCGAGTGTCGATTTGGTGGAGTTTTGGTTATCGATTCAAAATGAATATCCAAATTTAACTTCCAAAGCAATAAAAATTTTCATTCCGTTTGCAACATCATATCTATGTGAAGCTGGGTTTTCAGCTGTAGCTGTGATAAAGAACAAATATCGCTCAAAGATCAATGTGGAGCAAGAAATGAGAGTAGCAGTGTCAAGTCTTATTCCCCGCTTTGAAAAACTGTGCGGAGATCACCAAGCTCACCCTTCACATTAATTTAAATGAGCAAATATCGTATTTAATTTTTGTTTTTTCTTAAGTATTTCTTGTTGTTTTCCCTTTAAATTCTTTAAAAAAAAGTCAGTTTATAATATTGTGGTGTTTTATTTTCGTTACGATCAACCTAACTACTATTATTGTAGGTCCCTATTTCTTTCGATTATTTTCCTCAAATAGTTAACAAGGACAGGGCGCCGTGAAAAAATATTGAACTTGTAACTGCGCCGCGGGTTACAAAAGATTGGGAACCCCTGACTTATGTTACATAAAGATATATTCAAATTTAAAACATGCTATTCATATATGTGAGAAATTTCATGCTAACCACTGCCTTGTATACTAGAAGATTTGTTATTTTATTTTAATCCCATCTTTGTGTAATACCGAATTATCTACATCGACTGCTTTAAAGTGAGTTTAGTGGTTAGCACTGTTTGCCATTGAATATAGATTTCACTAAAATATGGAACGAATATTTATGTATCAATTTTCAGTTAGTACCACAACTACTCTAATCAGGTTTTTATGAAAAGATTTGGTGTGTGAAATACGCTCAAGGTGAGTCGTTTATTATAAAATTTATTGATGTTTAAATATCTTCAAGTCGTTAAGAAAATTTTGCATATTGGTATATGTCATTGTAAGAAAGAATGTAATGAAACACTTTCGATTTGTGTCCGTATAATATAGGCCATAATGAATTAATCATTATGACTTAAAGGCCCCACACACGCTCAGTTTTTAACACAGGTCTGTCTGCGCAAACCAAGTTTGCGCAAATTGGCCTGTGTTGCTTTTTGCACCCAGCCTCACAGTTGAACTGTCCAGATATTTGCTCAGGTTGCAATGGCTTCTCAATGTGATGTTGCCTGCCTCATTCTCCTCGCTTGCGCTATTAAAAAGAAGCAACAGAAAAAACGTTCTGTAAACAGGACCAAATGGACGAAAAGTTAGCTGTTAAAAAGAAACCTCTTGTCTTACATTAGTTTACTAGAAGACTTGAAATTGGAAAAACAGGATTGGTTTGGATTGATGTTTCCTGATCTGTGAGGAACTTCAACAAATCGAAATATCACAAAGTGGGCGTATAAACATCTTCTTCACCAGCGCCGCTTATTTTGCTGTTACTTATATTTTTTAACTCTTTCCGAAAGGAACTCCTCAAATTGCTTTTTTTTTACAACCGCCTCTCTGTTCGCATTATGCTCCGTCTCTTGCAGTTTCTTGACTAGCACCTCATAAGCAGCCAATTTTTTGTTTCGATCAGAATATTCCTTGCTTTTAATTTTCCATAAGCATGGCAAAGATTTGTGTAATTCGATAAATACGGCGGTGGATTCTCTATCCATGGCTTACAGGTATAACCTCATACTGAACTGAACAGCCTGAACATGTGGCCTGAACTGACCCACACACGTGCAAACTCACTGGTCTGCGCAGATCAAAATCAAACACAATTTGAAATTGCTCAGACTAGGTCGGCGGCCCGCGCATCCGGCCTGAACTATCCACAGACGCTCAGTTATACATGCACAAACCTGGTTTGCGCAGGCTGGCCTGTGTTAAAAACTGAGCGTGTGTGGGGCCCTTTAGTGTTAATGATGCGGTGTCAAAATACTCGTACCATCTATCAACCAGGATAAGAATTAAATTATTATTGCCTATATTTCAAGATGAACTGTGTCTCATTACAATTTTTACATTTCTCATCGAGAAAATAATTACTAGAGTAAAATAAATAATGAGTTTTAAATGTTCTAATTTCTTAAAAAAGTGTAGGAATAAAATCAATGCATTAAAATAAGTAATATGTACTGTAAAATTATATGCGTGGATATATTTTTACGTTCCATATGTGATAAAGAATGAATGTTGACTGTTCTCTGAAATAAAAGTTCGATAATTAATATTCAATTCAACATTGGGTATGGGTAACCTATATAGTTAATCCCTAACACGCTAGTATTGCATTTTTTTAGATACTATCGGATGGTTTCTTTTGTGCATAGATGATAGGTATAATACGTTGGATTGTGGATAACGAGTGATTCTACTGCAATGGTTTATAATGGGCAATAATTATAGTACTTACGTGATATTATAATTAAATAATTTCAACTAACGTTTAATAAATTAGAATGGTACTAGCGGGAAAAAACATGAATAAATAACAGTAATGAATAATAATAAATAATATCAAATTTGATGAAAACGGTGTTAATGAAACACAAGAAAAAAAATTAGCGGTGAAATTAAATCTTAAGAATTTGAATTCGGTAGCGTGTAGATCCTCTTTTAGCTCGTATTACTACTTCCATTCGTCTGGGCATGCTATTGATCAAGTGATGAATGGTTTCTTCATTCGACAAGTTCGAGTTTTTCGAGTTCCCGAAGAGTCATAGGGGCAGGTATGTGGTGCCTAACTGATAGTTTCAGAGTATCCCATAGATACTCTATGGGGTTCATATCTAAGCTTCTTGTTGGCCAGTCCAAAGTTGGAATATTCACGAATCGGAGTTAGTCCAGTACCTCTCCAGCAACGTGGGACCGAGCGTTATCCTTCATAAAAATGAAATTGTCCCCGACAAATGGGGCAAATGGCATGTTTTTCTATGATATTTTCTACGTAGAAATGTGCATTCAGGGATTTCCCTTATATAGGAACCAAATCCATCCGACCCTCGAAACAAAGTCTTCTTCAGAACATTGATCTACTAAAAAATGGGATTCTATTGCAGATAACGAGATATTGCAGGCCGTAAACATCTCTCCTGGCTTCCGTCAGACTCGTTGAGATCCATCTGGTGAATTAAGATTTCTGAAAAGAAAATTCACTTCCAGTCGTCAATGGTCCGGGTTACGTGTTACCTTGTAAAACACAGTTTAGTAATTCTATGGTCCCTGGTGAACAGTGGTGCAATAGCTGGTCTTCTACTGTCCAATCCTCCTTCATTAAACATTCTCCTGACCATATGCTCAGAAATTGCTATATTTCGAGCTGCTGCTAGGGGTTTGCCTAGCTTTAAAGTGGTAGAATGTTTGTTTCTTAATGTGATTTGTATAAGATATCGCTCATCTCTTTCATACGTATACTTTTTACGACCTTATTCTGGGGTTCTACAATAAGTTCAAAGTTCATTGACGTTTAGCTGTTCGACTAATTGTTGATTGTCTAACTCCTAACAAATTAGCCCCATATCACTGGAATCATCCCTCGTTAATCAGAGTTACCGCTTTCACATCGTTATTTTCTGTTAAGTTGAGTAGATTATTAATTTTTTCTACTCTAAGTGTACAAAGTATTTCATTCACTTGATGACATTAAATAAAAAAAAGAATAACTAGCATAACTGAATTTATTGCCTTTTACAAATTACTTGAAATAGCCTTAAATGTATTATTAACAAACAATTACAAAATATTACTTTACATCTGTATGTACAAAAATTGCAGTTATTCATCAGTGGCGACAGAGGATTTGAAACTGAAAAATTATAAGAAATAACCTGAAGGTTTCAACTATCTCCCAGGACTGAATATACATCTTTTTTCTAACGTATCTAACAGAACCTACAATTCCATATTGCTATAACTTGCTATATTATATTACTTACTATATACATATAAAAAGGAAAAGAATTTCAACAATTTTAATCAAGCATTGTTAAGAGAAAATTCCGGTTGTTCTTCGTTGAAAACAAGTGTTACGCTGCCGTTGGCAGTATGAGATTTCACTTTATGCGGTCTATGTGAGCATCTTCATGGAAATACCGTTACGATCTTTCATTTTGCTCTTTTATTGTACAAGCGAGAAAACATGACATTGAACTTTATCACTTTCTCATACCTGTCCGTGGACCGTAAAAATTATGAACTTTCGTTTAACTTATTTCGTAGAGATAATATGACATGCCGGTTTTTATTTGAACAGTCGGTTTGATAATGTAAAACGAAAAACGAAAGTATATATTTGTGCTGGCGATTATAAAATTTTTAATAACTTCCAACTAGAATTTTGTTGTTGAAAATAGCGTTATCATCAAAATTAAATGTCAGTTGCAACATTTATTTAGCAACACAATTTATAGAACATGTGTTGAGATATAATGTATGAGGTACATCATAATTACAAAATCAGTCAAGGTTCTTTCATTTATGTTAATAAATGTACCTTTTTTAATTATTATTGTGCTATATTAATCTTTTATTGATTAATATTCGGAAATCACTTATGAACTTTTAATATTCTATATACATACTCGTATATGTATATGTATATGTGGATCTGTTCTTGATATTTAGTAGTTTTTATTTTGTTTTTGTCTAATAAGTTTGACAATATGTATAAAAAGGGTCACTGTATTGATGCAATTATTATTAAAGATTCAGTAAAAAGTGTTTTAGAACGTTAATATTGTTAAGCAAACGTATAATTATTTCAGAATATATATATATATATATATATATATATATATATATATATATATATATATATATATATATATATATATATATATATATATATGTATATATGTAAACAGTCAATAATATCGACCCTCGCGCTATAGTCGGGAGGATGGCCGAACGGAGACGTAACGGACCGAGCAGCGGGACGATTGGGGAGTGAGGCGGCAGTCTAACCCAGAGAATTCGCGAGTACTGTTGTAGATGTTGAATACAGTCCAAAAATAAAGTCTGAGGTGGTAAAAACCCCTGATTATTATTTAATCTTCCCTAAACGTTTACATCAGAAGTGGGATTGATTCGTGCGTAGTGCCCTTGTTAGCAAAAAACTAGAAAATTGACTATAAAAACGTAGATAAAATGGCGGATGGTGCTGAACGTGAAAGTGACGCCGAGATAAGTGCTGTGAGCGCAGAGGACTTCGGTGGCCCTTCAAACCCGAAACGTGCCAAAGTGCAGTGGCAGGAGACGCTCGTCAACTTAGTTGCAATGCAACAACAACAACTTGCAGAGTTAACTCGGCATGTAAAGATGGCGACAACACCAGGGGCAACGCCCACTGTATCAGAAGCAGGGAGTTCAAGTGCGCTTGCGTCAACGACTACGCAGGTCCAGTTCAGGCTCGCAAGTTACGATCCGGAGACGAGTGTTTACTCAATCGAGGAATGGTTGGAGGACGCTACAAAGTTAAAACATGACCTAAATGTAAGTGATATTCTCATGATCGCAAAAGCAGGAGGAGACACCAGGAGCACGTGCATATTTGGCTACTATACTCCGAAACCACGACTGTGATGGGTTATGTGATTACGGCAATAAAAAGCTTAGAATGATTACACGGTTATACGATAAGCTGCCGTGGAATATTATGCTTAGCATGGTAGAATACGGTCTGGACCACACTGAGGCACGTTCAATGATTCACATACAAAAACCAGAATCAGAACGTGAATTATTAAAGTTATTAAGCGAAGCTGATGCACGCCGCAAAAGAACATCCGGAGCATCAATGCGCGCGCATGAAGGATCTGGAGTGGGGAGACAGAAACACGAGCGCAGACTAAGAGAACCACGGTCCTCGAGCCATGGTAGGAACGGATCATGTTATAAGTGTGGGCGTAAAGGTCATCGACAAAACATGTGTACAGCTTTACAAGATGGAAACAACGCTAAGGAAAATACTGCCAAAACCCAGCATCTATATCTGCGAACATTGCAAAAAGCCGGGCCACACTGAACCCAATTATTGGGCTAAGCATGGAAGTCCGAAAAAGGCATTTGTACTAAAGAAATGACGCCATCTGAGCGAGACACCGATAGCAACGTTATTGTGCAATGAACAGGCGAAATCGGTCCCGTATCTTATTGATAGTGGTGCCGACGTCTCACTTTTACAAACCTTTCCAGCCAGGCGATGTTGTGGCGATTGAGGATTCGCAACTAACAGGTGGTAGCAAATTAAGACCGAAGTATAAAGGACCGTATACTGTTCGGACAGTTCTCCCAAATGAGCGATACGAGCTGCATAAGAAGGGACATCGGACTACGGTAGCTGCTCACGAACAACTACGAGCTTGGCCCTCGGATGAATAGCGCAAAGTAAGTCCGAATAGTAATTACTAATTACATTTCATTAAGTTATCAGGTCAGTAAATCCAGTGTTTGTGTGAGATTGTTTATAGTTAGGTCACACACTCGTTTTCTGAACACAACGTCATGAGTTTTACGACCTAGTAACTGACCTATGTTGGATTTGATTTATTTTAATGTGATTTACTAACCTTTAACAACGAGATGAAGGGACGGATAGTGGCAGTACTACTATGCCTTGATAAGGTGGCAGTACCACCTACCATTCGATGAAGCAGCGGCTAGTGGCAGTACCACTATGCCTTGAGAAGGTGGCAGTACCACTTACCATTCAATGAAGCAGCGGATAGTGGCAGTACCACTATGCCTTGAAAAGGTGGCAGTACCACCTGATGTGCGATAAAAACTAGGAGGAGAGTGGCAGTACCACTATGTCTAGTAATTGACTGTATTACCTAAAACTCTGCACAGAACTAACAATAACATTATACCATTGTTTGGGCAGTCTCTGTTTCGGTATTCTGTTTTCAGATCAGCATCACCTCGGTCGGTGCGAGGACGCCCCGCAAACAGGATGGCCGTGTAAACAGTCAATAATATCGACCCTCGCGCTATAGTCGGGAGGATGGCCGAACGGAGACGTAACGGACCGAGCAGCGGGACGATTGGGGAGTGAGGCGGCAGTCTAACCCAGAGAATTCGCGAGTACTGTTGTAGATGTTGAATACAGTCCAAAAATAAAGTCTGAGGTGGTAAAAACCCCTGATTATTATTTAATCTTCCCTAAACGTTTACATATATATATATATATATATATATATATATATATATATATATATATATATATATATATATATATATATATATATATATATATGTGTGTGTGTGTGTGTGTGTGTGTGTGTGTGTGTGTGTGTGTGTGTGTGTGTATGTGGTGAATGTGAATGGAAAAGACTTTAGTGTCATCATACAGCTAGTGCAATCAAAAACGGGAAGAAAACAAAATGAAGATTGACGATTTTTTTAAAGGAATTATATGCAGGGAAATTTTTGATTTTCATAAAAATAGGAGGTTCTCGACTACCAAATAATTACATCAGTGGCAGAAGAGGGAAGTTCCGGATTTATCCAATGCTCTCAATTTAATACATTGTGTAAAAACGTGACTCTTTTCTACAGAATGTTAGAAAATATACTCATCTTAATAGAACAGAATTCTATATATTAAAAGGTCACAGCTTCTTTGTGTTATAAAAAGATAGAGAGGAGACAATTGGATCATTTATTACAGATGAGATACGGTGTCAAGTAAATCATTAGAAATTAAAAAATGGATGTGTGAATTAAGTTGTTCCTGGATTATACAAAATTCTGACGAATGCAGAGCAGGTATTTAAGAAATGATTTTAGAGGTGGTATAAAGAAGCCTTCCGTATCAGGTCAACAAATAACAATACTTCATATTGGAA
The DNA here is from genome assembly GCA_037954035.1 of Rosalia funebris. NCBI lineage: Eukaryota > Metazoa > Arthropoda > Insecta > Coleoptera > Cerambycidae > Rosalia > Rosalia funebris. The sequence goes on along the minus strand of JAZFAV010000022.1, from coordinate 39,054,563 downwards.
ATGAAAATGGGGTGTTATTTGTAATATGTTCCAAAAGGTTAAAGTGTGTTGTTGGTAAAACGTCTGCTGATTATCATAACGGACTGAATAGAGAATATCGTAAGGCTCGTTCTAAGTGTTATACCTGATGAATATGTTCATATTAGATCCTTATTTCAGAAACTAACAATGGCTTGGTCAGTAAAAGTATTGTGTGGATGTCAAAAAGTTGATTTCCCTCGCTTCGTATAACACCTTCAACCATTAATAAAGTCTCGACATTGAAAACCGTCAGGGAAATACCATCGAGAAATAAAGTATTTGCTTGAGAAAATTTGCAGTTACAAGCCCTGTAACTGTACTGCAATTTTCTCTGTGAGAAATGATACTAAGTTGCTATGGTTACAACACAAAGTGACTAAATTGAGTATAGTTGATGCTGCTATAGAATATATTATTATTATTAACCTTAATAATGATGAGATACCTAAATCTGAATTTAAGAATGAAGATACAGAATACACCGTTATTTAATTGTATATGGACAAATTGAGACATTATTGTATATATTTTTCTATCTCACTTGTCCATTTTGAGACATGTAGGGAAAGTGTGAGTTAATATAGTTGAATTCGATAGAAGTTATGAGGCATTCAAAATAAAAAATGCGAACACGTTTAAATATTATCTTGAAGCAATTAACTTTTTTCATTATCACGTAATTTTTTGATTCATAAAAACCATCGGTTTAAAAAAGTTCAGAAAGAAAGGCTCTGTAATAATTAGTATGTTACGATTTTGACATTTAACACTACGCTAAATACTGAACCAGAAAGATGATATATGTATGTAGAAATAGACCGAGTAAGATTACTATTATTGATTTAATCGTTCATCTTTTAAAATTTAACAATCTTTTACAATGAAAAATAATTTTACTTTCTCTCTAATTTCTAATCATCTGCCTCAGGATAAACCATTTTAAAAATGATTGTATTTGTAATATTCATTTAGCACTGAAATTTTGTAATACATAGTAGACACTAATATACAGAGTACATTTTTAAAATATATCATTAATCCACAACGGAAATGAGTAAAACAACTACTAAGTTTTATACTACTATATTTTCACAGAAACGTGACTGCAGTTTCGACAAATTTTATGTAATTTTCAAACGATGATTCAACTAAGAATTCTTAGTTGAATCTTAGTTTCTTAGTAGTTGTTTTACTCATTTCCGTTGTGAATTATGAACTACCACAGAGTAACGGCTTCCTCGATTAATCTCTTATATTATTATTGTCACAACATTTCGTCTATAATTATAAATTTCCATTAACTGTCAAACATATCTGTATTATTTCTCGAATAACTAGAAGATAAAAGCTATTTTGTATATAATAATAATAATAATGTATACAGATATTTGTCTTTGATATTTCTTTAATTAGGAGTCAATCGGGGGACATACTGATCGGAAGAGAGGAGAAAGCGGATAGATGGAAGCAGTACATAGGAAATTTTTACAGGAAGGAGGGTCAGGAATTAGGAGAGATATTAGAGGAAGAATCTAGCATCGATAGAGAAGATGTAGGAAAACCTATATTGAGAGAGGAATTTGAAATAGCACTAAGGGGGCTAAAGAACAATAAAGCGCCAGGTGTAGATAAAATACAGGCGGAAATTTTGAAATGTGCGGGACAGAAAGTAGTAAATAGGATGTTTGAACTGGTAAAGTACATATACGAAACGGGCGAGATGCCGGAGGATTATAAGAGGAACATTATCATTACTACATCGAAAAAGAGAGGAGCCGACAAATGCGAGAACTTTAGAACGATTAGCCTAACTTCCCACGCGTCAAAAATCTTAACCAGAATAGTGCAGAAGAGGATGGAAAATAGAGTGGAGGAAATACTAGGAGAAGACCAATTCGGGTATAGGCGAAATAGGGGAACTCGTGAAGCTATTTTGGCGCTAAGAGTAATGTTAGAGAAAACAATAGAAAAAGGAAAGGAAGCTTATATAGGCTTTGTAGATTTAGAAAAAGCTTTTGTGTTCGATATACTAAAGAGCGCGGGAATGAAGTATAGAGATAGGAGAGTAGTACACAATCTATACAAAGAGCAAACTGCTGTTATAGAAGTAGAAGGGGAAATAAGGGAAGTAGGTATTAGGAAAGGAGTATGACAAGGATGTACGCTATCACCACTAATTCTTAATCTGTACATCGAAGAGGCGATTAATGTGGTAAAAGATAGAGTGGATGTCGGGATTAAAGTACAGGGACAGAAACTGTAAATGCTGAGATTCGCGGATGATATAGCAGTATTAGCATCTACTAAGGAGGAAGTAGAATCAGCGTTGAACGAAATGGAGGCAGTGTTGACAGAGGAATACGGAATGAGGGTGAATAAAAACAAAACTAAAGTGTTAGTGTGCAGAGGGCGCGAGAGCAGAGCAAAAACGAAAGTACAAATTAACAATGAAAGATTGGAGGAAGTTAAAGACTTCACTTATTTAGGAAGCAAAATAAATTGGGAAAGAAGAAGCGATGAAGATATAAAACAAAGAATAGCGCAGGGTCGAGTAGCTTTTAACAAAAAGAAAGCACTTTTATGCTCGGGGGTAATAAACTTAGAAACAAGGAAGAGATTTTTGAAAACGTATGTATGGAGCACGGCACTATACGGTTGCGAAACTTGGACGGTAGGGGAAGCAAGTAGGAAGAAATTAGAAGCTTTTGAGATGTGGTGTTACCAATAAATGAAAGAGTTAGAAACGAAGAAGTATTAGAGAAAGTCGGCGAGAAAAGAAGTATGTGGAAAAACATAAAGAAGAGAAGAGATAGAATGGTAGGCCACTTGCTGAGACATGGGGCAATAGTCTGCGATATTTCGGAGGCAGAAATAGGAGTGAAGAGTGGCAGAGGTAGGCCTACATTAGACTACTGCTCTTAGGACTGATGACCTCATGATGATCTCTTTAATGAATTATATATTCTTTATAATTCAAACTTCATATATACGAATATAATTATTTATAATTATTTATTTTTTTATAAATAATTTTATAAGGTATTCCTTAATGCTTAATGTATTCCTTCAAGCTTTTTGAAGTCATTATAAACAGTTATTAAGGCGAACATTCATGCAGAATGAATGCATGAATGCATACATTCTGAAAATTTAATCGCTCATGCATTCATTCCCTCATATATATTTCATTTTATTGCGATTTATTAATAAATATGCACCATATGTATAAAAAATAGAGTAAAACAGATTTCGACTTCCTAATTCTTAATAAGAATATTTTTTTCATTTTAAGTTAAATTTGGAATTAATCGAATATACTGAGGTAATATTGTGGTAAATATATGTTTTCAATTTAATATAGCGTTTTTATTGTTACATAACTAATAAATTAATATTTATTAGGCTAATAACAGTAATAACATACATATAATATGAATAGAAACTATAGCAGAGCAAAGTATGTATGAACCGAGTTCACGCTCGCACAAGATTAATACATAAAAAGATACCTGCTTTTTGAATTACATAACGAGAGTTTGTCTACTGTTTGTACTTTGTCATCTACATATACACTTTTTTACAAACTTAGATGCTCTTGTACAATTTTCTAGATTGTTGGACGAAACTATGGTATGAAGCAAGTTAAATACTATGTAGCAATTTATAAACCTGCATATCCTTGTAAAATATTCTTGCATGTGCTTCCTTTTTAAATAAAGGAGAAAAACCTAATCGTTCGTTCTTATGAGTAAGTGTATCAATCAAAGCGATTTCTCGATCTTTTTTTTTAATTCTGTGGAAGAAAGTTTAGCGACTTTCTTATAGACAGCTAGAAGACGATGGGCAATCAGGTCAGTTGTTTCATGTCAGTTGACCCATGTAGTGGTCGCTGTATCTATCGCATTCTCCTGTAGATATGGCTACCATAATGTTATTCGTACTGTGGCCGGGTTGGTGGACTGGGCCCAGTATTGGGATGTCATTGTATACTCGAGTTCGAGTCGCAATGGCGGGAGTTTAGCATCTTTCCCGGAGCATGGATGTGGCCTTGTCTTCACGTGTAATGGTACTGTATGGAAATAAAATAGACTTCCTTCCCCTCTGCAGCCTAAGGCTTCAGGGGAAGGAACTCGATTTCTGTATGTTCAGAAACAACTACCAAAAATTACGCATTTCTTACCATGTAAGACTATAACCGATATAGTTTTGTAATTGATCTTCAAAAGCTCAATTCTTTATACACCTTTAGAGATCAATCAGGTATTGCACGAAAAATAGTTGTTGTGACTTGTGAGGTTTATTTGACGCAATTCAAGAAAGTGTAAAGCTACGGAAAATAGGTAGAGCTGAACATTGACCAATATTGATATAAATGTAAAAAGAAATAGCAAATGTTATTTGACTGATTAGGTCATATGTAAGTTGTTTGGTGTAATGTTAACAACTACACAATAATTGGTTATTTGTTAGTAAATTTCAATAGTTTTTCAAGTCAATTTATATATATATTTATTTTTATTTTTATTGACCACAGAAATATATATTTCTGTGGTCAATTTTTGTATTGAAGTGGCCGTCGAATTGGCTGGTTCATGGAGATCCTAATTTAATTTTCGTAGTTTTCTAACATTTCATAATATTTATATTGACAACTTTTGTTTGCTTCATTGCCTACCCTATCTTCAGTCGTTGTAATGGTGTTTTCGTAAAGTAATAAATAAATTCGTTAAAAATTCAAGGAATAACTTTTGGGGAAAACTCTCGGACTCCTTAAATTTAATTTTTCTTGTGCACTTTTTCTTGTGCAATACATACAGGGTAATTCGTGTAAAAAAATCAACGAAATTAAGTTTTCAAATTGCACGCCATTGGCTGCCTGACAGTAGCCAAGACGATTAATACATTCTTTTTGAACATTGTCAATAACTTCAAGAGATATACGTTGTATTTCGTGATGAATTTTTGCTTTAAATCTTCTAAATTCTCGGGTTTACCTAGTAATGTATGCTTTGCTTTTTAGATATCTCCACAAAAAGTAATCTAGGAGTGTCAAATCTGGCTACCTGGCTGACCATACAATCAATCTCCTTATCCCTATCTAATGATTCGGGAACATCTCAACTAAATAATGAGTGCTGCATAATGGGAAGGTGCACTTCTTGGTGGTCATCTTGATGAAAGAAAAAGTAATTTCTTGGAATATCAGATTTAGCGTATGCATCAGAGGATATATCGTATGTAAAAAATGTGCTGTTTTATATTAGGTATTAAAAAAGGGGTTTCGATATATTTTAAAAAACATATCGAAGACGTTATACTCCGACACGAATCACCCTGTCTGCATTAATTAAAATGTAGCAATTTAAAAAATGCGCAACTAAAAATGAAATTTGACGGGTCCGATAGTTTTTCTAAAAGTAATTTTTTGAATTTTGAATGAATTTATTCGTTACTTTACGAAAGCACTGTATATGTATGGTACTAGTATTAAATTCTATGATTGAGGTAGCGGGTACCACCAGTAATTGAAACATTGAGTCTTGAATTGAGTTATACGAATCTAGTGTAAGTAAATTACTCTAAAGTAATAGGAAGTTGAAACAAAAATGGTAATAAATAGTATAATTACTAAACATAATAATCCATATCGGCAAGATTAGTATGTGGCAAGTGCTATTGCGAATGTGTAAAGATATACAGAGTGATACATTAAAAAATACGTTCAATGTAACACACTGTTTTAAAACATCCTGTGTATAGTTTTGAACAAAACATCTTTTAATCCCTCAACACTTTAAAAACAATGTTTTCTATAGGTCATATTTTGGGAAATAAAGCGGTTTTATTATTTTTTTAAAATTAATATATAATTTGCCGTAATTGCAAACTTACCTTTGTTACAGTGTCACGAAGGATGGAATTAAATTAAATGAAATTGCATAATTTCTACTAACGCGTAGACAGTTTTAAAACTAAACGATATGGCCAATTATTTATTTACGTTTTAATTATTTATGTTTTTGAAAAGTATGGTTCCATTAAGATTGTTGTAACGGAGCATTAAAAAGCGCTAATATGAAAAAATATTAGGTTGAAATTGTCGACTTACGATGCGATGATAAGTGTTAGGTCACGTACTTAAATAATCCTTTAGACAAGAGCTTTTTATATGTCGTAACTCTATTAGCCACGCCAAGTTTTCTTATCTACGCAGTATTGTTGCCCATAAATCTCAAATTCCAAAGTAGAAAGCAAAACAGAAGGAATTGTTTAATCGAATTCGTTGAATAGGAACATGATAAATATAATATAATTGATGAATACCTATGTTTATATATGATAATAAAAAGAGTTATTTTTTATTCAATACAATATTAGTAAACTAGGATATTGATTAATCGTATTTGGTTTAAAATTTGACTAAAACATCGAATTTCCCAACTTAATTAAGATTTTAGTTTTTTCAGATATTAGAATAAATCATTAGTATGATTAGTTTCTTAACGAACTCTTGTTAAAATTTGAGAATATGTTCCGTACCCTGGTAATACTGAGGATTATGAATTTCCTTACAGTCCTACACGTATCGACCATTCAAATAAAAACTACACCAAAAACTGAGTTGTTGGAGTTGTTTCAGTAATAATTGAGAATAACTGACATTTTCACTTTTAACTAACCTCGATTCCAATAACCATTGTTTTCTTATTTATTCGAAAGAAAAACCCAAATAGCAATGTAACTGTTTTATCTATGGAAATCCTCAGCAGTTTTATGTTGTAACATTAAACAACAACAACAAAATAAAACTTGTGAACAGTTATAAATTAATTTGTGCAGTATAGTTTTACCTGTTTGTTTACTAAACGTAAGTTGTTTGTCCTGTAATAAGCTGTCCTTTATTTGGTAGTATCTCATACCATTCGTGTAGAGGGTGCCGGGTAATAAGTGTCTCAAAATTAGTTCCCTTGCTAAGATTTTATCCGTCACTGTTCGACTAAGGTCTTCAGATGAGAGCCCAGCGAAAGCTTTGTCAGTTGGTGCAAAAAGAGTAAACGTTTTCGAACCTACAAATTCGTAATTCTTAGAAATGTGTTTTTAAGAGATAAGGAGAGTATAATATTATAGAATAAAATAGTTGTATATAAGATTATTAACAAAAAAATATATAATGTAGGCAAAAGATATACCTTGATAGGATAATATATTTAAGTCTATATATAATTTAGTTTCCAGTTATATTTAAGTTGAATATATATACAGCATTGTACAAATACTACAAATGCCCACTAAAAAAATTATAAGCCATTAATTACCTTGCAATGTCTCAGCTAATCCAGAAGCAAATATTGCTCTTAGTAAATTTGTAAATCTCCTTTCCCTATCTGACTGAAGGGTCTGTACAATATCACCTACTGGCAAGGGAAACATAACTCTGTCAATTGCGTGCGCTATGCCCTGAGGTATTTCGATGTCCTTTTTGTCTTCCAGGACCTTGGCACCATTTATAGTAGTTACCTGAAATAATATATGCAATTAGTTTGATTGCAAATTATTCATTATGTAAATTTAATTTCGTTAATTGGCAAATTTGAATAACTGCACCATGGGACTTATTTCTTTTATATTTATATAAGAGTATAATTTTTAATTAGCCATTTAATACAATAGCGTAATACTGTGAAATTTAAAGTACTAGTTCTTTCATTATCTGTTTTGATAGTGGTATATTACAGTCACCTAAAATACATTAGTCTATGTTAACAAATGTTGCTTATACTTAAAAAACATTCACATAATCATCTTCATGCATACAAATTAAGAAAGTAATATACAATAATTAGTAATGCTATGCTAAGGTGTTAATCAATCACATTATTATAGGACTTGAGCATCTTTATGCTAGGATTGGAATTAAAAATAAATATCAATACAAATTTATTAATATACTAATCTTGAAAAGTTGGAACGGTTATACATAAACTAGTGAAATTTGGTAACTGAATATTAAGGGTTGTAAACTTCCCTACTAGTGATGATAGATGACGTATGCGTCAAAGATGACGTCACAAGGCCATTGTGACCAATAATTTTAAATGGAACCCTATGGCAAGCGACACCTCTTTTAAAAGGAATCGAAAAAAACCTATTCAATGATACTAATATTGTGCCTGTTTACGGCAGTTTTGTCAACTGGCTATCAAAAACCGCAAAGCTGTGATGAATTAAATCAGTTAATAATAAAATTTAAAATTCAAGCTCCGCCACTGGATAGTTGGATAGTAAATAATCTGACGTTTTTGCAAGTCTCCCCAATTTTATGTTTTTTTAGCTGTCAAAGTTTTTATACATTTAATAATTTGTGTATTGTTGATCGAACGTTTAACTGTTTTAGTACTTTGTGGTAATTTTAAAATATTTGTACATTCAATAATTTGTTAAACTGTTGTGAGCTGAACGTTTAAGTGCTTCAAAAAGAGAAATGGTACGTGTTTTAGGTGATAAAGTAGCAGCGATCCTAATACTTGGTGAAACTGGAGAAAATATTCATGCAGCAGAACGCATTTTTAATGAAAGGTTTCCCGATCGCCCAGTTTCGAGGACTTATTTGAGAAAGCTTCTTCGTAAGTTTAAAACAACGGGTAGTATTAATGATGCAAAACCATCTGGCAGACCACAAATTTCTGATGAGAAAAAAATTGATATACTGGCAGAAGTAATAGTAAATCCTACTTCTTCAACAACTCAAGTTGCATCAACCTGTGAAGTCAGTCAAAGTACAGTGCACAGGGTCATCATCATCATTAGGTCATCAGTCCTAAGACTGGTTGGACGCTAACCTCCAGCTTCTCCTATCTTGTGCTAACCTACGCATTTCGCTAATTGTGCTACAACCTACATCCCTTACTATTTGCGAGCAGTAGTCTAATCTAGGCCTACCTCTGCCTTTCTTCACTCCTATTTCTGCCTCCAAAATATCGCGGACTATTCCCCCATGTCTCAGCAAGTGGCCTACCATTCTATCTCTTCTCTTCTTTAAGTTTTTCCACATACTCCTTTTCTCGCCGACTTTCTCCAATACTTCTTCGTTTCTAACCCTATCAGTCCATGGTATTTTCATCATTCTTCGGTAACACCACATCTCAAAAGCTTCTAATTTCTTCCTACTTGCTTCCCCTACCGTCCAGGTTTCGCAGCCGTAAAGTGCCGTGCTCCATACATATGTTTTCAAAAATCTCTTCCTTGTTTCTAAGTTTATTACCCCCGAGCATAAAAGTGCTTTCTTTTTGTTAAAAGCTACTCGACCCTGCGCTATTCTTTGTTTTATGTCTTTATCGCTTCTTCCATCCCAATTTATTTTACTTCCTAAATAAGTGAAGTCTTTAACTTCCTCCAATCTTTCATTATTAATTTGTACTTTCGTTTTTGCTCTGCTCTCGCGCCCTCTGCACACTAACACTTTAGTTTTGTTTTTATTCACCCTCATTCTGTATTCCTCTGTCAACACTGCCTCCATTTCGTTCAATGCTGATTCTAGTTCCTCCTTACTAGATGCTAATACTGCTATATCATCCACGAATCTCAGCATTTTTAGTTTCTGTCCCTGTACTTTAATCCCGAAATCTACTCTATCTTTTACCACATTAATCGCCTCTTCGATGTACAGATTAAAAATTAGTGGTGATAGCGTCGTACATCCTTGTCTTACTCCTTTCCTAATACCTACTTCCCTTTCTTCCCCTTCTACTTCTATAACAGCAGTTTGCTCTATGTATAGATTGTGTACTACTCTCCTATCTCTATACTTCATTCCCGCGCTCTTTAGTATCTCGAACATTTTTTCCCATCTTACGTTATCAAAAGCTTTTTCTAAATCTACAAATCCTATATAAGCGTTCTTTCCTTTTTCTATTGTTTTCTCTAACATTACTCTTAACGCCAGAATAGCTTCGCGAGTTCCCCTATTTCGCCTAAACCCGAATTGGTCTTCGGTATATGTATTTTACCAGTTCAAACATCCTATTTACTACTTTCTGTCCCGCACATTTCAAAATTTCCGCCTGTATTTTATCTACACCCGGCGCTCTATTATTCTTTAGCCCCCTTAGTGCTATTTCAAATTCCTCTCTCAATATAGGTTTTCCTACATCTTCCCTATCGATGCTAGATTCTTCCTCTAATATCTCTCCTAATTCCTGACCCTCGTATAAATTTCCTAAGTACTGCTTCCATCTATCCGCTTTCTCCTCTCTTCCTATCAGTATGTCCCCCGATTGACTCCTAACATTTCTACTTATTGTTCCTACATCCCTGAAGTTCCTCTTAATTATTTTGTAAGCCTCATCGGTCCTACCTACTTGCAACTTATCTTCTACTTCTTTGCATTTCTCCTCTATCCATTGTTCTTTCGCTTTTCTACATTTTCTAATGATTTCCCACTTTATTGCCTTATACGTTTTCAGTCCTTCTTCGTCTCGTCTGTTTTTGTAGCCTCGTCTCTTTTGCATTAAGTTTAAGATTTCGTCCGTTATCCAGGGCTTCCTAGCTTCCCTTTTATCGTGTCCTAAAACGTCCGTAGCCGCGGAAGCTAGACTATTCTTGATACCCTCCCACTCAGTTTCTGCGTTCTTGATTTCGTCCTTACTCGTTTTATTTATTAATTGATCTGTTTTCTCCTGGAACTTATCTTTCATATTCTGATCCCTCAATATGTCTACATTTATACGTTTCTTATCCTTCCGGGTTTTCAGATTTTTGAACTTTAATCTAGCTTTCATGACTACCAAGTTGTGATCGCTGTCTACATCTGCTCCTGGATAACTCTTACAGTCTTTTACTTGATTTCTAAATCTCTTCCTAACCAGAATGTAGTCTATCTGATACCTGTCTATCCCTCCTGGCATTTTCCATGTGTACCGCCTCCTAACGTGATTCTTGAACAATGTGTTCGCGACTACCATCTTGTGCTTCTCACAGAATTCTATCAGTCTGCTACCTCTCTCGTTTCTGTTTCCTAATCCATAAGGCCCTACAAATTCTCCTTCTTTCCCCTCACCTACGACTGCGTTAAAATCTCCTACTATTATTAAATTTTCATGACCCTTCACAAATCCTATTACCTGCTCTATGTCCGAATAAACGGCTTCTAACTCTTCCTCGCTGTGGTTAGAAGTAGGCATGTATACTTGCACTATTACTGTTTCCACTGGCTTCGAATCTAACCTAACCATCATTACTCTCTCGCTGTATTGTAGGTAGCTATCTACACACTGTCCTGCGTTCTTCCGCATAACGATCCCTACTCCCGCGTTTCCATTTACCGATCCTGTGTGTATTACCCTATAGTCACCGCTCCAAAAATCTCCTACTTCCGGCCAGCGCATCTCACTTATACCTACTATATCTAATCCTAACCTATCCATTTCTATCTTCAGATTTTCTAGCTTCCCTGCCTGTCTCATGCTTCTGACATTCCACGCTCCGACTCGTGAAATGCTACACTTCTTATTATGATTGCACTCGATCACGTCTCCCGGAACAGTCCTCACCCGGAGATCCGAACGGAGGACTATTTTACCTCCGGAGTTTTTTGTCCCAGGAGACGCCATCATTAATTTAGGATAAGCTTTCTGCTAGCTGTTCTGAGGATTATAATGTGGTGGTTTCCTCTTGCCTTCCACATCGCAGTCGTGTGTGTCATAGCACCATACCAACCCCCACGGTTTCTGCCACTATGACTACTGAAAGAGCTGCTGCCCTCCTTCAGGGACTTGTCTTAGTCTGGTTTTTCAATAACCCCCCACTATGGTTAAACCTATGGTACGGCTCCTTAAATCATTAAAACGCGCAAGCCGACCCACCCGTTCCAGTTTGCACTAGAACTTCGTCAAGGTTCAAGTCCTATCGGATCGGGGTGTGTGCACAGGGTGTTGAAAAAAAAACAAATTTTACCCATACAAATTAAAAATGGTTCATCAACTCTCAGACGACGATCCAGACCGAAGACTGCAATTTTGTGAAAATATGGAGACTAAAATTAACCAACAGCCAGACGATGTCAAAACAATTTGTTTTAGTGACGAAAGTACTTTCTATCTAAATGGAAATGTAAATACACAAAACGTGAGATATTGGAGTGACGCAAATCCTCACATGTTTCGTGAAACACATACTCAGTATCCCGAGAAGGTCAATGTTTGGGCAGGTATACTGGGAAACCACATCGTTGGGCCTGTTTTTTTAAATACCAACTTAACCGGTGAGGTGTATCTGCAGATGTTGCAAAATGCAATAGAACCGTTAATCCTTGAAATTTTGGAAGATAATCAAGATTAATTCGACATTTTGGAAATGACATTCCAACAGGATGGTGCTCCTCCACACTATTACGGTGCAGTAAGACGGTATTTGGATGAAGAATATCCTGGTAGATGGATTGGACGACGAGGTTCAATGGAATGGCCGCCTCGATCACCGGACATCACACCTTTAGATTTTTTTCTGTGGGGGTATCTTAAATCGAAGGTTTACGCCACTCAGCCTGACAATATTGATGTTTTAAAACAACGTATTGTTACAGAATGTAGGGCTATTTCCGCAGACACATTTGAAAAAGTACGAGAAGAGTTTCGCAATAGGATGTTTTACTGTCAGGAAGTAGATGGAGCTCATTTCTACAACAATTACTATAAGTAGGTACTGATTCTTGAATCTGTAATTAAAATTATTATCCAAGTTTACTGATTACTGATTTAATCCATCAAAACTACCATAAATACAAACAATATTAGTATCATTGAATACGTTTTTTTCGATACCTTTTAAAAGAGGTGTCGCTTGCCATAGGGTTCCATTTAAAATTATTGGTCACAATGACCTTGTGACGTCATCTTTGACGCATACGTCATCTATCATCACTAGTAGGGAAGTTTACAACCCTTAATATTCAGTTACCAAATTTCACTAGTTTATGTATAATCGTTAAAAAGATAAGAGGGGGGAAGGGGACTTTTGAATAGCACTGTATGTTCGTACTGTTATGTCCAAGTGAACCATTATTTAGTTATAATTAATTATTAAAACTCAGTTGCTATTAAAATTACATAAAACTGTAAGAATAATTATTTATTAAAATTAATAAAGAATTTTTTTCACATAGGGGATAGTTGTTTTTTACGATAGTAACACGGTAATTATTAGTGTCGTAATAAAGGTACTAAAGTACCTTTAAAGGTAAAGGGACAGCCAGAGAATATGTGAAATATATTGACAGGTTATATTCAGCCTCATACTTAAACATTCGATACACCATATCATGTCAACAAGAGGTCTTAATTCTACGTAATATCTGTGTAAAACACAGACTGTTTGTTCATTAGTAGTGCGAGCAATTTTGGTCCCGGTTCCAATGGCGCCGATCGAGCACATCGCGCTGGCTGTTTGAGCCGCTTTAAACCGGTGCGGCCATTTGTTACCGCTGGGTCTATTTTTCTGACACTGCCAGTTAAACAAGTTTATAGGAGAATTTACGGACTTAACGTATGGCGGTGAATAAATAATATCTTTACTTTGCGATGCACTTTTGATGTACTGGAACAAAAGGGACTAAGGAGAAGTGTAAACAGTGCACAGTACATACCCAATTTATGTTTGATTTAACTTTCATGCTGATTACTTGTACTATAACATTTTTTGTATTATATAATGCATAGTTCTAATTTTGCTAGACTTTTCAAAATTATTTGACATCGTCGATCACGAACTTATGTGTGCAAAATTAACTTACCACGGATTTGATACAATCTAAACTTTATTTTTCTAAACTACTTATTAGGCCAGCTTCAAAAATTTAAAATAGACCATGATGTGTCTGATCGAAATCAATTATTTCTGGAGTTCCACAACGGTCAATATCCTGCTCTCTTTTATACCATTTTACTCTTATACACCACGGCGCAGGCATATGAAGATGACAGTCAAATATTGCACCACTTATATGAATATTCTAAGATAGCTAACTTTTCTAATACAATAAATAAAGAGCTGGAGAGTATTGTATCATTTTCGAAAAACATAATTTCATATTAAATCTTCAAATGCAGTGCTATCTTATCCTGTCGTAATTAATAAAAAGACATATTGAAAGCCTTATGAAATATATAGATTATAACACCTTAGATATCATGTAAAGTGTTCCATCTTTCATGTTTATAATTTCATATTATGTTATAATATTCAAAGAATTATTTGTTATACATGTCTGTAGGGTGTATACTTAAACCTTTGTTTAATAGGATGTGGAATGTAAATTAAAGTCATCCATCTATGATACATCTGTCATAATAAATTGGGTATTGCATGACTGATATACAATTGTCATTGATAAAAATATGCTAATTGAAAATTAATTATAAATCAACGAGTCAGAGTTGTTTTAAAATTAAAGTATGTGATTACATCGAAATACCTGTATTATGAATGTCATGTATGAAAGAATGCATGACCAAAATAATACAATTTACAAAAATACTTAGCGTTAATAAACATTGCTTTTTTATCATCAAGATTGTTTAAAATTAAGTACAAATGGGATATTTGGAGTATCAAGTACAATTGGGTAACCGATTTACAAATCTGAAATAAATAAATAAGATTTTAATAGAAATCTTATTCACGTGGAAGCTGTCTTCAAGATTGATTTCATCATGAATAAGAATCATCGTCAAAATGAATAGGAGTATAATATATGAACTAAATAAAATCAAACACATACATATTGAGAATCTAATGAAGTACATATCTTTGTATATGTTAGTGAAAGCTGAATGGAATTTAATAAGTATCTCATTCCACTTCCTAGTATAAGAGTAAACAGTAAACATAACTTCCATCCGTTTCGTAGTATACACATACACATAAAAAGTGAAATGTCAATGAAGAAGTGACCCGGCAGATCGCTAATAGGAAAAAGTAGGCTTTAATTCAGCACGGCAACCAACTATTTATTATTTAATAATTGATGTGTTTAATAAAATTTAAGTGGGAAATATTTACATAAATTACTTAAAATACAAATAGATATTTTCAGTAATTTATGGGTATTAAAATATAAAATGAAAACTATTATAATGAGATTAGTGATTTTTGCAATGAAAATAAATAGAAAACGAATTTATTAGGGATAAATGAGAGAGATACAGGACAGATAATACAGTTGGTGAAATAGTTATTTTCATTAGGTCTTCTTCTCTAAATAAATAAGTGTTATGATTGACAATCTTGGTTAATTATTTGTTAATGGACATAAATACATTTCTATTTAAAACCTTAGATAACTTTTTTAATTGATGATAGAATATTAAATTTAAATAAATGTCCAGTAAGCATTTCTTGTTATTAAATGGTACATTACGCTTTAACCTACAGTGATAAACCATTCTTAGGCCAGCCATACACGTTGCGATTTACCGGAGACGTTTACATTCACAGTTGACCTGCGCAAGTAAACCGAAGCGTGTACGCCAACTATTTTCTGTGAAATTTTACAGGTAATACGATCTGTTCAGGTGATCCAGAAATAATTGATAATCAATTATTTTTGCCTACTCAGTTGTGTGTATCGGAGCGTGTGTGTAGCTCACCCGACACCTGCACAGGTTTCAGTTCAGTCGTAGTAGGTTTTCACTAGGAAGTGGTTGCATTTTTTGAGGGCGTTGATTGATTTTAAGTCTTTGTACAAAACATGTCAAATCGGAAGTGCAATCAAGCTATCGAAAAGTTAATATAGTTGTACAAATGAGAACCTTATCTCTGGCGTGTTCAAAACAGCAGAGAAGTAGGAGTAGAAGTTAATGTGAGTGTACCGACTTCTTTTTATCAACCAATTTTTGCACCATGTTTCAGGTTTTTCCTTTGTTTTTTGTTACAATCAATAGCTAAAAATAAACCACCGAAAGCGTATCATTTTTGGGTTTATTTTTCGTTTTTCGGCCTAAAAACAAAAAAAAAAGGTTTTTAAAAATATTTTGCTGTGTGTGTATCGTCGTTGTCGTCGGCATTAAAATTTCTTGTTAGCACAATAACTTAACTAAATCGTGTCAGATCGATCGGGTTTTGACTGATCCTGATCGAGGACGTCTCCCAGATGACACCTAGTGATTTTGAGGTGGATAGCACACACCACCCCCTCCCTTGGGTCTATTTGAAAATTTTTTTAGTTAGCACAATAACTCAACAAAATCGTGTTGGATCGATCGGGTTGTTACTAATTCTGATCGGGGATGTCTCCCAGACGACACCTATTGATGTTAAGGTGGATAGAACATACTCTACCATGTTCATGGCTCATGAGAAAGCACAATGGTGGACTATTTGAGAAATTTGTTTGTTAGCACGATTACTCAATTAAATCGTGTCGGATCGATCGGGTTTCAACTGATTCTGTTTAGGGACGTCTACCAGACGACATCTATTGATTTTGAGGTGGATAGGACACACTCCACCCTGTTCAGTGGTCATGAGAAAGCACGAGGGTGGACTATTCGAAAAAAAGTAAAACTGTCGCATAAAACAGATATTCTGCATTTATGTGTTGGTTTAATTTTTCTCGGTCACTCAATTTCGAGATAGAGATATTCTACGCGCGGGAAAGTCTGTTTTAAGGTTTTAAAACTGTTTATTTATTTTTATAATGAATCTATAAAAACATGAATTCATTTATAGGTTACCGTCAGTAGTTTTTATATATCAGGAAAAATTAATGAACTTAATTAAAATTAATAGCTTTTTTATATCTTAAATTCACGTTTCAGTTATTGAAGAGCAACGTATATTATGTTCGGTTAGTTTCCTTTAAAATTTGTAAAAATAATTATTGTTACAATGCTATTGTATTTACTAGGATACGATGTAGAGCATGTAACAGTGAGTGAGTTTTTATGTAGAAGCAATGTTTTTCACTTTCTTTTCATAGCATTTGAATTTAAATTTTATCCTAATTATAGTATTATTAGCTTATGAAGAATAATGGTTAAGTTTATAACAACCTTCATCATATTTAATTATTATAGACATTTTTTTAAATAATGACAACTACTGGTTAATAAAACAAAATTAATTTGATTGTAATTCTAATTTACACCAATAATTCAGAACATGATTGAAAATGATCTGTACATGTTACAGAGTATGGTCCGCTTTGGCACTACGTGCATTCCTTTCCCAGATATTATGAGAGATAGAGAGATCGTTAAACGGGGGAAGTTTTAAAGAATTCTATTGGTTTTTTCACTGCATTATAAAATTTTATAACAACTTTTTTTTAAATAACTGCAAAAAACAGGATTGTGCACTTCCAACAATGCCTCATATGCCGTTAATTGAATATGTTGTGACATTTCAGCAACTACATTCTTAAGGTACTTTTCAAAGGTGCTTCTAGTTGTATTAACGAAAATCTACAGTCCATTGCTTCTAAGAAAATGACATTAATTTTTATTTTTCATATTTTTCATTTCATATAATATCAAGAAAAACAAATACAAAAATATACATTCCTAACAAACACTTCAATTATTATAAGAAAAGCAGAGAAGTCGTATAAATAATATATAAATGTATCGTAAAAGCGATATATTTTTATTTTATTTATGTTAAGTATTTTGCAGTATACTCGTAGAATGATTTTTAATATTCACAACAGCGCAACAAAAAAGTATCTTGCATTGAAGAGTAATTTGAACATATAGCATAGACTGGGCAAAATTTATGCATATGGGTACGTAGTGTATGTTATCAGTTCCAATATTGTGGAGTTATCAAAATAAGAATTGACGATTTTGTAAGGCAATAGAAATACATTATTCCCTGCGTTCCCAAAGTTATAACGTTAATTGAATCTAATAAATTTTGTTGATCATATATCCATTTGCAGGATATATACAATCTGCTTGAAATTTCAAGAAGATATTTCAAGAACGTTTTTTGCGTTTGTAATATTTTCGCAGTGCACTAAATAAGTTAGGGCCTACATACCATGCATATTAAAGACGAGTTTGACGTAAGCATTAAGTTAAGCATTTCAATATCTCAGTGAAAGAAGAATCTGGTGGATTTTGTGGAAAAATCTGGTGGTGGTGATGCAAGCTTATGAAATGGACATTTGAAGATACCAGAGAAGTTAAGTTCTCTGTACAGCAATATATTATGATCCAGTTTATCTGCTTGAGAAAAGCTAAAGGCTTTTGAGAAAAATGTATACAGATAGTATTAAGTTAACCTCAGTCGTCAAGAACTTTGGATATTTGTAAATTGTGTAATACATATACCTAATAATAATTGATCTACTATTCATTTCATCGCTATTTGCCAAATAAAAAACTCTCTTATCTTGACGATAAACGGAACAGTCTACCTGAGTCTAGCCATAAAAACAAGCCACGGTATGAAATAAAAGCTGTTTGGGATTTTTTATTTGGCAAATAGCGATGAAATAAACTATAGATCTACTTTACCATGTTGATTGCAATACAATTTTTTTTGTTTTCATATAATATGCAAAAATTATACATGATAGTAATTGGTTAATTTTCAATATTGTCACATATCGATTGTTCAGTATATTAAACATATTAGCAATAGTTTTAGATTTTACTATTAGGATGAAAATAATTTAAGAAGATACTATGATATTGAACAATCTTATATTATGAAAGGTGCTATAAAACTGGGATCTATTATTTTTTGTTTTGTTTGTTTATTGCATCACGTATCTCACGTTTTGTCGAATTTCCAAATTTGGAATAAGGTTAAACCGCAAGAAAATGAAGTAAATGTCATTGCCTTGTGGTTAAATTTGCAAACTACATTGCTCACAATCACCTGATTGATCGTATTATTTTGAGTATATATAATTAAATATGTATCTCATATTCTTCGTTTTGATTACAATTTTATCTTGTATCCATATTATAAAACTTTAGTTATTCTTTTTTTAGTATAACTTATCGATTTACGTATATTTGGAATCGCGCACACAATATATTCTACTCGTACTAATAAGACTTTATGAATCCATATTGTTTTGAAATAAATAAAAGAAGAACAAACAAAGGACAAGTGAAGAGAAAAATATTCCTGATAAATCACTGCACAGGGGTAACGAATTATGTTAAAAAAATAAATTATTATGCATTATCAACTTCGATAAAAAAAACGAATAATGTAATAAAACCAATATATTTTGAAAGGATTATCCATATACACTATAAAAATGGAAGATGTTCCATTAAATAACACTGATGGCGTCATAGTAAACCAAGTGGAACTAATAGGTTGGCAAAATATGTTTTGATGCAGTAGAAATATCATCATTGCTATTTATAACAATGTCATAGTAAATATGATTATTTCAACTTTTCAAAATTGTTTACTGCTGTACAAGATTGTGCAGTGCACAATCACATGTCGTATTGCATGTTGTATGGTAACCACACAGTCCAACACTTTCGTCATATAGTGCTGAATTGTTTTTTATCCTGAATCGTTATGTGAAATTCTAATTAATATTGCCCACTTTCAAAATGAGTTGGAGAGAAATCATTTATTGGTATTATTGTAGTCATCTCATGTGTAAGATGGACTGATTGTCATGTAAAATATCGATAGCTATAGCTCTTTATCTTAATTATATCACGTAATCACGTAATAATAAAAGTACCATTGAAAAATAATGCAAAATAATGTAATACGATACTTTTAATAAGATGTAATAAGATACTTTCTCTTCCTTTAATACATTCTCCTGAAATATCGATAATAATGAATTACTATTCGAGTTAATTATGCTCTTGGTTGCAGTCTCCATCGACCGACAATATAATGAATTATAAATTTAATGCATTATTGCATATATTCCGGTAGTGGGGTCGGGATCATTTAGTTGCCTAACTTGTAATAGACAAGGGTTATACTGTTTTACATCCTACGGCACCGTTTTCTATACAAACTTCGCCGAAGTTTGTGTTGCTTCTACGAATCAACTAAAGCGGGCCGGTCGGTTACGCATCCAGCGCAAGTTAACGGCTGTTGCTTGACATTTAATATCCATAATATGTGCACCATGTCAGCCTAGGCAACTGCCCACCCTTAACACACTATATATTTTCATCAATTTGAACGTGATATCTTATTCCGTAAATTTGTTTGGTTTTAGACAAAAATTTTTACTGCCATGGACCCTAACAAATATTTTGGTTTACTCCAATATCTAATTAAAATAATGTATTTAGTAACCACATAAATCGAAATTTTAGAAACATTGTCCAGGGTGACACCTTAAGCCCGTTATGGTTCGTGCTAGCACTACTAATCGTACGGTTTGTTAACCCGTTGTTAATGTAACCTAATATTTATGGACGATATAAAGCTCTACGACGAAAACCAGACGCACTTGCACTTTCTGACATCAACTACGAAAATTATGAAGATGACATATTAACAAAGATATTGATATATCGTTTACACTAGATAAGTGGGCAACAATGAGCAGATAAGTAGAAAAGATTAAAAGAGATGTGGAACCAATAAGAAAGAGACCGCCTGATGCAACTGCTGAATATATTATTAAAGGCATGAAACATGAGTACAGCTGTAAACGTTTGTCCAGTCCTCATGTTCTTATTTGGCGTATTAAAATACAGTGATTCGAATCTTTACGAATTGGACAGACTAACGTATCACTAACCGAATTTAGAAATCACCATCTGCGGTTAGCTGTAGACAGACTATACCTAAAGAGACACCAAGGACCAAGAACTAATTAACATTAATATAGATGAGTTATCTAGAGAACAAGAGAAAATATAACGAAATATTCTCAGGAATTCGGACAAGCTCTACCTAGTGTAGAGCTTGTCCGAAAGGCGCGCAATTTGATCAAGGATATACTGTACTGAAATTCAATGAAGAAAACACCCATATTGCTCCAAGAAGACCAGACGCGACATGGAGTGAGAAAGTAATCCATGGCAAGTACCACACGTTACTGGAAGGGTATCGATAAGCAGAGTTCGCTGAACTGATTAACAAATATGTATATAGGCAGTTCAGCCTGTAGACTTGTATTCTGAAACCGAAGGCTTCATGGTTGCAATCCAAGATGGCATGAAATCTACTCGCAATAGGTGAAATAAAGGAGGTGAAAGATAAGTATCGTAAGTGCAGAAGACTAGGCAAAAGAATCAATTATATAATTGGCGAATGACCGGCTCTGGTAGACTCAACATATCTAGAAAGACTCAATCAGGTACAGATACTGCACTCGACGATGACATAAAAATACAACATATTGTCCATCATACTATAAATATCAGCCGTAGCCAGTCCTCAAGAACGACATACACTTATTATATTGGGATAGGCTGATCACTCACTGATCGCACAGTGGATTGAAATAGGCCAGATATTATCCTCATTGATAGAGCAGCGAAATGGACACATTATGGATATAGTTTGCCCGTTGATCAAAACATCAGGAAAACGGAAGCTGAGAAGATTAAGAAACATGAAAACCTCCCCATGGAAATTAAGCACATAGAAATTACTCCAACTTATCTCTGTAACAGGCGTAATTACCGAGAGCTTGAGAATTAACATTGAAAAGCTGAGACTTACGAACTGAATCTTTAAACTAATGCAGAATTGCTTCATATTGCAGACTGGTCATATAAAAAGGACGTTGCTGATCAATGCTAATGAACCAAAGGAAGCTAACTGGGATAGAGTGAATTATCTCCCCAATTGTTCAAGCCTAACTCCTGGGATAATCTCAGGAATAGGTGAATCTTACTTTTGGTGAGAAAATGTTTCTTAAGTGTGTAAATAATAATGATGCATTTATTGCATAACATGATTAAATTCAGTTGCAAAATAACTAGAAATAAGTACATAACCACATGTTTATGTAGTTATATTAACATCTACCTTTTAACTGGATAATTTGATTTGTGCAATAGTTCACAAAAAATGTAAAACAGATAATATCATATACAAATACATGAACGCTTTGTTCAAATGCATTCCTTGTTTTGTGAGTGAGTATAAATTGAATTATGAGTAAGTCGAAACTGCAAAAAAATGTATTGA
Organism: Rosalia funebris; assembly: GCA_037954035.1. Classification (NCBI taxonomy): domain Eukaryota; kingdom Metazoa; phylum Arthropoda; class Insecta; order Coleoptera; family Cerambycidae; genus Rosalia; species Rosalia funebris. The sequence goes on along the minus strand of JAZFAV010000022.1, from coordinate 39,032,399 downwards.
GAAACGCGATCAAATTGATTTATTTCTCTTTTGTTATATCTTGATAAATTTTTATATCATTTAATTTAAAGTTATCATTTTATTATATTTTTGGTCAGAATTATTACCGCATACAACTTTTCTGGTTTTTCTTTTCAGTTTTACTAATAAGATTTTTATTATATAAGTATATTTATAGAATACCTAGATATTATGTGCCAACAATAATAGATATTATTTTATCCTCAATACTAATGAACTTCATTTAGTAACTTTTGTGAAAAGAGTTAAAAGAATGCAAGGAAAAAAAGAAAAAAGTTTTCTTTTTTTTTCATTTTTTTTTTTAGTTTTTGTTCATACAATTCCGCATAAAGCTTTTAAATATATTAGCGCAATTAAAGGCCTCTAAAGGCGTCTAGAAGGAATGCGCGGAAAGTGGTTCTTTTGATTATAGTTGTGTATGCTATGATTCCGTACCAGCCAGCACCTTTTTTGTCATTTGTCATCTTAATTTTTTTGCGAAGTCATTTCACCCACATTAACCATGAGAATTAGATTTTTCTATGAACAGTTGCCAAATAAAACAGATATATGGCAACATCTCAAAAACTATTCTTTTGGATGCCATAATCGATATTCTTTGGTAGATTTTGACCCTCACCGATGATAAGCGCAATAGGTCCTTAGAAGTCATTTGTACCATCGTATAGGTGTAGGTTTAGCTTTCTGGGGAGGACCGCGAAGCCCGCAATACTGAGGCTACCGCCCCACAGTGGGGCGGATGGCTGATCTAGGTGGACAAAAGTCATGTCAAAGGTTTTAAATATCGTACACTAGGCATTGTTGATGATATATTAGTGACACCAAAAATGTAAATATTTACGGTCTATTTGTGCATAAGAGATGGAGCGAACCAACTATTCATGTTTGAACAAGTGTCCAAATCCTACTGTGATAGAACACGGGCGTCTCAGTCGGACTGTTGTAGTAACAATTCGTGTATTGTTTGAGCTACATCTGGCACGTGAAATGAGTGTTATACAGTCAGGTAAGTGATTAATAATCACTTATATCACTGATTATATACAATGTATTTTTGTAAGATGTGATTAGGTACAGAAATATTAGAACTAAGTCGTTAATTATAGTTTCGACGGAGAAAAAATAATGTATACCCAAGAGCTCCCAAAGTTATTGGCTATTCTTTTTCTTCGTTATACCCTCTACTATTCAGATTCAGTAAGTTTTTTTGCGATTTTTAGTGATATTTTATATTTTTAATTTTAATTACTTATTGGTTTTCAGAATCAGTGCTCAAGATTCCGAGAAGGGAATTTTTTGAATAGTGGCGCAAGTTACCGAAAAAATTATGCAATAAAGGCCTCATGAAGTATGTTGTAGCTCTGATTACTGCTCAATTTGAAGGGGATATATTTAACGAGCCCTCAATAAAAAATAACGTAGCTCATTAGTCGGGGAAAATAACTGAAAGATGGGAGAAGTGTAATCGTAGAGCGAATATTTTTTTAAAAAACTATTCGTCCTGGCTCGACCGACAACAGTTTGAAATCATTGTTTTATTGTCGCGAGTAGAACAAATCTCGTCTCAACGTCCAGGCCGTCCTAGAGTTGATTTCTCAATATCCAGCGACAAGTCAAAAAAAAAAGAAGAGCGGCCTTTTAGGTGCTGGTGGCGAAAAACTCACACACGCTGCTCATCTTGCTCTTTATGCTTCGGGGAAATGAGCTGCCTCCAAGATAGTTAAACAGGTTTCTTCTTCATGTTATTCGTCTTCTATAGAACGCAACTTTCTTGATCAAAATAAATCTAATGTTATGCGACCTCTTTATGTCGATGAAGCTTTAGCGATATTTGTAGATTGCAGACTAACTAGGGCTTCCTACTGTTTGTTGAGGGAGAAGTCTCTCGAAACTGGACACGATTTGAACCCATCATATTATAAGTTACAGAAGGGCAAAAATGCCTGTTGTGTGCCAGTAGAACACATAATTGTCACTAAGTCAAGAACCGCGTTGTCGTTGCAGGTTGGGCTGGGCTTAACAGCTCAAAGGTTATGCGAAGTTCAAGATTCTGTTCTTAAAGAACTCGTTGGCGTGGGAACTCATAACTTCACTTTATTATGTAAATGGGGTTGTGACGGGAGTGAGGGACATAGTAAGTACAAGCAAAAATTTTCTGATAGCCATACAAGTGATGAACATAGGTTTATGTTCTTCTTTGTACCGATAAACCTAAAAGCAGACACTAACATCTATGTGTGGAAAAACAGTATCCCCTGGATACTGACAACTAGACTTTGTCGCCTGATAAAATTTATATTTGAAAAAGAGACTACCACATGTATTATTTCTGAAACTGATAATGTTAAAACACAAATTCTTGCTTTATCACCTAGCACAGTAGCCATAGAAGGAAAGAAAATATCAATTACTCACAATTTGGTTATGACTATGGTAGATGGTAAACTGTGTAACGCTTTAACGAATACCACGTCAACTCAACAGTGGTATATTTGCAAAGCTACCCGAAAGCACACAGAAGATAGCCTATCACTTCCTCCAGACAATGTTCAGAACTACAGTTGGTTTATCTGTGTTACATAGTTGGAATCGAGTTTCTCCTTAATTTATCTTACAGATTAAACAACAAAAATTAAAAAAAGTACGTTCAAGATGAATTAAAAAGCAAGTAGGTCTTATTGTAGACAAGCCAAAACAAGCTTATGGAAATACCAATGATGGAAATACCGCTAGACGATTCTTAAAAAATTCCGCTGTAAGCGCTTCGATCACTGGTATTTCCGAACCCCTAATTATAAAATTAAGAGTAATTGTTCAAATGCTCTCATCGGGATACGAAATTGAAGTAGAAAAATTCTAAAAATAAGCTGAGGAAACTAAAAGCCTACTTTTAAGTATGTATCCATGGTTTACAATGACTCCGACTGTTCACAAAATACTGGAGTATAGGGGCCATATCATTCGTCACCATTTGGTGCCAATCGGGTAGCTGACTGAAGAGGCGCAAGAGGCCAGTAATAAGGATTGCCGTAATTTTCGAGAACATCGCACCAGGAAACATTCACGGGAGTCAACCAACAGTCTATTAACAATGCTTTTAATTTCGTCAGACCCTGTTGTATTCAGCCTCCGAAAGCCTGTTAAAAGGAAAATCAGCTCACTATATTCAGAGGTTATAAGTTTGTTGAAATTCCCAGAATTAGTTTAAATTAATATGGTTGACAAATAAGATAATATTATATATAAAAATAGCCGTAACAACGCAATCTTGGTTTGTGCCAGATTTAAGTATCATTTGTATTTATAGTGGAATTAATATCATTACATACAAAATCCCCAAGTTTCTGTATTTAGCAAAGTCTACAATGTATAGGGAGTATCTTTTCCATTTTGAAGTATTGGCTGTCAGTTACATGTTATATTTAGTGCATATAGTTCTTTCGTTAGGCTCACCTTTACATCATTCCACTCCACGTCATGCATAGTGTATCGATTAACTCGGAGTTGAGTTCCTGCCAGTGAAACTCCGGTCATTTCATCCTGCAGGGATCCTATGGTAAACGCTCCCGGGATCACGTGATGCAAGAGAAGCTGGAAATGAAACATGCAATAACATTAATAATACATTATATACTAATATATATATATATTAGTATATTATATACGTACATATATTATGTCCTAGCAGATATATTATATACTAATAATAGCTAACTTTTAGAACATTAAAAATTTCTAGCTGGAAAATGAAGAAATAAATTGGTACCTACTGGATATGTTTAGTAGTATTTTTGTATGTTATTTCTTCTTAGAAAATAATATGTACATATTACCGGTGACTTAAATATAATAAATCTATAATATTATTTTGTACCAGAAATCACGAAATCAACATCCTAGTAACTCTATTTGCAAATAAATACTGTGGGAGATGGAACTCATTAGTAGTAGATAGAGCTCTATGCAATAGCTTTACGCATGTAGGTAGTATTCAGCGAATCTATCTATATTTACTAAACGGCTGTTTTCGTGTGTGTGTCACGAAATTGTTAGGTCGATGTACGAAATGTTTTTCGTTCGAATTTCGGCATTTTGACAAAATCAATATAGTAAATCGACCCTTGCGAACAACGTAGTAACTTTTTTTTCTGTGAAGCCTCTAGAGGCATGCTCCGGAGGTGCCTTCGATATGAGAAAGAGGGCGGCGCAATATTATTGCAATTTGCTTACTCGTAAAATATTAATTATCTATATAATTCTGAGCGTAAGCATAATGTTAATATATATACACTTACTTCTATAAGTGTTTTGAAGTGTTTAAACATTATCGCAACAAAATATCAAAATATTTGGGATATTCTATAATAAAGATCCCATTCTGAATTTCTTTGAAGTTTTTGAAGACATATTGGAAATTGGAACTAATGTATCATAATTCGGGTAGTATATTTACAACCACTATCTGTTATTATGAGTAACTATACATTGGTTAACATGTTTTGGAGAACTAACTAGAAATATTAATTCAATAATTAAAAGCTAAAAAAAAAAAAACTGAAACAGGAGACCAGTTTTCCCCGATTATCGAAAGATTACACGTTTCTCGACGCGCATTTCACCGACCAGGTTGGTATAATCGGGAGATCATTAAAACTGTGTTTTCATCATACCCTGATGATGCCAACTTGGTTGACAAAACGCGCATCGAGAAACTCTTTCGGTGCTCATGGTCTCCTGTTTTCTTATTGCTGTATCGAAGGTTCCAGCCCCTTTCCAGTATTAAGAGCCAACTAAAAAAATATGTAAATGATTTTTAATATAATATTAAATATTATAACAGTATTTTGTTACATACTTCATAATTAAAAAAATAATGAAAGGGCATTAATGCCATTAACTGAATGTTGCTTTATGTTTTCATACAGTTTCAAGAATTTTTAAAATAACTTCCTTATATAGTGAACATGTAAAAGTTGGAACAGATTGGATTAAATTGTTACCGGGCAAGTAGAAAAAATGCTCGGATAAGTTTATTTCATTTTTGAGATGCATATTTTTTGGTATACGTATATGTTTTGACGTCATCACCATTGGAATTTTGATGCTATCAACAGTTTTTTTGGCAACAGCCCTATTTATGATGCTAATTGACAGAGCACATTATTTATACATATAGTGCGTTAAATGCTCTGGTCGGTTAGGTGACAATTGTTTAGAGAAATTTATTAATTTAACTTTTAATAGCATCTATTTCTATTTTTTCGTACCTACACTGGTACGAAATTTGTACCATGTATTTGTAGCCACATTTTGAGAATTCTATTGCTTTCTAAATTTTGCACTTCTTTTTTTATTTGTCTTAATATTTTCATGTTACTGAAATACACAGTATTACTACTTTACTTATTTAGCTTACTAGATATTTTACTTATCTACTGTTACAAGTTTTTAGACTGTGGTATAGAAACTGTGGTATATTTAAATGATACATAACGAATTGAAAATTTGACTGATTAGTTATGAACTCATATACAATATATTTAATAATAAGTATCTTAATGGTCTGTTACATGCTCAGCTGTAAGTAAAATAGAAGCAATATTTATAAATTTTCGTACTGTGAGAAACAATTATATCAAAGGTGGTCCTCCTGTTCAGCAATATATACAAATAGATGTGTTATTAGTTGTACAGGAAGATCTTCATTAACCAAGTTGCGAAACTGCGTCAGAGCTTGTAATGTGTCAGTCATCTATTATGAAATGTCTGAAAAAGAATAGGTGACACCAATAGAACGTGCCATTAGTTTATGCCATGAGATTTAGGAAGAACTAAATTGTCTTCTTTGATGAAATATTTGATGTAAGTTTTTTTCCAATTGACTCAGTGAATAGGCAAAATTACCGATGTGGAGCCGCCGAGAACCCTAATTGACGATATAAATGAATAATGAAAATAATGGATATCCTCACATATTTGAATCGAAATATCAGACCAGTCAGTATGGTACCAACATGAAGGCATTCCACATTATTAAGCTCCCTTTCTAATAAGTGGATTGATAGACGTAGATTAAGTGACAACCTAAATCTCCGGATGTAATTCGACTGAACTAATTTTAAGGGGGTTACCAAGTTACCATAAATCCAAGGTATGTATTAACAGATGAAATATCATTAACGCATTAAAAGACATAATTTGGAACGATGTAAAATTAATTAACGTTGGACCACTAAATAACGTTTAACAAGAATTTCAGTTTCGACATTATCAAGAGGTAAATGGAAGATAATTTGAATGCTGAATTCAGTCGTTTTTATTTATAAAAATTATTATTTTTCCTAACATAACATTCATCTCATTAAACATTGCCAAAATATTTATTGTTCCTCAAGATAATTGTTGAGTTTACACAACAATTATCTTGAGTCTCTTTCAATAGAAGTATTATAATCATAATACTTCTATATATAGTTAATATTACGATAGATTATTTACTATCAATCTTAATTGTTTATATTGAAATTTTGTGTAATGTACTTACGCCACTAAGAAGCCTGGGGTTTTCTCTGAATTTCTCCTCCGCTTTCTCTGGGCCTCCTAGTTGCACTAATAATGTCCGGAATGCCTTATCAGTAGGTACAAATACGGTATACGGACCAGTTTCATTTAATATGATATCCAAACCTGATTGTCGTAAAAATTTAGCCATCGCATAGAGCCCATTTCGTTTTAAAACATCTGGTAATTCGTCATTGAGTTGATTATTTTGTTCCGAATATATTTCCTGTGGTGGTTCATTATTAACTTGTTTAACTGTCGTCGGTTCTGTAGGGGAGATACTTTGATATACATTAAAAGAGGATGACGGTAGATCGGCGCTAGTAGTTTTTGGTAAATGCGTAGCAGAAACGTATGTATTTGTTGGTAAGGAATTTTGATTTAGTGACGACACCGTTGATGCTTGTCTAATTAAGTCGTGTTGAGAATTATTTAATATGTGGGGTGTACGAGTTGGATTTTTGGGACTATTTTTGTATGTTGAAGGTAATCTAGGAGTGGTACTTCGTATAGGAGAATATGTATTCGTAAATATACTAGACGGACTTGACGACGGAGCAATATGAGTTCCAATATTAGTTTTCAATAAAGGAACGTTTGCAGAATCTTCAGAAGTAAATGAACTCGTATCGTATGTCAAACCATTAGTGTATGAAGGAGAAGTTGATGGAATATACGTAGATGGATATTTATCGATCGATTCATTTTCATCCAAAGCAAATGAATTAGGAGAGATAGTAATTGAAGATGAGGGTTTATATGTTGTAAACACGGTTGGTTTTATTGTGGTCGTAGGCGGTTCTGTTTTCTTTGGTAATTTTATCTCACCTGCTTTTATTTTTCTTAAAATAGAATCAACATCTACGTCAGGTTTCTCTTTTCCATTGCCTTTAATACCTTGTACTTTCAGTGTACCATCACTTTGTTCTTCCAATAAAACAAACGTTACTCTTTTTTGATTAGGTAAAGTCTTTCCTATAGATTCAAGTCCACCACTGGCACCAGTTTTTAATAACTCAAAATTAGACCCGGGTACACTTTTAGTGAGTTCATCCAAGATAGCTTTTGGTGGTTTAATAGTAGTTGTTGTGGTTGTCCTAGATAATACTAATTTTTCCAACTCACTTCCTGGCTCAATTTTTACTCCACCTGGAACAAGACTTGGATCAGTTGTTTTAATTACTTCAACTCTTTCTCCATTAGGTAAAGTTATTTCTTCAGTTTTATAACTGGGTTTGGGAGCAGATGCGGCACTGAGCAGTTTGGGTGATGTTGTTTTTATTAGTTGAGCTTTTTGGCCATTTGGTAGAGTTATTTCTTGCGGTTCATCAGAATTGTCATTAGGCACAAGTTTTGGGTTAGTTGTTCTAAGCACTTGTACTGTTTGACCATTTGGCAATGTAATTTCATCAGATGTGGAACTTGGCGCATTTGAATTATCAGCGCGAATTACTGTTACTTTTTCACCGTTGGGTAAAGTAAGTTCTTCTTCTCTACCATTCGGAATATCTTTACCTGCTTCAATAAACTGCACTTTTTTTCCATTCCCTAAGGATATTTCTCTAGAAGATAAGTTTTTTATAGAATCGCTGTCAGGATTCCTAGCAATCGCTAAACGTAATTGCTCAAGTAAGTCATCTTTACGAATTTTTTGTGATCTATATTGCTTCTGGAGACTATCTAAATCTTCTAAAGACTGTATTGTTTTGACTTTTGTAGTTGCAGAAGGAATAGCAGTTGGAAGAAAAGAACTTAACGATGACAAGTGTTTTGTTGAGCTTCTTGTAGTTGTGCTTGGCGCGGGAGTAGTCGTTGTAGTAGTAGTTGTTGTTGGGTGTTCTTGATAATATTGCTTAACGGCTTGTTCGAATAAATTAATTTCTTCTGGATAAATATATCTAGGAATTGATGGATGTGAATATTGTAAATTTTCAGTACCAGGTGGTTTATACAATTTTTGATATAATTTCTTTTTTTGTTCTTTCTGTTGATCTACAAATTCATCATGATCTTCTTGTGCCTTTTTGAGAGCTTTTTCGTACTGGCGTTCTACAAACTGGGTATGTTTTTCTATTATGGCTTGTTTTTCTCGTAATTCTTTGATTTTTTGTTTATGTTTTTCTGCATCTAGCCCTTTAATCTGTTGTTCTATTGCTACAATCGGATCGATAGTTGGTCTGGGTCTGAAAAATTGTTGGGTCCCAATAGATGCAGAAGGGTTAGATAATGGTTGACCAATTCGCGCTTGGTCAGAAAAATTAGGTTGGAAATTAGATTGGGTCTGCTGTTGAAGAAGTCTATTTAAATTTGTATTTAAATTGGAATAAGTTAATGGATTCTGAGATGGATCAACTGTTGGCAAAATTGGAACAGTATTTATTTGAGCTTGCGTGGGATCGCTCGTTGGCAACAACGACTGTTGTGTATATAAAGGTAAATTAGATTGTTGACCTGAAAGAGACGTTTGCAATAATGGATTTACTAACGATGATAATCCACTTAAATATTGATTTTGGGTAAACTGATTATTTTGAGCAACCGGGTCTTGACTAGCAAAATGTTGTTGATTTAATAAATTATTTTGTGATAGTGAATTTTGTTGTCCAAACTGCAATGACGTTTGTTTTTGTTGGATATTTTGATTCGGTACGGCTGGTTGAGTAAGGAGATCACTCTGGGCAAGTATCTGACGATGTCTTGAGAGTTGAGGTTGATAAGTCTGCGAATTTGGTTGAACATTAAATCTATGATGTTGCTGAATATCACTTAATATTTGTCCTTGTTGCTGAGGCGATAACTGCGTTGCTCGGTCAACGTTTGGTGGGAACTGCTGAAAAAAAAAGAAGAAAATATTGGAGAATGAAATACAGTGTAACATATCTTGTTCAAAATGAACAATTCTGACATGTTTATAACAATTATATTTCAAAGAGAGTAGTTGTGTAAATAATGTTTCTAAAATGTTTATACTATATCGTATATATAGGGTGTTTCAGTTAGAAGTATAGGATGTGAATTGCGCGCCATTTGTGTTCTGTCAAAGATAGGGCGTCAATATTTAGCGACTCAACTACATCTACAAATCATACGAGGTCAACATGCCGCCATTAACAGTTCAACAACGGATAGTTTGTGTGATTTTGATGGGTTAAAATAGGTTCATTTGAGATGGGTTCTGTTATTGGTAAGGCAACACCGATACGCCCTCGTCCTGTCAGTCAGATGAAAATATCGCTGCAGTGAGAGAAAGTGTACGATAGCATCCAAACACTTGCAACGCATCAATTCGACGTCGTGCATAAGAATTGAATCTGTCAAGAGCCACGGAGCACCGGATTTTAAAGAAAGATCCTGTATCTGTCAGCATACAAAATCCAGTTGACACAACAATTACAAGTTACAGACCATTTACAATGTCGTACATTTGTTAATGGGGTGTTAGAAAAGAAAGAAGGTGATGCTGACAAGATTTTGCAACAAAAGTTGTTCAGCGCTGAAGTACATTTTCATCTTGACGGATACGTCAGCATCCGGAAATGGAACTGCATCCACAAAGATACACGGTTTGGTGCGGATTTTTGAAATGGTGGAGTAATTGGAATTCTTTGAAAATCAAGCTTCTAATGGTATCACAGGCATGTTGACGTCATATGGTTTGTAGACGACAGTTGTTAAATGTTAACACCCTATCTTTGACGGAACACAAATAGCGTGCAATTCAAATCTGGTAGCACGAACTGAGACACCCTACTGTATCGTCTAATCCTTATATTTTATACTAGTTCAAATTGTGTCATGTTATGTCAGCACTATTTAATTTCCGTGTGTATTTGTGTAAACTTTCATCATCACCTTAAGAAATAAGGAATAAATGCTTTAGAATATTGAAATATTCAGTTATTTGCATCGAGCTATTTTAATGTCCCACAGTAGATTTTCTTTATTTCGCATTACAGAAATGAAATGCCTTTTAATATGCATTAATTTTAGAATATTGTTTTCAGTTCTGCAATTTTTATATAACTAACTACACAATCTAAATAACTGTTAAACAGGTAAACATATAATAGGAATAATATACGTTATAATCAAATCAGATTATAACGTATATTTCTTTTATAGTTTGAAGGTTTATGTCGTAATAAAAATTTTAAGTCTCTATTTCTTCAGTTACAACATGTTTCTGCTCTATTGGTGTTGGCATGAAGTCATGTCAAAAGATTAAGAAATGATTAATAAAAATGTCAAGTAGATCTATATTAGATATTACATGAATATACCTATACTAAAAGTGACATATAAAATTCACATTCCTTCTTTACTTTATCAAAATTGTTGACTACTAGTAAATATAGATTATAATGTTTTGTGTGAAAGTGGTATAAAATTTCAATAGATCAATAGTTTCAAAGTTCATATCTATATATCTAATTTAATGAGCTTTCTCTTACTTCTTTAAAGTGGTTTAAAGTATAAAATGTAATTATGGAGGATTTATAAATGGTAAACCTATAAAATCAATTAAGAAGATACTTGATCGACATCTCTCTTAGTAAATTTTGACTTTCCTATTATCTCTTCTGTCTCTCCTTATTAGCAATGTTCCACAAATTAAGTCTTATCTTAATCAATAATTATGAATTATTATTTATTGGAAACAGCGTGTCTTTTTGTTCCTTCATTAAAACTTTTTGAGTTTTTTTTTTAATATCAGATGTATTGATATTAAAAATGCATTGTTGAAAATCTGCAGGGGTAAGTCTGTTGCAAAAGTTTTACCACGTTTACTGATGTGATGTGAAGATTATTTTAATACCGGCGTAATTTAATTGGTTAAACTTTACACCACTATGATTATAAATTTTAATATATCTCAAGTATAAAGTGAACAGAAATCTATCAGTATCAGTATTATTCGGAATTATTCCGCAGTACGTATGTGCATTGCCTTTACATTAACATTGTTTAAACTGGAAGCAATATGGCTGTTTGTCATTTCTACTTAACAAACTTATGCTCAAATGGTGTAATTTCTGGTCAAGTTTAATAAAAATACTTGCCTAGTATTGAATTTTAAGAGTTGCTGAATTATTTCACTGAATTGGTATGTATTATCAAGAAGAAACAATGTAATGTATTTTCAAATTGCGAAATAAATTGCACCTTATATATTATAAGTATTATTTCACCTAGTTCTTACCTAATCCAGTTTCTTCCTAATTTTTGTTAACTACTCAATCAAACAAGATATTAAACGAAATAGTTAGAAATATTATTATATATGTTAATATTAGAAATAGAAATCTCTAAATGTTTATGACAATTATATGTCATACAGAGCCTGTCTGTAATATATGAAGTTCAGCGTGTATAATATACATATCTGATATCATAATTTGAGAATAAAGTGTTTGGCGATAGCAAGGATAAAAGTGCATTTTGCCTCGACCGGGAATCGAACCCGGATCTCCCAATTTCCGGTTGAGTGCTCTGACCGCTGAGATGTCGAGGCACACTAATTATCCCTGCTAATGCGCCAGTTTAATGCGTCACTACAGTACTCCCTCCCTAGAGACATGGTTTGTCTCGATACAATTTAACGGAATGTGAATCCGCGAATTTGAGATGTAAGGGAGGTTGCATATACTGGAATGAATCATCACATCACGTCGGGGTCACCACTTTGGCGATAGCACGGATAAAAATGCATTTTGCCTCGACCGGGAATCGAACCCGGCTCTCCCAATTTCCGGTTGAGTGCTCTGACCGCTGAGCTATCGAGGCACACTCATTATCCTTGCTAATGCTATAATCACATATCGGTGAATACTAAATGTTTACAGAAATATTATCGTATGATAATTATGCAAAGTATTGCTTTGTTAGTATTTGTGACAAATATTTTCACATTCGTTAAAATTCCCTGAAATCCAGAGCAAATAAATAATATGAGACAAGATGATCTAAAATTTTGAATGAAAAATTCCTACATGCACTGTAGTTATATAATACTCCTTAACAAGTCATGTTGCTAATGCTGTATACTTTTCCAGTTACTTTTAATTAAAGAAAAGGAGAGGCGTTTGGGCGAGAATCCGGATATGTTGTCATTTTCCCTTTCTGAGCGTCTGTCCTCATAATTCTCACAAATCTAAAGATGAAAGCAAACATACATCATTTAAAGAATACCATTTATATTCTCACAGATTTATGCAATCAATTGTTTCACGTTTGTTGATAGCAGTGTGTTAATTACTCTTAATGGATCGGGTCTATTATTGATATAATTTTTTAATTACTCATTCACGTTAAAAGTTAGTTAATCTCATGATGTTTATTAATATTTCTGCTGACATATAATTAATAACTACTTCAGGTATGAATCGCGAATACCTTTGTCTCGAATCGGTTTGAAACGTTTGTTATGTAAATGAAAATTGTAATTTTCATTCACATAACAAACTATATCTCAGTTATATAGAAAAAAACTTTATAAAAGACTGGAAAATGATTTCTTTAGTTGTGCTTTGTAAAGTCTTATAAATTTTAACTATAAATATAAAATAAAAATATAATATGGGTTGAAGAAGTTTAAACAGTCTAGATTGAAATGGAAAAATGTCCTGTTAACTAAGATATTTTTACATAAATACATTTTAATTAAAATACAGACATAAAGATAACGTGCGGAATAAGTAATCATGTGTTGAATACGTTGGCCATGATACTGGTGATATAAACTCTGATAAGATAAAATCCTTAGTTCAGCAAAGATTCTATAAGCTGTTCTATTTCGCTTTTATTAATGTTCCTATAATTTCTATAATAGCATCTATTAAATCAAAAAGAAGGTCGCATAATAGAAGGCCTAGGTTACGGTAATTTTGCTAATATTTCTCTTAATTTAAAAGACTGATCTAAAATTTAGTAAACCATGGAAGAATGGAGCCTAGCATGAATAAAATAAAAGAGTAATTTCTAGTAATCTACTATAAGTATCATGAGAAACGTTGTAACCGTCAATGCAGTTGATGATTAAATCAATTACACGATGCTTAAAACTGAGTCTTATTCATCTTTTGATGACACTTCCTTGGTTGACAAAAAGCGGGTTGAATGACGTATAATCTTTCGGTGTTCATGGAAAACCGGTATCCGGTTTAATTTTTTTTTCTACCATAAGTAATCCGATTTTTTTTAAATATAATTTTTATTTTTCCTTTTTCCCAAATCATTAAATAACAAATTATTTTTGATTTATTCCAAAACCTACATAAATAAATAAAAAGGTTCTGTGTATTTATATATCACTGAAAATACTTTCGAAAATAAATTCGTTTAATTTTCACTCAAAATTTTATTTACACTTTCTACGCCGACACTTTTTAACGAGGTCTGTTGCACTTTGAACTATATGATTCTTTAACATCTTGAGTTCCTGATTTGAGTTTTGCTGGTACGTTTATTAAGCACTAAGGTTAAAGCATGTTCAAAGACTAGTTTGTTTAACTATTAATTGTACGATAAGGACCATAGCTACAGCGATCTTGGATATTGCCTGGAATTGATACTTCTTGACTTGTTTATAGACACCATATGCCTTGAGGACGGCTCTGAGACCACGTGTGGAAGGTATCTGGAAGAATCTGGGAGGCAGGAACATGTCCCGAAGGAGGACAGTAAGCAACTCATTCTTTAGGAGGGAGGCGTCGATGAAATCTTCTCCATTGCTCTATTTAAGAAGAACTATCGGGTTGGATTAAATTTCGTTCACTCTCTTAAACCGGGAATTTCGGTCTAACTCATGGTTCAAGAACGCTAGGAAGTTCTGAATGTGGGATTTTCTCTGCAGATCCAAACCTCCGAATCAGTGAGTCACTGGGCGTCCATGTAGCAGTATTCCCAGTTATGGAGGTACTACGGGCGATCATAGAAATCAATAATCAAGAAGTTAATAATAAAACCATTAGCATATTCGCAGATAGTAAGGCCACGTTGATGGACCTAAACAGGAGTAACTCCGGAGTAACTCCTAAACAGAAATAACTTGTCTCTGCACTGTAAAGAATAATTGTATGTGCTAGGGCAAATAAACGATGGCACTTTATGTTGGGTGAAGGGATACATAGGAAATCGTAGAAACTAGGAGGATACCTTGGCGCGCCGGGTGTTTTGGGAGTTTATTTTGGGACTGGAACCAATAGCCACTCGTGTAGCCATAAAAGATTACACACTGAAGTACTACAGAGACAGGTGGGTCAAAACTAGTAGTTATAGACTAGCAAAAATAATTTTAGCTTCATCTTGCCGCAAAGATTTGCAAATCCTAATAGGATTATTGAGGGGACATTGCAGGCTAGACAAACATCTTCAGGTTATGGGCTGTACTATTATCACCCTTATGTGTAGAGGATACAATCTGGAAGATTAGACTGCGGAAGATATCGTAAAGAGCTATCCCGCATTCTCAACAAAACGAGGATATAATTTGGGGAATTTTACGATTGGTCCGAAATGGCAAATCTTCGAATGACATTTCTACCAAGTTTACTACACTTGTGCAGTGGGATGGCTGAGGGATCGAGGTCGGTGCTTGGCGACAAATTAACAGCTCTGATGAAGGTAGCATAATGGGTCCAATATGAAGACCTGAATACATTTTAAATTCTTATTTTGGTCCCATATAACGATCTATTCACGTAATTACGTAATTCGATATAGGAAGATTTTTTAGCTGATGTAGGACGTTTAGTTTATGTTATTTTACATTTTCAAAGTAATTGTACTATATATATATATATATATATATATATATATATATATATATATATATATATATATAGTCAAAACCGATCCGATAGGACTTGCACCTTGACGAAGTTCTAGTGCAAACTAGAACGGGTGGGTCGGCTTGCGCGTTTTAATGATTTAAGGAGCCGTACCATAGGTTTAACCATAGTGGGGGGGGGGGGGGGTCCTTATTGAAAAACCAGACTAAGACAAGTCCCTGAAGGAGGGCAGCAGCTCTTTCAGTAGTCATAGTGGCAGAAACCGTGGGGGTTGGTATGGTGCTATGACACACACGACTGCGATGTGGAAGGCAAGAGGAAACCACCACATTATAATCCTCAGAATAGCTAACAGAAAGCTTATCCCAAATTAATGATGGCGTCTCCTGGGGCAAAAAACACCGGAGGTAAAATAGTCCTTCGTTCGGATCTCCGGGTGAGGACTGTTCCGGGAGACGTGATCGAGTGCAATAATAGTAAGAAGTGTAGTATTTCACGAGTCGGAGCGTGGAATGTCAGAAGCATGAGACAGGCAGGGAAGCTAGAGAATCTGAAGATAGAAATGGATAGGTTAGGATTAGATATTGTAGGTATAAGTGAGATGCGCTGGCCGGAAGTAGGATATTTTTGGAGCGGTGACTATAGGGTAATACACACAGGATCGGTAAATGGAAACGCGGGAGTAGGGATCGTTATGCGGAAGAACGCAGGACAGTGTGTAGATAGCTACCTACAATACAGCGAGAGAGTAATGATGGTTAGGTTAGATTCGAAGCCAGTGGAAACAGTAATAGTGCAATATACATGCCTACTTCTAGCCACAGTGAGGAAGAGTTAGAAGCCATTTATTCGGACATAGAGCAGGTAATAGGATT
Source organism: Rosalia funebris (assembly GCA_037954035.1). Taxonomy (NCBI): domain Eukaryota; kingdom Metazoa; phylum Arthropoda; class Insecta; order Coleoptera; family Cerambycidae; genus Rosalia; species Rosalia funebris. The sequence goes on along the minus strand of JAZFAV010000022.1, from coordinate 39,016,153 downwards.
TGTGAAGGGTCATGAAAATTTAATAATAGTAGGAGATTTTAACGCAGTCGTAGGTGAGGGGAAAGAAGGAGAATTTGTAGGTCCTTATGGATTAGGAAACAGAAACGAGAGAGGTAGCAGACTGATAGAATTCTGTGAGAAGCACAAGATGGTAGTCGCGAACATATTGTTCAAGAATCACGTTACGAGGCGGTACACATGGAAAATGCCAGGAGGGATAGACAGGTATCAGATAGACTACATTCTGGTTAGGAAGAGATTTAGAAATCAAGTAAAAGACTGTAAGAGTTATCCAGGAGCAGATGTAGACAGCGGTCACAACTTGGTAGTCATGAAAGCTAAATTAAAGTTCAAAAATCTGAAAACCCGGAAGGATAAGAAACGTATAAATGTAGACATATTGAGGGATCAGAATATGAAAGATAAGTTCCAGGAGAAAACAGATCAATTAATAAATAAAGCGAGTAAGGACGAAATCAAGAACGCAGAAACTGAGTGGGAGGGTATCAAGAATAGTTTAGCTTCCGCGGTTACGGACGTTTTAGGACACGATAAAAGGGAAGCTAGGAAGCCCTGGATAACGAACGAAATCTTAAACTTAATGCAAAAGAGACGAGGCTACAAAAACAGACGAGACGAAGAAGGACTGAAAACTTATAAGTCAATAAAGTGGAGGATAAATGCAAAGAAGTAGAAGATAAGTTGCAAGTAGGTAAGAACGATGAGGCTTACAAAATAATTAAGAAGAACTTCAGGGATATAGGAACAATAAGTAGAAACGTTAGGAGTCAATCGGGGGATATACTGATCGGAAGAGAGGAGAAAGCGGATAGATGGAAGCAGTACTTAGGAAATTTATACGAGGGTCAGGAATTAGGAGATATATTAGAGGAAGAATCTAGCATCGATAGGGAAGATGTAGGAAAACCTATATTGAGAGAGGAATTTGAAATAACACTAAGGGGGCTAAAGAATAATAGAGCACCGTGTGTAGATAAAATACAGGCGGAAATTTTGAAATGTGCGAGACAGAAAGTAGTAAATAGGATGTTCGAACTGGTAAAATACATATACGAAACGGGCGAGATGCCGGAGGATTATAAGAGGAACATCATCGTTACTATACTGAAAAAGAGAAGAGCCGACAAATGCGAGAACTTTAGAACGATTAGCCTAACTTCCCACGCGTCAAAAATCTTAACCAGAATAGTGCAGAAGAAGATGGAAAATAGAGCGGAGGAAATACTAGGAGAAGACCAATTCGGGTTTAGGCGAAATAGGGGAACTCGCGAAGCTATTCTGGCGCTAAGAGTAATGTTAGAGAAAACAATAGAAAAAGGAAAGAACGCTTATATAGGATTTGTAGGTTTAGAAAAAGCTTTTGATAACGTAAGATGGGAAAAAATATTCGAGATACTAAAGAGCGCGGGAATGAAGTATAGAGATAGGAGAATAGTACACAATCTATACAAAGAGCAAACTGCTGTTATAGAAGTAGAAGGGAAAAAAAGGGAAGTAGATATTAGGAAAGGAGTAAGACAAGGATGTACGCTATCACCACTAATTTTTAATCTGTACATCGAAGAGGCGATTAATGTGGTAAAAGATAGAGTGGATTTCGGGATTAAAGTACAGGGACAGAAACTAAAAATGCTGAGATTCGCGGATGATATAGCAGTATTAGCATCTAGTAAGGAGGAATTAGATCGGCACTGAACGAAATGGAGGCAGTGTTGACAGAGGAATACGGAATGAGGGTGAATAAAAGCAAAACGAAAGTGTTAGTGTGCAGAGGGCGCGAGAGCAGAGCAAAAACGAAAGTACAAATTGATAATGAAAGATTGGAGGAAGTTAAAGACTTCACTTATTTAGGAAGAAAAATAAATTGGGATGAAAGAAGCGATAAAGACATAAAACAAAGAATAGCGCAGGGTCGAGTAGCTTTTAACAAAAAGAAAGCACTTTTATGCTCGGGGGTAATAAACTTAGAAACAAGGAAGAGATTTTTGAAAACATATGTATGGAGCACGGCACTATACGGTTGCGAAACCTGGACGGTAGGGGAAGCAAGTAGGAAGAAATTAGAAGCTTTTGAGATGTGGTGTTACCTTAGAATGATGAAAATACCATGGACTGATAGGGTTAGAAACGAAGAAGTATTGGAGAAAGTCGGCGAGAAAAGAAGTATGTGGAAAAACTTAAAGAAGAGAAGAGATAGAATGGTAGGCCACTTGCTGAGACATGGGGGAATAGTCCGCGATATTTTGGAGGCAGAAATAGGAGTGAAGAAAGGCAGATGTAGGCCTAGATTAGACTACTGCACGCAAATAGTAAGGGATGTAGGTTGTAGCACAATTAGCGAAATGCGTAGGTTAGCACAAGATAGGAGAAGCTGGAGGTTAGCGTCCAACCAGTCTTAGGACTGATGACCTAATGATGATGATATAGTCAAAGCCATTTTAGAATATTTTCAACTTCTTTAGTAAAAATATTTTCGTTCTTTCTCTTCTAATAAATCTTCCGTTTATAGATTTAATAAAAAAATACAATTAGCATGATTTAACTCAGAAATAGAACAAATTAGTGGATTTTAACAAGCCAGCGTATCATTAAAATGCATACATAAATCAGAGATTAAATTGCACTTTAAATATATACTGCTGCGAATTGAAATGTATAAGAGGTATCATTAAATTGTTCAGAGTTTAAGTAGTCTGTCATGTTTCTCATAAATCATTTTGTTCGAAATGATGAAAGGCTGAACTCTGAAGATTTAGTAATAATTGTTAAAACAATATTTTCTCATCTGCGGAATTTAAGTGAACCTTTAAAGTGGTAGGGATGTTGCAGATTTGACTTTCACTTTGTTCATTATATTGATTACAAGAGCAATCTAACTATAGCCAAATTAATTTATCTATAATATCAGCAGTAATTCCTTGAATTTTGTCATATTGAAATTTTTCATTTTGGAAAGAGATAATTGGCTGTTAAAAGTATTGATGTGGTGATAAGGCATTTTATTTTCTTGCATTGTAAATAATAAAATTCCAGTTTCCTCTACAAAAGTTTTAGTATTTTGAAATTTATCATTTTCTTTTAAGGAATGACATCATAAATAATTCAAATAGAATCGTGTGATTTACAGTACAAGGCTTCAGATATGAAGTTATAACCAACGAGTATGAACAAATATGATATTTAAGTTAGTCAACTAAATCGATAGTTAAGCTAGGCGAATAAAAATAACCTTGACTTAACTACAATAGACAATCGACTACATTCGACTGTAAATGACATTATGGTATCATGATAAACTGTATTTTGAAAATATTACTTTTCTGTTGCATATACCACAATTTCCAATGAAAAATATATTTTTCCTAGTAGGTCTTTAACACTTGAACAACAAGAAGCTCCTTAATCCATAGTCTATCTTCTACATGTTTAAAATTCCACAGACAGTATGTCTAAGCTTCTGAAAATATCCAATCTCGTTAAGTTAAGAGTGTTGTAGCGAGGTGAGTAAATACAACTTACCCACCCCTAACAATCTCTTTCTATTTGTCTGGCGAAAATCCGTCGCGATAAAACTTTACTATACTTTAAGCTATGAATATGATGTAAAATTTCACATTTTCTGGTATAAAAATCAATATGATGTAACTATCTTACAGTACATATACATGTGGTAGTTACATCAGCAATTATTAAAATTTTAGGTAATGTAATTTATTAAATTATGCCTGAATTTGTTCTAAGAAGCAAAAGCTAAGAGTGATGGCCAAGTTATTTTAAAAGTAATTGCCTAATTGAAAAGGTGTTCAATTTTAATATTTATTAGACGATTTTGTTGAATTTGTATACATCTTCTTGTATCTTACACTAATGAAGCAAATACCGTAATACGAACTAAAAAATTTGGATTTTTCATTTCGTAGTCATTACTACCTTATTAGAAATAATATTTTAATGTTCTCAAGAATGTAACCGATTATTTAAGAATTACTTACGTGGGTACTATGTTACAATCATATTAAAATAGTTTAAATTTAATTTTTTTTTATGTTAAAAGGCAAATGAGCCCCAGTCTTCTAATAAGCTCCATTTCCTACTAATAAGCCCCAGTTTCGACTCATTAAATTACGATATAGCATCCCCGGGGATGCTCGAGGTTATCTGCGATTGATAAAACTGCCTCAACTGCCTTAGTTTGAAGCCGGATTTAGAAAACACGAAATCAACCAACCGATGGAAGCTTCTGTATAATATGTATTACTCTTGTATTAGTTTCGTTACTCCGCCCATATTTATTTTTAAAAATATATATGAGGTAAGTTAATTATTTACTATTCGTAGAATTTTATTTGCTTAATTTTTTTATATTGTTTTGTGCGTTCTGTTTTATAAAAGTTTTATTTTCATATATATTCATCATAGTTTTAAATTCAACTCAATGTTATTTTTCCATGGAGAACTTTCCTCATCTTTCTTATAACAACATTTTACACATAACGTTATAATCTTTACGTTAATGTTAAAACTTTACATACAATGTTAACATCCTTATATAAATACTATTATAAAAAAAGTTCATCGGATTTTGGATAAACGGGTTCGTATTAGCTACAGACATACAGGCCCATTACTACTTTGTTCTGCCATTATTGTAAATTATATCAAGAAAAATAAGGCAACAATAGACACTAACAGTTCCAAACTAATTTATTATCAAAACTAAAATTAAATCGTTATAAAGTATAAACTCAGGAACAAATAGAGAAAGATAACAAAACTTACATGGTCAAAAAATTGACGATATTGAAGATCATGAACAGTATAAATTAATGAAATAATTGGCATTAGTTATGATATGAAAAATAAGACTTTACGAATGTTTTCTGGCTAGCTTAATATTAAAAATTTCAAGTAAATCATAAACAATTATATTCGTATATTATTACTGGGTATACGATTCAAGCTTCCTGTTCGGTTTATATAAAAAAGGAAAGTTTTGATAGCTAATTTAACCCTCGTAATTTGCTTACTATGAAGTCGGGGAGGAGTGTAAAAATTCTAAAACAATTTGACATAATGAGAATAAGACAGAGTACTTTATTTTAAAAATGTGTTAATTAAATCGTGAAAGTTGTTAAAGAATATTGGTAATAGTTTGCATAAAAGCTATTATCGTAATTGTGAAAACTGTAATATAAAATGAAACTTTCTTTTTTAATTTTTTAATATGTTTTTCCTGCTTTATATGACATAGAGTAGGATAGATTGCCACTTGCAGAATGTTTAATAAAATACCTTTTCATTCTAAGGCCTAAAAGCATAATTTATGTCAAGAATGTAAGAATATTGTCATGTACTGACAGACGAAATTATAAGGGGATATATATATCAGTATGCCATTAATCATTATTTATTTACATTTAACATAAAACATATTTCTTGGAAACAGTTACATTAAATACTGCTAATGGTGAATAAACTACTGATTGTGAGAGAAACTGTGTAGTTGCGCCGAGAGCAGAGAATTGCATGGTGCATGGTAAGTGAATGGAAGAGCACCTAGAAGAAAGAATAATTTCGTGTTATCTGAATCTGCATGACAGTCTGATTATAATCACCATGAGAAATAATTTCTAGTCGGAAAAAACGAATATGCTTGACTTTCCAAATATCCTAATTAAACCATTACTAAACATGATATTCATTCGATAGCGACATGGTTAATCATTTATTAAATGATACAGAAGAGTATTCACAAATTAGCCATTAAAAAAAAAGATGGCTAAATGAGGGATTATGCTCATTGAATAGAGAATATAAATATTTTTAAATATGTTTACACTAGTATTTAACTTATATGAGTATAAGTTAAATACGAGTGTAATCAAAAAAATTACACCGAGTAAAATGAATTGTCGTTATTAAACGATAAAAGACATACGGCAACGAAAGAAGAAATATATTTTAATATACACAACATAACATATTTCATGCAACATTTCCGGAAAATGTTTTTAGCAGTTTTTCTCACTTTTTCCTGTCTGGCAATGTCTTTGGTGTCACTAGTTTAGTGACCCGCTTTGGTGTCACTAGTCTATATTATGTTATCAATAAGTACTTGAATTAATTCTTCTTTACAAAAAAAAAAATCAGATAACATATCTAAAATATTTACACTGAGAAAACAGTTCATTTCTGATAAGGAAATGTTTTTATTTGATATTTATTTGTTCAACATTTTAGCATATTAATAAATATGCTATTTATTTATTGCTCACAAATTTAGTCACCAAAATATTCTTTATTTGGCATCTTTTCTTTATCAAAAATATATTTTTTATGATAAAATTATGGCTTTTCATAATTAGATAATTATGCACTAATACTGTTCTATGATCATATGAAACTATGATCATAGGAAATATACGTAGGTAACTAGTAATATTGACAAATATGAAAGGCTGAAGAAAATCTTGTAGCTGAATGTTACACAGAAATATTCCATAGAACGTAAAATAAAAAGTTACAAAAAGTTATTTTCTAATTATGAAATTATTATTCATCCGTCTGTCTAATATTGTAATGTGTATATTCTATGTATTTAAAATTAGAATTAGTTGTTGTTTTTTCTACTTTTCAACCCGAATACTAGAAACGAGAACTATAGTTCAAAAAAGTGACCACCTTATGTCCGCAAAATTATATAATTTATGACGATTTTACGCCTTATCATGTAAAAAGATTTTGAATATTTCATAGCGGGGGAAAATCTTAAGGCGTTGTAAATTATAAAACAAAATAATTTTTTTATAATTGTAAATTATAAAACAATATGATTTTTTTACAATTTCATTGACATATTATATGGAAACTCAAATATAATACTTTTATGTACAAACTATTAATTGATGAATTAAAACATGTTAAATTGATTAATGATTAAATTAATTCAAAATTTAAATAAATTGAAATATCGTACATTCTTTGATATCACCTAACAAAATATACGATCATTTTCGAGAAGTATTATACTATCTTTTTCTTGATAATAGTTCTTGACATAAGACTTTGAACTAGAAATTATATGTAATATAATAATTATATATGAATTATACTATACCCCTATCTAAAATTAATATATTCTCAAGTCATGATAATTAAAAACATTAAATGAATATTCGTGAAAAATATGTAGCGACGCGTTAAAACTGGCAACATTAGCAAGGATAATGACTGTCCTTTGATAGCTCAGCGGTTAGAGCAACCAACCGGCAATTGGGAGACCCGGGTTCGATTCCCAGTCAAGGCATGCACTTTTATCCATGCTATCGCCAAAGTAATGACCCCGACGTGATTCGTTCCAGTACATCGAACCTCCCTTACATCTCAAATTCGCGAATTCCTGTCCTATCTATCGCCCTATAGTCCGGGGGTTACCGAACAACGGTTTATAAGAATGGTGAACGCGGCCACATTCCGTTAATTGTATCGTGACAAATCATGTCTCTAGGGGGGGAGTACTGTAGCGGCGCTTTAAACTGGCGCATTAACAAGGATAATGAGTGTCCCTCGATAGCTCAGCGGTCAGAGCAACCAACCGGCAATTGGGAGATCCGGATTCGATTCCCGGTCAAGGCATGCACTTTTATCCTTGCTATCGCCAAAGTGGTGACCCCGACGTGATTCGTTACAGTACATCGAACCACCCTTACATCTCGAATTCGCGGATTCGATACCCGTCCTATCCATCGCCCTATAGCCCGGAGGTTACCGAACAACGGTTCGTAAGAATAGTGAATGCGGCTACATTCCGTTAATTGTATCGAGACAAACCATGTCTCTATGTGGGGGAGTACTGTAGCGACGCGTTTAAACTGGCGCATTAGCAAGGATAATGAGTGTCTATATATATATATATATATATATATATATATATATATATATATATATATATATATATATATAGGCCCGGGAATCGAACCCGGATCTCCCAATTGCCGGTTGGTTGCTCTGACCGCTGAGCTATCGAGGGACACTCATTATCCTTGCTAATGCGCCAGTTTAAACGCGTCGCTACAGTATTCCCCCACATAGAGACATGGTTTGTCTCGATACAATTAACGGAATGTAGCCGCATTCACTATTCTTACGAACCGTTGTTCGGTAACCTCCGGGCTATAGGGCGATGGATAGGACGGGTATCGAATCCGCGAATTCGAGATGTAAGGGTGGTTCGATGTACTGTAACGAATCACGTCGGGGTCACCACTTTGGCGATAGCAAGGATAAAAGTGCATGCCTTGACCGGGAATCGAATCCGGATCTCCCAATTGCCGGTTGGTTGCTCTGACCGCTGAGCTATCGAGGGACACTCATTATCCTTGTTAATGCGCCAGTTTAAAGCGCCGCTACAGTACTCCCCCCCCTAGAGACATGATTTGTCACGATACAATTAACGGAATGTGGCCGCGTTCACCATTCTTATAAACCGTTGTTCGGTAACCCCCGGACTATAGGGCGATAGATAGGACAGGACTTCGCGAATTTGAGATGTAAGGGAGGTTCGATGTACTGGAACGAATCACGTCGGGGTCACTACTTTGGCGATAGCATGGATAAAAGTGCATGCCTTGACCGGGAATCGAACCCGGGTCTCCCAATTGCCGGTTGGTTGCTCTAACCGCTGAGCTATCAAAGGACAGTCATTATCCTTGCTAATGTTGCCAGTTTTAACGCGTCGCTACATATTTTTCACGAATATTCATTTAATGTTTTTAATTATCATGACTTGAGAATATATTAATTTTAGATAGGGGTATAGTATAATTCATATATAATTATTATATTACATATAATTTCTAGTTTAAAGTCTTATGTCAAGAACTATTATCAAGAAAAAGATAGTATAATACTTCTCGAAAATGATCGTATATTTTGTTAGGTGATATCAAAGAATGTACGATATTTCAATTTATTTAAATTTTGAATTAATTTAATCATTAATCAATTTAACATGTTTTAATTCATCAATTAATAGTTTGTACATAAAAGTATTATATTTGAGTTTCCATATAATATGTCAATGAAATTGTAAAAAAATCATATTGTTTTATAATTTACAATTATAAAAAAATTATTTTGTTTTATAATTTACAACGCCTTAAGATTTTCCCCCGCTATGAAATATTCAAAATCTTTTTACATGATAAGGCGTAAAATCGTCATAAATTATATAATTTTGCGGACATAAGGTGGTCACTTTTTTGAACTATAGTTCTCGTTTCTAGTATTCGGGTTGAAAAGTAGAAAAAACAACAACTAATTCTAATTTTAAATACATAGAATATACACATTACAATATTAGACAGACGGATGAATAATAATTTCATAATTAGAAAATAACTTTTTGTAACTTTTTATTTTACGTTCTATGGAATATTTCTGTGTAACATTCAGCTACAAGATTTTCTTCAGCCTTTCATATTTGTCAATATTACTAGTTACCTACGTATATTTCCTATGATCATAGTTTCATATGATCATAGAACAGTATTAGTGCATAATTATCTAATTATGAAAAGCCATAATTTTATCATAAAAAATATATTTTTGATAAAGAAAAGATGCCAAATAAAGAATATTTTGGTGACTAAATTTGTGAGCAATAAATAAATAGCATATTTATTAATATGCTAAAATGTTGAACAAATAAATATCAAATAAAGACATTTCCTTATCAGAAATGAACTGTTTTCTCAGTGTAAATATTTTAGATATGTTATCTGATTTTTTTTTGTAAAGAAGAATTAATTCAAGTACTTATTGATAACATAATATAGACTAGTGACACCAAAGCGGGTCACTAAACTAGTGACACCAAAGACATTGCCAGACAGGAAAAAGTGAGAAAAACTGCTAAAAACATTTTCCGGAAATGTTGCATGAAATATGTTATGTTGTGTATATTAAAATATATTTTTTCTTTCGTTGCCGTATGTCTTTTATCGTTTAATAACGACAATTCATTTTACTCGGTGTAATTTTTTTGATTACACTCGTATTTAACTTATACTCATATAAGTTAAATACTAGTGTAAACATATTTAAAAATATTTATATTCTCTATTCAATGAGCATAATCCCTCATTTAGCCATCTTTTTTTTTAATGGCTAATTTGTGAATACTCTTCTGTATCATTTAATAAATGATTAACCATGTCGCTATCGAATGAATATCATGTTTAGTAATGGTTTAATTAGGATATTTGGAAAGTCAAGCATATTCGTTTTTTCCGACTAGAAATTATTTCTCATGGTGATTATAATCTGACTGTCATGCAGATTCAGATAACACGAAATTATTCTTTCTTCTAGGTGCTCTTCCATTCACTTACCATGCACCATGCAATTCTCTGCTCTCGGCGCAACTACACAGTTTCTCTCACAATCAGTAGTTTATTCACCATTAGCAGTATTTACTGTAACTGTTTCCAAGAAATATGTTTTATGTTAAATGTAAATAAATAATGATTAATGGCATACTGCTGTATACCTATACCAATTTAAAAAGTAAATTAAAATTTTCTTACTTTGTTTTTTTATTAGTTCATCGCCTCATGCGATAACACAATTTTTATACCTATATTGCAATCTTGAAATAGCCCCGTAGCTAAAGAATAAGTGAAAGTCCGGTGAGGTAGCCATCTAATGATGTAAATAGACCATACGGCGTATAAGATCAAAAGTGAGTGTTATTTATATTCTGATGTTAGAGATGATGTGTAAGAAGATGAAAATGTTAAACGGTTACAAAATCGCAAGGAACATTTTATCGATATTATTACTATAGCAGTGGGTAGGTTATGTAAGTCGTAGTCGAGAAAATTCCAGTGTGCAACATCGTAATGGTTATAAACAATATTGTAATAGAATTATTTGTATTAAGCAAAACCAAATATAATTACTTTCCGCAAGAAGTGATAACAAATCTACATTGCAGATTCCCATTATCCAAGTGTCAACCATTTGTCCATTTAGTTATAAGAGCGTGAGACCTTTATGCCAATGGTGTGTATAATATTTATGTAAGACCTGTACGATTCACTTGAAAAGAAAATGAATGAAATATAAATGCTATTTTCAAAAAGCACTTCGTAGAAAGTAAGTGAAAGTAATAAGCCTATTTGAAAAAATAAAGATGCATTAGTGTTACTAACGACATTGGTGGTGCTATGGCCTAGGATTAAAAAAGTTAACAATTTCGTAACAATGTACACACCTATTATAATAGTTTTCTTTTGTGTTAAAACTAAAATATTGTTTTATTTACATTTGTTTATGATGTATTCGATATTAAGATTTGCTTTATAGTTTTAATTAATTTCTTTATTATTTATAATATACAGGCATTGGGTATAACCACTAATGATCTATTTATTATTTTTGATATATGCATCTTGACATAATTTGACGTAGTAATTTCATAGTTCTCGAATGTTTGAATAGGAATTAAGTTTTGATCAGGAGATAGTAAAGCTATCTCCATTTGTATTATTATGTAACTTGCTGTTCTCACAGTACTAATACTAAATTATGTAAGATCATTATTCCCACTCAAAATATTAATTCATATTCAAGTGTCATTCATTAACTAATGTCTCACAATATTGCGATGGATAATACCCTCAATTTTAGTTTTGTAATGCTATAGCTAGCACAATAAAACTATCTAGGATCTAAATATATATAAATGTTATTATTCCTCTGACTGAAAGTAGTATTCAAGCGATGATTTAAGCTAATTAACTAACTAAGCTAGATAACTAACGTTTTGTATAATAGATACATTAATTTATAAGATAAGATTTAAAATAGATGTAGAACTTTTTTATTTTGAGGAAGAGCCGTAAGGTGTAAGTGTAGACACTACATAATGCTCTAGAAATGATGGTTACCCACTTTCCTTTTACCAGCGTTTGGCATTTAAGGTTTTTAAAACTAGTTAATAAATGGCGAAAGAAGATTTAATTGTAATCTTACATACTTAAAGTAGGGTGAAATAGTTTTAACAATCAGCAGATTAAGATTAACAGAAAGGAGCTTTGTTTATTTTGTAATATCAGTAAATCACTGAAAATTAAGTATCTATCGAATACGGTAAAATATAGTAAAATGGATAATATATTTGTTAAATGTGAAAAGGAAAGATCCAAATACCATGAAATAGATAAGTCAATTTACTTTCTATTTCTTAAGGATTAAAAAAGATAGGAAGCTCAAGTTTGTACAGTAAATTCTGAACTCTCACCAAAGAAATGATATCGCCTGTGGAGCTTCTTTATGGTAAAATAACAAAAAAAAAAAAAAAAAAAGAAAACGCACAAAAGACATATGTTTATTAGAAAAAAATGTTCAGTAGAACATTTTTTTATTCAGAAGTCAGTTTAATACTCTTCTATATTTACTAAGCGGCTGTTTGTGTGTGTGTGTGTGTGTGTGGTGTGTGTGTGTGTGTGTGTGTGTGTGTGTGTGTGTGTGTGTGTGTGTGTGTGTGTGTGTGTGTGTGTGTGTGTGTGTGTGTGTGTGTGTGTGTGTGTGTGTGTGTGTGTGTGTGTGTGTGTGTGTGTGTGTGTGTGTGTGTGTGTGTGTGTGTGTGTGTGTGTGTGTGTGTGTGTGTGTGTGTGTGTGTGTGTGTGTGTGTGTGTGTGTGTGTGTGTGTCACGAAATTCTTTAGGTCGATGTACGAACTAATTTTTGTTCGAATTTCGGCATTCTGACAAAATCAACATAGTAAATCGACTCTTGCGAACAACGTGCTAACTTTTGTTTTTTGATCCGAAGCCTCTAGGGGTATGCTCTGGAGGTATCTTCGATATGAACGAGGGGGTGGCGCAATATTATTGCGATTTGCTTACTCGTTAATATATACAAGGTATATAAGAATTTAAAAACCGTTACTTAGATGTATTAGCAGATACATATTTAGAGAATCGAAATTTTAGTTTATTGTTTTATTGAGAAGGTCGAACATGAAAAAGAAGCACTTACTTGAAGAAGATGAAACTATAATAGAGTTTAACACCAAATTTAGTAGGGCGTCAAAATACGACCGTGCATTTAAAATCAATTTTGAAGGTTCGAAGGGTTTCAGGAACGAATTAGGATGGTTGTTTAAGAATCATATATTTGTACGGTTCAGTGATCTTTTAGATATTATTTTTTAATGGACTAAATCATTTTTAGAAGCTGTACATCGTTTTTTTCGGTAATTATTGAGAATATGTTTTTGATGCTTAATACTTAACATATATAAATTTTCATTTTATCACTTGATCTGTCTAATTTTAATTGTATGTTACCTAATTTCATAACCTGCAAATGCATGGTCTTTCTTAAAAAATGTAGTGAATGGTTACATGTCCAGAAACATATGTAGTTGTTAAAAGTTAAAGATAGCTGTTAAAATTAAAGTACGTCATGCAACGTGCTAAAAAAATTCGTATAGGTACTAATTTAATCGGTAAACTATTTATTTGATCCAGCTTATACTTTTCTAGAAATTGGGTATCTCTAAATGTTTGTCTATTCTTACTCTATACAATAGCAATTTCATCGAGAACTTCAAATACTGGTGTATTTAATTCATCTAGCAGTATATATATATATATATATATATATATATATATATATATATATATATATATATATATATATATATATATATATATATATATATATATATATATATGGTTGGACAAGAACTATAATAATTCAGTATTTCGTTATAACGATGATCCAATTATAAGTTGTACACGACCTTGTATAATATATAAGTATATAAGTCTTTTTACGTGGTCCACACTAATAAAAATCATAAATAAATTTCTAATAGAATATATTTAACAATGATATATTAGGGTCTTTCTTTAAAGTGACTTTTATAGAAAAGTAATATTTTTTCATTTAATGAAATTTCTTTTAATTTCTTCAATACGATTCTCTTTATTGCCCTTATGGCAATTTCCAATATTTGGTTTCAGTACTATGGTGGATCTATTGCAAGACCAATGGATGAACTTGTGCAGCCAATATATTAAATTTATTTATTTTTGAATTATTATTTATTTTTGGTTAATTGGCGAATGAAAATCAAGAAAAAATATAAAGCATTCCAATAAAAAATGATAATTATTTCACTCCATATTAGACGAAGTTTTCGACGTCAAATTCTTAGCTTTTTACTTTTCCGAACTCCACTATATTAGCGGAAAAGTAATATAATCGTGTAAAGAAAAAGCAAAAAAACAATTTTTTTTTGGGTTTATTTTTCGTTTTTCGGTCTAAAAACAAAAAAAAAATGGTTTTTAAAAAATATTTGCTGTGTGTGTGTGTCGTCGTTGTCGTCGGCATTAAAATTTCTTGTTAGCACGATAACTCAACTAAATCGTGTCGGATCGATCGGGTTTTGACTAATTCTGATCGGGGACGTCTCCCAGATGACACCTATTGATTTTGAGGTGGATAGGACACACCCCACCCTGTCCATGAGTCATGAGAGCACGATGGTGGACTATTTGAGAAATTTGTTTTGTTAATACGATATTGTTATTATTATTATTATATTATATTTTTTGGGCCTCATCAGCCACTGATCGCATGGGTAGTCCGTTGGCGATCACCTCTTATCCGGGTCATTATCCAAAAATGCTATCCCATAAAAGGAGAAATTTAGGCACGTCCCCTGCCTTAAGCCTCGCCTCCTAGGATAACAGGGGTCCCTAATATAAGATACCTCTTCTCCTCCAGTGCGGCGCAGGTGTAAAGAAGATGAATCGAGGTTTCTTCGTCTTCTTTACAGTATCTGCAGGCCGGGCTGTCAGTCAGCCTCGTTAATACGATAACTCAACTAAATCGTGGCAAAGGTATACATCATTATCGATACGATCTCTGTCAATATCTCTGTCAGTAACACGATAACTCAACTAAATCATGTCGGATCGATCGGGTGTTGACTGATTCTGATCGGGGACGTCTCCCAGACGACACATATTGATTTTGAGGTGGATAGAACACACTCTACCATGTTCATGGGTCATGAGAAAACACAGTGGTGGACTATTTGAGAATTTTTTTGTTAGCATGATCACTCAATTAAGTCGTGTCGGATCGATCGGGTTTCAACTGATTTTGATTAGGACGTCTACCAGATGACATCTATTGATTTTGAGGTGGATAGGACACACCCCACCCTGTTCAGTGGTCATGAGAAAACATGAGGGTGGACTATTTGAAAAAAGTAAATCTGTCGCAAAAATAGATATTCTGCATTTATGTGTTGGTTTATTTTTTCTCGGTCACTCAATTTCGAGATAGAGATGTTCTACGTGTGGAAAAGTCCGTTTTATTATTTTAAAATTGTTTATTTAATTTTTGGTAGCGTCCTAAACTCTGTGCTCGGCGTCGTTGATGCGAGCCTTATCGTGGGTCCTGGCAGATTATACATTAAGTATAGTTTATGGTTAGAAGTCCGTTATTCACATATAATGCATTTTCGCGGAAATCATTTTTGACTTTTTTTGCTGTTTTAATTTAATTTATCGCTTGTATAAAAGGCAACAACGTTGGTATCAAAGCTGGCAATTGTACCATGTTGTGATGTTGAACAGCAATATAAATAGGAGTATTAAATAAGGCCACAAATATTAAACAAGGTTTCCTTGAGAAACACCGAATTTTATATTCTTCTGTACTTTTAGCATTATGAACAACAATTCGTTGCTTCCTTGATAAATAACTGGCCTTATCAGATTGAACGGAATATCTTAAAAACCATTTTTTGAATAGTAACACATTTGATGGTTAAGTGTATGAAGTTGACGAAAAAAAGTCAGTTTTGCTAACATAAGAATACGTTTCCAAAGTTACTATTGATTTGTCAATGTTAGAACAGAGACGGTTAATGTAAAATAAGGAAATTCGTTTGAAATTATTTTAATAAAGTACTCGGTTATTTCTCTGACTTTTTAAAGATTCTACAGTTTTTAGATAATAATTCTGTTTACTAGTATGATGGTTAGCAACCTCTTTCTAAATGATAGTAATTTTTTTAAATATTCATTATGTAATATTTATCCTGAAATTTGCAGTTAAGATTATATTACTATTATTTAATCAGTAACTGAAAAATTAGTTATATAGATGAGTAAACAATTCTTAGTTCCGTTTAGAAATGACTACACGAAAATCGGCGTTTTCTGGATATATGAATTTAGTTATAGGGGTCATTGGAAAAACATAGTGAACACAAAAACTTATATTGATTTATGTTTAACAGTGAATATAGAAAGTTATATTTTTCAAGTTATATACCAGGTAACTAACATAAATTAAAAGACAGGAAGTGATCAAGTAATTTAAATATAGCTAATTTATTTTAACTATGATGATATGAAAGTAAAAGTATCGATAATAATAAATCTCACGAATAATTTGTTCTATTTATTTTGAGATTTCAAGTTACACTGTTATTTAAGATAAAAATACAGATGCAATTAGTGACCACAAATTTAATTTATGATTTGATGTACCTATTAAATTGATTGGTTTATCGCACAGACATTGTGCTCTCTCTTTTTACATTATAACAACCAAAATAATATACCGTTCTCTTTTTGAAATTATGTGGATTTCGATAATATAAATGCGATTAAATTAATTCCTATAAAAGTGGCAAATGTTATAAAACTGTTGGTTATCGACTGTATACGTATGTTAATTGGCTTGTCAAAACCTGTGTTGAAGATCTGGTTAGTGCAATCAGAATTTTAATACCACTACATTATAAACATTATAATTTGAGTTAGGATTAGGTACTTCTTTCTATACATTCTTTTACAATAACATGCTGATGATCATATCATACTATATGCAGCTTTGAAATTAGCGATGAATTATTAGATCCGAATTTTCTTTTGTGGTATTAGTGTCTTTTAGTTATCTTTTAAAATATAACATTTTAGTATAGAGAACAGTTTTGAATGAAATTTTCAATGTTAATGATTATTATTAATCTTGTGTCGTCGTATTTTAAATGTCAATAAACAATGTTTACATTTTAAAAATTATGCAAAAAATTTACATAAGCATTTTTCTACGTTAGGATATGTAAATAGAAAGTTAAGTGAAAATTGTTTGTCTAGGAATTACATTCATGGAACACACAGGATGTTAACAAACATGTCATAATATCGAAGATACAGGATTACCATATCGTATCAAACATACGGTAGATGGTTGATGTTTTGACTACATACAAAAATATAGAAAAAATAAAGTATCTAATGTATTATCTTGATAATACATTAGATACTTTATTTATTTTATCAAGTCTGATGTTCAATTTACTACTTGTCTTATACAACTGACTAATGACTAACTAAATTATAAGGTTAGAATTTCGTACAGGAACTCTAATTAATAATATAATTAACAAAACGAACTAATCGTAAGTTGGTTAATACGATAACATTAGAGTCTTCATCAGGCATGTATAAATACGCATACAAATAAACACAGTCTCAAACTAGATATATTTTTTATCGATTATTATCTTCTTAAAGTGTCCAGTGAATTCAATATTAATTATGTCGATGCCGTTACTACCGAATATCACTCTGTAATATTATTTCGACACTAATTAATCATCAATTTCAGATTTTACGAATCCGAAATTGATCGGAATTCCGGAATAGAAAATGAGGTCGGGGGATTTCGGACCGTATTCCGGCGATTCCTAATACTTTCTAATTAAAATCTATTCACGTATTACCTTTTATGACTCATTATTATTATTAGTATATAATTAAGTAACCCATACAACTTGTATTTTAAACTAAATTTGTTAGTTTATTTAGTAAATTTATTTATTTATTGCTATTTGTATATAAAATTGTATCGCTGGATTAATTAGATAATTTTTTGTTTTAGATATTTTAAATGAAAATAATATATTCTGCAAAACATTTCATACCGCTGAAATGTTTTTCAGAATATTGAGAATTGTTTTCATAGTTTATATAATAACGAACATGATATTTATGAGAAATTTATCATAAGAGGATGCAATTACCACAGTTTTTTTTTTCAGATAAATTTGCGTAAATTTAAATTATTGTTTATCTTATTATCTATGTTAAATCACTAGTTTGGATACTTTTTAAAAACAATTTATTTTACTTAACGGACGAACAAGAATTTAGATGTGTGAGTATAACAATAATATCAATACTAAAATTATACTAAAGCTATATTAAAATTATACTGCTCATGCAACGGGTTTGCTGCGGCTTTATAAGTTTCGTTATGCTGACATCGTTGAAAGTAAAGTTAAAATATAATTGGCAAAAGATTAATTTAAAGAAAGAACATTATAAGGTTTCAGCAAATCATCATAAACGTTGGTTACAATGTATATAGTTATATGATAAGACACGTAGCAGTATTAAGTTACGTCTGGCTTTCAGATAACATACTGAAGGTTTTATGTTACCTGATAATAAAGTTATAGGAGTGTGAGAAGTACTTTGAATAATGAATGCAATACAATATATTTTATATAACAACTCCCCTTTTTAACAAAAAGTTGGTGTTATGCAGCAACTTTTCAAAAATAAGTAAAATTGAAATTAATAATTATGAATTTAACGATTATTGAAGTTATATAATAATAATAAAGTTAATTGAGAATATGAAGCCTTAAGTTAAGTTTAAATTATACAATTAATATTTTTTTAAATATAAAATTTACAAAATTAAAATATATAGAGTCTTTGAAACCGATTTATAACTGAGAAACATTAGTTCAGTTCGATTTCTTCCTCTGGGGTTTCATCTTTGGATCTGATCGATGGTCTTCTTCTGGGCAGGATGCTCCTGAAGGATTCTCTTAAGCGTTTAGAAGGTCCAGGTGGAGGTGGTGGTGAATTTGTTGTGAGGGCGATTGCTAATCTGTTTCTCTTTCGGCATTTACATAAAATATATAACAAAATGAGAGTTACTATTAGTGTAATGATAAAATAAGTGAACCAAGAGATGTGTTTGGTGACAAATGGTTCATTGATCAAATCGTCTAACGTTCGAGAATACTCGTCCAATTTGTGTTTGGCAATCTCGAGGTCTTCCACATTTAAGTTATTCAATTTTAATGGTTCTAATTTTGGGATTTGGATGTCATCGGGGATTCCTTGACAACAATTAAAGGGAATTAAAATGGGGTGATCACTAACACTGGTTTGCGAAAAGTTCTTAGGGTCAGCTTGTATTTTTGTCACTCCTATGAAAGCACTACATCCAGGTTGCAATTTAAGAATGGAATTTTTATAAATGATCTCTGTCTTGGTGTTTATTTGTTTGCAATTTACAGTAATTTGAAGTGGTTCTGAAGTAATTGTTAGCCATGATGAGTCCGTTAGTTGTTGGACATTGTAGCCTTTTGCAAATATTATTGAAGTTTGGCAGCTCTCAGGTAAAGTTTTTAAGTGTTTCAGGATTTGGGCTTCACATATAGCATTGTCGTCGATGGGGTATGCAAATAGATTGGAACATATCTTTGTGCCAAAGAAAAGTCGTTTACAGTCTTTCAGATTTTTGATGGGTATGTACATCAAAGAATCGACGTCACGCGCTAAGTATTTTTGTGATGAAGATAAAACATGATATAGACCAGTTCTATTATTTAGGATAGGGATTGGATATAATCTAAAAAGGGTGTATCTTTGTTGGTCTATTAGAGGGATTTTTAATACAAATACCAAGTCTGAATCAGTTTGGCATGCTTCTAATTCCATAATATCCAAATATTTGGTAATATTGGAAGATTTTATAATGAGTGGTAAATTGTTTTGGTGTAAATTTTGTGAAATTTCCTGAAGCGAGGTTATCAAATTTTCAGGATTGATTATCGACGTATGAATAATTTTTAATCGCGCGAAAGTTATTGAATTTAGAATATCATTTAATTGATTCTCGATATACAGGTAACTTTCCATGAGAAGTTCACATTTTTCTAAAAATCTTAATTTTGCTTCAATTACTTTAATTTTATCTGCTGTCCTATAAATTGTGTCTGATATTATTTTTATATCTCTATTGAAGGTGGCTTCATCAATTTGCAACTTTTGTTGGTAGCGTTAAAATTCTTTATGACGGATGTTGTTACTGAGATTTGATTTTTCATTAAATTTTCTAATTGATGCTCGTCATTAGTTAATTTATTGATGCAATTCATGTAGTATTCGCCATCTTCGGAATCTAAATTTCCTGTAATTAACTTAAATATTGTACCAATGCCATTGAGAATTCCACGTTTGTAACGTTTAGTATCAAAATAAATTTCGCTTAATTTTTCTTGAATTGAATTTGAAATTTGGGTTAATAAGCTGATGTGTGTTTTTACTTCACCTCGAAAAAGGTTCATGTTTTTAAATGTGGGGTTAATAGCGTGTAAGAGAATTTCAAGCATTTTCTCGTTATGTTCAAAAGTGTTCTTTATTGATGAAATGTTTTTGTGAACCAGAAGAGTCCATTGTTTATTTGTTACAACGATTTCGCTGTCTCGATGATAATATATTCCAATGGTGTTGTTTATTGGAGTAATGGTGTATTGGGATACTGCTGCTCCAATCAGCAGAAGAAACCTGAAAATAATTTAATTCTCAAAATATGGTTTCATCCTGTCGAAATTGACTTTTGTCGTTTGTGACGTTTCGAGATTTAATAAAATTGCAGAATTTTGAAAGATTTTTATTATTTCGAAAGGACCGTTAAATTTATTATGTAATTTATCTTTAATTTGAGATTCCTTAACATAGACTTTATCGCCTATTTTAAATTGTGTAGGATGTTCTGGAACGTTTCTATCGAATCTTAATTTAGCCTTTTCCTTTTGAAGCTCAGTTTTTGTGCGTGCAATTTTATAATAGTATGAAATTCTATTATTTAGGTCTCGTATATATTTTGAAATCAACTCCTTTTGGTTATACAAAGTTTCAGGTGGGCGACTGGACGTATGTCCAAATACTAGCTCGTATGGAGAGAAACCGTGTGTTTTATTCGTCGAGTTATTATAACAAATAACAGCGTAAGGAATTACGTTTAATGGATGTTCATTAGGGTTTTCAGCCTGATTAGTACGAATCATCTCTAAAAGTGTGGAGTGAAATCTTTCCACAGATCCGTTTGATTGAGGGTGGCTAACGCTAGAAAATGTTAATTTTATGTCGTATAAGGTACATAGGTCTTTAAGTAATACATTGTCGAATTCTTTACCGTAATCCGAATGTATACGAAGCGGAGTACCAAAATGCTGAAAGTAAAGAAGTAATGTATTTACTGTTGATTTAGCGGATTTATCCTCTAATGGGTACGCTTGAGTAAATTTGGTTAGTTCATCTCTAATAGTTAAAACATAATTTCTTTTTGGAATTTCTAGTATATCGATATTTATTCTTTCAAATGGTGTTCTTGGTGTTTCAGTTATCACCAGGGGATTGCTTAAGTTTTTCCGTAAAGTCTTTGTTTTCTGGCATATTTCGCAATTTTGAATGAATTTAGTTACGTCTTTAGTTAGACCGGGCCAGTTATATTTATTCCTTATTCTCCGAATGGTTTCGTTTATTCCGCGGTGTAAATTTGCTTTTCCTGTATGGTTTTGGTCTAATATTATCGGAATTTGATCTTCGTCATGCGTCTTAGTTATGTTTTGGCAACTAACTAGGTTTAAATCTTTTCCAGTGAAAATAAATGACAACATTTCGAGTATTGGCAATTCTAAATTGTTTTCAATGAAATATGTTTTTGAAGATTCGAAAATGTCTTTGTCTTTGTAAAGAGTAATAAACATTGTTTCGATTATCTCTTCGATGTCGAAAGGTAACAAAACAATATAATATTTTCGGTTTTTCACCGTTTTACTCGTGACTATATTAATTTTATTGTGAATAAAATTTGGTTTTTCCTCGAAAATATCTTCAATTATTTTGTAATGTAAGTCTTCGAGTTTTTCTTTTTGGAAAAACGTTATTATGTCTTTATGTCCTTTGTCCAATAATTGATTGTTCGTAATTTTAATTTTTGAATAGTCTATTAGTGACTGGGTTTTATATAGGTGAACAAATGTATTTAATTCTTGTAAAATTGATTCTGGTGAAATTTCGGTATTTTCTGAACTAATCGATTCGTCGTCTGTATTTGATGTTAAAATTTTGTTTTTGAAATCCACACATTTTTGAAAATGGTTAATTTTGATACGGGATAAGGCATCCGCATTTTTATTAATTTTGCCAGGTTTATATTCAATCTGGTAGTCGTACTCTTCAAGTTTTAAGCGCCAGCGTGCTAGGCGACTACCGGGGTCTTTAATAGAGAAAAGCCAGGTAAGAGGTCTGTGATCTGTTATCAGTTTGAACTTTCTACCAAAAATATATGGGCGAAAATGTTTTACGGCCCAAACAATAGCGAGGAGCTCTCGTTCTATTGTTGAGTACTTTGTTTCCGCACTACAGAGAGTTCTGGAGGCGAAAGCTATGGGTAGATCTTTACCTATTGGACCTTGCGAAAGTACAGCGCCAATCGCAAAAGCGTTCGCATCTGTTGTGAGTAGGAATGGCTCGTCAAAATTTGGATACGATAGTATGGGGCTTGAAGTAAGGGTTTGTTTTAAATCTTCGAAAGATTTTAAACATTCTGAATCGAAATTGAAAGAGGTGTCTTTTTGCAGTAATTTAGTGAGAGGTTTGGAAATTTTGGCGAAATTATCAATGAATCGTCGGTAATATCCGGCGAGGCCAAGAAATGATTTAATCTCTCTCTGGTTAGTTGGTTGGGGAAAATTTTTGATGCATTCGATCTTAATTGGATTTGGTTTTACACCTTCTTTGGTGACGAGGTGACCTAAATATGCAACTTCCTTACGAAGGAATTCGCACTTGTCCGGTTGAATTTTCAAATTAGCTTTTTGAAGACGTTTGAAGACTTCGGTAAGTCGTGAAACATGGTCCTGGATTGTTGGGGAATAGACGATTATGTCGTCCATGTATACGAGGCATCTCTCGTTTTGGATTCCTATTAAGATGTTATCCATTACCCTTTGGAAGGTTGATGGGGCATTTTTCAAACCGAATGGAAGCCTATTAAATTCAAAATGACCGTTTTCGACTGTGAAAGCGGTTTTTGGAATGTCACTGGGTTCGATCTCAATTTGGTGGAAACCGGAGGCCAAATCGAGGGTGGTGAAATATTGACATTTGCCAAGTTGGTCTAAAAGATCAGAAATGTTTGGTAAAGGGTATTTATCTCCTACAGTTAACTCATTGAGTTTTCTGTAGTCAACTACGACACGCCATTTTTGTTTACCTGACGCATCAAGCTTTTTGGGGACAACCCAAATCGGTGAAGACCAAGGGGAATTTGAATGTTTGATAATACCTTGTTCTAGCATTTTCGATACCTGTTTTTTCACTTCCTCTTTGTGAATTTGAGGGTAGCGATACGACTTTGTAAAAGTAGGTTTAGCATTGTTGGTGTCTATTGTGTGTTTGATCTCATTAGTAAATGTCAGAATATCTCCTTCGAGATAGAAAATATCTGAAAAGTCTAGGCAAAGTTGAGTAATTATTTCTCTTTCTTCCTCATTTAAGTGATCAAGACGAAGTTGTTGCCTTATTTCTTCGCGTCTATCTGTATAAATTTCAGAATTATATTCGTTTAAATTATTTAATGAAAAATTTAGAATTGGTTCTAGTTTAATTTCGGAAAAGTCTATTATTTTTGGGACTGCGTTTGCGTTTAATACGGAGGTAAGAAATTCTCCTTTATTGTTAATTTTGACTAGTGCATTAGGAAGTCGTACTTTATCTATTTCCATAGCTGTTAATATGGCTTCTGTATTTACAAGATTACATCGAAATTTTGAAATTTGTTCTGTACGAGGGTTAATAGAAATTTTGTTGAGAAATTGATTATTTTGAACATTTTGTTTTTTATTATTTTGTACATTAGTGGAATTTTCTGTGGCTTTGAATAAAGGTACAGTTTTGAAATTGGTAATTAATTGTTTATTTTTTATGTCAATAATGCAGTTGTAATGTTCTAGAAAATCGGATCCTAGTAATCCGTCGAATTCAATATCAATATTATGAATGTAAACTTTGTGAGGATCGTTGAGAGTAAACGGAACGAGTGTAGATTCATTAATTAGAATTTTTTGATCGGTAATTCCCTGTATTATAACGTTTTCGGGAAAACGTTTAGAATATTTTTCACAAGTTTTTGGCTTAAATATGGATAGTCCGGCACCTGTATCTATTAATATTTTAAATTTTTTTGTAGCATCTTCAATGTAATATAAGTTTTTGGGATTTACTGTAAAAAGGGCACTTGATATTCCTCTATTTATAGGAATATTTGTTTGTCTTGCTGTTGGTTGGTGTTTAAATTCATTATTTGAATTTGGTTTTCTAATTCCGTTATTTCGCATAGCT
Source organism: Rosalia funebris (assembly GCA_037954035.1). Taxonomy (NCBI): domain Eukaryota; kingdom Metazoa; phylum Arthropoda; class Insecta; order Coleoptera; family Cerambycidae; genus Rosalia; species Rosalia funebris. The sequence continues at coordinate 38,991,599 of JAZFAV010000022.1, read as the reverse complement.
GTTGATCCGGTGGATGATCTTGAGCTTGAGTAGTTTGCCGAAAATCCTGATCTGTATCAGAATAATTAAATTGGTCCGTTGAAAAATTATAATTTTGTTGATATGTTGGTTCGTCTGAATATGAATCTTGATATTGTTCGTAATTTTGATCGCAATTGTAATTATATTGATGAGCGGTATCATCAGTATATTGTGAATGTGAGTTATACTGGTGAGCAGTATCATCAGTGTATTGTGAATCGTATTGATGAGCCGTATCATCAAAATTTTGGTTCATTTGAGCGTTCATATGATGAGCTCTTTGTTGATTATAATTCGGATTTGGCCGAATTATTGGTGGTCTTGATTGGTTTGTATAGTTGGGATTCGGTTTAATAGCTGAAGGCCTGTTTTGTTGAAAACCGTTTTGCTGGTAATTATTTTGTTGGAAATTTGAATTCGTCGGTTTATTATTTCCATTTGGATTAAATTGAGGTCGCTGATAATTTTGATTTAAGTTAGATGATTGGGCCTGATTAAAATTTTGTTGAAAATTAGGCCTAGAAAAATTTTGGAAAGGTGCTGAAGAATTTTGTTGCTTCGTTCGGCACTCATTTATTGTGTGTCCATTACGTTTACAATATGTACATATCTTCTTAGCATTTAGTGAATTAGGTGGTAATGGTTTGTTCGCTTTTTGAAATTTCTGAGATTCAAAGTATGACAATTGAAGTTCTCGTTTAATCCTGGATATTGCTTGAAGCATATCCATAGGATTACTTGCTCTTATTATAGATCCTAATTTTGGATCCAGCCCTGTCAATAAAGTGTTAAGAGTCATTGTCTCGATTAAATTGGATTGTGCGGTTTTTTGTTCAGCGGTTAAATGTTGTTTCTGAATCGCTGCATGCATTTTCGCATTATGCGTTTGCAAGCGGGATACAAAATTTAAAGCGGATTCGTTTGATTGTTGATTAATTATTTGCAAGTCCTGAATTAGAGACGTAAGGTCCCTAGAGTCTCCAAAGTGAGTCTCTAATAGATATTTGATTTCTTCCCAAGTTGACGGGTTCCTAGAATTTACTAGTTCAGCGGCTTTTCCACGTAATTTATTTTTAACATGGAGAGTTAAAAGTATTTTTTGATTATCGACCGCCATGTCGAAAGCGCATTTAATAGCATTTAAGAATGTTTGCAGGAAAATTTGATTTCCGTCATACTCCGGAACAATTGAGAAAATTTCCGACAGTTTGTAAGGTTCTAAGATAGCTTCGTTTGCCATTTTTATAAGTTAATTAATTATTATGTTTAAATTAGATATTGTAAAGTTATTTAATTAAATACAATTAAATAAAAATAAATTTGCAGATGGGAAGGATAATAGTTTTTGGTCTATATCCTGTATAATATTTCTTAAAATTATAAATAAATGTTTCAAAGGTAACGTGTCAATTCTTTGACTTACCAAATTTTTTCCATTCGTCTTCCGGCCAGAGTCCACAACCAGTGAGGCAATTCCGTGTTCTGGAAGGGGGGTGTCTTCGGGAAGGATGGCTTGCAGAGGAGAATCACAAACAGTGAGGGCAGGTCCGTGTTCTATCTGCGATTTCCCCTGTTGTTTTCTTTGTTTCTTTGTAGATTTGTTTCTTGTTTCTTTTGTTGAAGTCTTCGTGTTTCGAAGTTGCTTCTTTGAAGTATTCTTGTTTCGTGTTTCTTTTCTTCTTGAGCTTGTTCTTGATTTCACTTCGGAATTGGAATTCCACGTTACTAGTGAGGCAAATCCGTGTTCTAATAACGCGTGAAATCCTACAACGACTGCGCCAAATTTGTTAAATCACTAGTTTGGATTTAAACTTTTTAAAAACAATTTATTTTACTTAACGGACGAACAAGAATTTAGATGTGTGAGTATAACAATAATATCAATACTAAAATTATACTAAAGCTATATTAAAATTATACTGCTCATGCAACGGGTTTGCTGCGACTTTATAAGTTTCGTTATGCTGACATCGTTGAAAGTAAAGTTAAAATATAATTGACAAAAGATTAATTTAAAGAAAGAACATTATAAGGTTTCAGCAAATCATCATAGACGTTGGTTACAATGTATATAGTTATATGATAAGACACGTAGCAGTATTAAGTTACGTCTGGCTTTCAGATAACATACTGAAGGTTTTATGTTACCTGATAATAAAGTTATAGGAGTGTGAGAAGTACTTTGAATAATGAATGCAATACAATATATTTTATATAACATCTATATATAATGTTTATATATTTAACATGATTGGTTTAATTTTTTATACAATTTAATAACGTTTTGCGGTAATCGTTTGACATTCTTAATAATGTCAAAACCACTTATATCACTCATGTCACCCATATTATGTACACGTACAACAAAAAAATAATACAACAAATTGATTTTATTACATAATTTAATTTTACTGTAATTATTTTATATTCTGTACTACACGCATCTGTTGGTTCGTTACGTAAATAAATCACAGCCAAAGAGGTTACAATATATTGAATGATTCAAAACACTGCATATCCAGGCCGTAGTCGTAATGATAGTAATATACTAGCCATGTTTAACTGTAACTATATATACACAAAAAAAAACTGCAATAAGAAAGTAAAATGAACAATGACGATGACCTACTGATTCTAGTGGCGTGTGAGAAAATTATAAAATATGCTTAGTGTGTAATATTTGGCGTAGAGTGTTTAAATATACAAAATGGAGAAGTCTGGAACATCTGAAAAATCGCCAATCTGAAAAAAGATATTATTTTCTTGCAAAAACGCTTGAAGGGGTCAAAACATATTTTAAATTGGCCGTCTTTTAAAATACGTTAGTTCTATGTACAATGGCGTACATTTGTTATGTCAAAGGGGATGCATTTCTTTTTTAAATAGCAACTCCTTTTGCTATACAAATTTGATCAAGTTGCATAAATAAAATTTAGAGAAAAATATAAATAAAATTTTAATTGCGAATATTGATTTATTTATAAACAAATCAAAACAAAATAAATACATTAACTAATAATGTGTTTACACTGTTGGCCACTAGATACTGTCTTAGTCTCAAAATAAATTCAGTCTGCACCTCTGTTAATTATTTCCGTCCCGATATTACGTATCTGTTGTCGAATTTATTCCCTTAAATCATCTATGTTTTCAGGTTTATTGATATGGACATTGGTTTTTAAATGACCCCATAAGGGAAATCGAAGAGTGTAAGATCTGGGGAACGAAGTGACCATTTTAGAGCCCCACGTCACGCTACCCATCGTTGTAGAAAGATGTTATCCAAGTAAGTATGTATGGGAAAAGTGTATTGTCTGTTATCAGGTATATCTCGTTTATTTGAATTTGAGTATAAATATTTCAGCGTTGTAATTAATTCTGCTGTAAAAATTGCAAATACCTTGCGATAGTCAAGTTGTCATAAAAAATATAACTTAAAATTCACTTTATGATTATATCTGCCCAAACGTTCACTCTTCTCGGAGATAGAGTATGATGTGACTTGTGCATACATCCTGGATTCTGTGAAGCCCAATACATACAGTTCTGCCTATTTACAGTTATATTAAGGAAAATTGTGACCTCATCCGAAAAAATAATAATTTTCGCAAATATATTGTCATTATTACAACATAATTGCATTTCCTCGCAGAATAATTGCACTCGACGATCAATATAATATTCTGATAATTCTTGACTTAATGTAAGTTTATACGGTGCAAATTTATGTTTATATTAAGTACATACTGTAGCATAACTCAAATTCATATCAAAGCCACTCTAACACGGGAAGTGGAATGTGGATTTTCACCAATTAAAATGATAATTTAGATATCTGCATTGATTGCTTGGTGATGAGGAAATTGCGTCCATATGCACGTGTATATATATATATATATATATATATATATATATATATATATATATATATATATATATATATATATATATATATATATATTAATTAATTAATTGTATATTAATAATTCCTTTGGCAGGATATAATATAACTGCCCAACACTCTAAAAACTTCTAATTCCTAATGTATTGTTTGATATTTTATTAAAGTAAAGGAAACTAAAAACATAAACGTCGTCTTTATCAGATATAAAATGTCAAATGTGAGTCACAAATCACAATTGAAGTGATTTGTTTTTTTATTTCTGTTTAAAATTAAATAAATTAGCATCTACAATTCATAAAAAGGGGTCCCGAAAATTATTTTATTAATTATTAAAGCTATATAGGTTATAGAACCCTAGGTTATAGAACCCAATATTATGGGTCATTTCTAAGGTACTCAAAAGTATGTCGCAAAGATCACCTTCTAAAGACCTTTTATAGTCGGGGTATGAAAGTACAATTTAATGATTGTTGTTATAAACTATTATGTTGCCGAATAGATAGTCAGTACATCAATTGGTTTCACGATAACCATACTGGGATATTATGTTATTAGGTGTTACCCTGTTATATAAATTATTTTAAAATTATTACATAAACATGTTCGTATCGAACAAACAATAGAAGGTATGTTGATCTGTGCTAAATTTTCAAGAAAACATTTATGAACACAGCCAATTTTAATTTATATTATTTTTATATTATTAACAACTGATTCTATTTTACTAAACATTTATTTATAGTTTACATTAATTTTAATTTTACTTAAAAGAGTATTCATAGCCAGATTTTTATAGTTACTTTACTTAGTCAGTATTCTGATTTGAAGTCAGTATCCTAGGACTTCTTAATAAACTGTTAATTAAAATCTGTTTATAAAGAAATTTTGTAAATTACGCAATACATCATATCCTCAATAGACGTAGAACACGATAAAGTAACCTAATAAAAGACAGAACATCCCAAAAAAAAGCGGTTAAAGAAGATGAAATAAATTTGCATGCAAAATAAATACATATCATCTTTCGGATAAGATGTAAAACCGTAAGTAGCTTCTCTATTTCATTGTATGTAAATAAAAGATAGCTATCCCAATACAAGAGTGAGGGTTCGGCAACATTTCCAGATTAAGGGCAGCTCATCCCCTAGTGTCGCTGTCGGTGATAGGTCTTTACATTTTTTGGTTGCGGAAGTTAAATAACTCTTAAACATTATTACTTACAGTTTTAGTGAAATGAAAAGTTGTTACACAAAACTTTAAAATATCATGAAAAAATTAAAATGAAATTAAAATGTTATTTTTATGTATTTATTAATAAATAAACAACAATACAACAACATCATACAAACAATCTTATTGTATTAAAATTTCGAAAATCAGGAAAATACTCCCACATATTCCACCTCATCAGATATCCTCGTATAATAATTTATAAACAGTGCGTGCCCATTCATAGAATCTTGACATTATATTTCAAATTTGAATGATGAGACCCAAATATATTTAAATATGGAAATTGTCACTATAAAACAAAATAACCTTCAGATTCAAAATAAAATGTTATTATATATCATTACATGTTTAAGGAAGTGCCACATTTTCCATAAATTACTATTTGCAATCTCCCAAATATGATTGTTGTGACAAAATATGGATGTCTATATTTGAAGGTGTTATTTAAATTATTATATGTACATGTACCTATACATAGAACAGAAAGTTTATGACACTATACTCGTCACTAGTTATTGTACATTTAATAAGCGTAATGATTTAATAAAATAAAGAAACTAACCTATGTATTAGTCAATTTAATAAATTTATGTAATATTTTACATGCTAAAAAATCACACAAGCTGCACGAAAGGAATATAAAAATATTAATTATCAAATGAACAATGTTTTGAAATTATACGAACTGTCATTTTTGATTATGAAAAATATTAATACGTAAGAATAATTCAAGTAATAACTTGATAATTGTTAATAATGAAAATAAATTTACACCTTTATAATTAAATCACCTCAACTGATTGCATAATCCGTGAACTTTAAAAATCGTACTCTTCCTAAATTTTAAGAACAAGATTATATATTTATAGATCTATTTTTATTAGACCACATTCAATATCAAAGAAAAATATATGGTCAGATAAACTTCTTAATAATTTAGTAAGAATTATTTAATAGTTTACATTTATAAAATTGAACGATGGCCTCGTAATAAATAGCCAACTTAATATCTATATTTTGTCACAACAATCATATTTGGAGATTATAAATAGTAATTTATGGAAAATGTGGCACTTCCTTAAAAATCTAATGCTGTATAATTATGTTTCATTTTGAATCTGAAGGTTATTTCTTTTACAGTGACAATTTACATATTTAAATATATTTGGATCTTCAAATCATTCAAATTTGAAATATAATGCTCCTAAAATCCTACGAATGGCCACACACTGTCTATGAATTATTATACGAATATATTTGATGAGATCCATTGAAGTATCTCGGAGTATTTTCCTGATTTCCGCAATTTTATTATAATAAGATTGTTTGCACAATGGTGTCTTGTTTATTTATGAATAAATACATAAAAATAATATTTTAATTTAATTTTAAATTCATGAAACATTAGTTTTATGTAACAACTCTTCATTACACTAAAATTGTAAGTAATAATTCATTAAAAAGAGTCATTTATTAATAACAGTTAGAGATAACACATAATATTGCTAGGATACTATAACTAGAAATAATTTTCATCATTAAAAGAATTCGTATTGTCGATGTTAATCTATGAAATCTTATGGAATAAGACTTTACTTAATTTTAAACAGAAATAAAAAAAATCACTACTATTGTGATTTGTGACTCATATTTGACATTTTATATCTAATAAGGATGATGTTTATGTTCTTAGTTTCCTTTAATTTAATGAAGTTATATTATGTCCTGCCAAAGGAATTATTACAAATTAATTAAAATTAAAGATACAATGGTGGCATCATTAATCTTTTTATGCAACATTTTTTCCATGTGTTTCATCTATAAATATAGTAATGTCCTCCAGAGTATATTTAAATATAGGTGACTTATTTATAGGTGATCGTATTTAAAAATTAAATTTTGTCGTAAATTCTAATGACTTAATAGGTTATGTGGATCATTTTATTCATTCAGTGGTACAATATTATCAAGCACATCTTATAGGAATCTGCTTGTGAACAAGAGAAGGAAATAGTGAAAGTTGTGTGGAGTATTCATCAATATAAGAAACCTATTACTACCATCATATAGATATCCCACAAATTAGTGAAAATAAACTAAACGACTTAGCATGGCCTAATATACGCAAGTCATGCTTTCACCTACAGACACTGTCAGAAAACAAGTGAATTATATTTATTCGTCTGAAATAAAAATGTAATTTAATATTGTTAAATAGATGACTAATTATAACTATAATGCTGAAGAGCATGTATTCCATATAATTTTTAAACTGTTTTTAAAGTTATTGTTGTTTCAGATGGTACAGACGAGTTTGATTTAAACAGCCCCGTTTGGAGTATTTAGGTTTTAGTTTTTTAATTTTATTTTAAACTGTTTTGTTATTTATTGTAGGTGAAATTTTTACTTCTGTCATAAATTGTTTAGGTAGCTAGTTATTGATCATTAGTTTTTAAAAATTGCTGGTATGAACAATACAACAAAACTAATGGTACGACTAGAATAAAATGTCTTAATTATGACTTATTGAAATATAATTTTAGTACTTACACTCCCTACCTTAGCGCCTAATTTTTATACTGTTGTTTAATATTTCTTTTCCATCGAATCATTATGAATATATTAGAAAAGAAATGGGTATTATTTATGAACTAAAATTTGAATATTTAACAATCTCGACCTAAGGAGAAAGTTACAAGGTACCAGGGTCATGATTAAACGGATATCATCATGGATTCTAAGAGTATCTCATAAGATGAGCATATTTATTTGGGTATTTCAAATAATTAGGATTTAAGTATTAGATAAGAAGCTCTTGTAATACACGTATTACATTGATAACTGTAACTATATATTGTATCGACAACTTAACTATTATTTCCATTTGTAATATCTTAAAAATAAGAGAAATGTTTTACACGTTATTGGAGAAAATATTGTCAACACATTATTTAATTAAACAAAAACTAAACTTAATTAAATTGAAATAAAAATATCTTACATTTTTAATTTTACTCGAGTGTAGACTACACAAAAGGAAGTAAATACAGGTTTTATTTGAAATTGAGCCAGTGAAAGGTTTTATTTCCAAATTAACAAAATGTTTTTGTTTCTATTATAAGCAATTATTTAATACAATAGTTGATATAGGAAATTTTTAGATTTATATTGAGTATCGAAATATGATCATTTAGAAAAACTTTTATTCGTTTGCTATGTTAGAAATTAATAATGGATTTTTGGAGGTTACCACGTGATTCAACCAAAGTTAAATCAATATCCGATGCTTCTCATGAAGTACCTCATGGAGAACTTTATGATGCGAAGCAGTACACCGTGATTATATATGATAAAATATGTAAATAATTCCAGGAACAATAGAATATGTGAGAGAAATTGTACTAGATATAAAAAGATCTTAGAAATAACTTTTTAAAATTAAGTTTATCAAATAAGAACAATAACATTATTGGTATAAGCAAAAATATAGTTCGGTTAGATACAAATCGGATTTACATATTTAACGTCGTTTACACTTAGGTATTAAATATTAGAGGTTAAACAGTACTAGAACTAAATAGTTCTTTTTTATACAAAAATGAGATTGCACACATGATGAAAGTTATCGTACTCATATGTCATTGTATCCAATGAATATCAAAGGTGCTTGAATATTCTTTTTAAAGCGAGGAAATTGCCTAAAAAGGAAAACTTTGAAAATATCGATTTTAATGAAGAGCCTTGCTTCGAACGAATCATTTTTTGTATTAAGGTTTCTTAGATTAATTCAGTTTCACAGTGTGCTAAAAACTCTTCTTATCTCAGAAAGTTATGTGCGATACACAAATAATATTATGAGTAACATAAATACTCGTATATAAATAAGCTTCTTGATGGTTTAATTAACAACGCAATTTTAGCTAAATATGTCCATATAGGTAGTATCACTTATAAGATAATAAAGAAGTTTTAAAGGAAGGTAGTACAACGAACAAGTCCTTACAGACCTTTCAGTCTTTAAGATTCATAGTGGTTCATAGATTAGTTAAGGGTCATCATTAAGGTTAAGGTCAAAATTCAATGAATCCCTAGGAATTCTAGCTGTAGTCTGTTATCGTAGATTTCAGAATTTTATTTTATGAAATGTAGATTTTCCTCATCTCAAATATTCATTGTTTGATTTAAAATCTGACTTTGTAACTAAAAATCTGTACTGTTTACGCTTCTAAACCATTTTTTGCCGACTTTTTTACGTGAAAAGTATAACTAATCTTTGTGACTCGATTGAAAAAAGTAGAAAAATGACCAGTTAGTCAGTGCAAAATTTTACGATTTTACCATACTTTAAGGACCTTGATATTCGACATAACGGCCGTTTCGAGAAAACGGTGAAACGTGGTAGCTAGTTCAGAGTTTGCTCTATAACCTTTCTTACGATATGACTCTTCAGGCGTTGGGGTCAAAGCAATTATGTGTGAAAAATGGCTCCCGCATTAGAAAATTTTAATGTTACAGTTTTTCCATTGAACTCATTAAGCTTAATTTTTATTTTAAAGTTGTCTAAGATGTATGATACATCTATCAAAGACAGGTACCAACCAGATTTCCTAAAATAGATAAGTGCAAGAGGTGCATGCATTTTAATGACATGATGCCTTGTCATTAAAATATAATATATATATATATATATATATATATATATATATATATATATATATATATATATATATATATATATATATATATATATATATATATATATATATATATATATATATATATATATATATATATATATATATATATATATATATATGGTGGCTCAGTTGGAGCTATAGGATTTCAATTTAGCGCCATTTCTATTCTGTCAAAGATAGGGCGTCAATGTTTAACGGATGTCATCTACAAACCATACGACGTCAATATGCCGCGATTAACAGTTCAATAACGAATAGTTTGTGTGCAACTGTTTTATGAAAGTGAGCGATTTACTTACATTATTGGTAATTGATTCTGTTATTGATAAGGCAACAGCAATACGGTTTCGTCGTGGTCGATCAGATGAAAATATTGCTGCAGTGAGAGAAAGTACTGGAGTTTCTAAATACATCAATTCGATGTCGTGCACAATAATTGAGTCTGTAATGAATTATCACGTATCAGATTTTAAAGAAAGATCTGCAGAATACAACGTTTATTCGACACAACAATTAAAAGTTACAGACCATTTACAATGTCGTACAATTGTTGACTGGGTGTTAGAAAAGAAAGAGGGTGATGTTGTGTGTTGCAAAAATCAGAATTAGCTTCTATCTTTTCTATCATTCAATTAATAAATGTACGACGTTGTAAATAGTCTGTAACTTTTAACTGTTGTATGAACTGAATTTTGTATGCTGACAGATGCAGATTTTTCTTTAAAAGTCGATGCGTGGTGACTTTTGATATATCCAATTGTGCAGGACGTCGAATTGATGTGTTTGGATACTCCGTACGCTGTCTCTCACTGCAGCAATATTTTTATCTGATCGACTACGATGAGAACGTATTGGTTGCCTTATCAATAAGAGAATCAATTATCAATAATGTAAATAATTGTCCACTTTCATAAAACAGTTATATACAAATTATTCGTTGTTGAACTGTTATTGGCGGCATATTGACGTTGTACAACACAACACAAATGGCGCGCAATTCAAATCCTATAGTTCTAATTGAGACACCCTATATAATATTGGTGCGAAAAGTATGTCCTGTGGTACTTGTGGTATAAAGTAAATTTCCCTCTTTTTTGATATGTTATTGCTCATAATTTGATTAAAGTTAGTAATATTATTGATCATTACATCGTAGCTACATTTGCAGAATGCAATTTTAGCCGAATATTTTTAGCAAAATAGCCATTTTTTGTTTGATTTTCATAAATATCACCTCCAAAAGATAGCATTATCCCACGTTTTCGGATTCCTCCTTTTTGAAGTAAGGTTGGATATAGAATATGTTTATGAAATAAATCGTATATACGAGTATGTATGTATGTACATTGTACAAGATCCGTTTCTTCTAATTATTTACAAAATATAATAAAACTGAAAAGATGCTAATTTATATAGAAATTGCAATGGAAAACCGTACGATTAATAATCAATGTACAATCATTTCCGTACATGGAAATTCTCCGTCATCGTATTTGTACGGATGGCATCGTAGACACCATTTCACCATTTACAGAATTTCAAAATGTAAACAAACAAAATTCAGTCTGGTGGTATGAACTTTCTCTTTATTACAGCTTCGTTGCGGAGAAGTTAAAAAAACTGATGAATCCCATAACTGATTACACCAAAAAATTGTGTGGTCGCATAGTTTATACAAATAAAGCTTTTAATTGTCCGAAACACCTAGCAATTAATGCCAAATAGTAATGCATGGATTTAATGATGATCATTATGTTATATAAGATTTATAAATATTTGATAAAAAAGATGAGTACACTAGCGTGTACTCTTTTGAAGCGTGTAAATATTTAAGAAACGTAAACCATTTGCAATTCTGTAATGACCTGATTGATTCATCAACCATTTAAAATTATTTTGGAATTGTCTCAGTTTCCATTAATCCAGAACATGATCGAATAGTGTCAATATATAAAAAAGTGAAAACAGAATACGCACTTCAGTTAATTATTTTACTAATTAGGTGCTGATGTAATTTTCTGTACTGAATGTGTCATATTTAATATATATTTCACTGTAACCCATATTTGAAGCCTTGTTCTTAAGGTTTTGAAATTCGTAACTAATCTCAAGATTGTGAAGAATAAGACGATGACGATTTGATTAAGAATCGTTGTAAAATTATATTGTAATAGCTGTTTTACATCACAATTGCAATATTTTTAGTTTATAAAACTTGAGTTTATTTCAAAATATAAGCAATCATATTATGATCAAGCATGTCAACGTCAATTTTTGCCCTCATTTCATATAATTGAACTCAGTTAATATTTTATTGTGTATGCAACTTTAGCTAACTATAACTGTGGGAGTGAATATTCTCATTATTTAGGTACTTGTTTTTATAAACAATTTCCGGTACTTCCTTCGTATTTCTACAGTATAATTTAACTAGGAGTTAAACTAATTTCATGGATTAATTTTACAAAAAAAAACATGTACTTTATTCGATCAAAATTTCATATTTTTTATTGCCTTGTAAAGTAACATAGAAAGCTGGAATTTATATTCTCAAAACATGTTTCTAATAAATAAATATTATGGATAAGAACTAATGTAATATTTTTGGTACGAACGAAAAAAACTATATGATATATATCTTACTGGAATGAAATGGAATTCCAATATATTTTTTAGAAATAAAACCGCTAATTTATATATAATATATATATATATATATATATATATATATATATATATATATATATATATATATATATATATATATATATATATATATATATATATATATATATATATATATATATATATATATATATATATAACAAACAATAAAACTGCAACAACAATGGCGCAGAATATGTTTAGTTCATAAGATACTGAAAATAGTTATACTGTACAGTACAAAAATACTTTAATATCTAATTAGTAAAATAATTAACTTAAGAGTGTTTGTGTATCTCTGTTATGAAGTTTTGATGTATTGAAAAATATAGTCCCATATATAGTGTTTCAAGTAAATACTATCAATTTAATGAGAAATTTGATTTGACTAATTGGCTATAGCATTTTATTGTTTTCCATTATAGCGTTATAACTTTCCAAAGTTATAACTTTATATTGTAGGTTACTTAAATTACTTATTACTGTCCTTTTCTATTTTATATATCTTTTATTTTCAGAAAAAAATGTTCATGTTTTTTTCTGTAAGTTTATCAATATAAGAACTCAAATTTTATATTGTTATTAATTAAAAAAAATATTTTTTGAGATAATGTTAGATGTATTGTTAACGTTTATGTTATTGTAAAATTAGTTAAAAAAATCATAACCCAAGAAAAAATATGAATATAAGTACTATAATAGATATCTGATATTACTTTATATAATTTTACTTAGAATAATCGAGATCGGCTATTGTTTTTCATATATAAATAGGGACTAGTGATAATTCTCTCTGCATGCTGTTAAATTGAGTCTGCAATTTAGTTTACACATATGAAAGATAATGTTTTACATTTATTGAAGCTTAAAATATCTGGAATTCATTATATAAGCGAAGAAAAATAAATAACATCTTTATTACGTATGAAAGTCAGTTGCTTTACTCCATAAATATAAGATGAGTCTTTTACGTATATTTTCTCCAGCGGAATATTGACAAAGATAAGACTAATTGCCAAATAAGAAAAAAAAAACTAATATTAATTGCCTTAAAACCCCCTCATATTCGTTACTGCTGATCAAACACGTCTACTTCAGTTACTGTTTAATCAGATAGATTCTGTTCTGTTCAATTCTTCAGCTGTTGTTATTAATGTTATTATTTAATGATTTTTCTAGACAACAAGAATTAGACAAGTTTTTAAAGACATTTCTTTCATAATTTTCTTAGTTTTAAATTAAGATCGGCTAATTTAATACCATCACTAATGTACTGTCTTGGCAAGTTACTTTCTCCATGAGAGTTGTAGGACTGTAGCTCTGCTATCTCACTGTGAATTTCATCAACTATGAAAATCAACAAATGGCATACGAATATAATAAAAAACCCTGAACACGTCAGCTTAATATTTTTAAAACTCATTGATTGATGTAAATATGTAATTTTTTTCTTTGGAGCTGTGATATCATCTGAATGAATTTTTAAAATTGCAATGACCTTTTTTAATAGTGTCCCATATTGGGCGGTTACTATATAAGGTATATTATAGGGCGTATTTCCGTCAGGTTTTGTGAAAAAATGTGAGTTTAAGTACCACCATAAGAAGAAATCCAAGGGTGTCAAATGAGCGTGATGAACATGGTGGATATGTAGTTAATCCTCGTTGTACTATCCACCTACCAGGAAAAAATTGTCAAGAAATGACAAGACATGAACACCATAATGAGGAAGAGCTTCAACTTGTTGATATTAAATTATTTGGTGGGGAACATCATCAGACTCATTATTTGGTTAAAAAGTTGTTAAAGGTGGATCTCAAAACGTAAAAATTCTTCATAGCAGCAGTTAAAATTTCTTCAAATAAGTAAGTCCTTAAGATGACTTCCTATTATTCCAGATTATATACTTTGTCACTGGCTATGCGATTCATAAATCCAATGAGGACTATCTTTACACCAATATCTACAGTTCCGATGATGTCACATTTAGCAAAACACTCGTCGAGCACCGTATAATCCTTCGTTGTTTGTGGAAACTGATCTGTTGTCTATTAAATGTATTTTAATTGAACAAATGAAAAAACTAAACAAATTTTAAAGAATAGTTTATATGAGAAGAAAAAGTATTGATGGTATTTGTTAACAGGTCAAATATAAAAATCTATATCCTATTCAGTAATATACTATTAAAATGTTTCTTTATTACATTTATGTATCTATCGAGATCGATAAAGTGCAAAAAAATGCTTTATTGGAAATATTAGAATAGTTAAATGTAATAAATGACTGCAGATTCTGATTCTATCGGTATAAATGAGTCTATACAGGAGCCCTAAATTGTACTATACTAATTACAAACCGATAGAATAAGTATCTTATATAACATGTGTTTTACATTTTCATTTAAAATATCGAGGCTCAGATATACAAACTTTAAAGAATATGTATTCTGTATGTATTAACTTATATAATCTGAAAATGTTTATTGATTATTCAATAACAATCCAAGGTTCCTAGCAACGTTAGACAACGGCTACGTAAAATCCCATATTTTTATGCTAATAGAATTTTCAATTTTAACTGTATACTCTGTTCACCAAATAGTAATAACAAAGATATAATAGCATTAACAGGTTAGCTGCCAAGCATATTTCACATTAACTCCAAATCTTGCTTATGTCGATCTATTTGGGTTGACACCGAAACTCGAATATTCGCAACTGTCCACCCAAATGGATAGACAACAAAGATTTTTTTATTTTTAGATTGTACAGCTATCTCTTGATTAATGGTGAAAATTATGATCTAAGGTAACAAAACAGACCTATACTTTGTTTGTCTACCAAACTGCGTGTACAGAAAGCTTGAATAGAAGCTCAACTGCACATCGATAATACAGGTTCTTTTTCAACTGTTTGTCCACCCAATTGGATATACAGTGACAGTCCCAGTGCCGTGTGTATGTTATATATCAAGACACATTGTTTGGTTAGGTATTGTAAGCATAAATTTACTAATTTAGATATCGTGTTGTCTTTAGAAATATTTTAATTTTTTAAGAAATGGAAACTAGTAAATGTAAGGTGAAGTGTAAAGACACTAAAACAATGTCGAGCCGGGAAACTAGAAAACGTAAGGTATCTATTATGAATTAACCTCGGTAAAGACTCGGTGAAGACTCTAAAAGAGCATTGACTCAGAAAGAATTAGAAGAATTAGCCAGAAACTGGGGTCTTTCAAGCAGTGAAGACGAGTCTGAGACATTTTAAGATTCAGGCAGTGAATATGTAGTTAGCACTGAATTCTTAAGAAAATAGTTCTACAGACATTGAAGATTATTACGATGTCTTGGACGAAGATGCTGATTTAGATAATGAAGTTGATACTGGTGAGTTGGATGATAATAATAGCAATGAGATATGTGTTTAGAACGAATGCTCTTATCGAAATCAACCTCAATTTTCATTCACCAGTGAAGAAAAAATCAATATTCATTTGAAGTAGCTGGTTCAAAACCAATAAATTACTATAAGCTTTTTATATCTGACAATTTGATGGAGTTGATGGTCAGAGAAACTAACAAAAATGCTCAAACCTACTTATCAAATAATCGTGTAAAAAGGAGTAGTAGGTACAAAAGCTGGAAGGACGTAGGTGCTAAAGAAATGAAAATCTTTTTAGGTCTCAGAATGTGGATGGGACTGGTGCATATGTTATCTTTTGAACCATACTGGTCAGATAAGAAGTTATTCAAAAACGAAATATCCTCTTTTATGACTAGAAATCGTTTTCAGCTTTTGTTAAGGTTTTGGCATTTTGGTGAAGATGTTCAAGGGGAAAGATTAACAAAGTGAGACCTCTGCTAGATTTAATTCAAAATAACTACCAAAACGTAAAAACTCCAGGTCAAAATCTAGTTATTGATAAGTCAATGGTGCCTTTCACAAGCAAGCTTAACTTTAAACAATATATACTCCTGGAAAAACCCATAAATATGGTATAAAGTTGTTCAAACTTTGTGACCAGGGTGGTTATACACATAAAATTATCCCATATGGTGGCAAGAAAAATGAAAACGACCCATGGAAGTCTTGCTACAGATGTTGTTATGACATTAATGAATTGATACTTAGGTCAAAGGCGCATTTTATGCACTTATAACTTTTACACCAGCGTGCCACTAATTCACAAGCTGATTGATGAGAAAACATATTTCGTAAGTACATATCGCAAAAATCTAAAACACTGCCCTAAAGATGTTATTACTGCTAAACTAAAGCACGGTGAATATAAGTCCCTCGAAAGTTCTACCGAAATAGTTGCTTTTAAATGGAAAGACAAAAGAGAAGTTTACTGTGTATCTTCAAAACTTACTGCCAATTTAGTTCTCACTGATAAGAAAAATCGGAATGATGAAGTAATTATTAAACCTGATATAATTATACAGTATAATAATATGAAGAGTGGTATCGATATATCTGATCAATTGGCATCGTAGCATTCTGCTATAAGGAAATATATTCGGTGGTACTATAAGGTAGCAGACGATATAGTATTTGGTACATCAGTCGTAAATGCTTACCTTATTTGCGTTTCTGCTCAAAGTCAACAAAAGGAAATAGGATTACTTCAATTTAGAATGAAAATAGTTTATTCACTGTTAGACATCCCAGAAGAAGAAGAAAGAAGCAGAACGCCAAGGTTAACAAAAGCCAAAAATTATTATATACAGAAAGTTAAAATTGTAGATTCTGGTAAAAGAAAACGGTAAGTTAAACAATAAATCCAGCTGAAAACGTTTTAATAATTGTGCAATTGTTTCAGAGCACCAAGAAGAAATTGCAAATCGTGCTATGAAAAAATTTCGTCTACATCAGGACGAATTGTAGCAAAGAGCAAGGCAAAGAAGGTTTCCACATTCTGCAAATCATGTTCTGACAAGCCATTTATTTGTTTAGAATGCTTTGAATCTGTTCACAATATCAATAAATGAGTTCCAACAACATTTTATTTGTATTTTTCCTGTCTACCCACTTGGGTGGACGATACCATCAAATACACATTGTAAAACGATGTTGTCCATCCAATTTGGTAGACATATTTTACTCCACTAAATTTTCCTTTTCATGCAAGGAAAATTGTTCTGTGATTCTTGGCACGAAAATTACAGCTCTGGAAAATTTGGACGAATCACATAATATTACTCTGGCATTATAGTCAAGTACAGCTGTCCACCCACTTGGGTGGACGTGGCGGCCAACCTGTTAATATATGGACTATGTTTCTCTTGCATGTTGAATAATTGATCTTATGTCTGAATTAATTAAAAGATTTGATTAAATGTATTCGACTAGCATGAAAATGACTTTTCTAACTAAAAGTCCAATACTAAATATTTATTTTTTTAACAATGCTAAATATTTATGTAAATCAATGTGTAAGTTGAACAGAATGATTCTAGTATTGACCCTTCAGATACGCCACTGCCTATAGTTCATTATAGACCTGTAGATCTTTAAGTATTATTTCTTGGGCCGATCTATTCATCATAAAAAATAGAAATATTTTAATTAATGCACAACAGTTTAATTTACAAAGTAAAATTGTTCATGATTAATAATAACTTCTTTGAGAAATTGGAAAATATTAATAGTGGTAGTTCTTATCATTATTCAGAATGTCATTACATACATACAAAACCTCTCCTAAATCCTAATTGCTGAATAGGTAAAATAAATGTAGTTTTTAGATATTGATTGAGTTGAATATATACCTACTATTTTTTAGAAACCACTAAGAACACTCACTCTAGACACTGTTTTTATGGTTTTTACAAATACAGTGCATTTGTTATATCCTCTTTAACCTCAATTGATTTTTAAAGGCATTCATCAGCAGGATGTACAATACAAGGATTATATTACAACTTAAGTAGACATGACAACATGTCAGTTTCAAGTTCACATTTCAAGAGACAAACCTAAAGGGTTATAGAAGAAGAATGTAGAATACTGCATATTTTATTGAATTCAATTCTAAAGTCCAGAATAAGTTAGGCTCTCATGACAAAAATATATTTCCAGTGCTCTTATGTAAATTAATGCGAAAGCATTTTCATAATGTAAAAATGAAAGACAAAAAGTTGTATCTAAGGGTTGTATCTTTTCCCATACTATAAATCTCATTAAATTATTTGAAATTACACGGACCATACTGCATATCATTAACCATCTATTTTTACTCGGCGTGAATTACATAAGCATGAAACTGTGATTCTAAAATCCAATAACTCAATAGGTTGTCGTATAATAACAGTAAATAATTCAATTAAACTTATACTTTATTTTATACTACATTCACTTTTCTAAAAAAATATTTCAAAATCACGCTGGCGCAAAAAATACTATTGCTACATATCCTTTCATTTAACACTGACCGTTTCTTCGATATTAATAATATAAGTAAGATACTGTTAGTTTTTTATGTTTTAAGTAATTATCAAGAGAAATTTTTAGTTACTAATAATAATAATGCTTACATAGATATAATAGACTAGACAATGTTTACATAATGAATTATATTAACTGTATTCTCGTTTATTTTTTAAGTCAATTGAATTGGTGAAATAAAACTTTAAATATCATAATTTTAGTAGTAATTTTTTAAACATTTTCTACAATTCGTGAGAATTTAATATACTTCTACTATATTTCCAAGAAACGATATTTTAGTATACTTGCATTACATAAGTGATATAAACACTCTCCTTAGTGATATATATATATATATATATATATATATATATATATATATATATATATATATATATTATAGATGAGTATATGCATATTTAAATATTTTCTATTAAATTTTAGAGAATTATAAATAAGAATAACTGAAATAATAAACTGATTGTTTATTTTTTGGTAATAAATAAATTATAATATTTCCGATATTATATTGACATTCTATGAAGAGCATTTATATTTAACCAATTTTGGAAAGTTAAACAAGCAATTAATAAAGAGCAAGTCATTATAACTTACTCTGTATCTTTTATTATAATATATGTTTACTGTCATGCTATATGTATCTTCTAGTGTATAAGGAAATAAATTTAATTCCATCTTTTTGTGTCTGCAGTAACCAAGATGCGTTACTAAAGTTGAATTAATTCATAATTTTGAATAGAATGGTACAAATAAAACGCAGGGTGTTTTCTTTAAAAATATCTAGTAAATGGCATATCAAAATTGGAAACTAGAATTAGTTGTCTCTAGGAGTACTCATTTAGAAATAACTTCCGTGTATTAGTTTTAAATTCCGTCACAACTAGAATATATGAAAAATATGTTCCCTTATACCACTATCAAATATACATAGTGTCTCAAAATTCAATACGATGATTCATACCATCGCATGATGTGTATGAATCATCGTATGATTCATCATGCATGAACTTTGATTTAAAAATTGAAAGGACATAAAACGCTGTAAAAACTTGGTTTTCTTTATAAGGAGTATTTATTTTATATATATATATATATATATATATTATACAGGGTATTTGTTAATTATAATTAGATTTTTTGTTTGATTTTTGACTTACCTATTTAAATTTTTTAAATTCCATTTCTGTGTTTTTCGTTTTATGAAATATTAAAAAACTAATACCATCACTTAATAACAGAATTATGAATATTGTTAAAAACTTTATTATCATGTTATATGTATCTATATCTAGTCGATAGACAGATAAATACATATATAACATCTATAACCTTGAACACGTACGTAACATGATGTAACACGTAGTGACTTTTTATTATTCATTTATCCACCATTAGCTAATGTTATAGTCTGTTTTATTATGTCTAAATTTGGAATCTGGTAAATAACTATTAATCAATTTAATGTTCACAAATAATTAGCTAATATTTAATTATAAAAAAATTAGTTAAATATTTGATTAATAGGACATTAATTTGATTTCATATAAAAGTTCTCAAACGTGGCACCATTAAACAATTGTGTCATTTCAGTTTATCAGTTATTTAAGTAAATATAATTTTAAAGAATAAAGAAGATTAAATTATATTTATTTGAATCGGGGCATAATTCATAAGTTTGATATATGGTTAAATTTAATGTATGAGTATATTTAACTAATTTTCTGTAGTAAATTATGCACTGTCATTAGTCATGTCAGTATATACTGTTAGATACAGAAAAATGTGTGAGAATGAAAGAGATATATAATGTAACAATAAAAATTCAATATTCCTTGCCGTTAACAATGACACTGGCGCGGCGTTAAGAAAATCGATCTGAGTGTTAAGTTGTAGTATTTATAGAATTCATCTTGTAGAATTGAAGAATTGAAGTGAAAGGTTTCCAATTCCTTATTAATACTCTTAAAATATGCCGAATATATCTAACAGTCCTCAAAATGAAACAGTATGACGAAATGAATACTTATTTATATTGCTACACACTTTATATTTTTAGTATTTAGTGTATTCTAAAGGCCTAAGGACATATTGTATGATATCTATAAACTCTCTAAAAAGAGTACTAATGTTCAATCACTCAGACATGTCAAAATATGTATTTGAAATGCCATTTTGGGAGCTACTCTTTAATTTTCTCGAGTTGTATTTTTATGATGTTATTAATATTTCTCTAATGGGAAACACCGTTCTTGATTGTTTCATTTGAAAGAACAATTTTTCATGCACAGTAAAGTGAAATGAAGGATTAGATATATAAGATTTTTTTAATAATATTTAGGAAAAAATGCTAATGTAATAGAATCTGAACGAAGGATTTTATTTTATTTTAATGACTATTATTAACGCCTTTTACTTCTTGTTGACTTCAAAAATTCACTTCTTCATAACAGTCTTTATGTAACCAATCCCCTATTTTACTTTAGAGCATGCAAAAAGGGTTCTTTAAAATGGGGCAGTCAAAAATGTAATTTTTTTGTTAAACAATATATCGACGACGTCATAACATTTGAAAATATGTCTCGAAAAAATTGAAGGGTAGCTCTCAAAGTGGAATTTAAAATATATCTTTTGACAGATCCGAGTGATTTTCAAAAAAATAAAACAATAGTACCAATTTACTTGTTGGACTCTACTTGTAACAATGAAGCCACAATTTCTTCTTTTTCTTATTTTATACTCTTTTGTTATCCGTCTATCATGTTAGTTTAATTTTTCAAGTTCTATTAGACGTATTATTTTACAATTTACATAATCAACGATATTTTGTAATTAATGTATTACATTCTGTATTCATATTTTCAGGGTTTTTAATCCTTCCATCGAATCTAGAAGTTGATCACTCTAGGCGTCATGCGTCAGTGAGACGTAAAGCAGCCTCTTTGAAATGGATATTTAGTAGGACTATTTAGTAAGACTAGGCTGATATTGCATTGATGCAGTATGATTTTACGGTAATTTCTTCGGTCCGGATCATCTTCGTTAAGCTGGCGAACTAGAGTTAATTTGACTAATCGTAAGTTAAAAAGGAAACAAAGCGAACAAAAAGCCACTTGTAAAAAAGTACCTGTAATCTTTCTGTAATTTCATTGTAATTGATGATTTCTTTAACAATTCAGTAATATAGGTCATTATATACCAGTCAAGTGAAACAAATTCCTGAGGACATGCGCTACTTTACAAATATCTTAATCTATGTAAAAATTAAAATATATTTTATAAAATACTTTTATTGCTATAGAAATAAGAACTTAGCTAAATATATGCCTAAATCATACATTAACGCCAAGAGCCTTCTTTGACAATAGAACGCGTTTATCTGACCTTGATATAAAATATTCAATCTAAATTGAAGCTAAAATAATGCATTTCATCGTAAACTGACCGCAAACTTAGTCAGCAATATATTCTTTATTTTTGATAAATTTTCTTTATCAGAAATATATTTGTTGATTTTAAAATTATAGCTTATCATATAGCTCGAGAATTATTATTCTTTTTGTATAGTTATTATGTATTTAATCATGTTAACAGATCTTTCCTTGGAAGCACAATATGTATTTTTATATTTAATAAAACAGCTTTATACTAATTTGGATTTAGTGTTTATACATTTTATTCTATTATATATTAAAATTATCATAAATTTTATATAAGTGGAACTTTTATCTGAATATCCATTGTGTTAGGTATGTATCTATCAGATAAATAAAATATATTATAATGGACGACATTTTCATATTACGCTGGCATGATGCAGTCAGATATCGATATAAATAAATTGGACAACCTCAGAGAATGTGGTACAAAAGATGATAAGAAATATACCAAAGCTAGAGAACATAAAAACCTCGAGGAGGCCGTTATTAATCTCGAAGTAGACATACACCACTTTGAGAGACGGTACTACTTATATGGAATGTAGAAGGACGAGATTCCCAACAGGAATCATCTCGAACGGAAGACAAACGAACGAACGAGCGGCAGAAAGACGGTCTAGGAAATGGGCCTAACAAATAATAAGAATGTGTTGAATTAACTTAAGAGGAGGGTAAGACCTACGTTCAACAAACATATGTAGGTCATATAGAACATATATCTGTATTCTCTCAACTTTACCAATGATATTCTGCGGAGAACGCAAAAAACACTCAGGACGGCACGTCTGTCGATACCAAATCTTCACGGAGAAGGGAATTCCTTAACTCGAATGAGAAGAAAGCGGAGGCGTTCGCAGGTAGCCTTGAATTTTAATGCAGGGAAATTAAGCTTCAATGAGGGCGAAGATTAGATCGAAGAGGTCAAAAGAAGATCCAGGAGTATAGACAGAATAAAAGAGGGAAATCATGCTGCGACCCCATACGACCAAGGAACTTGTCCAGATTGTGAAGAACTTTAAGTTGGTTAACTTTAAGTTAACTGGCATGCGATGGGATCAACAACTGAGAACATTTCCGCGATTGGGAATAGTGGTGTTACTAAACGTTATGAACGGAATTCTGAGATTCAAGCACTTCTCCGAGAGGTGGAAGAAAGCATGCGCTGAATTAATCTCTAAACTAGGTAAGAAATTAACACATCCTTCTAATTACACGCCGATCAGCTTGGCCCCGACGATGAATACGATAGCGGAGAGAATACTCCTTCCTTATCCAAAACTAGACTACATGGAGGCCCTCAGCGTCGCCCCAAATGATCAGTCTACCTACCGGAGTAAAAATTCCACAGAGCTGTATATCCTGGAGCTTGTAGAATACACGACAGCGGCATATTCAGCAAGTAGGTAGAACGCAATTGATGCGATCTTTCTAGATATCTCCAAAACATTCGACGCGGTGTGGCACGAAAGGCTACTGGTTAAAATGCTGGGCATAGAATTATCTGCAACTATAGGGAACTTTATCAAATACTATCTGACTAGGACGAAGGTCGAAGCGAGGGAGACGTAATTTTTATCACAGACTTGAAGGATGAATGATGAGTGGATGAATTTTTGAACGACTTCAACGTGTATGTTATGCATTTCCACATATTGATCTAAATTTGAGACTACTACTACGTGTTGAGGCCCTGTATGTTATCTTTTTGTATTATCTTTGAGTCCTGCACTATTAGCTTATATTTTTTTATTTAATTATTATTTTGTAAAATAAATTTAGATATAAAGTTTAAATTTAGACAAATTAAAATTCAAATTTAGGATGTTGTAAAATACTCACACCTTTTAAGTATATTTTGACAAATACCAATAATAGTGGATTTAACAAATCATATATATTTATTTTATTAACGAAGAGAAACATGATAAACGATTTGATTGTAAGCGAGACTCGAAATTTAACCCATATAGTGAGGCTACATAAATCTAACCCCTTTGTTAGGGACGGTTTCAATACAATATCACTTAACTTTACACTATGTATATCTAGCTTGTTTATCAGTTTCTCGTATCGTAAACGTATCGATATTTTTCCTCGCTAGCCGCGTAATGACCATAATGAGGCTATCTTGTCTGAAACTGAAACAAAAATTAAATTCTTGTTATAGGAATATAGCGCCAAACTCTTAACAGTGCACTTCTCTGCCAGTCATAAACTAATTAAAATGAAGGACAGATGCATAAATCAGGTTTGAGATGATCTCTCTCGCCCAATGGTATATATTACAAGAAATGTACTGAGACTGAAATGTACTTTCAGTTACTATTCAGTAACTGAAATAGAGGAAATGACTACCATTCGGTAGTTATAAAGGATAAGTTACATAGGATACGTAATTTATGAAAGCCCACTACAATTGGCACTGACCATAATGGCCTACGTGTAATTAATTCCTCGTATGTAGTCTTTTAAAATAGTCATTAGTATGGCTTTACTACTACTTGTATGACTTTACAAATGGTAAAAAAATCTGTGCATAGGCAGGCTGTGTTTCTAGAAAGCATGTGCTTAAGCCCGCTACAAAACCCGACAACTTCAATATGTAGGATATATGACATTGCCAAATAGTAATCCTTTGAGATAGGTATAGATTAAAAGAAACCATATTAACACCCTTCTGTTCCTAAGAATTCTATCGGATGACAAAATAAGCAAATCACTTCACAGTTATTTATAATATCTTATAAATTATTGGAATTAAATATTGAGCATGACATGATTTGTTGGTTATCCTAAAAATCTTCATATTTTCATATCGTTACTCAAACGATTTAGCTGAACAGTTGAAATAACAAAAATCCTTAAATATTAGTTGTCAGTCTAGAAAAGGGCAACCTCAAGAAACCTGAGTGTTGTACATACCTCACCCGAAAGAGCTAGTGTTGATATTTTAGGGCCCTGTGGGAGGAGCTAGAATGTTAAAACAGTTATAGTGATAGGATAGTTAGTAACTTCTATATAGGATGGAGGTTGAAGCTTTATCATCAGAAAAAATAGATGCAGTCGCAAATTTTTTATTAGAAAATATTATAACATATAGATCATGGGACGTTTTTTAAGTGATCAGAAAAAATTTACGCCAATACCAGTCAAATTGATAGGGACTCGTTTCTACTTTGTCACCTTTGTATATAAACACAATAAGGTAAGACATTTGTTTTTGCCTTTATATTGCTATATGAAAGACGATGATCGTATTAATTGAATCAAACTTAATGGAATGAGGAAAAGGATTGGATGCCTTACAGATAAGAAAAGGAGCCTAACAACATGAAATCAAGCAATGGAAACTATAAAGAGAAAACAAAAAGGACAGGACAAAATGAGATATAACGCTAAACATACGAATATTTATAAATGGTTCGTGAAAAAGTAAAGGATACGAAAAGTAGGTAGATGTAAGAAAACCAAAAATCCAAAATATCCCTCTCCTAAAAGCACCGTGTGGTAAGAATTTGACACTTTATGTAATTTAATTATTTGTTGGCCATACTAAGCACTGTTTTATATATTATTTTTTATTCTATTAACTCATACTTTGTTCTGTAAAAAATAAACACATATTTTAATCAAGGTAAAACTTATTTTAGTTGTAATATATTTAGAAACATCGTAATATACATAACGCCCAATTTTTTAAGAATATTAAATATAGAAACTGTTAATGTTGGCATATGGAATGAAAACTATTTTATTTTAAATTTTAATATTACCAAATATTAATCGAAACAAAAAAATCTAAGTTCTGTTGGAGAGATCTTCCTATCACTTCTGTAGGGGGAGTACATTTCGTCCGCAATCTCTTAACGTATTTAAATTTATGGTTAAAGTAAATCTGGCAAATGTGAGCCGCGATACAATTGTTTAATACTCACAGCTATACATAGCTATTTATTTACATTTTTCCGTCTATGGTATGTGTTGAATCTATTATATTGAATTAACTCCTTTTTATAAAAAAAAAACCGTCTTAATAAGTGAAAAGAAGAAATAGAAATCGTGAAAGGTCAATCAGATAATCTACCGAAACTATTTATTCTTATTGCCGGTTGCTTAGATTTCTTTGCCAGAGGCAATGTTATTTACATATTTCTGTCAAATTGTGAATAATTAGAACTTCATCAAGTGAACGTAGAGATCATAATTACTGGATAAAATTAATAAATATTGAAATATGGAAAACTATTGACATTAAGATTATGTGTGATATAGAAATATAGAAGGCGAGGGGAAACCTGTTTCGAATTAATCTATGCCTTTGATTTTACATTGATTTCCCTGTTTGCTATTATATATCATGTTATTAGAATCTTTCACGAGCATCAAATAAATCAAATATGAAATAAAAATAGACAACTATGCAAATTTTATTATAAAATGAGAAAGGGTATGTATAATGTATGGAAGAAATTATGCATAATACTATATAACTTTTAAATTTAATTTGGACTGTATCGTTACAGGCTGTTATCCATATTTTTCATAAAATAAACCTCATGCTATTATATTCTTAGTTTTTTATTTTATACGAGGAACATAATGTAGTATTTGATTTTTCTTTAAATACTGGCTAGAAAATATACTTAGCTGATCTCTAAATCAATAAAATCAATCAAATCAAATCCGCCTCTCTATCAAACATGGAATATTATTACTATTCTTTTATAACATAGTTTCCTAAATACTCTACACTTTTTACCTAAAAATATACAAAAAACATGGAAACGAATAAAAGAGATCGAGAACATGGTTTATATGATTTTACATTCTATATAAACATAAATGATATATTTCTATATACCTTACTTTACTATTTATTATGATCGCATTACTGAAGCTCATTTCTTAAATATTTTTTTAACATAATTGTCATATCGAATTATTAAGATCATTAAATGAGGATGTCAAAAGAGATCTACAGCAACAGGCATTTATTTCAGAAGTGTAAGAATATCAAATAATGGACAACTTCTGATGTCTTGTGTTCTATTTAGTAGAAACTTGAACAATGATCGTAAGTATACATAAAAATAAGAATTTCACATGACCGTTGAAGACATAAAACATGTATTTCTGTAGTTTTATCAGTTTATTTAAAAAAAGTATTTTATATTTACTTGTATGTACACACATCGCATAGTTATTATTTATATTAATTAATTATGCACTGAATATTTCGACCTGGATATCCTACAGCAACAGGTACATCACGGCACGGAACCATAACCATTGCCATTGAAATGTCAGGAAAACACATTTCATTAAATCGTGGTGATGACTTCGATATATTGAAGTCATCACCATGAAGTTCTTATTATGAATACACATATATTATGATACATATTACGAAAAAATTGTTATATGTAGAGAGGTTTTATATATATATATATATATATATATATATATATATATATATATATATATATATGTATATAATTGTTATATATTACAATATTTGTTATATGCAGGGAGGTCGCGCGCTTTTACTCAGTCTGCAGAAATTAAAACTGAAGCAGAGGATTATATAAAGATCAAATTAATTATATAAACATCGAAGTATCACGGTTTTAGTTAATCAAATGACCGCAGTTGCTACCTCATAATATTGCCACATCAAATTTAATTTATGCAACTTACCGTGAAAAATAAAATTATCGATTTACTTATGTTGTTATTATTAATACTTTCTTGTAATCTGCAAATATTGGACTACGCTTGTTAGTAAGTTACATACTTTTTTTATTTATAATTACAGCTTAATGGTAGTCAAACAGTAGTAGATTTAAATTTATACTAAATATGCGATTTTTTTATATTCGATGTGAAATAGACCGAGACTGGCCTTATTTTAAGAAATAGATAGATACGAAATATAGAGTATAGTAGTGTAGAAAATCGTAGACTAATAGGCAAATCAGTAGAAGCTTCAGTTAGTCGAAATATATTTTCGTATTTTTTTAAGTGAAAAACTGTATGCAGCTTATATCGAAATAATTATTTCCCGTATACAATTTTTAGTACAAATTTTCTTAATCAGATAGTGACATAATGATCTGATATTGACTTCGTAATCTCAATTTATGTGGAATGCTTGAAATTAAAATTATGCATTATGGAATTATGCAAAAGTCCAAATACCAATCATTCTGAACGTTAATGAACGAACCATTAATTAAATTAAAGTGTACAATTTTACAATGAAGGTGTGCAATAGTTCCTGCATGTTCGGTTAATATTATGATTAAGTTATTTTTACTTTTCCTCACTCCACTATACGCGGAAAAGTAATGTAATCGTGTAAACATTTTTTTCCTTGGGCTCACTTTTCGTTTTTCAGCCTAAAAACTAAAAAAAAATGGTTTTTAAACCATTTTGTGTGTGTGTGTGTCGTTGTCGTCGTTGACGTCGGAATTTATTCTTGTTAGCACGATAACTCAACTAAATTGTGTCCGATCGATCTGGTTTTGACTAATTCTAATTGGGGACGTCTCCCAGATGACACCTATTGATTTTGAGGTGGATAGGATACACCCCATTCTGTCCATGGGTCATGAGTAAGCACGATAGTGGACTATTTGAGAATTTTTTTTGTTAGCATGATCACTCAATTAAATCGTGTCGGATCAATCGGGTTTCGACTGATTCTGATTGGAAACTTCTACCAAACGACATCTATTGAATTTGAGGTGGATAGGATACACCCCACCTTATCCATGGGTTATGGGAAAGTACGATGGTGGACTATTTGAAAAAAGTAAAACTGTCGCATAAAACACATTCTGCATTTATGTGTTGGTTTATTTTTTCTCAGTGACTCAATTTCGAGATAGAGATGTTCTACGTGCGGAAAAGTCTGTTTTTAAGTTTTAAAACTGTTTATTTATATGTTACATTACTTATATAATGAAGAACAATTACCATAACAATATACAAGCTTGAAAGCATTATTTGTTATTTTTAAAATTTATGATTTCTATCCAAAATGTCTTACCAGAGATGCCATCTCTTATAGGGATGTGCTTTATTAAATGGAATGTATTGTATATCTTATATAGGATGTCTCAGTTGGAACTATAGGTTCTGTCAAAGATAGGGCGTCAATATTTTAGGACTGTCATCTACAAACCATAAAATGTCAACATGCCACGATTAATAGTTCAACAATAAATAGTTTGTGTACAACTGTTTTATGAAAGTGAGCTATCATTTACAGTTGCATTAAGAAACATTCGCAAAATAAATTTAAGCAAAATGAAGTACCTACAGAGTTAACAGTTCGTAACTTAATCAAGAAATTTGAACAGACGGGTTCCGTCATTCATAAAGCAACATCAACACCTCTTCGTCGTGGTCGGTCAGATGAAAATATTGCTGCAGTAAGAGAAAGTGTATGGGAGCATCCAAACACATATCATGCACAACAACTGAATCTGTCAAGTGCCACTACACATCGGATTTTAAAGAAATATTTACATCTGTTAGCATACAAAATTCAATTGACACAATAATTAAAAGTTACAGACCATTTAGAACGTCCTGCATTTGTTAATTGGATGTTAGAAAAGAAAGAAGGTGATGCTGATTTTTTAGGTTGCTGAAAATCCATATGCTGTTTACGAAACAGAAATGCATCTACATAGATGTACCGTTTGGTGCTTATTTTGGAGTGGTGGAGTAATTGAACCATACGTCTTTGAAAATTAAGCTAGTAATGCTATCACGGTAAATGGGGAACGCTATCGTGACATGTTAAACAATTTATTTTTCCATCAAATAATTGATTTGGATTTGAACGACATGTGGTTTCAGTAAGATGATGCAACGTATCACACAGCATGAACAACGATAACTCTATTGCATACCAAATATTCTGATCATGTTGTCTCGTGGAATACTGATATCAATTGGCCTGCAGGATCACGTAATTTAATACCACTGGACTTTTTATTTTGGCGTTTATCTTGTCCTAATTTTGTGCGAATTTTTCTTAATGCAACTATAAATGATAGCTCATTTTCATAAAACAGTTGCACACAAAGTATTCTTTATTGAACTTTTAATTGCGGCATGTTGACGTCGTGTGGTTTTTAGATGACAGGCGTTAAATATTGATGATCTTTGACAGAATACAAATGGTGCGAATTTAATCCCTATAGTTCCAACTGAAACAACCTATATTACTGAATTCTCCTGGATGTGTAATTTTAGATATCACACTTATGGCGTAAGTATATAAATAAGGGGTTTTATGTAAAAACGGAAGTAGTTAAAGTGAAGATTCTTAAAATCGGGATGATTTTTCTACTATACTTAATAGCTAAAAATTTAAATTTCAATAGAGATGAGGTTATTCCTGATCTGGAAAACTTGTACTTAAATGCATTCGATTCGACCTTACTCTTCCAGATGGAGTAACATCCTATTATGTTAGGTATAATTGTAAGAGAGTACTTAAACGAAACCTTACCTAATAAATGGTAGACGAAGAGGTGCTCTTGAGGTGAATTGTCCACATATTTCACCAGACTTTACACCGTTGTATTTTTTCGGGGGATATCTCAAAAAAAAATACATGCAATAAAGCATATGCAATAAAACATTGATAACCTCAAGGAGAGAATATCAATATAAATTAGAAATATGACGCCTTACACCAAGTCTTTAAGCTGCGTTCAAACATGCAACAACGAAGCGTATCGTAACGCCGGCGTCACCCCATGACAATTTAAAGGTATCACAGCGTGACATCATAACGTACTTGCGCAACATCAGAGCGTTCCGTGGCTTGTCGGTTTTTCAGTGTCACATCAAAGGATTGTACCGGAGTGGCGTTACGCATCTCCGTTCCATGTCTGGACGGGATTGCAACAAATATGATGGATAGAATGGCGTGGTGTTGCGAACCGATGTTATGCGTCGATGTCCTGTTGCGGATGAAAAGTATGTGTCCTGCTGTGATACGATGTCACGATGGTAAGTTAAAATGCGTCCAAACATGCAACACCGAAGCGTATCGTAACGCCGACGCGTAACTTACCATCGTAACATCGAATCGCAACAGGACACATACTTTTTATTCGCAACAGGACATCGACGCGTAACATCGGTTCGAAACACCACTCCGTTCTATCCATCGAATTTGTTATAGTCCCGTCAAGACATGAAATGGATTTGAGTAACGCCACCCCGGTACAAGCCTTTGATGTGGGGCTGAAAAACCCATAAGCCATGGAACGCTCTGATGTTGCGCGAGGACGTTACGATGTCACGCTGTGAGCCCTCTAAATTGTCACGAGACGGCGCTGGCGCGAAGTTACGATACACTTCGTTATTGGATGTTTGGACGCAGCTTTACGGGTCGGTGTTACAATACGCTTCGGTGCTGCATGCTTGGACGCATCTTTAGAGATAGTTAGGTGAGTGTGTTACTACAGACTTGGATATACTCAATAAGCAAATGGCGAATATTGACATTGAATAATTATTTTAATTTAACAAATTTAAATAAGCAACGTTCACTCATCTATGTACTCAATAATATGACAACTTATACCTATAAATAATTAATCAATCAGTTAGATTAATTGCTACAGGTGATTGAAATCAGTTCATCCAGGATAATTCAAGAATAACTCTATTTAAAAATCATCTCTCTTATATTTCATTTACATCATCCTGTACATTTAAAATTTTATTTAGTAGACGTAACTTTGAGATAAATAATATATCTCTTCTAGCGTTCTCAAATCTTTAAATGCCAAAAATAATTTTATTTACATATGTAATTTATACTCTGTATATGTGTTTCTAGAAATGTTTTTGGATACTTACAATTATAGTAAAAATAATCCCTTATTTAGAGAAAGGGAATAAATTAAGATATAATAATGATCACATCAAAGTTAACATAACGATTTGTTGTGAGACATAAATAAGTAGGTACGTTTAAATAATGTTTTAATTTAATTTTACTCCCAATTATATTTTGTAGTATTTACTAAAACCTGTTCCTGTTGTCGTATAAATACAGATTTAAAATATTTTTTTAAAGAAATTATTATTTTTAAAATAAATGTACTATGCTTTCTGTACATTTAGCTAATTATTCATATTTATTTAGATCCGGCATTTAGGCATTTATAAAATCAATTGCAATAATAATTGCGATGCAGCAATCGATTTCCAAGTCAAACCAAACGTGCTTTCATTACTTGATTGAATAACTATTTAACGTGTCTTAAATGCTGTTTTTGAATAGCATTTTGTATAGTATATATAATACCATGTTTTACATTAGTCATATAACGGGTATAAATACAATTTGGTAATCAAAATAAAAAGCGGTAATAGAAAATTAGGTGCAGTTGAAAGTATTCTATCGAACGAATTTATTAACCTGGACTTCGTGAACTTTAAATATATAATCGTATTCGGTTTTAGGTATAGAATTTAGGTTTTAGGTATTGTGACTATTTCTAAATATAAGTGTTCTTACTGTTGCAGACAGAACGATCCGGATACCGTAGGCGTACGCCTAATGGTAGATACGTAACATAAAATAAAGTAGGGAATAACAAAAACATATAAATATAAAACGTATAAATTGTAAAACATGGAAACGTTTACTGTATTGAGCAGATTGTCATAAGTTGGATAATGTCAGTTAACGATCCACAGCATTTGGTGAAATTTCACTTAACTTTCCTTGATGGCAGTTGCTGTGTTAGAATCAGTTTGTAAAATTGCAGACTGCTTTTTCTTTTGTAAATGCTCAAAATAATAAAATGCTACCAGCAACCATGCTCCTCGATGTGTATGTATCGGCTTTTATGACTCAGGGATGTCGGTATACTGTATGCGAAATTCTCGAATAAGTTTAGGAGATTTCAGAAACACTAATATTGTAAGTGATGTTAATTAATTTACCATTCATTTCATCGCTAATTGCCAAATAAAAACTCTCTTATCTTGCCGATAAACGGAACAGTCTACCTGAGCCTAGCCATAAAAAGAATCCACGAAATGTTTTGAGATTTGTTATTGGCAAATAGCAATGAAATAAACTATACGTTTGAATAACATTTTTAAAATTCTCCTGATACAAGATCTAGCGCATAAAATTTACACGTAAGAAGTTATCATACCCTTTTTTAACCAAACAGCCTACTGAACGCATGGTTGCGGCACCATCAGTCGTAAACACTAATAGTTGGCTTCTTCAAAGTTTTTCTAATGTATTTAGCACTACCTTCGTAATTGCTTCGTTATTACATCTTTGTAATAGTTAACTAGTTAGTAAAAATGATCGTGACAGTGTAAGAGGTTCTCGTATGCGTACTACAACATTAACAGTAGATTTTTTTTACAATCCATCACCACTTCACATAACGACAGTTTTTTGTTTTGTAATTCAAATTTAATCCTATATTTGATTGCTTTGCAAGCAGAGTGAATCTCATTTCACAACGTTATCCGACTTGGTAATTGCCAATCGGCGAAATGATATATTACAAGCAATTAGTATGAAAGTTAAATCAAACATAAATTGGGTATTTTGTTTTATGCCGCGTTTTTCTTTTCACCTCGCTTTTTTAGTCTCTTTTGTTCTAACACATGAAATATATATTGCAAACTAAATATATTATTTTTGCACCATCGTATGTTATGTCCTTCTACCAGTAAATTTTCCTATAAACTTTTTTACCGCATGAGCAACTGTTCGTTGGTTAGCTCTACATACATTCCAAATACTTACCAATTACGTATAATTATGCATTAACATACGCAAACAAAATCGTAACACAATAGTTATTAATTAATTAATAAGTATTAGAGTTACATCCATTTGAAGGCCGGCGATCGGCCGGCGTAAATGGCCAGGGCAATGATCTCAGTCGACGCTATTGGGACTCAGACCAAATTGCTCGCCCTAATTCTTACTCTGGGGTATTAATTCAATACGAACGTTCAGTTCAGTGGGAGAGGTTAAGAATACAGGAGACATTCAGTTTAGTGTTCGAACTGGCTTTATATCTACAATATGGATGGGTTACTAATTGCATTTACCTATAGGGGTATTTGCAACAATGTTATTAGTACCGTGGTCCGAGGTGGTGAACTGGGTCGAGTATTAGGGGTGTTATTGTATGCTTGTTGTGACTATGGCTGTTTCTACATTTTAAAATGTTTATTAAGTGTCAATGTCTACTAAACGCTTTCTTCATGCATGCTTGAGTGAGAGGTTATATTAATAAAACAGATACGATTTCTTTTCTCCCTTTTGTGTACGTTTTTATGAAATTTAATATATAGATTTTATATATAGAAACTAAGGTTTTGATAGACGTAATATTTAATAAAACGTAAAATTTTTATTACCTTTGCAAAATTTCGTTTTGCAATGATCAAATTATAACCTAGAAAACTGTAAAATAGTATTTAAATATTGTAAGCTACATTAGGCATTAACGTAATAAAATTTATCCTGATCCAGTTCAAGCGATTCCCAGACAAAGATAAAGGGACATTAGAAATGATGACTTTGAGTACAACAATAGTACCTTAAAATGAAATGATTTTTCGTAAAAACAAATTGCCAAACAAAGCGATAAGAGCTTCTGTTTCATGAATAATATTCATTCAATAAACTTATCGCTTTGTTTGGCAATGTCTTTTTTTTGCGAGAAATCATTTCATTTAAATGTACTATTGTTGTACTCAAAGTCATCATTTCTAATATCCCTTTATATTTGTTTAGGAACCGCTTGAACTGGTTCAGGATAAATTTTACTATGGTAATGCCTAATGTAGCTTATAATATTTAAATACTACTTTACAGTTTTCTACGTTATAATTTGATCTTTGCAGAACGAAATATTGTAATTATTAACTATTCATATTTCACTGAATGCACATACAATATTTTATCAACAATCAGTTGGGGATTTCCATGTGATATTTTTAAAACGAAGTAGATAGATGTGTATTGTAGCTGTTAAAAAACATAGTAAGTACTTTATGCATGTATGAAAATACTTTATATACAATATACAATTTATATCTAATATATACAATAAATTCTATTCTAATAAATGCTCGTACGTAGTATTATATTTATAGTTTATTAATCAAATAATACTTATAGTGCATCTTTACTTCACTATAGTATGAATATAACTTTATAATGATTTATATGAACCCTACTACAATTTTAATAATAAAAGTAAAATTCGTAGTTTATAAGCATTTAACTGACTATCTCCTCTACTAATAGTTTAAAAAATAAAGTATATTATACGTCGATGGCGACTAGTCATTGAAGATAGTTTTGTCTTATAGTTCAGCATAGTCATGTTCACCTCACACACCATTGATTCAAGATTATTGTGGTACAAAATCTTGTGTTGAGTGTAAACTTATACACATACATCTTTTGTGTATTTTTATATAAATTG
The DNA here is from genome assembly GCA_037954035.1 of Rosalia funebris. Taxonomy (NCBI): domain Eukaryota; kingdom Metazoa; phylum Arthropoda; class Insecta; order Coleoptera; family Cerambycidae; genus Rosalia; species Rosalia funebris. The sequence goes on along the minus strand of JAZFAV010000022.1, from coordinate 38,955,677 downwards.
CTATTACAGTTCTTTTTCCTATTATTTGGAAGTTCACAGTATTCCACAGTTCACAGTATCCTTGAATTAGGAGCATTGAAGTTATTTTCATATAGAAGTTATATAGAATACAGAGCTTTGTATATAATATATCTGTATATCAATTTGGAAATACATTTAAATATAAAAACGTGTAGTATACTTCCTTAATCGATTACTTTTCAGTTTAAATTGAAATAAAACATTGATTTGAACGCAAATTGAAACGAGGATGTTAACTAAGCACGTACCAAATGCTATTTATTTGAAATTTTTAAAGTTCATTTGTATTAACAACAATTAAATAAATGGTATAATAATAAATGGTACAACAATTAAATAAATGGTAATGGTGTGCAGTTTATTAAAACTAAATACTTCAGTTAAAATTATAGTTGATGCGCCTATGATGGTCTCTCAAACGTAGGCAGTAGGCATTGTTGCTGAATAAGCTTTTGTTTGTAACAGATCTGTTTGTAACAGATCCATTCAAATCATTCACAATTAACCAAAATAAGTTTTAAAAAATTATTAGTGACTTTACTACTCTATCGTTCATTATCTTACGATCGTCCATGTCATAATTATTATTCTATTCGCTATTCTCTTCGCCCTCATAGCATACTTTCAATTGCATGTCAATACCTCTGTCAATATTGCATATATTTTACTTGAAAAATTCTCTTTAAAAAAATTTAGTTTGTACTGCCTAGCAATTTAATACTACTCACTTAATTAGATATTACCTATAAAGTATTTACGATATTTTCAAAGGAAATTATAAAAAAAGGTAGATATTTGCCCTATACAATGTTACCTATATAATTAAATACTGTTAAATTTGCGACTGTACATCTAATATACGAGTTTAATAAAATTTGTATTACAATGAATATTTACATTCGCTTCTATTAGTGCCTATTTTACCTCTAACTGTTATAATGCCTATAAAAAGTCTTAAAAGTTTATATTTTATTAAAATAGTAAATAGATAAGATATAATATAAAGAATTTTATTACTATATACATATATAATATAAAGAATTTGATGTATTAAGAGTTGTAATACCTTATTAAAGAACTGTATTTAATGAAATAATAATACGTAAAACACGAATTCGTTTATGTTCTCCTGATATATTCGTATTATTCCTTATTTATTCATACGCCTTTATTTTTGAGGTGGCGGGGTTTAGTTTAGTTCTTTCACGTAAACCCCGGACTTTCAGACCGACACACAGACACACTCAGACGACTGATATAGAAATCGAACCCACGTCCGAATTACTTTAAGCCACCAATCGAGGCCAGCTCCAAGTGATTAGCATCATTACCCTGAATCAATGTAGGGTACATGGAGGCTTTCGGCAAAGTAATTATGAAATAATGTACGATCAGAAAGTCTGCCATACCTATAAAAATCCGTGTTAATTTGGACATGTCAGCAAAATTACCAATTCTCGTGGGGTTGAATATTATGATACTATGTAACCACATTACTGGTTGTAGATTACTTGGGTGAACATTACAAAATAATTTTTAATACGCTAATGAAAATGGTAATATATAACGCTATTATACTATTCTAAAATATTTTCTAAATAAAAAATCTTTAGTTTGAAATATGGCGAATGCGCCAATATCATACATATATTTTAACGTACTTTCATTTATCGACAATATAGTGTAAATAGTGATACACGGAAAAGTCAATCTTATCCATATTCAGATACGCGGGTAGCCTGTTTCATAATTCACGTATCCATCGTAATATAATCTAAGTTTAAAAGATTTGCCTTCCCCTTTTTTATCAATTTTTATAACATGACAAAATTAGATAATTACATAATATAGAAGTAACTGACGTTCATGTGTAGCTATGGATGTGGGTATGTAAATAGATTTCTCTAATTGTATTTCAATACATTTTATTCATATGCTATGAGATAACAAACAGTGTAATATTTAAATTAAATATTTTTGAATTTTTAAAGTTTATAATACCTTTTAGATCTACAGTCTTCATAAGATACACCCAGTTACAATATAGAAACGAGAAAAATATTAAATTTAATTTTTAATAATTTAATTTTATTGAAGGAAGTTTACATTTCAAACTAAGTGAGACTAGAGCATTACAGAGATTTGAGAGAGGCTGTTGACGATTGGCTTTTTTAATATTTAATGAAACAATTTATTTATGAAAGGGAGTAAATTATTCTATTGAAAGTAAAAACGGTGCTGATGAAAGTAAGAGAATGAGAATATAATGAGTTTACACGACACTTATATGTCTCAAACACGCAACGGTGATGAAGTAGTTTTCTCGGTAAAATTGTAAATACCTAAATGTACTAAAGTTTAAAATATATAATCTACTACTTAATACAGTATAATACTAACATAACATATAGTGTATAGTTACTAATATACAGTCTGATTTTAAGAAGTTCCTTGATAATATTAGGATGAACAACGAGTTATCTTTAATTAAAGAGAAACAGAAGAATAGTAATAAATTGTCAGGAAAATAAAAAAACATGTATATCAGGAAAATAAAAAAAAAACTCTTCCTATAAGAAAAGTAATTATGTACTTTTATTATTTTGTTAAATTTACATACGAAACTTACTTGTAACGTACTTGCTATTATATAAGTAGAGGATAGATACATTTTCTTTTCTTGGTAATGTAGCTGAAACTGCAGTTTGAGTAAAGCAAGAAAGATTTATGTGGCATTTATAGAGCTATTTTATGTTTGTTATTTATAATTATATAATAAATAATTTTATATGATTATATTGTTCTGTTATCCTTTTTATTTTTCAAATATGTAAAACTGTTAGTGCTATTATTTAAGTCCTTTCGGCTCTTAATGCATTTTATTAAAAAAATAAAATATTTTAGGTTCTTATATCATAGGGTGACTTTGACTTTTACTATTAGTTGAAGTTTATTTAATTAGGATGCCTTTTCTCCTCATCATGCATATGGTAACTGCCATCCATATATTTTATATAAAAAATAATTTATATAAATAATTAACCCAAATCGTACTCACCGTTTGTTGTCCAACAAACTGCGCAAACGCATTATTAACACATATTACCAGGAGAACATAACTAATCAAAGAACTTTGAGAGTTCTTCATCTTAACACCGAGTCCCGGCACTGTTACAGACGTCATCAAGAATACCGCGAGATAACTAATCTTCTCAACAAAGCAGTTGGCCTCTTTTACGCGTCTCCCTCTCAGAGACTGCTTTAGGTACCACAAGATGAGCTCTCTCTTCGCCTGTTTCTTTAACGCTAGAAGATGACTCCCTACCCGTCTTTAAGAAGTCTGCAATTATATTACTTTTTGTCTTTTCGCGTCAAGTGAAATCCGTTTAATGTGTATATGTGGACCAAAATGCTGGCTTATATATAATATTAAATCTTATTAGGTATGCTGTTATAGTCTCAAAAACAATTTGACAGCGGATAATTCCAATACTATGTAAATGTAAATTTATTCAAGTGTTTACATTTAAAAAAAATGTAATTTTTATAATATTCGGAAATTATTGTTGGTTTTTTATTTATAAAAATTGAAACCCACTTAGCAGGAAATATAATTATTAGATAAAACAAAGAACTTGTTCTTGCTTTAGTAATATTTTATGCTTATTTATTTACAATATTTAAATGTTCAATATATATTTTGTCCAAAATCTGTATAAAATTTTGCATCCAACTTATTTTTGTTAATTTCATCACCCTATCGATGTATCTGTATCTGTATGAATACCTGTATCAATGTGACCCATTAAGAGTCAATTCACCCTCCTAGTCGCCTTCTAGATTTACTTTATTAATATATTAATAAAGGGATTACTATTGATTTATCTACTATTACTTTATAAATATATCAAATATCTTCAAATATCACAGTGGCGTGGTAACTGATACAGTGACGGTTGGTATCCCACAAGGGGAATAGGAATACGTACCAAATTTTTTTTTAGAAAAATACTAGAATATTTGTTTTCTGCTAATTCTGTAATACATTAATTATAAACTTTCTAACAAATATAATATTTTATTTATAAATTTTATACCTTTATACTATAAAGGATTTGTATAATAACAATTCTACACGCTAGACTCTTCGTCGGGCCACCCTAGCCTAAAATTTTAGAAAGACGCGTATCGGGACACAGAGGCTACGAGTACAGGTTTAGATAGCCCTCGGACTTAGTTGTTCTCCGTAGTATTTTTTCATTGAGCGAGTAAAGTAGACTTTGTTGGCAATTGGACAGTAAGGGCGTTTAATTAAATTCGATGAGATTACGTAGGAAATGGTCACGCTTTAGTAGGTGACCGTTTCTCGTGGTTGTTTGTTTTATTCGACCCGTAGTGTGATCCCCAGTCGTAACTTTTTGAGATGAATGTATTTAAACATTTAAATATTTAAAAATCAATTCAGTTCATTTTTTATCTGTAAGATTTTGAAAAACTTTAATAGTAGTGTGTACATTACATTTAAGTTGTTATGTACATATAAAAGAAACAAATTATTTTGCTTTGTTTGTTTTATGGATGAGCTGATTTCGCCTACAAGTAATTGTAAGATATATGTTTTTTATCATTTTGCCGCATTCAAATGTCAAGTCCTACTGTGTCCACCTATGTAATGTACCCACGAGCGGCCACTAAAATATCATTAATTCTCAATATCAACATACATTTTTTTATACTGCATGCACAGAAATTATTAACACCTTCTCATAAAGGCTTAGGTTGTGGATGGAAAATTTACACGTAAAAACGAGGTCAAATACATCCTTGCTTAGGAACAGGTACTTAACTCATCCCGTTGGAATTCGAACTCAAACATACAATGCTACCCAAATCATGGGCTCAGTCTGGCACTATGGTCCACAATATGAATGACATTGTTGCAGCCACCTCTATAGGAGATTGAATAGAGAAGAATGGTAGGGCGATCATCCATGTAGTGGCCGTGGATATATGTGCTGCACTTTTATATCTCCGTGTCATAACCGACCTGAATGCCCATCGTATTCTCTCATATCGAATACTATACTTTGTTTACTGACTACCTAACCTAATTGGAGAATAATTTCTTATAAAGTTTAAAGTGATTTTAAACCAAACATGTATTGTATGTTTATGTTTTATGTTATATTGATAGTTTATTAATGCAACAAAATATGAAAAAAATACTTATGAGGTATTAGTAACACAATAACTAAAGGCCGTAGTTGTATTATCCGAATTATTTCTTATTTATATCGGAATTTCAAAACAGTTATATTTTATCTATGTTTTTGTTTACATTATCTTTTTTTTAATCGTGAATCAGAAAGGGGAACTGCTGAAGGATCCCCCATTTCTTTAGCAGTTCAATCAAACCCCCAGATAATATGTTAGAACAATTAAATCCATTATCTATCATATTCAACTCTTAACTTAATTTGTAACTACAGAGGCATAATATATGGAACATATACATGGAACGCATACATACTATAAATGAAATATATACACCATCTATTACATATGTACGAGGGAGAACCAAAAATAAACCGAATTTTTTTTAAATAAATTTAATGTCACAGTAAGAAGTCACAGTAATCTTTGAATACATTTCATTTCTCTATATAATCTCCTCGTCTATCAATACAATGTTTTCTAACGGATTGAAAGTTTTTTAATGCCGTTATCGGAAAATAAAGTTGGTCGTGCCTCTAACCAATTGCGTATAAACGCTTCCTCATTTTGGCCGTCATCAAAACGACGTCCCCAAGTTCTTCTTTGAGTGGCCCAAGTAGGTGATTCTGGTGAAATTTAGGTTATAGGGTGGATGTTTAAGTATTTCCCAATGGATTGTTTCCAGTTTTTCTTGGGTTAAAGCAGCTATATATGGCCGAGCGTTGTCGCGAAGAAGAATCACACCTCGGATAGGCTAAATTGTCTTTTCCACCGAAAACCCAGTTTTGCTTCAAGGAGCTGACAGTAGTAGACGGTTTTAACTGCACACCGCTCATGAACGGAAATCATAGAGTACTGCTCGTTGATTTCTTTCATTTTGGTATTGCCTCTGTAATACCAACAAACAGCGGGAAGAACTTTGCCTGTAGAAATTCGAGTTTTGGTTTCTCGAGGTGGGTCTTCTTCAGGTTATGTCAGTCATAGACTTGAGTCTTTGAAGGAGTTTTGTCGGCGAACTGTGCAGTCAATCGACACAAAATTTCGGCCAGTTTTACGTCTCCCGTGTCAAAAATTTGCTAATAATGTGTTGCTCAACGGACGTGTGTACTGCCTGCTTAGACATGATGCTACTGATAGTTAATGGGCCTTGGTGAAATATGCCGATGGAGCCTCGTCCTCTTCAAATTTCCACCTAATATATATCAAGACAGCATGGCAGTCCCTTTATCTAACGAGCGTTAAAATAAAAATTCCGTTTTATATTTTATTGACTTTCGTATTACTGTATGTATATTTTCTCACTCTATGTAATATAGTGAGAAAAATTTAATAGGGTTGCAAGTTCCTATGATTAATAAAATTGAACACTGTTATGATTATAATTTCAATATATTTTGAGAATACAATACAGTGTATATAATAGAGCTTATGTGTATATAATTTTATGTAAATCCCTAGAAAATAATATACCTACCGGTTCTAAAAACATATAATAATGGCAACTTTAATAGGTTTAATTATGGCAGTTAGGTTTTACATTAGTCATTGGGATTATAAACGACCTAGAAATCATATTTTAATGATAAGTTAACAATAAATCTACAATATTTTGTAGACTGAAAGATTCTACGGACTAGTGTCTTGTCTGTTATCTTGGTTTTGGGATAAATCTCGTACTTGAACCTGAACTTGCCAACTTATCGTTCAGTACCCGTATATTTCGAAATCAACATAAATTGATTTGAAAATATATTGTATGCAGTATTGAGGTTAAGAAAATTCTAGTTAATCTTGGTAATGGTAAAAACGTTATTCCATAACGTGTATAAAACCCTAGTTCAGGATAAATTATAATAATAAAAATTATATACAACATGAAAATAAAATGAAATACAAAAAATATTGATAGATAAACTCTATACAGAGTGTGTTAAAGATATGTTAGAGAAACTCATCAAGCATAATGTATATAATAAGTCTATTTTACTTTTATAACCATTTAGTAATAAAACTATTTAAAATTATACTGGTTCCTTGAAACTTCGTTAGAACATTATGGTATGTAGTTGAATAATATTTCGTTTAATGAATGTAAACTGTGTAGATTAATTTTGTCGAAAAACTTATTGTTAGTGCTCAAGCTTAAGCAGGTAACTTACTCATCGACACAATAGAATGTTATAGAAAGTATCAAAAAGTATAAGCACCGGTAAAAAGAGAGCACACCAATGTAATAATAATAATTGGTTATTATTTGTTATAAAAAAGGTAACTTGTAAACACTTGTAAAATGTTATTTATATGACAGATTTTATTTCTAACATTTACCCGATATACGTGAATGTTACGTAGTGATACATTGTTGATATTATTATAAAATATATAAAAATATTAATAAATGCAGAAATTAACTTCTGATAAAATCTACCACGAAATCTTAGACGTAGTGATTTATAGAAAGGTGTAGTTGAAATCTTTCAATGTTAGTAATATGTACCTGCAGAATATATTGAACTACAGGCCATGAATGTATTCTATCAATATTGAAAAAATATAGCAAGTGGATATCAATTCGTTAAAAGAATTGTCTATAGTTCAGAATATAGATATATACTAAAATGATTTTTAGTATTAAAACTCATTTAGGAAGGTATATACAATATAAATTTAATATAAATTTATTTTCACAGATTATGTCTGCATACATATAGAAAACTATATATAAAAAATACTAATATTAAGAAAATTATAACACCTGTAACAAACTTCTGGAAACGTATGATCAATGATTGTGTGTAATATTTTTCAATAAAAACGTGTACATACGTGCACGTTTTTATTGAAAAATATTACTAAAAAGAAAAGACATTATTAGAAAGAATACATAATTTTGTATAATTGTAAATTGCCATGATTATAAATTGTAATACCTATAATTTTAATATTAAAATTAGTTATTTATATTGCACTACTCGTATAAAGAGATTTATTTCAATATCTGCTACGTACTGGTAGAATTCGGCGCTTGTAACTCAGTTGTTGTATCCACGGTTTGTCAATTTTCTGGTGTTTAGTACACTTTTCATAGACTAACAGACAGGACTTTCTCCTTTCTTTGTAAAAAATCCCAGTAGTTTCTTAATTGATTCTAAGATGGCAAATTCCAATGTTTTTAAATTTGCAAATATGTTTGTATTTTGGCTCAACAAAATATTTCTAAAAAGTTTAATTAAATATAAACCTTTAAGATATTTAAACAAACAATAGATTATGTTTATAATCAGTATAATCATTTATAAATTTCTATGAAGATGGTTTTCTTTCTCGGTTTACTACAGATTACCCTTTATACTTCTTTTATTAACAAAGAACTATTTAGTGAATCCAGTTTCAATAGAAACATAATCATAGAATTTATTTACTCTTTCGTTCTGTACATTTGCTACAAAAGTGGTTATTTAATTGAAAAACCAAAGAAACTCGACAATAAGCTCTTTTTGGCCAAAAATTTTTTATGGTCTTCTGTAATGAGTTTACCAAGTTGTTGTGCATAGTATAGCATATACTTTTTTTACCCACGGCGGCAGATCGACCCCAATGGTCATTAGTCATATCCTCCATCAACCATATTCCTCTACGAAAATTCTATCTTTATATACATAATAATAAATTTCACAGCAACACAACTATTAACAACAAGTAACAATACCAAACCCTCCATTAATGATATTCCTCTACGAAAATTCTCTTTTTTTATATACTTAATAATGAAGTTAACAGCAACACAGCTATTAACAATAAATAACAATACTAATATTTATACTTATCCTATATTTTTGTTGTAAAAGTTGGAATTTCTTCAAATAGCTTTTAGACGTCTTTTTCCGTTCCCCGATGATTCACCCAGTCACAAATCAAGGTGATCACGAATCTTCAGTACTCTGCAGTAGTTATCATATTTTGAACAGTCTAGTAATGTTTTTTTGCTTTACTCTTAGCATTTCATTATATTTTGTACATATACATTATCTGTTACCGGCTGATAAATAGATATTAGTTAAGATAGTATATCCTATTTTTAACCTCGCAGTAACCTATTCTTTCCTCTTCTAGATTGTTTTCCATTTGCTGACTCTAGGCTTGATTTCTTTTGGAGTTCATATTTACTCATTCATACATAAACCATGAATCACTTCATGTGTCATGGTTTACATATGTTGTAGGTATACTTTCACATCATTATGGATAAAAATGGTTTTATGTATATTTCTCATTGCTGCCCGTTTTCCCTTATTTTCCACTAATTAATTTCTATGAATGCCCATATGGCTTGGCGTCCGATTGTCTCCCTCGGTATATTTATGTTATTATATTTTATCATAAATAAACCAAAACCAAGGGAAAATATTGCATTTTATTTTGCTTAAATAAAAATACTGTCAGTTGCAAATTACGAGCCTATTCAATTGATATTATAAAGAAGATAATGTTGTTAAGTAAAAGCAAAAAAATATAATACAGGTAGTCTCGTCTTATGTAAAATTTATATTTTGTAATTTTTACAAGTAAAGCCGAATATGCAATCTTACTCTTGTTAAAATTGTATCCAGTAAAACATTATTTTACAGAATGTTGTAGAACGCTCTATATTTTCTCTCTTGATTAAAATGTGTGGTTTTTATATTAAATATTTTTAAATTGAAATAACATTCGCAATGCTTTTCAAATATGAGACTAAACGGAATTAATTACTGTGTTTGTTCATTTAAAAGTTAATAAGTAATTATAAGAGAGACTGTCTTTTTAACTTTCTCTTTCATATTTATAGTAAATTGAATTGGTATACTTAATGTGATGTAAAAATCGCAATAAGTCATTGATAGCATATTGAAATATTGAAGCTATTCCGTCTTAATTTTCTAAAGATCAATTTATTGTCTACAAGATGACAACACAGGTGGATTTTTGTAGGTACAAACACTTAATATATACCTACGATGTCATTAGCATATAATGTAACTTTCACTAAAACCCCAAATTGGCTTTGAGAAAATACTGTACAATTAGATGATACATATAATAGAGGTGTGCTAATTATGTTATATGAAGACGAAATTGACTTCAAGGTAGTGCAATTAAGTAAAAGAAAATGAGATTTATATATATATATATATATATATATATATATATATATATATATATATATATATATATATATATATATATATATATATATATATTCACTGCCATAAACTAACAATCAAGTTATGTTATTTTTAAAATATAAGATACTGTCTACGTAGTATAAATCAGGGGTTTTAAACACTGATACAAGACAAAGACTTTAGATCTTTCTGTCATAATAGCTGTTTTGTAGAGCACACTTAAAACAGATAAAAATATAAAGTATTTTCCCAAAGAATATAACTATGTACTATTAATTTCATCGCTATTTGCTAAATAAAAAACTATCTTATCTAGCCGATAAACGAAACAGTCTACCTGAGCCTAGCCATAATAACAAGCCGTATGGGATAAGAGCCGTTTGGGATTTTTTATTTGGCAAATAGCGATGAAATAAACTATACTGTAGACGAGCCTAGACATATATTTACATCGATTGTTCTTTTTTGTGTCTAGAAATAAATGGTAGAAAGAAAATACAACTGTAATTTATACTAGAACTATAACTATGGATTATATATATTCCATACTAAGCAACGGTTTATTGTCACCGTTATAGATATAGAATATTTAAAGTAAAATAAATAATAAGATTTTGTCTTATACCTATTTATTTACTTTTGTGACTTTTTCTTGAATATATATATCAACGTAATGTATTTTAAAAGTTAGGCGTGACATAAATCAAGTCCTGTTTGCTATTGACTTTTTGCTATTGTCCTATTTGCTAAATAAGTTCTAAAAAATTATAACCAACATAAATATTTAACATATCTGTATAGGTTTTTAATTATTATTTAGAATGAATTTGGAAGATGGTCGACGAATTTTTATTTAGTACCTTCTTTTTTTAAAGGTACATCATTGGAATTGGCGAATGCAACAATCGGAATTCAAAAATTGGGGAACCTTTTGATCTACTTGTATTTCTCGCTCTCTTTGCCAGTTCCGTATTTCTAAATGTTTTTATATCATCCTCTATGAGATCCAATAATCTAGTTTTGATCTTTCAATTTCGTCTCGACTGGTTTTTGCCTGAAAATTTGTTTGACGTTATTTATTTCTGACATTTTCGTATGATTTCGCTATCCATATCGTTTTTATTTGTAACTTGAGAAACCAAATATATGAATTGCTTGACATTTTCAAAGGTATCTGTATTAATATTTAGGTTTGAAGGTATTCTTCTCAATTTTCTCTTGTATGTATTTTGTTTCATCAAGTTTTTAGGCCTATGGTCTTAGCCGATTTAAAATCTAAAAAATGTATTCTATGGACCTATTGTCTTTGCAGGTACATTTATATACATTTATAAGGGTTTGATTTTATTCTGGTTTCCTCACAATCAAAAAAATTTCAGATATCGTCGCAGACATTATCAGAAGATTAAATATAAGAATCTTGAGCCTACATTAAGATAAGTAGCAAAATCCCGCAATAATCCAAAATGCATTTAATTCGTTTGGACGCGAAATTTATCATTCCAAAAAAGTTAATGCTAATTATTTGAAAGTCTTTACTTTGGACTTTTGGGAGCTTTATTTGCAATAGGTAATTTAACTTTTATTTATCATTTACGTAGAAACTTTAATTTTTATTCATGATAGGAAACACTATATTTTCTTTGCAGTATTTATTAAAAATATATATTCCTAAACGCGTGAATTAAAATTAAAAAACATTGAGAGTATCGCTTTAAAATCACACATTTTGGGGCACCCGACCCGGCTGAATAAATTTTATTTAATACTAATATGTAAACATAGACGTAGGTAAACAGTATTCCAACTAACACATAAAAAACGCATTCTCCTAATTATAAATTGAAGTGGTATACGATTGAACCAGAGGCCATGCGTGGTCAAAAACTTTGATGAGGCTGGAAAAGGGACTTTACTTGGCCCACAAAATACTTTTGCACATGCACATAAATGCCACATAATTTTGCATTTAGAATATTCTTTTATTGTTTATAATAAATTTTTATCGAAATTTATTATGAATAAATTACCAGTCTCTAAATCACAGACACTGCTAACAAAATAATTTATTATGCACTGCACTCTCCATCAGCCACAAATATCTGTATATTATATGATACCTACCATATATTAACAAATCGATGGCTATAATTTACACTGTTTCTAGAATTATTTCTTAGTAAACATCTACTTGAATCAGATCGTGTATAACCGAGCCTTTAATATAGAATTTATCATAATACGAAATGATTAAATATAAATTTAGTTAATAAGTCTACGTCCATCTAAGTTTATCGCTACTGTTTCTTATTTGATTGGTTATTTATCGCGATATTTTTAATAAAAGTCGATTAAAATAAAATAAAATCTGCACCCACTATAATTGTATGATGTAACAGACCCTAACTTAATTATTTAAAGAGGAATGTAATAAATGCATATTTTATAAACCAACACGAGGCACGTGCCCTCCGACACGCCACAATGAACTGTAATAGAACTTTTGTAAAGTAACAGCACATTCTGTTGTCTCGTCTTTGATTGCACTAATCGATTTCAGTAAAGTGGAAAGCTGGCTGAGGAAGCTACAAATTTCATTGCACTTTTAAAGTGTTTTTTTTAAGTTTGAACAAATAGAAATCGACTTCTTTCCTCTAAAGCTTCAAGCTGGCGAGGGGAAGAGTACACATAAAGATAAGGACAGTTTTACCTAGGGAAATTTGCTGGAGAAGTCTGTTAAACTGACAAGAAGGTTTGCCTCTCGTTCCTCCTTGTTAGAATTCGTAACGGCGTTAATTATATGTCTTTTTAAGTTTTTCGAATAAATATTGAAGTGTTATTTTGTATGATAAACTTAATATTAAAAATGGGAATATAACGAAACGATATCAATCGAATATATGGTAGAACACCTGGCGGAGTTGGATAATGCTACAGCTGATGGACGCCATAAAGGACTATACCACAAAAGGAGATGAAACACAAAGGTACAATCCAACAGGAGCCTGATGTGCGGCCCCCTTCCCTTGTTAGATACCGGCTAACTCTGGGTTTAGGAATGGTGGGAACCATTCTTAAATTTTGGACACACAGAAATCGACTTCCTTCCTTTAAAGCCTCAAGCTGCAGAGGGGAAGGTTACATATAAAGACAAGGACAATTTTACCTGGACCAATATAAGGAGGTTTGCTTCTCGTTTATCCCTGTTAGAATTTGTAATGGCTGGATTCATATCATTGCTCATAGATATAATAGAAAAGCGCGTGTACATACAGCTCGTCAATAATAGGAAAAAGTGTGAGATTCTGATGTATGTGTAGAAGAAACAGTGAGGCAGCATTCAGAGGGTAAAGGATGCACTTTACGCACGGCCAGATCGAACTCTGTGTACATACACATTACTCGATATTCACTTTGCAGAGGTCTCAATGCGACTGAGTTAAAGACCAGACTATTTACTGCGCACCTCGTGGGTGGTCTGATATCGCCGTTTTGAAACTTTCTCCTATTATTGATGAGCTGTATATGAATTTAAAATGTGGCGAGATATCTAAATGCATACTATGTGACTCCCGTCGCTTTTTCTATACGTTTTTCTATATTAAATGTTAAGATATTCAATCGTGGACGATAATTATGGACATTAGAATTACGATTGTAAGTAATTAAAACTAGTCATTAAAGCAACAAATATAATAGTAATTTCTTATTCTGTCTTCAGCCTTTGTTGCCTTATTGGCGAGGCAATACTTTATTCGCCTATCCTTCGAACTACATCATCTCTCAATTCATCTTTAAACTGTTATCTTATTTCGTGGAACCTAGTATACTATGTATACTACTATATAACCGTCACCGTCTATATAATCAAATCAAATCGTACACATTCATACAAAATGTAGAGATTAGTAGTTGTGGCGTTAGAAAATATGACATATTTTTCAATTATACAAATTGTGTGAAATAAAGCAAGTAAGCGATAATAACGTTATAAAACACATTTACTTCGTCTGATTTGGACAAAAATTCACGAAATCAATATAAAAGTACAAAAATTCGTTATGTATATTTCAAATATTATTTTTATAATGATGCTCATTTATCAAATAAAATTGATAAACTGATATAACTTTGTATATAATACTTAATTTCAGAAGAAAACAAAAAATTAAACTTCTATTTTATTACAGTCATATCGCGTCTCCTGCATTAAATATAAAAATAATATTATCATAAATTATTTTAGATTTCACCCAACCAAATGTTATCAAATTTAATTTATTTAAATATTAAGTCATTCAAATATATATTCCATCACTTTCAAATAATACTTTCTTATGGCACATAAATCCTAATATCATATTATATTAAATTATTTTAAATATTTTCTAGCTTTCCATATTGAATATAAACTTTCGGTTAATCAATGACCTACTACAAGATTACAAATCCATTGACTACAAAAAAAAACTAGAATATATGATGGAATGTTTCTTTTCCTAAGTCCATAAAAAATAAGATAATACTATAATAATTACGTATTTAACTATGTAAAATAATAATAATATCAACCTGGCATAAAGCTTTATAAGGTACTTAACTGTTCTGTTTGTGTATTTCTTAACTGCCAAAGTATTATTCCAATACATTGAACAGGTAATTATTAAAAATTATTGATAATTTAATATAAATTATTATAATCAATTCGTATATATTACATATGTATGTAAAGGGAAAAAATAATGATTTCTATTATATAGCTTAAATTTATTCCATAACCACTTATTGTCGTACTAATAATTGTGTGGTCTATCTATTCGATGTTTCACTACTGAATTTCAAAAAAAGGAAAGGAAATATCAAGAAGGAAATGCTCCAAATCGATGCAAACCGATCAAAATCGTTCCAAATCATATCTACCAATATAAATAACATCACCACTACTGTGTTCTAAGTACCATCAAAATACGAGCAGTTTCGTAATAAAAGAAGGTTTAATTTTATGTATTTGTAAAAGTCTTTTGTAAAAAGAGTTATCGTGTATGATAAACGTAATATTAAAAATGGGATATACGAAACGATATGAATTGAATATATGGTGGAAAACCTGGCGGAGTTGGATAATGCTGCTGGACACCATAATGGGCTGGGCCACCAAAGGAGATTAAACACAAAGATACACTCCAGCAGGAACCTGTGATGCACCCCCTTCCCCTGTTAGATACCGCCTAACTATGGGCTTAGGAATGATGGGCGGGGGGGGCTTGGAGGGCGGACGCCTGGAGGAACCATTTCTTAAAAACGTTTATTACCTATTAGTACATTTTAAACTCCGGATTTGACTGGGGATATTTCAGATACGGACTTATACGTGTTCTGAAATATCTATTAGAAATACAAATATCGTAAAGAGATCACAATCACAATCTTATAATAAATTATACAATAAAACATTTCATGTAAGTAGCTTGTCCACATTCGGGCTCATTTTTTGTAAAGTAAATTAACTGCTTAGGTATATAAATTATTAGGACATCAATCAACATTTTTATATTAAATAAAATTTATTCCATGACCGCCTGCTACTTGTTGCTATATTTGTTTCACTAGAAATATTGGAAGTATTGTTGGAGGTGCATTATGCTATGTACTACTAATAAAGGTATGCGATGGCTGCACAAAAGAAATACCTGCGCCATACATAAAAGCAGCTTGTGGACTTTTGAACGGAACGTATAATTACGCTATGTTACATGTAACGTGCCTAGCGCATGGCCTTCATCGTGTAACAGAAGCAATCCGTGGCCGTTATCCGAATGTCGATAGCCGGCATTCAAGTAAATGTTTGAATAGCTTGAAATGCTTGAACACTTGTTTGACATAGCAAGTGTCAAACAAGTGTTTTTAAAAGACCCGCAAAGAGTGACATTATTCACAGAAATGCTTGTCCAGACATAGTTACCTTCAGCGTCTGTAATAACCCGATGGGGAATGTGAATCGAGGCAACTTCATATTATTACTGTAATTTTGAGAATATCACCAGGGTATTTTAACAGTTGGATCAAAATGATGCCATTGCTAGTGCGAATGCCCAACAGACTTTAGCGGATCCATATATTTAACAAGATTTGGCGTATATACATGGCAATTTTTCACGCATACCAAAAGCCATTGAGAAGTTGGAATACAAACCACAAACACATGAATTCTCAATAGTGGATGCTATAAACGTTATTTGGGACCTTTGGCAGTATATTACCATTATCGCCAAAGGTACAAATAGTTTTGAGAACCACTGTGTATATTTAATAAAATACATATATGCAATAACCTCACATTTTAGAACTAGTATAATTCAGACCTGCTTCTACCTTTCTATTTTAATGAAGATAAGTTGTCTGTCGTTCATACTAGGCGATATAAGATAAGCGATATATAGTAAGGAATATATTGCGACGATATATTGCTAGGAAGGTTCATGACAGCGAATGATAAATCGGTGCTACCTGTGCGATAAAAATGTAGTGGGAACACAATCCTCATTACTTCATGTTCACAGCCCGAAATATCGTACGAAACTAATTGCTGAAGAGACCAGCAAGTGGTATTTAGGCGCCGTTCATACTAGGCGATATAAGATAAGCGATATATAGTAAGGAATATATTGCGACGATATATTGCTAGGAAGGTTCATGACAGCGGGCGATAAATCGGCGCGACCTGGGCGGTAAAAATGTGGTGGGAACACAATTCTCGCTACTTCAGTTACAAATATGAGCTCAAGCGAAGAAGACGTTGTAGTGGCTTATTGGTTCAGGCGTAGGAAGAGAAGAAAAAGGAAATACTGGGTACATCCCTACAGTCTTACCAACGTGCACCATAGCTCGGCTGTTGTTTCTCGAGAGCTATCTCAACATGAATCAAAATTCAGGGAATTTTATCGAATGAATCTTGAAAACTTTCATTTTCTGAAAAGCCTAGTGTCACGAACCCTTAGAAAAAAAATATACACACTTCAGGAAGACTATTTCTCCAGACGAAAAACTTCTGATTACTATAAGGTAAATAAATATGAATATAAACAGCAGTATTAATAAAATTTAGCATTTTAATTTTTATAATTTTTTACAAATTGTACCAATTAGTTCCACTTTCTTGCGGCAGTGGGGTAATTGAATTGAGTCCCAAAGCCGTTGCAATATTGCTCATGTGAGACTGAGTTTCTAAGGTGTCATGATGTGATGACGAACTCCATACAGAAGGGCTGGAAGCAACTGAAATACTAGATTCCACATTCTCTCGTTCGTCCTCCTCTAACAACTTATGTAAGAGACATTGTTTGTATTTTGAAAGTCCTTTTACGATGCAAGCTAAGGTTTTTCAGATCAGGTAAAAGAGAAAGAAGGACATGCTGTTCAGCATTTTGGTCACTTTTATTAACAAATTTTTTCATGTTCATCCATTCTATAAAAGCATCGTCGACTTGGTCTTCTCCCTTTCGTTTTTTATGTGTTTATGTGTTTGACTTGAGATTTCAAGAGCGGGTTTTTCGATTAATTGCACGGAAGTATCTTCATCAGGCATTTCCTCTTCAACAAATGTCTCATTTCCGTCATTTTGATTGGTATTGGACTCCTCTACTGCAGTATCTTCAACGCGAAGATTGCCTGACGTATCTCCTCCTTTCAAATATGGTTGCAGAAAAGCTAAATGCTCAGTCAAATAATAAGTTTTCTTTGAATTCTGGCTAGCCCCAGATTTCGGTGGTTTTAGCGATCACACATATGATGTTCTGATGTTCTTCCATCGCTCTCGATAGTTCTTTTCTGAAACAAAATTAAAAAAAGTAAATGTCAATAGGATTTAAAAATGTTTGTCTATTAAAATGAAAGCACACATGTAAAATGTATTACACAACTATTTACGATTTAAAACCCTCAATTTATTTAATGTACTATTTTTTTTAGTTCTTATTTTGTTTTTATGGTAGGGTCAAAATTGCTGACAACGTAGACACAAAATTGTTGTAACTGTTTCTAGTTACTGGAAGCAGTTTTTAAGATCTTTCCTTGCAATTTTACAGAGGTAAATCAACTATCAGTTACATTGTTCATTCGACTCGTGCTTCTATATGGTCCTACTTACTACCGCTGTATATGCCACAACCAACGGAGAAAACTTGGAAGCAAATATCAAAACGTTATTATGAGTTATGGAATTTATCTAACTGTATTGGTTCTCTTGACGGCAAACATTTCCGCATTCAGTGTTCCCCTAATACAGGGTCCACAGATTATAATTATAAAGGGTTCTTTTCAATAGTTCTAATGGCTTTGTCTGACGCAGATGGAACGTTCACCGCAATAGATGCTGGAGACTATGGACGGAATAGTGACGGTGCTGTGTTTCGCAAATCAATAATCGGCAAATTATTGCAGAATAATAAATTGAAAATACCAAAAGCAACTCCCTTGCCTGGCGAAGCAAATGACTATCCCTTTCCGTTTTACTTTGTGGCAGATGAAGCATTCCCTCTCCAGTATAATATAATGCGGCCCTTTCCAAAAAGAGTATTAAATTATGCCAGAAGAATATTCAATTTTCGACTTTCAATAGGCAAAAAAAGTGTAGAATGCAGTTTTGGAATTCTAACGTCAAAATTTCGTCTATTTGACCGATCAACTTATACCAACAGAAATAATGCTGTGCAGATTATTAAGGCAGCATGTGTGTTTCATAATTTTATACGCAGACGAGAAGGACAACCTTATGTTCCACAACAATTTAATAAGTATTCTGTGGTACAAGCATTATCAGATAACAGTACGTTCAGTGAAAACAACAATTTGAACGCAGCAAACCGCTTACGAAATAAACTAGGTGAATACTTTCTGAAATCAATTGGTGCAATCTCTGCATTCTCTACACAATGGAGATGTGTCGGTTTATAGGACCCAGCCATTTAGTACAATAAATTCTTTATATACCTGTATATCCTTAAAATTTTATGTAAGAGAATATTTAAAATACTAAAGTTTAAAATAAAACTTCATTGTAGAGCATGATTTGTTAATTTAAAATAATGTTAAATTTTTAATTTTATTACGTTAATAAAAATTTAAATTGAAGCTACATTTTTGTAAATGTTAATTCTGTCAAATTGTAGTATAATTAATTTCTGAATTATAATTGAATTACTTATTTCGTGTGCCATTTACATTATGAGCTAATAATATAACAATTTGGTTACTTACTACATAATAAATAAATAAATAAACAATGCATTTACCTGTGTCTTTTATTTCTGATGCAATTTCCCTCCATGCGGCACTAGTCACATCTGTCTTACTGTATGCGGCAATGGAATAATTCCAGATACACTGATGAGCTTTTACTAAATTAATGAAAGGAATTACAGAATTGTCTTATCTTCTTCCTGTCATGTTCACAGCCCGAAATATCGTACGATACTAATCGCTGAAGCGACCGACAAGCGGTACTTCGAGGGATATGTCACTTATGATAGTTGTGCAATCGTGCGGCTATGAACCTCTTTTATCGCCTCCCTTTAGATTTCAAGTATCTGTCTGTATGTGTCGCGTATCGTATATCGCTTACGATATATCGCTTATCTTATATCGCCATAGGCAGAAGTCACACCAAAGCGATAGGCAACTAGCAACAAGCAACTAGAAACATGCAACATGCGATGTAGTATCGCTTCTGAACTCACATCAAAACGACAAACAATTACCTAGATACCAGCAACTAGAAATACGCGAATGCGTTCACACACTCCAAAGATGTCCGTCGATAAAGTTTTAATTGCATATTATATGCTTCGGCGGATGCGCAGAAGAAGGTGTATCAAAAAGAACGGCGTTATTGGATACGTCCATTTAATGTACAAAGCATAAAATACAGTGTAAATATGGTTGCTAGGGAGTTAAATGTAGACAGCGAAAAATTTAAAGGGTTCTATAGAATGAATCAAGATTTTTTTTTACTTTACTTGCACTAGTTTCCCATCAATTACGAAAAAAGATACACTTCATGTGTATTCATAGCGATAGGCAACTAGCAACCAGCAACACGCGATATGCAACACATCGCTTTCAAAACGTACATACTGTTTAATGTATCTATTGACATCGAAACGATGGCGATATCGCACGAAAGAATATCTGTCGGCAATATACGATTTCTATCGCTAGCAACATCGAGTGTGAATTGCTAGAGACACGTGTTGCTTGTTCGTCGAAGTTTTCTTGCGATTTTATTCAATGGAAGAGAAAGAAAATATAATTTTTGTGCAAATTGTGGAAAAATACCCATGTTTGTACGACTATACAAAACCTGAGTATTCCAAGTGTCAAGTTACTGAAAAAACATAGAATTTAGTAGCTAATCAAGCAAAGATTTCAGGTAAGTAAAAAAGCTATGTTTTTTTAGTTTTTTATTATGTTTATCAAATGGTACAATTAAAACAATTGTATTTCGTATGTATTATTATTAATTATTATCATTTGTAATACAGTAAGTTCATTGCCAAGGGATTGTTGCTTCGGGTTTTAAAAAATAATCAGCTAAATAATCCCGTAGTGTGATTGCTGAACTGTTTTCATTAATTTCGGAATGAACTAATTGGGAATATGTAATCTGATTTTCTTGCGAACTATCTGCATCATGCACTAAAGCAGGCATTGTAAAACGTCCTTCCTTGATGCGGATAAAATTGTCTAGAACACAAGCTGCTTTTATTATACTGTCAACGCATTCCTGTCCACAACCAATAGGAGTTTCAAAAACTCTAAATTTACTTACTAACATACCAAAAGAACATTCTACACTTTTGCGACCTCGTGATAATCGATAGTTAAATATTCTTTTTGTATCATTTAAAACTCTTCGTGGATATGGACGCATAATGTTTTTTCTCAAAGGAAACGCCTCATCACCACAAAAATAAAATGGAAATGCATTATCCTCTCCATCATGCGGAAGAGGTCGTGGTGGTGGTATATTCAAATTCTTTTGTCTAAGCAGTCGTCCCAGCTTACTTGTTTTAAATACGGCGCCATCATTATTTCTATCATAATCACCAACATCAATCGTTATAAACATTCCATCTGCGTCAGCTAATGCCATCAAAACAACAGAGAAGTAGCCTTTATAATTGAAATTTTGTGATCCTGTTTTACGGAACTTTTTTATTCGGATATGCTTTCCGTCAATAGCTCCTATACAATTTGGTATATTCCAAAGTTCATAATACCGATTAGCTACAGCTTTCTATTTTGCTTCGTCCGGCACCGGCACGTAGAGGGGCTGTAAATATTCCCATATTGCGGCTGTTGTTTCTCTAATAATGTAGCTTATTGTACTACAGCCTCGAAAAAATTGAAAAGATAACGCTGCGAAGCTGCTTCCCGTCGCTAAATACCTACAAATTTTATAATATAAGTACTGTTAAGAAATATGGGGTGAATAATAATCCGATTTTCGTTATACCCCAATTTATTTAAATTCTTAGATATTACAAGTGAGTATCTGAACAGATTGGCGCGTATATCTCAACTATTGAATGGTCGGTCCCTCTATCGAAACCGCGCCGAAAGCTGATGTCACAGTTTATACTACATGTCTCATAAAGTATTGGATTTAATATCAACAATTCGGCGGCGGCTCGGTCAAGGTTCTCCCAACTCGATAAATGAAGAACAATGGTAACAAAATATTCGAAATAAATGACTAAAATTCTGCTGGCTTCACATTCGGCTTATCCTGACATGGTCGCGTCCTCGCGGCCTTGGACCTGACTCACTGGGTCAGAGGTGATGTACTGAATCTCCTTGGCTTTTACTTACAACATATGGGTTATACCTACTTTACGCCTAACGGTGCCCTAGACCGTTCGACACATCCGTAGCACACTGGGCTACCCTGGCACACTGGGCCATCATGGTTCACTGGACCATCATAGTTCCTGGACTGCAATGTAGCACACTGGGCTACCCCGGCACACTGGGCCATCATGATTCACTGGACCTGACATCTCTACTCCGAGTTCACTGGACTCGTTTTTGCTGCACTGAGTTTACTGGACTCAGTTTAGGTTCACTGGACCGACATCTCTACTCCGAGTTCACTGGACTCAGTTTAGGTTCACTAGACCGTCTTCTCTACTCCGAGTTCACTGGACTCGTTTAGGTACGCTAGACCTCTTGTCTTGTAGTTGCCCTGGATCCACTTCCTTGGGTGCATTAATCAAACGTGCCGATACCCCTGGGTACACTGGACCCAGCCCTGCTGTGGACCCTGGAACTGCAACCTCTTGGTGGGTACACTAGACCCTCTCTTTAATTTTCATTCTACAACATAAAAAACTATTAAATTTCTAATTAATTTTTAACTACCCTAAAATAAAATGAACACTATTTTGATTTCTTAGTCATCTTGTCTTTTGATTGGTAGAGGCACACTAGACCTCTTCCACATTACAAATCTGCCTTCTGAGGTTTGAACAATCTTAGGCGGTCACTAGCCACAACGCCCTTAAACCTTCGCCTATCTTTCGAAAACGATGCTACTCGGTATCTATCGATTCCAATTTCTTCTACAATTTTTACTGGTCCTATGTATTTCGGCACTAACTTCCTACTACAACAAATTTCTTTCTGTTAGAGAGCTTAGTTATTATTTAGTGGCAGAGGAAAACGATCTTTCACAGTTATCTGGTTTAATTTTTGGTAATCAACAACCATTCGAAAATCGCCTTTTCTTTTTAATTAAAAGAATTGGACTACTGTATGGGAAAATAGTCGGTTCAATTATGTCTTGTATTAATAACTCATTAACGATTTCACGTATTTTATCTCTTTCAAAGAACGATCGACGATAAGGTTTATACACTACGGTAACAGCTGATGTAAGCTCAATAGCTCAATATGCATTTCAATGTCAATGTTACTTAAAAGGCAAGTGTTTTCACCAATACACTCGGCATATTGTTCAATAAGTCGTACAACATTTTTATTTAACTGTTTACAATTTTCATAATTTTTATTTACATTACATTCGCCAGAACCTCGCACTAAGCATGTATTTTCGTCAAGCTCTAATGTTTGTAAACTAAGGTTTAGAATAAGTTATGGACCACACACTACCCTTTATCAAGGCAGTCGTTATAAGGTCAAAGCAGCATCCGCAATTAAGGAAGGCATTACAAGTCCCGCGGCGTTTAACCAAAAGCCGATTAGATATAAATTCTCATTTTTTTGTAAAAGAATTCAGAATATTGTTGTTAGCCGGAGGCTCTGCTCCATTTCAATTGTAAATAAATAGTTTTTAAAAACTTGTGTTAGTGTTAAATAAACTTAACTGGCGCTGCGAACAGGATACGTAGACGTTGGAAAAGGCATTCATAGCGAAAAACTTTGCCAACGGTGTATCTTAATACCTCACTACGTATCCAACGAACCGACAACGTTTTCTCCAAAGAAGAAAATTCCTCGTGAATCACTTCGCTCGAGAACGGCAAGCTCAACACCCTAGGATACCACCAACCCCTTCAAGAAAGCTGCTTGGAATCCTTCACCGAGAAGCCCCAATCAGCACGACTCCATCTTCGAGTGCGAAAAGAGAAAGTCACGGACAGAAGATTCCTGAGACCAGAGACAATGTTCATCGGTCTGATCTTCCTGTAAGTACCTTTCCAATTTCATAGTTATAAGTCCCGTCTTTCCCTAACAACGTATTCTCAAATAAAATAGGTATAAAAAAAAAATAATTTTTTACATAGGTATTTAATTGTGAAATTATTTCAAATTAATTGCACCTATAAACGTTTATTTTATTAGTGAGAGTACGGTTAAAACCCGACTCCACGATATAATTTAAAATATTTCATGTCAAAAGACCTCGTAAATATTGAAATAATTCCAAGTTCTGCAAAAAGCAAAACAAAAAGTTTAAGAAAAAAACCTCTCGTCTCTCAAGACATACCTGTCGAGCTTATCACAACCTCGACTTCGCAAATAAATTTACCTGAATCGGCTATCGAAACAATTCGCTTAGAATTAGGTGAAATAAGTTTAAATTTAAATACTAATAACACATTAAAAATGGCTCTTTCAATCCAGGAGGTCTCCGAAATGTTGAAAACTCTTCCTACTTTTGGCCCTCACGACAATTTACCGCATTTTATTCAAAATATAGATAATGTGCTGGAAATATTTTCAAAATTTCAACTGTCAGAATTTCAACATTCCTTTATTAAGTTAGGCATTTTAAATAAATTGCGCGGACAAGTTGTTGATGACGTATCGCAAGAACCTACCAATGATTGGCCTCAAATTAAAGCTGCTCTATTAAAATACTACGGTAATCACCAAAACGAGAACTTGTTATACGCCCAATTAAAAGGTTGTAGACAACACCTTAACGAAGATATCACGCAATTTTATCATAGAGTTGTTAAATGTAGGAACGCCTTAAATAATCATGCACAGCTATATTCCTCAAATATAACAGAAATTGAATGGAAAAGGTCACATATTACTAAAATAACCTTAGAACAATTCACATTAGGTGTTAGAGACCCGTATTTCACCTTATTTACTTATATACCACCTGATACTATCGAGACAGCCCTCACTCGCTGCCACGAACACGACAACAGACAACATGCTCACAAGCAAATATTCGCGTACCAAAATTCAAGTTCCTTCTCGCAAAAAGTTCAACCAAAACCAGTACCAAAACAAAGCCTACCTCAACAAAACCCTCGACCTAACGTACAAAGCCCAAATACGAACCAAAATTCAAATCAAAGAACTTTCGGAGATATTAATAAACCATTACCACATAGACCTATGCAAAATAATTTTCAAAATTCAAACAATAATTTTGGAAGATCACAATTTTCTAATTACCAACAAAAAACCCCTCAAAATTACAAGCCAACGCCTATGTCTGTCTCAACTATAGCGTCAAAACCAAAAATCTATAACATAGAAAGTAACACACCTTTAGAAAACGAAACATCACAATCGCAAACAAATAATTATGAATATGAATATTACGACTCTGACCAACACGAACCATATATAGACGTTTGTGACGGACAATTACAAGACACAGAAGATCAAGAAAATTTTATAATAGATGCCTCGAATCAACGAAACACCACATAATAAATATAGATTTAAATAATATTAACTCAAAACCTAAACTGCCATTTTTCTTTTTACCTGACATTAATTTAAAAATTTTAATAGACACCGGAGCTACAGATTCCGTTATTAACCCGAATCTTTTGCACCGTTTTAAAAAACATATATTTCTCGAACCTTTCGAATTAACAGGCTTACATCGCATAGTAAGATCCGACAAAAATCTTAAACTCAAACTGTTTACCATAAATCAGCAGAAAAAACTAGGCTCCCAAAAAATGCACCTATTTACCAACGAGATACTGTAATATCACAAAAAGACAAACAAGTTCAAATCGAAACCCTTAAAGGAACAATTACTACCCAACCATTAAAAAAATTAAAACCTATTAGAAAAACTGTTTCTTTGCAGGAACATCCTGACAATGATAAAAACTCCGCTCAAGACCCAAGGTTACTACCAGGAACCTCTAGGGACAGCGAAGACACTCAATTACTTCCATAAACTCTATTTTTCATACGACCTCATTCAATTGCGCGAAAATTTCGAAAACCTATCAAACGGTACATTAACTCTAATTCACAAAACCAAACAACCGGAAATAATCCCAGTAATACAAAATAAACAATCACTACTAAACATCTTAACAAGAACAAAAAATTCGCTAAATAAAATTATACATTGTAGAAATAAAAGAGGCCTAATCAATGGCCTTGGATCCGTCGTCAAATTTATATCGGGAAATTTAGATCAAGAAGATCTTGAAAACATAGACCAAAATCTGGAAAAGCTTTCAAAGAATCAACAAAAGATAAATCAGAGGCTAACTCAAACTGCTACAATTCTCTCAAAATTGACAACCTCCATACGTATAGAATTTGACAACTTATATTCAAATCAAAAACAACTAGAAAAATCAATTAAAAATTATACGTACTACCTGGACTCAATGCTAATCATAAATTTGCAAAAAGAATTGCTACTTGAATTCGAAAACCGATTAAATTTATTGATTAGAACGATCACACTAACAAATCGAGAAATACCAAATTTAGAAATAATTGACCACAACGAACTTGAAATGATAGAGGACGAACTATTAAAACATTACTCAAGGTCAATGTTGCTCTCGTACGATGAAAATCACCCTTTTGAAATCCTAGGAAATTCAAAACTTGGAATTATCTCGGTAAACGACATTCTTTTAATGGTACTGAAAATACCTATTTTAAATCCAACTACTTATAATATTTCTAAAATCTACCCTATACCGAGTCCGACAAAAACCGTTTTAATCCCCCCTGCTACCTTTTACATACAATCCCCATTCGAAGACCGATGGACTGACACCTGTCGAAGAGCTAATAACATGTTTGTTTGCGAAAAACTATTAGCCACCCAGTGCAGTTTAAAAAACACTCTTCAGTGCACTACCGCGAAAACTAGTGACTAAAATTCTGCTGGCTTCACAGTACATTTAACAATTATAATATTAGCATATAATATTCTTGTTACAGTGACACAGTGTAAGGAAAAATGGAAAAATCTTCGAATAGCGTTTAGTTGAGCTCAAAGAAAGCGTCCATCTGGATCAGGTGTCAACAAGAAAAAATACTATCTGCAAGATGTGATGCAATTTATTTTGCCATACATAAAATCAAGAACTCAGTCCGGAAATTTACCATCCCCCAGTACTGAAAACGATTCTGTGAATCAGTCAAAACGAAGTCGATCAAGCGGAAACTCAAACAGCTATCTCTGAACATCAAACAGAAAACTCAGATGTTAATATTATTAAGCGCTCTAACCTTGCTTCTGAGACTGCACGGAAAAAGTTTCGTCCCGCTACAGCTGTGGAAAATGAAGCTGATAAATGCTTTATAGATTATATGAAGAAGCAAAACAGAGCAGATGCAGATTTGGAGTTCCTTCAGAGCCTTTTACCAAATGTGAAAAAAGTGGATTGTAGACGAAAGAGAAAATTCAAAACGTCTGTACTTCAAATGATTGATAATATTTTGGGTGAACAAGAGGATGAAGCACTGCGTACGCCCTCAGTGAATTCCTGGGTTACTAATCGCCAAGATTTTCAAGAAACACCTACCCCCTCAACTGTTACATCCTGGGACAGTAATAATCTTCAAGATTTAGAACGCACCAGTATCTGGAGCAGAAATGATCTAGATTCAATAACTACCCCTTCATCATCTACAGCCAAATATTTCTCAACATTTCAATATGATTGAATAACTTAATATTTGTAACCTTTGTTTGCAAAATAAAATAATAAACTAAATAAAGAGTATTAACTTACCTTAGAGTAAGAAGAAAACGTTCTTCGGCACTCACTGCCTGGTTATGTGTATCTATTTTCGTAATTGATGGGAAAACTAGTGCAAGTAAAGTAACAAAAAAAATCTTGATTCATTCTATAGAACCCTTTAAATTTCTCGCTGTCTACATTTAACTCCCTAGCAACCATATTTACACTGTATTTTATGCTTTGTACATTAAATGGACGTATCCAATAACGCCGTTTTTGTTTCTTTTTGATACACCTTCTTCTGCGCATCCGCCGAAGCATATAATATGCAATTAAAACTTTATCGACGGACATCCTTGGAGTGTGTGAACGCATTCATTCGCGTATTTCTAGTTGCTGGCAGCTAATTGTTTGTCGTTTTGATGTGAATTCAGAAGCAATACTACATCGCATGTTGCATGTTTTTAGTTGCTTGTTGCTAGTTGCCTATCGCTTTGGTGTGACTTCTGCCTTAGTATGAACGGCGCCTTAGAGAGATATGTCACTTACGATATGTTGTGCAATCGCGCGGCTGTGAACCTTTTTTATCGCCTCCCTTTAGATTTCAAGTATCTGTCTGTATGTGTCGCGCATCGTATATCGCTTATCTTATATCGCCTTAGTATGAACGGCGCACCTTAATGTTATGCTGGAGATAAGTTGCTTTAATGTAATACCTTCCAAACGAATGTAAAAGTGTAATACTAAATGGACTGGAACTATACAAATGAAAAGATTTATCTAATTCAGAACTACACTAATGCTGTAAACGAAATAATCTGTATATCAAACGCGACTTTAAGAGAATTTCCGTAAATGCCTTGTATCGTGTCTACTGTTCTTGTTCCGATTACTTGTTTCATGTACGCATGTTGTTCGAAATACGTTTATTGAAATTTCCCGCGTTTAAGAAAAAATATAACCCACAAACCACAGATCATTAGATTAGATGTATTAGACCGATTAGACGGAGTAGACCAAGGATTGTACAATCCTTGGGAGTAGACTACAGTAAAATATACAACCCGGCGTTGCGCTGATTGATCGCATTGGCTCAACCAAAGTTAATGAGGCGCGTTTTTTGGAGTTTAAGGTTATGTTTTCACTTTGATCTACGAGCAAAGAGATTTTTGCTCGTAGACTTTGACAAACTTCCTCAAAACGTTGTTTGTGTACATATATATTTTTGCCGTTTCAGAGAGATTGTTTTACAAACCTGTTCGTTAGAACATATTGTTTAGCTACTAAGACCTTGTTTTAACAAGAAATCATGGATCCATCTTCATGTTCTGCATCCGCTTTAACAATCTCCGAAAAAATAATTCCATCAGCAGCCTGCTACCTTTGCAGTAAAAAATTTAAAAAAGTGGGATTAAGGAATCGTCATATCACAAGAGTCCATAAAATAGATGTGTTGAGTCTCAAAATTAGTAACGTTACTTGTCCATTATGTGAGGAAAAAACTGATTTGAAAAATCATGAGAGATTACGCAAACATCTTGAAGGAAATCACCAGGTGAGTATTGAGTTAATGACTTTCGAGTTTCCTAGCAAACAAGAATACGTCACATGGAAGGATGAGGAACAAATTGAGACAAATTATGCAATGCACAGATCGATTCGCAAAAAGGAACATAAGATATTGTACTATGATTGTAACAGAAGTAACCACAAAGGTAGGTGCAATACTCCGTACTTACAATAAGAAATATACCCATTTCAATAGTTATTTTAAATGATATACCAGAATAATTCCAGAACATAATACTCTTATTTATTTTTAGGATATAAGCCCAACTATAAAATGAGGACGGAGAAATCTGGTGGGACAATTAAAATTAAAGGAGTATGTCCCTCCAGGCTGATTTGCAAATTACGTGATGAAGGACAAGTTTTAGTTAGTTATTGGAAAACACATGTTGGACATGAACAAGAATTAAGAAGCAAACATCTCTCGAAGGCAGAAAAAAAAATGGTGGCAGAGAAGCTGCAGTCTGGGGTACCACCAAACAGAATTTTAGAGGATTTAAGAAAATTGGAAGTGCCGAAACTGGAAAGATTGGCTGTCTTAACAAATCAAGATATCACAAATTTGTCAAGAAAATATAACATCCAGAAGAAACGAGATCAGCATGATCTCAAAAGCAAACGGAGTCTTCAATGGGAAAAATTACAACATTTTGTGGAAGGATTAGATGACGAGAATTTCCCTGAGTTTATGAAAGACATCCAAGGAATTGTGCGTAAATTTAAAAAAAAGACAAAACTATACAGAAATGAAAAATGAAAAAACAGGAATATTTTCCTTCCTACAAACATCCAAAAGTGAGTGAATTAATTATCCAACAAAGTTTTTAATTCCTACAATCCCATACCTAACATACTTATTTTATTATGTGTGTATTTTGCTTTTGTATCTGTATTGAATTTTCATTTCAGGTTTAGGATTACTTACAAGAAAGAAGAAATTAAATAGTGGACATTATACATCTCATTTAAGATTATTATAAGTTTAAGTTTGTTAATAATATGGTAGAATTTGTTAAAAAAATTATATATACATATAAATAGGACTGAATTGTTAATCGGCTTTCTTAAGTTTTACAAACGTTTGAGTCTTCTGGGGTACTGCCTATAACCACAGATGTATTTTCGAAATTTTGAAAACGGAATGCACTGGGTCCTAGGCGAGGTTTAGAGGGGTTTCACCTCCGCCATTGTACCAAATGGACGCCCGATCCTTTCATTTTCCGAATTTTAAATAAAGCACATTTTAAACGTAGCTATTTAGTGTTTTATTTGGGTTTACCAGTTATTCCCATTACATGAGTGTCTTATTTTATTGAGACAATGAAACTGTTAAACTTATGTATAATCTTATATATAATGTGTACATAATATTATGTATAATTACATAATAATATTATGTACACATCTTAGTAATTAAATTAATTAATAATCTGGATTTTTTCTTTTCTATAAAAAAAAAAAGATGTTACGAAGTAGTTACATATTTTTATTCAGATGCACATTATATTTTAAACCTAAAATATTACCTATCTAATTTCAGTTCATTAGATAGGTACATTAAATTTTTAAATGAAAAAATAGGTAAATCCCCAGGTAAATCTATTATCTTTTTTTATTTAGACATTCATTAGACAATTTGTAAAATGCAAACACCATTTTTACAAACATGAAACCCGCCGAAATTTAAATTAGGACATGCTTACCAACAAATCACCTGAACGCCAGGTTGTGCATTTTACTGTAGTCTCAGATCTTAGACAGACGTCTGAGATCATTAAACACATAACCTAGGTTTTTTGAAAAGTTTGATGTTTTGTTGTTTTTAATTAAAGCAAAACAATGGAATTAGATGATGAGATTCAGGTAAATTTTAACGATACACAAGATAGTGAGGAAGAAATTCAGTTATCTCCAGCGACAGTAATACAACTAATGGAAGAAGCTTGGATGAATGAAAAATTTGCTCCCGAAGTTCTGCCTCATAAATCGGAAGTGGTTGACTGTCTTTTAGGCCAGATATCATATATGGAGGACAACCTACGAAATTTAAATAGTGCAGATTTTAAAAAGAGTTTACATCAATTAGAAGTAGATAGATTAAGATTTTTGATTTCCAGTTATTTGAGAACACGATTAGAAAAAATAGAAACATATGTTACATTCATTCTTCAACAAGAACAACAAAGAAGTGAACGGAATGAGGAATTGTATTTAACTAAAGAAGAACTACATTTTGCCAAAGAATTTTCAGAAGGTAAATTTTAGGCAACGGGTACAGTGCCAAGCCATAAATGTATCTTGATTATTTACAAAATGTAAGAAGAGGCTAGGTATGTAGTTAAATTTAGACCGTTTCATTGATCTTGTGCTAGAAGTAAAACTATAAAACAATAGAAGATCTAGAAATAAAACTATAAAACAATAGAAGATCTAGAAATAAAACTTATTTTATCTTCTATTGCTCATAATTTTTTTTTAAACGATTTCTCAACATTACAACAAAATTCATATTTTATCAGCGGAACATTTCTAACTAAATTCAGCATTAACTTTAGCATAGTATCTGATAACAATATAAATCGTTTGGGTGATATCTGATGAAAGATGTACTTAATTTTAGTACATAATACATGTAATAAAATTAAATATGTCTTGTTGAATTGTTTATTTTTATACTATATAATTTCTATTTACAATCTCATATTTCTGTATAACATATCAATTGAATTTTTAGGTTTAGGGCAACACTTTGAGCGTGTTACCAGTTTTTATCCTGGTTTGCCCACAGAAGATTGGCACAATCAGCCAGTCACACCAAATGTCCATAGTTTTGTATTCTTAAAATCTA
Organism: Rosalia funebris; assembly: GCA_037954035.1. NCBI lineage: Eukaryota > Metazoa > Arthropoda > Insecta > Coleoptera > Cerambycidae > Rosalia > Rosalia funebris. The sequence goes on along the minus strand of JAZFAV010000022.1, from coordinate 38,923,422 downwards.
AAGAAGAAGTTGAGGGTATAGTAATAGATGATGGGAATGATGAAGATGGCGATTTAGTAGATTTAAATAGGGGTTCGCAGATGATAATATCATATAATAGTGTTTCAAATCTTGTTAAAAAGGGTGACGTTCACTTAATTTAGTGGTACTAATTTAGTATATAATTTTTTGTAATTTGTATGGAAAAACATTAAAAGAACCATATTAAATATAAAATTGCATATGTACAAATATAATATAACACATATAATTTTATATTTCAAATATTCAGTTTTGATGTGGAGTATAATAAGCAGTAAAGATTAATTTATGTAAAATATTGTTATAGAGTGTGTGTATGTGTAATTGTCAGTTTATCTATTTACATCCAGTAACATATATAATAAATATTTGGAAAAAATCAATGTGTTAAATTTATACAATTCCCAAAGTGGATGAGCGATAGAAATAACAATTATCTTTTTGTCATATGATTTGAAAGTTATTACTATTAACTGTTTCTATAGAATACATAGGCGGCAATTGCAAATTGTGGTCGTAGGTGACAATCTCGCCTATCAGCACATATTGCACAGAATAGATTACAAAAAGTATGTTCATTATTATATCATGAACATGTCTCAAAACCTTCATGGTTTCTTTTAGTCAAAAAGCTTCTTGTGCTTTAACACATCAAGTACCTCTAGAAGATTATGTTGTGAAATAATCATATTAAATATTTAATATGTTAGCTGATTTCTTTACATTATCTTTTAGATTTCTAGAAGGCCAAGTGGTATGCCCATAATTCATGAATTCTTATTACTATGCTGCCAAGTGATTCACCTTTCACCAACATTACTATAATTAAGTGAATTATAACTTTTATTGTTCAAATGGATGAAAGTATAAAATATAGCAAATTTTTGAGGGTTCAGTTTTGAGTGACAAAGCATTTATTAGTCAGCCGAGGTTTATTTTGTCAATATTTGATAATCCAGTAGTAGAAATGAACTATTGATATTTGATTCTATCAATAAATTGTACAGGATACCTCGTAAATCTTTTCTAGGTTTTCTACAAGTTTTGATTTGTATTGAGTTTATGATAGCATCAGTGTCAAGTGATTTATTCATTTGTAACCCACTATCCGTTTTGTACGATTAGCCCTCTGGTATTTAAGCACTTAAAAATGTTAATTATTTCTATCCTGTTTTAATGAACATTTCTTCAAAATTAAAAAGAAGTAAGTAACATAGGCTGTTTTATTTTGGATTAGGCACAATGAATTTGATTAAAGAAGTAACCTACAAATTATACACTTTTAATTAACTTTACTGTTACCTGGGGTTATGTAAAGTTTGGTTATTAAATAGCTTTATTAACTATAGTAAATAGGGAAACAATATTGTAGAATTTGATCAACCGATTCAGCTTTTATAATAATTATTGTTTAATCACACATGATTTCCAACAGCAGAATATACTAGAGTTCTGTCTATTTCGAGCTAGCAATAATTTCATATATGAAAATCGAAAGGATATTAAAAAAATTATAATGTATTATTCAATTTAAGATGTGAATTTAGGACGTCAGGCCTCCAGTATTGGTTATATTATAACTTATAATACCATAACATATGTACGTTAACATTGACTTTTTGGAGTGTTATGGTGATGATTTTCAGGAGCTTACGTTTTTACATTATGAAAATTAATCAATGAACTACAATTTTTTTAAAAAACAAAACAGTTACAAAACAACAAAAATAGTTATTTTTCAGTATAGTATTTTCCAATTGTTTATAATAATGCTAATATGACTATCCTTGCATGTAACAAGTATGCTAGTAAGTTTGTTTGGTAAGGATATATGTATTTATTCAAAAATGGATTTTTAGCAGGCAATTTTAGGTTAACAAAATGTTAGAGACAAAATGGGAAATTTTTGTTCAAAATTTTCAATTTTCCCTAGGGAAAAAAGTTGAAACTTTCTTGTTTAACATAATGGAAAATATTGCAAAAAAAAAAATAGTTTCACGTCTCGGATTGGAATTTTGATTGAGTTTTGGTTTACAAATTAAAATAGAAATATCTGTACAATTCTTCATTTGTTTATTCATCCAGAAAACTATTTTCAGGAGCTCTACATTTAGAAAACTATTTTTAGAAATATCTGATCCCTGTTTACAAGTTTTCTTATTTTCAAGTTTTATAACCTGGTGAAGTTTGGCTTGTGCAGTTCAGGACGTCCTGTTTATACAGATGTTTCTAAAAGTTTCTGTGAAACAACACAAAAATTAAGACATCAATTATTTTCTACCTCAGAATCAGGTTCACGTTTATTGAAACTACATTAATACCTTGTTACATATATTAACAGGCAAAACAACATTAACAGAAAGTGAAAATTAGGCAGTGTTCCATTTATAATCTCTAGTAGGAGTTGTTCCTATAAATCTATTATGCCCATTTTCCCCATGTATTAAAGTTAACATTTTTAATCATTATATCATTGGCTAAACGTTCAAAGGTTAACAAACTCTGTCTGTAAACCCTAATAGTGTATCTGACATTATTTAAATAATAATCTGTGTATTCCCTTAATTATCCTTAACGTGTATTTCTTTACTTATTACAGGTTTGTTAAAAAAAAAAAAAAAAAAAAAAACGACATATTTAGGTATTAATTGAGGTTACTAAATATTCATATAAACTTCAGTAAAATTGGTATTTACAATCTGAGTGTATACAACGAATATGCTAAAAATATTTTTTCAGTCTGCATCTATGATTTTAATGCTTCTATAGTGCACAAATACTTTGCAACTTTTATGTTGCATATTTTTAGAATACCAATAATATACATATATTTCTTTCAGACATTGAATATGCCCATGTTAAGGAAAAAAACTTAACCGGAAATTCGCACCATCCTGTCTGTTATCAATACAGCCCTGTATTCAATACACATATTTGTCATCTTGGATACATTCTTTTGAAGATCACCTTATAGTTGTGTGGGTATCTTACCTCCTCCTTAAATAGTAATACTCTGTTCTCAATCGTTTGTTAAACCAAGCTGTTATGGTTAAACACCTAACTGTTTCACACATCACAAGTGTTAGTTCTGCGATATCCTCAAAACTGATAGTAAGGTAATAAGGATTATTTATTCTAAAATACTAATTCAAGTTTTAAAAATAATTAGTTTATTGTCATTAATTCTGCACATACAGTTTTGAATTAAAAAGTACGTTGAATTAAGTAAAATACAAATACTCTAAACATATAAAGAAAACAAAAAAAAAAAACTAAAAAATCTTAAATAATAAGGAACTAGTACCATAAAGTTGCATGATGTAAACATGCAATTTTGGTTATGTTTAAAGCTGTTTTATTTGTTAATCACCTGTATGTTGTATTTACATGAATGTAATTCTTTTCGTTATTATTTCAGTTAAGTAGCAATTGCAGTACATTTCCTTGTAAACGTTTCACAAAACATTAACTTTCTTATGTTATATAAGAATATTATATTCTTTGTACAGGATTGACTTAGATATCTTATATAAGAAAAATAACTCCGATCTCTAATCATCCTTTTTATTTACTGAACTTCCTGTAGATATTTCTTTATTTTTGTCCCCTTGATAAAGTTTCTTTTCATAATCATCTTTAGCGATTTTACACAGTGAAGCTTCCATATTGCTTCCCGTTTGTTTAACCATGTTTGTAAAGTATCCATTAGAATTTTGAAGTAGTTCATGTGGATGAGCAAATTCTACAACTTGCCCCGCATCCATAACTAGCACTTTATCTGAATCCATAATTGTATTTAATCTATGTGCAATTGTGATCACCGTACAGCTCTTAAAATTTTCCCGAATTGTTTTCTGGATTAGAGAGTCCGTGCTAAAATAAAAAAAAAAAAAGATAATATTCCATTAATATATTGTATTTCTTTGTCATAATATTCTATATTTTCCTAAACTCGTATATATTTGAAGAAAGTGGTCTTGGTCAAAATTGAGTAAATAAATTGAAACATTACCAACAAAGCTAATGGATATTTATTACTTTTTAGAAAATTATAATTGTTTAAATATAAGACCTTGTATATCTCGTTTTCTTTGTGGTGTAATGATTGAATTGAATTAGTTGATAACAGATTATAGTATAAATAATGATTACAACTGCATGGAAGTAGTAATAGTTTTTTTTACAGGAAATGTCTAAAATTTATTCACAATGTAAAAAAGCCAGGTAAGTAAATACAGTGTGGAAACTATTTTATGGAATATTCTTAAACTTTTTACTCTATGCTTTTTCCTATATTTTTCAAATTAATATTATATATATGAAATCTTGTATTACATATTAACAAAATGTTATAACAGGTAAGGTGGAATTGTTTCTTTTTGTTAGTGTTTTAAAGTTAAGATTAAGTTCATTATGGATGAAATAATAGTAGAATTAATTAATCAATACTTATATTTTAATAATGTCAATGTGCTTTCTTTTGTTAGTAGTAAATAGTTAATTATTGTGGGTGCATTTTATTGTTTCTTTTCTCAAACTGCAATTTATTTTTTCCTGTAAGATGTATCTAATTTTGCATGACTGGTAAAATAGAATTAATTTCCTTAAAGAAATAAACAATGGAAATATAGAAAAGATAAGGGTTTTTGATAAAGAAAATTTCAGTTTGAAAAACTGGCAATAATACTTAGAATATTATTCCTAGAATTAGTTGCAGTTGAATTCACCATTTATTAGAGGATTACAAGCTTTTTTCTTTCATATAAATAAAACTTTAAAATTTTAAGGAACTAAAATTTATTCACATGAAAAAGAAATTAATCAATACTTATGAAGCTGTTTCTTAGTTTTAGGTACTTACTTTGGATCCACATTTGCAGTTGCCTCATCCATAATTAATATTTTATTATTCCTTACAATGGCCCTTGCAAGACAAATTAATTGTCTTTGACCAGCACTAAAGTTAGAACCTCCTTCACTTACTACTTGATTGAGGTCATCAATAGCACTTTTTAATTCTACCTATGGGATATTATTATGGTTAATTATATATCCTTTACATAGATCTTAAGTACTAATACTCTCATATACTCTACACAAAATTTGTTTTGATGCAATATTTCAGATCTATTTTTAAAGAAATAAAAAAAATGTGGCAAAAAATATTTATTGTTAATCAATTTGATTTAAATGTAATTCAAGTTTAATACCAATGAACATCACAATGAAATTTATCTGTTTTTTATCAACAACTCAACATTTGGATTAAAGGTCTGTGGCATTTAAAAATTGATTCTAGGTCTTTAGGTATTTTATAAAAGAATTTGTTAAGACATTACTTTTATAATAATACAGGGAAACACCTAATACTAATCCCCAAAATAACTACTGATCTGTCTTTTGAGGCATTTTCAATTTTAAAAGTCTAATTAATCACAGATTTTAATCATCAATCTGTATTTTGATCATGTATTATTTCATTTCATAATATATATTCTTATTAATCCCCAAAATAACTACTGTGTTAACACCTATGTCCTATGAGGTGTATTCTTCAATTTCATAAGTCTAATTAATCACAGACTTTAATCATCAGTCTGTATTTTGATCATATATCATTTCATTTTATAATACATATTTTTACTTTATTGACTGTACAAGAGATGTATGTAAATTCATATTTACAAGGACTACCTAGGATATGGTTCTTAATTACTATTATTTACTGAAGTGATATTGAAAATGAAAATATTTGCACTCTTCAGTTTGATGAAATATGCATATCAATGCCTATGCTCCGGTAAAAACTTCAAAAATTAGTAATACATACTACAATGCCAAAATAATGTGAAGTGATTGATTGACAACATGGGGATAGGAGGTAGTTGATGTGGGGAGACACTATACTATATATTAAAAAACAAAACACAATTATTCTAAAATGTGTTTAAATTATCCGCGACCACTATATTAGGAAGGTATAATACATCTGTTTTCCGTAGATTAGAGGCCTTTTAATACATTAGTGGATCAAAATTCATAACATCACGCTTCAATTTTATAGCATTTTACTTTAAATATCAAAATAAATCTGTAAAATCTGACGTTTTTCAAAACCAGAATTTTTCACCTAATTGACTGGTTTTGCCCGTGGTCGTGGATAAAACGCTGAATTCCCTTGTATAATTAATAACTATTACAACATTATAGTGCCATAAATTGGGTATTAAAATTATGATGTTATCATTAATCATCATCGTTCTCTGAATAATACTCACTAGCATTGGGAGTACTGTATCTGGAATTATAATAATTGTATCAATTTATTGTTTACAATTAAAAACAACTTTATTAGCCTTTCTCTAAAAAACATTGATTATGTGGTGTGGTCTAATATTTTGTTGCTACTAACCAAAGTAACAATATAAACATTATAAACCGAGTTGAATTATATTCTCCTTGTCTTTTAAAAAGGTTTATGGGAAACAGAAGTCATCCCGAGATTTTCATTTTACTAACCAATTTCCTGATAGTTCAACTTACTATGCTTATAATGGGGTACATAAATTTTGTACACAGAATTACATGGTGAATTAAATATATTTAAAAAGCTAAAGAGTGACAGTCATATTATTTTAACACAAACCTATACTGTAAAAAAGACACAAAGAAACGTTTAGGAAAATATTTTTTCCTAAACATTACTAATTTATTTCCTCATAATATTAACAGCATATTTTCAAAGATAATTACAATATGGAGGCATTAACAGGTAGTAGATTATTTACTTACATTTTCTAGAGCCTTCCATAATACCTCATCGCTGACTTTTTCAAATGGATCCAAATTGTATCGAACACTTGATGAAAATAAAATTGGCTCTTGAGGTATAATTGATATATTTGACCTTATATCATATAAACCAACTGTAGAAGTGTCAATGCCATCAATAAGAATGGTACCTTCAATAGGAGTTAATCTAAAGATTGCAGAAATTAGACTAGATTTTCCGGCTCCTGTTCTTCCAACAATACCAACCTGAAATTTAAGGTCATGAATAAAAGTTATATCAAAATCTTTTATACCACCTTTTCCCCTGCTCTGATTTCTATATTTAAATTTTTTAAAACTGGCGGATCTTCTGGTGCATACCTAAGGTAAACATTTTTAAATAGTATTTTCCCCGAATGTGGCCAATTCCTATCTGGTTTTTTAGTGGGGAGGGATTCAAAGGGGCCTTCTTTGTCTAGTTTTGTATACTGAAGTACTCTTTCTATACTGGTCATGTTATTTGCTACTTCAGCAGTTTGACGAACCCCATATTGCAGCATACCAGTCAAAATTAGACTTTGAGATATGACTAAACCCACATTGCCACTTAAGGTATTTGCTAAAATAGACAATGCATTAAACTAATTCTAGTTGATACAGATCTGTACAGTTGGTTTCAGAGAAAATGTTGTAAACTTAAGAGTATGACATTTCTAGAGCAACAAAAAAACTGTAGGTAAATCAACAATAAATAAATTGACTAAAACAGACTGTTGGTTGAATGTCCTTTCTATTGAAATTCTAATTGAATAAATACGTTATACGTATTTATTCAAATAGAATTTCAATTACCGCTACTGCTAATCAAGCAAGCCAGCTACCATTACTATTCTATTAGAACAGTGGTAGGCAACATTGTAAATACTGTGGACCACTAAATTTGCAATTTAAAATTTAGTGAACCACTAACATAATTTTTAAATGTACGAATTAATATGAACATTGAATATGATATACATGTATATTTATTTATATATTAATAATAATACCAGTGTTATACAGTTATTATTATTATTCTGTACAAACCAGTCGTTACATGATAGGTGAGGAGTTTTATTTTATCAATTGAACTATTTTAATATAGACACTTCAAAAAAGATAATTATATAATTTCAGATACATATCTGTTAGATACACATTTATCTGCTGAAAATTTTGTCTAAACATTTAAATTTAGAAATCACTTTTAGAAATTTATATCACTTACTAAGTGTAAACATTAACTGGCCATAATATATGAAGAATTCAAAGATTCACTTTGTATAATGCAAAATAAAAGAGTTGTGTTTTTAATTTATAGTACAAAACTTTTATTATTGAATTTTGCTAATTCAATAATAAAAGTTATTTTATAGTTTAAAATATCTTATTAAATCTTTTAAACCTTACCATTAAAATAAAAAAGTCGTGTTTTTAATTTATAGTACAAAACTTTTATTATTGAATTTTGCTAATTCAATAATAAAAGTTATTTTATAATTTAAAATATCTTATTAAATCTTTTAAACCTTACCATCTCTGAATATAAGGAATTGGAAGGTGACCAGAGTCAAAAATACTGTACTAATAACATCCAAATATAGACCAAATGATTCGCTACTTGCCAAGAGCATAAACCAGGTACCTGTATGTTGATCTTGTAAAGTATCAAATTCTTTTGTAATCATCTTTTCAGCATTTGATGCTCTGATGGTTGCCATTCCATATAGAGAAGCTGACATGTGTGAGAAAACTGGAGCTCTTGCTAAAAAAGAAACAATAATGAAATACAAACAATTACCTAAATTCAGATTTTTATAGCTATACGTAATAAAATATGGTTGAAAGTATGAGGATTTAGGTAAGATCTTATTATATCTAAATATCCTGATTTAATATATACTCAAATACCGAGATACCGATGTGTTTGATGAAAATGTGTATAATTGCAGGCCATATGCAAACTCAAATAAAAAATATAGCAAGAAAAAATTTACTTATAACTTGTATCCATAAGGATTGAAAGTAAGAATACATAGTAGCCAATGTAGAAATACTGAGAAAGATTTAACTATTATATATTTTCATAATACTCCTAAAATTATTCATGAAATTAATATATAAGAGCTGTTTGGTTTCGTGCAATGTTATGATTATTGAAACTTGGTTAGATGCAATGGTTTTTGAAGTGGAAAGAAAATGAGAAGTGATATTTATACAGGGCCAGAATCATAGCCATCGGTAAAGCCTGTGTGCTTTGTTGACCTTTGAGCATTAATACTACTTGTTGGGGCGGCAACAAATACTAGGAAACATCGCAAAGGCGACAAGTAAAGCTTTCAACACAAAATATTTGATCCAATCCAAATTTATTCAACAACTGTAACAAAATTAGTAAAACATTGGGTTTTTTACTCTATTGTCATTTTATCTATTAACCAGAACATAAGGAGAAACTAACATATATTTCTCCTTAGTTATTAATTTGGGCTAATATGAAATTTTCCCTACATGAATGCGCAGAAAATAATTCATGTCACTATTTATTTGCATATGTCATTTATTCTTAGATGACAGATGGAATAAATTATTGTTAAGGAGAATAAGTCTCAAATGAGATAGAGAGGTAATTACATTATATTATAACGTTCTAGAATATGGAAAATTAGTTTAAATAAATCCTCTAGCAAACTATCATTTATATAAATATTTTGGAAATTTTCAGTAACTTTGTATGGAAAGAGCATTATTTGATCTTAATGTTTACTGTATTTAGGCCATTTTAGTTAATCTTTCATGACACTGTACATTCTTCAGCAAGAATATTTAAATTGTGAAAAGTAACATAAAAAAATTATAATAGTCATTTATTAATATACATGAAGCTATCAGTTATTGACAGTGGACCTGAGTTTTGATTCAACATTAATCTTGAATTTTCACTCAAGGTTACCTAATGGGTTGAAAGAAAATCGGTGGGAGATTAACAATGTCTACGTCAAACAAGATTTGCTTATTATTATATAAAAATTATATTATTTCATGCATATGTAGTAAAATTTCAAAGAACTTTATCCCTACTTTAATGCTCGACAATTGTAGACAAAGTAAATATATTATTACAGAAGACAACAGATAATAGTATTTAAGTTATATCAAATTTTGGAAAAAAAAATACATGAACAAAGAAACGGTTTTAAAACCTTAAAACGGACTTTTCCGCACGTAGAACATCTCTATCTCGAAATTGAGTGGTCGAGAAAAAATAAAACAATACATAAATGCAGAATATGTGTTTTATGCAACAGTTTTACTTTTTTCAAATAGTCCACCATCGTGCTTTCTCATGACCCATGGACAGGGTGGGGTGTGTCCTATCCACCTCAAAATCAATAGATGTCGTCTGGTAGACGCCCCTAATCAGAATCAGTCGAAGCCCCATCGATCCGACACAATTTAATTGAGTGATCGTGCTAACAAAAAAATTCTTCAAATAGTCCACCATTGTACTTTCTCATGATCCATGTACATGGTAGAGTGTGTTATATCCACCTCAAAATCACAAGGTGTTGTCTGGGAGACGTCCCCAATCAGAATCAGTCAAAACCCGATCGATCCGATACGATTTAGTTGAGTTATCGTGCTAACAAGAATAAATGCCGACGACAACGACACACAGACAGCAAAAATTTTTTAAAAACCAGTTTTTTTTTGGTTAGTCCGAAAAACGAAATAACACCAAAAAAAAATTTGTTTTTTCAATTTTTCTTTACACGATTGCATTACTTTTCCGCGTATAGTGGAGTGCGGAAAAGTAAAAATAATAGAAAATATCTTAACTTTCCTATTAAGAAAACAGGTGTTTTGTAGATTATTTGTTTTTTATAGAAATATATAAATAAAGGGTGCCTATCTGTAATTCTTCTATTAAAATGAGATATTTTGTCCTGATTTTCATCACTAATATTTCCATTTTATATTTCTCTCATTTTGTTTCACCTTCTTCATTTAATATGTTATGATCAAATATTACATGATGACCCTTTCAATTAAATACATAATGATAAAATAAATAGATATAGATAATATTGTCCTCTGAAAATCATCTCAAACTTTTATAAAGACAATATGGAAATTTTTTTTTCACAGCTCAATCTGCCCGTGCAGTTTCATTTGAAAACGTTTTTTGAGAACAAGAAAAACTTATTGTGATCCAAATACTGTGATTTAGATATTTTGCAAATAACCTACATTTTCTATTATGACATGATAATAATAAAAATCTATGTATTATTAAATTAAGAGTAAAATATGAAATTTTTAAACTTTAAAAGGAAAAACGAGATTTCTCCACTCCACTGGATGTCAGGATTCAGGATCAGGAATAAAAATTATATCGGATGTTCCTCATTCTATCAAGTAAATATAATTGTTAACCAATCAACTTTTGTTGGTATATAGCTAAGTGTTTTTTAGATTAGGTTTCAAATAGCAAAATAGTACTGAGTATACAATTAAAAAAAAGACATAAGATATACAGAAGGATTGCTTTCAATAAATGTATATTATATTCAAATGAAAATATACTTACTGGTTCCTTCTAATCTCTTAATATCCTGAGCAGTTAACAAGTAAATAATCCTAAAGTAATAAAATAGGATACCGAGTAACATAGCTGCCACAATCATCCAGGGGTTTACAATAAAAACCATTACCAGAATACCAAACATGACAAAGAAAATCTGGATTGCATCTAATGCAGCACGTGGTAAAAGTTCATCTACAGCACCCATATCCTTGGAAAATCTATTTAATATTCTTCCTAAAAAAATAATTATGTAAATATGGTTTCTGAAAGAGATTTTGAGAAAATATATAAATTTTGAAAATAGTGACGAATTTTATTATTCTTGTCGTGTTTTAAAATTAATTTTGTCCTAACCTATTAGGAAAATATTTAGGTCTGTTTTTATTATACTTCACGACAAATACTTTTTATCAATGATAAATATCATGAAAATTATAATGTGGTTTAAATAATAGCCTAATTGCATTTACAACTAGAGAATATATTTTGGGTAAACTTTTCAAGAGTTTTGCTAGATAAAATTTATATTTGTACATAATCTTATTTTAAATGAATAAAATTATGACTTTATAGTTTTGAAAAACTATATTTTCATCATCATAACAATTCTGTGGTAAACTTATACCCTAATGTTATTTATGTGGCGTTTTGTTATTTATGTGAGGCCTTATTATCAAGCTTACCTGATGGATTCGTATCAAAAAATCTCATGGGTGCCTGTAGAACATTAGAAAACATTCTATTGTGCAGATTTATCGAGGCATTCATGCATACCTTGTAATAAAGTATAGATCGACATGAAGTTAGAATTATTGACCCTATAATAAAGATCGTATAAACAATAATGTAGCTTTCTTGAGATTTTATAGAACTGGTTTCAGGTAAAGTCTCATTAAATAGATCAAACACATCTGGAGCAAATGTCGTAATATTTTCTAAGTCGTCAATTGTTAAATTCGGTATGCTCTTTGTAGATGAATCTAGAATTTCTATGGAATTATTATATACATTATCCAACATATTTGAATTATTGGCTATCATTTTATATCTTAATTCTTCAGAATTTGTCCTAAAACATAAATGATTTTAGTTTTAATATTAAAACTAATCATCATATTTCACATTCTCTCATTTATGAAAACACATATTTAATGTTATTTTTATTATTTTGTGTTCTTTTTAATATCAAGTAACATTTCAGAATAGCCCTTTCCACTGTTACACATGAGAAAATCTTTTTCAAACAATTCAAATGTAAAAAAATGTTTGGAACGATTCATAACATTTCTGTAACATAAAAGAATAATTGATCTCTTACCAGTGAGTTACCCACAAATCGGAAGCATTAGATGCCATTTGAGCAATAATCAATAAGAAAACCAAAAAAATTAGAACAAAAATGCTTGCTCCAGCACGACAGTAGTCTACATAAATTGAGGTAGGTATAGCACCCTTCTCTATTAATTCATCAGTTTCTTGTGGTTCCTCATTTATTGAGCTCTAAAAGCAGACATATTTTAAAATTTGTAATACAAAAAAAGTATTTACACATAAAAACATCAGCCTATAATATTGTACTAACAAAGTTTACTTACTCCATATGAAGTAATAGATTGTAGTCTCTCTCTTTTAGCTTCTTGTGGTATCTCTTTTTCTTTTTCTTCCTGTGGAGCGTCTTGTTTCAGATTATGCAACTCAGTCTCAGATAATTCACTGTATTTACCAATTTTTTCAATTTTACCCTATAAAGATAGGAATAAATTAGACATTTCAAAAACTGTCTTCACATCACCCTTACATTATTTATAATAACAATTAAATCAGCTTCTCTCAGAAATTGTAATTGATGTGTAACTAGAATTCTTGTTTTATTACTTAAATATTTTTTTATACACTCTTGGAATAAATGATTTCCTACATGTGTATCAACTGCAGATAAAGGATCATCGAAAAGATAAATATCTGCATCAAAATAGACAGCTCTTGCCAAATTAATCCTGGCTCTTTGTCCACCACTAAGTGATACGCCTCTTTCTCCAACTAATGTTTTGTCCCCATAAGAAAAAAGTTCAAAGTCTCTTTCTAAAGCGCAGACTTTCACAATATCCCTATAGCTAGAAAAAATTTAGGTTACGTACATTAGCTATAAAAAATTGTGTATTACAGCCGTTACAAAAATGTGTTAAAATGTAACCCAAGGGAATATTTTTTACAAATAATATTTGTGATCTCATATTCCTATTAGAGAAAAGGTATATCACTCAACAGCTCTAATCTTTAGAAGTTCTTTGTGCATTAAGATTAACACGTTTCTCTTATAGAATTATTTTTATTAAATATCTTATTCAGTTACTTTACTCCTTTCTTTTTCTTGATATGGTGCACAATATGTTATATAACTTTTGACTCCAATTATTTATTGACATAAAAATTAACAGGATGATAGATATCTACATTTTTTACGGCATGATGTTTTGCAATGTATTGATATTCTATATTAAATGTAGCAACGTAGAACAGCGGTCATGTAGAACAGCATTTATGGTATGTGCGGGTTTTTAACAAAAAACACATTTTTAATAAATGATAAAATGTGAAAATGTTCCAGAAGATGGCATACTATTATGGAAAAAACATGTTACATTTTTGTGAATAATTCGAAATTGCCGTAAACATATCAAATGTGCTAGATCATTGAAATTAAAATAAAATTAGTTATCCAAATGCATTCCATCCATTTGCTATCCACCTTGTATTAAATGTACACAGTGGTCTATTTTACAAAACAACATATACATATTTACAAAAAGTTGTATGTATAATTTTTAAACTATGTTGTTTTTTAAATTATTTTTGTTTTGGGTTGTTATTTCTAGTGACAAAAACTTGATATGAAACTCAAGTAGACCAAAATTCTTAGAAGATAAACTGACCACACACCTATTCAGAATATAATTTTAAGATTTTATAGGAGAGTCTGTGGAATTCTGTACCCATCTTTTGAAGAAAAAAATTAAGTATTTACCATTTAGATACAATTTATGATTATAATGAATTATGAATTATTTATCAACATTATCATGATATTCACGAATACTTTGAGGCCTTTTCTAATATACTTATTGATGAATGTTTATTACTATAATGCATAAATATAATAAATACGTTTCCTTCTGAAAGAAAATATATTTATATTATTGCACTATTCATTATTAAGATACTAACAAGCAATTATTTCAAAATAATCCTTGCACAAGAGCACTTAAGTGAGTGTTTTCTTAGTGTAGTTTATTTATTGTTGTAATGCATGCCGTGGCGGCGCTAGCATTATTTTGCGGTTGGGCGAGAATAGGCAGGAAATATCTAGGGTGGGCAAGGGCGTTAAATGTATTATTTTATGTGCAAATGTGATATAGTGGTGTTATAAGAGGTGGGGCGAAAAGGATTTTGCCTGGGCGCACGCCCACCCGTGTCGCCGTCACTAAATACATTAAAATACTTATTTTTAATCAACTGTTGTTATTACAAAGTACGATTATATCATGTTTTAAAGTATAAATTGAATGGATGGAGGTATCAATTATATACATAATTAGTATGTTATGATCATATTAAAATAATACTTACCGATTCCTCACAAATTCCCTCCCAAAAAGTATATTGTTTCTAATGCTAGAGATAAACAGCCAGGGTTCTTGAGATGCATAAGAAATACTACCAGAAATATCTAACTTTCCACTATTTAAAGGTAATTCCTTCAATAACATTTGCAGAAAGGAACTTTTTCCTGATCCCACACTGCCAACCACACAGCATAGAGTTCCCGGTGCAATTTCCAAATTTATATCCATTAAAGTATCCACTATAGGATTAGGTAACCAACTAGCGTTTGCTTTAGTAATTTTTATTGTGCCTGTTTTTTCAGTTATTTGTATTTCTTCTTTATCAACTAATGCTTTTCCCGTATTTTCCTCTAAAAGTAAGAACTCTTCTAGCCTTTTAATAGAAACTTTGGCCTCAGAATAAGTAGTAATAGCATTTGGGTAAAGGATTGCCATATACAGTTGTACCGTGTTAAAAAGTTGCGCCATGGAAAAGACTACATCCCCTGTAAGTTGGTTGCCAATAAGTACATAAGTAATTAAGGTTAAGTACAGAGTTGTTCTTTCAGTGAAAACCATTAATGCAAGTGAGACTCCTTTTATGTAAGAGGTTTTTGTGACTACTCGAATTTCCAACCTAAAATAAGTTGATAAATTATGATACAAAAACAACACAAAGCACAAAATTGTACAGAAATGATATAAAAATATACCATTAAAACCTTCTGTATTCTTAGTAAAGCATCTACTGTAAATTTCAAAAATAGTTGAAGACCTTGGCGCAAAAACCGACCAAGTCCTAAAATTAAAAGTTGTGGGAAATAAGAAAAAACTTTCTAAATTTGGAAATTTTGCAACTGTCCCAAATTTTGGTTTGAATATAGATATTATTGATATTTGTGATATGGCCCAATATAAAATTGATATTTTATAAATATCACACCAAAAGTGATTTTTGAAAATCTGGACTTGTCCGACTTTTGCACCAAAATATTGAACACAAAAGCACAAACACCAAAAATCAATATTTATTTCTTCAATATAATCCTATTCGAGTACAGAACTACATAAACGAAGAGTCTGATTCATAAGCTGCGTCTTCTAAAGGTTCCTCTCGAGCTTCTACCGCCTTCACTGGGGGTTGTGGTTCGGGTTCTTCTCCAAATTCCGCGAATATTTTATTGTAGTAACCTTGGTATGCTTCTGGTACATATTTCTTAACTAATAGCTTTACATCTTCCACTTTTTTCATTTATTGACAAAGGATACACCTGCGTTATCCTTGTCGTAGGTAGCGATAAATTAGTGCCAAGCTTAGTAGTGGAAAATTTACTGAAAAGTGGAAGGGAAACGTTCAATGAAGTTGGAAACTTGATATTTAATCGGAATGTTGAGTTAGAAAATTTTGTTTTATTTTATTAGCTGGTAAACGTTGCTTTAAAAATGGGTTTAAAATGTTCGGTGAAGTCCATTATCATGTCCTGAATTACATCTACGATCGTTTTTGCTAGTTTTTCTTACTAGTTCTTTCCATTCGTCAGGTACGTAAACTCGTTCTCTTCTTTTCTCTTTCTCGACTAAGCCAAAGGAGCGGTCACAGGTCAGGAAACTATGACTAGGTTCAGGATATTGATGAATAAATTGAGTAATATTTTCAATACGCTGATTAACTAAAGTGAACAAATATTTGATGATAGTATGATTTTTGTTCTGAGCAAACGAGTTGTCGAAAAACAGATACAATGTTTTTATAGAGTCGGAAAGAAACGTAGTAATATAATGGTGGAGAAAACTAATGACTTCGTTGCTACTTTTTTTAATGTGGCCTCGTCGTGCATGTAAAATATGGATAACCCGGTTTTTCCTCAAAAAATACAAAAGTTGTATTGCCACAGCTGTTACTTGTAAAAAACGTCTCATGCCGGAATATGCGGGAGAGGAAGATATTGCTGGTAGTCACAACATATAACTTCTACTGTTTCATTGGTCTTGGGAAGCTGGGTTTTCTCCTTCATCGACGTATAGAACACTTCTGCTTTTGTAATATGTACTGTCCCCTCACTCAACTACTATTA
The DNA here is from genome assembly GCA_037954035.1 of Rosalia funebris. Lineage (NCBI taxonomy): Eukaryota > Metazoa > Arthropoda > Insecta > Coleoptera > Cerambycidae > Rosalia > Rosalia funebris. The sequence continues at coordinate 38,906,326 of JAZFAV010000022.1, read as the reverse complement.
ACGTTGGTGCGAAAATCGAACAAGTCCTGGACATGACTGGTTTTTGCCCCAAAGCATAGGTCGGCTAGGTCCTTTGAGCATTTCAAACCATTACTAAACTTCGGACTCGTCAGATCTTTCCATCAATTTATCGGGGATGTTTTAAACTTTATACTCACTGAAAACACGTAATTTTACCCAAAAGTGGATTTGGCCGATTTTTGCACCAAGGTTTTCAATTCTTGAAATTTGGAGTACTTTCAGAACTATTTATGTGACATTACATAATTTATATAATTTTATATTTTATTTTAGCTGCACGATATAAAGACAACTTGCCTTTTATATAATATTAGGGTATAACATTTAATATTTCTAAAAAGAGGATAATCAAATTCTTTTAAAATAATACTTTAATGAAAAAAGATTTTCGTTAAGATCGTTCAACAATTATTTTCGGAAATAGATTTTACCTCATAAAATTTAGTTACCCACTACCAGAAAATTACTTTGTATCTAAGATTGTTAGATAGATAGTGTGAACTTAATTAAAAAAAAAAAATAGTGAAAGCAATTTATAAAACAAATGTAATTGTCAATTTAACTTGATCTGGATGAAATATGGGAATTTTGTACAACTCAATGAATACCCATATAAAATTTATGGAATACACCCTCCACACAATACATACATATTTTAGGCTTACAAATTTCAGTGCCTCACATAAATGACAAATGTGCTACTTAGAGCACAATCTCCTCTCAATTCACCTAGAAACCTCAAAATTTAGATGTTAATATCGAATTCAATGTTCACTAAGTCAATTGTAGTGGCCTACAATTGACCTAAGAAAATGAAATTAATAAAGTTGTTTTATAAGTTGTATGCTCAGCATCTTGTCTAATTTGTCACAATATATCATTTGAGCATTCTGTATCACATTAGCTAAAGCATTGAGAAGGAAATTGTCAATTATAATAGTTGGTCTTGTAAACTCCATCCACTCCACATGGTCAACATGAATTTGACATTTTTTACGTAATCTCATATGAAGATTAAGTCAGATGACATAGTTAACAAATCAATTATCCCTATTCATTTTACAGGGGCTTCATATAAACAGTCACACACTTAATTTTAAAAATGAACAGACATGAAATATTTGGTATCTACTATAATAGTATGTGAGGGTTTTCATAACTTCGAAATATCACCTTTGAGATTTTAATACATACATTGTGTTTATCTTTCATAGTTTAAGTTTCTGAAACATGCCAGTGAAACATTAAGTATCTTGTTTCGTAGTTCAGTATGTGTTGATATTTGACCAACATTGAGTTGTTCCAGAGATTGTTCCCGTTTAAGAGGTAAATCTATGTGAAATAGCCCTCTTTGAAAACTAATAGGCAGTTAATAAAATTTCTATCTTCCTTTGGCTCATAATTTCACATTATGATTTAATCTACCTGCGCTATATTTTCTGGAATGTCTGTTACATCTAACATTCATCTAGTTGTTATTAACATATTGAACATTAACCGGAGTTTTCAGGGTTGTTTGCTGGTATAGATATCCTTAATTGAAAAGAGTTCATCATTGATGAAATGTGTATCACGAATGAACATATCATCGTTGACAATACGGAGTTTATCAAACATAGATTAATTTAATGTCTTTTTGTTTAATGTGTTTTGTTAATTTTAATGCAAATTATGATAATGAATATTAACCCTTTCTTTACTACATCCCGCTAGTTCTTCCGAGATGGAGTACCTTCATGCTGAAATGCTGTTCGTTTCACCATGCTAAATAATTTTTCACCTCGAGCGTAAATATTTTTCACTTACATTGCATCTGCGAGGTATAAATAGTGAAAAAAGATAAAAAAATTGTCGAAAAAATATTACAAAAAAAAAAAAAATAAATAAAATTCAGTAACAATATGGTTACACTTAAACATAGAAATAGAAAAAATGTTGAAAACAAAACAAAGAAACATCTTTTGACTTTTTTGTTTATGCAAGAAGAGGAAGTGAATTTGTTTCTTTATTTGTCAGTAATTTTTCAATGTATGAAAATTTTCAAAACAAGATACCATGCATAGTGAAATATCACAAATCTGATACCTATATCTACTCTCTCGACGCTGCTTGTGTTTTGAGCAGACAATACACACTCTCGCAAAGTGCTTCTTTTATGAGGTTTCAGGAAGAAGTGGAGTATCTTCTGCTGATCTTTTACCTCCCCCACTCTTAGGTCTTTCTCTAAAATATGTAGCGAGGATTTCTCGGATCAATAATTCAAGATGAAATTTTGCTGATGGCTCCTTCGCTCCTGTTTGTATATGGTAAAACATGAGCGTTCAACATGGACATGACTACAAAATGGACGAACATTTTTATACCACTTCACCATTTTTTTGACACATTCAATAGAACTTAGCAACATATGTGTTTTATCTATGGCGCCCATGTTGGTATTATAGTCAACAATGCATTGCGGTTTTATAACTCGAAGACCTGTGAGATAATTTGCTTTTCAGTGGTGACCATCGTGCTTTCATGAAAAGTTGACAGTACCTCTCGTTTATCCAATCATTTTATTGCTAACATAGTCACTCCGGATCGGAAATCAATTTCCCCTCTTTTAAATTTTTTCGACAATGCAGGCATGTTCTTTTTCTATTTTTACGAGCTGTTCCACATGCATTTGTTTGATGTTCATGTAGCCAATGAAACAAGGCAGGGCTGGTGTAAAAATTATCAACAAAGAGAGTATGTCCTTAATGCAGGTATTACTGCACTAGTGTAGCAACAACATTTCCTGATTTCCCCAGATCGTCACCAAAAAAATAAACCTGTGTCCATGCTCCTGTGTAGATAATAAAATCTAAGATAAAGCTAGTCTCATAATCGCAAATGAGATAAAACTTTATCTCGAACTTACTTCGTTTGGAGGGGATGTACTGCAGGATATAAATGCGTCCTTATACAGCAGAAGACTTTCATCAATACATATGTTTTGGAAAGGGCCAAAAACAGTTTTGAATTTGTTTGTGAATAGTCAAGAACTGGCCGTATTTTGAATAATGGGTCATAAACTGGCGGTAGTTCATTGTCATTAAAGTGTAGAACGATTAAAATGTAAATGTATCAGTCTCTGACCCTAACTTGACAAAAAATTGGAGTTTGTAGCAAACTGTCTTTCAATCAAAACTCTTGCAGTTTTAGTTTTTGAGTTTGTGGCATCAACAGGGTGAGCCCCAAAAAACAATAAAACTCTTCGACATTAAAATTTTTAAATGTTCCACATTGTTTCATTGATTTTTCCCTGGTCGTTTGACAACAAGAAATATTTATTCGATTCAGTAATAATGAGTTGTATTATTGAATCGGAAAAAATAATTACAAGTATGCGAATCTTGTTGATCGATCATTGATATCACTTGTCAAAATTCCACTTCCTTCAGTCGAAAATTCGTGAAAAACAGTATTTGGTTTTGAGGATCTCCAAAGGACGCCCCTAACCTGATCTGCTTCTTGTTCCTCATCGTATTCACTGCTTGATTACTCCTCCACAAGCTGATGACAGACAGGCATTTCAACTGGAAGGTTGTTGACGTTAAAAGACTGGCCAACGAGGATGAACCACTTACATATTTCACTTCGATTCTCATAAAAAAAAAAAAATTGTTAAATAACTCGTTTTTATTGTCACTGCTTTCCATAAATTTTAAAAGTTCTTCGTCCGTATATACACGTCGCGATATTCCGACACACAACTAAAAAGACGATAAGTAATAATACTCGACAGATTTTATAAGATAAGACGGTGCGTCTGCTTGCCAGGAACTAACGCAATCTATTCGAATATGGTTGAATAAAAGACGTCCTAGAATACCAAAAGAACCGCTACCTAGGAGCTACTTGCAGAATTTAGATGTTATAAAAGCAGCCAGTAGGTGATACCTAGAGAAAACGTATATCTATGTGCGTAGCACACCAGGCCCGTTATTTGCACAACGTAATATTGCGTGCATAGCATGTGTGGCATGGAATTTTTACTACATGTAAAAATATAATACGTGTGTAATAATGAAAAGGTTAAAATGTTACATTACAATTTTTTAAACTTAAAAAAATCTATGTTAATGAACATTAAAATGTTAAATTATATTTATCCAAATAATAAAAACGAAATTAAAACATCAGGAACTAGTACTATAGTCGTAAGAATACTGAATTATTTTAATATCCTAAGTATCTGATTCTAAGCATCCTATCTACTACTAGATACTATCCTAAATATCCTAAGTACCTAGTCCTTATGTTGTAATTTTAATTTCATGCCATTCAATAATTATATTGAAATAAAATAATATTTATAATTTGGCTAGAATAATATAATACAAATAATTATCATTAATATATTTGTATGAGATTTGTTAAAATTTGATGCGTTAATTACAATTATGATTAATTTAATGTGTTAATTACAAGAACAAAATTTTGTAAGGGCATGTAAAAAATACAAGATATTTTAGACCTATACCTATCAGCAATATATCAGCTTCTATCAATCTATAAATTGTAGTTGCTGGAAATAATTCCATTTTTACTACATAAAAAATAACAGAGAATAGTTTATAATAATATATTGTCACCAACTAATATCAATTAGTATTGATATTTTTATATAACGAGCCCCTAGTTAGTAAAATTTTTCTTTTCCTTTTTATTGACTTTATGTTGTACAAAGTTATGGAAAAACGACCTACGTCTAGGTGCACTATATTTTGAATATATTTAAGGTTATTATTTCTGTCTTACATATCTGAGACAGCAATTAACAAATATGTAATAATATGATGTATTAACATCATCATCATTAGGTCATCAGTCCTAAGACTGGTTGGACGCTAACCTCCAGCTTCTCCTATCTTGTGCTAACCTACGCATTTCGCTAATTGTGCTACAACCTACATCCCTTACTATTTGCGAGCAGTAGTCTAATCTAGGCCTACCTCTGCCTTTCTTCACTCCTATTTCTGCCTCCAAAATATCGCGGACTATTCCCCCATGTCTCAGCAAGTGGCCTACCATTCTATCTCTTCTCTTCTTTAAGTTTTTCCACATACTCCTTTTCTCGCCGACTTTCTCCAATACTTCTTCGTTTCTAACCCTATCAGTCCATGGTATTTTCATCATTCTTCGGTAACACCACATCTCAAAAGCTTCTAATTTCTTCCTACTTGCTTCCCCTACCGTCCAGGTTTCACAGCCGTAAAGTGCCGTGCTCCATACATATGTTTTCAAAAATCTCTTCCTTGTTTCTAAGTTTATTACCCCCGAGCATAAAAGTGCTTTCTTTTTGTTAAAAGCTACTCTACCCTGCGCTATTCTTTGTTTTATGTCTTTATCGCTGTATTCGATGATATCGATGTATTAACATCTATTGATTATAATCTACATAGTTTATGTATATACTGCATAATTTTATACGTACAAAGATTGTATGCTTGGACGATTTGATTGTATCAATACCATCTTTAAATGAAGGAGTTGGCAAAGGTTTACCTCATTAAGCTGACCTACATTATCCTCTTTGAAAATAACCATATAATTTATATCTACTACTAGATATCTCTAAGTATCACAATGTGATGAATGAAATGTGTTCTCCCAAAATTAATTAATATCTTTGAGAATGAACCTTTCCAAATATTTGAAATCATAGATTAGGTGTATACTATAATCAAAATTTTGCAGCACTTTATCAAAAACTTATTTCCTCTGAAAGGTTCTTAAATTGTTTGTTTATTGAAAAGTTAGCGCAACAAAAAAAATTAACATCCATTTCCTTACCTTCTCGCGATTTCAACAATTTTCTCAAATGGCTTCTCCCAAGCATACATTTTTATAACTTGTATTCCATTAGTTATTTCACTCATAAGTTTCACTCTATAATCAGTTCTAAGAGCAATTTTATATCGCAGTTTACCCTGTAACCTAGACATGTAACCTGGAATATTAAGTAGTTCTATACAAAGTACCGATTAATACTGATAATAGTACCTTGCAGTGGAATAGCCTGCAAACTAATTGCCAGCATTCCAGCAATAGCTGCTATTCCAACACTTCTATACATTACATAAAATGCTATGACAAACTGTATAGGCATTATCCATATATAATGTAGGAAATTTGACGCAATATCAAAACGTTGGACATCGTTAGATAATAAATTAACCAGTTGACCAGCAGCTGTTCGACCTAAAGAAGCTTGACTTAATTTTAGTAGCTGAAAATGATTTACGTAATGAGTAATAATATTTGTTATTTGGCAATAAATTTGATTCACTGCTTATATTATTTTAATACCAAGCCTAAGATAAAAAGTTAGGAAATTTAGAAAGAAATAATCATGTCTTTCTACTCTCTCTAAATCTCTATGAAAGTCAATGAAAACAGTGAACGATACCCCTTCTATTAATGTATCATTGAAAAATTGAATATATTGTAATACATTTACAACTAAAATAATATAGATAATAAATTATTACTTTCTATTAAATTCTTAAGTAACTATATTGCTTGTATTATGTGCTTGTTAGTGGATATTATTGTATCCACTAAACAATTTAGAAGAAATTTCATATTTGTTTATATTGGTCCAAGATGTATTAGACAATGTATGGATCGATACATTTTTGGGGGTGTATTCAACGCCTTCAAAATAAATTACTACTTGAAATCTCAAAATAGCGATGTTATTACAAAATGAAATATAATTATGATTGGCTATACATCTGGTATAAGTGGTATAATTGATTATAACTAATTTACAAGTAATGTATTGTTTGGTGGAACAATAACATACTTATTGGAATATATTAAGAATAACATATATTAACACAAGGTGTCCCAAGTCTTATTAAATTTGAATTGTATGCAAGTGATAAGTTTCTTTATAAATACAAATATGTACAAATTGTATATAAATACAAATATTGTCTTTATAAATATTTGTAGTTACAACACTTAGTAATTACCATATATTATAGGTACCGTAAACCGGGGTTACATTGCCCCTTCAGGGGTTACCTTGCCCCACACTCACACAAAGTTAACAGTTGATTCATATAGTAAGTATACATAGATAACCCAAAATATCCATCGGTGTAATAAAGGTTACCCATCCTACAATGTTCACGTTGATATGCTGCATTGCTTGTACTTTTAGGATGGCCATAATAATAGCGCGATGAAATTGTACACAGAAATCTACGTCAGTGGCGGCTGATCAGGGGTGGCAGGGGGGGCAGTGCCCACCCAGCTGTTTCCTACAAGAGGAACACAGTTCCAAAGTTCGTTATTTATCGTTTATAGAAATTACTGAAGACATAATTATGTAATATGTAATTAATTAAATACATTATATATTACATAACAATAATACAATGAAAATTTCTGATTATATATACTAATACTATAATAGCGCAAGCGCCTCGCACAAATAAAAAATTATATTTATAGCTTTAATAAACAAATACAAGTAAATAAGTGTCTACTAAGATTAGTTTTAAAATTAATATTGATATTATTGACAGGTATACTTTCAACATCCCTTGAAAGTTTAAATTATTTCACAATAATATAGAAACATGGGAATCTGGAATATAAAATTAAATAAACAGTAAACACATGAATAGAATTAATTAATTAATAGAATTACGAATGATTTGATTGATTTGAAGACATAAAAACCAAATTATACGCGTGTAAACTACATGAAACAATTTGAAACACGGGCATAGCTTACTCGAGTCTCGAGTAAGCTGTGACACGGGTGGGCTAGACCACCCTGCTGAAGAAGCTTTCGGCAAAGCGGGGAAAGAATCGAGAATCTCCGATTTCCGAGTTCACTTTTCAGAGGCTTAGAACGTTGTTTATCTCAGCGAGGTCTGTACTCTGTAGGTTAGGGTTTTCAAAATTTTAACGGTTCTTTAACAATAATTACAATAAATTAGTGCGGCAGTCTGTCTGTGGAAGTTGGTACTTTACATTTGTGTTTGTTTAGTATTGTATTTATTTAGTATTTATACCATGGCGAACGTGAGAGAAATAGTAAATACTAATTACTGATATTAACTTTTTGTTAGAACGTGAATTTCTATGTGGCATTTATAAGAGTCTAGTATATACTAGTTTTATCCAATTTTAGTGCTATACATTTTCAACTTGAAAGCTGAAGGAATTTTAAATCTTAACATATACTTGTACAGTGACTAACATAGAGTGATAAGCCAAATTTTTTTTTACTATATTTTACTTCATTATTTTGCACTATATAATCTACTAATAGGTAGTTGTTGCCCACCCATGACAAATCACCACGAACCGCTACTGATCTACGTGTATTTTGGTGTCTGTAGAAGTCATAAGGTGCCTTATAACTTGCAAATTTGTACACATTTGGGGATACTTTGCTCCGGAGCAAAGTATCCTTATTATTTTTGATTTTTTACCTTATCGGCTAAAATAATTTTTGTTTTGTTAAAGAAATGCTGAGAAAGTATACAAGGCAATAAGGTTCGAGAAAATATGCCGACTATATGCAAGAAAAATGAAAGGAATGTTGAACTGCAATTAAAAATGGCAAAATATCGCAGAAATGCCGAAAACAATGTAACATTCGAAGACGAACGATTCTCAATAAATTAAAAGACAAACATGTTCTAAAACCAGGGAAACAACCCCTATTCACCAGTGACGAAGAAAACCAATTTTTTAATTGCTTAATTTCTTTGGCTGATATGGGTTCCCGATAAATGAAAGAGAATTGAGACAAATAATAAAAAACTATTTAAATCGATGCGGAAGGACAGTAAAAATATTTGTAAATAATTTACCTGGTAACGACTGGATGAAAGGATTTATAACCAGACACCCTGAACTCTTACAACGTTTTGCTGAAAACGTAAAGCGGACACGTGCGGCGGTAAATAAATATATGTTAAGAACTTTCATTGAAAATTTGTCTAAAGAGTTAAATGTTGTTCCTCCTACCAACATATGGAACTTTGAAGGGACAAATCTTACCGACGACCCGAAGACAAAAAAGTCATTGTCAAGAAAGGATCCAAGAATCCGGAAATAATATGTAATGCCTCTAAAACATCCATCTCTATGATGTTTTCTGGAAATGCCGCTGGGAACTTCTTCCCCCATATGTCGTTTACCGAGCTACCAAAATATAGACTATTTGGACAAAAAATGGACCGAAACGATGCCAATATAATTCTAGCATCTCTGGATGGTTTGATTCGGCAATTTTTACATATTGGCTTGAAAGGCATTTTCATACGAATGACCTACAAAGCGCGACAAAATGTTCTACTGTTGGTCCGACGTGCTGGGTATTTATTAAGTCACCTAAAAAAGTGTCTAAATGAGAATTGTTTGCAGTTCTTGAACGGGAAAACTCCTTTTCTTAAATATATTTCGGTTTTATATTTTTGTATTTTTAGAAACTTCTGTTTTTCTATTTTTCATTTTAGAATGTAGTTTTGTTTTATTTATTAATCACAGATATAAACATCTAAATTTTTGGAATTTATTTTATATAGATTTCAGCGTTGGGGAAATCTCTATCATGTAGCAGTACCTACTTTGCTTCATATATCATAACTCGTGTTTTACAATGGATTTTAGAAACTGGCGCAAAGTAACCCTCGTGCATTGGTAGACTTTGCTCCACTTTTCAGCAAAAAAAATACATGTGTCGACTGTTTTTTGATTAAATACATAACACCAAAGCAATGTAACTAAAGCTCTTATTTATGTTTTGTAAAAAAGGAGACTTTTATCAACATTCTATCAATTTTTTCCCAACCATTTTTAAAAATTCCGTAAAAAATGGAGCGAAGTATCCCCAGTTTACGGTATTTATTTCATTTTGAGTACCCTCTTGACTCCATGTAATATAACAGTTGTTTGTAGAATAAATAAATAATATAACGTTTACCTCACTTTAATAGTTTTTTTTTGCGTTTATTACAGGTGCTGTTTTCTAATAACCTTTATAAGTATACAAAAATGTTTTTACTTACTTTTCTATAAACTAACGAGCAACATGCAATTCTAACTCTCATTCCCACTCTTTGTGAACCAAGACTGGAGTAATGCACTATAAGGACATTCATAAATGCCATCAATACCACAGCACTGCCTAACAACCAACCTGTTTCTGCTGATGATTCTTTGGTTGACCAATTGTAGAAGGAAATGTACTCTGCTAATACTATGGGCTGTAACATTCTAATATAAAGTTTATATTATTATGTTATGATCGAGACAAATATTTTAATAGCGAATATACTTACTTCAAAATTATACATTGTAAAAATAGAAATAATCCATACATTGCATATGATTTGTAAAATGTTTTAAATATTGCCCTTTTTAGATTTGGAGACTCTTTCTTTTTGTTAGCTCTTTTTATTTCCTTCTCCCAATTTCTGCAATAAGAAAATATAATAATAAATACATCCCTTAGAAATAGATATGTAGTACATTTCATATACTGTATATACGGTGAAGTTTATGTAACTGGCACAGTGTATGATACAGTAAATTTAAGTATAAATTACATGTAGTATATTAATTTGTGGAACAAACAAAATATTTTATTTTACTGGTCCCTTTATAACTGATCAGCTAATTATGGAATATTACAAATGTGTTTCCATTAATATTTTCTAATTAATATATCTAAGGGTACGTTATTAGGTTGAAAAGAAAAATAATATAGCCATACTTTCTTTATGAATATATTTTCTCTCACAGAAAAACAATTATAAGTACAATTCATTGATGATACCGGGTTTTATAGTTCATAATACTTTTGCAATATGAAAAATATTGTTATGTGAGCAAGTCTCAATGAAAGGCATAACACTGCTGATATCTGCTGGTTACTGGTTAGTTGATCATATATTATGTGGCAACTATCTTGAAATTGCAATACATTGCATAAAGTCAATTCTAAGTATTGATTTCTGATTTCTATAAAATGAACTACCTGTAGTATAATATTTTGTAGAACATTGTGCAATGTTTTTGATTTTAAGTTGTTTGTACATCAGTTTGTTTCCATAATGGTTATATCTTTTACAGCGGTGTTTAAGAAGTTAATGTTAGTCTTTTTCCCTTAATCCCTATAGTTAGTTAGACGGCAGCGATTAGGAGACAGATTAAAATTGTTTATGGTATAATTAATTACATTAATTATGACAACCGTGTTGATAAAAGGCTTCATGAACATTTTGCCGAAATAATTCATGTCGGTATATACTGAGTACAAAATTAAAGCACATGTTACAATAAAATCAAGGCTGTGACTAGAGTCCCGCCTCGGGACACAGGTCAAGTCCCGAATAACGTCATAGGTAGCGTTTCGGGACTGATGTTCCTTATCGACTCGGGACCAGCATCCGGTCCCCAATTTATAAGGAGAACTGCACCTTCGTTAGTTACAAACATTATTTATATACATGGTATATATGGTGTCCGAGTTTTAAACATTCAAACCACACAGACATGTAGACAATCTCATTCTGAGTAAAAAAGTTCCTATGAATATACTTATTACCTGGATTTTTAAGGGAGATACAGGGTGTTGAAATTCAACTGTTTTTTTATTTTCATTAATATTTTCCGAAACGATGGAGATGTAGTTTTCAGCTTGTACACTTGTTTACGGAAATAAGATTAATAGATATTTTGTTTTCCTGGTCAGTGATATTCTGGATGTTCATTTTCTGAGGTCCGGGCAAGATTTAAAACATTAGAATTTTTTTGTCGTACGCCACTGACATGTGTTTATACTTTTAAAGCATGATATATTCGCAATATTTTTGCTCTCTTGCAAGTTTCTTATATCTCGAACGGGTTTTGAGATATTCTAATTTATTTGCGAATGCTGCAAAATTTTTGCACATAACAGAACAAAAACGTGAGCAAAATGTTTTTAAAACATTTTAGATACGCTTAAAGTCAAAAATTGACGCAAAGTGTGAGCTTATAATGCGTAACTGTAAGAAAAATAAGTTAACATTTTAGTTTCCCTTGGGAATCCAAATAGGTTTTTTGAGGACACATTTTTGACTCCTATTTTTGAGGAAATAAGAGTTTGAGTAATCGAGTATACTCTAAGTGCATCTACTACATCTAGGCAAAGATCTATAAATATATTTTGTTATGTCCTTCGTTCATAAAGGGGTTTTAAAGAGATACGTTATAGCGCAAAAATCTTGCAGTATGCGTAAGAAATGAGAATATCTCGAAAATTGCCCGAGAAATCGCAAACTTACCAGAGAGAAAAAATGTTGCGAATGTATGCGAATATATTATGCTTTAAAAGTAGCGTATAGCCACATGTCAGTGGCGTACGACAGAATAGTTCTAGTGTTTGAAATTTTGCCCAGATCTCAGAAAATGAACATCCATTATATCACTCACCAACCAACACCAGAATATCATCCAGAAAACCACGAAAACAACAGGATATAGTCTTACTTCCGTAAACAAGTGTACAAAATTTTAAAACTGCATCTGCATTTTTCGGAAAATATTAATGAAAATTGAAAAAAAATTGTTGAATTTCAACACCCTATATCTCCATTAGGAAGCCAGGTAATAGGTATATTTATAGGAACTTTTTTACTCAGAATGAGATTGTCTACATGTTTATGAAGTTTGGATGTTTGAAACTCGGACACCATGTATACCATGTATGTAAATAATGTTTGTAACTAACGAAGGTGCGGTTCTCCTCATAAATTCGGGATCGGATCAAGGTCCCACGTCGGGGCGGAATACTCGTATAAGTCCCAATAAAGCTACTGATGACGTTATTCGGGACCGGATGCTGGTCCCGAGTCGGTAAGGAATATCAGTCCCGAAACGCTACCTATGACGTCATTTGATGACGTTATTCGGGACTTGACCTGGGTCTCGAGGCGGGACTCTAGTCACAGCCTAAAATTAATGGTAAGTTGGTTACAATAATGGATTTATAAATTTTATTAGTTACTCCATATTTAGTTAATTATATAGCTTTTCTCAATACGGTATTGCAATGGTCTCTTAAAAGTTACCGATGATAAATTTAGTGAATTTAATACTTCTTGGCATTTTTTTATGTGTACATTGGGTATAAACAACTATCTTTTACATTGTCAATCTCATCGATATGCTGATAGTAAACCAATATGTTATTCATATATACTTTACAACTTACATCAATACCAGTATTAAAGGTTAATGTGGAGTCTAATTTTTTAAGTCTCGTCGGCAGATAATTTGCTTTTAAATTAGGGTGAAACCTAAACGAATTGCTGCCAATAAGCTCTTTTTAAAAATAAGCTTATAATAGGCTCTTTTTTATTAATTTTATACGATTACTGAGTGTATAATGATTTTTTTGGGTGGGTATTCATTTTGCATTTAAATATTTTCAAATTCTTCCTGAAGTTCTGCCCTGTTAGATAAGTAGTAGTGATATCGTTTTACAGATATCTATGGTATTTTCATATATTTTTGAATTGCCCTCGTTATGACGACTTGCGGCTGATATTGAAAAGAGACAGCCCATAATCGATTTCAAAACTGTCCCATTATTTAAAGTAACTGATGATTATATTTCATGTCCAGTCCTCGATATCACTTTGTATTCTAGGTAGTACGCCCCTGCGTGCTCGCCGTTGCACGTTTGTAGAGTATATAAAATTTACCTCTCCCCGCCATGTCCTCGCTGCTACGGCGCGGCGCACTCAATCGTTCAATCTGTGATTCGTTCGTGATTCGTTCTCCGTGCATCGCCGAGGTTAGACTGCTGCGAAAAATTTCTACGGTAAGTCTTAACAACGTAACACTCTAACGATTCCTTTTAGGATTCTCTTTTAGAAATGGGAAAACACAAGAAGGAACGCCGTAGACGTTCTTCTGACAGGCGGGACTCTAGAGATGAGCTATTAGAGAGGTTACTAAAACTGGAACAACGTTTAGATCGTTCTGAGAGACATAGGTCTCGTTCTCGCTCATCTAGACGTACGCCAGACTCAGGGCGTACATCCCGTTATCGTGATTGTAATTCTTGGAGCAGAATTGAATCACGCAGGGACTCGTATTCCTACAGACATGAAAGTCGAAACCCGAGCGCTTCGATTTCAATTTCTCCCGATGTCTGCCGTACTTTGAACAGTACGGAGGCACACGGTCGCACCGCCGAACGCGGCATTGATGACATAAGACCGCCCAACCCGCCCGGCGACAACAGTAACGTAACAGGTCCGGCCTCGCCCAAAGGTAACCCTATACCTTCACCTGTGTTACAGCTACATAATGATGTTGTATTATCAGAAGACGTATTGGAATTACTAGGAGAGGACCCAATGGGTTCGAAACCACCGGGTCCCGAGTTACATGAGGCATTAATTTCGAGATGGACCCACATAATTACAAACGGTCTATCAAAAACAGACCTCGAAAAGTTGGAAGAAAAATATAGTTATTCAGATAACTGCAAACTTTTTGTCCACCAGAGACCAACCCCGAATTAAAGGTAATTATGCCGTCCTTGTACTCGGTGAGAGATGCCTCCCACCATAAATACCAATCTCAACTGGGCAAAGGTATGTCAATCATGGGACAAGCCATGAATACACTCCTGACGGAAGGAGAAAATATACCAAAACCAGTACGAGATAAACTTTTGAGTCAATTCTCCGACTCTAGCCGCATTCTTTGCCATTTATTTAATGAGATATCAAAAACCCGTCGGCATTTAATGGGCCCACTCCTAAGTAAACAAGTTAAAAACTTGGTGGAAAAAACACCCCCAGGTAATTTACTTTTCGAACGCGAACTAGGAGAGCAAATAAAGACAGCCAAGCTGCTGGAAAAAGCCGGCAAGGAACTACGCCCTTCGCAACAATCTAACTATTCTCCTAACATCCAGAAAAAAGGGGGGGCAGTAACCAACAAATTCCAAGCGGGACCTAGTACAAGCAGAGGAACTGGAGCTTTAAACAGGTATCGCCCCGCCCATTCCAGGAAGGAAGTGAGGCAGTTCAAGGGGCACACATCCACATCGAGGGACTGGGGCAAACACCCAAACCGCAAAAGGTGTTAGAGGTAGGTTTTGCTAGTAGACTCACATACTTCCTTGGAGCTTGGGAACGACTGACTCATAACCAAACTATTCTGTCATGGATACAAGGTTATAAAATTAAATTTAAATCAAATCCTCCCTGGCAGAACGTCACTCCCAAACATAAACTATGCAAAACTGAATTTTTATCTATGAAGGCAGCCATACAAAATCTTCTGACCGCGGGGGCAATCATTAAATGTCCCTATCGTTCTGACCAATTTACTTCTCCTATATTTCTTACAGAGAAATCAAACGGTAAAAAACGTTTCATTCTAAATCTGAAAAGATTAAACGCATTCGTGGAAACACCCCATTTTAAAATGGAGGACTACAGAACGGTTTCTACATTACTTGAACCAAATTCATTTATGACTTCAATAGACCTTAAGGATGCTTACTTTCTTATCCGTATACACCCAAATTATAGAAAATTTCTGAGATTTTACTTTAACGAGCAATTATACCAATTTACCTGTATGCCCTTCGGCCTCTCAGTAGCGCCGTTTTGCTTTACAAAACTTATGAAACCCATCACTAGCCATCTACGTTCTATGGGAATAACATGCGTCAACTACCTAGACGATTTCATATTAATAGAAAAAACCTACCAGAGTTGTTTATCCAGCACGACAACGGCGGTTAAATTACTCGAATCTTTAGGCTTTATAATTAATGAGACAAAAAGCTCCCTAATTCCGGACACATCATGCAAATACCTGGGATTTATATTTGATAGCAGAAATATGATCATCAAACTTCCTTCGGAAAAAACGGAAAAAATAAAAAAATGGGCTACTCACTTTTTACATTCATCTCACTGTAAAATCCGATCTTTGGCTAAATTTATAGCAATACTGACATCAGCCTGCCCAGCAGTTAAATATGGCTGGATGTACACGAAATCGTTATTATAATAGAATGGGTAGCATTCAATACCCCAATTTAAGTGGATTATCTAAAGAAATATGGCAGTGGTGTGAGCCAAAAAACATTTGGCTGCACGCAACATATGTAAGTTCTTTGGACAATTCGATGGCCGACAGTGAATCCCGCCGTCTTTCTTTAGATACCGAATGGTCTCTGTCTCATGAATACTTTAACACCATAACACAATATTTTGGATTTCCTGAAATAGACTTATTTGCATCAAATATCAACCACAAATGCGAAAATACGCATCTTGGGTAAAAGATCCTGGTGCAATAGCAGTGGATGCTTTCACATTAAAATGGGAATACCATTTTTTCTACGCGTTTCCCCCATTTAACTTAATCTTGAGAAGCCTTAAGAAAATCAAACAAGAAAAAGCAACAGGCATCTTAGTCGTACCATGGTGGCAAGGACAACCCTGGTTTCCACTTTTTTCCAAGCTCCTAGTTGGCGAACCACTTTTCTTAGGACCTAACCCTAATCTTGTATCTTCTCCTTTCAGCGACACACACCCAATGTCACCAACACTTATCCTGGCTGCCGGGATATTATCAGGGGAGCCTACGAGCAAATGAATATCACAGGAACTACTTTCAATATAATTATTTCATCACTTACAGAAAACACACTAAGACAATACAATACCACTTACCGTCAGTGGTGGTCTTTCTGCAGGGATAACTATGTGCCGATATATCAAGCTAAGATCACTGACGTATTAAACTTTCTACAGTCTGTTTATAGCTCTGGTGAGGTTAAATATGGCACTTTTAATTCACACAGATCAGCTATCTCCCTAATTCTTAACAAAGATCTGGCAAATGAACCTATTCTAAAGAGATTCATAAAGGTATTTCAAAGCTTCGTCCCTCAGGACCCAGATACGACATAACTTGGGACTCTGACCCCCTACTAAGATACCTTGCAAGCCTTCCCCGCCCTTATAGCCTTCAAGACTTGTCCTTAAAATTAGTGACTTTATTGGCACTAATAACAGGCGGCCGGCTTCAAACAATTTTCCTGATAAGAGTCTCTAATATCATAGAACACAGCAAAGAAATCCAAATCGCCATAACTGACCCCGTCAAAACGTCAGGCACCAATAAACCGCAACCGACACTACACATACCATTTTTTAAAGAAGAACCTGCTCTTTGCTGCGCATCAGCATTAAAAGAATATGTCGATAGGACTGCAGACATTAGACAACAACATGACTTTATGTTCTTATCTTACAGAAAACCTCACTGCATTGCAACGAAACAAAGTCTCAGTCGCTGGGTTAAAACATCACTAGCTAACGCAGGCATAGACGTTTCAAAATTTAAACCACATTCCATAAGACACTGTTCATCCTCTGTAGCATTACGACAGGGAATACCCCTGGAACTAATTTGCCAAACGGTAGGATGGTCAGGGAAATCCGGAACATTCGCAAAATTCTACAACCGACCTATAGCAAAGAAGACTGACTATGCCAAAGCTATTTTGTCAATTAAATAAAGGACAGCATGTAAGTGGTATCTCACAATGCATTTAAAGAAAATAAAATTTCATTTCATTTCCTTGTTACGCAACTGCATTTACTGTCTCTAAACATCTACCTAGAATACAAAGTGATATCGAGGACTGGACATGAAATATAATTCACGATCAAACGAACTTACCTTAAATGAAGTTCGATCGTAATTATATGATTGTCCAGTCCGAAGATATCACTTCCCTCCCTCCCAAGAAGTCCCATTGCAGTTGCTTCAACAGCTCTAAACAAATGAGTGCGCCGCGCCGTAGCAGCGAGGACATGGCGGGGAGAGGTAAATTTTATATAATCTACAAACGTGCAACGGCGAGCACGCAGGGGCGTACTACCTAGAATACAAAGTGATATCTTCGGACTGGACAATCATATAATTACGATCGAACTTCATTTAAGGTAAGTTCGTTTGATCGTGAATTATATATAAAAAAATATTCAAATGAATTTTAAAGCCAAATTATCAACAGTAATATTTGAATTGCCCCTCGGATAGAGCAAAGAAGATATAAAATATCTTCCTTTGTAATCTCGCTAACATAGAAGCTATACTTAATAGCCAAGAAAAAGTTCGTATATTCAACGCACTTGTAAAAGTCAATAGCAAAGGAAAATTTTTTTAAGTCAATAATTAATACAAATATTATATCCAAAAAATAGATTTCCATTATTTAAAACTCGAACCTGTTCCAAATTCTACTTTATTAAATATGAATACGTGAAACTAAATCAAACTATACTGATAGAAATTCGAAATACAACATTAACTAAGATTAGAACGTTTAAAATACGGGGGAAAATTTCAATATTTTCACAAACAAAGTTAAACACTCGACTGACGCTGGATATTTATTTAATGCCTATTCTTACAAAATCGTTGTAAGTCATTGTTTGCTGTATGCTGTCGAGAGCGTTGATGAGATTGCACATAATAGCAATTCTGCTTGTGGCCTGATTAAATCCCTCGATTTTGGATACTAGTATGGCTAATAAAGTATTAATAATAGATATTGTTTTTCCAAAATGTGTGAGATATCCACTTATTTTTTTTTATTTGAAAGAATATTTTATGGCATTAAGTACGGAATAACGTCGTTCAAATGTCCACCATCCCTTTGCTTAGTGGCATGTATTCGGGAAGTTCAATTTTCGATGACTTTGTCGCATAAATCTGGCTGAATTTGCTGGATGGCGTTCGTTATATTGACTTTAAGGGCATCAATTGTTTGCGCTTTATTCGCACAGACCTGCGATTTAAGGTAGCCCCAAAGGAATAAGCCTGAAAATGTTAAATCGCACGATCTCCGTGGCTAGTTCACGTCACCGCTGCGCGAAATAACCATACCCTCAAATCGCTCATGCAAATTGTCCATCGTGATATGCGCCGTGCTGTTGGAACCACATGTCGTCGGTATCCATATCATCCAGTTTAGGCCACAAACAGTTGCTTATCATCATATTATAGCGCTCGCCGTTGACGGTTTTGGCAATGTCAGTTTCGTTTTGGAAGAAGTACGGGCCGATAATTTCGCCAGACCAAAATCTGCACCAAACAGTGACTTTATTGGGATGCATTTGGTGATGTATCTCGTGTGGATTGGTATCGTCCCAAATCCGACAATTCTGCTTGTTTACATATCCATTCATCCAAAAATGGGCTTTGTCGCTAAAGATGATTTTTTTTTTGGCGAAATTTGGGTCAACTTCCAACTGCTCTAGAGCCCAATTAGTCAACAGACGGCGTTGTTTATCGTCGTTTACCTTAAGTTCCTGCATTAGTTGGATTTTATACGGGTGCAGGCTTAAACCCCGACGCAAAATTTGCCAAGTTGAAGTCGCATTTCGGTGACGTACGGGTAATTGGCTGATTAATGATTATTTATCAAACCGGTTGACTCGAATGTGGCCACCAAACGTCGAATAATCGATTCGGAGGGACGGTTGTGGCGAGGATAAAAATCACGTAATGCGCTAACGTTTCTCAAACACAGCACTGATCTTGAAAATAAAATTTGATGCACTATTGAACATACATTGATACATGATACACTATTTGATACATACACTATTGAACAATTAACAATAAATTTGACAGATGTTGCTTTAACAATATGGCCGCTATAACCTAACAAATTTTGAGCGTCCCTATTGAAAGACCTTATAGTCAGCATGTGTGTAACTAGGGTGTGTTTTATGATAATTTCAAATATTTTACTAACTATGGACATTGTAGATAAATTATAGCTATTTAATGAATGAATGAATTTGAGTTCGTAAAAGCTTGTAAATAAGAAAATATATAAAAAAGTGGCCAAGAACCTTACAATGAATTTATTTCTAATTTTGATGATGTATTCGTGTATGAGCCGTTATTTATATTAAATAAACAACCCTTTTGTCGGTTTTAGAACAAATATGTAGCCTTGAAAATAATATTAAATACCAAATACACAACAAAAGATTATGGTTAGTTGTGGACGAGACAATAATTCTAAAAAAGTATTTTGTGGCCAATATTATAATACGTATAGCTCATCAAGAATAGAAACAAGTCTCAAAACTGCGATATCGGACCGCCCACGACGTGCGCAGTAAATAGCCTAGTCTTTACTCGCGTAAAGAGTTTAGAGTTCGATCTAGCCGCGCGTAAAGTGCATCCTTTTCCCTCCGAATGCTGTCTGAATCTTTCTTCTACGCATACCTAGAGAATCTCATACTTTCTCCTATTCTTGATGAGCAGTACACTCGATCCGCTTCGACTCTAATCTGCATATTACTAGCAAGTAAAAGATTTGCCAAACGTACGAGAGAAGCGATTCAGCATCTGATATTAACTAGATTACAAACATTTCAACTTTTAACACATCAAGTATTTTTCAATGACGGTACTACAGTGTGCCTTCTACAAACCACTTTCTCAAAAATAGTCCTAATTTACTTCCGCAGATGGAGAACATAGCGAGAGGCAGCGTTTTATTTGGAAAATTAAAAACAAACAAAGCCTTAGTTTTACAGTCCAAAGTCAAAGAATCAACTGCCATTAAAGAAAATCAGATAAATTATGCTCAAATGGGAGCAAATTAAAAAATACATTCATAGTAATAATCCGTAATATAACTAACAGATACTGGAGTGGGTCGGAATGCTTTGGTGTGAAGATACATAAAATTGACTTAGTTTTCCACAAAACACCAAAATACTATACTCGACACGCGTTTCACCAACAAAGTTGGCATCATCTGAAGATGATTAAAACTCATTAAGGGTTTTAATCATCTCCACAAAACACCAAAACACTATTCACCAAAATCGACGCGCATTTTGCCAACAAAGTTGGCGTCATCTGGAGATGATTAACTCATTAAGAGTTTTAATCATCTCCAGATAGTTGGAGAAACGCGCGTCGAGTGTAGTGTATAGTGTTTTGTAGAAAACTAAGTCAGTGTTAATTAACAGATACCATAGTTTAATACAAAATATTTCAATATCATTAGGTGTATCGTTGCAAATAGCAGGTGACGTACAAAATATGCTCCAGGCTTTAAGTGACGAGAAAGGTAGGTGTTAGAGAAAACTTTGGTAGTATAAGGAAAGATCCAGAATTCGCCAGATTAAGACACATTTATAGTAATAGTGCTGACATAAATCAAAATGCAAACTTACATCTTTGGATGCCGAATGGTCATTTACTTTATATAAGAATTTTCTTAACGTCTCAGGAATCGATTTAGAGATATATGTAATGTGTAGACGCTATACATATGTGATGTGTAATAACATTATAGACGAGCCAATTCAAATGTTTAATGGAACAAAGTTATACGTAGTTACGTCATTTTATACGACGCTGTTACTTATCAGTTATGACACATCTGAGTGGACAGCTCTAGCAATGATTTTTTTTTCTAATCATATCCTATTCTAGATATAATATTATGTTCGATCAGACAGATGACAGCCATGACATATATCCAAATACATAACTACTGGTTTTGGAATAAGTAACTACATAGAAACATTTTAAAAAGTAGGAATTTTTTGCAGCAGATTTCCAAAGATTCATTTGCAGACTTCACATTACTGTACTTAAAACATATTCACGGTATAATTAAATATTAAAATTATATATCAATAAATGTGTTCTTCCTCGCACATTTGACGCGTCGGACGTTGGTTTTGGTATTCGGATTTTTATTATAAGGATTGATTGCCTTAAATGTCATCAATAAACATGTTAATTAGTTAATTCCGACAATAATTCCAGACATACTTAATATTAATGAAACCTAAATATGATGTAACCCAGTTACATTTCATAAATTGTTCAATGTTGACCGTCAACATTGAAATGATGTTTATCTGGTGAATAATACAAAACTTAATAATTTATTTTCGCTCAAACATTTAGTTTTCTGTAGGTATGGTTTATCAGATGCTTCTTTAAAAAGACAATCATTTTGGCCCAATTCTGTTATGTTTAATTGAAAGCGTTGTTCTTAATATAAAATAAATAATAAGACAAGAATTCGTACAGCACGCGCAGTGTTGTGCAGTAGACCCATGATAGTTATTATAAAACGGGACTGCTCTGATGGTAGAGGCAAGAGTTTTCTCGAATCAACATTAAACTTTTAAAAAAACATTTGCTTCTGGTTGGCTAAAACTTTTAATAGCATTCCGTTCCCAATAATTTCTGGCGAGATTAGTCAGATTTTGGGTAGGGTGTATTCGTTGTGGATTATTCACAGAGACTGTATGGATATTAAATAATCCAGAACAGCTAAAGTAGGACGAAGTTATAATTGAAGGAACTTTAAGCAGCTTCCTCCGTTTAGGGTTTCTTTAGAGAAATAAGGTCCCGCAAGTCCTGCCCACATATTAATTTTCTGGAAATGTGTTTTGACCTCTTGGATCTAATTGACGTGATCGTTTAGAAAGAACGTGGCCTAATAAGAAAACGTAAGTTATTGTGAAATTTTCGTAGTTTATTCTAATCATCCTCTCGCATAATTACTTTGGCCAAAGTAATCTTCTAACGATTCATTCAATCTTCTGTGCGTTACAGAGATTATAACGAAATGTGCTTTACAGAGATGGCACTGGCTTTCTCGAAGTATTTTTGATACTATCCAAATTATATTTTTTCAAAGTTATTTGACCACCACTGGGAATCATTTTGAACGTATAATAGAATATGTAGATCAATATCTTCAGGTAGTCTCTGTGGTAGGTCGTTAGAAAAATATCTAAAATTACAGTTTCAACCAGGAACATAAAACACACCACACATATTAGACAATCCCCCAAATCCAAAATCTACATAAACATGAAGCTAACACAAGTTTTATATTTAACATACGTGACCATATTTTAAGAGTAGGATTTTATATACAGGATTTTAGTGACAGGTTGGAATATTCTAATAACTTAAAATTCACATCATCCCTCATGTAATCTTCAACATAAAAAATATATTTAGTTTGTCTCAAACCTCTACTCCTTCACATAATCTTTTATATCTATCCATCCTATCACATCTATCTTTATTAGATTATATTGATAACGCAGTGGATGGATGTAATAATCGTATATTGAGATGCAGTCCAGTCAGACGTATGTATTGATCTTCCAATATAGACAGTTGTATTGCTTTTATGCAGATCGTCATTAATCTACTATGTTCAATTAAATCTCGTGTGCTAATGTAATGCTATCATATACTTTATATGTACACATACTACATCATTCTGGAACATACTACATCATTCTTAATTTGACAATCAGTTACAGCGTCTCTTTTCAAGTAATTTATCTAACAATAAGTGTAAATATTTCGTTTATGAGATGCCAGTTGATTGAATTCGGATTTCATGAATTGATTCGGATTGAATTCGGCACTTATTATTATAGAATTCGGGCGGAATTTTATAACAAATAAATTTGTCCATTGTCGAAAGGCTTGGATAAGTCGATGGGTCACTTATGGTGGAAGAGTAAACGTGATTACTAAGTACAACCAACAGTTGTAAAATTATAATTTTTATTTTTAATATCTAATATTTTGTCAACCGATTATTAGTAAACTTAGTTAAATAAAGAGAAAACGAAGTCCAAAATATGGTGGAGAAAAAAGACTTTTTAAAGCATACAGGTAACAAAAATAAACAGATAATAAGAATAACTTCCCTATATTTTCTTCTCTTTTTTGATATACATACTATTCTTTTCTATACTTTTGTAATATATTATAGTTGTTCACCTGGTAAGTAAATAAATGAGTTCCAATATTTGCTAAATGAATAATGTTATTTATCTTGTGCTTTATTTATTAAATGGATTACTTTTATGAGACAGTTATAAATTTGTTTAAGCTGATAGTTTAAAGTATTCGGTACAATAAAACAGGAAATATTTAAATCCTCGTCGTCAGATTCCAGTTATTGCACCATTATTCAGAAAACGTTTTTAATATACTGCATTTAAAAAAGGGTACAATATTCTAATTTTGAATGAACTAACGCAAAATATAAACATTTTAAGGTAGCAGTTTTATTAAATGACGTGTTTTTAATCACGAAATCAAGGGTTTTATTATATGCGTTAAGAGCCACATAGTTGATATGCCCAGGGAAAGATAGTTTATCATCGAAGTACACACCAAGATACTTAATATTTTCGGAATGTGTTAAACAAGTGTACCGCCAAGAAAATAGTCATATACTAGTGGTTGCTTCTATTAGGTATACCAGCAAACTTTACATATATTTATATTCATTTATAGATTATTCAAGTCGTCGTCTAAGAAGATTATATTTAAAAATAATTTTAAATCATCGGCAAGAAGAAGATGATGCGATATAAGCATTAGAGATAAATCATTAATAAATAAGATAAAAAATAATAGTCCCAAATTTGAGCTTTGAGGTACTCCAGAAGACGCTAAGAAGGTTTTGGATTTAAATCCATTATATGAAACAAATAATATACGTTTGGATAAATACGATTTGATCGATTTGAAAGTGAAAAACATTACTAATGAATCCATGTAACGCTAATTTTGAAATTAGAATATTATGATTAATCTTGTCAAAGGCCTTTGAAATATCAGTATACATCACGTGACCTTTATTATCTATGTGATTTGCGATTATCTGGGTAAATTCTGCTGAATTTGTAACTGTCGAGCGTCTTGCTACGAACCCATGTTGATTAGGAGATAAAACGGGTTGCAACCAAGATAAATGTGAGAGTGACATTTTGAAAAATTTTGCACGATTTGACAGCATAGTGATTGAGCAATATTTTTTATATCAGACGGGTGACCACTTTAATGTAGCAGATCCTTGATATGTTCAAAACATTAATCAGATTAAACAAAATGAGAAGTAACTTCTTTTCAAAATAAGTTAAGTTTTTTGTGTGTGAAGGGAACTGACACACGTACGCACGCACGCACGCAGAATAGACATGCTGTCTGCCGCCAGAATGAATTTAGAGTCGCATGTATAGATAACTAACTACTTTGATACGGAAATTTGATTTTCTAACCCCATACAAATAATTTTCTTCGAAATTACAACTATCTGAATATTTGAGATTTTTTAAGCATTAACGATCTATGATTTTGATAAATTGTCTAGAGTTTCTAGATCGGTGAATAGTTTTGCCTTCACGTAAAAGTTCTTAGTATGGACTATGTATTTCTAAACTGTCTAAGCTAACTATCACAAACTAATTTAATTAAAATATATTAAATTAAACATTTTATTAAAACAAAAACAAGAATTGTTCTTTATTCTGCTAATTTAATATTCATTACCATTAGATGTGTCTACATGAATCTGTAATAGTTTTTGATCTATGTATATATGTAAATCGACAACTGCAGTGCAATCCCTGATTGAATACATTTGATTTTCTAACTAACGAAAATGGTTACACCATAAAATTTTCGATAGTGTATTCATCCACTCATATTCTAAAAATATACTTTGTTTAAATTGTTCTAAAAATACTGTTTAAATAAATAATCAAGATGCCACTGTCATTCTTAAGGGTTATTTGTAGAAATATTTGAAAATTTAATATTCGTGTAATAAGATATATTTTTTAATAGTTTATACCATTATTACAATTTCTAAAACAAAAGTTGATAACTAAATTTTCGTAAATAAAATTTTTTTGTACTGTATGTCACCTTATTCTATATTATTTACAGAAATATACATCATCATCTAGGCCTACCTCTGCCTTTCTTCACTCCTATTTCTGCCTCCAAAATATCGCGGACTATTCCCCCATGTCCCAGCAAGTGGCCTACCATTCTATCTCTTCTCTTCTTTATGTTTTTCCACATACTTCTTTTCTCGTCGACTTTCTCCAATACTTCTTCGTTTCTAACCCTATCAGTCCATGGTATTCTCATCATTCTTCGGTAACACCACATCTCAAAAGCTTCTAATTTCTTCCTACTTGCTTCCCCTACCGTCCAGGTCTCGCAACCGTATAGTGCCGTGCTCCATACATATGTTTTCAGAAATCTCTTCCTTGTTTCTAAGTTTATTGCCCCCGCGAATAAAAGTGCTTTCTTTTTGTTAAAAGCTACTCGACCCTGCGCTATTCTTTGTTTTATATCTTTATCGCTTCTTCCATCCCAATTTATTTTACTTCCTAAATAAGTGAAGTCTTTAACTTCCTCTAATCTTTCATTATTAATTTGTACTTTCGTTTTCGCTCTGCTCTCGCGCCCTCTGCACACTAACATTTTAGTTTTGTTTTTATTCACCCTCATTCCGTATTCCTCTGTCAACACTGCCTCCATTTCGTTCAATGCTGATTCTAATTCCTCCTTACTAAACTATCGCATCATAAATAATTTGATACAACAAATTATTAAATAACAAGTTAAATACATAATAAAAAATGGGTTATTATTATTAGTTATTACTATGTTAAAAATGCACCTTATTAATTTCCCTGTCGAGAATAATGATTTCATTATCACCACTATGCTGAATAGTCGAGGAATGTAAACAATGTGATAAGAGTGACATTTAACAAATAGTTTGAATTATATAAGAAACAATGCCTCAGAAAAAGACCACTTTAATTAAACATGGTTAGGTACCAATCTGCTAGCAATAATCGACAAATAAAGTATACCGGGGAAAAAATGTACACTCAATAAATTTATATTTTACGCTTAAGATCCGATAAATATATAAAAAAAATTCGAGAATTTATTCTTAATTGTGTTCCAATAGGTAAAAACTTAAAACAGTATTTTATAGAACTCATCGTAATTTTTTGCTTCAGTTATTTACACTAGTGAACAAATTTGAACCTGAGTATACAGGATGTACATATTTCAACTCTTTAAATATATAATATAATAAAAATAATAATTTAGAGAAGACAAAGTTTAAGAATATGGGATTGTATCTGTTTAATGAGTAATAATAGATATTTCGACTCTCAATCACGCGTAACAGTAAATGTTGCCTTAATTTAATAAAACAGTAGAGGCTGTCGCCATTTGTAAAATAGTATTTAGGATATGTTAAAAATTATCTTCTTTAGTGTCTTAACGTCGTTCGAGTAAAGGTTTGTTTGGCAATTTTTTTCGTTGGGTAGATTTTTGTCGCTTTCTGAAACATTTTTTTTTTCTTTACTATTTCGGTATAGTTTACTTCATTGCTATTTGCCAAATAAAACAATCTCAAAACATAACCTTGGCTTGTTTTTATGGATAGGTTTAGGTAGACTCTTCCGTTTATCGGTAACATAAGAGAGTCTTTACTTTTCCGCACTCCACTATAAGCGGAAAAGTAATGTAATCGTGTAAAGAAAAAGTGAAAAAACAAATTTTTTTTTGGGTTTATTTTTCGTTTTTCGGCTTAAAAAAAATGGATTTTAATTTTTTTTTACTGTGTGTGTGTCGTCGTTGTCGTCGAAATTTATTCTTGTTAGCACGATAACTCAACTAAATCGTGTCGGATCGATCGGGTTTTGACTAATTCTGATCGGGGACGTCTCCCAGACGACACCTATTAATTTTGAGGTGGATAGCACACACCACCCCCTCCCTTGGATCTATTTGAGAATTTTTTTTTGTTAGCACGATAACTCAACTAAATTGTGTCGGATCGATCGGGTTTTGACTAATTCTGATCGGGGACATCTCCCAGACGACACCTATTGATTTTTAGGTGGATAGGACACACCCCACCCTGTCCATGGGTCATGAGAAAGCACGATGGTAGACTATTTGAGAAATTTGTTTTGTTAATACGATAACTCAACTAAATCGTGTCGGATCGATCGGGTTTTGACTGATTCTGATCGGGAACATCTTCCAGATGACACCTATTGATTTTGAGGTGGATAAGACACACCCCACCCTGTCCATGGGTCATGAGAAAGCACGACGGTGGACTATTTGAGAATTCTTTTTTGTTAACACGATAACTCAACTAAGTCATGTCAGATCGATCGGGGTTTCACTGATTCAGATCGGGGACGTCTCCCAGACGACACCTATTGACTTTGAGGTAGATAGAAGACACTATACCATGTTCATGGGTCATGAGAAAGCACAATAGCACAATGGTGGACTATTTGAGAAATTCGTTTGTTAGCACGATCACTCAACTAAATCGTGTCGGATCGATCGGGTTTCGACTGATTCTGATTACGGACATCTACTAGACGACATCTATTGATCTTGAGGTGGATAGGACACACTGCACCTTGTTCATGGGTCATGAAAAAGCATGAACTATTTGAAAAAAGTAAAATTGTCGCAAAAAAGACATATTCTGCATTTACGTGTGGGTTTACTTTTTCTCGGCCACTCAATTTCAAGATAGAGATGTTCTACGTGCGGAAAAGTCCGTTTTAAAGTTTTAAAACTGTTTATTTATTTGGCAAATAGCGATGAAATGAATAGTAGACATTAATATCTTATTGGCCAATAGTTCTAATCTCAAGCGTGTGCAGCCCGAAACTGGAATATGGCTTCAAATTGAATTATTTCTTCCAATTTAAGTCTTTTATATTCTATTTGGTCAAACAATCATTTTACATTTAATAGGTAACTAGATTAATTTATGTATATATACTTACATTTCTAACTGATCTCCTAAGGGTGCTGACAAATCGCTTTTCGAAGCATTATAAATATCTTTAACTTTTAAATCATTTTGGTATCCAAATTTAAAAGATGGCAGGATCCAACTAAAAAAAAAACAATATAATAAGTTGTCGATAGCATATATTAATCAAAAGTAAAAACCAATAACCGCTTACACTTATTAATTTCCAAGTTAAAATTTAAAAAAAGTTACATTACTTAACTTACATTAATTTTATCTAATGACACCAAGATAATATTATATTGGATTATTCTCATATATAATCTTTATGGATTTAAATGTCGTATTTCTATGCTATGTGAATTGAGAATAAAAGTACAATAATTTTATGTAGATTGCAATATTAATACGATTACTAGACAATAACGATTGATTTTTCGAAAAATATGATAATACTTGAAATGTCGAGTTTGAAATTTTCACTTATGGTATATTTAGAACGGGTCAAAGTCAAAACTCATGATTGTATGATTTTTTTAAGACGCAAGAATATTTGTTTATGAAGATAAGATTCTAGCTCGTTATACAGACATAACTGACATAAGCTCCAATAACCTTGAACTAAGAATGGGTTACGACATGAACGATCTCGGGTTATTTATTGAAACTGATAGTGATATTTATGTACATAATGGCATAGGCAAAATTTTATATTCATTTCATGATTGATATAGCATATAATGAAAGAATGTCATAAATGAAAATAGTTGTTATAAATTATAATTATTTACCACCCGACTATATTACTTTTCCGCACTCAACTATACTAGCGGAAAGGTAATGTACTCGTGTAAAGAAAAATGGAAACAAAACATTTTTTTTTCGTTTATTTTGGGTTTTTCGGTCTAAAAACAAAAAAAAAAAATGGTTTTAAAACAATTTTGTCTGTGTGTGTGTCGTCGTTATCGTCGGCATTAAAATTTCTTGTTAGCACGATAACTCAACTAAATCGTGTCGGCTCGATCGGGTTCTCACTGATTCTGATCGGGGATGTCTCCCAGATGGCACCTATTGATTTTGAGGTGGATAGGACACACCCCACACTATCCATGGGTCTATTTGAGAATTTTTTTTAGCACGATAACTCAACGAAATCGTGTCGGATCGATCGGGTTTTTACTAATTCTGATCGGGGACGTTTCTCAGACGACACCTATTGATTTTGAGGTGGATAGGACACACCCAACCCTGTCCATGGGTCATAAGAAAGCACGATGGTGGACTATTTGAGAAATTTTTTTTGTTAATACGATAACTCAACTAAATCGTGTCGGATCGATCGTTTTGACTGATTCTGATCGGGGACGTCTCCCAGACGACACCTTTTGATTTGTGGTGGATAGAACACATTCTACCATGTTCATGGGTTATGAGAAATCACAATGGTGGACTATTTGAGAATTTTTTTTTTGTTAGCACAATCACTCAATTAAATCGTTTTGGATCGATCGAGGTTCGACTGATTTTGATTAGGGACGTCTACCAGACGACATCTATTGATTTGGAGGTGGATAGGACACACCCCAGCCTGTTCATGGGTCATGAGAAAACACGATGACAGACTATTTGAAAAAAGTAAAACTGTCCCATAAAACACATGTTTTAACACATGTAAAACATGTATGTGTTGATTTATTTTTTCTCAATTTCGAGATAGAGATGTTCTACGTGCGGAAAAGTCCGTTTTAAGGTTTTAAAACTGTTTATTTAAAGTTATCACATTTTATATCTGATTATATACATAATCGAAGATTCATATAATGCGGTTGATATTGCATATTGGCTGATATAAAGTCGATTGTCACCAATCTCCTAATCTGAAACATTCAGATCGTGACTTGTAACGTGACGTATTTGGGATGTAAACTTTTCACTTATTGAAACTTATTATATATATATATATATATATATATATATATATATATATATATATATATATATATATATATTAATTTTGATGACAGAAATGTTAAAAAATGACGATCGTTAAAGTATAAAGAATACTTTAGATTTTATATACTTTATCCACGGCCACTATATTAGGATGGTTTAATACGTCTGTTTTTCGTGGATTAGAGGTCTTCTAATAGACACTAGTGGACTAAAATTTATAATACGCTTCGATTTTATATAAATCAATTTTCTTGATACAAAAAAGTCAAATCTGAAATTTTTCAAAAACCAGAATTTTTCACCTCCTAATAGACCGGTTTTGCCCGTGGTCATGGATAAAACGTTGAATTACATACGGGAATTAACAGCCTTTAATCCGATCGAAAAAATTGGCACTCTCGGCTGCGCCTCGATTGCCTATTTTTTCTCGTGGATCAAAAGCTTGTTAATTCCCTTATATCATTAATAACTATTATCCACGACCACTATATTAGGAAGGTTTAATACGTGTGTTTCCCGTGGATTGGACCTTTTAATACAATAGCGGATTAAAATTCATGATACCAATATTCTTGATCAAAATAAATCTGTCAAATCTGACGTTCTTCAAAACCAGAATTTTTAACCACCTAATTGACCGGTTTTGCCCATGGTCATGGATAAACCTTGAATTATATTCGGGAATTAACAGCCTTTAACTGGCTCGAAAAAATGGGCGCTCTCGGTTGCGCTTCCAGTGCCCATTTTTTCTCGTTATTTTATTCTCGCCCATTATTCTCGTTCTATACACTATATATTATAAACACCGTACTGTTAGGGTTAGATCATTATTTGACTGACGTGTATATCTAAGCATTACTGTTGAATAACCTGTATATTGACGTTACAAAAGTAAGTGAATTTACAAAATTAAATACTCTGTTTTGTTAATTATAGAAGTAAGATTTGTATTTTACATCAATGCACCCGAACTATGAACGTCCTAATCACTAAAATGCTGACATATGAAGTTTCTTTGTTTCAATGATTATACGAATATATACATATTACACAGTACACAACACACAACGATTAATCGAATATAGTGTAGTACGGCATTTTTAAACTGAATAGACAGGGCCACTTAGCATAGTATATTAGTATATTAAATATAATAAAGAGAAAATTAATAAGTAGTCAAGACTTTTATTTATCCACGGCCTCCTATTTTTCTAATAGGTTATGGGCCCAGTTCACTAAATAAATTAAAACTAGTGGTGCAATTGTGAGATGTGTTTGAAAGTGTGTAATGCAAAAGATAAAAGTGCGACGAAATATTAAAGCATTTGACGGTGAGATACAGTACTATATGGAAGTCAAGATTTCGTGCTTTGTTGTCTGAATTAAGTGAGTCAAGTGATAGACAATGCTATTCCTGTGGAACCAACTGATGAATGAAATCATCATCATGCCGAACATATTGCTAAAAATACAATTATTGAGTATCTTGCTGGTTCGTTTCTTGGATTTGTAAAACCAGAATATACTGCTCTGGATATATTAAATGGCCTGGATGCTCTTTATGAGCGCAAAAGTCTGGCCACCCAATTAGCTCTACGAAAAGAATTCTTGAGTTTGATGTTATAGGGTGACACACCACCAACAAAACACTTCACAATTTTTTTAAGATTTAATAACAGAATCATAAGAAGCTGGTGCTAAGGTAGAAGAAACGGATAAAGGTATTCCAATTGTGAAGATGCTATAGCTCTTCTAAAACAATTAAATCTAGAAAACCACACAATACAAAAGCTTTTCAATATAAAAGCAAAAGATACGGTTTTCATAAATTTTCAAGAAAACCTTTTACATCCCAGTTAATGAAATGTCATCACTGTGGACGCATAGGGCATTTGAAGAAAAATTGTGTTTATTCGTTTGTAATAAACACAATTTCATAAGCTTGCAATATGAAAAGCGCAACCGAACAATCCAAACGATACAAGTTAGTCAGCCAAGTACAACAAATAATGAAAATTCAAGGTTTGCTTTCATGACTGGAAGAAGAAATAAGGAAATTAAATAATGCCACTATCATTTTTATTTTGGATTCTGGAGCATCGGATCACCTAATTAACAGAGATAACCTTTTCACGGATTTTATTGAACTAAAGGACCCCTTAAAAATTTCAATAGTTAAGAAGAATGTCTTCATTACCACAGAAAAGAAAGGGACCATCAGAGTTGTCAGCAACTTAGCAAATGTTTTCTACTATCCAAATGTCCCCTACAACTTACTATCTGATCAAAGGATGCAACAAGCAAAACTGACTATCGTCTTTTATAATGGTCTTACCACTCTTAAGTCCTTTAACGCCTTTTTCATCAAAGGTATGCTTTTAAATAATTTAATAGTTGTCGAATTTAACATCCTAAGAAAGATGAAAAACTCTATTGTATAAATATAAAATGCAAAAATAAATAATTATAACTTGTGGCATCAGCGGTTAAATCACATGGGCAAATAAAAATTTTTAGAGTCAAATAACAATCAAATGGTTGAAGATACTAACGAAATTAATCAAATAATACCTACTCATGAGTTATGTGAAGCATGTATGAATGGTAACCAAGCTCGATTACCGTTTACAAAAGCAAAAAATAAAAATTATGTGCAACGCCCATTATTTATTGTTCATTCTGATGTTTGCGGTCCAATCACTCCTGCAGCAATTGATAATAAAAAATATTTTGAAATTTTTGTCGATCAATACACTCATTATTGTGTTACGTATTTAATAATTTATAAATCTGAAGTATTTTTAGTTTTTAAAGATTATATTATAAAAAGTGAGACTCATTTTAACACTAAACTGGTAAATTTGTAATGTGATAATGAGGAAAAGTCAATAGTTATTATTGGTCTTCAAAAGAACGCAATTTGTTCATGTATTACATTTGAACGATATTATTGCTTTTGTTAACTGATCAGTTAATTGTTCTTTAGCTTATGGATTATCATGTTTTAAGTTTTTAATGCTAGAATGCCTACTGATTGTAATATACGAAGTAATTACAATTTTTTATTATCTTTTTCATAATTTAAGCTATTTTAGTAAATTTGTAATTAATTTTAAGGAATTCCGATAAAAAAAAATCCGCTAAGATATCACAATAAGTGCATATTCTTTGACATGCACTTTAAGTAATCAACGTAAATGATAATTTTAATATTCGTTAGACATGGAAACAATTTATCGTTGATGTATTTTTAGCTCGATTTGAATTAACTTTTATGTTGCCTATTAAACATAGATTGTCTGTAAATACATGTTACATAATCAGTATTAATTGAATGGTGGCGTTGTATAATTTATTTGGTCTTATATCTAATTGTAAGATTAATGAGCGATGATATATAAATTGTCGCGTAAACAATTTTATAAACAGATTGCGTGTACCTATTGCATGACATTAACTAACAATTGCATAAAAACTAATTTTTTTTAATACATACATATAATAGGCTAGATATACGTATTATTCATTACTTTTATTCATTTTTTTTCTGTTATTTCGTAGTAAAATGTTAAAAATTTGTGCATATTCATAAAGAGATAAATGCTACTAATACAAGAAATGGTTTGTTAATACACTATAATCCTATACTTTTTTATTGCGTTACACAATATTGCATATTTTATTCTGTTGCATAATTAGGAATATAAATATCAAGTTTAAAAAAATATATGCGACAGGTTATCGTCAATTCAATGACACAAAATTCTTGATTAATTTATATAGCGTCATGAATATTAACCAACCTAATTTAAATACTAACAGCCCCACCCAAAGTATGTTGTGTCTATTTAACTTAAAATGAAACTTTGATATATTAGATATATACAACCATTTAAATACTAAATACACGTCAAAGTGGGTGTATTAAAAAAAAAATAGGTCAATGTTAAATCGTAATTGAGATCATAATTTTAGAACTGACCTCTTCCTTTTGGCCAGTATTATGACACTGGAAGTCATGTTAATCATATTCCTGTTACATGTATACATATACTTAGTGCTTACCAGTAAAACAATTTGTTTAATATGTTTGCATTTGCTTCTGGAGACGGATTTTCGAATTTTTTGCTTGAATCCATTTGAATAAGTACTCACTGCTCCAATTGAAACAGCAGTTAGGAAAAAACTGATTCAATACACTATTAAAAAATAATATATTTTGTACACTTTAAGGCCGCACTTCTGTTTTTCAATACATATATGTACATACCTATATAATAAAGACTAATAAGAATAAGAAACAAAATTTATTTGGTTAGATTACGACAACGTATAATCGATAAATTTAGTTGCTTTAATAATAACACAATCACTTATTGCGTTTAGCAAAAATATTATATTCAAATCATAATCACAGTATAACTTAGTAAATATATTATCACAGAAATCACACTGATTTTAGTCCGAAAGCTTTTGTCTTGGAAGTTAGGTTAAGCGCTGTGGATTAGGCACAGTTTACTACCGTGAAAACGTCTGCACGGTGACGTACGGATAATGACAAGCAAGGAACAAGGAAGGTTTGATCAGTGACGTACTGAATTTGCTCATCATGATGGGGAAGGGGTATTAAAGATAAAATAATACCATTAAGTGGGTAATCATTATTATTTGTATTAATGGTTTTGTTTATTTAGCAATTGTATTCTTTTATTATATTCATGGACACATTTATTAATTACACATTATTTTAAATTTAACCGGTCAACGTCCAAAAAATCGTTATCCTAATTGTTTATTGCAAAAATTATTGCAGTAATAAATGATATTATAAGAATGTTATGCAACGATATCAGTTATTATATTATGCGGATATGTTATGTTATCTATCGATTACATTCGATATCCTTATCTCACATAAAAATGTTTTATACATTTTTGATAACTTAATTGTTATTGTGATGAAATATAACTTTGTAAGTGACTACTCATTTTACAGAAATATTTAAAACGTTTCTTTTTTGTTTTCTTTTAATATTGTAAGAACAAAATATATTTTGAAAGCTATTTTATGTGTTGTGATTATTCCTATCCTTTTAAGTAACTTCATTTAACTAGACTTTAACTTTGTGCAGGGTGAGTTTACTTTAAATTTATATCCTTAAAGTTAATACCCAATATTCAACAATATATGTATAATCGCTTACATGATCGATCTTCTAGAGATATAATTTACCTTTAATAGGAAATCTTATCTATATTCATTATTTGAAAAGTTGATTTTTTCATTTATTGCATCTTAATGTTGTATCACTTGTTCTGGTAAAATGAAACTACATAGTAACCCTCAATTTTTATGTGATTGATTAAATGACCTCTTATGATTTTGAAGAACATTCAATGTTTTGGTGACAACGATTGAATTGTTTCTACATTATCAAACAATGTTTCTAACGTAGCGCTGTTAGCTCCACATTAACTTATTGTTGAATGTTATATGAATATTCGCAGTAATTTAATAAAATAAGAAGTTAGATTAGACTATTTTTCTCTGTGATAGAAATTTTGCCCTCTGTTGAAAATGTCGTGGGATCTCTTACAAAACAAAAAAAAATCACAAGTTCTATACGAGACTGCGTTTACTCGTGATGACATGGTATATGTACAAGTAAAAGTACGAAGAATATAACATGTGAAAACATTTGATTGAATATGAAAGCATATCAGGTCTTACATATTTATAAAAAAAAATCGTGGTCTCTGTGGACATACTATTTATTCAATGACAAAGAAGCATTTTGTCAATTAAAAAAACCGTTGATATTAGTAAGTACCCATCTTATTATATTTTTGAAGCGTAAAGTAGATAGGTACAGTCCTAAAAAACGTAAAAAAATTTTATAAAGTCTTTGACACAAGCCGAAGATACAGAATTTTTCGTTTATCAACGCAGTAACGATTATAGTCTATAAAAGACATGCATTGACAGATTTATTAATAGAAAATGTTATAGACGAAGGCGCCGTTTTCCGAATTGTATTATCAAATACAAAAAAAAAAACAAAGGTTATGCGAGTGATTTTTCCAGTCGGAATTTATATTTTCGCTAAAATGCCCAAAACAATAGACCCTTTGTTGAATAACCTGTATATTGGCGTTACAAAAATAAGTGAATTTTGAAAAATTAAATACTCTGTTTTGTTAATTATAGAATTAAGTAAGATTTGTATTTTACATCTTTGCACCCGAACTATGAACGTCCTAATTACTAAAATGCGAACATAGGAAGTTTCTTTGTTCCGATGATTATACATACACACAAAGATCAATATATAATAGTGCAGTAGGCATTTTTAAACTGAATAGACATATCCACTTCGAATAGTATATTAAAAAAGAAGAAATTAATAAGCAATGAATCAAGACTTTTATATATCCACGGCCTCCTATTTTTCTAATAGGTTATGAATCCAGTTCACTAAATAAATTAAAACTAGTGATGTAATAATTGTGAGATTTGTGTTTGAAAGTGTAGTAATGGAAAACATAAAAGTGCGACGAAATATTAAAGCCTTTGACGGCGAGAGGTATAGCACATATATGAAAATTAAGACTTCGTGCTTTGTTGTCTGAATTAAGTATGATTGAAGTGATAGAAAATGATATCCCTGTGGAACCAACTGATGAATGGAATCACGCCGAATATATTGCAAAAAAAAAAAAACAATTATTCACTATCTTGCTGATTTGTTTCTTGGATTTGTGAAACCCGAATGTACTGCTATATTAAAAGGTCTGGATGTCATTTATGGGCCCAAAGGGCATTTGAAGAAAAATTGTGTTACATTACAAATGCAGTTTGCAAATAATTATAACTTGGCATCAGCGATTAGGTCACATAGGCAATAACAATTTTTAGAATTAAAGAACAATAAAATGGTTGAAAATACTAACGAAATTAATCAAATAATACCTACTGATAAGTTATGTGAAGCATGTATAAATAGTAAATAAGCTCGATTACCATTTGTAAAAACAGAAAATAAAAATTATATACAACCCCCATTATTTATTGTTCATTCGGATGTCTGCTGTCCAATCACTCCTTCAGCAATTAATAATAGAAATTATTTTGCAAATTCTGTTGATCAAGACACTCATTATTATGTTACGTATTTAATAACTTATAAATCTGATGTATTTTCAGTATTTTAAAAATTATTACTAAAAGTGAGACTCATTTTAACAAAAAATTTGTAAATTTGTATTGTGATAATGGAAGAAAATATTTATCAAATGAAATTAAAGAACATTATGTAACAAAAGGTATTAGTTATCACTTAAGAGAGCCACGAATCCCGCAACAAAATATCACAGTAAAAACACAAGTTTAAAATATTGAAGAGTTTTTGGTTCTACCACTTATGTGCACAATAAAACAAAAAAAGAACAAATTTGATAAAAATTCTAGCAAAGCTACTTTAGTAGGAATTGTACCAAATGGATATAAAGTGTGAGATGTGGACTCTAAAGAAATTTATTCCTGTCAGAGATTTAATTGTAGATAAAAAGAAATTTTTTAAGGTCAGTTGGAAATTGAAACTGACGTATCTGACGAAATGTCAGTCAGTAGGGAAAAATAAATCTCGTAAGGTGAAATCAGATGGTAGTATAGTTGAAACTGACGTATCTAACAATATGTCAGTCAGTAGTAAAAAAAATTAATTTGATAATGTAAAATTAGATAGTAGTGTAGTTGAAACTTACACGTCTGACGAAATTTCAAAGTCAGTAGTGAAAAATAAATCTGATAAGATGAAATCAGATAATAGTGTAGTTGAAACTGACGCACCTGACCAAATGTCAGTCAGCAGTAAAAATAAATCCGATAAAGTGAAATCAGATAGTAGTGTAGTTGAAACTGATGCATATGACCAAATGTCAAAATCTGTAGAGAAATACAAATCTGATACAAGTAAATCAGGGAGGCAAAGACAAATTATTAAATTAGGAGAAAAACGTAATAATTAGTCTAACAGTAATAAATGTGAGGTAAATATTGGAATAAGGCGGAGTGAGAGGATTCAAAATCTTCCGACTATTTCTTATAATAAAAATGAACTACTAGATGATTATATTTTGATTGCACCGTATATTTATTGCCAAATATCAACATTATATCAGGATATGAAAAACAGAGCTGATAGAGTTTATTGAGAGCACGCTATAAATGATAAAATTAATTCTCTAGTTGAAAAAGTAGATAATAAGAACATTGTTGATTGTACATGGATATTCACATCGAAACATGATGAAGATGGAAATCCATGAAAGTATAAAGCGCGTCTTTTTACGCGTGGGTATAGTCAGCAGTATTTAACTGACTATAATGAAACTTTCGCCCCAGTTGCAAGAATATCCAGTTTCAGATTTCTTTTTACATTTATAAACCAATTTAAACTATTAGTTCGTCCGATGGATGTAAAGACTACAATTTTAAATGGTGTATTGAAAGAGAACATTTCCATGAAAGTCCCTGAAGGTATTAAAAGTAAATGTAGTCAAGTAAGAAAGGTATTGGTTTGAAGTATTTGAAAAATAATTATTGCAAAAGGTTTTCAAAATTCTTCTGTTCATCGTTGTATATACATATTGAACAAAGATAGGATTTACGAGAATATTTGCATATTACTTTATGTAGACGATGTAGTAATAATTACGTCAGATATTGAAATAATAAACAGTCTTAAACATTATTTGATGAATACATTCTGTATGCACGATTTGAAAAGAATAAAATATTTTCTTGGCATTAGAATAAATAGAAATACTGCTGCAACTTTTTTAGACCAAAGTGCTTAATTAATATCAGTATTGGAAAAGTTTAACATGCAAAACTGTAATTCTAAATTCTAGCAATATACCACTCCCCAGTAAATCAAACTATGATGCCCTAACTTCAGTTGAGAAATACAGTGCTCCCTGTCGTAATCTTGTCAGTTGTTTAATGTATATAATGCTCTGTACGAGACCTGATTTAAGTATTTCTGTAAACATTATAAGTAGATATGTAAACAAAAATAATAAAGAATTATGGCAATGTAAAAAAAGAGTATTGAGATATACTATGAGTTAATTTATAAAAGAAATAAAAACAAAAATCTATTACATGTTTCTGGGGAGGTAATGAAACTGAGAGAAGAAGCACAACTGGATATTTGTTTAAATTATATGATACTTGTGTAATTTGTTGGAATACGAAAAGACAAACATTAGTAGCTGCGTCATCTGCTAAAGCCGAGTAAGCATATGGTTCTTTTCGAGGCAGTGCGAGAAGCAATTTGGTTATAATCTTTAGCAATTACCCTTAATATTAGTTTTATAGAATCGATAATAATTTATGAGAATAACAATGGATGCATTAGTCTGGCAAATAATCCAACAAAATACAAGAAATCTAAACATAATATAAAGTATCATTTTTCAAGAGAGCAAGTTAAAAAGAAAAGTGATAATGTTAAAACATATTTCTTCAGTTGAACATGTGGCTGATATACTGACGAAGCCATTACCAGGAGGCAAGTTTCTGCAACTCTGGGAAACTTTAGGTTTAGAATGTACTGATAACGAGGTAATCTGATTTATAAAAGGTGGTCCAACCAAAACGCACGATGTTAATTGTAAATAAAACAAAAAGTTTTCAGATCTTAATATTTTTTATTATGATAGAAGGATCTATGACAATTATGTGTGAAACAAAATATCGGCCAAATGCTCGCCACGGCTTCGGTGGCATACCTCTATCCGATGGTCCATATTTTCAATGACTCTAAGACATAATTGAGGTTCAATGTCATTAATGTGCCGAATTATCTCATCCTCTAGCTCTTGAATTGTTCTTGGCTTATTGACGTACACTTTTTCTTTTAAATATCCCCAAAGAAAGAAGTCCAACGGTGTCAAATCACATGATCGTGGCGGCCAATTAACATCGCCACGACGTGAGATAACATGGCCATTGAATTTCTCGCGCAAAAGTGCCATTGTTTCGCTGGTTGTGTGGCAAGTGTCACCATCCTGTTGGAACCACATATCGTCCAGGTCCATATTCTCAATTTCTGGCCATAGAAGTCCGTTATCATCCCTGATGAAAACGATGAATAACGGATGAGCCAGAAGGCCCGATGACGCCGCCAGCCCATAAACCGCACCAAACAGTCATTCTTTGTGGATGCATCGGCTTTTCAACAATCACTCGTGGATTCTCATTTGCCCAAATGCGGCAATTCTACTTGTTAACGAATCCACTGAGGTGAAAGTGTGCCTCGTCGCTGAA
This sequence comes from Rosalia funebris, assembly GCA_037954035.1. Lineage (NCBI taxonomy): Eukaryota > Metazoa > Arthropoda > Insecta > Coleoptera > Cerambycidae > Rosalia > Rosalia funebris. Next base: position 38,865,287 of record JAZFAV010000022.1, on the reverse strand, counting down.
GATGATTTTCTTTGTAAAGTCACCATTCACTTCTGTCTGTTCAACCAACCATTCGGCGTATTGACGACGATTGAAATGGTCAGTAGGCTTCAGCTCTTGAGTCAATTGAACCTTGTAAGCGTGTAAATTCAAATATTTATTCAAAATTCGCATCAGTGATGTTCGTGAGATGTTCAATTGTTGGGCACGACGACGGGTCGAGGTTGACGGCTCTTCTGCTACACTATCGCGAACAACAGCAATGTTTTCCGCAGAACGAACTGGGCGAGCATGCACAAGTGTTTTCACATTTCCTACAGACCCGGTTTGCTGAAATTTGCGCACAATTCTCCCGATTGTGGACACATTTGGTCGATTATGCTGACCAAAAATGTCACGAAGTGCACGAAATGCATTTTGATTTGAACGCCCATTTTCGTAAAAGGCTTCAACAATCTTAACGCGCTGCTCAATTGTGTACCTCTCCATGGTTGAATTTGTCAAACACTGAAACAAAGAAAAGTCAAATTAAGTTGGGCAAAGAACTTGACGTTAAGGTGTGACTCACAATTAACATCGTGCATTATGGTTGGACCACCCTTTATTTTACATCTATATACCCGAACTATGAACGTCTTAATTACTAAAATGCTGACATATGAAGTTTCTCTATTCCAAAGATTATATGTATATGCATACACACAAAGATTAATATATAATAGTGTAGTAGGCATTTTTAAACTGAATAGACAGAGCCACATCGAATAGTATATTAAACATAATAAAGAAGAAATTAATAAGCCCTGAATCAAAACTTTTATTTATCCACGGCATCCTATTTTTTTAATACACATTTTTCAATCTAGTACACCTAAAAGAATATATCTTCTATTTTATTTTTGGCAGATTCTGGTGTTGATTTGATTTGTTCACAGTCAAATGGCACGGAGGTTGAAAAAGTAATACCGTAGCTGAAACCTACATATGTATTTCGAAAATTCCATCGAATACAAATAAAAAATCTCTCTAGAAATTTTTGGAGATTCTGGTTACATGTATGTTCAAATACAAGAAAATGAATTAGCTAGTTTAATATCAGCAGTATCTACCATTCATTTAACAAAATGTCATAACTCTGTTTTTAATATTTATAATAAACTGTTTAGTTCGAATAAAATAGTTAATATACATTTTTTCACTATAGTAAACAGCTTTAAGGTATTAAAATTTAGCATCCTAAAGGTGCGTCTACATATGTAACAAATACCCGTCGCGAATACCGTTCGCGACGGTGTTCACGACGGGCTTTTGTTACATATGTAGACGCCCTTAACGTCGTCGATGTGGCCATGTGTATCATAACAGCGAACATTTCTTTTGATGCGATGCAAGAAAACCCACAACCCATGGATCGTGGTGATGTTACGCGACGGTGTTACGGAGTTCCGTCTACACTATGCGGCATATGAACGCGATGAAGCTCGCGACGGGGATCGCGACGGGCTTTTGTTACATATGTAGACGCACCTTAATGTACTGTTACAATAGGCTAGCAGATAAACAATATTATACCCTAATATAACAATACCCTTAATTGGATAACCTTTGTTGAATAGTTCCTGAAAATTAATTAATGTTCGTGGTAAGGGATTACTCGTAAATATGTATGTACATACGTATAATATGGCATTACTTGATATCCTACAGTACATAAAGGTATACAATGTGTACATACGAAGTGAACAACGGTTTCGTTTAGATATTGATGGAAGGAATAAGTAGTTAAATAAAAAAAATTTGCGTGATAAATCTTTCTACATCTTAGCTTAGTAATTTAAATATTTATTTGGTATATGAGTGAAGTTTAAATATAGCATAAATAGCATTATAAAGCGTAATAAGCTTTTAATATTGCTTAAACATGCTTAACTATATTTTTGAATTATGTGTACAATGTTTAACTTGAAGATTTAGTTTTACTGATAGCAATATTTTCCAATCTAGTATTTGTTGGAAATATGTAATGCTATAAGTGAAATTTTAAAGTATTATAATAATATTAACAATTAAAACTGGGCATTAATTTATGATTATGACAGCATATAGTTTTCGTTTTTTACTTTTCCGTACTCAACTATACTGACGGAAAAGTAATGTAATCGTATAAAGAAAAATGGGAAAAACATTTTTGTTCGTTTATTTTTCGTTTTTCGGTCTAAAAACGAAAAAACTTTTTTTCTGTGTGTGTGTCGTCGTTGTCGTTGTCGTCGGTATTTATTCTTGTTAGCACGATAACTCAACTTTTGCTAATACGATAACTCAACTAAATCGTGTCGGATCAATCGGGTTTTGACTGATTCTAATCGGGAATGTCTCCCAGACGACATCTATTGATTTTGAGGTGGATAGGAGACACCCCACCCTGTCCATGGGTCATGAGAAAACACGATGGTTGACTATTTGAAAAAAGTAAAACTGTCGCATAAAACATATATTCTGCATTATATGTTGATTTATTTTTTCTTGTCCACTCAATTTCGAGATATAGATATTCTACGTGCGGAAAAGTCCGTTTTAAGATTTTAAAACTGTTTATTTCAATATATTCTTCAAAAGTTAGATGAAATTACTTTATTTATATTACTTTTAACTAGTATTATTAGTAATAATCATATGGTATGGTTCTAATGGGTAGTAATTGAATAAACGTTTCTGCTTCTTTAAAGTTTTTGATAATAGTTAATAATCTGTTTGGCTCTCGATTGGTTTTTGTTTTTATCAGTTCCACTTCTGGTCAAAGAAAAAAATGCTTAATGATCTTTTTTGGGAAATTCTGTTTTAAGGACTTAGACTGACGGCGTAAGTTAAACTTTTTCTAAAAGATGTGTTCTACTTAAACGATTGTATTGATTTTGATTGCATTATGGCATAATTTTTGTAACAAATTAATTTTGTATATCTCCGAAACTTATTCTAGAAAATAACGTGTTCTATTTCGTAGCAATTAATTATTATAAGTAAAAGGTGTTACGAGTATAAGAGCGCAAGATATCAATTTTAAATAAAACATGATTTTCTATAGCAAAATATTGAAATATTTATTGATTTATAATGTAGATATTTGGGAAATATGTACGGAATAACACATCCGGTAAATTGCCACCACGGCTTTGGTGACACACGAGTATTCTTGTGGAATTCTGCATAACGGTTTTATATTAGGGTACATTTTCCTTTAAAATCTGTAATAGTCGTCGTGGGTGGTCGTATAATGGATCCTTATGTAGTCAAGATTCCCTCATTGAACAATAATGTCGCGTCGATTAGATGACAAACATATGTTTACGCCCCGGGCTTATTCAACTGTATTTCTTTCATGCACGTTTTGTGAGCCATATATGTAGATATAATTTGCCTATAATAATAAGATAAAATTGAGTTGTATGTCTATACCATTAATTAATTATGCGAATTTGTAACATTTACATTATATTTCGAGATCGAAAGTTAAATTTAAGTGAATCATGATTGATGTAGAGAGATTTTGTATAATAATATGAATATATCAGTGGAACTATGATTTTACTAAGAAACAATATAATTTGTTCAGGGCTTATTCAACTGTATTTCTTTCAGGCACGTTTTGTGAGCGATATATGTAGATATGATATGCCTATAATAATAAGATAAAATTGAGTTGTATGTCTATACTATTAATTAATTATGCGAATTTATAACATTTACATTATATTTCAATATCGAAAGTTAAATTTAAGTGAATCATGATTGTTATAGAGAGATTTTGTATAATAATATGAATATATCCGTGGAACGATGATTTTACTAGAAAGCAATATAATTTGTCCAGATCTTATTCAATTGTATTTCTTTCAGGTACGTTTTGTGGGCGATATATGTAGATATAATTTGCCGATAATAATAAGATAAAATTGAGTTGTATGTCTATACTCTTAATTAATTATGCGACTGTTTAACTGTTATTCTTTTCCGTCAGGATTTCATACGAATATTTTTAACGTAGCTGGATACGCATAATAAGAATACGCATGTATCAGGATAATTAAGATCTTAGGCGAATAAATCGTATCTGGTTTACTGATTAAACCAACATTGTTGAGGGTATTAACTAATATATACGGCGGAAATGTAGAAATTATAAGGATTATTTTTTAAATTATGTACCTGTAAAACATTGCTCTAGAGAATGCTAAGAACTGATTTACTGGTAATATTTATCTCAAATTTGAAGGTTGGTATTATCTAGTACATAATTTAGGTGGCTAATATGTCAGAATAATTCACCTAATACTAAACGGAAATATATTTAGAAAAAATCCTAAACGTATGCAATCTACAGATATTCTCAGCCGAAAAGTGCATAAAGCAAATATATATTTTCTCTTGCAATCTCGAATGGTCATCTCGAGAATGGATAATAATCGTACACTCCACTAGATAGAAGTGCTTCCATAAGAAGAGACTAATTCAAGAATTAGTTAACCGTATTATTATTAATACTAATTATTTTAAATGAATACTGACGTGGATATTATAGGCAAACTTTATTTACGTCCTAATTTCTGATATAATACAATATGTAATTAATATATTAGTTACTATAAGTACAATGCGAAGATGATCGAAGAAATAGAGCTCTTGTAAATGGATGGGCAAATGAAAAGAAATCTTCATGCTTTTTTATCAAAATACTTAGTTATATTCATTTTAAACGGACAAACGCCCATATACGTAATACAAGTATAAATCCATCTTATTTTTACTTTATGCTGGCGTACTACTCAAGAAAAAAATAGACGGTTACATTTAAAAGGATGATATCAATAATTTTCATTTGCAACTCAAACCCCAGAATATAATAACGACCCAAGATTGTGCCCAGTCGAACTTTCAGGCAAAAAATTATACTACGTACCTAATATATATCTTAGTATTTAATCTGACACATGTGTGTCAAACTTCTGTCTGTTATGGCGATTTAGACAAATTTATTACTAGGCCGACAAAACGACATTGTCCTTTTGATTTATTAGTTTCATTTAAAATTAGTATATATATGCACCGCTTGATATCTTGGTGTGCACAAAAAAATATACCCTCGAGTTCCAAGTAAATTCACAACGTCCCGTCGGCGCCGACTTGCATATCTTTTTTTGGGTGAAAAGGTACAAAAGTAATTTATGTCAGTTTTCCATTGTAACAAATGAAGGCGCCAAATGTGTATAAAAGAAAACTACCCGGCTATGCTCATCGTATCATCTTAAGAGACTCGCCCAGGTATACGCACCAGCCCCATTCAATATTTTACAACCTGAAATAATACGACAATAACAAGAAAAAATAAAAGCCTATTTTCTATTGTTTGGAACGATCGTTCACCTGTCTAATAAAGTAACAGTTTGATGACCTGAATCGAATTTACAAGTAGATGTTTAAGTGTTTTCAATATATATTTCTTTAACTGTAAACTTTAAATATATGATAGAAAACACTGTAGATGTCGAACTTTATTGTAAGTTAACGTAAATAAATAAATCGAACTAACTTTTTATTAGTTTAAGTGGAAAGGTATAGCGATGGATATAACCCGTATTTATATATCACACACTATATCGAAGAAATCTTTTGTTGGTAATTTCTTCTGCAATTAAATGACTCTAATAATGGTATAATTGGCTGAATTTAGATTTCCTATTCCGTTAATATTTTTCAAATCTTCATTAAGAATATTAATTTTTAATGGGTAAGGGGTGGCCAAATATCTACGTCGCATTATTCTGGGCAAATATTTCCTTTTATTTGGGGGGCGTGTAAAAGATACATAGCATCGGTGGAATTTCTATTTAATAATAACATACATGGTATTTTCAGTATATTTTGGTAGTTGTTTGTAAGAAAAAATTGCTTAAAAGAAAGTGTCATTCCAAAATAAATTTATCAACATAAAAGTACATTTCTTCCTACGAAAAAAGTTTGTCGATTAACAAATTAATTATTTAATTAGCGAATATGAGTGGTATTACAAGATGAAAGGGTGCCACTTAAAATATTAACTGAGGTATCTGGAGATAAAAGCGTAAATCTAAATATCAGTGGACATTGGTTTTAAATTTCTCCTTCAGTATGTAAATTTGTCATTTTCTTTACTAAAATAAATAGCTGAGATGGGTCGTTTGGCAAACAATTAAGATTATATACCAAAATCTAGTTATTTAGAGTTTTGGTTGCATTAATTATTGCACAAAACAGGTACAAAACAATATATACTAAAATCTATTTACTTGAAAAACATAGAGCTTTGATGGCACTTACTAATGCATAATCTGCTAATTACGCATATAATTGCTGTAAAATTCCGATTCAATTTTTAGTTGCTATCAATATTACCGGAATGACCTTGATATTATCATGGTGTGAAGAAAGAAATATCTATAGAAGATTATAGGAAAATTGTTGATAAAGCGGTTTAATATTTAGAAAAATGAATACGTTTAGAAACGATATACATTATATCTATACGGAAATGAAAAAAATAATAAAGTTGCCCTTTTTCACCCTGATGATAAAATATTCGTAATTGAATAATAAAATATTCGTAATATCAGGCAAACATTACCGTGGGGTCACAATGATATCACCTTTTTATTTATTTATTTATTTTTTTCAAAGCGATTCTGAACTAATATAGAATAATTTCTATTAGATTTGAATATGGAATTTGTCGATATAGAAAATCATATTGGTGGTTGTGAGAATAATTTGGATGCCTTAAATACAACCAATGAGAGGGCACCTTGTAATTGCTGACGTGAAATCAACTAGTGGAGGTTGGAGTGGGAAGTTAGAGTGGGGGACAATCTGGCTTCTCTTCGATATTAGCTATTAGCTTTCTTTTTACATCCAGCAGTCGTTGAGTGTAAACGTAATTTTTAATTGTTCAATTGTAAACATTTTGTGGAAAAAAGTAAAATGGTTTTTGGTGAACCAAAGATAAGTTCACTCAGTGTTTCTGCCGAAGGAAGCTCTCCGGCATTTGTGTCGTCGGTTTTAGGAGCCGCGACAATTCTTTCAAATATAATTATAAAGCCGGCATCCGAGGATAACACCTCAAGAAACAATGGCGGTGGTGGAATAAATAATGGTGGACTTCAGACCGCATACAACGAAAGCGTGCAAAGCCATGTCACTACAGATATCAACTTACCTATTCTAACATTATCACAGGAATATTTCGATTTTGAGGGTCTGTTCAACTTTCCTGTGATAAATATATGTGTGCCAGATAGTGCATCTCCGTCGACACCACCGAAGGTTTCAAATAGTTCTGGCTTTGGACTCGACAAGGGAATAATATTGCAGACGTGTGATACGATGCCTGCAGGATCATCGAAAATAGATAACAATGAGGTAGAACGTAAAGTCTGGTCCAAACCGAGCTTATTAAAAAATCTTCTTTGCAGCTCGTCATCTAGTGCAAAAAAGAATCCCGAGCAACAGGTGAGAAGTAGCTCTAACAAAGTTAAAGCAGAGGTGGTATCCATAGTTAACAAACCAGGCCATTCTAAGGGGGTATTGTCCACGTCACACAACGAGATGGCGGACCAACAAAATCCGATTGTGATATCAGACTCGTCTGATTTCGATTCGGATTCTGAAATATACTCCCAAACCAACATAGAGACGTGCGAGCGATATTGGGGGTTCAATCATCAGGTTGAAGCTAAGTACAAGGCTGCATATGATCACGACCAAGCTGTTGAAAATTCTCACAATCAGATCATGCAAGAGACAGCAAGTGTCGAAAATGAAATTCAACGTCTGGTAGCAGAGAAGGAGAATTTGGCAATAAAACTTATTAAATGTGATCGGACACGTGTTAGAACTCGAAGTAGGTTGGAAAAGCTGGATAAGTTTCGGAAACAATATTTTCGCAATTATTCAAAGTAGAAACGGTGGAGAATATGTATATAATAATTATATGTGTATGAGTGTATGTGTGTATATTTGTAGATCTCGATCTGTAAGTTGGATGAAAAGAACATAATTTAATTTGTACTTAATGATAGATTATATAAAATTGCTTAATGATAGATTATATAAATTAGGTTACCTTATATCAGGTTAAGACATATAAAACATGCTATTTTTTTAAATAAATTATGTTTAATTAGGTTAAGATATAAGTAAATATGTATAAATGTAGATATTATAATTATATTACAGTCAATTTTACCCCTATGTATAATAAGACCACTGTGAAAATAAAAAAAAAAAAGAAATGCATTTCCTCAAAGTATATATTTTTTATGAATATGTAGGTAAAATTCTGTTAAATTCAGAAAATTGACTGCGTTACAGCCAATTTAGCTGAGAGCTGGTACGACTATCCCTACGTCACTGGAGATGTTTGTGGAGAACCATCATATAGCCCGGGACCTGATTTTTTTTTTTTTTTTTTTTTTTTTTTTTTTTTTTTTTTTTAGTCGTCAGGACCCACATCTTTGTTAATTTTTATAATTGTTTCATAAAAATTTATATAAGACAAGTTTTGTATATACTTAATAAAATACCGATAATTCAACCCTTCATTAATTAGTTAGCCCTGTGAAAAAAATTCCGATAGTTAATGATATTTAATTAATTCAATTATTGATTTACATTTTAGTAGTATGTTCAGTGTTTATAATGGTATTATTAATGTTATTTTAAATTCTCTGAAGTTGTGATATAGTGGGAAAGAAATAAAAAAAGAAAGTAAAAAAATTTTTATTGTCACATCCAATATATGAAAGTGATCCCAAAAGTGTACTGGTTCTTTAAATTATATATTTAAATATATCCATTCATTTTTATCGAAGACCTGATATATGGAAATAAGTATCATAAATGCCTCTATTAATTTTATTATGTGAAAATTTACACTCAAAAAAATTTAGACACTATAATATACATCTAATGTTAAGGGGTAATATATTAAAAATGTGAAGTAATTCATGATTAAAACCTCTTCAAGGATACAACTTGCAAGTTTTGTAATATACGATTGTTGTTTATAACTATAGTAACATATATTAATACCATATTTTAGCTTAGACATTATTTAAAAATCATTACATTTCAATATTTATTTGTATTTGGACAAATAAATATTGAGCTGCAAAGAAGATTTTTTAATAAGCTCGGTTTGGACCAGACTTTACGTTCTACCTCATTGTTATCTATTTTCGATGACCCTGCAGGCATCATATCACACGCCTGCAATATTATTCCCTTGTCGAGTCCAAAGCCAGAACTATTTGAAACCTTCGGTGGTGTCGACGGAGATGCACTATCTGGCACACATATATTTATCGCAGCAAAGTTGAACAGACCCTCAAAATCGAAATATTCCTGTGATAATGTGAGAATAGGTAAGTTGATATCTGTAGTGACATGGCTTTGCACGCTTTCGTTGTATGCGGTCTGAAGTCCACCATTATTTATTCCACCACCGCCATTGTTTCTTGAGGTGTTATCCTCGGATGCCGGCTTTATAATTATATTTGAAAGAATTGTCGCGGCTCCTAAAACCGATGACACAAATGCCGGAGAGCTTCCTTCGGCAGAAACACTGAGTGAACTTTTCTTTGGTTCACCAAAAACCATTTTACTTTTTTCCACAAAATGTTTACAGTTTAACAATTAAAAATTACGTTTACACTCAACGACTGCTGGATGTAAAAAGAAAGCTAATAGCTAATATCGAAGAGAAGCTAGATTGTCCCCCACTCTAACTTCCCACTCCAACCTCCACTAGTTGATTTCACGTCAGCAATTACAAGGTGCCCTCTCATTGGTTGTATTTAAGGCATCCAAATTATTCTCACAACCACCAATATGATTTTCTATATCGACAAATTCCATATTCAAATCTAATAGAAATTATTCTATATTAGTTCAGGATCGCTTTGAAAAAAATAAATAAATAAATAAAAAGGTGATATCATTGTGACCCCACGGTAATGTTTGCCTGATATTACGAATATTTTATTATTCAATTACGAATATTTTATCATCAGGGTGAAAAAGGGCAACTTTATTATTTTTTTCATTTCCGTATAGATATAATGTATATCGTTTCTAAACGTATTCATTTTTCTAAATATTAAACCGCTTTATCAACAATTTTCCTATAATCTTCTATAGATATTTCTTTCTTCACACCATGATAATATCAAGGTCATTCCGGTAATATTGATAGCAACTAAAAATTGAATCGGAATTTTACAGCAATTATATGCGTAATTAGCAGATTATGCATTAGTAAGTGCCATCAAAGCTCAATTTTTTTCAAGTAAATAGATTTTAGTATATATTGTTTTGTACCTGTTTTGTGCAATAATTAATGCAACCAAAACTCTAAATAACTAGATTTTGGTATATAATCTTAATTGTTTGCCAAACGACCCATCTCAGCTATTTATTTTAGTAAAGAAAATGACAAATTTACATACTGAAGGAGAAATTTAAAACCAATGTCCACTGATATTTAGATTTACGCTTTTATCTCCAGATACCTCAGATAATATTTTAAGTGGCACCCTTTCATCTTGTAATACCACTCATATTCGCTAATTAAATAATTAATTTGTTAATCGACAAACTTTTTTCGTAGGAAGAAATGTACTTTTATGTTGATAAATTTATTTTGGAATGACACTTTCTTTTAAGCAATTTTTTCTTACAAACAACTACCAAAATATACTGAAAATACCATGTATGTTATTATTAAATAGAAATTCCACCGATGCTATGTATCTTTTACACGCCCCCCAAATAAAAGGATATATTTGCCCAGAATAATGCGACGTAGATATTTGGCCACCCCTTACCCATTAAAAATTAATATTCTTAATGAAGATTTGAAAAATATTAACGGAATAGGAAATCTAAATTCAGCCAATTATACCATTATTAGAGTCATTTAATTGCAGAAGAAATTACCAACAAAAGATTTCTTCGATATAGTGTGTGATATATAAATACGGGTTATATCCATCGCTATACCTTTCCACTTAAACTAATAAAAAGTTAGTTCGATTTATTTATTTACGTTAACTTACAATAAAGTTCGACATCTACAGTGTTTTCTATCATATATTTAAAGTTTACAGTTAAAGAAATATATATTGAAAACACTTAAACATCTACTTGTAAATTCGATTCAGGTCATCAAACTGTTACTTTATTAGACAGGTGAACGATCGTTCCAAACAATAGAAAATAGGCTTTTATTTTTTCTTGTTATTGTCGTATTATTTCAGGTTGTAAAATATTGAATGGGGCTGGTGCGTATACCTGGGCGAGTCTCTTAAGATGATACGATGAGCATAGCCGGGTAGTTTTCTTTTATACACATTTGGCGCCTTCATTTGTTACAATGGAAAACTGACATAAATTACTTTTGTACCTTTTCACCCAAAAAAAGATATGCAAGTCGGCGCCGACGGGACGTTGTGAATTTACTTGGAACTCGAGGATATATTTTTTTGTGCACACTAAGATATCAAGCGGTGCATATATATACTAATTTTAAATGAAACTAATAAATCAAAAGGACAATGTCGTTTTGTCGGCCTAGTAATAAATTTGTCTAAATCGCCATAACAGACAGAAGTTTGACACACATGTGTCAGATTAAATACTAAGATATATATTAGGTACGTAGTATAATTTTTTGCCTGAAAGTTCGACTGGGCACAGTCTTGGGGTCGTTATTATATTCTGGGGTTTGAGTTGCAAATGAAAATTATTGATATCATCCTTTTAAATGTAACCGTCTATTTTTTTCTTGAGTAGTACGCCAGCATAAAGTAAAAATAAGATGGATTTATACTTGTATTACGTATATGGGCGTTTGTCCGTTTAAAATGAATATAACTAAGTATTTTGATAAAAAAGCATGAAGATTTCTTTTCATTTGCCCATCCATTTACAAGAGCTCTATTTCTTCGATCATCTTCGCATTGTACTTATAGTAACTAATATATTAATTACATATTGTATTATATCAGAAATTAGGACGTAAATAAAGTTTGCCTATAATATCCACGTCAGTATTCATTTAAAATAATTAGTATTAATAATAATACGGTTAACTAATTCTTGAATTAGTCTCTTCTTATGGAAGCACTTCTATCTAGTGGAGTGTACGATTATTATCCATTCTCGAGATGACCATTCGAGATTGCAAGAGAAAATATATATTTGCTTTATGCACTTTTCGGCTGAGAATATCTATAGATTGCATACGTTTAGGATTTTTTCTAAATATATTTCCGTTTAGTATTAGGTGAATTATTCTGACATATTAGCCACCTAAATTATGTACTAGATAATACCAACCTTCAAATTTGAGATAAATATTACCAGTAAATCAGTTCTTAGCATTCTCTAGAGCAATGTTTTACAGGTACATAATTTAAAAAATAATCCTTATAATTTCTACATTTCCGCCGTATATATTAGTTAATACCCTCAACAATGTTGGTTTAATCAGTAAACCAGATACGATTTATTCGCCTAAGATCTTAATTATCCTGATACATGCGTATTCTTATTATGCGCATCCAGCTACGTTAAAAATATTCGTATGAAATCCTGACGGAAAAGAATAACAGTTAAACAGTCGCATAATTAATTAAGAGTATAGACATACAACTCAATTTTATCTTATTATTATCGGCAAATTATATCTACATATATCGCCCACAAAACGTACCTGAAAGAAATACAATTGAATAAGATCTGGACAAATTATATTGCTTTCTAGTAAAATCATCGTTCCACGGATATATTCATATTATTATACAAAATCTCTCTATAACAATCATGATTCACTTAAATTTAACTTTCGATATTGAAATATAATGTAAATGTTATAAATTCGCATAATTAATTAATAGTATAGACATACAACTCAATTTTATCTTATTATTATAGGCATGTCATATCTACATATATCGCTCACAAAACGTGCCTGAAAGAAATACAGTTGAATAAGCCCTGAACAAATTATATTGTTTCTTAGTAAAATCATAGTTCCACTGATATATTCATATTATTACACAAAATCTCTCTACATCAATCATGATTCACTTAAATTTAACTTTCTATCTCGAAATATAATGTAAATGTTACAAATTCGCATAATTAATTAATGGTATAGACATACAACTCAATTTTATCTTATTATTATAGGCAAATTATATCTACATATATGGCTCACAAAACGTGCATGAAAGAAATACAGTTGAATAAGCCCGGGGCGTAAACATATGTTTGTCATCTAATCGACGCGACATTATTGTTCAATGAGGGAATCTTGACTACATAAGGATCCATTATACGACCACCCACGACGACTATTACAGATTTTAAAGGAAAATGTACCCTAATATAAAACACCCGTTATAAGAAAATAGTCATTTAATCATTTGCATAAATTGGATTAAATTAATTAAATTTGAATATAATTAAAAATTAAATTTAAAAGACCACATTGTAAACACCACCAAGTACTGTGTATGTTTAAAAAATCACCTCGTATATTAACCGAATTGTATTTGAGAGATTTTAAAGTAATTATGTGAGTTGCGTCATAGGTTTTTTTCTTTAGTGCTGCCACAGTTATTTTTTCTTTAGTGCAGCCATATTCTCGACCCTCGTACTCTAATAGCGTAAGACCTCGATAGCTCATATCTAAAAGCGTTAGGCTGGAAACTCAAAGACCGCGAGTTCGAATTCTAACATAACCTGACTTTTTTTTAAATAATGAAATAAAATTGAATCGTCTAATTGATATTTAATCATGTGAATAAATTAGATTAAATTAATTAAATTTGAATATAATTAAAACTTAAATTTAAAAGACCACCCTGAACAAGAGTGAACCTTACAATGCGCTGTTTGTATGACGCTAACCGAAACATGTCCACACATTTAAACAAAATATCTCATCTGTGATTGGTCCCGATGAAATCGACTTTGAAATAACCCCTACCAAGTGACTTTCACAGATGACATTACTCAAGGTCAAGGTAACCTCTCTCAAGGTCACGATGACATTGATCAAGGTAATATCTATCAAGGTCACGATGACATTGGTCAAGGTGACCTCTGTCAAGGTCAAGGTTGTCCCGTTCAAGGTCAATGGCGTCACAGAAAGTGGTGGGGGGGAGATCTAGCGCCGGCTGTCGTCCTCTACTTACATACATAAAATGTGTTTCTATTTTCTGTCAATTATTCGCCAAATTAAAATTATACTATTATATTTATATACATATGTATACAAAATATATTTTCAAATTATATTAGTAGTATAGCAAAACCAGTACCAGGCCACCCTCGGATTTATCCGCGGACATTTGATGCGGATGGCATGTGGTCATTGTTGATCTGAAGAACTCTTGGCGCAGGTATAAAACAGGTCTGTACAGGTATAAAGCAGGTGTGTATCGGTTTAAAACAGGTATGGTGGTATTAGGAAAAAAACATGACGTCATTAAACAGGTTACCATACCTGTTTTAAACCGATACACACCTGTTTTATACCTGTACAGACCTGTTTTATATCTGCGCCAAGAGTTCTTCAGATCAACAATGACCACATGCCATCCGCATCAAATGTCCGCGGACAAATCCGAGGGTGGCCTGGTACTGGTTTTGCTATACTACTTATATTGTTTAATTTTCTATAATTCTGCACTTTTTTTGAATTTACTTTACAATCATTTATTATTATTTAATTATTGTAATTTACGTATTTTAGGAACGTGAATTAGGAAATAATCATATTAATTGATTTAGATTTTTTTTGGAAATAATTTATGACGCGTCACATTCATAATATAACATATTTAAATAACACAATATTCTACAAAGTTTAGATTTTATCTTTTCTTTGAAATTCTTTAATTCAAGAATTGTGTAGACATTTGACGTCTGCCTTCTCAGAAATATCTAAATACATTGGTTGTGACATATTTTTTCAGCGAGTGTAAGCAGTTGGACAAAGATCGAAATATCGATACCGAAATATTCCAGAACGTATCATCATTAGATCAGAGCTATTCTTATTAAATGATCTACGATTTGGGAATACTGAAGAATGAAATGTGAGATTAACATTGTGAATGAACATTGTTCATGTTCGAAAAAACCCGGACCTGAAAAACCTGAAAGTAATCCGGACTTTAATATAGATTCTGATGATGATAGGTTTTAATCAACACATGACCCAATGTTAATGAAGGAAAGCTCACTTTAATTACAAAAATCGTGGAAGATTTCTATAATACGATACAGAAAACCAACAGCGTTATCAACTGACACGTTTTTTATTTTATCAATCATACTATAAAATATATTAATTCATGTACAATTAACTTGATTAAAATTTATAAGATTAAAGCATTACATGAGTGGAATGTGTGCAAATTGTGTAATAAATGGATCCATGATTCACATATCTAATTTTAAGTGATTTAAAAATTTAAATGATTTAATGATCTTATCGCGATTGGTAAAATAAATGCGAAAAATAACAATATTTCTTATTGTACAACTTTTAATAATTGATTGCCGATATGTGGTATCGTTCCATTGGGTTAAAACCATAGGAAAATTAATAATTAGGTCTAAACTTACTAAGATTATGACAGGCATTCAGATCAGTTGCTCGACACGAAAGTAATAAATGTGAAGCACTTTCCTGCAGCATCTGGTCCAATATTTGGAGCATACATGACAACTGGAGTTGTCATGTATGCCTTTGCTCAAGTCCCAACGAGGAGATTTTGGCATATTTTCTTGAGCATAAGCTTGTTTGTCCTCGTTTTGGTGTGTAAGTATATATACTTGCCAAGTAGAAAAAGAACATTTCTACTTGGAAGAAAATCATAATTATACTCTAATTAAGTCAGTCTGTGGAAAGCAATAACTCCAGAAAAATCCAATAGTGTTCATCAATATGTTTAAAGCAAATAGAACTTCCGTTTCTTTGTCTTTATTTGTTAGATCAAACTTAACATCAACCCTTAAAACACAGTAGTCATCAAAAAAGTCCAGTCATACACACTACTGTCAGTCATACTATGTTTAAGTTAAGCAATTAGACTAAACTGGTATGCATGAACTGACTTAAATATCAGTAACATATTAGTCGAGAAAGGAACTACCAAACCGCCAAGCGGTTATCAAAGTAGTTCCCGAATAGCAAGGCTATTTCATAATCGCTATAGGAAACAACCACTCCTCGGGCTAAAGCCCCGCCAGGCATTGAATTATACCTAAAAGCGATCCTCAATTCCTTTCTCGTGTTTCTGCATGATCAAATAAGATTTCAAAAAATAAAATCCGCCACAGGTAGTATTCGATATTTGTTCCGAATTGGAACCCGACATACAGCTGTTTCGAATTTATTAGTTCTCATCAGTGCCGTACACGGTACGCCGATCCAGGACAAATGCCGAATGAAATTTGTGTGGTATACATCTTTATCGATACGATCTATGTCAGTAACATATAAGTCGGAAATCGAGAAAGGAACTACCAAACCGCCAAGCAGTTATCAAAGTAGTTCCCGAATAGCAAGGCTATTACATAATCGCTATAGGAAACAACTACTACTCGTTCTAAAGCCTCGCCAGGCATTAAATATATGTTACTGACATAGATCGTATCGATAAAGATGAATACCACACAAATTTCATTCGGCATTTGTCCTGGATCGGCGTACTGTGTACGGCACTAATGAGAACTAATAAGTTCGAAACAGCTGTATGTCGTTCGGTTCCAATCCGGGACAAATATCGAATTCTATCTGTGGCGGGAATGACTTAAATATATCATATGTATATTTTAGATTTTAAACCTCGAACATTTTGATAATCAAAGTAAAAGTATTTTTTCTTCATTATAGCTTTTTTTTCATTGTATATTAACGTTACGGCTAAAGCCCGAATATTGGATAATACTAGAATTAACCGGATAAAGTTAGAATTATCCAAATATAGTGGATAAAGTCGGTAACTCAAATAGCGTACGTTGCTTTTCGGACATAAACCGGTTAATACTAGAATTATCCAACGACGCTTGGACAAAATACTATAATCGTTCATTCGCGCTCCGGAGCTGACACGATGACGACTGATTTAGAAGTGGTACGTTCTTGTTTTAAAGAGCGATTTAACGAAATGCTCTGCGATTTAGTGTCCCGTAAAGACTCAAATTCTTGTTGCATGAATTGTGTCCAGTATTGAGTTTTTGGAGTCAGTAAAAATAGCAAAACAAGCAAAATCTAAATCGGCACTACAGTATCGACGATTAAAAAGGTTTGATGTTTGTGTGGTTGGTGGTATTGAGAGATTCATTTCTCCAGTGGCTGATGGCGAAACAAATATAAGGTATTTTGTGAAAAACGAGGAGATCTTTGACATACTGCACGAAATCCACTTGGCAATTAGACACGGAGGAAAACATCGCATGCTTAAGGAAGTAAACATGAAATATAAAAATATAGAAGTTATCATGGTTTATTTAAAACTTTGTATTGCATGTCAGAAAAAACAGAAATCCACTAAGAAGGGAATGGTTGTTACACTCATGGTATTTTCGTAATATTTCTTATTCTTATGTTAGAATAATTCTGCTTTTATGTTTGTTCAGAAAAATAAATAAGTTTTCCTCAGAATAATTTTATTTTTATATTCTACTACATACGTGCGAGATTGGTCGCTTTTGTACTTTCAATTAGTATCCTCTACGTGGTTTAGCCATTTCTTCTTGGCTAAATCTGGAATTACCCGGATAAAGCAAGAAATAATTGAATCCTTCGCGTTTTATCCAGTCGGTTTGGATAATACGCGAGATATGTGGTTAAAACTAGCTTTATCCAATTACGAGCTTTAGCCGTAACATCAATACTTTTAAGTAATTTCTGCTTACTACCAAACAAGGAATCTTTGTAATGAGATAGCTTCTTTTTATAAACAATGTATTTGTCGTTATCCCAAACAAAATTATTATTTTCAGATATTTTTGCATTTACACAAATAATGCATTTAGGAGTTGCATCCACAAGACAATTTTTGATGCTAATAGACTTTTTTTGCAAACAGTATTTTTGCTATAATGCTTTCTCATAATGATTCAGACTATTACATTTACAACTAATTTTTAGGTTAATAGGCATTATACATCAACAGCATTATACCTTACAAATATCGTGGTTATCGAAATATATATACTTGTTTTAACTATTTGCAGTAGGATTCAGGATCAGCAATACTTATACATTCGTATGCTTTTCTTAAGTGGTCACATTTCGGTTAATCTATAATTATTCTCATCAGAAAATATATAATTTAGGCATTTAATAAACATTACAATTTGATCATCCTCATATTTTTTCCTCGAATTTCAGAATTTGGTGATAATTTTTGTTTGGCATGTTGATTAAATTTACTTTCATTATCTGTGTTATTATTTCCTGTTAACAAATCATGGTTATTAATTTCTTTTACTTTTTCTTA
This sequence comes from Rosalia funebris, assembly GCA_037954035.1. NCBI lineage: Eukaryota > Metazoa > Arthropoda > Insecta > Coleoptera > Cerambycidae > Rosalia > Rosalia funebris. The sequence continues at coordinate 38,846,697 of JAZFAV010000022.1, read as the reverse complement.
GACGTATTAATATTTAAGTCAACTGGATGTGAAGTGTCCATTAAGTCAGATTTCATTTGCGCATTTGGTTTTTCACAGTTTTTCGGTTTTGAAATTACCATATATTATCCACTACTTGAGAATGTAATGAAACCCGATTTTTTGTTAGTTTTAGAACTGAAATAAAAATTAAAATCACTGTACAAGCAATCATTTATTTTAATTCAATCAATCATCAATAATAATTTTACAATGGCCTACAACAATTCTATAATCATAGTATATTTTATATAATAATAATATTTTACATTAGTTTTAAATAAATATTGCAATTAGTTAACTATAGGCCATCTATAGTAGTAGCATAAAGGTAATTTGTGATTCATAATAATTAACAAAAAATGCATTATGCTACCATTATTATCTACATAAGTCTATCAAATAAAACAATTTGGCTACTTAGATTCCATTTAAATCTACTGTATTAAATCTTATCACATTAACTAATTGTAAGTTAAAGTATTCATAAAATAAAAACTTTTAAGTAGATATATGTATGTATATATATGTAAATATATATAATATTTATAATAAATTGATTTGGACAATCTTTTTCGCTGTTCTATTTTTAGGCTTTTAGAATATAATTGAACTGACAACTTATTTCTTACTTAAAGCATATATCGGAAATGGAAGAATTCTGGACAAGCCAAATATTCTCTATGTACTTAGAAACGATACGATTTGGAAGATTACAAGATATGATCACAATTAGATAGGTATGGTACTATACTCTAGAAAGGTACACAAACATTACTAATATCTATATTATGCAAAATGAATGATAATGGAAGGGCCTTACAAGCTATCCGGAACACACTTAAACGGCAACCTATGAAAGATTTAAACATGGATTTGCATTGTTTCCAGTGTGTTCACTCGAAAACGCGAGTCATTCCCAACAAAATATTGAAATATAATTCGGCCATTACTGTGAACTAAATAACATTAACTTTATTTGAAACTACCAAATCTCATATATAATTTAAGTACATAAAAAAGCATTTCAATTTTTTGTTACATAATCGATTTTTATTTAATGATGATTTGTAAAAGTTTTGAAAACATCTGTGGTTAAATTATTAGTCAGGTGAAGTTACTGAAAAATTGTTAAAGAAATCAGAAATTATCAATTGCGTAATATTGGTTATATACTCGTACATATATGTATAGTAAGTAGTACCACGACAACTAAATTTTTATGTGACTTTCATATTATTATTGTCATTATTTGTTTCGCTTAATACTGGTAAGACCCTTGCATCCTATAAATGCATGTGTAGAAAAACTTATTTCAGACTGTAAGCCAAGGTAAAAGAGTAAAGGAAGTGACATTTAAGTGTAATTTTAATTTGATCTAGAATACATTTAAGTATAGTATATATACTTAGTTATAGTATATATTAATTTCTTCTCAAATATATTTAAGTATACTGAGATGTTACAGTTCGAGAAATTGACGATTAGTTCAGAACAGTGTTAAAATCTTAATCAGTAGAAAATAGAAAAAATTGAAAATAATAAATCTTTCTACTACTTAATGCATTCTATTATTTTGCTGAGAGCCGTTGAACGCTGAATATAATATGATGTTAAACTTTTATTCTTTATACCTAGTGTAGTTATAGAGTGCACTCTAAATTAAGCTTATCGTGTTATTTTAAAATACCTATCATTTATATTAAGAAATATTAAATATTTCTTTATGTTGTGTAATATTTTAATTTAAGCCTTTCATTAACTGTTTGATGTTTATCTAGTCCTTTAATCGTTGTGATATTCCCTGTATCTTGCAGTCTGAAGAAGTTTATCATAAAATCAAGTTTATTTTCTAATACAATAAAAAAATATTATCTATTTATCACAAATATGTTTTATCGTTTCTAAGTAATAAGCGCCTACGTAATGGTAACAGACTGTATTGGTTATTTTAGTTATTTATATTAATGTAAAGCAACGATATGTAACATATTTTTATAGACTAAACTATGATATGTTCACATATTATCTTTGGAACACTAGTGTTTGAGAAATCGTAAAATTATATGTCATCATCATTACCGATCAAAAATAATGTATTGAACGTTGTTTCAAGTAGGTGTTAAATGTTAAAATGATTAGATTTGTCTTATTTTATCTAATTGTTTTCCTTAGAACCTCATGTGAACGCTTCAAATAAAATACAGAATGAACACACAGAATGAATATATATATTTTTAATAATATCTAGTACATAAATTTATATTCAGTGTATTTATTATGAAAAGCAATAACCAGTCATAAACAATATATTTGTTGAAACAAATATTAATTTCATGAATTCAAACTATGTATTATTATTATTTAGTAGACTAAATTATTATTGTAATTAGACATTAATAATATTCTGATAAATTTCGGGAATACGTATATTTGAATATAGTCAAATTATACTCAATATACCTACTGTAGTATATTTGCAGGAAACCAAATATTGAAATATGCATGATTTTTTATTTGAAACGTCCACAGAGGTTCCTTGTTAATAATATGTTGATATAAACGAATTTACCTAAATAAATACAGCCAAATGTCTAACTAATCACATTCAGTGCACTTTTATGAAAATCTACGGACATCATTATATAAAATTTATATAATTATACACTTATCTGGTCGATTTACAAATAACCTAATTCTAAGCGCGATAAATATATTTAAAACGTATTTTTTAAAGATATTTATCGTACTTTCAAGATGTTATTTGCTCTCTGATGACATTGAAATACGTCAAGGGCTAAATGTATCTAAATTAAAAGTAATTAGAAAGTTGGTCATGACTTTAAAATTTTTTTATCAGTGTAGTTTGATAACTAGTTTATTAATTAATTGATATATTGTTCATATTTGAAAAAAAAATTGTATGATTTTGAGCCAATTAGTAAATATACTATGTATTTTCAAATAAATTTGGCATGAATCATTTCTCCATGCTCTTCTGACTTAATGTAACATTTATCTACACATTTTAGACAATATTATTAACATACTTATCATTTTTCGACGGTATCCACTGCTATACATTACAAAGCAGATTTTTAACATACTGCAAATAGTGTACTTAAAAAAACACTCTTAACTTATCTAATAATGTGCTGCGTCATGATAACCTTTTAATTAATTATTTTCACTTCTTCAATAATTTGCGACGTCGTTTCAATATTTGTTACATTGTTATGCTATAATCTAAAATCCAATGACATTCTTAATTTAAATTTAATTAAAATGCAAATAAATGTAATTAAAATGACGATATCAATTTGCTTTTCATAGACTTGGTGTTAAAATGCCCACAGTTTCATATTATTTCAAGTCAATATTAAATAGACAATCGTATCTCTATTTAATCCTAAAAGTATCTAATTTAAATGTTATTTTAATGCTTTTAGGTTTTAGTGATTTCTTAAGATTATATTATTGCACAATTACATGGAATAAGCGAATAATAAATAAGTATGTTAATTACATTGGTTGACCTATTTTAAACTACAGTAACTAAATGTAGGGTCTTGATACATTTATTTACAAACTTTTCAAAGATCTAAAGTTAATTATGATTTTTAGGTATTACATATTTGCACCATCACATGGATATGTTTGAGTATTAAAATGCAGGGCGAGCATAAGAAAAAGGCGACTGGGTGGTCTTAGAGAACCTCGAAATGTAGAGATAATAATATTCGTTTTATCACCCAGATCGCTAATACTACAAATGCGGAGGCACTAGAGTACTATATACTAAACTAAGATAGATGAATAATATACCGTACAGACAAAAATCGAATATTTTATCAAGAATATCGTTTTTTGACGGCTGCGGCAATTAATACTTATTTGTCGACTATTTTTTTTTTTTTTTGAGTTCATAAGGCAGCATAGATAAGTAGCAGAGCTAGATTTTTTAAACTGGCAAATTGATTTAATCAGTTGAAATGGGTACTTTTTGAATAGATGGATATGTATATCTTTATCATATCATATGTTGATATAAGGATAATATGTTTTATTTTCCTTCTATTTATCAAGAAGAATATGCCTTTTTTACTTTCTAAGTACTGCAGACTTCGTTGTCAATATATAATCTTTGAAAGCACTAATTAACATATGAAGCATATTAGCCTTTGATAGAGAAACTATTTTTGGCTTTGTTGCGCTTTTGAAATTATATTTAGCTACCTAAATATGCATTTTGTATATAATAATATTAAGCACAAGAGAAAATCATGTATTTTTTTAATATTATGCATGTTAATACATATATAATTACCTCAAATAATTATTAAAAATTAGTTTTATTTAATATCCTCCAATGATAAATCAATAATTTTAAAATGTCGACTAATATAAATACATAATTGCAAGTTAGTGAAAAATAAATGAATAATATTGAAAAATATGTTACAATGGAAATATGACACTTGATTTAGTATCGATTTTTTTATTTATCATATTTTGATTCTATATATTTAAAATATTGTATTGGTAAAACCAATCTGTTACGAAATATAACAGTAACTTTATTATAAACGATAATTTAGTAAACAATGTAATTGGAAATAATTTTCTTGTATGTACTTTAATATGACGTTCATCAATGTTTAATTTAAATAATATTTTAAATAAGAATAATATTTTACAGAAATGTTATTTAAGCGTTCTGTAAACTCCTTTAGTACCAAATGAAGTATTGATACTTCTATCAGAAATACAAAATTGTTATAGCCATTTTGTATTTTTAATTTTACTTTTATGTAAAGATTACTTTTATTGTTTACTTAAATTTTTTAAATTATAAGTTTTACTTTTAAAACCGTCTTCAACATAAAAGGTAAGTGTATCTCTATGTGTTTAATATTATTATATTTTAAGATATCTGAATTCCATCAATCATGGTAATATATGTTTATAAATTTTGAATAAAGTTAACATCTAGCCATTCAATATTGAACTAATCAATACTGCTATACAGAAACATTAAGCAGGTATACATATATGTAAACAAATACATAGCTACACAATTTGAGCTCTAGGAAAAATAATTGTTGTTGTCAATAGTCCATAAACAACTTAGAATTGATTGATATACTGAAATTAAATATTCAGGCTGTGTTCACGTATTAGATTACTAATTAATCATGCGGTTATGTTAATTTTTAATCCAATATTATATATATATATATATATATATATATATACATATATATATATATATATATATATATATATATATATATATATATATATATATATATATATATATATATATATATATATATATATATTGAATTAAATTTACGAATGATTTTAAAAGTACGTAAAATTTTCATTATCAACATTCCATTTCAGTTAGGTGTGTACAAAGTTAACAGGGATAGACGCCGTCAATACAGAATTTATATGAGAAAATGAAAACTCATTGGTATTTTAATGATTGTATAAGGCAACTGTTAAAATTTGTGAGCAGGAAAGGGCTATATTTGTGTTTGGTAGTGATATCTATAGATATACTTATCTTATGATGCATTCAAGCTTAAATAAAACATTGAAAACCAACCGATGGTATTCGGTATAAATATTCAAGCAAACTTACGAATAATCTTAGTGAAAGGCAGTGGATCGTTCTTTTAATTCTGTTTAATGTTCTTTAAATTAAGCATTACTAATTTTTAAACAAAAATATGTTACATCCTAAAGTAGCCTAAGATATACGAGTATATTATCAGCTGTGTGAAATAAAAATATTTTAAGAATCATAGACTAAACACGCATAATATGGTATTCGCATAGATAATTCGAATCAATGTAATTTAATTAGAATTATTATTTTTGCTATGCATTAATCGTATTAATATTTGCAGTTTTATCATAACAAGAATAAGACTGTTAACATAAATGTGTCATCTACTGTTTTTTTTTTAAATCATTCTAATTTGGAATTTTATATTCGAGGGGTTATACATAGAAGCATCTTAAATTTAAATTAAATCGTTATTTTGTTAAAATTAATATGTAAATTTAAATCAATTCATGTTTAGTTCTGCATATAATCTACGTTCTGAAGCAAGTAAGAGGTTTTTAATAGTTAATACATATATCTATTTTTATGAAATATTTTTCTATTTTCTCAGCCCTACTCTTTCACTAAAATTACCTAACATTCTGTGTTTACTGTTATTCTGTAAATATATTTTGTAATGATGTACAGGGGTACATAAGTTATCAATCAACAACAATTAATTCAGTTTTAGTTTAAAATACCAACATCAATTATGATAATTTCCCCAATATATGAAAATACGTGTGAACGATAAGTTTACTGTAGATTACGATGAAGTATTTTGTATGACTCTTACGATATGTATATATTAGACAATTATCTCATGATTGTGCTTATCTGGTGTCTAAAATTCTTATATTCTATATTATTAAACGATTTTAGCACTTGATTATTAAATTTCAGTATATCACGAGTGGATTAAATCGATCAAATTATAAATACATAGCGGCGTGTCAAAGTGTTTTTTTTTGGCGATTTGACAATTCCAATCGCATTGCAGCGCCCTATCGAGGCTGGGTTGTCATAAAATCACTTTACAAGCGAATCCACTTAGTAATTAACTTTGAAATTGTGCCAGGAAACTAGAATTTCTTACAGTAATTCGCTGATATCTTTCTCAGAATGTAATAACTCTTGCATGGATAAATTTTATGTATACACAGAAAAAGAATACTTAAGGCTTAGTATTAGATATATAAAGTTTTCTAATTATGAAAATTAAATTTACACATTTACATTATGTAATACACTGAATGTAGTGCGTTTATAGTATTATATATTGTGCTATATTGATTATGTAGATACAAACCCTAATTTTTACTTATAAAAAATATTAACTTATGAAAACCTTAATTGTGTCGTTGCAGATATTATTTCATGGAATTGCATTGAAACTTGAGCCAAACGACATTAAGGATTAAAATACATTAAGGTATTAAACAAAAGAAAAAAACGAAATACTAAAAAGTATTTGTTTTAGAAGAAAATGTAAACACATTTTCAAAATGCAAATATAACTTCAGAACTGAACTATACAAATATTAAAATAAATACGAGTCATATATGTATATGTATATGTATTATTATTTTCTTTTATGTAAGTGCTTTAGTTATTTATATTTTGAATTCATTGTTTTGAAATGAATTCACCAGTTTATACTTTGTCAGCTGCTAAATCAATAGTTTTAAATTAATAATAAAAGCTTAAATTATATTTGATAATAATAAATCAATACACTTTTCATCATTTTATCCGTAGTCTATTATTAATTATTTGATGGCCTGTTGTTTTAGCTGATTAATAGTATCTATCTCTTGTTTGATTGATAATAGTAATCACTCTATTAATTAGTTTTAAAAATATCTATTTCTATTTAAATATAGTTATGTTTCTACTGTCGATTTGAATCTACTGAAAGTCATGTGATAAATGCGATTTTTTTTAAATAATAATCAATAAGACCTTTTGATGAAATGCAAGCTTTTCATTTATTTAGATATGTTGAAAATGTTTTAGGTATTTATGTAACGAGTTAATTGAAGATTTATGTAACAAGTTAATTGAAGATATTTACGGAATTAATTGTAAGTCCAATTAGCAAAAACAATTCGTATCAGGACTGTCTATACAAATAAACCTTGTAGATATTTTTTAATGCATCGGGGGATAAAAACCTCAGTATTATCATGTTCGATGATAACCTTGTTATTTGTTTATCGACGTTCTGGATATGTTTGGTAAGACATATGTCCTCAAACTTTTTATTAAAAAAAAAAACTGGTAGACTTTGTTAGAATGGTGCATGGTTGTAATCTCTAGCCCTTTTTAATTCAGAAGTTTAGAAACACCTACTTCGTAATTGATGCTTTGTTTTCTTTTTATCTTTTATATTTTTGTTCACCAGTTTACTTTGTATATTTTATGTTTTAAAATTAATAACAAAATGCAATAAACTAACAAATGACAGTAGAAAAGAAAATAGTATTCCATTACCCGTCAGCATCATTCGTATATTAGTAATTTTAACTAATGAAAACACATGTAGATATGTATATATATATATATATATATATATATATATATATATATATATATATATATATATATATATATATATATATATATATATATATATATATATATATATATATATATATATATATATATATATATAATATCTAAATAAACATCTTGCTTTTAAAAAATATGTACAGACTGTGTACTCAATAACGTAGAATGCAAAATCAATTTTCAAGAGAGTTGCCAATAGGTGATAAAAAATAGATAATAATGATTAATTAAATAATTGTCTCTTTTGTAACCATTTAATTGATCAGTTATCATGTTTTTGAGACTTGCCTCACTTAGCATGAAACAGCATATAGGTTTTTTCGTAACTTGTTAATCTACATGAGTAACATTGTAACGGATTCCAAAATATTGTAAAAGGAGAATAAAACATATGATAGTTTTAAAATATAACAAGAATTGTAGTAATGGCTTTAGAACCAATTATTCAAACTCTAAGAATAGTGAGAAATCGTTTTTAGATAATTTGAGATTTAGTACTACTTAGGTTTGTACCTATCCGTATTTATTCACAATTTTCGAAGGGTTATTTATAAGGAAGGAATACAAAACAATTCCTCACAAAGATATCAGCATGAAATCACTTAGTTAAATTAAATATTGATTGCATTCAGCCAAAAGTAACAATCATCACTTTTTATGATAAAATTCTTACAGTTTCATCCTTTTAGATTACAGTTTTTCTACTCGTATCTTTTCTATGTCTTTACTACGTATTTGATTGAGATACGGTTCTGGCTCAAATTCAGAGTTAAACGTTTTCAGGGATATTGACTGACTTTACAGAGCAAAATAGGCAGAAATCTAACCAATCCATAAATTCCATATTGCCTCTGTCGAACATCAAACATGATCTAACAGGGCTTCGAGTTTCCTAAATCAGCTCATTGTGAACTTCTTGTTCTAACAAGTGGTTTACATAAATAGTTTCTGTTTCGATAGAGATCCAAACAACAACAGGATAGTGATAGTCCAGATTGGTCTAAGTGTGGAAGCCTCGCTGGTACAGTCCTTATCAGATGGCGTATTTTGAAGCTCCGCTGGAAAATAAGAGTCAATCTGAGTATATTATTCAAAATATATTTAAGACAGTATCGTGCGAAAATGGTTACAGGCTTGATAATAAATCTTTTAAATTTTAATTTAGTTTGATGAATAAGCTAAGACATCTAAACTAGAATAAGCATTTCACAATGCTTATTCTAGTTTAGATGTAGCCTTTAATGCTCCTTCTAGGGACGTTAAAATTAAATAAAACTTGTAAAATGTAAAAGGTGGCATATAATAAAGAAAATAATCAGTTTATTCTGCTGGAATCAGACTGTCATGCGAAAATTTTAAGTAACGTATTTGCTTGAAACTATTAATCATATATTTCTCTAGAATATATCTGTCCATTATAAATATTACATAATAAAATAAATTGCAATTTTGTGGTTACTATTTACAAACGTGTCGAGAAAGTATTTTGGTAAAGTGAGAAGGAATTACAAAAGATACGAGATTAAAGGGATAAAAGATGGGATGCGAACTCGAGTGCAACATCTGTAGAAATACGAGGTGATGCAGACCAAGATTGGAGCCCTACAACTTCTCTACCTTTTCTTCCTTTCTACCAAAGTTTACCGTCGTCGGGCAATAAGTTTGGTTAGTACATGGTAAGCCTGTCATAGTATGCATTGTAAAACATCTTTTGAGGTTTTACAGTGCTTAAATAAATGCCATATTTTGGAATGCATGTTTAGGTACTGTTTTGGATCTATGTGTATATTTACTGTAGAATTTGACGGCAGAGCAGCTGACAAAATTCTATCTTTGGTGTGTGTCAAACCAGTACCTGGTATGTTCTGGCAGAATGGTGGTATGGCCCAGATCCCAGTAATGTGGGTGTTTCAAGAGGATAATAATCCCAAACACTTTGGCGAGGAATGTAATAGAAGATGTACAATAATATTTCCATCTTACCCTGATCATTCCAAATTTCAGACGCTGATCCCATCAAAAACATTTGAAACTGCGAAGGAAAACATACGCCAAGGCACTAGTAGAGAGCATGCTACGCTGTGTCGTGAGGTTAAAGCTAGTGCTAGCGACTGGACTCCTTGTTAGTAAGAGTGTAAATGAGATGTAGAATTTGTTATTAGGTTAAAGAAAAATATTAGTTTCTGTGTAACTAGCCATTCTAGAAAGCAAAAAAATGAACATATATTGAATCACGAAAATTATGTTGATGAATTATTGATATTTCATGTTTGTATGCAATATAATAAATGTATCTATTAAATTAAATAAGTTCGCAATATAGACGCATTAAAATTATTGAAACTGAATTAAGTTTTAATGTTATCTGTATATATTTTTGATTATAGTTTAGTAAATAACAAAAGTTATTTTCCATATCCTGAAGGAAGATGGAACAAAGGAGATGTAAGTATATTATACTCTAAAACAATTAATGTTTATTGCCTTGTTTTTAAAAATAAGAAAAAATAGTTCTTATGTAGCAATTTTAGTAAAGACGTTATAGCACATTTTCATAAATGCAATAAGATGATCTCTGGAAACGAGTTTCAGAACTATTATTTTTAAATTTAAATTTTAAATACAAAGCGTATTTAACTTGTATGCGTTTTAATTACCTAACAAATATGCAAATAACATTAAAAGACAAAACATGAACGAAACTGAACAGTTGAAGTTATTCTAAAAAACTAAACAGTTTAATTTGCTATTGAAGTTATGCTAAAAAAATAAAGAAAATATTCGAAAGATTTAAGAACTGAACTACCAAACTGTTAATTGATTTGTAAAAAGCAGTTAAATATTGGTTAATTATGTGAAAGTGTTTAACAATGTTGATTTTAATTTTGAAGGAAATGAGGAGGAACTTACTCACTTATATATATTCTTATAATGGAACAAATCTATAATGATCTTGACTCTATAAGTTTGTATTATTATTATTTATAAATAAGTCAGAATTTCATTAAACAGAGAGATAAATAGGGATAAGGTAATTTTCGATATTGCTGTAATCTTCCGAGAAATAATCAAATAGCGAATTGAAATTGCCCTAGATAAATAACGAGGAATTTGCATTGAGAACATTGTTATTTTTTCATATAGATGGTAACCTAATTGGTGATCGAATTACAATTATTACTATGTTATTAATCTGGTTGTGTTACGTTACATTGTGTTACTGTTTTTCGATCCAATTATTTTAAATGTTTCTTTAGTTTCAGAAGACTAACCAGCCACCATTTTCGAAACGTTGAATAAGCAGATGAGGTGCTATTAAACATCCAGACACGATACTTTCTCATGATATGTATATGAGTATTTTTATAAATTACATAAAATTTATACTAGTTGATTTTATAATTTTTTGGAAATAGATTATTGAATTCATCCATTCTGGTTATTTTTATATATTTAATGAAACATTATTGTTCAAAAATAAGTTTAAAAATTCAGTAAAATGAAATGTATATATTTCCATCGAAGAAAGAGAGCATAATTTTGCCAAATAATTTATCTTTGACCTATCTATGACATAATAATGGTTATAGGTTCAGAAAAGAAACATTATTTCATATACGTAAAGTAATAAATTAGTTAAGAATTTAAGAAATAACTTTTGGGAAAATCTCTGGGACTCGTCAAATTTTATTTTTAGTTGTAGATCTTTTAATATATAATGAATACATGTAGAGTAATTCGTATAGGAGGTAATGATGTCATCAATATTTTTTTAATGACAACCCCCTTTTTTATTACGCAATGTGAAACAGATAATTTTGTTACATACGCTACGGTAATCATTACATTAGCGTGAGAATAGGTGAGATAAAAGAAAAATAAAAAAAAAGACTTCGAAATTTCAAAATATTAAATTTAAAGGCAATGGTTATTTAAAAGATCAGCGTTCAAATTGTGCACCATTGGCTGCCTGATAGTAGCCAAGATAATTAATAATTTCGTTTTGAACTAAAATCAGTTATACGTTGCATTTTGTTATGAATTCTTGCTTTTAAATCTTCTAAATTCTCCGACCTAGTACCGTATACTTTGATTTTTAAGTATCTCCACAAAAAGTAATCTAGGGCTGTCAAATCTGGCGATTTGGCTGGCCACTTTCGGCCCCCTTCTCTCTGGCCAATGATTCGAGGACATCCCATCTAAATAAGCGCAGACAGGTGCTGCATAATGAGAAGATACATCATTTTGTTGAAAGAAAAAGTAATTTCTCGGAAAATCAGGTTCCTCCATATCTGGATATACAGTTATTAGTGTAGGACTAAGGTCGTTTCGACGATAATAAAGGAAGAAAATAACTCTTTCACATACCGACATAAAAAGTGGGGTTGTCATTAAAAAAATATATTACGTCCTACCTCCTACACGATTCACCGCGTATGTATTAATTTTATTTTAAAAAATGTACAACTAAAAAAAAATTTTACGGGTCCAAAATTTTTTCTACGTTATTCCTTGAATTTTTGACGAATTTATTAATTACTTTACGAAAGCACTGTATTTAGAAAATATTGCATATGCCACCATGTTGTAAAGGGTATTACAATAAGGACGCTGGATTTTTAAACGTAAATAAACCAAGTTTTATTTACGTTTAATGAAATAAAATTTGATGATTAGACACATTGACATATACTGCTGAACATTATAACCTTCCACGGTGATTTTCCATACGCTACTGAACAATTCACAATAAATTTGACAGATGTTGCTTTAATAATTTGGACGCTATAACCTAAAAAATTTGGAGCATCCCTATTGAAAGACCCTGTATATATTGTAATATGTATGTAGTTGACTTTATTAATCAGTAAATTTATATTGCTCATATTTTGAAAGAACAAAAATTTTCAAAGCGTCCACTTCTTGGCTTGACAAAGCGGGGAACTGGCTATATTAATTTCAATTTTATGGTATGTTTACTGTGAGTAGATAATAATTGCTCGCTATTTTTTTTATCAAAATATGTTAATAATCAAAGAACAGAAATTCTTTAAACTGTAAAAATTTTAATTTAAATTTTATGCAACTAGATTAGCCGGTTTTAAAAAATACTTTATTAAAATTATCTAGAATGGTGCAATTGTGTAACATTTATGTTAGATAGCTAAAATTGCATTTACATAAACCGTATTTCGCTCGCAAGATGTTTCATAAAAGAGTTCTATATATTCTGCTTTAAATATAGCCAACTACTATAAAGTACAATGGCTTACTTAAAATACATAAACAATACACGACAAACCACTATAATAGGTTGCTACTGCAAAATATCATTGGTAAGTTTTAAAAAGTTTCCAACACGACGATTCCATTAGCTTTCCATTATGTTTCGTTTTAATTTAGTCGAGGCAGCGCTTCTCTTGAACGCTTACGAAAGTAAATGTTTAATGCCGTTTAATACTTTAAATGTTATGGCATTACGCCTTTTCTCTATTTGAGCTACGAATAAACGAAGTTCATTTATTAAAACGTGAAGGTATCATATGTAATACACAAGGAAAATGCGAATAGTCTTTAGTAAATATAAAATAGTAGTAGAATATAATAAAAGTAGAATATAAAAGTAAAAGATATGATAGTATACATATTTTTGGGTACATAGATCGAAAGTTTTGGAAATTCAATTTTAAAAACAATCAATTTCCAAAAATTTCTAAATCTCAATGATTGTATTGTCAAGTCTTACACTGCGAATTACATTAATTTGATACATGTGCTCCTTTTCAACGAAATTTGATTGTCATAAATCGTATTGATTGATCGATGCGGTCTTTTAATTTTTAACATTATTAGATCAGATTATTTCTCTTATGTTTGTTTTTTCACCTATTCATCCATTCTTGGCTAGGCGTTCAACTTGTGACATTCTACCCTAAATCTGTGATCATCGATTATAAATAATACATTTATGTTTACGATACGTAAGCAATATATATGTATATAGAAGATATATGTATCTTACCTATATATGAAAATATGATATTTATTTACTATACACGTATAAATATCTAGTCATTGTATATGTATTAGGAGTCTATACTACCGAAATGGTATGCCAATCATCTAACTGTGCAGTATTTGCCGAATAAAATTGTGTTTTTCTTTATAAGCAAAGTGACCGAACTGTCCCTCTTTGATTTTGATAAACTTTTGATTATGGATAGAACATAAAAAAATACATCCGTACTTTATTGTAGTCGAATACTTGTTGGGGGCGAAAACAGCCATATTTGGCCATATCTCAGGACTGATACAAGAACAGAACATGGAAAAACTATAATATTTCACCATAAAAGGACTTCCAATTAAATGTATAGAGAGGCGGAATCCCTCGCACAAGGGAGAGGGAAGAGATTTTCAAATACTTTAATACTTTTTTGACTCCCAGGCTACTATTTTTACTTTATGGAGGTAATTATTTTTTACATATACTACATGAATAATATTTGAATAAGCAGCCTTCCCGGTGAAATGTTATCGTTATAAACGCTTTAGAGTAGTTATTCTTTACTTCGATTGCTTTAGTGAGTTTAGTGTGCTGTCTAATTTTAAAGGTTGGTTTGGCAGAAAACTATGGTATCTCAAAAAACTCGCTTTTCATTTTTTTTCTACAAAATAACTGAAAATTGGTCCAAAATGTTTGGAAAAAAAGACTCTTAAAAGCGTAGTTGAACTGGCTGTGCTAGGAATCTCTCGATGATACTATTGCATAATTTTTTTTGCGCCTTTTGGAGAAGACTATGTCGTCTTACCAATCACAGATATCAACATCTTATTTTGATAATTATAAGAGTGTAATAATTTATGAAGACTTCCTAACCGAATAAGAACGTCTTTCGTAGGCAATTTTAAGAGTAAATATTCTGACTGAATGGAAAAAATTGTGAGCTGTGAACTGAGCTGCGTTAAAAATAAGTCCTATGTTATTTCTAATATTTCAAATGTTCTATTTTATTTTATTATTTTATTGGCACTACTAAAATCTATAAGAAACCATTTTTAATCGCGTTAAATATATTTGCCCTTACAATAAGATCCTAAATCCAAAAATTCGTGAATGCATTTGTAACTCAAAATGGGAGGAGGAAACTCGTAGAAGTGTGGGTACCCCTAAGGATTAAACAGAGTAAAATAATAGGAGATTGTTACTAAAGGCACTAAGGTCATGAGGTAAAAATTTCAGATTCCGGCTTATTGCTATTTTTGAAAAAGATATAGTTAAATTTTTTAAAAACATCTAATCACTTTCCTGAAAATTGTACTTTTTTGAGATATCATAGTTTTCTTTCAGGCACGATATGCAGAGTTAAGGACTATTTATGATCTGTACTTTAATAGGGGGTGTGAAAATTAGAGGTAGTTGCTAGTATGAATAATTTCTGCGAGAGTGTTGTCTCACTCGCCATAATTATTAATTTTGTGAAATAAATACACTCATTTCGCGACTTAAGAACAATTAGTGCATAATTAATTTTTGTGAACTGATACGTACGCATAAATGGATAGAAAAACATACT
The DNA here is from genome assembly GCA_037954035.1 of Rosalia funebris. Taxonomy (NCBI): domain Eukaryota; kingdom Metazoa; phylum Arthropoda; class Insecta; order Coleoptera; family Cerambycidae; genus Rosalia; species Rosalia funebris. Next base: position 38,830,913 of record JAZFAV010000022.1, on the reverse strand, counting down.
GTGTGTATCACCATTCATAGCAAAGAGTGGACTATGACAAAAAGTAATATTTTTATTGTTACAACGTGCCGATTTCTATGTGTGCACAATATATACAACCAGTATCTTTCTCGTCAGTATTACTTTCTATGTTCAATAATTAGGGGTGATAGTCTTCACCACCTGCATTTTTTACACGACACACCTTATTATGGTACGACACACCTCACAAATATTGTGATGTGTTAACTCTGTATTAAAGAAGGAGAAATCCACTGGCATTTGAAATATCGCCGGGCGTACTTCAAGGTAACAGCTTTTGTATCAATCATACTTGATTAAGTCTATCTATAAGAGGCAGTATCCTTACCAAGATGTTAACTCTTATTATAAGAGTAAATATCTTGGTAAGGAATACTGCAGATGGATTAAGCCTTATAAACTATGCATTGCCTTGCAAAATATGCCTTACCTCTAAATGTGGGATACATTTGCGAGCCGAACCGTTCACAAACCGCTCGCGAATCATTAGTTCTCAAGTTTGGGACGCGGTTCAGAGCGTCGAACAACCGCTCTTGAACGGTTCGTGACGATCCACCTGCTGTCGGTGTTTTTGACGAACACAAAGGCATTTGCAGTTCTCATTGAGATGGCGTTGTGTGCAGTGCATTGTTATTATTCTGCTCGCGAAACACGTGGCTGATTCTATTTATATTTTGTGCCTTTTTGTATGATTTTTTTCTTTCGATTGTTTATTTAATAATATACCTACTCTTATAATTTTATTTAATAATTCTTATATTATAATAATAATTATTATTATTATGGAGTAGACAGAGGAAAATGTAGTCAAACTAATTGATACTTATAAAACGAAATCGTTATTGTGGGATCCTAAACACAAGAACCATTATAAAAAAAAAATTAAAAGAAGATGCCTGGAAGGGAATAGGTGCTGACATGAATATATCTTTTGCAGCAAGTTTTAAAAATCAGAAGGCGACATTCGTGTGAAATTTTTGTATTGGCCGCTTAATTTTTGTAATTTTAAGTCAATTATTAGCTCCGTACCAGTGTGTTTTCTGTACAGGTCAGTGCACCACCAACGTCTTTCTGTTCTCTTATTTTTACACAAACTTTCTGCCATCACTAAAGTGGCACCACTCATTTCTAAATCGTATAATTTTCCTCGCACGAAGACATTATTACAAGTAAGCACACTGAGCAAGTTTGCTGGTGGTTTGTGGTTCGTTCCTTCTTTCCCATTGATTGTGTTTAGTTTAGTAGATGTTCGCTGTAAAACTATTTTCAACGAATAGTTCACGAGCGGTTCACGAACGGCTCGGCTCGCAAATGTATACCCATCTTAAGATGTAGCTGGATAGAAAATTGTATCTGATAAGTGAGGAACGCATAGCTTCCAAAAATTAAAACCGTATACATCGAAAGGCTGCACTTTATCAGTGGCATCCTATGGAATTGTCTTAACTAAGTATAAATATATGTCTGTGTAAGTGGTACATAGTACTTTGGCTATGAATCCATTAGTAGAAGTGTCTTGCGGCCAAAGCGAGGAATATATACTTTGTTAGATTACTCTGTTACTAATTATTGTGTTAGTTTCGCGGAATTTCTTGCCACAATAGTCAAGTGGCAAAGTATTTCGTGGGCGGAATATTATTTGTTCTGTTACTGGTCCGATATTAGCAACTACATCTAAATTACACCCGCGTTTTCGACGCTCTATCTATATACAAAATTTGATCAAAATCGGAAGGAGACAGTTCCTTCACTTTACTTAGGTGTTTAAAACTGTTTTTTAAAATTTTGTTGGGTGTAATTTTTTTTTTTTTTTGGAATAAAATACTTTTGAACAGTAAACTCGACTTTAATCACTATTAAAAATCAGACTTAATGATGACAAAACACAATTAGACCTCAAGGTAATATTTTTATTTTCAGCTGGATGGTCTCAGTGATTGATAAGTGGCTTTAGCAGTTAATCTTTTCAAAATTGTTTTATTCGATTGGCTTCTTTAATCTAGATAGTGATTGAAATATTAACATTCTAATTATATTTATTGGAATTTTTCCCTTTTTAAATTAAATAATGAAGTAAATGTGAAGATAAAAACGAAAATTTTAAACTTCAATGACAGATGCTTCAACATTATTTAAAATGACATAAGCTTGTTAAGAAACATACGGACAAAAACTGTAGGTATCACTAAACTTTGTCCTATGCGTTTTATAAAAAAAAAAAAAAAATACGACTTTACGATATAACTAAAGCTGCCTACTGTGAGTGCTGCATCAGTGGCGTTAAACTCGGGTAACTCCGGAGTAGTGAACAAGTCGTCGCGTACATTTAAGATATTTGAACCGATGTAGGTAGAACCAAGGCAGTATTCATTGGCGTTATTGTGTTTGACCATCGATTGTTTTATTAGTTGTAGCAATGTTAATAGTTGTATGCCTATCTTGTGTCTATGACTTTTTAATAGAGTAAATGTGCCGAAACTTTACGATAATCCTTGAGTATTTGCGTATACTGTGCATACTGAGAATTTACAGATTTTGTACATGAAAGGCCCCAAAAAATATATTTAGCTTTAGAATTATAGAATTATATTATACAAACTCTATATCATAGAATTTGTATGTCGATTTCATTTTTATGCTGTATTCGTATTCGTGTAATCTATTGTCATTTATAACATATGAAGAATCAATTCGTCAGTTTTGGAACAGTTATGTTTTCTATGGGCCGCTCCCTCAAACATATGTTTCCTAATTTACTACATATAACGTGTATAGTTTATGTGTCACATCTTATAGTAGAAATTATTCGAATGTGGTATCCGGATGTAGATGCATTAATAGCCTACACCAAAGTAGTTTTCCTAAAACTCGGGAGTTTTATAAGCGACATTCTGGTATTTTAGTGCCTCCGCAGCCGATTCTCAGAGTATAGGGAACATAATTAGAGGTAGCGTTTTGATTTTAGTAGTTATCATAGTGGCACTTGCTATTAGAATCAGAAAAAAAATCAAATTGGTCAAGAAAAATTCACGTTAGAAGAATTAGTTAGTGCGATAAGGAAACATTTTTCTTGAGAGTCAGATTACGACATATTTATTATGTATTAACTATGGAAATATTACATCTTTAGATGCCGAATGATCGTTTTTTTTTTATATATAAGAACATTTTCTCATTGATGTAGCTAAACAAATCTTCTAACTGGTTGAATATTACATATTATATTCTGTAAATTATTATTACTTATACGTAATTGGTTTATATGTGGTGTCGCTACTGATGAGGTATTCAAGTCGGTAGCTGTAGTTGTAAATTTAATTTTATCAACGTTGTGTTGTTTATCACAATTTGTGTACATTACTAGATTTTACACAAAAAAGGGTTTCAAGTAGATATAAACCACTTGCTACTAAATATATCTTACGAATATTGGACAAAATCTGAATGAAACGTAGTTTCCAAATGTTTCACGTATAAAATAAACATTTTTTAAATATACAAGGAAAAGTAATATTCTATATCTCACTCTGTCTACAAAATGTGTTTATCACAAAAGTAATATATTTTCTATACATATTTAATTTTAAAACAACAGTAACTGGAATTGTAGATTTGACACTAAACTGAAAACCAGTTAATAAAAAATAGTGATTCAATAAAAACATTGAGGTGAAATAAATTACCAGAAATGAAAACTGTTAGAACGATATATACCTTTTTTTTCCTTCCTTTGTTCCTTTATTTCAATTAAAATAACGAAAAATAAAAAATACTGCTATCTATGATTTATTTCATATTTTAGTGAAAAACAGACGTGTATTGACAGTTAGTTTTTTCTATAAAATGAGTAAAAACCATATATAACATAACATATCGCTGAAAAAAGAAAAATTTTCTCTTTATAACCAAATCATAGCTAATAATAAGTTGTGTTTAAAAATACAATTTGAATATTACCTCATCTCTTAACTCAGAACTGGTAAAACGTCATTGTATCTACTAAAAAAAGTGCGCGAGTCCTAAAAAAAAGTGAAAATTTGCCAACCCTTTACATATGATATTTTTCTGGAATGATAGAAGGCTAACTTGACAAAAAATAATTTAATTTGAAATAGATGCTTTCAATTATGTACCTACCTGTAAGCTGTTGTAGTTGAGGTAGGTATTTCTTCCAGAAGGCACACTGCTTAATTCTCGGCCCTCGACCGGTAGCAGTGGAATTGACATCAAGTGTTAAATATTCTCTTCCGTAAGCCGTATGCAAAGGCCAGAAGGCAGGTGTTCGAACACCGTTGGGCGACAGATTGGGATTTCCAGTCTTCGCGAAGTTTGCCCAATACCTCATTATTCTCTTGCTGAGATCGACTTCTTGGGCCGTGTAACTCTTAGTGGGGTTTAAAGGTTCACCAAACACATAGTTAATTTCGTCCGCATGCATAACTCCTGTCCACGATGGCCATGGATTCGCTACGGTTCTGTGCTTGTAATAGTACATGTAAACGTTATTGCCTATCTCAGCGTAACGATGAGCGAACTCATTTACATTGCACGTGAAATGGTAATCGCCGACCATCTTATCAAGGGCATTTCTGTTGCTAACCGGATCATCAGGATTTAGCCAGTCCGTGTATTCGAACACAATAGCCTGCCTAGCGACGGCATTTACGTAAGGATTTAGCTCTGTAACGGCGCGTAGGAACTCCTGCCGATTTACATAAACGTTTTCTTCTTTTCTAAATAGTTCTGTTAAGTAATATATTATAAAGTAATAGCCTTCCTCCGTATTGGAGCCCATTAATATATTTGTCTTTTTGAAGTTTTTATTTGCTAACGCACGTACAGGATGTTCGTCGAGGAAAGCACCGTCTATGATCGGAACAAATGGGAATTCGCATATTCCAAGTGTACCCCATTCGTTGTTTACGAGTTCTACCGGATCTTTCTTTTTGAGGCAGTCGATGACAGCATTAAGATCGCTTCGATCGCGAGGACAACCAACAGCTTCAGCCAATCTAAGACCTCTAAGTAGGCTCTCTTCTCTCGAAATGATAGACCATGGGGCCGTTGCGCTTCCCGATTCCATTATAGCTTGTGAAAATAAGTTTCTGGATAAGGGAGACAACAAATGTAATGACACCGATACAGCGCCAGCTGACTCGCCAAAGAGAGTGATATTATTGGGATTACCTCCAAATACTAAAATATTATCTTTTATCCATTGGAGTGCCATCATTTGATCAAACATGCCGGCATTTCCTGGTACATCTGACGTACCGAAGTAAAGAAAACCTAGAGATGCCACCCGATATTGCATCGACACTAAAATAATGTTTTCTTCCGAAACTATAATATTATGGTCGTAAACGTCTAGCGTGTTCGTACCAGAATAGAATCCACCTCCGAAAACCCACACCATCACAGCTGCATTAGTAGGTCGTGGTTTGGGTACAACTACATTTATATAAAGGCAATCCTCACTGAGGGGAGTGTTAGGATTCCACATAGTGGCTCCGGGAAAATCACCAAAAACAGTGTCTATAATTTGTACACACGAATTCGGTTGAACCGTGGTATTTAAAATCGTTTCCCATTTTTCCACTGGACGAGGATGGCGAAATCTTAGGTTGCCCAAAGGTTTTTGTGCATAAGGTATGCCTAACCAGGCATCCACCTTTTTACCAGTAGCTGCTGTAAAAGTGGTGCCTCGAACTTTGCCTTTTTTGGTCTGGATTATTAAAGGATCGTCATCCGTTGAATCTCTTCGGGTAAATTCCCTTTTATCATCGGGAGCATCCCTTCTGAATTCCTCCGAATCTCGGTGAGGATCGAAAGGGTCTCGAGACATGTGATAGGCTTCTGCGTGGGGCTCTGGAGGATGATGACGATTTCGATGGGGTACGGGAATACATGATGGTATTATAAAGCCCACTAATAGACAGGTAGCCCAAGATCTCGTCATTTCTTTGTAGTAGGTATCTGAAATAAAATAAAAAACATCTCAAGGTTAATTCCTCGTAAAACTTAATTATGTTAAGACTACTGAAAATATATACTAACATATATACTAAGCGAATGTAAATGAAGAAATAAAATTAAACAAATATATGTTATTGATTTATGGAGAGAATCTTAGAACAAGTCAATTATCATTGTTAATCTTAAACCATTCAATATTGCATTTACTTTCAGAAAATGTTCTATATTGATTAAAAATATATAATGTTATTTGGATTTAGCTCTTCTCTTGACGTGTTTATATCAAATGTACTTTGTTGTTAAATACTTTTCACATAGATTACTATGATAGATTTTCATATTTTACTCGCAATTGTCTTCCTTAAGAGGATAGGGTCTGGAAGTGATAGTTCTAGTTCTTGGGCAAGACTTAAATCTGGTAAATCTTTAAGGATTATTTAATGGGGTTCTTAGGAAGGTACATAACAGTTTCATATGATAACACCTAAAATACTACCAATCATTTATTTTTATAAGTATAAAATAAATGTATACCTACAGAGGTATTATTAACAAGATAATTCGTGGTGACACTTTAGATGGAAGACTAACACTATAGACACTCTATTGTCTATTTTTACTAAAAATAATTATCTTAGAAAATAAAAAACGAGGCTTGAATGTCCGACACTGAGGAAATGTTTATACTACTACTGGAAGCACTGAACATTTATGTAAATGTTTAAGTGGACTTTGCTCGTAATAATCCACAATGTATGAAAATATCAGTTTATCAGAAAATATAAAGGACTCAAATTGATAATGATACTGGTGACAATACTTGATCCTCCTGGAATTGATCTTCCTGGATCAATGTTAGGGTACCTCAGGTCGAGGGAATGGAGTTACTTACCCATGCGGCTACATATACGATTCTTGAATTGATGATGTTGACCCCTTCACTCAATAACGTTTTATATTTTATCTATATAAACGCAGACAAACCACAATTTCATGATGATCACAAACTATTTCAGGGGTTTCTCCCGGTATGTCTTCTTGTTTAAAGGTAAACAAGAATGTACCGCTGCCCCACTCCCTACTTTTTCCGAAATACGTTACATACTCTACTATTCGTGTTTATATCCGAATCTTATAATATAATAAAGGAGTGAACTAAGCACATAATAATATTTATATTAAACAATAAGTTAATTCCCGCGAATAAATAAAATAAGAGGAGGATAGAGTGGTGTCCGTTATAATTTTTAGATTTATTTCTATAAAGTCATATGAGATTGACTTTACATATCACCATCTTGATATGTAAAACTAAATAAAATAAAATTGATTAAGTAATATGTAAAATTAAACAAAATAAATTTATTCCGTAATTTAAACTTTTGTGTTTTTTGTTTAATTTTATTCTATAGAATTGTAACATAAATTCTTATGGTGTCTTCATTTTCTGACACTTTAGGGTGATGCCTATATACCCTACGTATACGTATCCATTTAAAAAATGTCAAGCTGTATGTCCGGTTGATTTTTGAAACAATAAAATCATGAAAAATATTTTTTATATGATTTACAAGTGAAGCATCTTTGGGCCAGTAATAAGGTATAATTGGTTTAACCAATCGTTCAGGTCTCTTTATTTATATTATTAAAAATGTAGTATCCATAACATTTAAATAAAAATAATTTTTGACCCTGGAGCAGGTTGGGGCCTTTGGTGTGAAGATAACACCGACTTAGTTTTCCAAAAAAACACCAAAACACTATATGCTACAGTAGAGGGAAAGTTGGCATCATGTGAAGATGATAATAATTAAAATAGTTTTAATCATCTCCAGATGATGCCAACTGCTTTTCTGTGACTTCAATCTGGGGTGAATTTTGCTTCGGGTCTGCACCCGTATAAAATTCAATTGACCCAGGAGCTTAATGTAAACGACCACAGATAATGCCGTGTATTCGCAGATTGGGCTCTGGAACAGTTGAGAGTTGGCCCAAATTTCGCCAAAAAAGTGATCTTTAGTGACGAGGCCCATTTTTGGATGAATAGATATGTGAACAAGCAAAATTGTCGGATTTGAAACGCTACCAATTCACACAGATACACTAGCACAAAATGCATCCCGAGAATGTCATTATTTGGTGCGAATTTTGGTCTGGCGGAATCATCAGTCCGTACTTCTTTCAAAGCGAAACTGGCATTGCCATAACCGTCAACGGAGAAAGCTACAGATCGATGATAAGCAACTTCTTATGGCCTAAACTGGATGGTATGGATACCGACGATACTGTTCTGTACGAGCGATTTGAGGGCATGGTTATCTCACGCAGCGGCGACTTGAACTGGTACCGAGATAGTAGGATTTAACCCCTTTTAACTTCTTCCTTTGGGAATATCTTAAATCGTAGGTCTATGTGAATAAACTGAAAACAATCACCTTAAAGTCAACATAAAGAACGCCATCCAACAAATTCAGCCAGATTTATGCGACAAAGTCATCGAAAATTGGACCTCCCGAATATGTGCCACAAAGCCAAGCCTCGGCGAACATTTGAACGACATTATATTCCATACTTAATGCCATAAAATATTCTTTCAAATAAAAAAGATTGAGTGGATAATCTTCCACACAACTTGTTTTACTTTTTTGAAAATCAAGCGTTCTTTACAATCTTGGAAACTTTATTTCATAAATGCCAGACTTTCCTTTATTTTCAATATTATATTTGGGATTTCCTAAAATTTATTGTAATTTCTTAATGTCATTCATAAATATTTGAAAACTCCTTGAAGGCCTCTGGTAAATTGTGATTCATATGAAATTGACGGAAATTTACGATTTCTGGAATCTTCGGAAATCGTGGAAGTAGGAGTTCCCTTAAATTTACGTTATCTAATTAATTTATCTACTATGTGAAAAGGACGTCCGTTATTAATATTTACATCCTTAATGACTTGCTCTTTCGAACATATCATTACTAAGCAGAAACATTAAGCAAATGATAGACCAGAAAATTTAAACTTGCCAATTTACGTTGATAACAATAATGAGAGTCTTTAGGAATGTATCTAATAGTAGCAGTTTCCTTTCTGCACACATAAAATTTAATCCATTTTCTTTCTAACTTCTAATGATTAGCACATCAAGAAAAGGTTTCCGCTTAGTAATGATAGGTTGGAAAATCAAAAGATGATGTAGCCAAAAGTATCGGGTAGCCTTCTCATATAATATATAAATTAATAAAAATAAACATAGATTTAGAGCAACTGTTTACTAACCGTGAAAAAAGAATAGTAGAGTAAGTTTATTAGTGAACAGTACATGAAGCTAGAACATATTCGTAACGGTTTACTGAACTCAAATTTTCGTGTAAATAGAATTTAGACGTAGTTTAAAATTATTTATCTCTCGATGATTGAACTTGTTTGGTGAAAGGTGCGTCAGGTAACATGTAATCTTTCGGTGTTCGTGGAAAACTAGGCTTCTGTCTTTTTTACGTACAAGACCAGCCTAAACATTTCTTACCTTCGAAATATCGTCATACATATCTTTTATATAAAGACTGCAATAGTTTTCTTTCTTTAGATTATCCATACCAAAGTGAATGGTACAATGATTGATATGTAACAATTATTAATATATGTAACAATTATAACTCATTGTTAGTTTCATGAAATTGTGAATAATTTTTAATGAGTCGTCTTCTATTGACCAAAATATTTACAGTCTAAAGATCAGATTCCTATAGGTATGGGTATGTATATACAACATGATCCCATTAGAGCAGAACACAATGGGAACAAGGGTGATGCCGGCAGCGAAAGCTCTAGTACTGTACTAATTATAGTTAGAACAGGCTTACTAATTGGAGACCTGGGGTTATAACAACTGTTGACCACTACTGCGTTGACTTTTGTTATGATGTACATATACAATTGTATCTACGTATAACAATGGAAGAAATATCCACATAAAATAACATAATCACATGATACATATAAGTAATAATTAATATACGACTGGAATATTAACAGATACTGTTTATAAGTTACAGGGAGAAGCAAAGAGTAAGACTGTTGTAAAATATTGTCAAGATTTTTATAATTTACGTACCAAGTTGCATGTCAATCGTGCGTGTCAGTGTGCGTGTAATAAATGAAATGTGCGTTTAAATTCAATTAAATGATTAGAGGTTTTGTTAATTGTTTTTAAATAAAGAATACTACTATGATATTACGAGAACAACGTAGTGTAAGTACATTTTATAGAGAATATAATAAATCGGAAAAGAGGTCTCAAAAGTATTTAGGGAATGATGATTACTTCAATATATTTAAGGAAAAATATTTGTTTAAACAGGTTCAATAGGACCATCATCTTAGGAGAATGATAGGTTATCTGGCGGTTCAAATAATTCTAATCTTTGATGAAAAGTTTGATAAAATCTTTATTTTCAAAATGACCATTTCATTGTGTAGATATAGAATTTATCTGAGAGGACTGAACTTTTCTACATGTATCTTGAATGTCTTGTCTTGTAATCTTTTGTAAATAATCTCGGCTGTTATTTGGTCTACGATAACTATTATTGAAACATGGATGAATTACCAGAAGCACAATTTCAAGTAACACTTTTATGAACATGGAACCCTCTACCAAAATTATTTCTTACCAGTTTGGTTAAATATATATTACGTCAATTAGTACCTTAGAGTTTTTAAAGTTTCAATTACATACGTATTGTTAATATCGCGTTTACACAGCTATATACAGTAATTATTACACAGCTCTTGTATTACTACTACCCATCTTAATCAACACACGAATATGATATAATTATCTTCAATTTCCAATAATTGTAGAAAAATTGTTTTTACAGATTTAAAACAATCCAATAACAAATAAGTTGCCTCGCATTTTTTTAATACTGAGCCATTATTATTCTTGTTTACTTCTTAATTGTTGTATTTAACTTAGTCTGCAACTTTTCTTAAAATTTGGTTGGAGTTAAAAACATTTCTTATTACCAAAAAACGTAAGAACAAAATAAATCTAATTTTAACAATTTATTTGAAGCCAATTTGTATTGCTTTAATTTTACTTAAGTCGCAACATTTATTTTGTCAACGTATAGCTGGTAGATCAATAATTAATTTTGTAAATATTATTCCTAAATAAAAACATTAGACCATGCTTACCTTGAGCATTCCTAAAACATTAGACCATGGTGTGCAGATTATTGTAATTTATACAGATTTAACCACAGCCGTGAATAGGTTCGATCATAGTTTTTTATTATACAAACTATCCAACTTTAGACTAAACAGTAACTTAATTTACTAGTAATTGCTTTATGTATCTGTAATAGAATATTTAATACGTATTACCATAGCTTTACACTTGTTCAATTTGTGACAATATTGGTGTTCTACAAGGCTCAGTTCTCAGGCTTTTACGTTTCAATTTAATCATTAATGCTATTTATTAAGAAATTCAAGTTAATGCTCTCCTGCACGCAGGTAATTTACTACTACTTACAAGTTACATCAATTACCACTGAGAATCAATGTTGAAATGCAACAAGATCTTACAAAAAGTGATAAATGGAATACAGTAAATTACCGTCAAATATTTCAAAATACAATGTCATGGACTTTACAAGAAAAACTAATCTAATACACTTTGAACACAAAATAGTCACTTTTGTTCATTAACTTCACAATTTATTTTTGGTTTTGATTAACCTTTATTCCTGATATTAATTATGTTTAATCTAAAGCTAGTAACATTTTGGTATTTTTCAGATTATTATATTAGGTTAATTAGGAGAGATTTCTGTGGTCTGGAGCCCGAATTATGGAATCCGCATATTAAACAGTTCAACTTTAATATTACCATTTATTGTATTTGTCAGATTATTATATTTGCGAGATAGAAAAGATTTCTGTGGTTCGGAGCCCGAATTATGGAATTCCCATATTAAATTTGGAAAACGTTCAGAACAAATATTTTAAATACCTTTCCTGTAAGTCTCATGGTATCTATCAATATGTAGGCATACTACAGAGTGAATATTCGTGTATAATTTTCTTTATAGACTATATCGATGTTCTGATATACGAATTTACGATCAAAGATTTTAATATACCAATATGTCAAATGAGATCTTAGTTTCTATTGTATTGTCACGAACGCCTCGACCGATCCCGAACGCCGGAAATATTTGAAACCATCAAGAGCGTGTGGAGTTGACTTCCAGTGCGTTCTATACTAGAAGGTTCTTTATCGCCAAAGTTCTTTATCTAGAAACGTCTGGAGAGACGTCCTACTGCCTATATAAAAATTGTGTCGTCCAGCCAGGAGTTAGTGAGGTTTCACACCAAAGCCGAGCCGGGCGAAAATCGCCTGGTCACTAATCTTTGTGTATTGGCATGGATGTATTCAAATAAGACGCCGGATCGTGCCAGACCGTGCCGAGCCGTTTTGTACAGTGCTGCCTTCCGCTACTCCAAGCGGTTTCGGCCGGCGTTTTTAGTCCATTTTGGAACCTCAGTCGGGGTATTTACGAAGTTTTGTACAATATTGTGTCATTGCAAAGTATAATTGTAGATTTGTGGACAAATGGATTCCAATATATAATCAAATGTGTGGGTACTCATTCTAAAGTATCTCCAAAAACGTTCTCCATGTTTTTCGTAGTGAGTTGCGAATTGTCCACTTTTCTCATGGTCTTTGTTGATGCAGTAAGTCCAGTACCGCTTTCTTTGCCTCACATGTTCTTCAACCTGTGAAGAACTGTCTAATAGCATCATCATCATAAATGTTGATGGCATTATTATTTATAATAAGACCGCTAGTAGGAATTAAAATGTTGTTCCTCTGGGCTCTAAACCAGAAAAACAACTGGGTATTAATTTCTGCTCTCGCTTCAGTGTGAAAGCAACGCCGAAAACGCTCGGCTCGGCATGGCTCAGCTTTAGTGTGAATGACGCCTTAGTTAAATCTGGACCGCGATAGTGAGCGATACGGTGCGAATAAAGTGAAATTGTGTAATGCAGTGCGAAGTTAGTTTATAAAGTTAAAGTAGAAAGAAAGTTAGTTAGTTGGACTTGTGAATAATTGATTTGTAAATAAATGTTCGAAATAAAGAACTTTCTAGTAAATTAGTTACAGTATTTACTCTACACTATGTGCAAATTTGTTGAAATATCCAACTGTTATCTTTCAACTGTTAAATTTACTGTTCTTATTATTTAACTGTTCGCATTATACCCAGTATTAGTTAAATTTAGATATTTATATTTGCTAGTATTAATATTAGAATATATATTTTAGATACTTAAGCTTGTTATACATTGTTTGTAAATAAATAAATAACGTTATAGGTTTGTTAATTATTCTACATGTCATTATATAAATAATTCTCTGTCTGTCTGCAGTTATACTAAAAAGTAACAAAGAACAATAAAACAAAAATATTTAGAACGTTTAACAGAATAAACAACAAGAATTTGACTATATATTTTGCAACTACAGAAAACCTGTATTTTTTTTTATTGTAGTGTACAACTGCATTTTGTTATAACGATAACTTTATAACATTAATTTATTTATTAATTAGTACTTCCACAGATTTTTAAAATATGAAAATCTTGTGGGAGATATTAATAAAGTAGATCTTTTCAAGTAATAAAATAAAGTCAAGAAAATAAAATCTTTACTTTTTATAAAAAATATAAATAAACGTTTTACTCGTATGATTACCGGACAAATTAAAACGATTAAATTAATGTTGTTCAATTGTCACTTCTACAAATGTAATAACTTAGTAGTTGTATATAAACTTACATCAACTAATTGCCGACATTTTACTTTTTAAAACGTTGTTAAACAGCACTGAAATATCCGTAGTGATTGTTAATATTGTTTAAAGGACGAACAAACTCCGCGTGTATATTTTTCTAATGATTTTAATTGATATTATTAAGATCAGCTATTATTAAATATAAATTTTCAGTTAACACATTCGAAATAGAACAATAATAATAAATTAATCATCACCATTCATCATTAGCAGAGAACTTAAAACATACCCATAACCCACATAATTCGTTTTTGGTATCATTTGACGTTAAAAATATTTCTCCGGAGGAATATTTAAATTTAATTCAAAATTTATAGTTTATTTCATCCAAATAAACTATAAATGCCAAATAAAAAATCTCAAAACATAACTTTGGCTTGTTTTTATGGCTAGTCTCAGGTAGACTCTTCCGTTTATCGGTAAGATAAGAGAGTTTTTTATTTGATAAATAGCGATGAAATGAATTATACTAGATAAAATTAAATTAAATAACACTATAGCAACAGAAATTTTATTAGCTTTCGACATATGCATCACTCAAAATTACTTTCAATTCAACAAGCAGTTCCCAACTGGGCAATTTTGGTACAGATATGTGGACGATATTTTATCTTGCTTTAAAGGTACTACTAGACAACTAAAAACTTTCCAAGATAGTATGAATAACTTACACCCCAAAATAAAATTCACGATAGAACGAGAAACAAACAATAGTAGACATGGTCTAGATCTTACTATCACACACAAAAATAGTCAATTCACGTTTGATGTTTTTCGAAAATCTACATATATCGATATAACTATCCCCTTTGATTATTGCCACTCATATTCGCATAAAATAGCCGCATATAATTCACTGTTATACAGAGTTTTTTCGCTACCTTTATCAGAAACACAGATAAAAACAGAACTTACAACAATTCAAAATATAGTCGAAAACAGTGGTTTCCCAATAAAAACTATTACAAAATTAATAAACAAAAAACAAAACCAGTATACTTTTAAATTAATGTATCCAAATATTAGAAAAGATAAATACCTTATGCCACCATCACATATTATGATACATTGTCAATAAAAACATCAAATATTCTCAAAAAACATAATATCAAAGTAGCATTTAAACCCCAACAAAGGTTATCAAATTTAATTTATAATGCCAAAGATAAAACTAATAAATATGTGAAAAATCGGGAGTTTATAGGTTAAATTGCTCGGAGTGCAATAGCATATATATGAGTTATTCCAAAATAAATTGCTCATTAGTATCAATTAATTTTCTTTTAAGAATTCAGCAGCCATAATATATTTTGACGAATACTTGTAAGTAATATACTTAAGATCACAAATTTAGCAAGAGCAGTGAAGTGTTTTTTTGTTTCGCATTTTTATGCACATTATTAGAGTAGAAACATATGTGACAGTTACATATGTTACTAAGAGAAAGAAGGAGATGTAAAAATAAAATTAATCAAGAAAAACACAAAATATAATGTTTACTAAATTACCAAGGACTACAAATACGTTCTGATTAAATTTAGTGACAAAACTAATAGAAACATATAATTCTAAAAAATGGTAACATCGGTGATCTTCAGTAACATATGTGACAAAAAATGTAGCCTTATCTCATATCTAAAAGAACATATTAATATTTGCTTTAAAATACAATTATAAATAAAAAACAAGAATAAATTTATTTTACGCCTAAGACTAGGTGGTACGTATGGCGATTTTTTAAAACTAAAATAAAGCCGTTTTCTGAGTAATACTCTCATCAAAATTGTAACAATCTCTATTAATTTTGGGATATGTTAAAACGCAGGAAATATTTTCAGGCTTAACAATGTTCTTGTTTTCAGTATCAGGAAAGACAAACTCATTTCTCCCTCTCCTTGAGCAATCGACCAAGTATGACATATCATCTTCAATTCCAAGAATTAAAACAACAAAATGTTTTTCGATTTCGTGTTTCGTTCCCTCATTATAAATGAATCTGCATATAACAAATTTTCCTATTTTAATAGAATGTTTTATTTATTAGTAGAAGATTTATTTTAGTTTATTAGTTTCAATAGCGGAATGTCATCTTCTGAACCTAAAACTTCTGCAATATTTCCTTCTATTTAATTATTTTTGTCTGCTTCAACGTTTGTTTCTTCTTCAATATATATCGTTCTGTTTTCCTGTTCGAAAACTTTTAACTTTTGTGAGGTTAAAGCAATGTAACACTGATGATTTTTTGCAAAAACAGGAGTATTCTCTAATATAAATCTTCGACAGACAAAGCTTTCGAACAATCTAAATCGAAGTAAAAACTTGAGATCATCAATATAATGCAAAGTTTTACTATCAGAGGGTAATATTCAAACCACATAAATAAGGAGTTTATACTTCAACCCATAGATTGTTCGAAACTACCAAGAGATGGCGTTTGGTACATTCTACTGCGGTGGAACGTAGCAACGTCTACTAGATGTGAGCTTTATCTGTCGAAGGTATACTCGTTTACTCTGCACTAAAGAGACCCAAGATAGAAAGGTCGAAACCGGTCTGCAGTTAACGATATCCTGAGATAGGTGACACTTTGCATCTTTCTTGGTGGTTTTAGAACAATCACTGTAGTAGTAGAGCAACAGGGCTTCTGGCTCACCCTCGGATTTGTCCGCGGACATTTGATGCGGATGGCATGTGTCCATCGGGAGTGACCAAAGATGTGGGTGGGGTCGCGAAGAGTTCTTGTGGATGATCAACAATGACCAGAGGGTGTAGAAAAAAGCGGCGGAGGGGGAAAAAAACACATGGTTGTAAAAAAGGGGCGTGGCTGCGTTAAGAAAAAAAAACATGGCTGTATTAAGAAAAAAGAGGCGTGGATGCGAAAGAAGAGGGTGGGGGAAAAACATGTCTGCACTAAGAAAAAAAATGTGGTTAGAAAAAAGGGGGCGTGGCTGCGAAAAAAGAGGGTGGGGGTAAGAAAAAAAAACATGTCTGCACTAAGAAAAAAAATGTGGTTAGAAAAAAGGGGGCGTGGCTGCGAAAAAAGAGGGTGGGGGGTAAGAAAAAAGGGTGTCTGCATTAAGAAAAAAACATAGCTGTATTAAAAAAGGGGGGCGTGGCTGCTTAAGAAAAAAAGAGGGTGGGGGAAAAAGGGAGCGTGGCTGAGTTAAGAAAAAAACATGGTGGCAAAGGGGTGGGGACGTCGGTCAGTGGCTGATGCAGTCAAAAGGACCTTATCTTAAACTTTATCCGATTTCAATCGAATAAAGACTAAAATTCATTAAAAAATCAATTGAACATAATCACAAGATAGAGTATTTTTAATAGGTTAATAAATAAAAAAGTTATAGACAAAGAAAATATATTTATGGTAAAAAAATAGTACATATATTTAGCATTACATTTAGATTCAATATTAAACATAATAGAATAACTTTAAAGAAAATTATTAAGATACAATATTGTAGTATTATAAAAAACTTAAAATATTAATGTAAAAAAATTAATCAAATCTCTAATTTCAATATAGATGTAATTTATTAAAAAAGAATTTTTGAGAAAAAACAATTTAATAAAAAAATAATTTTGAAAAAAAAACATTATTGATGACCTGCCCAACATATTACAGTTGGTCGAACCTCATCCTCCTCCACGTCGCTAATCTCAACGACTTCGTCTTCATCATCGGAGATGACAATCACCGTCTCGTCGTCGGTGTCATCGTCGTCCACGACAATGAAGTCGATATCACGATCACTGAAAGAAATATAATTAAAAAAAGAATACAAAATAAAAAATAACTTACTTTTCCTCCAAGTAAGGTGGAGACGTAGGAGAATAACTTGGAGGAAATAAAAATCCAGGTGGTAGATCCCGTATTGGAATCAGAGGAGGTGGCAGATCTCTGTAAGGTGGAGGCAGGTCATCATCAATGTATGGTGGCAGGTCCCAGTAAGGAGGGGGGTCCAAATTGCTGTAAAAATAATTATAATTGAAAAATGAATTAACTATGTAAAAAATTACTTACTTTTCTCTGAAGTAAACTTCAGGATTTACCGGTGGCGTATATCGGTTCGTTAATTGAACCATACGAACCCAAGCATTAAATTCACTAAAAAAGTAAGTGTAATGTAAAATAAGGTGAATAATGAAAAAAAAAAATAACTTACATATCTTCAAAGTTCTCTTGCAAAATATTCAAACACTCAGATGACGACATCTTTCGTGAACTAGATTTGATATTTAAATAAAAAGGATTCCGTTAGACTTCAGTATTTATATCGAATTGCAGATTTTGTTTAACCTAAACACGTTATAATCATCAAAGCGTAAGTATAAATAGTCGCAGTAATATGAGAAAATTCAACAACGTCTATTGAAATATGCTAAAGTGATTAAATGAACCATTAAAAATTAATTTATAACTTCAATAAAAATATCGTAAATGAAATAAAGAAGTCACGTATGAAAATTTTTGGTAATATGAGAAACACAAACAACGTCTATGTGATTATAAAAAATAAGAGTAAGCAATCCAACAATAATATCAACGTCTTCAGATTAGATTGCGTTGCGTATATATTTGGGTTATCAAAATGATTTATTATAAACAAAAACGTCGACGTTCGAATTATTTCTACATGGAACGTGATTTAAATGTAAACAAACTGCAAAAATGCCAGATCGCTTTATTTCTAATCTGTGGGTAAATCAATAAAAATTAATTTATGACTTAAAACTGTCAATTATAACATATACGAAATATAAATTCTGCGAAATAAAAAAACTGCTAACTCAACAAAACAAAAACGTCGCCGGCTGGTTTAAGGAACGTGACTTAAATGTAAACAAATAGCAAAATTTCAGCCTGATAGACAAAACATTTTATTTCTAATCTGTGGAGAAATCAATAAAAATTAATTTATGACTTAAACCTGTCAATTATAACATATACAAAATATGAATCCCACGAAATAAAAACTGTCAACTCAACATTATTTTTCACAAGTGCTCATGGTGACGTGTGAAAAATTGACGTCACAGATGATATAAAAGGTTTACAGCCGGCATAATTCATCATATGTGTTTATACTTGTACGCTATACGTGACGTATTATAAAATCTTTATTTGTGTGCTTTATCTACGGGAAACAAACGTGAGTAAAAAATTGTTTTTATTAAATTTCAATAAAATTAACAAGAAAATATTCTATTAATTTTAGATGGATTTAGAAAAATTAAACAAGGTTTCACTTCTAGAAACTAAACAAGTTCTTAAGATATCAGACTTGGAACAAAATATTCCACAGCCAATTTATGGGGCTAGAATAGTGAAAACTCGGTACGGTGAGACTATATTACTTGAATTACAAGAGACCAATATATTCTTACCAAGAAGAGTGCTGCATGAAATAAGAGAAAATTTGAATGAATTTCAATGCGAAAGGAAGTACAGCATAATTTATGAAGGTTTGAAGGATGTAAATAAGCCTTCTATGGGAGTGCAGTTCAAGTTTATCAAAAGTAAGTAAACACACACACACACAATTTTTAAATATTAAGTTTTTATTTGTAATTTTTTTAGCTGAAAACAAGGAGTGAGCCCAGACAGTTCTATATAAAATATACACGCAGACAGAGATATCATCATTTACTTTTAGAACCCTTCAAGTGAATACACGCAGACACAGCTATGGACTCTGAAGAAATTAAGCATATCAGCAATGATATTATTAAAAAGTTCAAAGAAGTGGAAACACTTTTAGGAAATGGTTGTTGTACCCCGCAGGAGAGAGTGCTATGGATAAAAAAGGTAAAATCGCACATTAGACTTTTAACTAGAGCTATCAAGGGATCTAATTTATCAGTAGGTGTACTGCGTAACCTTCAGACTAATTTAGGACATTTGAAAAGGTTTAAAAGTATCATTGAAAAAGTAAATTATATTGGAGGAGCGGTATTGGTAAAAGAAAAACGTAGTAATCGGGTCAAATGGGAAGATTTAATATCGGTTTTTAATAGTAGAGTTCGTACTGGAGTAATCATTAATTTAAAACATAAATATTTGAACGAATTTTTCAATGATGCTTTTCACCTTTTCAAAACTAGAATAATAAATGCCACGAAAAAAGTACCAATGCTTAAAGTTAATACTACTTTCTGCGCCGAATTTATAAGAAAGTCACAAGACACAGAAATTATCGAAAAAAAATATTTTAATACAAAAAATAAGGTAATTGATGCAGGGAGGGATTTACGTCAATGGTTTGAATCCAATGTAAGGGATGATATTTTTAATGCTTTATCTGAATTTTCTGAATCTGGCAGTGGGTGGGCTTTAAATGTAATAATTAGCTTAGAAATTAATATAAATAAATATGAAGTTGGGAACGGTTCATCATACATTAAACTACCGGAAAAAATTGCAAAAAAGCATGCTTGCATTAATGTTAAGAACAACGATGACGCTTGCTTCGCATGGGCCGTTGTCAGTGCTCTCCATCCCGTTGAAAAAAACGCTGATAGAACATCATCATATCCTCATTATAAAACAGTATTAAACGTAAAAGATATTGAATTTCCTATGACGTTACCGCAAATTTCCAAATTTGAGAAAAATAATGCAATCTCTGTTAATGTATTTGGTTTGGAAATGGATTCAAAATCAAATTTTTCTGTTGTGTCCCACCGTATAACCACACGAAAACTAGACAAACATGTAAATTTATTATTAGTTCAGAATAAATATTTTCCAAAAATAATTGAATTTGAACCACCGCCGCCGATGTCAGATAATGAAGAGCTAGAAATTAAATATCATTATTGTTATATTAAAGACTTATCTAGACTTTTATGTAGGCAGCTCTCTAAATACAAAGTTAAAAAATATTTTTGCGATAGATGTCTGAATTATTTTACATCTCAGAATAAACTAAATGATCATGTTGTAGATTGCGAAAAACTTAACGATTGTAAAATTGAATTTTCTCGAGAACGGTACATTCAATTTAAAAATTTTGCATACAGAGAAATGATTCCGTTTATTATATATGCAGATTTCGAATCCTTGCTTGAACCATTTAATGGTGATGATAGTCATTGCAAAACGAGCAGGTATCAGAAACACATAGCCTACAGTGCTGGATATTATTTCAAATGCGATTATAACAATGACTGGTCGTATTATAAAAGTGCTCGAGGTATAGAATCGATGTCTTGGTTTGCAGAAGAGTTACGCAATGTTGCACAATTTGTCTCCTCGAAATTAAAACATGTGGAGCCCATGAATACTGAAGTTAGTTTACGGGATGCCAGTAAAACTTGTCACATTTGCGAAGGAGAATTTACCAAAACAGATAAAATTGTTAGAGATCACTGTCACCTCACCGGAAACTTCAGAGGTTTTGCTCACAATAAATGTAATTTAAATTATAAAAATTCTTTTGTTATTCCCGTGGTATTCCATAACCTCGGAGGTTACGATGCTCACTTTATAATAAAGTTCTTAGCTGAACGAAATCATATTACTTTATTGCCTGAGAACAAGGAAAAATATATTAGTTTCACAGTTCACGATAATGAAACCAAATTGAAATTTAGATTTATAGACTCCTTCAGATTCATGGGTTGTTCTCTAGAAGAACTAGCTTCCACATTGAACGACGAAAACTTTGAAAATCTTAAACGTGAATTTTTGGACTTAGACGATGAAAAATTTCAGTTATTAACACGAAAAGGTGTATTCTTTTATGACTATTTGGATAACATAGAAAAACTAGATGAAACGCAATTACCTGACATAAAATACTTTTACAATAAACTAAACGACAAGAACATAGAGGAGACTGATTATGAACATGCGCAAATTGTTTGGGATAAATTTGGTATGAGTACTCTAGGCGATTACAGCGATCTCTATATGAAAACAGATATCATGCTATTAACTTGCGTTTTTGAAACTTTTCGTAGTACTTGTTACAAGACGTACAACCTCGACCCAAGCCACTATTTTTCGATACCAGGTTATACGTTTGATTGCATGCTGAAATATACAGGGTGTAGGCTAGAAACTATTCAAGATGTAGATATTTTAATGTATATTGAGCGTGGTATTCGAGGTGGGGTGAGTCAATGTTGCAATCGATTTTCACAGGCTAACAACAAGTATTTAGATACTTATGATGCCAGCAAGCCACCCACATACATTGTTTATTTCGATATAAACAATTTATATGGCTGGAGTATGAGAGAATTCCTTCCATACGGAGAATTCCAGTGGACAGATTGCAACATAGACGTCACCAGTGTGCCTGATGACTCTGAAATTGGTTATATTTTAGAGGTCGATCTCGAATACCCAGAAGATCTACATGATTTACATAAAGATTTGCCATTCTGTCCGGAACACAGAACTCCACCAAATTCAAAATTTCCTAAATTAATGACTACCTGTTATAGTAAGCAAAAGTACGTTATTCACTATAGAAATCTTAAACAAACCCTACAGCATGGAATAAAATTAACACATATCCACAGAGTTCTACAGTTCAAACAATCTCCATGGTTGAAGTCCTACATTGACTTAAACACATCACTGAGAACTCAAGCAAAGTCAAACTTTGAAAAAAACAATTATAAACTAATGAATAACGCTACGTTTGGTAAAACAATGGAGAATGTTCGAAAACATCGAATCGTTAAGCTAGTAAACAAATGGGAAGGGAGGTACGGAGCTAAAAATTTGATTGCTAGTCCTAATTTCCAAAGCAGATCCATTTTCGGCGATAATCTTATGGCCATTGAAATGAAAAAATCTCGCATTATATTCAATAAGCCCTTGTATATTGGAATGTCTATTTTATATATTTCTAAAATTTGCGTATATGATTTTCATTATAAATACATGTTAACAAAATTCCCCGTGGAAAAATGTAAACTTTTGTACACAGATACAGACAGTCTCTTATACGAAATTCAGTGTAATGATGTATATGAAGATGTTATCAAAAAAGACATTAATAAATTTGATACTAGTGATTATCCCCAAGATAATCGTTGGAATATTCCTCTAGTAAATAAAAAAATCCCTGGTTTAATGAAGGATGAAAATAATGGGAAAATAATGACTCATTTCATAGGGCTACGTTCTAAGCAGTACACCTATAAAGTCGAATCAAACAAAGTAGTTAAGAAAGCAAAAGGTGTAAAGTCTAATGTTGTGGCAAATAAAATTACTTTTGAGGATTATCTCAACTGTCTGGAGAAATTTGTAAACAAAAAGCCTTACGAAGAGTGTTTACTAAATAAAACTCAACGTTGTATACAAGCAAAATTACATGAAGTATACAGCGTCGAACAAACAAAAATTGCTCTTAATCCCTTCGACGATAAGAGGTACACCCTTCCTGAAGTTCATGATACTCTCCCCTGGGGCCACTACTCCATAATGGACATGTCGTAATTTCATTGCTGATATTCTTTTTTTTTTGCTTTACATCAAATTTAAAAATCTCTCAAGTCTGTTGTTATATTTTAATATTTTTATGTATTTTATTATTATTATTATGTAACCAATTTTATGTATTTTTTAATTTATTATTATGTAATCACATTTTTATTATATGTATTTTTTCTTTATTATTTCATTATATGTATTTAAATTATCATGATTTTTTTATTTCCCCTAACCTAAAAAAAGAAAACTCACATTATATAAATTTCTTTTTATTTAAGCACTTGTTTTCAGTACATACATTTTTCTATCTAAATCATTAAGAATATTATCTTTATTATAAAATAAACATTCACGTATACAGTATGATTGAATATTACATGGATATAAGTCACATAAATTTAACATAACAGTATATGGTGACAATTCATAATTAGATTCACTTAAGATATTATTAGCTACATTTAAAAAGTTATTATAGAACTGTTCAAAACTTAAACTATTTAGTAAGTCCATATGAGATGATACAATTTTATTGGTGTAGATGAGCTCACGAACAACTTTGTCAGATAAATGAAATGTGCAGAAGCCGTTACTCATTTTCAACAATTTGATTCCAATAATTTGCGATGATATTAAAGCATAATGTGAAAACTTCATTTCTATTTCTTCGGGTTGTTCTTCTGTCACCACATCAAAGTAATCCACAACAAATTGTTGAAGGTAAGTAATAAAATCATCCCAATCTTCTCTGTTAAATGAGATGTTGTCTAATGTGGTGAAGTCTGGATTCACATTCAGTAAAATTCTTACGGCAGGAACATAACCTCTTGCAACACTAAATCCTGTAGTTATTTTATATACAGAATTTTTTATGTCAGTATTATATTCTAAAAGATATCGACCCTCGTTTTGCGCAGCTTCTTCATATTGTGCACTAATTCTATCCACTTCATGCCAATAGTCAGAATCGGCTAGACTAGATGTTACTGATGTCATAATTGCTGTAGACTAATGAATGATTATGGTTTCAACCCCTTTTTATACATATTTAAATTAATTGTTAAAAAAAAAGGCCCCTCTGCAATCGTAAAAATGTTCGTGTTTTCCATAAGAATCAATGCATATTTGATTAAAGTACGTTATCTGAATCAATCCAGCTATTGTGAGATGCGTCGAAACATAACCATTTTACGTAAACTTGTTTACCTCGTCTACGTAATACCTTTTCAACGAGATACACATCGGGAGTTTTCGTTTTCTGTAGTTCTTCTTCGTAGAAACCTCCGCTTATTCGAATACCATGCATATCCTCGAGCAAATAGGTGGTGGGGTTGGTGAGTTGTACTTTAATAATTTTAAATAGTTCAGTTGTCCAATTAGGTGTATATCTTTTTTTAAAGACATGCTTATTCTTACTGATTCGTACAATATCTCCAACTTTGTAGTGTCGCGATGCTACCAACTTAATATTGTTATAAACTGAATTAAGTATTTGTTTCTCATTCTGTTTAGTTACATCTAACGGTTTCATTCCTATTGTTCTGTGATGACTGTTGTTGTACTCTTTGACAATATCAGGGAGTATATCTATCCATCTGTATGAGCCATTTGAACTAAAATATTTATATAATTTCTCCTTTAACGTTCTAATAACTCTTTCAACTATAGCTGCCTTCTTTACTGTAAATGTACTGTAATGGTTTATCTTATAGTTTTTCATCAAGTTTTTAAAGTGAGCATTATAAAATTCAGTACCCTGGTCCGTATTTAAATTTTTACATTTCCTCTTGCTATCCTTAAAAATACCACTCATTGCTTGTGTAACTTCTAGTGCACTCTTATTTTTTAGGGGTTTAGCCCACACAAATTTTGAAAAACAGTCAATCACTATGAGAATGTATCTAAAACTGTGATTGTCTTTAGCATAATTACACATTTCGGCTAAATCTGCTTGCCACAAATCGTCTATTCCTTTTATTATAATACGTCTACGATTGAAATTTTTGCGTGCAGGCTTATGAAGCTCATTAACCAATTGAATTTTTTCTCTAGATTTCTTCATCGGGTTGGCTGTAAATTGTTTCATTGATTGCATTTGATTCAATGTCTTTTCCACCAACACTATCTAAACCTTTTTGATTTAATTTTTCAATAGTCCTTCCTATATCTGTTAGATATGTTTTCTGTTGATATAAATCTGATGTCACATGTTTTATACTATCCTTAAACTTATTTAAACGTTCAAATAGCACATCAATATTGTTTGATAGAATAGAATTTATATGATCATCTACATATTTCTTATTAACGGCATCACCCTCGTCAGTAGGTGATAGAACATTACACAGCTTTAAATTTTCAATGTTGATGTTTCCATCTTCGGTAAATACAAATCCACGTTGTGGTTGGCTGAGATATGAATCATTAATTTCACTACTACGTCGCGAAGACCTTCCAAACTTATCAAGACTCATCCTGATAATGACTCAAATTGTATGTACATCAAATATTTAATAGATAACTCCAGCCTCACGTAGTTCACTAATGATAGCTGATATTTCATTGTCATGTGAATCAGTATTTCCTGCAATCTTTGACGCATTCAAAAGTTTCAGTCTATCAACAAGCTCATTGATGTCATCCCAATAAACATATTCGATTGGCTTTTGATTGTAAACCATATTCAGACCGAATCCACTAGTTGACTGTGTTTTTTTCTTCTTTTTACTATCCAATAATGGTCTTATTATTTTAATATACTTGAAAGATCTAGTTCCATTAATTTGTCCAGTCGGTTCGTAATTTCTTCTATGTACATTGGTAATTTGCAAAATTTCCTTATATTCAGTTAAATCATTTCTATCATAATCTGTGGGATCCTTCATAAAAAGTAGATTGTATAACCCCACTTTGCCATCATATACTTTATCATTAATAATTATTTCAGAGGCATGACCAATTTTTAATTCCATATTACCAATATACAGTTTATTCATTTGTAAATCCAATCTAATGCCATAGGTTTTATCATAGTCTTTGCGTTTAGTAAAAAACCCCTCTATATAGTGTCTAGCTAAAGATGGATACTGTTCAAAATATTCATTAAGAGCAGTTTTCTTCGTTTTGCCATCCTGAAAGTCTTCTCCTATCTTCATACTGAGGATCCAGAGACAATATGTCATCCTTAATATCTGCATTTGATGTATACTCTGCTGAACTAGAGTCACGCTTTAACTTTTTTTGTTGCGATGAATCTACACGCTTCGTGTCTGTTTTCTGTAATATATTTACAGATTTGAGTTCTTTTAATGGATCGATAATGGGCTTCAAGAGTCTATTAAGAGTTTCGTCTTCGTCAGATTTTCCTAGTTTTAATGCTAGATACTTTTTTCTGATAGCCTTTGATGCCTTATTAATTTTATCTTTAAGCAATTTTTTCTTTGATAGATCCAATGGTTTAACCTTAGATACTCTATACTTTTCAAAAGTTATTTTATTAGACTTCATTGTTACAACCTTAGCAGCAATCTGTTTTAAACTGAGCCTATTAGCTGTATGACTTGTTTAAATGGGGCTGTATGAGCTGTTTAAATGGGGCTGTATGATCGGTATGACCTGTTTTTAAGCAGAGGTTATCTCTTCAGTTCGATTGTCTAACTAATAATAACAGACACAGTTTACGTTACACGCTTATATACTGATCAAAACCTTTTCGATACCGACCACCATGTAAATCAAAATCTTTTACGATGACCATTACTCCATGCTTATCATTCCAACATTCTCTACACATGTCTTCAAATTGTTCGAATGTCATATCTGGGGCCACGTGATCATCATACACATGTCGTAAATTGATTTTATCTTGTTTAAATAAAATGATGAAGTTACAATTATCACGAATGAGATGTTTAGGTATCCGCGTATATGTTTGACAGAGATAGAAACAGTCTACAAGTTTATGTCTACCCATACTGAAATATGCTCTTATTTTGTCTTGTTTGTCACATGCTACATCGTCGAAAATGAATATTGAATTAGATTTAGCCTCAGATGGATCGATAATACTCTCACTACTTGCATACGGAAAATATCCAACTCCATTTACGTTCTGCAATACCCGCTCCAATAGTTTGTATTTCGGTTGAAAAAGTGATTTAGAGTAAACGTATATGTTTTCAAACCACAGTCCATTAGAATTGAATAATAAGCTTAGAAGCAAATTGGTTTTGCCTGCCCCACTGGGTCCGCATATAATAGCTCTTAGAGTACTAGGAAATAACTTTCCATGTTTTTCTTCTCCTCTCACACAATGGTCTGTCAACAAATCTAAATTTTCAACGGGCAGGGACACCTGTTGTCTTTGAACACGCATAGTAACGTCTGAACTATTTTACTGACTGTAATACTTTATATATATATGATTAATGTTAGATATCATCATTCACAATCCATATGGCATCGCGTAAACACGTAGTAGGACGTGGAGTAGTCAATAATCTAATTAATAAGTTGACCTTTGAATTGCATGTTCCGGGATACCAATTTTGCGGGCCTGGTACGAAGTTACATAAAAGACTCGCTCGAGGGGATGCAGGTATAAACCCTCTCGATAAAGCTTGCAGAGAGCACGATATTGCATATAGTGAAAACAAAAATTTAGAAGATAGACACAAGGCAGATTACCAACTCGAACAACGTGCTTGGGAGCGTGTTAAAGCAAAGGACGCTAAATTAGGTGAGAAAGCCACCGCTTGGGCTGTCACCAACGCAATGAAGGTTAAACGTAAACTAGGCATGGGTGTAGGGGGACGTAGAAAAGTCGCACTCCAAAAGGCTGTCCTGACAAATATATCTAAAGTACTGAAAATACATGCAATAAGTAACAATTTAAAAAAAGATGCTGCAATGACGTTAAAGGCAGCTCGAATTGCAGTCAAGAATGCAGGCGGTAAGAGAAAAATAAATACCCCTCGTATTCTACCATTACCGAAGACTGGTGGTATTTTACCTTTGATACCGATATTTGCTGGCTTAAGTGCATTAGGAGCTCTGTCGGGAGGAGCTGCTGCAGTGGCGAAGACCGTAATAGATGCTAAAAATTCTAAGAAAAAATTGGAAGAAGACGAGAGACACAATAGAGTTTTGGAGGCAGTAGCGTTAGGGAAAAGAGGATCCGGACTCTACATGAAAACGTATAAAAAAGGATATGGCTTATATTTGAAAAAACAAAAAAACTCCCATTGAAGCTACCCAATAGAGCTCTTTCCGACATTGATTTAGTAAAATATGTTAAAAAATTAAAAATTCCATATTTCAGAGGTGTCTTTATGCGTGACGCCTTACCTACTACATCACCTACAAAATACGAAAGTGCCATTATTAATTTAGACAGCGTAAAAGGCTCTGGAACACGTTGGGTAGCTTACAAAAAAATGAACAATTCTGTTTTATATTTCGATAGTTTTGGATCTTTAAAACCACCTATCGAACTAGTCAAGTACCTTGGCTCGAAATGTAAAATTAAATATAATTCTGATGCTTATCAGACATACAATATGATTAATTGTGGACATTTGTGTTTAGAATTTCTCTATAAAAATAATAAACATGTGTGATTTTCATTCATTATGTCTCAAATATTCACGTTAAGAAGTCGAAGTTCTACTCTCTCCGTGGACTTTTATAATCCAATAATTCTTGATCCTCAGTACGACTATTCGTTAGCATTAATAGGACTTCACACGTACAATAGTATACCAAACATTGAAGAGGGGATAAATAATAAGTTTTATTACCGACAACTTGGTGGTGAAGAAGAAAAAGTTATACACATACCGACAGGCTCATATGAAATAAGTGATATTGAATCATATCTGCAGACCCGAATAATACCCAGTGGTGTAGCACAGACTGAAGACTATTTCTCTCTAAAGCCTAATAATAATACGCTTAAGTGTGAAATTAAAAGTAAGCTCGAAATCGACTTTACTCGCAAAGACAGTTTAGCCTCCTTATTAGGTTATAGTTCTCAAGTTCTAAAACCTGATATTCCATATCAGTCAGATTTACCTGTTAAGATAGTTAAGGTGGTAACAATCCACGTGGACTGCAACCTTACAACAGGAGCATTTTACAATAATAAACCATCACACACCATTTTTGAATTTGGATTGAAAGTCGATCCCGGATACGCAATAGACATTGAACCCTATAACCTAATTTTTCTACCAATAAACAATAAAACAGATATACATAATATCACATTGAAAATACTTAATCAAAATTCTGAGCCAGTTAATTTTCGAGGAGAAGAAATTATAGTACGATTAGAATTAAGAAAGGGACTATGAGGTTACTATTTGAACAAAAGAACTATATAAACGATAGTTATTCTAATCTGTGGCATTCAGTCAGTGGAGGGTGTTTGAAGAGGAGTAATAAGAAGACCTCAGCGTTAACTCTTGCTAATATTCTTTATTTAAAATCTCTGGGCTATAATGTTAGAACAGCTACAGTTATTTCAAGACCCCAGTTACGATGAGTCCATCGTCAGGGATGAAATTCGAACGTATCACCCTTTTGTAAAATCATTTGGAAACAACGATGAAATAGAAATTGCTATTTATCAACAGGATGCATTATTATTGATGAGCGAAGCCGCCCTATCGATTGAGGGAACTTTAAAGAAGAACGTTGAGGGTACTGGCACCGTTGAATTCACTAATAATGCAGGAGCATATTTATTTGATTCAATTAGTTATGAACTAAATGGAAAGGAATTAGATAAAGTACGAGATCCGGGAACTGTGAGCCTATTAAAAAGCTATTTATGTTATGAAAAAGATGATACTTCTCTTAGTATTGCTGGTTGGAATTACCCTGAAGGACAGCTGGTAACATATGATGCTACAAAAACAACATTCTCTTTGAGAATACCGTTGTGGCATTTGCTGGGATTTTTTCATGATTATAAGAGAGTAATTTTCGGTAAACAAGTTTTACGTCTAATTAGAGCTCGAAATGATAATAATTGTTTTAAAGTGTCGAATGACGATACTATTGGCGAACTAACAATAACCAGCATAGAGCTAAAAGTCAAGCATGTGTTTCTGAATGATGTTTTGAAATTAAATTCGCTCTCTCAAATAAATAGCGATAAGCCACTTCTACTTCCATATAGACAATGGGAATTTCATGAATTACCAGCTTTGACCACTAGCACTACGAAGGAAATATGGTCCGTTAAAACGTGTACTAATGTGGAGAGCCCCAGATACGTTATTGTTGCATTTCAAACAAATAAAAAAGATAAAAGCATGCAAGATGTTACTTACTTGGATAATATCGATATATCAAATATTAAATTAACATTGAACTCTGAATATTATCCCTATGAAGATATGAAATTAAATTTTAGCTGTAAAAAATATGCTGAAGCCTATTATATGTATACGCAGTTCTCTAAAATGTTCGCCTCAAATAATAAACCGATACTTGACTTTGATGCTTTCAGTGGTCGGGCAATATTTGTCATAGACTGTTCGAAAAGAAATGATTCTATAAAATCTTCCACTGTAGATGTTAAACTGGAAATTGAAAGCAGAAAATCATTCCCCCAGAATACCAAGGCATACTGTATAATTATTCATGATCGCGTAATCGAATATTTACCCCTAAGTGGAATCGTAAGAAATGCAGCATAAAATAAACTTGTATCAAATAAAGTAATTCAGTCTTTTAAAAGTATTGTATCTGAGAACATCATGAAGTTGATTGTCGTCGATGTGCAAGGGTTCAGCCTTCCTGAATTTCATGCCAAAGAAATATCTTTTGTAAGTGGCATGCAAAGGGCTCATTATTTATTGAAACCTCCAATGGCATACAGTACGTTAAGTTCTGAAGTAAAGAAACAAGTAAACTATTTGGAACGTTTTCATCATGGTCTAAAATATAGCAGCGGTTATGTAAATTACGACATATTAAATGACATTCTAAGCGATCACCTATTGAATGGGGCTGACGTCGACATAGTTTACGTAAAGGGACATCAAAAGAAGGAATTTCTTGAACGAAAGCTACATGAACTAGCGGAAACGTCAACAACGTCACCTATTGTAGTTAATGTCGAACATATCACCAGTGTACCAAATTTTTTAAAAGACTTTCCACAATGTATTCATCATTATAATAATTTTAAATGTATGTGTAGTATAAGAAATAGTGTAAAACTATATGATTGGTTGTATTCAAATTTACCAAAATAAATACAAAAAAACTATTGGTCTCTAAAATTTTTTTATTTATCTCCTTGTGTGTATTACCATAATTTTTTTAGTTGTTTACTAGACGTCTGAGCAGTAAGATGCATCCTTCAGATAAATACAAGTTATTATTGAATGAACATTACAGAAAGTTAGAGCAGCTGAAAATAACTATCAGCTTTTATGAACAAAAAAAGCGTATGTTCATTAGTTTTACCAATTTGAATATTACACCACAGCATGAAAAAATTCCTTCAACAAAAATATAGAGGGAAAATGTTAATAAATAAGTATAGCCTATGTGTGCATGCATAGTATATAATTAATCATGATGCCGTTAGGTCATCAGTTTATTCTATTATATGCTATATATCAAAATGTTCTTTATGTGCATCGTCCATATGATGCGAAAGAAATGTTTGTCTACTTTGATACAAAGAACAACTGGAAAAATATGACACCTTATATTCTAAATAATCATATTTCCACGTTTTTTTCTTCAATACCAAATGATGCTAAAAGATATAAAATAAGAGTAAAATTTCAAAATGGTACAAGTGGAGATTTAGATTGGAACATTTTTAAAGGCGCATGCGTGACCCCTGTCGATATATTCAATGATTATAATAGTCAACAATCACTTACAATTCTACTGTACTACATTACACTCTGTTCTTCGATTTTAATTCTGAAGTGTCTTATTAGAAATATTAGCAAAAAATGGTTGATGCTGAATTAAGAGGTGCCATCATAAGACTCTACGAAGATATTTCACAAGAAAAATTCAAGGAACTCAGTATCAGTGAGCCTTCCAACGTTATGTATCATATTAAAGACTGTCAGACTGATACCGTAGTTCACTATAATCACACTGAATATACATTAGAAACATATGGTCGTGTTGAAAATTTATGTAATCAAATTTTACTGGGATCCATCAATCTAGACGAATTTTGCGTAGGAATACTGGAAGCTGGTTTCTTCAAATTATTATACTCAATTAGAAAAACTATACCTTTTGAATATATTGTAAAATATAATCTTTATAGTGAAGATGTAGTTGATTAAATATTTTACTAAAATAATTGTTGTTTTTATTTTGCACACTTGTGTGTACAGTTTTCATTTTTAAAATATATAAATTACAGCTCCTAACTAGACAGACTTGTTTACGTAACGTGTTTTTTTTTTTCAAAAGACACAGATGTTATTTAATACGATTTGGACTTATGACCTTGATCTCAATTCAGATGTTAGTCGGCTTTAATCATAGTCTACAATAGTGGCAAAACACCAGTTTGTTTACATTTAAGTCACGTTCCTTAACCCAGCTGGCGACACTTTGTTCAACAAGTCAAGACTTGTTTTTAACGTTGAATTTGCATTCTATGTAATAAGCGACAAGTAGGTTAAAAGAAAAAAATGACTCAACATTTTGCAGATAACTTTTGTTTATTCACCAGCTTATTTAGTCTACAATAGCACAGCAAACATTTTTAGTTACGTTTTCAAGTCGTACCATCATACAGGTGTACCAACCCAAATATAGTGGCTTTTTAGTACCAACTTAGAACAAATAAAACCTCTGTTTTTATTATAAATACAGTTTCTTTGCCTATAACTTTCTTATTTATTAACCTATTTAAAGTATTCTCTCTTGCAATAATTTTTAATGAACTTTAGTCTTTATTCGATTGAAATCGGATAAAGTTTAAGATAAGGCCTTTTTGACTGCGTCAGATGTCCACGTACAAACTACCACAATGAGTAATGAAACGAAGATAAAGCGTGGGCCTATGCATATAGAACATCAAGATTAAGATATTGGGAATTTTTTGTCTTGGACCGATACCGATTTCAACGCAGGATAGAAGCTGCAGCGAAAATTTTGAATCCTATTATAAATAAAAAAATGTGCTTTTATACTGCTATTAATAAACATACTGTATTATAATTATATATTATGCTCTTATATTTTTTATTACATAGTTTTAATTAGTATTGTATTTTTATATGTTAATAAATATGATTTTATAAACATTTATGTCTTTTTATTATTTTCCGATACCCCTCGTATATTACTTTTAATTAGCCTGAAGATAATTATTTCAAATTTCCCTGTATACATATGAATCCTGAATTGAATGTGTTAAATAATAAAACCTTATATGGAAACTCTATCCCGTATACCAACACCATTCGTTATCGGATATCGGATATTTTATTATAATAACAAACAAAATTTACGACTTTATTTATCTGAATAGTTTAGACTTGTCGAATCTGGGACTAAATATTATTTCATTTAAATATATGTGCATACGTCTTGAATATTTCTGCTATCCTGATGACTGATCACCGTAAATGTAGTGAAATAAGGCCTTTTCGACATTCATTTTTCTCTGTTTTTTGTCTTAACAGCCAACACTTATACTCTAAGACTATGACATCACAAATTTTTCCGTTATTCACCAATCATAGACGTCTACATTCTTTCTGCGTGCTATCTTAGGCTCTGACGTCACACTTTTTTTACTAAGCTCTTTCTGTGCTATCTCATCCTATATTAGACGTCAGACATTTTTTCCGTTATTCGCCAATCATAAGACGTCATGTTTTTCGCAGCCACGGCCCCTTTTTTTCAGACACGTTTTTCCCCACCCCCTTTTTTTTTCTTAAGCAGCCACGCCCCTTTTTTCTTGATGCACACATGTTTTTCCCCACCCTCTTTTTTTTCTTAAGCAGCCACGCCCCCCTTTTTTAATACAGCTATGTTTTTTTCTTAATGCAGACGCCCTTTTTTCTTACCCCCCCACCCTCTTTTTTCGCAGCCACGCCCCCTTTTTTCTAACCACATTTTTTTTCTTAATGCAGACATGTTTTTTCCCCCACCCTCTTTTTACGCATCCACGCCTCTTTTTTCTTAATACAGCCATGTTTTTTTTTTCTTAACGCAGCCACGCCCCTTTTTTTCTTAACCATGCTTTTTTCCCCCTCGCCCCCCTCCGCCGCTTTTTTCTACACCCTCTGGTCATTGTTGATCATCCACAAGAACTCTTCGTGACCCCACCCACATCTTTGGTCACTCCCGATGGACACATGCCATCCGCATCAAATGTCCGCGGACAAATCCAAGGGTGAGCCAGAAGCCCTGTTGCTATACTACTCACTGTATTTTTAGTGCTAACTCTATTAGACAAAAATACGACAAATTTTGTCATGTAATTCAGTGCTCGGCGTTTGGCATATAGCCAGGAGAATAGCTGTTTTGACCTAATTTGTTTAGTCCTTATTATAATATAAGGCATTTGCAGATGGGTTGGAGTATAAACTCCTTATTTCTGTAGTTTGAATGTTACCATCTGATAGGAAAACTTTGCATTATATAAATATTACTTTCATAGTCAAGTGACAAAGTTTAATGAACTGTCATTATTCTAGGTATTTTTTATAGTATTACCATCGTTTTTATGATCTATAGATTTGATATCACACTCGCTAATAAAATACATCTTAATTGCTTTTGTTTCCTTCCGGACCTGCTCAAATAAAGCCTTAGCATCTCTCACATCAAATCCCCTAGCTATAAGATTGTCGAATATTCTTTTTAGAACAGCACCGATGCCATCCGGTACTCCTTTTCCATGGGCAGCTTCTGAAAAAATTCCAGGAACCACACTTAAATCCAAGCTGATGGAATAAAGCTTTAAAATAAAAAAAATTGTCTTTGTTCTTATATTGTGAGGCTGGCCCGTCACTAAAAAAATGGATGATGTTAATATTTTTCGTTTTAAGTTCTAATAATATGGGCGTTTGAAGGGCCCACACCGCTGCCGGATTAAGTCTTCTCGAATCAGATACTGTGCAGTAAGACTGACATTCTCCGTTTTCCAGATAAACAACTACCGTGTGTAGAGTAGTTTGATTATGAGAAGCACCGAAGTGCATAGCTTGAATTTCTGTACCTAGTTTATATAGGTAGTTTTCTGAGAAATCGATGTGAACAGCAGCTTTATCATAGCATAACTCTGATTTGCATTTTTGGCTTTGTTTAAATTGGAATTTCTTATTAAAAACTCTAATTAAATCTCGTAAGTATTCTTCTTCTCAATTTATTACTGTTTTGAAATCTGTAGTGTTTTTACTCCTCTTTCTATTATATCTCTTTTTGTTCTCCACACAAACCATGTAACTTGTTTATTAGAATAAATTTATATAGTTATTGCATTTTTGTTCTTACAAATTTGGCATTTATTAAGCATACATGATATAGAATTAGTATTACAGGTGACAGTTTCACAGAGCGATTCTAAATTCTCTGTCAACTACATTTTCTCTGATTAATGTATCCAGCTTTCTTTGTAGGTTATCATGTTTCTTGCATAAACATGAATCTCTTTCTGACAACCTGGCTTGGACTACCTAAAAAGGATGCCATTTGAAGAAGCTAGTTTTTCCCAATTTGACATTAAGCCTCGAAATGTGATGAAGGTGAGGTGAAAGTGAAAGGTGAAGTCTGTTTTTATTTTCTAGGAGTTTGCTGGCTCTTATTATCACGACAATAAGACTCTTACTTTCTTGCGTAATTTACTAACACGGTTTCTCTGAATGTCTTTCTTTCTATTATACAATCTAAATCCCAATTTCTTAGAAGCCTGAGCTACAAATTTATATTTTTTTATGTTCGGTTCTTTACAAATTTGAGACAGGGTTTGCTTTATTTGTTCATTAGGGGTACCCTTGTATGTGCTTTTCAATTCTTAAAGAAGAACATCTTGGAATAGTGGAAAAATAATATATTTTTCTCTCACTGGATGCGGTACTTCTAGGTCTCCTAGTTCTCGATTTAGTTCCGATAATGGAGACCTAGATGTACTAGGTGCGCCAGAGGCTTTTTTCTTTCGACTTATATTTGTTGATTTTCTCTTTTGCTCCTTCTAATTTCTTTTATAACTTAGCTATGAGTCTATAAGCTGCTGCCCGATCTTTCTTCAACCTATTTTTTCCTCTTATTGGCCCATTGTTCTACAAAAATGGTGGTAATCTGGGAGGTGGAGTACTAATATTTGTCATAATACTATCCAAGTGCCGTTGCTCGTCCTGCTTTCTTTGATATTTTCTTTGTTTCTAGTACTTTATATTATATTATATTATATTTTCCAGTACTTCCTTTTGCGACTTTGCTCTTGTTCAGATAACTCTTTTATCCAGTTTTACATCTCTTCATCTTCTCACATTTTTTCTGAGAAATTAATTCCGTCGCTCTGGGTCTGCATTAAGTCTTTCTCTGTACCGCCTCTGCTTTTTTGCTGTCGTTAAAACCATAATCTACAAAAAATACTAAAAATTGCTTAACATGCAACAAGCTTTCTATTTTATTATCCATAAATTCTCATTTTGTCATATATGTTATCCTGTGTCACATATGTTACCTTTGGAGTGGTGATATATTTGACGGCAACATATTTGACGTTTCACGCATAAAACTTTGAAATTTCCGCCAAATGTAATGTAATCGGTGCGTTTTAATAAATAAACGAGTAAGAAAATCACAATAACATTGCGCCGCCCCCTCGCTCATATCGAAGGCGCGTCCGGAGCATAAGAGAGGCTTTGGATCAAAAAACAAAAGTTACCACGTTGTTCGCAAGGGTCGATTTATTATACTGATTTTGTTAAAACGTCGAAATCCGAACGAAAAGCATTTCGTACATCGACCTAAAAATTTCGTGACACACACACACACGAAAATAGCCGTTTAGTAAATAAATAGAGAAAAGATATTTATATTTCAGGTTATGTTTCCATAATTTGTATATAATTTGTTGTAAAAAAACATATGATTGTTGGAGTAAAATGTTTGACTTGTAATAAACATACGCACCTGCTTTGGAGAATATCTTTTAAAAACTTTTTAGTTACTTAATACACAAACCACAGTAAATTTAACATAAAAATCAACTCAAAACACTAAACTTCCATTTTCCGGACAACTGGTGAAAAATAGTGTTGTCATGTTCCACGTACTTTTATTTATTTCTTGCGCAATATTATTTGACGTTGTTCCCAGATACACTAATATAATTTATGGAATTCTGGCATATTTCAATGTATCTCACAAACAACTACCTATTAATAAAACAGCAGTACATAAATTATTACTTGCTGTCGGAAAAAACAAACACTATAAATCTTACAACTATACCACGTTCATCAACTTAAAGGATTCTACGTCGGTGACTGGTAACATGACATTTACCTTAAAAATGATCATTTTATATTAGCAAAATATGCAAAATCACACGAATATTTTGATTAGAGTGTAGATAAGGTTAAATAAAATTGATAGGAAAAAAAAATAATGGCAAATTTTAAGAATATAACTGAAAAATGGCTTAAAACGCATTTATTTAAACTTATCTTGGAAATACCCATATAGGACAAATTGGACGTAAATTTAAAACTAGGTACCTTGATCATAATAGATCCTTCAGATTATAGAAAACAGAGAAAATGGATATAATTTCCCAGATATTAATAATATGAAAATCCTACACTATGCCAGCAAAAGTTTAAAACTTAATTGATTAGAAGCAATAGAAATCTATAAACATAACCATAGTGATAATTTTAACTTCTTAAATTATCAAGTAGATACACTATATTCTCCTCTTTTTACTGTTACCAAAATTAATTAACCCCCTGTATAATAGTTCTTAATAATATTCCTGGAAATTCCCAAAATTTGATGGTCGGGATTGCACCATTTATAAAACACGTTTTCCTGTAAACCTTAATTACCTGTTTATTGTTATAACCCTTATTCTGCGTAATTGGATAGTATATATTATAGGAACCGAATTTTTGTATTTTATTCTTAGTTGAATCATCGTTTTGAAAATGACATAAAAGTGTCGAAACTGCAGTCATGATTTTTATGTAAATATAGTGGTATAAAACTTAATAGTTGTTTTATTCAATTGCGTCGGAATTATGAAATACCACAGAGCAACGGCTTCCTCGATACATTTCTTAATAATAATAAATACCTACATGAACAACTCTACGATTCATTCCTTGCATTTTAATTAATAAAACTGTACACTGCGCCTTTAAAGGTAGGAATAAATTCAATAAACTCATTACCGACCAAGTTTAAAAAAATGTTCGGATATGTCGATTTAGTTTTTTTTTTCGATGTGTGTCTTTCTGTCTTTTTGGTATATATGTATGACGCTTTTGTAGTCATCACTGGTGGAGTTATAATCATCGATATTTTTTTGGCAACACTAATGATGCTGTTTAAGAGACCGTGTTTAAATCTGAATTGATTTTTCTTTGATCTCTTTGATGCCTATTATTAATATTAAGCAATTTAGATTTAGGGTTAAGTTTATATATTTTCTCGTATGTACACTACCGAATGACCGACGTAGGAATTAAATCCATGGCAACTAAAGCCAACAATGTACAATTTACATCATTATACCGGATTAATTCAGGTAACTTGGAAACTATCTGTAAAGTAACTAAGTTACTTTTCCTTTAAAATGTCTAAACATACCCCGACACAAGTTTAAGGAGAAGATGGAATCACAATCAAGGGTCGATTATAGATAGGTAATGCTTCATAATTGACGGAATGTATGTATAGTTTGTATAATGGTTCTTTGCGTGTGCGTCAGAGGTAACAATCGTATAAATCAATCAATTGACATTTTTGAACAGTGTCATGTCAAAAACATATTTTCGGCACGACACGTTTTTCGAAATAGAATTTTCAAACAAAACACATTTTTCGAAATGAAATTGCTACACAAAATAACGCAATATGGAATTCAATATGGGAAATACAATAGGAAAATGCTTTAAATGAAATCAAAATGAAATAAATTCTATAGAACCATTGAGACGCTAATGAATCAAATTGTACAATAAAGCTAAGTGACTTCATACGAGTAATTGCATTTTGTTCGGCAAATTATTAACTGTCTATGCCATACGTAGTTGATTGAAACATATGTCGCTAGACATCCGTGCTGGTAATTTTATTGTGGCATATTAGTAACAATTGCGAGTGGTGTAGCATGTGATCTGTGCGTCGTCACTAAATTGATACGCGCGCAAAGATCCCTTATACAAACCTTATATGTGGAGAAATAAACGCAAAAGTATACCGTGAATAATAAAATATATATCACTCACATTGTTTCTCGTTGCTATTAATTTTGAGTGATTTAACCTGTAATTATATATGCAGTATATAACTGTATCTGTTTATTGGTGTTCATATATAAGGTATTTTTTACTTTTATTTTTACCATTTCTTGTTCGTATAGGTGATCAACTTGATGAAATATTTTCTAATTTTGAATGTTTATTATATACAAATATAATTATTATTGCAATTACATAATATACGTATTTATGTTAGATGCTTATCATTTTACCAACGTCTAATGACTTTAATCAAATGTAAAACGATTTTTTAAATGAGGTGTGTTTTGTGAGGTGTTGAGGTTTACAGTTTGAAACAATTAATTTCAAAAACAATTATAATGTTAGTTTTAGTTTCACTAAAAATCAATACTATCACAGCTATCATTATCACGTTACCGTTGAT
Organism: Rosalia funebris; assembly: GCA_037954035.1. NCBI lineage: Eukaryota > Metazoa > Arthropoda > Insecta > Coleoptera > Cerambycidae > Rosalia > Rosalia funebris. Next base: position 38,790,715 of record JAZFAV010000022.1, on the reverse strand, counting down.
AATTAAATCTCAGTTATTTTCTCATAATTAAAAAGTAACCATACTATTATTTACATATTAAGAGGGATGCTCTAAGTATGCGAATATACAAATCTATTGTTGAGAATAATTTTCTTTTTTCTAATTTAAATAAACTTATGATAATTTAATGTTCGACAACTCACAAAAATGCACTAAACTGTCCGTCTAAAAATGAATTGTAAATCCAAAAATTAAACAATCAAGCCTAGCATATTTTCACACTTTGTTTCTGGTTACTCAATTTAAGTAAAGAAGTCTTAATCAACAACATAAGATTTGTAAAAGTATACGTTATTAAAACTTCTGCATTTATTCCCAAATTGGATGTATTATATAAAAGAAGCACTGAAAAAAACAAAAGAGTCTGCGAGGCCGAAGATAAGAGACGGAGGAGGAAACGCGAAGAGAGAAAATGCGTCCTTCCTCCTGGATGCACATTTTTTCTTCAAAACAGTCCACTTACGCGAGGCGGGTGTCACTGAGAGTGTGGCTTCCCCTTAGGGGAGATCAACCTTCCTGAAAGATGTCTGAGTACACACAAATTGCGCCACCGTCTAAGAACTGAGGATGCTCTGGAAATGCTGACTCCAAAGGCGCAGTGCTCTAAAAACAGAAATAAGCACCAGAAAATGACAAGGAGACCTTTGTCAATAAATCTCTTCTTGGTCAGTTGAGGAAAATGATACTACGAAATCTTCACAATACAATCAGACCACTAGTTTTTTGCATCTAGGGTAGTATAAATCTAGGGTAGGATAAAATCATCAGGGTAGTCTACGAAGACCGCTACATGTTCGGTTGGCTGAAAATGCAAATCAGCAAACTTAAATTTTAATAGGATGCGTTCCATAACATCTTACGCTCGCGTTTGTACCATTTGCCAATACAGACGCAAATTATTCTCTGGATCTCTGCCACTTAGTTGGTCAGAACTCGACTATCAGTATGAATATACTGGCTCATGTTATTACTATGAAAAATAAGGGTACAATGTTAATATAAACACTAAGAGAACAAAATGAGGAATAACCAATGAAGAAATCTATTAATTTTTAGCAAAGAAGATGTGGAGACACGAAAGGAGAGATCTATGAGGGTGCAATATGTCTTTCAATTCCTCGTTCTTAAAATTGAGTTTACCGAACAGGAGGATAAGGAAAAGGAGGCTCAGGAAGACGGACTGATAAGAATTAATTTTCTAATTCGGGATTAACAAATTTATCCAATGCAGGGCTATCCAAAGTGATTCTCCCCATATTGCCTCCGCGTTTAGGGAAAATGGAAGCTATTTCAACTTTAAAAGACCAGGAGGGAACGGTAAAGTATAATACCCTCCCGTCCCAATGCCTCAATATCTAGTATAATCAGTAAGAGTAGTCCAATTAATCTGCAACACAACAGGGCCGCTACTGTAATTTTTACGCATCCATGTAAATGATGAGCATAGATAGATAAATCTAAAATAACAGGTCTAACTAAAGGTCTACAACTCCCTATTTTAATTGACTGTATTTTCAGCAGGCATAAATTTTGGCATACATAAATACTGAGTTTTACACCCCTGGACATACTAAAGCTAACTACATTTTTCAACATGTGATCTATTTAGGGATCTTCGAGGAACTGACAGGGACAAGTACCTTTGTCAACTTCGGAATAACCTGAAAGAGGTTATTATAATCTATCAAAATATTAGTGAAATAGAGAAAAACTAGTGAAATAGAGAATTTTGCTTCCTTCCAAGTAGCTATAAAGAAAGCTTTCGAAAACCCCCGTCTCTTGTTATAGCTACAATAACCTGGAAGGATCATTAACTGGTGGTGTCAGGAATTGAGTAACTTCAAGAAAAGATTAGGATGTTAAGATCAGATTTCAGATTGGGAATTATATAAAACCCACTTGAAAGAGTTAAAACATTAGTAATAAAATAAACAAAAAGAAAATTGTGGAAGGCCTACTGTGAAGCAATTGAAGATTACTCATAGAGTGCTAGGCTATGCAAGATTCTCGCCAAAGGCAGAGACAACGATTTAGGTTTACTTGTAGAGTAAGATGGTACTAAAATAACCAATCAATCAACACGAAACTTTGAACTGTTTGTGCACCTCTTATTTTTCCCATAATCAATTACAAAACAAAAGAAATGGACTAATAAAGTTGGCATTGAACCGTCGTATATATTCAGCCCTATTACGATGGGGATGGGGATGAGAAAAATCATTGCTGCACCTGGTTGGTATATTTAAATTGCATTAGTTAAAACTGCTAACTTAAAGTTAAACGAAGATATGTGGTTAGACTCATCGAATAATAGAAGAAACATTGACATGATAGGTACTGTTCTTTCATTTAAATAGTATAGTAAATAGTCATAATTATTGATAATAAGGTAATCTCAATCAAAATAGCGCAATTTTTCAATCGTATTTTTCAAAATAAACAGATTGTCAAAGGCGATGAATGAATTATAATGACATAATTCATTTGATTTTTGAACAAATCGAGTTACTTTATAATGTGGAAGACAGTTCACCAAAGCAGGTCGAACGATCAGTAATTTAGCGTCTTTTGTTTGACAAAAGTTTTACTTTTATCCGCACTCCACTATACGCGCAAAAGTAATTTAATCGTGTAAACAAATTTTTTTCTAGGGTTTATTTTTCGTTTTTCGCTCTAAAAACAAAAAAAATGGTTTTTAAACCATTTCGTGTGTGAGTGTGTGTCGTCGTTGTCGTTATTAGCACGTTAGCACGAGCGCGTTAGCATGATAACTCAAATAAATAGTGTCAGATCGATCAGGTTTTGATTGATTCTGATCGGGGACATTTCCCAGATGACACCTATTGATTTTGAGGTGGATAGGATACACCCCACCCTGTCCATGGGTCATGACAAAGCACGATGGTGGATTATTTGAGAAATTTGTTTTGTTAACATGATAACTCAACTAAATCGTGTCGGAATGATCGGGTTTTGACTGATTCTGATCGGGGACGTCCCCCAAACGACACCCATTGATTTTGAGGTGGATAGAACATACTCTACCATGTTCATGGTTCATGAGAAAGCACAATGGTGGACTATTTGAGAAATTGTTTTTGTTAGCACGATCACTCAATTAAATCGTGTCGGATCGATCGGGTTTCTACTGATTCTGATTAGGGACGTCTATCAGATGACATCTATTGACGTTGAGGAAGATGCGATACACATCACCCTGTACATGGATCACGAGAAAGCATGATGGTGGACTATTTGAGAAAAATTGAAAAAAGTAAAACTGTCGCATAAAACACATATTCTGCATTTATGTGTTGGTTTATTTTTTATCGGCTACTCAATTTTGAGATAGAGATGTTCTACGTACGAAAAAATCCGTTTTAAGGTTTTAAAACTGTTTATTTTTCTTATTATGTTTTATATAAAAACATTACGAAATAAACATAACCAACGGTTTGAATTAAGAAGGTTTCGAAGAGCCCCTTCTCTTCTCTATAAATCGCTTTTCAATAATACTATAAGATTCCTATACAATTTTGTTTTTGTAAATTAATCAAAAAATAAATGAAAGAAATACACTGCTGTAATTATATTAGCATAATAAACACATCACTCTCAAATAATATGAGATTATATTAGAAATATATAACAGATGCTCTGGAATGTTTTTCTCTTTTTGGATGAATAAAACTCGGGTCACAGTGCCTTCCTTTACGCGTATCTTCTCAAAACGCGGCCTAAAATTTGTAATAACTCACCGAAATAATGCTGGTTCAATTCTCTGTATTTGCTCGCGGATTCTGGCTTTTAACTGAAGCAAAATTGTAGGATCATCAGTGTACACCTTAGATTTCAGATAACCTTATAAGAATAAATTCCCTAGCGTTAAATCGTGATCTCTGGGTGTCCAATGTACCCTTTGTTAGATCTCACTTTTCCAGGAAAATTCCTCTAACAGGTTCCATTGATAAATTTGCAATACCTTATGGGCTACAGTTCCATCTTGCTGGAAACCATGTGTCCTCCTCCATTAAATTCAGTAAAATTTTTAAGTTCGTTACCGCCCATACCGTTAATTTGGAAGAATGTAAGGGATTTTGTTTTTCTCCATGGTTCTCTATAGATCAGTAACGGTTTTTTTTTCTATAGACCATCATCATGAGGTCATCAGTCCTAAGACTGGTTGGACGCTAACCTCCAGCTTCTCCTATCATGTGCTAACCTACGCATTTCGCTAATTGTGCTACAACCTACATCCCTTACTATTTGCGAGCAGTAGTCTAATCTAGGCCTACCTCTGCTTTTCTTCACTCCTATTTCTGCCTCCAAAATATCGCGGACTATTCTCCCATGTCGCAGCAAGTGGCCTACCATTCTATCTCTTCTCTTCTTTATGTTTTTCCACATACTTCTTTTCTCGCCAACTTCCTCTAATACTTCTTCGTTTATAACCCTATCAGTCCACGGTATTTTCATCATTTTTCGGTAACACTACATCTCAATAGCTTCTAATTTCTTCCTACTTGCTTCCCCTACCGTCCAGGTTTCGCAACCGTATAGTGCCGTGCTCCATAGATACGTTTTCAAAAATCTCTTTCTTGTTTCTAAGTTTATTACCCCCGAGCATAAAAGTGCTTTCTTTTTGTTAAAAGCTACTCGACCCTGCACTATTCTTTGTTTTATATCTTTATCGCTTCTTCTATCCCAATTTATTTTACTTTCTAAATAAGTAAAGTCTTTAACTTCCTCCAATCTTTCATTATTAATTTGTACTTTCGTTTTTGCTCTGTTCTCGCGCCCTCTGCACATTAACACTTTAGTTTTGTTTTTATTCACCATTATTCTGTATTCTTTTGTCAACACTGCTTCCATTTCGCTCAACGCTGATTCCAATTCCTCTTTACTAGATGCTAATATAGCTATATCATCCGCGAATCTCAGCATTTTTAATTTCTGTCCCTGTACTTTAATCCCGAAATCCACTCTATCTTCTACCACATTAATCGCCTCTTCGATGTACAAATTAAAAATTAGTGGTGATAGCGTACATCCTTGTCTTACTCCTTTCCTTATACCTACTTCCCTTCTTTCCCCTTCTACTTCTATAATAGCAGTTTGCTCTTTGTATAGATTGTGTACTACTCTCCTATCTTTATACTTCATTCCCGCGCTCTTTAATATCTCGAACATGTTTTCCCATCTTACATTATCAAAAGCTTTTTCTAAATCTACAAATCCTATATAAGCGTTCTTTCCTTTTTCTATTGTCTTCTCTAACATTATTCTTAGCGCCAGAATAGCTTCGCGAGTTCCCCTATTTCGCCTAAACCCGAATTGGTCTTCTCCTAGTATTTCCTCCGCTCTATTTTCCATCCTCTTCTGCACTATTCTGGTTAAGATTTTTGACGCGTGGGAAGTTAGGCTAATTATTCTAAAGTTCTCGCATTTGTCGGCTCCTCTCTTTTTCGGTATAGTACCGATAATGTTCCTCTTATAATCCTCCGGCATCTCGCCCGTTTCATATATGTATTCTACTAGTTTAAACATCCTATTTACTACTTTCTGTCCCGCACATTTCAAAATTTCCGCCCGTATTTTATCTACACCTGGCGCTTTATTGTTCTTTAGCCTTAAGTTAAGAAGTTTCTCTTAGTTATTTTGTATTTGGTCTTACCTATTTGGAGCTTATCTTCTACTTCTTTGCATTTATCCTCTATCCATTGTTCTTTCGCTTTTCTACACTTTCTAATGATTTCCCACTTTATTGACTTATAAGTTTTCAGTCCTTCCTCGTCTCGTCTGTTTTCGTAGCCTCGTCTCTTTTGTATTAAGTTTAAGATTTCGTCCGCTATCCAGAACTTCCTAGCTTCCCTTCTCTCGTGTCCTAAAACGTCCGTGGCCGCGGAATCTAAACTATTCTTAATACCCACCCACTCAGTTTCTGCGTTCTTGATTTCGTCATTACTCGCTTTATTTATTAATTGATCTGTTTTCTCCTGGAACTTATCTTTCATATTCTGATCTCTCAATATGTCTACATTTATACGTTTCTTATCCTTTCGGGTTTTCAGATTTTTGAACTTTAATCTAGCTTTCATGACTACCAAGCTGTGGTCGCTGTCTACATCTGCTCCTGGATAACTCTTATAATCTTTTACTTGATTTCTAAATCTCTTCCTAACCAGAATGTAGTCTATCTGATACCTGTCTATCCCTCCTGGCATTTTCCAGGTGTACCGCCTCCTAACGTGATTCTTGAACAATGTATTTGCGACTATCATCTTGTGCTTCGCACAGAATTCTACCAGTCTGCTACCTCTCTCGTTTCTGTTTCCTAATCCATAAGGACCTACAAATTCTCCTTCTTTCCCCTCCCCTACGACTGCGTTAAAATCTCCCACTATTATTAAATTTTCATGACCCTTCACAAATTCTATTACCTGCTCTATGTCCGAATCAACGGCTTCTAACTTTTCCTCACTATGGCTAGAAGTAGGCATGTATACTTGCACTATTACTGTTTTCCATCCTTACCTAACCTGACCATCATTACTCTCTCGCTGTATTGTAGGTAGCTATCTACACACTGTCCTGCGTTCTTCGCATAACGATTCCTACTCCCGCGTTTCCATTTACCGATCCTGTGTGTATTACCCTATAGTCACCGCTCCAAAAATCTCCTACTTCCGGCCAGCGCATCTCACTTATACCTACTATATCTAATCCTAACCTATTCGTTTCTGTCTTCAGATTCTCTAGCTTCCCTGCCTGTCTCATGCTTCTGACATTCCACGCTCCGACTCGTGAAATGCTACACTTCTTACTAACCCTACTATTGCACTCGATCACGCCTCCTGGAACAGTCCTCACCCGGAGATCCGACCGGAGGACTATTTTACCTCCGGTGTTTTTTGCCCCAGGAGACGCCATCATTATTTAGGATAAGCCTTTCGTTAGCTGTTTTGAGGATTATAATGTGGTGGTTTCCTCTTGCCTTCCACATCGCAGTCGTGTGTGATAGCACCATACCAACTCCCACGGTTTCTGCCACTATGACTACTGAAAGAGCTGCTGCTCTCCTTCAGGGACTTGTCTTAGTCTGGTTTTTCAATAAGGACCCCCCTACTATGGTTAAACCTATTGTACGGCTCCTTAAATCATTAAAATGCGCAATCTGACCCACCCGTTCTAGTTTGCACTAGAACTTCGTCAAGATGCAAGTCATATCGGATCGGTTTTTCTATAGACCAGTAACGGTTTATTTACGTATCCATGTTAATGTAAATGTGCCTTGTCGAGTAATAGGATGTTACCTCAAAGTTTTCGAATAATGATTGCATAATAGCGGATTGAATTGGATAATCCTCAATCTTCAAAGCTTGAACCATATGAATCTTGTAAGGATGAAAGTTTAAATTCTTTGTCAGGATGTCGTCAACAGTAGTTTTCGAAAGATTTAAGGCGGTTGCATGTTTTCGTACAGAACGTGAGGTGTACATGTCACTACTGCACGAACGCGCTCGACGTTTTCGATACTTTTTGCTCTTCTGGGTCAACTCGTTGGTTGTTTATTAATGGTAATGCGTTCTCTTTCAAATTTAGCAAACCACGATTTCATTAATTTGGCTGAAGGACCTTGATTAATGCTGTGAAGGAGGTAGTACGTCCGATGCAGGCGACGAACTATTATTAGAGAACGATGGTTCACGTAAAAGTTTCTGACATACATACAGGGCATATTGCTTACCGGTGAAACGATTCATTGCAGCTGAATGTCGAAGGCCTTATATCTAACATATATGTATATGCGTGAGTACATTTATCACTACCATTTGTCGAGATGTTCAACAAACAAATGAGGAAAACATTTCAGGACATGTATAATAAAAATATATAATTTGAGGAAAATATTAAATAAATAATTTTCTAGGGTAATAATGTAATTGTAAGACTGTTTTCAAGAAGATATGCTACCGAAAGTAAGTGTAATTTGTATTAAAAAAATACGGAGTTAAAAAATAAGAATTTACATTTAAATTTCGCAATATAATTATAATTTTTGATCTACATGCTAAAAATTCTAATTGTCATAATTACTATTTTTGTTTTTAAGTTTTAAAATTTACTTTCAACCTTAATATATTCCTTGCGAAACCTTAATACTTTGAAAATGTAAAATTCGTTTTCATTTATTTTTGCTGAAACATTGCAGACCCATTTCCCTTAAATAAATTCTCAGATAATATTATCCACTATTAACTAAGGTTATATGTAGAACGCGCGGTCATTTGATACCAGAAGTTAAAAGAAAATAAAATAAACATCCATTAACCACAGAAAACAAAGTGTCATTCAATGGTAAACTAATAATCAAATTGAAACTTTGACCTAGTTAATAACATTACAACCTCAAGTTAAAATTACGTTTTATTTACAAAGAAGAAAGTTGTTTGTACGGGCGTTTCGTTAGTGAGAAAGTGATATATTTATCGTTTGCCAAAGGTTATCAGTTATAAAACTTTGCAATGACAGTTACAAAATTAAGGCGAAAAAAATATATATACAAAATATCGCCTAATAACTTCTTTGATAATTTAATAGGTGGGAAAGTTTATAATTCAAGATAATATTGCATATTTTAGAAAACGCAAAACATATACATATTGTCACTGCTTACTGTCTTTCGCTAATGAGGCATTCTTTATCATCGTCTTCTAAATCATACGTGTTAGGTACATTTTCAAATATAAATTCTATTGAGATAAAATTTCAAATTTGGTAAAAAAAAAATACTGGATATATTAAAACATACAAAACATATATGGATACATGTAACTAAGTATTTCTACGTAGAAGTAAATACAACAAAGACATTGAGGAAAATAATCATAAAAAATCATAATCATTTTTTTAAAAAAGAAGTATTTATTGTGGTATTAGGTATTCCATTCTATTTTAGCTAGCTGCTTATATAACATTCTTTGCAAATTTACACGGCTTTCTTTCCCCTATTTAACGCAGGCCTATTTCCGCTACAAGGCCTATCACCCACGTCAAAAGACGCTACTAACCTGGAAAAGTGAATTTGTAGGGATCTTTCACTTGAATAATATGTAATAGACAAGAGACCTATAGATTTACACCTGATCCGAGGGATGGCATGAGGAGGGGGGTCTCCTACCCTACTCCTACTACTCCTCAGGCCCCTCAGGGTACGTTACCAGTCCTTGCCGAGGCCTCAATCTGCTTACTCCTCGGTTCGATCTATGGTGTGGTACTATTGTGTGGTGAGTGTTATTTATATTGGATGAAGTGTCACGGAAGGTTAACGGTGCATGTGAAGCGTCACGGGCGCTATGATCGTGCACAGTGTCACGGTTAGTTGATGGTGCGTTTGTAGGAACGGGCACGGTAGAGCGGAGATGTATAATTAGTGGTTTCCAGATGTTGGGTAATCTTTGGTTGTCGTCACGTTTGTTTAAGCAGGCTGGTCGTTTTTCAATCTCAGTGGCTTCCCGAATTATTCTATTATGATACGTTTTTATTGTAGCGATTGTTTTGGCCTCCTGAAAGTCATCCTTATCATGAATGTCATGTGTCCTGTCTATTGATAATGTCGGAATAGTGTGGAATTAGATTCAGTCTTGCGAACAGCAAGATTGTGTTCATGAATTCTATTAGATATACGTATGTTGGTCTGACCTATGTATCTGCGAGGATATTGGGTGTAGGGAATTTCATATACTCCGTGAGATTCGTTGGGGATGGTGTATCTAGGAGAGCGGAGGAAACTGAAGATTTTGTTTTTGGCTGTGAATATGGTTTTTATGTTCTGTTTCTGAAGAATTCTACTGATTGTGTCACTTACACCTTGGATGCAAGTAAGAAAGGCTTTCTGTGTTAAAGCCTCAGTGTTATTGTTGTGGTTTTGTTGTTTGTCTTTCGTTTGATCCATGTGTGAGTTAATAAGGCTTGAATCGTAGTCGTTTTGCTGTAGAATGTTAGTTAGGGTATGTATTCTAGTGGTCTGTTGTTGTTGTCAGTTAGTTGAATGGATCTTTGGATGAGAGTTTTTGCCACGGAATTGATTTGGGCAGGATGATGGTGGGAGTTGGCGTGTAGGTAACGATTTGTGTGGGTCGGTTTACGGATACGGTGGGTACGGTCCCGCATACAGTATAACTGTATGCGAGAATGTGTTATTTTGGGATTTTGTTATGAGGACATCAAGGAATGGAAGTGAGTTATTGATTTCGATCTCCATGGTGAATTATGTTCGGATGGATGTTATTGATATGCTTTAGGAAGGTTGTTTAGGAAGGTTGGGAGGGTGTTCTTGTTTTAGAGCCAGATAGCGAAGATGTCGTCTACGTATCTGATCCAACAGGAAATTTTGGGGGAGGAGGTATTAAGGGCTGTGGTTCCGAAATTGTTCATGAATATGTCGGCAAGGATATTCGCTGTACATACTTTTAGATCTTTTGAATAACTTTGTCAATGGGTCCACTTAGTATTTCTGAACATTAATATAACTTTTATATATAAGTTCACTAAATTGTAGTCACTCTATATCGACTACGTAAATTATATGTAAAGCACTACACTATAAAAAGTGTTCCACAATTATATTTACAAAAAATGTGACGGCAGTTTCTTAATGTATTATATTTTATAATATACGAGGTAGTTGAGGGTGCACAAATACAATAATGAGAAATTCTAAAACATCCAATTACGTTTGTTTATCCAAGAAAGTGTTTAAAGAAACGTTAATCAAATATAGGTAAACAGAGGTGAATACATTGTATCTAGTTGATAGTTTAATGAGTTACAATTTTCTTTATGTTTATAAACTTCAAGCTTCTAATAAATTAAGTTTTAAACTTTTGTTGGCAGAATGTAACATTTCCATATTGCTGATATCTGAAAAAATCTGAACACTATCTGACACGAGATTTTCAAATATCATTCTTAAGTTTAGGGTACATTAGTCTGAATGTGAATTGTTCCTGTTTTTCATTTATCATTTCTTCAGGAAAACTTTTCCCTATATTTTGAATTATGGAAAATTGTTTTTTTAAATCTATTTCTGATAAATGTAATGAAAAAGCTCTGTATAGCATCGAGTTGTATACAAATATTGTTTGATAATGATTTGCTAGCCAAAACTGCAGTCACAGTTTGTTTGTAAATACAGTAGTAAATTTTTTTTTAAATTCATGTAATAGATGAAAATTGTTTTTACTTGATATTATATCTTCATAGAAATATATAAGATTTACTTACGAGATAAATGTCAACAATATTGAGTATGTGGTGGCATATTGTCTTTTAATTTAGGGCCGCTGACTGGAGAAGCCCAAGTATCTGAAAATAAAAACATCATTATGATAATTATGTTGGTGTAGTGTTTCTTTGTTTAGTTTATCAATGAATATTATGTTTGATAAATGTAAAGATTTAAAATTTGCAATGCAAAATAACGTGCAATAGAATTTTACAATAATTATGGTTTTATACTGTTAGAGAGTGACTCTGCTTAGGCTCAGTTGAAAAAATGAAAACACAAAACACACACTTGTAATAAATGAATATATTGATATATAATGGAAATATACAATATCGTGTTTACCTAATAAACGTTCTAATAAAGACTAAGTGATAGGAAGAAGGGGACGTTCGCAAACTAAACAAAACAGTCATGCGTACGCGCACTTCTAAAGTTTGTCTGTGAAAACAACCGAGGCGCGAAGTTTAAAATTAATAATACTAACATTTCCCTTAGAATCGGTTGTATATCAACGATTAGTTCAACGTATGTAATTCAGCTAGTCCCAAGCAACATTCGTGTTTAACTCTGGGCAATCCCTTCGTTAAGAAATCCGCTGCCTGCTTATCTGTTGAGACATGAAGAAAGTGGAGCTCCTTACGTTTAAGTACGTCCCTAATGAAGTGATGCCGTATGTCGATCTGTTTGCTTCTGACATGAAAAGTTGGATTCTCCGACAATTCTATGATACTTTTGTTGTCGCAGAGAATTATCAAGTCGGTCGCATCCTCAAAACCTAACTCTGTGAAGAAAAATGGCCTCTTTGACGGTTTCGGAGAGCGCCACATATTCAGTTTCCTTCGTTGAGAGGGCGACAGTTCATTGTTTCCGAGAGTCCAAGGATATTGGCTCACCATTGAGGATAAATATGTATCCGGTATAAGATATTCTATCCTCGGGATCGCTTCCCCAATCAGCATCTGCAGAACCCTTCATCGTATCTGGGTCCGAACCATAAGTTAGTCCTACATAACTGGACCCCTTCAGGTGATGCAGCACTCTTTTGGCAGCCTTCCAGTGTGCAGGGCCGAAACAATTGTTTAATTGTCCTAGGAAACTCACGACATATGAGATGTCGGGGCGTGTAGTTGTAGCCAGATAAGTTAACGCTCCTACCAACTCACGACACAAGTGGGCAGCAGGTCCCTTGATGAGTTCTGCTATCTTGTTATCGTCACGGGAGGTAATTAGGATATCGTCGACGTATGTTGCAATGAGAGTTATATCTTTAGTCGACCAGATGTAAAATAGACAGGGGTCTAAAATAGACTTTGATGGGGTGGCACCCAAACTCTTCATCGTTTCAACGAATTTAGTATACCAACTTCTTCCAGCCTGACGTAATCGGTACAGGGATTTTTCGAGTAGACAGACTTTGTCTCCTCTACGTAGATCTCCTGTAAGTGCTTAGGTAGCTCCATGTAAATCTCCTCTTCTAGATGCTTATTCAAGTAAGCAATTGCAACATCGAGCTGTCTAATCGTTATTCCATGGGGAGCTGAAAGTGATGCCATGAGGAGGATGGAGCTAATCCTAGCCACAGGGGCGGACGTCTCTACAAAATTAATACCGGGTTGTTATTGGAACCCTTGGGCAACTAAACGTGCCTTTCGTTTTTCAAGTACTCCATCTGGTAGGGACTTGTTTCTCAGGACCATTCGGCTTCCTATGATCTTATATCCTTTAGGTCGATCGATAAGTGTCTAAGTCCCATTCTTTAGGATGGGTGTCATCACTTCAGCGATAGCTTGACGCTATTCACTCGCATCGGAGTCGCTTATGGTCTCCTTCATAGGTATTTCAGATAGAAAAATCTGCTCTGTTTTTTCGACGTCCTCAGTCTGATTCACAACAACATTATGCTGCTTCCTAGGTCTTCCCCTAGAACCAGACCTAATGATCTTGGGTCGTCCAGGACCTCGACGCGACGTTGGGTTCCTTGATTTATGTTTCGATCGACTTCATCACAGTTGGAGTTCTGTGGAGTAATTCCATCTGAACTGGTTGTATTTAATTTCAGGGTATTAGTTCCGACTGCGTTTTCGAAACCAAGGAAAGCCTCGTCATCTTCGGAGTGCGTCGACTCTGAGTTCGCAAAACCAAGGAAATCCTCGTCATGTTCGGAGTGCGCAGACACTCGAGAGTCTTTGAAAGAAGATCTCTGGGGAAATTCAAATTCTATGAGTTGTTGAAATTCTGTCGAGTCCTTACCTATCACGCCCACCTCAGGATCAACTTTTCCATTTGTCATCATGGGGATATTTGTCTTCTAAGAATTTTACGTCGCGTATTATCAACACTCGATGTTTTTCGTTTTTCTGATAACTAAAGTACGCCTTAGATATGTTTGCGTAGCTAAGGAACGTACCTTCTTATCCTTGAACGTAGAACTTTCCTCTTTCGGGATTTCTGTCAAGATAATACACCTTGCTGCCGAACACTCTAACGGTGGACAAGTCGGGGATGCTGTCTGTCAACACCTCGTGAGGTGTTCTGCCGTTAAGGACACTTCGCAGGCAAGCGATTCCGAAGGTAGGTCGTAGTGTTAACTGCCTCAGCCCAGAATGAATCAGGAAAGTTCGCTTCCTTCAGGAGACATCTGGCAATACTTATAAGTATGCGATTCTTCCTCTCCGCCGTACCACTCTGTTCTGCGTTATCGCGAGCAGTCAGCCTTCTGGTGATCCCTCGTTTCCTTAAATAATCGTCCATCTCTTTGCTCATGTACTCCCGGCCGCTGTCGGACTGTAAATGTTTCACTGTCTTGCCTTTTTGATTCTCGACGAGGGTAATGTACTAGGTGGTGGCTTGAAAAACGTCAGCTTTGGACTTTAAGAATCTTACCTCGCACTATTTAGAACAATCATCGATGAGTTCTATAAAGTGCTTTGCTCCCCCCATGGATGCTGCTCTCATTGGTCCGCAAACATTCGTGTGCACCAGCTCCGGGATCTTGATTTTCCGGTTTGACTTGTTGGGGAATGGGTTCCTCGTCATTTTTCCCTGCAGGCATGTGTCACAGTGCAACGTTCCAGTCGTGTATGTCAGCTGTATGCCTTTAGTGAAGCCTTTACTAACACCGTCTTCAATGTCTCGCACGTTTGCATGTCCCAAACGCCTGTGTAAAAATTTGAACACGGCCTGCATTTGCAACTTCCAGGTATCATAGTTGTCCTTTCCGAGGAGTTCGATTTTTGATACACTCGCGGAATTCATGGCGGCGTTTCTAGAACGTTGGAACACGTGCTTTTTTTTTGTTCAATGAAATCACGCGATTTTTCTTATAGACGCGAGCGTGGGCCAATAACCTGTTAGAGAATAACTCTGCTTGGAAAACACAAAACACACACTTGTAATAAATGAATATATTGACATGTAAGTGTAAGTAATATTGTGTTTACTTAATGTACGTTCTAACAAAGACCGAGTGATAGGAAGAAGGGGGACGTCTGCGAACTAAATATAACAGTCATGCGCACTTCTAGAGTTTCTCTGTGAAAACAGCCGAGGCACGAGGTTTAAAATTAATAACGCTAACATATATCTATAATAATATAAGTTTTTATAGTCCTATCTATTCTCCGTATGTATTCTCTTGTCTCGTGTTGTCCTAAAAATAGACAGGTTTATTTTTAATTGTAACATTATTTTCTATAGTTCAAAACGTATTTTAAGATTTACTCCATAATAATATTTTATACATTAAATCTAAATCTTCTATTCACATGAATGCGTAAACAATTGTATATATTAAACGAATGATGTATGTAGTTTCCATAACAAATGATATTTTAATATAGAGATAGAAGTTTACTGCCTACATGTATGTATGTAAGGGGGAAATATAAGGTGGGATTTGTATTAATGTATATATGAATTATGAAAATACATATTTCGTGAAATACAGTACTGTCAGGTATAAGCTTTAAACTTATTATTTATACTGGTATTGAGATATATTTAAAAGTTAACTTTACTTTATCGATTCCTCGATCATGTAAAAATGAATACTGTTACTTATGTTGGTTCTAGAGTGAAAACAAAAATAATAAACAGATGCACAAATTATTATTGACGCCGCTATGAGTAGTAATGACATACTTCCGTATTATAGTAGACTGTGTATTATTTCAGAATTGTAAAATATGAATCGGCAAACCTTACAAAATTGAGTTAGTGATCAATAAAATTATATAAATAAATACGATATACACACAGAGTTAGTGAAAACGTTAGACTGGTTTATGTATGAATAGTGCAGCATTCAATGAAAAAAATCTGTGCTGGTGAGCGGGTTCAAGTGTGGTCAGAATTTTTGCTGCAGTAATCGTATTTTTGCTTGAACTAACCCGTTATTTTCCAGATATTAACATTCCAGACTATGCCTGTTTTCACTATCTAAAACTATCATTTGGATATAATGATCCTTGGATGGGTTAGATTTCTGAGCAAAAGCTTGAACGTAACTTGAAACGGAATAATTTAAAATTAACAATTATGTTTTTAAATAAATGGCGAAGGTGCCACGATAATTTTGTTCTATTGGAGCTTAAATGTTTTTGTTTCTCTTTTAATTTGTCACCATGTCACCATTATATATAACAGTATGTCCTCGAACTTTGGAATGAAACTAATCAAATTAAAATGTTTTTGAGAAACTCCTCGCGTACGTCTCACACTTTCAAGGCAAAATTTCACGAATAATCTTCCTTAATCTAATATACAAGTCTTTAGTATTTCCGACAGAGTCATGTAAAACTTACTTTTCAGATAACCTTACATTATAGTCCTCGTTCGTTATCTATCTATTCGGCAGTATCACAGCTTACTCAGCGTTTCGTTTAAAAATCTTGTAAACATTTACAGCATAATGTGCAGGAGCACCATCTGGATTGAGCCAAATATGCTCATGAAACAAATCGAGTTCATCATCATGTGAGAATAAATAAATACAATCAATTCTTCATTTGCCTTGAAATTATATGATCCTAAAATTATATCATCATTTATTTCCTCACAAATATTCACTTGATTGATCTTTGTGAATAGATCTCTTGTATCTAATGAGGATTTGTGTTATTATAACCAATAATCCTGTTTGACTGTTTACGTTGTTATTAAGATAGCTACGCATGAAAAAAGTATATTATGTAAGAAGTTTTAAAGTACTTCTTTTAAACAACCTAAGAAGTAAAAATTATATACAAGGTAAGCCAAAAGTAGGTAACCCATTTATTTTTTAAATATTGTGTTGAACAAGTTCAATGTAATATATTTTTCAAAGGATAATAAAAAGTGTATTCCTTGGCAATTTATTTGTGATAAATAACGTCTCGTAGATGATCGCTGTCTTCTCTTTCACACAGTTTTGCTCTAACCACTACATTTTTAAATCACTAATGTCAAAGTTTCAATTGATATTGACCGAATTTGCTTTCTAATATTATCTTTCATTTCAGTTCCACAAATGTCCGCGATTTATTTTTGTATACTTTTTCTTTTAGGTAGTGTCAGAGAAATAAATCAGACACCATTGTCGGGCGATCTTGAAAGCCCGTTCAGGTCGCAATTTCTAGATTCTAGATTTATAGATTATAATTATTCTGTTAGGCAACGTAGTTCTTAAAAGGAAAATATTCTGCCAGGGTGGTATGTGGCACAGTCCTGCGGGAACTACAAATTTTCAGGATTTCGTAAAGCTGGAAATAAAAAGTCTCTAACCATTATTTGGCGACACTCTGCATTGACTGTTATTGTATTGCCTTTATTATCATCAAAAAATATGCCTCCATTAATCTAGTTGAATTTATTCCACACCAAACAGTTATACGAATTGGATACAGTTCTTTTCCTTGAATTATTTTTCTTGAATGATTTTCAGTGGCCTAGAATCGCATATTATGTATATTAACATGTTCGCTCAGATGAAAGTGTACCTGGTCACTCATAATTAATTAATGCATAAAATTAGAATTTTCTGCATTAATTAATTATGAGAACCCGTCTCAGGCTGGTCTTGATCAATTCCAGTCCCATTCCATTTGATCGTTTTTTGGTTGAACTTGAGAGATTCTCATTTAAACTCTCCCTTACTCGCCAGATACTATCCAGATTTCTAGCTGACCGTGGTCTACCTATCTTAGAGCGATCTTCCACACTTCCTGTTTCGCCAGACCTAGAGACAACATTACAAATTGATTTTTAGTGGCGCATCTCTGGTACTAAAATGTGCACAGTATTGACGCTGGGTTAAAATTATAGATTTCTAATTTAGAAGATAAAATGACTATTTTGTGCGCTGGAGAACTAACAGGTTCTCTATTACGAAATTCCCAAATTTTCATTGCAATTCTGAAACAAAATGGAAACATTAAAAAAATAAGACAAAGGAAGCAATTACAATGGGTTACCTACTTTTGGCCCACCTTTTAGACACATAGGTAATTTTAAAATTCTCAATTTGTAAACTTACCTTATTCATTAATTATTTATGATCTGATGCTTGACTAATAAACGTTTCAAGTTGTTCATTTGACAACTTTCGAATTTTTTAGTTTACGGTTGTCGCCTTGACATTTCAGGAAGGCACGTAATTTCGTAATTTTTATATATCATTGTCTTATTTTATACTTCTTCTTTCAGTGCAGAAGGTACCTTCAGCTTTGTAGATAAATTGAAAAAGTATATAATCATAACATTTTCAGATAGGGAGATCGTATTTTTTTCATAGCAATCATTCATGTTTTGTAAGTGATGTTTGTAAGCGAATTCGTACTTTTTCCTGGATTTATTTGGTATAAATTTAAATTGCAGCTGCCACTAACTCTGGTGGTATCCCGGATAACTGAACATTATCACTTCATTTTAAATTAATTTCATCAACTCTTTAATGTTCTTAGTACTTTAAAATATTAAAGCTAAATAAACACAGAATTTTACTTTTGTCACAATAATAAATAAATAGTAACCGTTTTACACCATTTTATAAGTAGTGCTAATTATAAAAAATGCTATTATTAATTAAACATCCTTAATTCATGATATTAATTACGTTTTCAGAAAAAATAGTATGTATACCTTGCAGGAAAAGCACATTCCCGGGCTTCAATTATCATTGGTCCTGTGTTAACACCCTGGTTGACAATTTACGTTATCATCCGGGAATGTGTTGTTTTTATTACTAGATATACAATGTACTATTGTTGAATATTTCCGTTATATATTAACCAATTTTCGATATTTCTTTGTTGAAGTCCCCATTATAAACACTGTAACTTTTAAAATTGAGGTTGTTAGGGCTGTTGATTCAGAAGAGTTGAAAATAAAACTATAGACGATGTTTTGAAAATAAAAATTCCATGCATATGAGAAGTTTTTCCAAAAGACGTTCATTTTAATTTGATTAATTTTATCCCAAACTTTAGGGACATACTGTACATGCTATACCTTTCCAGAGTTAAATAAAGTTAATAAAAATACAGCAGCAGTAAAGAAATACTCAGATAAAGTCTATTACAGCATTGCTAAATTTTCTTCTGTGACACTGCCATTTCCACTGTGACATTGCCACTGTTTCTAAAAATTTCTGTGATACTGCCATTTCTTGAAAAATTACTGGAGCAGATTTTAAAAGTAAACACCCCCATCGTGTATAATTGTTACACCTTACATTATTTGATTGTTATAAATAAATTTAAATTATAGTACATAAGTATTCTGTTATGAAATGGAATCTAAATTTAAGAAAAGACAATGCTCTGTGTAAAATTACATCAGGTCAGTATGGCTTTTATAATGAGCCTTAGACTTTCATAATGGGCGTCATAAAAAGTTTATGCCGTTTTATTTTATTTTAAACAGGATTTTCGTTAAAATTATCCAAAATCACAAAAATAACCTTACTCTATAAGCAGTATATTTGTTTTTCAAAAAACTTCAAAGTTATATGTGTTTTCGTTTTTCATATCTTTCTATCATATATCCATCATGTTAATAAGTAAATTTTAATCCATGTAGGTTTTCTATCCAAGTAGTGATAGTAATAATATAATCCTATGTTAGTTTTCAATGTAATTACTATAAACTTGATTATAAATAAAAAGTATACGACAAGTTACAAAATAAAGATACAACAAGTTGCACAAAGGTATTATTTAATTTTTGTATTATTAGTACCTATAATACAAAAATTAAATATACTCGTATATTTGTTAAATTGATTAATTAATGGTTCGATGCGAAATCAAGTTTTATAACTAAAAAGTGGTATTAAATGGAATGCACAAATGAAATACAATAAAAGTCAGCTTTAATACAACAGGTAGCTTTGATAAGTATTTCAAAATTCTCCCAAAGAAAACTTGGTAATTATTTTTATATAGTACAATATTGTAGGTATGTACATAATTTGATAATAATTTGCATAGTTGCGTGTCATTAATGTAAATAGCATGTCAAGTGTCCACAACTGTGATTAATTGCGTGTTCATTACAGATTTGTATGTTTGCAACTATTTCTACTTTTTTCTTGTATAAGTTATCGTAAATGTATTGATATTTTATTTTATGGAATGTTACCTTACTTATTGTAGTAGATAAATTATTGTTAAATTATTATTGTTTCATTGACAGTTTATCACTTTTAATAATTTTAATAATTTATCACTTTTTTCCTATTTGACGTATTAAAATTTTTGTTACAGCAACAATTAATATAATTGATAAGGTATTAGTCTCATTATAAAAAACCTTAAATAACGTTAGGATCTCATTGATGTAATGCAAAGAATACATATTTATTATACTATTGTTACATTTTAATATAATTTTTATTATGTTGTTCTTTTATTAGAGTTGTGTTAGAAAGTCTCTTTTACTAAAATAAATTGTGTATTCATTTAATGTCACATAGTTACATAAGAACGTAGATATCACTAAAACCCAACTCTCTGTGTTTTACACAGAATAAAAATTAAGTTAGTAAAAGTTAAAATAAGGCAAATGAAAAAGAAATGCTGTTTACTTATTTTAAATCTTCATTTTTTGGATTTGACTTGCCAAAATAATTTTGCTTGACTAAATTTGTTGAAATGTAATTGATATTTAATATTATTTATATATTTATAATTATATCATTTTCTTTTATCAATTGTAAAAGGTGACGATCATATATCCCTACTACACTAAGAGTTCGATAACATTTCTATATTAAGGGTAGCATATCCTGGCATCAATAATAATCATAGTAATGGCAATAGGCTGATGTTAAATAATGACATAAAAACTATTTGTTCAACAGTATCAAGAAAACCCCGTAAAACGCGGTAACGGGTGTTACAATAAAACCGTAATATTTGAATTGTCATGATTGTATAGGTCAATAACTGTGATAGACCAATAGGAGACAGATAGTATTTAGTCCCTCTTCACCGTATTCCCACTAAAGATTCGCATCACCATGCTTACAGAGTACAATTGACCCAATAACAACAACTGCCAACAGACCAGGCACATGAAGAGAGTTCACCAATACCTAATACCTAATTGATACCTAATTGAACAACAAAAAGTAAATGCCGATTTTGTGGACAAAATTATTTTCAGTGACGAGCCCATTTTTACCTTGATGAATCATTAATAGGCTTCGTTAATAGGCAATATTGCCGCGTTTGGGGCTCAGAAAATTCACGAATATTGCTCTTGAAGGCACATGGTTTCAGCAGGACAGTACTACTTGCCATACCACCCGTGAAACATTGAAGGTTTTGCACAAGTGTTTTCCTGATCATGTTATCTCCCATACCGGTAACCAGAATTGGCCGCCATGATCTTAAGATTTAACACCTATGGACTTTTTAATGTGGGATTTACGCCAACAAAGCCAAGGCACCTATTTACCGAATGTGTTGTTACATATGTACATAATTCCCAAATATCTACATTATAAATCAACAAATATTTCAATAATTTGCAACAGGAAACCATATTTCATTTAAAGTTCATATTTTGCTCTCTTACTGTAACATATTCTACTAACACTGTTATCACCAACGTATTGAGACTTTTAACTATGATAAAAAATTGAGTTGTATCGCTTGGCTACACTGTGTGTATATCATTGAATTGAAATATATTGGAGAGATTACATAACATGACTGAAAATTCTCGAGAAAAACGTTAATTCTGAATATCAATAATATCCCCTACACTGTTCTATTTACCTAAAATAGGATTCTATCTGACGTAAAAAATGTCAAGTACCGTTTTAAAGTAGGAACGTATTAAAGAAAATATAGAAATATAAAATCGATGCCAGGCAAGATATTAAATTTTTTTATGCGAGACTCATTATATAGAACGTGTTTTATCTCTAGTTGGCTTAACATTTTCGCTTATGTAACCTAATTTTGGATGATGCAGCTAGAACTGTAGAACTAGAGTGTGACCTGCAATAATTTAAAAACACGCCGAAAGTTTAAACATTTGATGGCTTCATATCTTATTTTATATAAAACAGAAAATGTTATTTCCTTCGGATGTGTGTTATAATATTTCAGTTGTATGTGAGAAACTGTCGTTAATTTGAGCGTTGTGATTTCAAGAAATAAATAAATGGAAAAACTGCGACACCGTGAGATTTTATAGAAGCAATAAAATTTTGTAAAGAAACAGTTAAAACCTTTAATGTGCCGCTTACTTTTCTCAATTCCAAATGTAATATAAAAATGTATTTGAGATAAACAGGAAACTATATTTTTAGAAGAATATACAGAGAAATATTTTATAAATAATCAGGTGTGATTATATTCAAGAAATTCAGAAAATGGAAAAGAAATTGTAACGTTTTGCAATAATAATAATTATTTCCTAATTGAAGATGATTATTTTTTCTAATTAAATATAATTTATTACATTTACTTGGGATGAACAATAGCCGTGTTTCTTTTACCTGAATTTTTCTCATTTCATTTCAGCACTTTATGCTAATTGAATGACTGTAATGATAGTCAGCGTAAAGCGTATCTGTGATGTATGAGATCTTAGTTAAAAAAATCTCATTTATCATTACAAGTAATCATTGATTTAACCTCCGTTATGTTTAGTAATGTACTAATTGTGGTTAAAGTTGAATATTGGCATAATTTAAAGTTGACCTATAGGTTTCATTTTATTTCTTAAACTTTGAATTTGCTTTTCCATAAAGAGTTTAGTTTTACTCCATTCTATTAGTTACTTATAATTTTCGTCTATATTTAAAAATCGGTGAGTTGAATGAAACTTTTCCATTACGACTCGAATACCAAATATTTGGGACCATGAGGACTATGATGGAAAATTACAAATGTATCATCTGAAATTATCTATACTAACATTTGAATTTGAGGAGAGATGACCTATTATTTTTCGGTTCAAAAGATCCCATAAAAGAATTAGCAGCCAAATTTAAAAGAGAAGATTTCATGGTTATGCTGGAAGCTCTTTATGTAAATTAGAATATATATATATATATATATATATATATATATATATATATATATATATATATATATATATATATATATATATATATATATATATATATATATGTTATATAAAATATTTAAATGTATACATTTTAGACTTAGAATACTTAGAATAATTTCAGTTAGGTACCATTTACATTGTATCCTATCTCAAGTAACACAATCTTTGCTTTTTCTTATCAGTTGTTTCTCATAGTTACTTGATACTATTCGTGACTTATCTTATTCTCAAAAACAAAGACTTGCTTATGGTCAGCAGCTCACGCCTAACTTCTAAGAATACTCATGGCTAAAGCCATTCCCATGCAGAGTCAGCACATGACAGTTTATATAGGCGAAAGCGTGCGACCAGAAGTTAGTATCCGGCAGACCGGCATAGTATCCGGCAAACTAGCATAACTCATTTCAAACCTCCGGTACTCACCTAATATCATTGTAATTTTAAATCCTTTATAACAAAACGTTCAATTGTGCAATAAAAAAATAAATTGTTTTTAAAAATTGATTTTTATCGACCACGATATAAAAATCTGGCGCAGTCGTTCAGATTTTCACACGTCGTTAGAACACGGACTTTCCTCACTATCGTCGTGGAATTCCAATTCCCAAGTGACTACAAAGAACCTCAAGAAAGAAAATAATTTTTACGAAGAACGCAAGAAAACCCCAAGAAGGAAATCGCTCCAGAACACGGAATCGCCTAACTGGTCCGAACCTCTTGAAGCCCGGAAGATCAGCTGTTCCCAGGTGACCCAGTTAAAACACGGAAATTGCCTCATTAACTGCGATATCCAGGCCAGCGTCCGGATGAATTTGATTTGGTAAGTGCATTCATATAGAATTGTCACGCCTTATCTCAAAGTGTATTATACGATTATACTGTTAATCGTCACATTTTAATTACGCGATTATACCGCTAATCGCATTACTTACATTTTATCTACATCTAAAAATAAAGTGGTATAGTCCAGTCGCTATTGCTCCTATATTCACTTTACTCCCTAATTTTACATTTAACGTGAAAAAATATATAAACCTATTTTTTATTATTTTATTTAAATTTTTCTAACCGATTTATTAAAAATGGCAACTGCCAACGTAAATAATCAAATTGAAGAACAGGTAGAAGCTTATAAACTTTCAGAAGTATTTTCTATTGTACCCGAATATGACGGAAATCAGATCTTCTTACAAACATTTTTAAACGCTGTTCGTTGTGCCTTCCAAATGGCTGTAGGCAACCAAAAAACATTATTGACCCTCCATGTCAAAAATAAGCTTAAAGGTAAAGCTGCTGAATTAATTAATTCTCGCAACCCTGCAACATGGGACGAGATAAAAATTTTATTAGAAACTCATTTCGGAGATTCTAGGGATCTCACATCCCTCATTCAAGACCTTCAACGCATTTCACAAAATCAGAATGAATCAGCTTTAAATTTTATTTCGAGACTTCAGTCACATAATGCGAAAATGCACGCTTGTGTTCAGAAACAACCATTGACACCAGAGCAAAAATTAGCACAATCTACTTTAATAGAGACGATAACATTAAATACTCTTTTAACAGGGCTAGATCCTAAACTTGGCTCAATAATTCGTGCTGGCAATCCTTGTAATATGCTAGAAGCAATATCTAGAATCAAAAGAGAGCTACAGCTTTCGTATTTTGAAAACCAAAAATTTTCTCGTTCAGTAAATACATCTCAAATTAAGAAACCCCAAATTAGTGTACAAAAAGTCTGCTCGTACTACAAACGAAACGGACACACTATAAACGAATGTCGCACTAGACAAGCTGCCCACCAATTTAATAATAATAATTCTACGAATTTTTCTAATAACACTTTTAGGCCAAATTTCCATCAACCAGGTCAAAAAACTTTTCCAAGACCTACATTTACCCAAAACCAACCTAGGCCGATGTCTACAAATCAGCCAAATAATAATTTTCAACAAAACAAATTTATGCAAAATAGACCGCCAATTTTTAGACAAAACCCAAATTTTCAGAGACCCTCCGTGATAAGATCAAACCCAAATTTTAATCAACAACGTACGCATCATTTAAATGAAACTGTGGATGATACTGCTCATCCGTACTATGAAACATATTACACAAATGATACTGCTCATTTGTACGAAAATGAACAATACGGAATGACGAATAGTCCTGATTATTCAAATTCAACTCAATATTTTCAGCCCAATTATCAAATTGATAATTATGAATATAATTATACTGCTCAAAATCAAGACACATACGACGCTACTTTTAACGATAATACTCAAAATTTCGATACTACTCAATATCCTGAAAATTCAAATACCCAAAATTTTCAATTAGACCCCCAGTCTTACGAAGACCCGCCGAATCAATCAACCGCTTTAGAACAAATTCAAGCTCAATTTCAAATGATGAACTTAAATCAAAATCAAGACAGCCAAGAGCAGAAATTCATGTAAATAGGCCTTTACTCACCGTAAATCCTCACAACCTATATTATATAAAGGACATAACTAATACTTTTAAAATTTTAATAGATACAGGAGCAAGTATTTCAATTTTTAAGCCAAAAACATGTCAAAATTATAAAAGAAGGTCCCCTGAAAACGTTGTTATACAGGGTATAACCGATCAAAAACTTCTAATTACTGAATCAACATTAATTCCATTCGCTGACAACGATCCACATAAAGTATATATCTACAATCTTGATATTACTTTCGATGGTTTACTAGGCTCTGACTTCCTAGAGCATTATAATTGTGTAATTGATTTTAATAATAGACAACTCGTAACGAACTTTAAAACAGTACCTCTATTTAAGGTCGAAGACCCTTCTCAAGATTTTGATTTGCCGCCCTCCATTCCAAATCAGACTAAAGAAGTGACTCATCCTCTTCCAAAAATTTCTAAATTCGATCAAAAACTGACTACAGTTGAGAACAAAAATTTTAGTTTTCCAAATTATAATCAGACATCTCCAAAAGTAATCCAAAAACCTTCCAAAATTCAAAATAAAATTTGTATAGGTCCTCGAACTGAACAAATTTTCAAATTTAAATGTAATCTTTTTAATACTGACGCAATAATATGTAATCAAGAAATAGAAAAAGTTCGTATACCGAATGCCCTTGTGAAAATTAATAACCAAGGTGAATTTTTAACAACAGTTATCAATGCTAACGCTATAGCAAAAACTATTGACTTCTCTAAATTTGAAATAGAACCTATTCAAAATTTTTCAGCATTTAATTTAAATGACCAAATTCAAAATTCAGGTCAATTTATTGATAGAAATTTTGAAATAAGAAATCAGTTAAGACTTGAACATCTAAATAAAGAAGAGAAAGAGTTATTAACGGAACTCTGCCTCAACTTTTCAGACATATTTTATCTTGAAGGAGATAACCTCACTTTCACTAACGAGATTAAACATTCAATTGATACCGGAAATTCGAAACCCATTTTCACCAAATCTTATAGATACCTGCACATCCACAAGGATGAAGTAAAAAATCAAGTATCTAAAATGTTGAATCAAGGTATAATTAGGCCATCAGTTTCGCCATGGTCCTCCCCTGTTTGGGTTGTCCCAAAAAAAATGGACGCCTCTGGTATACAAAAATGGCGTGTTGTGGTGGATTACCGTAAATTAAATGAAGCCACAGTAGGTAATAAATACCCTTTGCCCAATATTTCGGATATATTAGATCAACTCGGTAAGTGCGAATATTTTACGACTTTAGATCTCGCCTCTGGATTTCACCAGGTAGAAATTAATCCCGAAGATATTTCCAAAACTGCTTTTTCTGTCGATATTGGTCACTATGAATTTGTTAGAATGCCCTTTGGATTACGAAACGCCCCTAGCACATTTCAACGTGTTATGGACAATATATTATTAGGAATTCAAAATGAGCGATGTCTCGTCTATATGGACGACATTATCATTTATTCACCCACTATTCAGGAACACATGTCAAGACTTACAGACGTATTTAAGAGACTACGAAACGCGAACCTCAAAATTCAACCTGACAAATGCGAATTTTCTCCGGAAAGAAGTCGCATATCTTGGACACATAATAACCCCTGACGGTGTAAAACCAAACCCCGACAAAATTAATTGTGTTGCAAACTTTCCGCAACCAAAAAATCAAAAAGATATTAAATCGTTTCTCGGACTCGCAGGTTATTACCGCCGATTTATTCCAAATTTTGCAAAATTATCCAAACCAATGACAAAATTACTTCAAAAAGATGTTCCATTATTTTTTGATAGTGACTGTATTACTGCATTCGAACAATTGAAAGAAGCTTTAACCACTACCCCTATACTAAATTATCCAAATTTCGATGAGCCATTTGTACTGACAACGGATGCTAGTGCATTCGCAATTGGCGCAGTTTTATCTCAAGGTCCTATCGGTAAAGACCTCCCCATTGCATACGCTTCAAGGACATTATGTCAAGCAGAAACTAAATACAGCACCATTGAACGTGAATTATTAGCTATTGTTTGGAGTGTAAAACACTTTAGACCGTACCTCTTTGGCAGAAAATTTAAACTCGTCACAGACCATAGACCTCTTACATGGCTTTTTTCGATTAAAGATCCAGGCAGCCGCCTTGCGCGCTGGCGTTTAAAATTAGAGGAATACTCCTACGAAATTGAGTATAAACCAGGTAAAATAAATAAAAACGCGGACGCACTATCGCGAATAAAAATTAATTATTTCAGAAATTGTGCAAAATTACAAACAAAAGTTTTAAATTCAAATTCTGACAATGACGATAACGAATCTATCAGTACTGACGAATCCCCTGAGACAATTGTAGAAGAACTCCAAAATTTCGTAAACTTGTATAAAACTCAATCCCTAATAGATTACAACAAAATCCAATTTACTACTAATCAGTTATTAGATAAAAAACATAAAGATATTGTTACATTCTTTCAAAAAGATAAATTAGCAGATTTACACTATAAAATTATCGAGGATATACTCGAAGAGCAACCCGATTTTATGAATAACAAAATTAACATAGTCTCTAGTAAATCCGTTAAAAATCGTAAATACTATATAATTCTTTTACCATTTGAACCTGATAGTATAATAGAAACGCTTTTTAGCACATTATTCAGAGGGCAAGACAATTTTGAAGAAACAAAAAATTATTATATTGAAAATAATTTAGACCTACCAACTTTAGAAATGTTTTCCTATATTTATTCTGGTAAAGACATAAAACTTACTATTTGTCAAAATTTAGTCAAACGACCTGACGATGACCAAATACCAATTATAATTGATCAACATCATTCAGGAAAATCTAACCTTCATCGAGGAATCAATGAAACCATTAGACGAATCAAAGAAAAATATAATTGGCCCGGTTTACTAAAAGATATCGAAAAATACATTCAAAATTGCGAAACATGTCAAAGAACAAAAATTTTGAGAAAAAATTTAAGTAGTCCTCTAGTAATTACGGAAACCCCGAAAACACCGTTTGAACGAGTTAACATTGACATTCTAGAAGTCCCCACTCGGAATTATGTTTTGACCATCAGAGACGAATTAACTAAATTTACTCAAGCATACCCGCTTGAAGACAAAACCGCACGATCGACAGTAAATACTTTACTTGTTTACTTTCAACACTTTGGCACACCCCTTCGCATTCACTGCGACTATGGAAAGGAATTCGACAACACCCTGCTTAGAGATCTTTGTACCCTCTATGACATTAAACTGACGTATTCCAGTGTTAATCATCCGCAATCCAACGGATCGGTTGAACGTTTCCACGCAACCTTATTAGAGATGATTAGAATAAATAAAACAGAAAACCCTCACCAACACCCTCTAACAGTACTCCCATATGCTGTAATATGCTACAACAATTCCGTCAACAATACCCATGGATTCTCCCCATACGAATTAATTTTCGGTCATACTTCCAGCCGACTTCCAGAAAAATTATGTAATGAAAACCAGTTAATTTCAAAATATATCAGAGACCTCAATAACAGAATTTCTCACTACTACAAAATTGCCCGTGAAAAAACCATACTGTCTAAGCAGAAATCAAAAACTAGGTTTGACAAAAATGTCCCCGAAAATCAATACGAATTTAAAGTCGGAGACAAAGTCTACGTGAAAGAGTCACAGATCAAAAATAAACTTAGCAATAAATTTAACGGTCCCTTCGAAATTCAAGAAATACTTAAAAATTCTGCAATCCTATTAAACTCTCAAACGAATCAAACAACTAAAGTAAATTTTGACCGAATGAAACCCTATTTTGAAAATTAAATTTAATTACAGGTTTCTCCTGCTGATAGGGACAGCAGCATCCCAATACTCAATAACACATAGAAAATACAATCGGAGTCTATTATCACCATGAAAGCGATATTTATGTGACAAACAAGCATTGGACTCTCCTTGTTCACAAGAACATTTCAGCTCTAAGATTAGCTTATCAACATAATGAACATATTCTTGAAAATTTAATACGTGCCGTCAGCCCTATTTTTGAAAACATGAATTTATTTCGAGGCGAAGTAAAGATCCACATCAGTTTATTAACACAAATTTCTGGTAATATTAAAGAAAAATTAAATGAAATTAATTATGATACAAAACGCTATAAACGTGGTATTTTAAATGCTATTGGTTCTGTATTTAAAGCAATCAGAGGAAATCTAGACGCAGAAGATGGCGAATATTACACAAACAGTATTAACAAATTAATTACAGACGAACATCAAATTGAAAATTTATTAAAAAATCAAATATCCGTAACAACATCGGTAATAAATAATTCCAACACAACTATTCAAAAATTACAACTAGACGAAGAAACATTTAACAGAGACATTAAATTAATATCTGACACAATTTACAGAACTAAAGAGAAACTCAAAATTTTCGAAGTAAAATTAAGATTCCTAGAAAAATGCGAAATATTAATGGAAAGCTACTTGTACATTGAGGATCAATTAAATGACATATTAAATTCAATTACATTCGCGCGTCTAAAAATCATTCATACTTCTATTATAAATCCTAGAGATCTGATATCCGCATTACAGGAGATATCTCAAAACTTGCATCAAAATAATTTACCACTTCCAATAAAATTATCTGATGTTGGTAGATATCTAGATATCATAGAACTATCAGCATTTCAAACCGATTCAGATTTAATATTTGTTCTAAAAATTCCTCTTATTGATCAACAAAGATTTTCCTTATTCCAATTATTCCCAATGCCTATCCTCAATAATAGGACTGGTTTATATCATGTTTTGTCAACCAATCAAAAATATGTTGCGCGAGACGACGATTCTATAATGTACATTCCTATGTCAAATCTCGACGGATGCAAACCACTCGTCTTTGGACAAAAACTGTGTTCAAATTTGTTCGCCTACCCCATTGATGACAACGCCATATGCGAGGCCAAAATTCTGAAGAACACCAGGACCCTTCCGGAAAATTGCCAGACATCTTTAATATTTGCAGAAGGATACAAAGTTCACAATCTAGAAGACAACACTTGGCTTATAATCAATTCTGAACCCCTTCAAATAACCATCTCATGTCAAAACCGAAATTCTAAAACTGAAGTCATTTTCAATAATTATATTCTCAAGTTACAACCTTATTGTAGTGCTTTTGTTGGTGTTACCAAAGTCCAAGCAAACTCTAGAGACACTACTGTAACTCATGATGATTCTCACCCTATTCTAATCCCTTACAACTGTTGTGACAACATTCCTAACGATCTGCAAATTCCAAAATTAAAGCCTTTAAAATTAAACAATCTCAACGTTGAAGACCTTGAAGTTGCAAAGCACAAATTAGATGAATATTCCAAAACCCTTGATGATTTAATCAACGAACCTTTTGTCACGAAACACATTTCTTGGTTTACCTATTTCATAATTACTGCCATAATTCTACTCGTCATCCTATACTTCACATGCAAATGCAGAAGAAGAAGAAGACTTGCTATTTCCCTAACGTCAAATTTACCTCCACCGCCTCCTGGACAATCAAAACCCGTTGGACGACTCACCAACTTTATTTCAAGAAGAAGGCCCGCTATCAGACCAACAGACAGTTCCCCAGAAGATATTGAACTAAATTGAGACTTTATAGTGATTTTGGAACTTTAACATTTTATATTTTGTGACAAGTGTTCAAGTGAACTGGATTTATGTGATTATTATTATTTTATTTTGTTCACTTGATTTTATTACAATTTTACTTTATATTATTATATTGCTTATTGCATTTATGTTGCACTTAATAGTAACTTTCATATTTTTGGAACTTTCTGCTTATCCAAAAGTTGCTGTATACCACCAACTTTTCTATAAGGGGGGAGTTGTTATATAAAATATTTAAATGTATACATTTTAGACTTAGAATACTTAGAATAATTTCAGTTAGGTACCATTTACATTATATCCTATCTCAAGTAACACAATCTTTGCTTTTTCTTATCAGTTGTTTCTCATAGTTACTTGATACTATTCGTGACTTATCTTATTCTCAAAAACAAAGACTTGCTTATGGTCAGCAACTCACGCCTAACTTCTAAGAATACTCATGGCTAAAGCCATTCCCATGCAGAGTCAGCACATGACAGTTTATATAGGCGAAAGCGTGCGACCAGAAGTTAGTATCCGGCAGACCGGCATAGTATCCGGCAAACTAGCATAACTCATTTCAAACCTCCGGTACTCACCTAATATCATTGTAATTTTAAATCCTTTATAACAAAACGTTCAATTGTGCAATTAAAAAATAAATTGTTTTTAAAAATTGATTTTTATCGACCACGATATAAAATATATATATATATATATATATATATATATATATATATATATATATATATATATATATATATATATATATATATATATATATATATATATATATATATATATATATATATATATATATATATATATATATATAGGTAAAAAGTCTATAGGAAAATAGGAACATCCCTAATAAATAAAGTAGGTTCAAATAGGTATTGTTAGAAGAAAATTAATTTTATGTTATGACTTGTATCGAGGACATAGACATTTGTGAAGAAATTTTACGTTGAAGCTAGTTTGAACATCATTTGTCTCCAGATTGAGATATTTTCATTTCTTCATAAAATCGAAGAAAATTAGGATGAAACTACTGAAATTTCCTACTAAGAATTTAAAATCAGTAAGCAAATATCAAAAAAGTAATTCTGTAGTAGTATCTAGTATCATATTCTATAGTAATAATATAATAATCAGATTCTATAATATTGCCAATGAGTTGAATAAAAGTAGTTGATTGGGGCGAATTTTGCAAAATACGATAAGGTGGTGTAAGAGTGATAAAGAATAATGGAATGGATTGATTTTCTTATATCACTTTACAAAGAATAAGTTTTCAATAAGCGACTGAAGTTTCGCTAATGCATATTCTTTGTCACTCTTTACTATATAGATATAGGAATTAACTATTTTTTTATTGGTTCTAATTATATTACAATCTATCTACAACCCTAGTAGAGAAGTTATTACGTAATAAGTCTGTACATACAGTTGGCTTGTGGGTAATATTCCAATGAGAAATTCCCTTTTCCTATTTAATCATGATGACTTCTTGTGAATGAGTACTAACTAGACACTTTTACAATAAGTTAATGGGAAGTCTGCGTTTTAATAGATATGTAAACCAGAATTTGCTCATAGATGGCCTAGCTGCTAATGTAGTTACCGCATACCGCGTCATTGGTGCCATTTTCTTGTTTTGATATCTTATAAATGTTTTTATCTCACAATAATACAAAATTCATACAATAATATCGTTTTTACTACTTACTGCAAACTACGATTTGCGGACAGCATTGATTTTCTGTTACCATTTGAAGAAAATTGCACAGAATCGCATCGAATGCTTGTCGGAGCCTACAGTGAGTATGGTCTTGGTAAACCACAGTGCTTTGAGTGGTTTAAAAAATTCAAAAGTAGCAATTTTGACGTGAGAAACGAAGAATGCGAAAAACCATCGAAAAAGTTTGAATATAGCGAATTGCAAGCATTGTTGGACGATAATGACGCTTAAACGCAACAAGAACTCGCGGATCAATTAAATGTGAAACGAGAAGCCGTCTCCATACGTTTGAAAGCTATGGAAAAGATCCAGAAGATGGGAAAATAGGTTCCGCGTGAACTGAATGAAAGACAGCAGGAAAACCGAAAAATAATTTGCGAAATGCTGCTCGCCAGGTACAAGAAAATCATTTCCCCATCGAATTCTGATTGGTGATAAATAGTGGATATATTTCGAGAATCCTAAGTGCAAAAGATCATGGTTAACTCTAGGCGAACCATCGACATCGACTACAAGGCCAAATCGCTATGGACGGAAAACAATGCTCTGTGTTTGGTAGGATCAGAGGGATGTCATCTATTATGAGCTGCTTAAACCTGGCTAAACCGTTAGTACTGAACGCTACTGATAACAAGTGATCGATTTGAATCAAACTTTGCGTGAAAATTAACCAGAATATCAAGAAAGGCAACACAAAGTAATTTTGCTTCATGATAATGCGTTATCACACAGCAAAAGTGGTCAAGAAAATGATTGAGGCATTTAGTTGGGAAATACTTTCGCATGCGGCTTACTCACTAGACTTGGCTCCATCCGATTGCTACTGATTTGCATCGATTGGACACGCACTTGCTGAGCAGGGCTTCACTTCTTTCGAAAATGGCTCGATGACTGGTTTGCCTCAAAAGAGTAAGAATTTTTTTGGCATGGGATCCACAAATTATCAAAGAGATGGGAAAAATGTATAGCTAGCAATAAGCAATACTTCGATTAAAATATTTTTCTATCATTTTCATACAATACCATTTTTCTCTATACAAAACAATTCTGTTTCATATTTACATACTTGGTAGTCTTCTCGTGGTTCCAGGCGGTATTATAAGTTAAGGCAAGGCCTAGGATTAAGCCTCATTATAAGTTAGGCTGAGGTTCTCTTTTCATATCTTCTGATGCACTTAAGTGTTTTCTTTAATATAACAGTACTTGAGAGTCTCTGTGTATTGCTTGGTTCGTGGTATGCAATGGAGCGTTTAATATGGATATTAGAATCTTCGATTGAAATCTCTGTTACTTCGATATTCGAGGAGGACGCTGTTCTCCATAATTCAATCCCGGGGCCTAATTATGATCAATAGGCCTAATTATGATCTTATATATTAAGAGTTCGTTATTGATTGAAAGTTCGGATCTTCCATTCAGCATCCAGTATAGTTGCCTTCATCTAATGTCGAGTTTCTTTATTTTTGTATAGATCTTCTATATATCTTTAAAATAAACATTTCTAACTTCATTATGATGATGAAACTGATTTCATAAACAGTAAATTAAGTTATGTTGCTTAAGGTTGATTCTATCCCTGCAATACATTCTATTGGGATGTGTTTTGTAGTTAACATAACGTTAGGAAATTTTTAAAGAACAATTCTCTATATCTCGGATAGCCTGAGAAGACAAATTAACAAACAACCATATTAGATAACAATATGCAGCTAAGCCTAGAGCTTTGAAGGGTCAGAAGATTATTGAATTGGCAAATATACCTTTTTAAATTAAAATCAGGGTATATTAGGCTTGTTCAAAAGTAATACGATGTAAGGTCTCTTAATGATAAGGACAAGTATTTAAATTTATTAAGATGAGGTATATAAGGTATATTTATGTAATCAATATCACATTCACTTTATTTAATCATTTTGCGATCCACAAATAAACTCGTATGCATGGCATTAAGAACATTACATTATTTTATAATTTCCCTGTAGGTGAACTATTCTGGTTGTGATGCTCGTAAAAAAAGCACAAATTAATTTTACCAACTTGACTCTTAGAACCTCACGTCTCCTAATTTTTTCTTTATTCCTCCTCTGTTACTCTAGTTGGACATCCTAGAATAGATAACACTTAAATATAATTTTCAGGAGCTAGGAGAATTTTCACTACATTTACACGAACGTGAATTTTAAAAATTAAACCTTCATATTTAGGTTTATCATAAGCATAAATATCCTCTTTATGGCATTACGAATAAGTGTGTCTAAATCAACGAACTGAATTCTGGTGGCAGCGTATATGAGTTTAGATATCCAGGAATAGTTGAATGTTAAATTAAATAAGGCATGCCTATT
Source organism: Rosalia funebris (assembly GCA_037954035.1). Taxonomy (NCBI): domain Eukaryota; kingdom Metazoa; phylum Arthropoda; class Insecta; order Coleoptera; family Cerambycidae; genus Rosalia; species Rosalia funebris. The sequence continues at coordinate 38,755,583 of JAZFAV010000022.1, read as the reverse complement.
AATTGTTCTCTTAAATGCCTCAAACTGACTCCTTTTTAAGTGAATGTACCCTTTGTCTTTCATGTTTTACTCCATTTCTGCAACCGATCAGTTTAATCAATAAAATATTTATTGAAATGTGTTTATTTTTTGTTATTATGCATTGTTAGTGTATTATTCATATACAAGAAATTTTAATTTTTTTATATATCATAAATAAAATGAGTATTTTCCATAGTATTACAATTTTAAATCTCATATAAAAAAGAAGGATATATATGTGTTAATTTAGCGAAATAGAAAAGTTGAAATTACTTGAAATTTAAAGTTAAACTCTTTAATATCAGTTCCAATACTTATAGATCTTTTCTTTGCGTTGTGGTCTTTTAGTATACCCTATAGGCACGTATTAAAACTCTTTTCTTTATTGTGTACACTTTATCTAACAATTCTCCTGCTTTTCAATTCTTATAGTATGTGAGCACAGACATTGAGGGTTATAGAGGGTTTCTTTGGATCCGCAACTTTATTACGGCAATTTGAGATACTAAAACTTAGCCCTAGGTGAAGATGGGCGGAAATAAAATGCTCTTCTTACAGTGAACGCTGAACACAAAAGAATCCTTTAAACTTTGGGTTTGATCCTATTCATTTATTTCTTTTTAAATTAGTCCTCTTTTAAATCAATATTGCAACATAACATTTTTTATACTTTTAGGACGCTAATGGTTTCACACTATACATTTTTATTTTTAGATATAAAGAAGTAAACAGCTTTTTATTCAAGAAATATTTGTAGTATTGAAAATATTATAGTTATAACTCTTTCTTCATAAATAATAATATTTATTTTGCTTACAAGTTTATATCAGTAACATAGTCGGAAATCGAGAAAGGAACTACCAAACCGCCAAGCGGTTATCAAAATAGTTCCCGAATATCAAGGTTATTACATAATCGCTATAAGAAACAACTACTCCTCGGGCTAAAGCCCCGCCAGACGTTGAATTATACCTAAAAGCGATCCTCGACCCCTCTCTCGTGTTTCTGCACGGTCAGATAGGGTTTCAAAAAATAAAACCCGCCAGAGGTAGGCTTCGACATTTGTCCCGGATAAAGTCGGAAATGTTACTGACATATATGTGACTGTATATGTTACTGATATAGATCGTATCGATAAAGATGTATACCCCACAAATTTCATTCGGCATTTGTCCGGGATCGGCGTATCGTGTACGGCACTGATGAAAACTAATAAGTTCGAAACAGCTGTATGTCGTTCGGTTCCAATCCGGGACAAATGTCGAATCCTACCTGTGGCGGGTTTTATTTTTTGAAGTACAAATTTATATGATCATACAAATTTAATACTTTTGTGCTATATCCGATAAACACTAAACATATATAATAGTGCTCGAGGAGCAAATACACTCGAAAGTGGAAAACACATAAAGGAACAACATCTGTAAAAGTTACAATTTTACAAGTACTGAATATTCCTAATACAAGAAAAAAATAATGTTTCATAAATGGAACATCTTCAGCATTCATCATAGCTAGATTTATCATGCCTAGCAGATTTTCTTCTTTATGTCACCGGCTTTATTACCGGCGAACTTATTAACTATGCCCGACATATAAATGAAGATGATTGCAGTCAGGCGAGTTACAATAGCGAGTAGGTCACACATCAGAGTAACATGGTCAAAAGAGTTAAGGTTGAGCCACTTCTGAGTTTTTCTAGTCATGTTTGGTGTTGTCTCACTCTTGTTGGAACATGCATGTATAATCTTTCTGCAGCAAATTCTTCGACCCAAGGTTTGACTACAACGACAGAATGTTTCGTTACACATTTTGGTTCACGCTCAGACCTTCTCCAAAGATCCGTAGTTATGTACTGAGCTTGGTTCTGTCTTAGCCTCTAATATCATTAACCTTACCAAAAGGTAAGAGTTTATTGAAAGAGAGTTTTGAACAAAATTATATAAGAAAATAACTTACCCTACACCTGACTCGCGTCACCTGTGCTGATGGTTCTACCTCCATATCGGAACAAGTATTCACTTGGATTCACCTTATTTTAAATACTCTTGATGTTCGAGTCACCTCAGAAATGATTACATTAAAATTGACACTAGTCAATGAGAGAAAACACTTATTTAATAAACAATCGAAAAAATTTAATATAATAACAAATAAAGTTAACAAACATATAAAGGTGAATGGAGGTAATGAAAATGAAATGATTTAAGTTACTGATGTACATGATGTAAATGGTTTAAGTTACTGTATTGTGAGAACTGATATAATAAAATATAATAAAGTTCTATACCAATCTACAAATGTAACGCGAAACTAGCATTAAAATATGATATAAACTAATGACAATCATATATAGATGCACTGATAACATAAAATATAGATTATTAACTGTATCGCTAACATTTTTCCTCGTCTTCCCGCTACGTGTCGTGGCGTTTACATGATCAGTTTCTGATTGATCCATGCCTGTTATTACACAGAAAGAGAGAGAAACGCAACAAAAGGTATCCATGGACCAATCGGCATGTATTTACTTAAACAGTATTAATTATTTTAACATAGTCATTCCTCCATTTGAATTAATTTCCTATCCAACATAATTGACTCTGACGAATTTGTGTCTCTTCATATTACCTAATTGAATCTTTTAAAATATAAACTGTTTATCTAACTGACCCTTGTTATGGAATTTGGACTAAATGTATGCCAGTTATGTCTTTATCTACACATGTTGAAGGAATGCAATCGGTCCAACCATTTGACTGCAACCACCCACATTCAGGCAAGTGTTTGCAAGGGCACTTACGAGGGTTGTCTCAAAAATAAGGTTCCCACATTTGTTATAAATAGACAGCAGTATATATTATCAACAAGCGGTAGTCACTAGGGGCTAGGGCTAAGCTGTAGGGAGGGTGGGGTCAGTCTCCATCCTTCAATGACAGTCCAGCTAAATTTGATCAGGAGATCCTGGGTTTACCGAGAGACATATGGATGAGCGTTGTCATGCAACAGCTTCACACCTTTGCTCAGTTTTCCTCTCCCAGGCGGTTCCGGATGGCTCGTCTGAGTTTCTTTAGTGTTTCACAATACCTCTTTGAGTTTATTGTTGTCTCAGGAGACATAAAGTCGATGAGCAATATTCCCTTACGGTCCCAAAACACAGTTGCCATGATTTTCCCCGCGGATTCTTTTTCGATTTAGGCGAACTTGAGTGGCGCCATTCGCGTGATTGTTCATCTTTTTCGGGAGTGAAATGAAACAAGCACGTTTCGTCGCCTGTGACGATGGAGTCCAACAATTCCTCCCTATTGTTGCCACATTGTTGAAGAAGTTAGCGAGCACAGTCGACGCGTTACTGCTTGTGCGCATCTGTGAGCATTCGTGGGACCCACCGCGCGGATACCTTGTGGTACTGCAATTTCTCGGACACAATTCTGTCAGTTGAGCTGACAGATATCTCAGGAATGTGATGAGCTAGTTTACGGATGGTGATCCTCCGATCTTCGAGCAGTAGACTCTCGATTTTTGCGACATTCTCGTCGGAAATCGACGGTGGTTTGCTCCGCTCCGTCATGGATATCTGTACGAGTGCCCTAGAACTTCCTACACCATTTGCGGACATGTTGAACGGTGATCCACTTTTCACCATAAATTTCACACAACTGATGATGAATGTCTATGGGTGGAATCTCTTTTGCGTTAAAAAATCGGATCACTGCACGCATTTCGCACCTGGCGGTGACGGAATTCCGAAGATCCATCGCAGTCGGCTGTTAGGCCAACACTGCACGACGTAACTTGACAGCGGACGCACAACAGTGTCGTCAGATTTCACCTAATGCTTCTCCTTGTGGAGTTATCACGATGGGAACCTTACTTTTGAAACAAGCCTCGTACAAGAGAATCTCATCGTCAGATTTCTAAGAAATTTTGATAAACACAACTTTGCTTTACTAATATTGAAAAAAGGTTATTTAGAATAGAAAGCTTAATGTCAACTACATGTTCATAAATCTGTGGATCTGCCTGAAAGAACACTATACAGGTGGTTTCAACAATAAGAAAAATGCATTTTGTTACAGTTCTGATCATCGTATGTCATTGTAGTAGTAGTACGAATTCTCTCCGTAGGATCTGCTTGATAAATATTGACACGATTTGTATTTTCAGAAAAGAAAACCCATTACGGGTAGGATTTGATATCTGTCTCGGATGGGAACCGAAACGACAGACAGCTGTTTGGAACTTATTAGTTCTCATCAGTGCCATAATGGTACGCCGATCCAGGACAAATGCTGAATCAAATCCGTGGGGTATTCAATACGATCTATGTCAGCAACTTATAAGTAATTTGTATTATTTTGGTAGAACTAACGTTTCTTCTTATTTTTGGTTTCGTTGTGAATTAGTGACTATAATGCATACAATCTGTCTATATTCAATGCATTTACTTTAACTATGACATGAGAATATTAGCTATTTAAATACATTTTTTTATGTGCCTGCATGGACTGGGCATGCGCGCACACGCCCAGATTAATACTCAGAAAATACAGTAATGGTATCATCACAATATAGAGCAAAAAATTTTTTATATTACGTGCGGATAGATTATTACTGGAATTATCCTATATCAAAGGAGTAACTTTTTTTAGTTAGAAAATAACGATTGAAAACAATGCAATCTTCTTGGTTTCCAAATAGACCCCACATCAAATTTCATATTGATCTCAATATTTTAACCACCGTAGATTCGACTTCACGACCATTTAGAAATCAAGAAGTCATTCCAGCCCGTCCACGATATTGTATAATTCATCGAATGACATATATTGTAGAATAATGGGTGGGGGTCTAGCAAAAAAGTGGATTAATTATGGCTTCTACCCCTCTTATCACGTTGTCCTAAAAGCTATTTCAAGGATGCCTTAAAATAGCTTTCAACATGTTTGATTTATTCATTCTACAGAATAATCTACTTATTATAAGAGTTTCTATCTAAAATGCATTTATATCTTTCAGATTACATCTTCAAATAACGAAAAACTTTTTTTCGCCTTTTATAAACACGATTTTAATTTACTTCTTTCATGAAGAGCACACAAGCGTAACAAGATTCTATTGCTGAGATTAATGACGCATGAATTAATTGTTATAACTAACAATGGTTATCACTCTTCGCTTATGTTCTAACTCATTTGCTTTTCATCATAACGAACTCTAATGGGCTTCTGCAACAATATTCTCTTACACATTTGGGAATTGTTAAAGTGATGAGCAGCATTTGAATAATGTATCAAATGATAGATATTTAGAAATCAAATTAGAGTAGTATCGTCGAATGTAGATATCTATATAAGTTAGCTACAGTTTTAAACTGACCATATAGGCATATTTACAGTTAGAACTTGTACATTTTTATACATGAATATCATACTTTGATATTACTATTATTAAGGGGAATTTGTATTTCCTAAAAAGTTTTTAGCTTTTTAAATTTTGACATCGATTTATAGGAATTATAGGTTTAAAAAATTAATATAGGTGTAAAGTCAAGTATTTCTTCTAAAGTTAGAGTTTATTTTATAACATTTGTGGAAGTATAGGTTTTTATTTTTTTTTAAACTCTGAATCATATTTTTTCGAGGTACATCTAGCTCAGATGTATCAACTTATTTAAATAGTTGTTTATGCAATAAAAATTAAATCTATATATATATATATATATATATATATATATATATATATATATATATATATATATATATATACATATATATATACACAGTATGTGTTAAGTATATTGAAAGCCAAGGCAATTTAGAAGAAAGTTTATATGTAAGGGGAGGAAAGTACTTATGAAGTTCGTCTTGCTTTATTTTAGAAATATGCGAGATAGGTTTTGGGTAGGTTAAATTTTAATTCAATAGGTATGTATTCTAAGTAATTAAATTTTAAATATATAGGGTGAGTCATATAATTGTAGCATAAGACAAAAGTGGAAAGATGTGTGTGTAAACATTCCCTGTGTACAGCCCGACGTTTTAGGCGAAGGTTGTCGATTTCTGCATCTATGAGAGAAATAAAGATAAGTGAAATATTTTTTGGGGCTATTTCTCTTCAGGCAAATCAACCTTGAGCGGATGAGTAAGCACTGATTTGTCAGCGGAGTCTATATTAGATGCATGATACACACAATACCCTCAAAAGGTTAACGTTTGGTCGGGTATCACCGACAACTATATTATTCACCCAATTTTTATTGAAGAGAATTTATAATTTATATCCAACAGTATATTCACTACTGCCGAGTGGAATTATTCAGTTGCAACAAAACGGGGCAACATCCTTTCATTATGTAATTGTTAGAAAATAATTAAATGAAATCTTAATAAACAAATCGGACAAAGATGTTTTACTTAGTAGCCATTTAAATCACTAGACATGGCACCACTGGATTTTTTCTGTGAGGTTATCTCAAGAATGAAATATATGCAATAAAACCATAAAACCATGATTAAAAAAATATACACTGAGATAAGGTTTCAATTAAAATTTTGAAGAAAGTTAGGTAACAGTTTTATTAGAGACTACGTTATTGCCAATAACCTAGTAAATGGAGTAGTGTCAGTGGATTTTATTTTTAATATTTGCATTTAATACAACTATTTCGATTTAAAAGGGTTAAGTAAACAACAATGTTTAAATGTATTTCAAAAACAGGTTAATTCTTGTAATTAATTAATCACCCAATTAGATCACAAGTATTATAGGTCGTTAAAATCAATAGGGTAATTCAACAATGCAGAAATATATAGGGTCTTCTATTTAAAAACAAAGTATATCTCTTATACCATACTTATATGAATCATTCTGTATATTTCATTTAGAAGACGATATTTATCTTATTAATTAACCTCCAAGGGTTTTACATGAATCTCTAAAATAACGTCAAAAATAATAAATGGTTTCCACCCTATCTGTGAAGTAAAAACCTATGGATTAATTGTTATTATATTAATGTTTTAATTAGTATATTTTCCTTTCAATACCGATGGTTAGTTATACTACTGATTTGTTCGATTGCCAATTTTTCTATGCATTTATTTGCTTCTCATATAATTATTGTAGAATATAATTAGTACATCAATGCGCCACATCGTGTTAATAGAGAGGGTGAAATTACAGAGAATAGACAATTGTTTTTGAAGGACAAATGAGGAACGCAACAATCACTTAGTGAACAACGTATACCGTACTAGAAATTTTATTGTGTTATTATAATTCCAGTTCTGTTATTATTATCTGTTTTTGTGATGAAGGCATGTTGGCAATGTAATAATTGGATACATGATGATTGCAGTTGTGTATCAAGAACAATACATCTGTACTTCATTAGCACCAATCATACGTTTAATATTTATTGTTGTAAGGCTCCGGTAACTGTTTTTCATCTTAATCGTCTGAGCGGAGACGTTCTCCATTATTGTCTACGGATAAAAGGCTACTGTAACGAACTTTTAGTCAAATTTCGTTACATTCTTATTTTATATAATTTATTTTAAATTATCAAGTTAAATCTCTTAAATATTCAATAACATTAATTGACCCAATAACTAGCAACCTGTATTTCTTTTGTAAACTTTGTCACTAGAATACAGTAAAAAAGCGAATTAAAGACCATTAATACGCTAACATTCAGTTTAAAATACCACCAACAGAGTGGCCGAGGTGTTTTCACGGATAGCGAGTACGAACTATCTAAGCCTAACCGTCGATACTACTGACCGAAATTTATCATAAATATATTGAAGTTATTTTGGCAAATTTGCTTGTCTAAGTATTTTATATTTGGTTTTCCGGCATATACATTTTATAGATATTTAATTGCAGAAGTTTAATGATGTTAATAGATCACGAGGTGCATTGAGGACTTATCCTCTTATATTTATGATTATTACACAAATCAATCTTTAGTTCATTCTGTAATCATTAATTGGTAAGATGGTGCCCCCTCTTCTTGTTTAATTAATTTTCTTTCGGCATATTGTTCATACTTTGAGTTTTAGAAGTATTGGCCAACCAGAGAACACAAGTAGTGGTTTCTGCAATATCTTAGATATAGATAGATTCTGTACATTTTATACAGAATGAAAAATTTGCTGTGAAGATTTGGTAGTATTGGTACCAATATTGTCTTGAATATTGCATTCTGAGAAACATTTGTTGAGCATTTTCCAATATTAATATTTGTAAGTAAAATTTTTCATTTCTTAAAAAAACTCTCTTTCTTCAATATTTTGAACCATTTAGACTCGATTCTTTTTTAAGTTCTCTAAATTGATTTGAAATTCGCCATTTTATATTTGTTGGCGTTTATAATGATTAGATTATTAAATTTTGGTATAACCTATAATATTTAATATAGGCAGAAACTTCAACTTTATCTGTCCACTTCACCGACGGAACGCATAATAGGGTACATAGAACACAGAAGAGATTAAAGCCAGCCTAGTTCTGATAAATAGGTGTTGATATCGCCTAGGAAAAGTACCAACTGACCAACGTTGTCCAAAAATGTATGTTCTAATAGCCGAAGGGACAGAACAGTGACCTAATATATGTGTACAGTTTCATCCCCTTAGTCACATCCTTTACAGTGGGAAGGATTGTTTAAAATCATATTATAATATTATCTAGTTAGAATTCCTGGCGTAAGATGAATTTTTCTTAGATTCTGACAAAGTTAATGCCGTATCTCGCCTAAGTTATCTTATGGGAATTCCCTGTGAACTGACTGCTCTTTATTTCATTCCACAGTTTCCATAATTCATCATAAATGCTATTTTCAATTGCTTAATTTATTCCTGTGATGGGTAGGATTATATCAGGAGTAGGACCAAAGTATTGACACTAGTGTCCTCTTAGTCCACCTACCTCTTTGTTGCCTCTACATTGTGCATTACTCTTAATGCAGCATACATAAATATTGTTTTTATGGAAAGCATTATTATTAGGTAGTGTTTCATTTCCTACATATCCTGGATGTCATATATTATCCCGGAAAGGAGCTGGAACCTTCGATGTACCAACAAAAACAGGAGACTAGTTTTCCACGAATACCGAAATATTACAACTTTCTCGACACGCGTTTCGCTCACAAATATGGAATAATTTGGAGGTGATTAAAATTGTGTCATATATTATATTAAATAAATGAAGAAACTGATCATCTTTTTATGTAAAGTGTTAGAAATATTTTATAAAAGGAATAAAATAATTATCAACGAATAATGCATTAATATTAACTCTAATTTTACTTACTTATTTGTTTCAGATAATATAGAATTAATACAGGTAAATAATGTTATTGTTTATTGATAAATATTTCTGTGTCTTTTTATAGTTAATTTTAAATTTTAGATTTTTATATTAAACTTGCATTCCACGTTTGTTCATATTCACATTTTATGTGTTTATATATATATATATATATATATATATATATATATATATATATATATATATATATATATATATATATATATATTACCCGAACTTAATAATATAATTGTAAAAACGTACTCTAACAGTTTTCCCAAAAGAAATACATTCCATTTTATGCGTTTAAATAAAAATGTATGTTTTCAAATATCCAATTACTGAGTTTATTTTTAAAAAAAGAGAAATTAATATGCGATCATCTTCATCCCGGGGAAATTAATTTTCCGGGTGAAACGAATATGCGAAGTGCTCTTCATTGTCACCGCTATACGAACATTGGCGTTAATGTGTCATCTCATACAATACAATTTTGTTTATGTGAAGCCTATTCACTAGGACGGGCACATTCCAATTTAGCGTACTTTTAGAGAACTTATTAGCAAACTGTTAAATAAGCAACTTTCCTGCAGGAACTTTGGGGTGCTATATAAAATGATCTCTGATTTCGTGTATAATTACATATTATATTCTCGGGTGGATGCTTTATATACGGCAAACTGCTGAAAGGCATATTGACGTGTATTCAATATTACTGTATTGAAATTGGCTCTTCGCACTTCATAATATATTGCACGGACAATGACGAGGATGAGGTTTTAGTATTTTATGTTTCTTAATTATCCCAGAATTGTGAATATTATGAGATATTATGATGAATGTTATGGATATGATGATGGTAACAATATGATAAACATAATGTTGTTTCTATTGCATACACTTTGTAAAACTCATAAAAAGTAAAATTTATAAATCGATTTACATATATATATATATATATATATATATATATATATATATATATATATATATATATATATATATATATATATATATTTATATATATATATATATATATGTTCATAGAATTAAAATCTTTAGTTATTTTATAGTTCAGGTTGCTTACTCTATTAAATTTAGTTGTTCTTGTAATTGTAATTACTTGTAATTTTTATATTGTCTCTTCTGCAAAAAATATTTGCCTTTCGTAAATTGTAGCATTTGAAATTTTCACTAAATAATTTTAAACAAATATGTTTGTGATTTCTTGAATAGCATTTTAATAAATCGGGAAAAAGCAATTTTAAGTCACTGATTTTATTGCCAAATAAAAAACATAAAGAACTGGCTATCCAAACTACACTGCAGATGTATAGTTTGTTTATTAAAATTAACAAAATCTGGTTTATTGTGGAATAATTAATAAAGTATTTTATTTTACCGCACTCCACTATACGTGGAAAAGTAATGTAATCGTGTAAAGAAAAATTAAAAAAACAAAATTTTTTTTTAGTTTATTATTCGTTTTGCGGGCTAAGAACAAAAAAAAGGGTTTTTAAAAAATTTTTGCTGTGTGTGTGTCGTTGTCGTCGGTATTTAATCTTGTTAGCACGATAACTCAACTAAATCGTGTCGGATCGATCGGGTCTTGACTGATTCTGATCGGGGACGTCTCCCAGACGACATCTATTGATTGAGGTGGATATAACACACTCTACCATGTACATGGGTTATGAGAAAGTATAATGGTGGATTATTTGAGAAATTTCTGGACGAACGGTAAGAAGAAGGCTGAATGAAGGAGGATTGGATAGTAGAAGACTAGCTATTGCATCACTGCTCACAAGAGAAGATAGAGTAACTAAACTGAGTTAGGCAAGAGAACACATAAATTGGACCATGGACGACTGGAAGCGAGTTTTGTTTTCAGATGAATCAAGAGTAAATCTTAATTCACCAGATGAATACCAATGAACCTGGAAAAGAAAAATTCATTTTTATGTATAGTAACGCTCGACTCCACGTTGCTAGAGAGGTACTGGACTATCTTCGATTTGCGAATATTTCAACTGACCACCAAGAAGCCCAGATATGAACCCCATAGATTATATATGGAATGCACTAAAACTATGTCATATATGGGTTGCCTTGTAGAAGTGTAATAGATTTCAAGCAATTCATTTAATTTAGTGTTCTCACCGACCTGAAGTCTATCTTGTCGAAATCTACCCTATCTTTTATACTACCAGTTTATAAATATTTTTAAACTACTCTACTTATTTTAAATCTTGAAATAGGTGGTCTGCCGGAATGTTCCTGATTAATCAACTGACAATATTTTCCTTGTGATTTGATAAGTCAGCAGATCCAAAACGTGCCAATTATAATTAAAAATATATACAAATAGCATACAAGATTTTACTTATTTAAAAATAAGTAAAATAAAGATATATTAGATTTTCGTTATATGAAAGCCCTCTGAGAACGGCTCTTACAAATAATCTCTATCAATAAAAACTTGTTTGTTTCAGACAGTAATCATTTTCATTTCATACACATCTTTTCATACAGAATAATTTTAGAATTCATTAATGACTTCAACGATAGTCCTTTTTTTTACTATTTTATATACCCAGTGATTATAAAACCCCGGAAAGCGTCATACCTTTCAAGCTTCCCATTAATGTACAAATTAAAATAAAATACTGAAAGATTCATCAACAAATTGAATAATCTCAGTTATATCGTATCGTGTTATTGTTATTGGAAAATAACACGGTAACATAAAAGCGAAGGATAATGGCATAGTGGAATATTTGGAAACCAACACTTGATGAATACGTTTGATGATAAACATGGATCGGATATATCTAATTTCAATCCAGGAATACTTCATGCAATTGTATATTCTGAGGAGAAACCAATTTCCGATTGAATTAAGAAATATCATGTTAGAGATACAGCAGTATAGCTTACAAATAAAGTTGTATTCATGACCAATTTCCGAACCGAAGATGAGAGATCTTTGACAGTGCTTTGAGAATAATGTATATCATTGAATAATATGTGTTATGCTTATATTATCTGTACATATTATCTATTGGTTAGGTAATGCAAAGCAATCTGTGATTTACCTTTACTTGCATTGATCTCAAACTCTTGATTAATTATTTTTAACATAAATTATATGGTAAACAAATATGTACAGGAACATAAAGTACAAATAATCACATAGTTTTAAAAATGTGTTTGGGAATAAGTTATGCAACAAATTTGTTCAATATATTAGGTAGAAACGCGATAAGGAACATATACTAAAGTAAAACAATTATGCAATAATAACAGTTTAAGTACTGTAAGCAGTCATTCTATGTCAAACGGTATCATGAATGTTTCCCAAGTTTTCCACGTGAAGGTATTTGCGTGTTAGTGTGATAAGTTAAATGCCAGCCACATATCTATTGTATCCCATAAAACACATTTAGCACAGGGAGTTGTTCCTGAAGCTATGGTTCTACGCATATATCGATTTTAACCTCAAGTTTATCAGATATGCTGAAATCAGGTTAAAGCTATTACTGCGAGTAGCAATAAAAACAAATTGCAATTAATATGTTCATGGTCACGACGGCGATGGCGACGATATAAGCTATCTACTAATGTAAGTCGAGTCGATGATTATTTTTTATTTCTTTAGATCCCCTTTTTAGACCCCCTAAGGATATTCACATACAGTGAGCTCATAAAGGTTGGAACAGATTCGATAAAACTATTACAATTTCCATTTCTTACAATTAGTATGAACAAAAAAGCTTCAATAGGTTGATTTTGTTTTTTAAATGTAGCTTTCGGCATACGTGTATGTTCTTGGTATACGCCATCACTATCGAGTTCATGACAGTTTTTTTAAATGGCAACATTTTTTTTGATAATGCTGGAATATTTTTTACATATTGTACATATAATTGTGTGGTAGATTGTTACATAATTCTTACGAGAGATTTATTAGTTTAATTTTTAATAGCAGAGGATTTTCATTCTTTCGTTTCGACACCAGTTGTAGCTACTTTTCTGAGGATTCTATTTTTTGCGGTTTATAAATGTTGTTATTATTTTCGCGTTATCTGATATGACATTTTTGAGAATTATTCTACTCTTTCTAAGATTGTTTTTATGTTACTTATAATTAGTTAAGCTAAGTTGCATTTATCAGGCAGCAATTTTATTTAGCTTCTATCACAAGTCTCTAAAATATGGCGCATTTCAATGAAAGGTGCCCATGACAACCCCCTCATCCGAGCAGTTTCAGACTATGACCTAGAAAGACCAGGAAGACACAAGAGACCCAAGATCCAGGTAGTATAATCGCATAGACCCCCTTTACAGGTCAAAAATAACTTTTCATTACAGCTGAGCCCTATTGCTCCACTAACTATTTTTTATGTCAGAGGGTCCTACCTTGGGCCGTTTAACCATTTTCTGTTATAGGAAAGACACACGACTTCCCTCTCACACACACCTGACTCCAAATCCTGGGATCCATCCTGGGATCCTTTTCTAATAGAGAAGGACCCCTCCCGAGTAACAAGACTCACTCTCCTGACGGCGATTCAAGCGACGCGGTTCGTCCGCATTGTCGTGGAAAATCGCCTGATATGACCCAATTCCCGGGCGTTGTGCTGCTCGTGGCGCCCACGATAAGACCCCCCTCCCCCCGGGGTTGATGCTGGCTAAGCGATGCGGCAAAACAAGGCCGACCAAAGATTAAGAACAAGCCGAGAAGAAGTCCCTACCAGCGGGACTTAAAGGCATCAGGACCAAAGGAGGTCGAGGGGCGCGAACCGCTGCCAGTCGCGCGGGTTTTGTTTGCGGGCGGCACTTGCCTCTCGAGTAGAAACCCGCGAAAGCGGAAGAAAAGCTCGGTCTACCTTAAGTAAAGAGCGGTAATCTCGTTCGACTTGCCGACAAAACCCATCAAGGCCATTACGCCTGCCAATTAATATTGGCGACACGAGGAATTGAAATTCTGATGAATATTGCCTATGGCAACAAGATTCGTATACAAGATGGGTTATTTTATAATAAGTATCCTGAACGACCTATTACACGCTCAATTGTGAATAAAATAGAACCAAAATTTAAAAATTGTGGAGAAGATACACAGCTAGATATGTTAGATTGTTGGTACAACCAACTAGCGAAATCGCATCGAAGCTTGCAGTGTATCAGTCATGTGTTTTGCATTACTTATTCTTTTTCATGCATGTAATGCATGAAAAAGAATAAGTTGCACTGAAATCAAGGTGAATCACCTCTGATCAATTCTGATCATTCAGGGGTCAGGAATGTTATAATACAAAAAATTATAATATTAAAAATAATACAAAAAATTAGGAAATTTGGGTCTTACATATTTTTAGTCAAACTACAATTTACTTTTTGTGTGCAAGGTGCAGTTAGTTAACTAGTTTGGGGAAAATAATTTCGATCGCAATTAATGATGGAACGATGTAATAATAACCTCAAATTTCTGAAACCAGATTGCTTTCTCTGGCGGAGCTACTTTTTATTTAAATATTTATGCGAATATGCAGAACTGCAGGTATCTGATGCCTGCAAGCATTTATTGGATGATAGAGAGATACATGAAGTTATTCAACATAAGGACGGGAATTGTTCGTACCCACAGCATAAAATTCTAGGCGATTGTATTATTAACTGCTAAAAAGTGGTGTATTAAAGTTGTTAGAACAATACGTAGTTCCCTCACTTATGGCATTGCCTCTAAATAATGAAATTATTCACGAACTGTGCGTGGTTATCCAAACACAGTCATACCTAAACACTGTCGTTTCCAATAAGCAGATTGGTGGAAGAGGAGATTTTGAGTATCTGGCGATATCTTGGGGTCTAATTCCGTCGAGACTAATAACGTCTTACACCAATTTTAATTTCGATTTGCATATTATCAAGAGGTGAATAAGACAAATTTAAACATTTAATTTAACGGTTTTTGTTTGCATTAATTATTTTATAACAATGTTCTGGTTAATTCCCTAAAATATTTTGTGATTTTCAAAACAATTGTCATGTAATCTATCACAAAAGTTGCTGCATCATACGGAAAGAAATTTACTTTCTGAAATAGTATCATTAGATAAGGATATGGCTATTGTAGTTATAAAAACTACTGATGACGTCAACAGTGATGTACTGAACAACAACTTAAAGATATGTATACAAAGAAATGCATATCTAATAATAAAATGGACTTTTCTGAGCATTTCTTTCTTACTTGCCCGGTAATAATTTTATTGCATTTTTTTCAACCTTTATGTATTCACTGTATATTTCTAATGTACATTCTATATTAATATTGTATCCTATAATATTCTAGAATGCAATTCTATATACCTAGCCTTGTGGGTTTTTAAACCTATGATATCTTTCTTTATTAATCCTGTCGAAATATTACAATTAATCGGAATTACAGAACGTCGAATTACTATCACATTTGTTGATATGTTTTCATTAGATTTCGTCTTATCTTCAAAATGAGAATATATAGAAAGAGAGATATGACAAAAACCAGTTTCTTCACTTTATAATAAGTTAATTCGGAGTTATTTATATAATAGACAACAAAAAAAATAAAATGAAAACTCTCGAGTATGAAGTCTTAAAAAACATAGTTCTTGAGCACATCCCTTTTAACATTCATCTAATAAGGAAACATAATAGGTTATACTATTAATTTCATCGCTATTTACCAAATGAAAAACTCTCTTATTTTGCCGATAAACGGAACAGTCTACCTGAGCCTAGCCATAAAAACAAGTCACGGTATGTTTTGAGATTTTTTATTTGGCAAATAGCGATGAAATAAACTATACTCGTGATAAGTACGGTCATATTGTATACTGCAGAAACTTGGAGGAATCCATTTAAATTAGCTTAAAAAAATTCATAATATTAAAGATTAATAAGATCAATGGTTCGACTCTCGACCCTTGATTATACATTTAGAAAAAGAAAACAAATTTATCAGTTTTACTACAAATAGAGTATATAACCAAATTTATCAGCTCTTAAAGTGAAACAAATAATAACCAAATGACTGGGATAACAATAAATCTTTTCTTAAAATGAAGCATGCATGTAAAAAAGTGATAAACAAATCGAAATGACTATTGTCCAAATTTAGTTTTTAAAAGCATTGATAGAGTGAGTTTAAAATATGATAACTACCACTACACGTTGCGATCCGTTTTTTGGTGTGCTTTATTAGCTATTAAAACAGACTTTTAAATGCATGCTGTGCAGTTTTAATCATAAATATGTACACTATCTGTATTAACATAGTAGAAAACATATGTACCATTTCAGGTGTATGGTAGTTTTACTTCGAGGAATTCAAAATATCGTAGTCATTTACTTTTTCCGTTATGTTATTATTATCACGATATTGACCTTCAACAAATAAAATTTCATACCCTAAGTATAAAGTGAATTCTGTATGCATATATAAAAATTATAAGCAACATGTAAACTCATATTTGATTTATGGAGACATATTATTAAACATAATGATAATGTAGCTTTAAAATAATTTTGCAGATGTTCTCAAACCCTAATGTCTGTATGACTATACTCAAATAAGTAATTAAGCACCAAGAAATTACAAAAGATGAATATTTCTTTAATGTAAAGTGTTGTCAATATAAAACAGAGAATAAGAGACCTAAATAAATCTCATTATTGAAGATAGAAGTTTTCACAGCTTTAAAACCTTACAACGAACTTTTTCGCACGTAGACCATCGAAATTAACGAGTACCCAGAAAAAATAAACCAGCACATACATGCAAAATATGTGTTTTATGCGACAGTTTTACTTTTCACAAATAGTCCACCATCGTGCTTTCTCATGACCCATGGACACGGTGGGGTGTGTCCTATCCACCTCAAAATCAATAGATGTCATCTGGTAGACGTTCCTAATCAGAATCCGTCGAAACCTGATCGATCTGATACGATTTAATTGAGTGATTGTACTAACAAAAAAATTTCTCAAATAGTCCACCATTATATTTTATCATGACCCATGAACATGGTAGAGTGTGTTCTATCCACCTCAAAATCAATCAAAGACAAGGTGTCGTCTGGGAGACGTCCCCAAACAGAATCAGTTAAAACCCGATCGATCCGACGATTTAGTTGAGTTATCGTGCTAATAATAGATTGTATTAATGCCGACGACGACAACGACACATACAAACACAAAATCGTTTAAAAACCATTTTTCTTTTTTTGTTTTTAGGCCGAAAAACAAAAAATAATCGCTAGAAAGAAAAATTTTTTTATACGATTACATTATTTTTCCGCGTATAGTGGAGTACGGAAAAGTAAAAAGTTAAAACAATAAGTATAAGGCAATTTATCAGTTATAATCTATCAAACTCAAGAAAATATGTACATAAATATTATAAGAGCAATAATGTTATAATAAATTTAACGATTTTCATCAAAGGGGTAAATTGTCTAATGTCAGTGTAAATAAACTTATTGTTAAATATGGGTATTTTAATACAATTGTACTTACAATAATTATGTAGTGAATACGCAACTATACAATTGCACTTGTCTAATAATGAAATAACTAATTTAACTTTTAAACCATTGAAATTAAAAATAAGAAAACGAGAAAAATAAACGAAACTAATAATCCATATTAAAATGAAACTTGACTAAAAATACAATCAACGAAAGAGTTGATGTTTGGGTATACTGAGCTACACTGATTGAAATGTGGTGTAATGTTTGACACCAACTTATCACCATATGAGGTACATCTGGAGACAAACCAGTTTAATGTGAAATGAACACAGCAGGGCCATCATATAATTTGCTATCCCAAGACGACATCTGATTAAGACTTCACTACCCGTTGGTGTAAAGTTTATTTCAATGTTACCCTTGTTGCTGTTCATATTGTACAATGAAGAAAAATAAGACGTCTTTGAAATAGAATACATTTATTTATACATTATATTTCTATTATTAAAGATTAAGTTATTTTTTTATTGCACTAATGAAATATTGGT
The DNA here is from genome assembly GCA_037954035.1 of Rosalia funebris. Classification (NCBI taxonomy): domain Eukaryota; kingdom Metazoa; phylum Arthropoda; class Insecta; order Coleoptera; family Cerambycidae; genus Rosalia; species Rosalia funebris. The sequence goes on along the minus strand of JAZFAV010000022.1, from coordinate 38,737,177 downwards.
CAGGAGCGTAGCGTACATGGATGCGAGTGATGCGTCGCATCCCTTAACAAAATTGGCAAATTAGTGTTATTTAAAAGTTCAATCGACTTATTCAATTATTACATTTTTTTAATTATTCTAAATCGACCGCAAACATACTCGTACATTATTTACTTTAAACGTTACCATGAACTATGTTATTTGAAATCGGCCGTGAACGCCCGAAATTATTGGACGCCCGCGTTACCTGCTGCAGTGTTGAAATGCGATGGTCCACGTTGCATCCAAGCTACGCGTTAGCCGGCGGAAGGTGTCAGTGATATTACGCAGTTAACAGTGGAACCTCGAGTGGCTGTTGTCGTTATTTCCGGACTCTGTTATGCGATTATGTCAACGCATCTTGATGACTGTCGCCATAATATAAAGAAGATTTAGAAGCGCTGTTTCAGGTAATTGTGGAAAATGAAAATGAGGAAAGGAATCGAGAAACTGTTATTTGTACCCGAGGCATTTTAACATTATTGCGCGACTTTAATTTGAATTTTTTCTTAGAAGTGTTTTCCGCGATATTCTCATATTCCGAAAGTCTGCTTAAAACTGTACAGACAAATATATCAGATATTAGTTACTCCAATAAAAAGATCGCCGATTTCAAATCACATATTCAAAAAGTGAGAAACGAGTTTAGTGACATTTAGGACCATACGGACAGATTTGTGTTAGAAAATCAATCACCAAGTAACAGAATGCGTTTGGTTTCAATTCCTGAAGAAGATAAGAAAAACACCTACGCACGATTGTTTTATGACATTTTGGACATTATTACTTTGAACATTAATGAACGGTTTAGTGAAATTTCTAAACTGAAATTCTTAAATCTATATTCCACAAAATTTACTTCAGTCGTAAAACGTTTTCATGGCGAACTTTGCCCTACAAATTGTGACATATTGAAAGTTGATTTGGGTTTGATAAGTGATTATAAGTGAGTTATTTACGCTGATTTCATATCTACGTTCTATTTCTGCTCCTCCCGTAAGGTTTTTGATCAACTGAGTAATCAGAATAAATTAAAAATTAAAGGAAAATTTATATCTTAATAAACATTATATTTAATAAACATTAAGAAAAGTAGTAAAACGCAACAACACAAATAGTTTTCCTAGTCTAATTTCTTCTTTTCTTTAAAAATGTCTCCTCTTTAAGAAAAAACTTAGTTTTGAAGTTTTTATTGTGTAATCATTCATTGGATGTTTCCTTTTCAGCATCCAGAAGTAATCATCTGCCATCATCGCCACATCCCATCGACCCTGTTGTCTCCTTTTCATCTCCTTCATATCCTAATGGAACCTTTCACCTTCCTCCTCAATAATAGTACCAAGATTTTCTGGAAAATAATCTAGATGAGCATGAAGAAAATAAATTTTTATGCTCATATTACAACCAAGTTGCTTAAACTTATCCAGATTTTGTTGACAATTTCCTCGTACTGCGGACGTTTATAATTTCCTAAAAAATTTCTGTTACATTTTTAAATCCTATCCAAGATTCGTTTTCAATTTCTGTTATTATTTACTCAAACTGTTGGTCCACCAATCTTTATAAGTTTTAGAACTTTGTCTACAATTATATCAATGAATTAAATATCAAAATATGAGTTTACATCAAACTGGTTCCAACCAAACGTAAGTAAGTAACTATTTTTTCCTTCATGGTTAATTATAGGGACAAATATTTAAGTTTTAATTCAGTTTGGCTTTAAGTACGGTTTGGTAATTTTTAGTACTTCATTACATTGAAATTATAACAATAATTCATGTAATGTAAGTATTCTCACTGCAGATAACTCATATATTATCCTGAAATTATTTATCTGTGTAAATACTAAGAAGTCTAAGTACCTGAAAAGTTCGATTAAAAACAGTGTATCGATAAATCATAATGTCTTTTCTTTCATAGTTGATCGTAAATCAATATTTAGAAGTTATTCTAATCATGTAAATGGTCTTACTATTGTAGTCTTAGTTACTTACTATATATTAACATACTTTGATGAGCCAATAACACACGCCAACAAAGATTTTGTGATAGGACTTTCTTCGACTTTTTGGCTTAGTTACAGCCATGAACTGCATAATTTTTTTCTTTATTTCCATTACGCACCAGTATTTGTAAATGTACATTGTACAATAATTCATACTTCGAACTGTTCGCAGTCGGGTCGTTCACAGTTCGATCTGAGAAGTAGGCAGATTGAGACCTCGACAAGAACTATTAACGAACCTTGTGAAGTACGCAGATTGAGACCCCAGCGGCGGCAAGTTACATACCATTCCTGAACATGGTTTCTTCCTAAAAGCTCGAACCGAGAAGTAGGCAGATTAAGGCCTCGGTAAGAACTAATACCATTTCCTAATATTTCTTCAATCCTTAATTCCTTATTTCTTGAAAATAGCTCGAAATATCGAAATAATAATAATTACAGACGCGTTCAATATATATATATATATATATATATATATATATATATATATATATATATATACACAATATATATATATATATATATATATATATATACACATATACACTCACAGACAAAAATATTGCATATTTTATTTTAAGTCGTTATTTTATGTTTTTTATTACTAGATATTTATGTTTTCTATTATTAGATACCTTTAACTAGAGTGTTTTCCGTATATTATAGTTATTTAAATGACATATTTGAAGCTTCACAACAGATTTGTAGATACTTATAAAATAAGCAAAATTTGGTTATCACATTTATTTAGACAGAGTAAACAATAACGACAATATAACAATACTTTAAGGCAACATAATAAAAATTTAGTACTTAATATTTTCTCCTCTAGCTCTAGTGAATGCTTGCATACTTCTAGTCATGCTCCGCAGAAGATTTTTGGTGGTTTCTTTGCGGAATTTGATTTCATTCTTCCTGTGCAGTAATTCTTAATTCAGCAATTGAGTTAGGAGCTGGATTTAGTGTTCGTACATATATGTCGCTTCAGAATTTCCCATATATGTTTGGGATTGGGGTAAGGGATTAGCATCATGACTTATTGGTGGCCACTCTAGTTCCTCAATTCCGGCATCCTCAAGGTACTGGATCGCTGTTCTAGAGGCATGAGTCCGGGCATTATCATGTATTAACACTAAGTCATCGTACCCAATGAAGCCAAAATAAGGCAAAACATGCTCTTCCAGGATGTTGCGTATGTACCAGTCAGTATTCATTCTTAAATTTACCACAACAACCTCCGTTCGACCCTTCCAACTAATTCCTCCTAAAAGCATAATAGAACAGTCACTAGAGCTAACGTTTTATGGAAGATTACAGTCTACGAAACGTTCCCCAGACCTTCTGTATACTCGACCATATCCATCTGGCTTCCATAAATGTATTCTTGTTTCGTCTGTAAAAAGGACTTTTCCCCATTGATGTTCACTCCAATTAGAATGGGATTGCAAATTGTAACGGTCTGGTCCTGTGACGTGAAAGAAGCCTAAGAACTCTAGCAGGACATTTCGGGTTTAAACCGACTTCTTTAAGTCTCCTTATTACTGTTTTAAAGTATTAAAACATTGAATTGTCTTGTAATCAAAAGTTCATTTTTCAGATGCGGAGCTATAAGTATGCAATTTCGTAAGATTATATTTTTATGTACCTACTATTTGTTTCATTTCAAATTTATAGATTCTCATGTTTTTATAAAATGTGGTGTAGTTAACGAAATATCAGAGAATCAATTTATTAATGTCATAGTGAACGTAGATTTTCATGCAATATTCTTTGAAATTGATAACATTGTAGCATTGTGAAAGGAGGTACCAATAATAAATAATATTGTACTATTTCGATTTATGTGCTTTTAACAATAACTAAAGCTTATTTATTATTGGCTCTCTTGCAATATTCCCTATAAATTATAGATTAATAGTCGATAAACGTAACATCTGTCATTTTACTGTTATTATTAGTATAATTATTTTAAAATTATAAACTGTTCACCATATCGCATTATCAGTATTCACATTAATTTTACATACAATTAGTACCTTTAAAATATATTATTATATTATATAGGTTTGGGCCTCATCAGCCACTGATCGCATGGGTAGTCCCTTGGCGATCCCTTTAAAATATAAATTATATTTATTTATAACAAACATAATAGAACATAAAATAGATATGTGGTGATAAAAAAGTAGAACTTTCCTCATTCTCATCAGCAATGCTGGTACCTCACGATATTAACTAAAGCAATTAAAATATTTTATTTTACGAGTTGGCGTGTCTGTTGTAACCTTGGCGCAGTTTAGCACAGTTAGCGTATAGGTTGCACGAAAAGGAAATGCTTTGTGAAGAAGAACCATGCTAGGGACGAAGTTTATGTGAAAGAACAAATTAATTTACAAATGTCGCACTTTATGTAGAATTACGAGTTATAGATTAGTGCTTTAGCGATAAATATCTGGGATATAAATGGAGTCTCATTATATTACGGTTAAACAGAATATGTTAACAAGTAAATTCTAGATCTAACTTATTCATTAAACATAAATTTCAAGAAATCTCAAAGCTAGTAAATTAAAAAATGGCGGATGCGCCTACACCATTTTCACGTGTATTGATACTTTGTTTTATTCGAATTATATATGGTTTTGCTAAGATTTATTTTTAAGTTAGTATCATATATAATAGTTATACTGGGTTACTTCTTCTCAGTGATAAAATACTAGAAGGTAAGAATTAAGTAGCAGGATAGTATTACTTAAATGGTGATTTTACATCTTATGTAAGTTATTTAAACAAATTGAAATTAATTGCAAGATTCCGAGCGATTAAATCTACATTAAATAAAAAGATAAATTTCTAAAGGAAGGTAAGACATGAGCGATTTTTAGCCACATTGTTGTTGAACCTGCATTAAGTATAAGGAATTTGTATTAATATTTCACAATAGAACATAATAGGTTCAATTCATCCATATATAATTAAGTTAATTAAGAAGTAAGGGATTTAATAATACAAATGACTGTTCTCTTGGCGATGTCTTCTTGGTAAAAGGCAGTGACAGTCATGATACTGTGCAATATACTTCAAACACTAATAAAATATGTTACTAATGTTACTGTTTAATAATTATGTATACTACTATTTACTGAAATAAGAAAACCAAAACAGGATGTAAATTATAACTTCCTACTTTGAATACATATTAACCAATAATAAAGTAATGAATGGTTACAGTGTGAAACTACTTGTAGCGCTTGTTATCAATAATGTTGCAAGTAATGATAGTAACTTTTTCCAGTATAACTCAGTTTAAATTTCGAATCATCGACTCAAATAAATTTTATATATATATCTTCCAAGACAAATAGTTCCCCAGTCCATATTTCTTCCATGTTCTTAGTAGGGCAGTGATATATATATATATATATATATATATATATATATATATATATATATATATATATATATATATATATATATATATATATATATATATATATATATATATATATATTGATATACTGTTGCTTAATGGGACCCCACACATTTTTTGTTGAGAAAACATCAGGAAATCTGACAAACTACCAAACAAGTTTTCCTTATATTCTCTCAGGTACTCTAGAGTAAACTCGTCGCATGCACTCGAGCACTGTCTTGTTGGAGAACAGCCCCTGTACTTGTATGAAAGTACCGCGGATCCAACAACTTCATGAATATAGGTGGTATTACTAATATTGCGACGAAAGTAGATGAAAAGACTTTTACTATCTTAGTTACTGGTTAGTTGTGGTAGTAAAAGTCCCATATTATATTCCCATTTCAGCTGTGTTTACATCATAAGATTAAAAGTGTGTAAGATGTAGTAGTTACTCTACTACATCTTACACATATTTAATCTACTCTCCAGGACTCGATTTACACAGCTTATTATATACTTCCTCGATATACCATATACACAAATTCTCTCACAATTTATTTTATAGTCAATATCTCTGATATATTAATAGATAGAAAGATAAAAACAAAACTATTATATTATTATTATGTTATATGGGTTTGGGCCTCATCAGACATTGATCGCATGGGTAGTCCCTTGGCGATCCCCTCTTATCTGGGTCTTATCCTATTAAACTATTATAAATCGTATAAAAAACTGCGCTGATTACCAACTGAAAGCCTTCTTACTTTAAAGTCTTAAGAAACCACATCATTTTTTTTTCTAATTGCATCCCTACATTTTTTGTACTGAAAATGAATTTCTACTTCTGAAGTAGTAAAGTGTACTTAATATTTAAGTACAATTCTGCATTATATAGAAAAGAGAATTATTTTTCATTTTAAAATAATTATTAGTTATTGACTTATAAAATATGAAATTCCAGTATTATTTGTAATTAAATCAAGTTTGTAGCAATACTAAAAGATGAATTGGGGCTAATTCGTTTGAGATATAATATTTTTGGATATTCAGCAAGTTCCTTGATACAATTTAAGATAGTTTTTTGGGTCATCTCTTTATATTTCCTGATAACGGGGATACTATATGTAAAAAACATTCTGGGGCACCATGTATATTATTTTCGTCTGCATATATCATAGAAAGTACCTGGCCCTATCAGGAAGTACCATATGTTGTTACTCCGTGCCTCAACGTCATCACTCTTCGTTCGGGTGTTATTCAGGCTCCATACCTCATAGTGTCCAGCTAATGACGCAATTATGGCAAACGAACATTGTATGCGAATTCCAATAAATATCATCGAACCGTTATTGCTGACATTAGATGATGTTATATCTATCGTTATATTTATGCAATGTTGAGTCCAAACCATAGAGATATCATTACGATAAGCAAAACATAATATTTGAAGATAGTGATCTTGATTTGTTTATTTAATAGCTTCAGAAATTTCTCAACATACGACCAAATCAAAAAAATCAACGATTTGATTTGATACCACGGCTAGTATCGTTGTTTCTTTGACGTTATAATAATTTCTTCTGAAATATAATACATATGTAAGTTAAACTATTTTCTCATTGTTTCGTTGTGTTCTTATTTAACTGAATAACGTGTTTGAGTTGTTATTTTTGGAGACTTTTTCGTGGGCCAGAATTTTATAAAGAAATATTAATATTTTGTTCAGCCTATTTCGAATAGCACGATAAGTTGTAATGCTATGAATTATGTGTTTTATATAAATTAGCCACACTAATGTAACCTAAGTTAGTATAGTTTCTGTGTATTCATTGGCATAGGAACCTCTATAAATTATAAATTCGATATAGACCTTCTGTCACATTACTCCATCAATATTCCGAAATTAGCACCGATACGTCAAACAAAATCATTATGTCTATTGCAACTGGAGCTTCATTATTATGGGCATCGCCTTGTCTATTTAAATTATTAATACTTTATAACATATTTAACTAGTATAAATATCAATAATCTTGACAACCATATCTTCTTTGACAACATGAATATAGGGATGAAAGAAATTAAGATCTATATATCTTAGAGTGTTTGAGTTTATTCGACGAATATGGATATACATATTTCAATAATAAATGAATATACAAAAGTAGACCCAACGAGCAGCAAATATATTGACCATAGTTTTATAAAAAAATATTAAAAACATTATTAGAATATATAAAAATAAACCTTACAAAATAAAAACTGTATAATACTTTCACCACTGAAAATTATGACGTTATATTTATACGTAGCAGTATATAATCTGCAACAGATATATTTATTAAAATTATAACAGATGTGATAAGCAAATGTACAACTAATGGGATAATAAATTCTATGAATGAAAAAAGTAAGAAATATTCAGGGATTAGGGACGTCTATGAAAACTATAAAGAATACATAAATAAACGAATTAACCTAATTAAATAAAAAATAATTACTACAGAAACATAACTGCTTCAACTAAATAATATCCTAGATTACGGAAAAATGTAAATGCCATCACAAACATATTTTCAAGATAATACAAGAAATTCATAACAAAAGAATATAATAACAAAGAAATTGTGGTATTATTTAATAAAGTCTTTGTTAAAATGTATATAATACGTAAAACGTTAAACGAAATTAACGCGACACATGAAAGAAATAATATTATTTCCAACCACTATAATTGGAGTGAAAAGTGAAGTGAAAAATGAATTAAGAAAATACTGTATCTACAGGAATCGGAAATATAAAAATATAATAATATTTTAAATACAATACTATTTTGAGAACTTCAGTGGTCCATTTTGCTGTATAATTGTATATAAGAAATTATAGATACTGAAGAGTGTTTATCTTTTTTTAAATATCAATAATAACACCAATTTATATGAGTGGTCACAAAAGTGACTTCGCAAATTACAAGCCTATTTCCATTATAAAAATTATTAGTAAGGTTTTTGAAAAAAAATAGTAAAGATGGGGTTAGTAACATTTCTACATAAATATAATGTATTACCGCTACCCCAGTTCGGTTTTAAAGCAAGAAAGTCCACCCAGGATGACATCTTAGAATTAGTTAAATTTATATCTACTACTCGGGATAACGAGGAAAAATATGTGTGTATTTAATGAAACATTATTTAAGCGGCTTGATGATATTGTAAAAGATAAGGAACTATTTGTCAAAGTAGAAATAACCTATAAAAATTAATAAATTTTGTAAGTAGTTTCAAGAAAATTGAGTATAGTGTACCTCAGGGTACTATTATAGGACCCATTCTATTTCTAATATATGCATTATGCTCAATTCAAAGAAGTGGAAAATCATGACACATTCTATAAATAAACTTGTGGGAGGAAAAACAAATCACTTCCTTGATGACTTTCAGGATGACATTCATTAACAAAGAATGTACTTAGTTAATTATATTGCACAAAGGAAATGGTAGTTGTAACAAATGTACGCAACAAAATATTTCTGAAATTGTAATTTTATATACAGGGTGATTCAGCTAACCCGTTCATTAAAAGTTTATGAACTTCCCATTGGAATTCATTTTTTAAAATTTGGAATCAGGGGTTAGCGAGGACGATCTATTCAACTAAAGTATTTTTGCTTTTCTGACACTTCCGATTTTACCGGAAGTAGCTATCAACCTCCTTATTTTAAATAGAACACCCAGTATATTATTACATTTTTGGATTACCCTGCTGATTTTAAGTAAACTTTCTTAACAATTCCCTATACCTATATCTTCAGCAGTTTTTGAAGTATTTTATTGAAGGTTTTGTAGAGTATCCCATTGGAATGCTCGTCACTTATTCAAAACAAAAGTTATAGTAGCAAACTTTGGGCTGTAATTAGGCGGACTATTAAGCTTTTAGGTGATATGTAGTTTGATTTTTTATTATTTATAGGGTGTCCAAAAAATTGAGTTCATTCTGACAAACTTCAACTGCTCAAAAGTCAATTTTCTTAAATGGAACACCCTATTCCCTATACCTATCTGCTACCGTTTTCTTGCTATCGAGGTATTTTTTATTCGATACCATAGTTTTCCATTTTATTAATTTTGTTCGATAATTTTGCACCATTGTTTATGATAAAAAATTAATATAAATGTTGTTTTAATTTTCATGGCCCGCTGGTCAGAATTAAATTAGGTTAGCTGAATCACCTTGTATAGTTAATAATAAATGTAGCAGATAATTTATAATTATATTGTAAGTTTAAATATCGTTCACATATATTTGCCGGGCAGGTTTTCATAGTGAAAATTGCAGTATTGTATGCAGATACTGAAGTTAAAAGTCATATATATATATATATATATATATATATATATATATATATATATATATATATATATATATATATATATATATATCAGTTTAGTCCACAAATTCTCACAATTTAAAGAAATGTGTATTGGTCCCGAATATAGTTATAAAGTTATATACTCTAACTGAATTAATATGAGTGAACATCCTTTTTATTATCTATTAACGGTATAATTTGTAGTTTCATTGTATTTTACTTAGTATCTTAAGTATGTATTCTGTAGTTCCCTTTGTTGCCATTGCACAATATTAAGCCTAATTTAAAACCTTTATCATTTTGTCGTATTTGTATTTATTCTATGTTACTTGTTAAACGTTTTTTTTTAATTCTCTACTGTTCCTAATTATTCTGTGAATCTAAAAGTTTGGAAGTCTAAAAGTTGGACTAGAGAAATCGACTTCCTTTCCCTAAAGCCTCAGGGTGCATAAGGGAAGGTTATATATAAAGACAAGGACAAAGTAACTACCTTCAACCACAATGTTACAATCTACTTTTTCTACAGTTTTATTAGGAAAATATACCGTTTTATTTATGATATTGAATTCATCCAAAAACTGGTATTCATATTTCACTGCATTTAATTTAATAGATCTACTATGTATATTTTACTATTTTAAACACATTTAACCCGTTAAAGTGGGGCAGGTACATACTTTCATTTAAATTTTTACAGGACAGCCATTTTGATAGTTCTATTACATTTTTATTATCCTGCAGCATGGACTACCTTGAAGTTGGGGAATTTTCTTTGTAACCAATACCAAAACCGTAATATTGGTTGCCTAAATTTGATAATCACGCGGTGGCATGAACATTACTGAAGGCTTGTGGTATCTTCTTATATTTACTAAAGGGCTGTTTTCGTGAGTATGTCACGAAATTTTTAAGTCAATGCACGAAATACTTTTCGTTCGAATTTCAGAATTTTGACAAAATCAATATATAATCCCTGCCAACAACGTAGTAACTTTTGTTTTTTGAGCCGAAGCCTCTAGAGGCATACTCCGAAGGTGCTTTCGATATGAGCGAGAGGGTGGCGCAATATTATTGCGATTTGCTTACTCGTATGTATATTATATGTAGTTGTACAGGGGGTTAAATTTTAATCAATTTATTTCTACAAACACAGAGAAATATCAATCTATTTTCGGCTAGCTAACTAGCTAATGTATCGATTATTTACTAGTTTTGGAGTGTTTATTTTAGAATACCTAGGATGTTATTTATACTTTATGATCATACAATTCCATTACTCTATCAATCACCCTCTCCTTCTACTTTTCTAGTACAAGTTTCTAGTACGAGTAAATGTATCCGACATTATAAAATTTTATTTCACGAAATTCACGCGACGCATTAAATCATAACTTGGACCGTTTTTATTTAAAACAAGGGGTTATAATTGTGTAAATTTGTAATTCATAAAATATGATAAATAATATTATTAAAATAAACAAGACTCATTTTCACAACAGGCATATTCAAAATGCGTGAGCAATTGTATTACATCTGAACCCTTACCACGTGAGGGTTACGTATAAATTAATTCAAAGAAAAATAGTCTATTAGACATGCTTTAATATTTATGTGATAATCTATTTATGGCACTTACTTTAAGACCATTCTGTCTTTCCTTTTAGTGTATATTCTTTAGGTTATCACTCAGATAATAAATAGAAGGATATCTTATTTTATATACACTTTCTTAAATTAACGATTAATATTTGAGAAAGAAAATGAAGTCATAATAAAAGAGAGTATCAAAATTAATAAGAATGAATATAACTTTATATTTTTCCATTATTTCTTTGTTCATATAAACTTCGTCACTTTTTTGTTGAGATTGGTATTATATTACGTATTTGATAGGTTTACATCCCAGGAGTATATTCTGTTCTATTGGTTTGTGAGGACAGCAATTAAACAAGCACTGATAAAATTATTTATTAAACAATAATTTTGTTGTTTCAGTATACTCGTCTTGTCTTGTAAATTGACACCATCAAAATTTTTCGAGTTGAAAATACAATAAAATAGTTCGATATAATTCGCCTGAAATAATGTTGAAATATATTGGATATAAATATGCAATCTACCACTGTAGAACTAATTAAGAAAAGAGGATTAACTGAAATATAATTAATATTGTGAAAATAAGTTTGTAAGGGCAAATGCTAATGTAAACGTTCACTATTCGTGTTGTAATGTATGGGAATAAATAATAACTTTTTCAATGAGGTCTTACAGGAATATACTTTTTAATCCCAAGCTGTATTCAACCTTGATTTATGGAGTTATTTATATTCTGTGGCAAATTTTGCCCATGGTCAAGGACAAGCATGTGCAAGCATGTCCATGCATTTTAGTATACGAGTACACTGTGTATAGAAGCGTGTGCATTTATTTTAGATGGGAGTTACATTTCGGTAAAATCAATTAATAATGTTTAATTGTAGGTTATAATCATCGTCCAAATTGTTTATTTTATATGTCAAAACTAAAAGCAGAAATCAATTTCTCGAAAATTCCGCAATATTGCGCGTTTCTCGATGGGCTCTTTGTCAACCAAGTTAGCATAATTGGTAAATGATTAAAATGGTTTTATTCCAATTCCGATTATGTTAACTTGATTGGCAAAACACGTGTCGAGAAATGTGTATCTAGTATTTCAGTGTTCATGGAACACTGGACTACTGTTCTTGTTGTTTCATAAAAAGTTCCAGCTCCTTTTCAGGAAATTTATATGCCGCATAAATTTTAAAACCATATCATAATAATTAAAATAATTTAACATTTTATTAGTAATATACCTTTAATATTATTTATAATTGGTTTTATTGTTAATTTACCAATTATATATTGGTTTCATCTCCTCTCGTTAGTAAACTAAACAAATATTTCTGTTTAACCGATTTGTGCCAATAATTACTACTTCAGCAAAAATGTACATTTCTCTCTAGTATTGACATAATTAAATTATTATTTCTTGTAAATAACATTTTTTCGTATATTGATTGTATTTTATATTGCCAAAGTTTATTTCTTGAATAGTGGCAATCAATCAATTTTACTTTATACTGAGACTATTTATCATAATTTTTTTCTCCATAATGGACATCGACATCTTCCACTGAGGTTAATTATCATAATTATTTTCTATAATGTACATCTTCGGTTATGTCCCCTTTCTTACCAGAGATATAAAAACATATGTATGATTATAAGCGTTAGCGTTAGAAGAGCTCCTCTAAGTTTATGACTTAATTATTTAAAATTACACTTGTATTATCGCAAAATCCACTTGTCTTGATCTTGTGTATTTTGCATATTCAATTAAAATGTGTTTTATGGTTAATGATACGTTACAGGGTATCACACTTTGGCTGCTTAATATCTAATAATAAAATACCTAATAACATGAGGCCTTTTGTATCGCAATGATTGGGGGGGGGGAGGTACATTTAATTTTTTTAGTTTTCAGCATATCAGGATATTATTTCATTGAATGGATACATTGGTATACACCTTTCCAAATAGCGCAGAGAGTTGTAAAGATACTTGCGTGTTCTGGAATGATCAAGTGTAGTTTGAGGGGAGGGGAGTACACCCTACTTCCTATATCGTTTTGGATCTATGGGTACAAATACACTGGCTATTTGATTGTATATGGGAATTTTAAGATCGACTGGAAAATCGAAACGGGTAAATTTTTATTGGTTTCAGATGTCTTATAATTTAATTTTACAATCCATATTTATTTAAGATTCACATTTCACAGTTTTGTTTTATGGGCAGCTCCATATATTATGCTCCCATAGGTTCAGGTAGAATAAAATATTGGTAAATTTTAATGAAAACCTGTCATATCCATAATTGGGTTCTCAAGAAAAGCTCTAATAATGTTAATAACATACTTACATTTATTGTCAATTTTTTAATGTGTATGTGTGTGTGGGTGTGGGTGTGTGCGTTAAATATCTCCTCTCAATTAAAATATTTTAGTTAGTTATTTGGCCGATTTTCGCGGAAAAACGTTGTAAGTACTAGCGCACGAGATTTCTTAAGGGAAAAACACAGTTACTTGACGCAACCCAACGCTACGCGACTCAACGCCACCCGACGCCTTATCGAATGTTGGTGGGGTGTGCATATCAGTTCGACGCAAGCACAGTGTACCTATATCACGTTAGTTTACATTCACAAGTTTCGTGAAATGGAGAGCTCTGAGGATGAATGTGAAAAAGAGATGGAAAAAATGGCAGCAGCTGCAGTCTGCTTGCTTTCAACAGCGAACAGAAAAAATGGGTTCATGAAGTGAACCTCACTAGAGATAGTGATTCACGATTCAATATTAACGTATGATATTCGCCAGATACGCGAATATCATACGTTCATATTCGCCAGATCTATCTGTTTGTATATTAGAGAAGGAAGATAATACTGATCGATTTCACATGTATTTTCGGATGACGAAACAACAATTTGATTACCTTCATGGAACAATAAAGGAATGGACCAGGAAAACAAATGTTATATAATCTGAAAAGCAATCATCTTGGTGTGTTTTAGAATACGTTCTATCTTCCTCTACGTATGCGATCATCTTGCCAAGGAAGGCTCCCGTCTTCCGATGTAAAGTCATCTCTAAATTTATCTGTAATATGAGCTGCTTGATAAGTGTAGTTTTGTCTCAACGGGGGAATATTCATTAGACACGCATCATAATGATCAGCATATTCAATTTCTGGTTCAAAATCGTCCTCGCCACTTAACATATTATGTAGACAACGATCAGCTGTAATTATGTTATCTGCAATATCCGGTTGTACTTCCAAGTAGCGTAGAAAAATTTTCTACCTGGCACTCAAAATTCCAAAAGCAATCTCTACTACCCGATGAGCTCTTGAGGGTCTATAGATGAATATCTTATTAGCATCATTTTCTGCAATATTTTGTCTACTATATGGATGAAGTAAATACGGTTTCAACGGAAATGCCTCGTCTGCTACAATTACTAGGGGCAAATTTTTTCCTCCTTCCAATAATGGTTTGTCGGATGATATGTTTAAATCATTAGTAGCCAATGATCTTCCTAGTTTAGAATTGCTAAATACAGCACTGTCATTATTTCTGCCATAAGGGCCTATATCAATTGTGATAAATTTATAGTTTACGTCCACAAGTGCAAGAAGAACCACGGAATAAGTACTTTTATAGTTATAAAAATCTGACCCACTATTAATTAGCCATCGAATGTTTACATGTTTCTCATCTAAAGCCCCAATACAATTTGGAAAATTCCATATACTTTTGTGACGGTTTGACACTTTCTTCAGTAGGATTCCACGATTCCTCAGTAGGAATTGGCATTACAATCAGACCTAATACTTCCCAAATAGCTTTACAAACATCTCGAATGGTTTCATGTACTATGCTAAATCCCATTTTATAGTTGAATGCAAAACCGCGAAATGAATTTCGAGTTGCCAAGAACTTGAAACGAAATGAAGATTCACATGTATAAAATATGTAAATATATATTTTCTTGTATGCATAGGTACGTTTGAGTATATAGTTTTTATTTCTTTCAGCGGAAACTGTGAAGTCAACATGGGTAAAACTGAGAAACGCTCTTATTGCAGCCAAGAAACGAGGCAAAACAACAAGTGACCAAAAGACAACCAAAATTACTCCTTGGAAATTCGAAAAATAAATGTCCTTCTTGAATCATTTTTTGGAATTGAGGCCAACTCAAAGCAATTTGAGTGAGAAAAGAACAATTTCTGAAATCGCGGAAGATGACTCTATAGGCAAATCTACTACTGATTTGCAAGATGGCGACGAAAACCAAAGTACGGAATCCCCACGAGAGCCTTCCATTCTTCCGAAATTCATAAAACACAAAATAATAAGACACGTTCAGGAAATAGTCAAAATCATGAATGAAAATGCTTCTATGCGCAAAATCCGTCAGGATCAATGCAAAAAACCGTACTATATGGATGAAGTTGATGTTTTTTTTAGCATGGCCAAAACTGTAAAAAAACTGCCCGTCATTGAACAAACCAACAAACGGTTACGATTGTGCAAACTTGTAACGTAAACAGAAATTCGCGTTCTTCAGAGTTGCGAATATCAAAGTTCCACTACTTCTTTAGCTTCAGATATTAGTACTTCGGCACCTCCAGCAACGCCTCCGGCATTTCAAGAACAAAGCCAGTCACAACTATCACTTTCTTACGATCCCTCAACATCTCAAAATTGCGTTCTGTATGATATATAAATTTCCTTAAGGGGACTCTCTCCTCAAAAATGCTAATAAATAAATTTACTAATAAATAAATTGTAACACTCTTTTGTGCAACTACTTTATCTAATACCCCCTTTTGCATAAATTATTATACATTTCATGAAAAATGATTGCAATATGAAGAAAGAAATGTGTACTTACCTCAAGCAAACTGCCAACCGTTCTTCGGTACTGATAGCCCGGCGAAAATTTGTAGTAGTTTTCCTGATCCGTTCCTTTATTGTTCCATGAAGGTAATCAAATTGTTGTTTCGTCATCCGAAAATAGACGTGAAATGGATCAGCATTTTCTTTCTTTTCTAATATAGAAATCAACGTATGATATTTGCCAAATACATCTCTAGTAAGATTCACTTCATGAACCTAATTTTTTCTGTTCGCTGTTGAAAACAAGCAGATTGCAGCTACTGCCATTTCTTCCATCTCTTCTTCATATTCATTCTCAGAGCTCTCCATTTCACGAAACTTGTGAATGTAAACTAACGTGATATAGGTACACTGTGCTTACGTCGAACTGATATGCAGACCCCATCAACATTCGATAAGGCGTCGGGTGGCGTCGAGTCACGTCGCGTTGGGTTAAATCAGGTAAGTGTATTCCCCCCTTAATCTTGTTTTGGGAAAAGTTTTATTTCGGTATTTTGCACTACAATGGTTTAAACACCCCAGGATTATGTGTATGAATATATTAGATGTTATCTAAGTGCTACAAATAAACTTATTGTCGCCATTCTTATCAAAAGACTCAATTAAATTGTGAATAAGTGTACTAAATTAAATCTCCTTGGTTCTATGAATTCACTTTATAAATAATGCTTGGAATATTTATATTCATCATTTTAAATAATCAATACATGTGTCCCACATTTTTCATTTAGGTCACTAGGAAATAAAAATAGAGGAATAAAGAAGTATCGTTATTTATAAGTTAAATATTTGAAAATTGTCATTTGTGTAAAAAAGGGTACTAAATTGAACAAAAGTTACAAGATCTAACTGAACGTGTGGTTACGAAATTAAAACTTTAACAACAATTGGATTATTTTTAAGACAAAATTATTACTCCTCAAATTATAATAGTAAATTGTAATTATTTATATCCTTTAATTGCATCATATATTTATACTGTTAACATTTTTTCGTTAAATAATTGAGACTCTACGCTTAAGCAGACTTGTTTTCTATGTTATATTTATATGTCAAGTAAAAAATAATTTACACTATTTATTATCTGGTCTATTTTTAGTTATTAATGCCAAATGAAATGTTGGTGGAAGTATTTGCTGTCTTTTTTATATAGATTTATCTTCTCAAATAGTGATCATTAGATAGGGGGTTGTGTAATTTATGTGGTGTGTTTTATATTTTTTTATAATATCTTTTAGTAGATAATGAAACACAATGTGGTTAATTTTAAAACAAAAATTAACTGATAAAACTATTTAGATTCTACATAATTTAAATTAAATCGTAAGAGATAAATAAATGGATATGATTATTTATGATATGATGATCTCAGAAATTTGTTTACATCTTTGAGAAACATCCCTATTGTTTATATAAATAAATTTACAGTTTTACTTCTGTCATAAATTTCACTATCAAGCGCTTTGTTGACATTCATATTTAGCTTTGAAAAATTAAACACACCTCGTGTCCATATAATATATTACAGTTTAGAAACACGTTACTGAGTGTATTTTTCAATTTGCCATATCTTCATAATTTCAGTTAATATCATATTTCGCGTAACTACGTTAAAGTACGTTAAAACTCCAGCTCCATTTAGGTATATTATACGTAAATTTCACCCCATCGCTTTTCTGAAACATCAAAATCGAGTTCAACCCTCCTGATTTATCACATTCATTAACTATAATATAAGCTGAAAATCTCTCTATGTAGGTTTGTAAATATCATACGGATAATCAAATATATCAGCATTCTAAAAATTGTTATTTTGACATTATTATTTTGTAACAAAAATTGTATTTAATATACTTACTCTAATATTATACTTTATTTATTGGCCAAGATAAGGTAGTTTTTTTTCCAAGCAACTTAAATGGTGATGCAGATTTTTATTTCCATAAAACAAATATAATGTAAATATTTACTGTTGTTTTTATACAAAAAACGGTATAATCATTTCAACATTTGCTCAACGCTCATAATTTTACTTAGCTACAAATAGCATTTTCTAAGATGATTATTAATTTTTTAGATGTCTTACTTTTATTTAGATAATCGATTTAAATTTGGCAACCTTTGTGTATTTAAAATATTTTTCGAATTGAATGTTCTCTGAGATAATGTATAATCTAAATGCTTTTTTTTTAGATTTATGAGAGACTGTAAGATAGAACTATGTTATATGAACAATAACCTACTTATAATGAAATGTAACTCAACACAGTTTTCATAATCTTCTTGATTTATGGATCTAATTCTTAATAATTCTGAGTGCACATACCTCATTTCTTTTATATGCTACGTCAGCCATAACCAATATGTCACTTAAACACTGCTGAGCATATAAAAAACTAAAACTAAGACAAATTAAGAGTATAAATTTAAACACTGAATGAGATACAATTTGTATAATAAAATATAAGGAACAACAAAATATCGAAGAAAAAATAAAAATTAAAAAACCCAATGTCAAGTGAGAAAACTTCTTATCTTATATTTTGATATTGAAGAAACAACAAAACATCGAATAAAAAATAAAAATGACAAAACACATTGTCAAATGAGAAAATTTTTGATCTTACTCTAATATGTTTTGAATATTGTTATATTCAGTTACAAGAACTCATAATTCAGGTCGTTTAAAAATAAATTCATAAAACCACTTTATCACAAAAAAAAAGTTTACTTAATTTTCCACATAACAAAACGCCTAGAAAGATGAGTTAATATAACTCTTCTGAAGGGACAGTCGGTAAGTTAGAGTTAATGGTTTTTAAAGCGCCACACCGTTCAGATTTTTTTACTTGTAATTCGCTTGTAAATAATAATTTATTGCATCAAATCATTTTGTTGTCCAATGAGGAGTAAAAATTAAACTAGAATAGGGGAAAGAATTGCATGTGGTCAAAAGAGAACCCATGCATTATTCGACGAAACCGAATTATTTTTACATATTAAATTTATAGAGACATTTAGCTTTATGTCAATAAATTGGCGTTAACGGTTTTATATAATAGCTACTTAGAAGTCTTGATCTTTCACTCATAAATAATTTTATTTGTTCCTATATTTAAAAGGAATCCCAAATTATACAAATTTTAAAACGTGAAATTTCAATTATATAATGTTGAATAATTTTTATATAGATTATATAAGTAAGTAAAATCGGAAACAATCATTATGTGTTTCGATTATAAACGGTGCATAAAGTATGATGATTTTTAGTTAAAACTTGTAAAAAATATTCAATGATTTTTGAAATGGAGTTACTTAAGTCAAAGTATTGCTTATATTAAATCTATACTTCTTATTTAATAGAAAATGTAACGAATTTTGTATCAGTTATGCTCATATATTAATCTATAATTTTAAGAAGATAATCTGAATTTACGTCGCTAGATGAAGGTTTATGTTAGATAATGAAGAAGTTTAATCGTATGTCCGTGTTTATCGATCGTACAATACATTTAAGAAGAACATTCAGAAGTTTCTGGTTACCCAATTTAGATAATTAAGTTTTCTCAACATGACCTGTAACACAAAATTTATAGAAGCTTAGTTTATTAGAACTTCTGTACTTTATTTCAAAATGTAATGTATGGTCTGAAATTTCATTACCTAATCTCAACTTTTAACTATGTAGATTAACATTATACTTATAAAAATTATTTACACGATGAACATTATTATTAAAAGTAAGTCTGCGTGTTGACATTTTCCGAATGGTTCTCTTAACGTTTTTTTTTTGAAATTCAAAAATGACGTTGCAAAGAACATTTACTATATTTAAAATGCCATATAAAATCAACACATACGTATTAACATTTGAAGTGTTGGTATTAATGTGTAGCGTATTACTTGCCTACGTATAAAGTTACATTATTGTATTTAGTGTAACATTATTTTATATTTTAATGCAATGTATTGTATAATAGATAAGCGGACGCGAGTGTACCTACTATTTTCTCGGTGTATATGTTTATGAAAACTTTTTCGCTTAAAAACAGTTAAAATGATTATTTAAACTATCTGTAGTTTTAAAAACGTATATGCCGTAGACATGCGGAAAATTTGAGCACAACTGAAATATGTAGCCGTAGTGGCGCAAATCGATGGATATCAGGCAACGGGCCAAGCATAATGTAATAGTGTGCCGTATTGTGTGTATCGTACTTGGAACCAGGTACTCAAATCCAGAGTATCTGCAGAGACATACATTGTATTTGAAGAGTATATGACATAAGTAAAAATTAATATTTTTGATTTAAAATATATGTTAAAGAACGTGTAACGGAAAACATGTTATGATGTAGCACAAATTATGTAATATTAGATTACACTTTTTTTTTAAATTACCTAAAGTTTCCTGGATTAATGGGGGCCGTCCCCTTTCCGTAACGTATTCGGAGTTGTTCATTAAATTTCCATATGAATGAAATAAATTAAAGGATATTATTTGTTGGATTTGTTTGGGAACAACGCTATTTACAGATATTAAAATAGAGAAGTACCCTAATTTATCAGCAAAAATTGAATCAGAAAGCCAATTTATGTTTTCCTTCAAACCTACATCAAACCTACATTAAACATACATAATGTTTGTTCTAGTGTGTATTACGTACTTATAAAATATTTAAATGTTTCTCCAAATATTTGAATACATAGCTTATATATATTTGATATTCAAACGTGATTAAAATTATTTGTTCAAAGTAGCTGCATAACGTTAGCATTTTGTAACAGTAAATTTTTAATAATAAAAATATTAAATGTTAACCCATAACCTCACATACAATTCTATGTTAATAAAAAAATATAAATATTTTATGCCTAAATATATTGTGGAATTGAAAGATAATATGTAGTATTGGCAAAGATATATATTTTAGTATTGTACATTTATTTGAACTTAATAATAGGTTAGTAATTTTTTATCATTAATGAAGGTTTCTTAACCACAGATTACTTATATCACTATTTTAACATATTACCCTGTAATTTTTGCCTGATTAAAACAAAGTGAAACAATTTTAGAAAATAAGAAAATTATTTCCAACATCCTTTGAAAACCAGTTGTAGTAAATGCCTTTTTGAAAATATCATTAATAGCATCAGCTATACAATCTGTAACACATAATAAATTTGGCAGAAGGCATAAACTCCAGCTTATTTTAATTAAGTAATTTGAGTATTTTTTGTAATATTGCTTTAGAATTATATTAATTTATGCTTTCACTTCTATTAACAGCATAATATATAAGTTCTAATAATCTTGGTAAGTAGATAATACTTAATTATCACAGAAATGGTTAACTATAACTTAGCTTATTATAACTTAATAACTTAAAAACATAAACTGTCATATTATTACTTTAATGACAGCTTTTATGAACGTGAATTCGTCAATTCTGCCACACACTCTCGAGTTTTATATGATTTGATAATTTTATATATTTTCTTTGTATGCTTCATAAAATACACCAGGACAAACAAGGAGATTTGTTCCTTTATCTCTCTTGCATCATGATAGAGAATTTTTTCTACCCTTCTCGCATTCAATCTGAATCTGACCTCTCTGTATTAAGACGTATTAGCATATTACGACACTTGCCACTCGTCTATTGAATTTCAAATGTCTGACGTTGGTAGTATAATGTCGACAACAGTTTGACTATAGGATGTGATACAAGTAGGTTCATTTGAAAGTATGTAGTAGTTTTTATATATCAAAATGAAAACGAAATATTTTAAAAATACTAATGGTTCAATTAACTGTTATTTCTAAATTTGCAATGAGCTAGTTCATATTTGGAAACATTTAATTAACGCTATAGCAATAAAAAAGTCCAAATAGTAAAACAAAATTACGTCTTTTATCTTTAAAACTTATGTATTTCCCACTAAAGGCAATTCGTTATTCTAATCCATAGTTTGTAATTCAAATTGCCAAAATAAAATGTTTAAGGCATAGCAGGAGTTTAGTTGACTATAATGTGTCCAGTGATGCACATAAATTGAAACAATATGCTAAACAGCAACTGAAGTTAACGAAATATGAAATGGAGTCAGCAATAATAAAATATACAAAAAGGGCGATAATACAATTTATAAAAGTTGTGGGAATTATTGAAATTGGGATTGATTATAGTGATAGGATCGATCAAAAGATTAAACTATAAAATATATTAAACACTAGAATGAAATGTTTCGGTGACAATGATTATAAAGTTGTTAATGTGTGGCCAACAAAAAAAAGTAATCACTGATATTAAGCAAATATTGAAATCGATTCGGAAACAAGTTGCATGACCAAGGTTATATGTTTGTCAATTACAATGTCTGTTGCAATGTAGTGGGCTCAATCATTTCGAAAATCATTGAACTCAAATACTTGTCAAAACTTCGCGTGCCTTAAATGCTCCCTAGCACATAGCATTAAAGAATCTCCAGCATGATGCAATTCTTCGATGTATCTATCGGCTGTCTTAATGCCAAGATAATACCTAACTGTAATAATGTTGTATGGAACAGTGATAAATGTGCTATCTAGAAGAATGAAATGTGTTCACTATAAAGGCTCATTATTTGGTATTCAATAACAAGTAGTAGAGAGTGAGTTTGAACATACTGATATAAATCTAAATTTTGTTAATAAATATTCTATTATTAAAACGTTCATGGTTTCAAGTCCAAAACACATGTGGTGCAGTCAATTTTGTTTGATTTCATTAACCGAGAATTGGCTTGATTGTACTGTGTCAAATTCTTAATTATTTTGTACAGATTTTGATGTTTTAGGAAAGACCGTAATTTTGACCTGACGGGCATGCTTAAGAAATAGGATCTCTTAGCAGTCTTAAGAAAATGATTCGGGTATACTGCTAGATTTGAGAGATATCTATAATTTATTACCCGGTATTGAAATAAAAGTGCAATCGGTGTTCTTTTCTGTATTTATTCTGAATTCTATTTCTGTGAATTGTATTCAGTAGCTGCACGTTACCATTTATTTCCATATTAATGGTCAATGGTAATTTAATTATATTAGGAGATTTTAACATGCCGTCATATGTGCATTATTTAACATATGGTGAAGCTAACAATAGATTTTTAATTCATAATTAATAATTTAATTTCGCTTAATAATTTTAATGAGGTTTTAGGGATTAATCAGTTTAATAATATTCTTAATTCAAGAAATAGACTTTTAGATTGAGTTCTCAGTAGATCACCTCTTATTGTTAACAAATTAGAAAATTATTTAGGACATGAGAATTTAATCAGGAGTCATCGCCCTCCTTTAAACTAATCTTTTATAATATAAAATAGTCAGAATATATTTTAACATATTTGCTCGTCACATGGATTCACATTTTAATTTTTAAAAACCAAATTTTCATACTCTATATACTAGTTTATGTAATATAGATAGGAATTATTTATTTAATTATAATGGTGTTAATGAAATATGCTCTCGGTTTTGCGAATATTTGATAGAGTATCCTTAAAAGTATTAAGACAATTTTTGGCACACAATATATCTTTGTTAAATGACCTTATCCTAATGATTCAATAATTAATGACGTTAGTGATATAACACATACAAGTATAGAGAATATGGAATCTTATATATAATTTTATTCTAGTAACTTTTCGTAATACCAAACACTATCAAGTTTTATTAAAGTAGACGTTCAGTGATCTCCAGCAGATAATAAATATATTTTCGTAGTTTTTCTCAGACTGCATTTATCGAATCAACAATATATGACTCATCAAAATCAGGAATCATCTGAAAAGTCTACAATTACCAATCTCGTAAGTATAATACATGTCATAACCTTCACTCTCAATCACGGTAATCAGGTTGATGTTATTTACACAGACCTATAAAAAAGCCTCGATAGGCTTGATTATGGACTTCTATTACATAAATTGTCTAAAGTGAATTAACTTTAGATTTCTTTTTTTACATTCTTATGGTTTTTTGTTGCCCCTATTGTAGTCGGACTATTCAATAATTTATATGATTATATTAGTTGACATGTAGGAAGGGGTCCATTGGCTTTTTCTTTTGAATTTATCACATGATTAATGTTTAACTACTGGGTTTTTGATTATAAACTAATTTAAAATCTAGTTGATAAATCGTCAAGATCATAATGTTTAAGTGTTCGGTTACCAATAAATCTTCATTTAATCTTTGCAAGTATCTCTCACTATGATTCTTTATTTCTTGTTTTACATTTACTATACTTAGGTCGTGGCCGATTATTTCATTTGGAACGAACCATGGGGCTACCATCTACGATTATTCTCAGCACTTTGGACTGAAATATTTCAAGTATTTCAATATTGGAATTGGAGGCTGAGTTTCACGGTTGGATTCCATATGTCCAGATGGATTTTGAAATACTATTGAAATTTACGAGTCCTTAGTTTACTCAGCGTAAGTTGCTCTACTGCTCAGCATAAGTTGTGATTCTTTTCCAATGAGCCAATAAAGTTTGCTAATTTTTAGTCCCAGTTGCTTTCTCTTCATGGATGTATTCTTTTGCCAGGTGAGTTCGAGATCTAGGTATATTCCTAAATATTTGGCTTCTTTCTTTTGTGTTAATAGTTGATTATTCAGCATGACTGGATGGCAATTGTCTTTATAAAAGGGTGAAAGTCACATGTACTGATATGCTCTTATTATGTTTTATTCCCAACATTCTTAACTTCTTTTTTATTGATGTGGTTTTATAACTATTCTTGAAATACTTGCGGATATTCTTAATAATGCTATGTTGTCTACGAACTTGGCTGTAGTGATATTAGTACTAGTGGGAAGGTCCGCTGTATAAATCAAGTACATACAGGTCCCAGTACATAACCTTGTGGAACATCAGATTCTATTGGTAAGAGCGTGGTTTGTTCGTTTTGAATTTTTACTAGAAAATACCTGTTCTTCAAGTATGATTTTAATTTGCTATATAGATTATCAGGGAAAACTTTTCTAATTTTAAATATTAGTCCTGCATCGAGAGTTTGTCCTATGTCAAGAAATGCTGCTGTACAGTAGCTTTTATCTTCAAGTGCTTATCTGATTTTAGATGTGATTTTGTGCACTTGCTCTATGGTCGAGTGCTTCTGCCTGAATCGGCACTGATGATATGGTATGAGGCCTGGTATGAGATGATATGGTAAGAGTAGACTTTAATTTGGCTCTTCTGTATAATTTTGCCTCTTCTACAGTTTTTTTTTGTTTTGTGATCATTATTATTTGCGCTACCTTCCAATAATTTGAAAAATGCTCAGTTCTATTAATATCATTAAAAATTTGAGTGATGAACTTTATACCAATTTCAGATAGTCCTTTCAGTATTCTTCCCGTTATGAAGCCATAATCTAGTGCTTTTTTGAATTGAGCCTCTTGCTTATTATTAGTTTAACTTCATTACTTATGTAGGATTTGGTTGGGCGTTTGAATTGTCCTGGAGCGTCTAGTATTTGAGATATTTCAGGTTTTTCATCCGTCATGATTTCAGGTTCGTGTGACTGGAATATTTTAGTTAAGTGTGTCGCAAGCAACTCAGCTTTTTGCCCATATTCCATTTATTCTTCTTACTGGTGGTGATTTATTTTTCGGTTATTCTAGTTTTCTCGTTGCTTTCCACAACGAATAGTCGGTAGTGTCTCTAGTTGTTAGGTTTTCCAAGTACGTCTGTATTGAGGCATTCTTGTCTTCTTTCAGTAAACGTTTTAATTATTTTACTGCCTTGTTCAGTTTAGACGTTTCGGTTCTAGTGTTGACTTCCAATCTGCATATTGTATAGTAACCGTCAAATAATTTATTGTTTCTTCTATCTTATTTGCAGTTTTTAATAGTATTTTTAGATTAGGATTTCCGTTTATTACAGTTCTAAAGTTTTCCCAATCTGCTTTTTTTTTGAGCAGAGAAATGGGACATTGTTTTTAGTTATGCTGTTTGTGCTCATAGTTTTAGTCACGAGAGAGTGACATGAAAACGCTCAAAACTAGATTCGGTTTGGACATAGTTTTTGAATACTATTGATTATGCAGAAGTAAATTGGATCGGGTGTTTTATGCGATCTCTAGGCCAATAAGTAGGTTGCCCTATTGAGATGTACTGCAATTACAAACTGGTAGTTTGTAGTACTTTAAGTAATTCTCTGCCTTTTGCTGTTACAAATCTTGAGCGCCAGTGTGTATGCTTGACATTGTACTCTCCCTCTGCTATAAATCGGTGATCCAGAGTATTAGAGAAGTGGACGAACTGATATTTCTTAATAGCTTATTTTGAAGGGCAGTAAACCGCTGCTATTGTTATACGGCCCGACTAGTCTTCAACTGTAATACTAGTGGCCTGTATTCTAATGCGAGTAATATAATTTTAAATGTTCAATATCATAGTATTATATCGCAGGAAGTATATGCAACATCAGTTGTTCCCTAAGAATCAATCTTCGGGCTTTTCCGTGCCTTTTTTGTTCATTATAGTTATCAATAATATTTGCATCAGTCTTCAGGTACTATTCATTTCATCGCTATTGGCCAAATAAAAAACTCTCTTATCTTGCCGATAAACGGAACAGTCTGCCTGAGCCTAGCCATAAAAACAAGCCACAGTATGTTTTGAGATTCTTTGTTTGGCAAATAACGATGAAGTGAACTATAGAGGTAGTTGAGGTTCAGATATATGTTCTTTTGTATGCGGATGACCTTAAGTTGTTTGCAGATATTGACTCTAAAGATGTTACCGTCTACAGATAGTCTAAGATCTTAATAAAATTAGGTTATGGTATCGACATAATAGACTCCCATTAAGTATATTCAAATAAAAAGTAATTACGTTTATGGAGAGAAAATATTCCTACGCATTTTTTTGCATCTAATAAGATAATGACAATGTAAAAAGATGTATGAAATTTAAAGATTTGGGTATTATATGTGATGTTAAATTAACTTTTATTCCACCTATTAATGATATCATGTCGAAAACATTTAAGAACCTCGACTTTATGAGCAATCCTAAAGATTTTAGAGATACGTCGATGCCCACCTTATTATTCAATGCGTTTATTAGGTCAAAGCTGTAATTGCCTGGGATCCTCAATATTATATATGGCATATTATATTTTAAAAAAGATGGTATATATCCAATGCGTGATATCTCTCAATTAGAATTACTAAATAGATTTAATTAAAAGAGCCTATCACCTTTCATTTACATTTATTTTTCAGTATTGTTTCCGCATAATATTATATTAAACATAATAGATTGTTCTGATATATTAAGTCATATTTATTTCAACGTTCCCTTAGTTCAAACTCACTTCCACTCAATATTTTATTTAACAACTTCGCGCACGAATTTATTAAAATACTTTTCTATTTATAGTATGTGTCCAAACTATATGAATTATCAGCAGGATCTCGACATATTTAGTTATTTAGTTCCTAATATTAACCACTGAATTTTAAATTAATAATGTTAAATTCGTTGTACATATATGCTTCTCGTGTATTGCAGTTTTCCTACTTACACTGTAAGCACATTGTATGTACCACTCATGTATGTTTTTTTTTCGTTATTATTATAATTTGTATATTAGATATTAATATTGTATTATTCCTGCTCTATAACTTTGGTCACAGTATTTGCATTACTAGATAAATACCAAAGCAACACATAAATATATAGAAATTTTATCAAAGCTAATGGTTCCTTTCATTGTTATACTTTAAATTAGAAAAAATTATCTCCCATTTCATATTTGGAAACATTTAATGAACGCTATGGAAAACAGAAGTATCTAGCAACAGTAAATAAAATTATTTCTTTCATCTCCAGAAAGTGTTTTCGAAATTCATTGTGACAACTATCACTATCATTAATCCTTAGAGGTATGTTACTTGCCCTTATGAAATAACCCATCAGTAAGTATGGAATAATATGTATCGAAATATAAGTTTAAACTTTAATAATAACAAATTTACATCTATGTGTTATAAATATATAGTGGCTTACAACATATTACTGCGGTTTCAGTAACGCAGAATTTAATAAACAGTGATCATGTGGGTATATACTCCTTCTCGCGCCTTATTTAGGGGCAAGATATTAGTTCCGTCAAGTTAGCGTGCGAACAGTAGAATTCACAAAAATAGAGCTATATATAGTATTACTTCAGAAGTTACTTAATTTTAAATACATAATTCATATGAGTCAGAATCGTTAATAAAAAGTATATGAAATAAATTTATCGTATTTCCTTAGTCCCTTTTATTTGTATAGTACAAAAAGACGATCGCCACAATATATACATGTGAATAGATATAAGTTAACTACTTACATTTCGCGAATAGAATCACATTCTACACTGATCCTCACATATATGAACAAAAAATATAAATCTATTTTTACCACTAGGAATCTACTATTTGTATACTGCATATAATACTACTTTTACCATTTGAATTCTCAAGTTTCTTGTGACCGTTAGCTCACATCACTTCTTACTCTTTCAAATTTTAATATGACCTGATCATTCTTAAGAACATAAATATTTTACTATTATGTCTAAATAAAGAAACCAAAATTTACGCTAACCAAAATAACTTTTGTAAAATCCAAATCAATATGAGGATAGTATGTGATATATGTACCATCAAGAAATAATGTAATGACGCACTTCAGATACGTTTCTCTAAAATTGACAATAATCAAATAATTATGCCCTTGGTGTCAAAATAGTTGCCCCCTCTATGAATTAAAAGCATAATTAACTCAAAAATTAATTTACTAGAAACGTTTCAGAGAAGTATATCGAACGTGTCTCATTATATTCTTTCTTGATTGTACAGTATATTCAATCAAACAGTACAATATTGTATATTCAAACATCAATTAAACCATCAAAACGTTTATGGTCTAGTATATTTAGAGTCTTATAAACTACTGCGTTAACATAACACTAATGCGCATGGCTGAATCACCAGTGATAGTTAACCTCTTAAAATTGATATCAAAGCATTTGGACAAAATATAAGTATCTACTTTTGAAGAAAATATGAGTACATACTTCTATTGTAGTATATATGTGCATTTAAAAAATTGACCCCACTCAATTTGTTAAAACAAAAATAGGTAAGCAATTGAATGATCTGACATGCACACTTCAGCTTATGATTATCCATAAAAGATGATTATCCATTAATCCATATTTTTACAATCGTTTAAACAATTAGATAAAAATAAAAAACCTTATAGCATCAACATATTTGACGATAAAAGTTACATACAGCAATGTATTTAAAAAAAACAGTAATCGTCAGTACATCGACATAACTGCATATATTACTCTCAAAACAACTCTCATTAGATTTAGTAATGTCATAGTCAAACATCATTATCAAAATAAAGCAAACATGAATTGGACTTACAATATTTTATGGCTTTCTGTAAAGAAAATGTAACTGTTGCTAGATATTTAGAATTTCCACCTTTCTAGTTAATACAAGCTTTGTAAAGGAATAAACAATTATGTGGTCTAATACATAATTTAGTTCATGGATAAACCATTGCAAATGGGTAAACGGTATTGGGTAGACGAAGATATAACGACCGATTACTTACATACATACGCACAGTAGCTAGCTGCACGTCTCGTACTCACCACACACTGCAGCCGTCAATAATTGTGCTGTCTTACTTTATATTTATGTATGGACAACTGTCTTCTCCATTGACCTCAGGAAGCAGAGTCAATTTCAAGAGCAGGACGATAATTTAAGAGTTTCTCTTACTATTTTAAAGTAAGCATGCCACAAACATATGTGAACTGAAATATATCAATTGTAGAAAGTACCTTACGTATACTACTTAGATACGTATATATCTACCTAGTCATTCTCTATGTATGAGTTAATATAATATTTTTGCCACTTATATATAGCCACTTCAAGTTCAAGTATTCCTTTAAATAAATATATTATAAATTTATACTTAGTATAAATATAGTTTAAATGAGTGTAGTTTTTCTGTTTAATAACTTGAGTAGTATAATGATTCTTTATTCAATCCAAGATAGCGTCCTCTTTGAGATTGAAATATTTAGCTTAAGTTCCCTAGAGGCAAGGAACTAGGCTGTACGAACCTCTGTGGAATCCTACGTAATAAAAACTTGTGAATATTTATTATCTTATAGTGCAATATCTCTCTTTTGTAAATAGGAGGAAAATATTCCTAATACCATTTATTTTCATGGTATTAGTCATTTTCGATTAGTGAATTCATGTATTATTATAAAATAGTGTAATGAAACACTTTTGATACAATATCTTTGGTAATTTAAGGACTCCACCGTTTTGTGATCACAGGCATAAATAATATTAAAATTAATTAATGAGACATTAATTTTTATATATAAATGTTTAGGTTAGGGTTTGTATAACTTCTGATGATCCTATTCATTGGAATTTAAATTAAATTTAAATCTTGTTCTTTGACAATTAAAAATTTAATATTAACTGATTTTCTTCCTATTTACACGTACCTTTGTACAAGTTTATACACATAGTACATGTACAACGTTGTTGAAATCAAATAAAAAAGAGTGTGTAATAAAGTTCTACAAAAGTGTAGTATAAAGTTAAAATTAATAATTCTAATGAATAATCATGACATACCACATATTTTGAAACTGTAATTTGTTATTAAGAAATTTTAGAAGGCCATTTTGAATAATTTTTATTAAAATTCTAATTTTATTAAAACGAAATGAATGTAGCATATATTTATAATAAAAATAATGCAGCTGAAGGTATACTATCTCTAAGGTTAGTCATCAAAATGGCCAAGCATGGAGGTGGCTCTCCAGTAGAAATTGCTAGTATTCTTAATTTTGAAGTTTATATTTTTCCGTTCGTAACTACATGAGCGGTTTTGTAATAGCTTTTCATGATTAATTTTTTTTATTGGAATTTGAATACAATTTATTATATGGCATGATAATAAAATATTTTTTTTAAATATTTCTAGAAAGATGTTCACCAATATATTTTATTTTATGGATAATGTTTCTGCAAACAAATGAAAACTTAAAAATAGGTCCTGTGTAATAGTCAATAATATAATAGTCAGTAATAGGTCCGTATAACGCTTAATATATAAGCATAATGGTCAATAATATACTAAGTAGCATATAATATATTATGTGTCAAACTATTTCGTTTACTTATCAGGGGTAAATGAAAAATTCTTAACTACATATTATGCATACTAATTCTGCGTATTACTTTATTTTGATATCAGTAGTTTAACAATACGTACATATAATAGATTTTGATGATTCTGAACCTATAGTGCGATACCAAATTAATATGAAGTTTTTTTTAATTGACGATACGTGGACAGATTCGGCAAGTGAAATATACATACTCCATTGGCGTATTATATCAGAAGGTGTCAAATATTAAGGGTGTTAATTGTTTTATACTATTTTTTTGTGCCCAGATTGTCTCATCAAGTGGTTAACGAAATATTGTTACATCATGAGCTTTACCATATATTAAATGTATTATCATTCTCGTTGTACTAACAGTATTTAATAATTTTGTTTTAGCAATATGTCCTCGTACTCCATATTTCTCGGTTTCAACCAGTCTATGATTTGTTCTTTTCTTCATACCTTAGTTTTCTGTTCGTCCATTGCGATAAGGATCCATCCCGAAAATCGCACTATGTTCTTTGTAAGATAATTATGGGCAAACTATTTTACAGAAATATTTCTGGTTATATCATTATTATAATTCCCCGGTGGTAACTATCGGATACATTTAAACCATTTTATAAAAATCCTGCATTATATGTGCGATTACTAACCACCGTCCTCTTTGTGACTTTGGTGATTACCAAAGAAAGTTCTATTAAAAACATTTTGTCGCCTACTCTGGATATTGCAATCCAATTGTTATACTTTCGTCACAGTATTACGTTCGTTTACAGATATTACATCCAAATAATATACTTTTTATCGGATTCTCTTAGCTTTTCTAAATAATTTCTTTCTTTGTCATAACACAATATTGTTTTCCTCTGTAAGGAGCCTCTTTCGATTTCATTTTATTGGATAAATATTGAGTAATAAAAATAATATTTGCCGAATAGTCCATATAAGAATGTAAATGATTCCTACATATATGAACTATTATGGAAAATATTTATGTTATGCGCCAGCATACCTTTCATTCGAAGTTCATTCTTAAAATTAAATACATAAATTATCCTACTTAATCGCATATTTCACATGGTTGTCAAATTCAATCTTCTTCCTACCGCGAGATTTCCGTTTTCTTTTTACATTTGTCTCATAGTCGTATTGTATTGCATGATAAACACGAGTTACACACAGTTTTATTAACTACCTACATTATTACGTTTTCTTTTATTCCTGCTAGATGTTAATGGATGTTGTAGAATTAAGAATTGAAGTAATTAATTTATGTACATATCGTATTAATATCGATTTATATTGTTATACTTACTAATCTATGATAATTTCAATATGCTTATTTAATAAAATTGGAATATTATTTACTATATTTTCTTTTAAATATAGAGACTGTGTTGTGGAACACTTATAATTAGTATCAAATGTAATTATTTAGTCTGTTAATGATAATAAAATTTTGGCAAAGCTTTTTGTATTGTTTTTATAGTAGCTTCTTTCTAGAAACGGGTCGCGCCTTGATGTAGACTTACCGCCGATTTACGGAGGTATACGGTGCAGCAATAAATAAAAGTGAATGCTTTTTGGTGCAATTTAAGTCCCCATCGGGAGAAGGAGCTTTCACGGATTTGATTTTATTTGGTACATTATTAGACCTTTTATTTTGACTGATTCTGGATGGTATCCTTTACTGGCTGTTAAACCTCTCCGCATGTTAGGGACCGACATCGGAGGTAAACAGTTTAGTTTAAACATTTATTTATATAAAACAATTATTGTTACTCGATGGACTATCATCGATGTGCAGTTTAGGGTATGTGCATTTTTCTTCAATTTTTTATATGACATCTATAGATAGTCATCGGCTACTATTTCTCTGTGGAAGGTTTTCTTCATATTCTATACAGTAGGTTGGTATCTTGAAATTGTGTTCACTTTAATATATTCTTATTGTTTTTTTAATATAATAAGTTCTTATTGTTACGCATCCCTCTAACGTATTTGGTAGCTCGTTTGTATTACTCGCGTTTTCGTATTCCCTACATTGTAGTCAATATATGATCTCAGACATCTGGGTCGTTCTTACCCTTGTAATAGACGGGAATGTGTGATCCTAGTATGTCCTAATCTAAGACGTGTAATTGCCATTTCTTTTATTCGAGATACCTTACAGGGAAAATGCTATCATTCCATTAATAGTGTTGGATTCTGTGTACTTACTTTGACTCTATTCTGTGTATTTACTTTGCCATGTATTAATTGATTGGTATTTAATAGATTCCTTTATGTTACTTCGAAGGATATTTATATGATCATCTGACTCATCATTTGTTGTATTCATCGCAGCCTGGTCTACTTTGTCGTTGCCGGTCCTATATGGCTGAGTTTACAACACAGAATACACGTTTTACCCAATTCTTGTGGTTTCCCCAGTTATATTGAGAATATTTTGAATTAGCGGATTAAAGATAAACCTATTTTTTATTACTTGTATAGGGCTTAGAGAATCTGAACATATCAAAAATGTGACGTATTATCGACATGTTCAGCAAAATTCAGTGTCCATATCGCATAAAGCTCTGCAGTGAAAATCGTTGCACAGTGGTATAAGCTTCGTGGTTTTTTTGTTATTAATATTTTAGGCATTTACGGCACTACTAGTGGATGCAATAGTCTTCTTTTTCATACTATCTTTGAGGGCTAAAATGAATTGCTATATGGTGATCGATTACGCGAAAGATCTTCGTATCAGTTCTGAAAGACCTGTGGAAGATATGGATCACTGCGGTAAATATGACATAACCCTACATCTATATACTGATAAGTACAATTTCTTTTTTCAGTGGTTTCTGAGCAGAATTGAACCGAAGCAAATGCAATTAAACTAAAGTGATACTTGATACAGGGATGGCTGTATTGTTCATTCAGTTATATATTTAGGCCTATAAGTAATTTTTGGGATAGAAGGGTTACTTATTTTATATTTATATAATTAGTTTTTAAGCTGCCTTGATTTGCTTTTTAGGTGCACCTCTGTTTGGTATAATTAAGTGTACACTTAACCTTTTTTAGAAGATTATAAGTGATTTAAGTAGTAATTTTTTTGGTCAGATGGTTTCACTGTTTGATTTGTAAGCACTGTGGTGTACGATATGTTGTAATGTCAATAAGTCCCTTCAGGAACACATGCCCCAACTGAGGTAGTAACGTAGGACCCAATTCTGGCACCCAAACTTGAAAGTAAGTTTCGGTAATAATATAGTTCGACCACCTTACTTACACTCTCTACCCTTGCCTCTGTATTGCTGTATTTTCCTCTTCACTCGTTTGAAAGTTTTTTTTTGACAAAATTTTTGAAATATTTGAATTCCACTTCTACTATAATTTGTATAAAATGCATTTTTGCACACTCTTGTGTACAACATGGTTATTCCATTTTTTAAACAAATGAAATGCAGGAATGCATTAAGTTGATACTGGAGTATGACAAAATTTTAGGTAGTTACACGTATTATGTTTCATAATAATCATAATTCATAATATTTGTCATAATCATCTGTGAACATTAGAACCATTGTCCAAGACAAAAGTTGATGTATCATTGAAAAATACTGAACATATATGATAATTGTCATATACTTTTAAGAAGTTTTGTTATTATATAATTTGTAATATTTTCCGATGTCTGTTATTTTATTGCTGCGCCTTTAGTAGTGAAAAAAAAATTGTAATACCAAAAACATCTTGATATAATCAAAAATGTATTTAATATGGATTACATAAGAAAATGATTCGAGGTTTTTCTTTTTCTTATGCCACTTAGGTATGAGATCGATAATAAAAAATTTAAATTTTTAAAGTCTCTTACACTCAAGATATTTGGAAAACATTTTTTAGAATGACAGAAAGTTTGAATGTGCTTAGGAAGAGTTACATAGGAATACATCTCATGAAATTTCAGTATTTCGGTGTTGTGGTGGGGCGTATCGTCTACACAAAAAGAATAATTTATTTACAATTAATATATTTATTGATATGGCGAAACAAAATGTCTCTTAAACACGTAAAAACTTTGAATATATTAACAAACCGTAATCATGTACGCAAACACATTAGATATGCTCAACTTTGAAAAAAAATTATTCCGTAATATTTAATATATTAAATAATAATGCCCAAATAAATTTATGTGTAAACCAAAAAATGTTATTTTTAAGATAAGATATTTAGATTAATGTTATATAAACCAAAAATTTCCATGTACCAAAATCAATACCTATTTATTTTTTATTATTTTACCATTATTTACAATGGTAATTACCCATTATTCCAAATAATTTGTTTTTATAATTACATTCAATACAGTTGGGAAATACCTGGTAATTAAAGGAAAATTATATTTTGTGCTTCCAAAGAAAGACCTGTTTATACGATAGAAAGTAATGGTAGGACTATATAAAAAGGATAATAAATTTCTATTTAAGATAAACCATAATATTACAATGAACAAATAAATTTATGTAATGAAAACTGACCCAAATAATGATTATTTTAAGTTTGCCATCAATTTATCTATTTCTACCCAGAAGTAAACTGTGTTCTCTTAGTGTAGTCTTCCACATATTCACATATAGGAAATGTAAATGAATCAATACTCTAAAAACTGTTCTATTTTCCAATTAAGATATATTTTTACAACTGTAAAACTTCTGATCCTTTACAAATCTTAAGCTTCACTTAGAATGCAGACGTATTTTTCATAAAGTAACACCACCCATTTTCTGATAGATTTATAAATATAAGTGGCATGATAATGCATCCATTAAAAGGGAAAGTAATTGTGCTTC
This sequence comes from Rosalia funebris, assembly GCA_037954035.1. NCBI lineage: Eukaryota > Metazoa > Arthropoda > Insecta > Coleoptera > Cerambycidae > Rosalia > Rosalia funebris. Next base: position 38,700,759 of record JAZFAV010000022.1, on the reverse strand, counting down.
TGTTTTGAAATATAATTAAAACATCTTTCACTTCATCATAAATTTCCTCAATGTGGGAAATACGAATTTATGTTGCTTATTTTGATGAAAATTAAATACTGTAATATATTATGGTGTTCTATTATAAAAAAGTATGATGCTCAATAATCTATTTTACCATATATATTTTCTAAATTAGCTACAAAGGAACATCATTTTCAAGTGTATCCATTAAACACAAGGCATTCTAAATTAATCTTAATTAAAAGTGGATGTAATAGCTAAGAGTAATTGGAGATACTGAGACTATTCTAATAGTCCTATCAAAATACAATATGCTTCTGAAGAGCATTTTTACAAAATACACATTTATACAAGAGTCTACCTCTCTCACTCTACTTAATCCATCTTATTTACTTTCTTAAAGCGAATAGTCCTGCGTCTCCGGCCCCCAGAATTATGAAGGGATTTTTAAGGAATTTTAAAGAAACCAAACTTGACAACGCGTAATGGTTTCAAGTATTCAGAATTATATAATATTTATAAACGGAAAAACTTTTTCGTGTCGTATCATACAACGTATTAAAATAGAATAGGAAAAGAGATAAGATATCCTATTCAAGTATAGAATGCAAAATAAAACGAAGGGAAGGTACTGTTTCATAACTCATAACTATTTCATAATTGATTATTTACTCCATTTGTTTTCTTATATATATATATATATATATATATATATATATATATATATATATATATATATATATATATATATATACATATATATATATATATATATATATATACATATATATATATATATATATATATATATATATACATATATATATATATATATATATATATATATATATACATATATATATATATATATATATATATATATATATATATATATATATATATACATATATATATATATATATATATATATATATATACATATATATATATATATATATATATATATATATATATATATATATATATACGTGAAAGATGTATACCAGTAAGTTCTCAATCAGTCAAGTATATTTATGTCAGCGATTCAGAATTACGGTTACTTTTTTCCATTTGAGTAACAATAATTGTTCATAGCTTTTGCAACTTGATGAACATAAACGTGCACATTTCGTATCTATTCCTATGCTTTAATAGTTTCAATGTTCTAAAATTAGATATATTATTTTTACAATATCTGTATTGAGAGGCTTACATCACATACAATTGATTCTTAATTTAAGTGAAATTTCCATTTGCAAGATTCCATAACTACAGATTTTTGTTTAATTTTACAATACACAATGTACTATAAGTGAAAATTGCATACTAACATCATATACCAAGAATAAGAATTCATTCTATATAGAAATCACAAAAAATAAGATAATAACTTAAGTATTTTTATATTTTATTGTATTATGGATCTTGTTGACAGTAAAAACTGACGATTCATATTTATTTAATTATTCACTTAAGTTATAAACATTAAATAGAACATTATTTGAAACGTTTGATGTAATGGGGATCTAAGGAATATGTGGAATATCTTGTAAACCACTTCTGCTTTGTTATCCAAAAGTCTGCTACATTTTGCAGCGACTGCAAAATGTAGCAGAACTGTAGCATACTGCTACAGTTTTCAGCTACTGCCTACGACTTCTACCTCAAGAACGTCGAGGCCGCTATTAGCCAAAAAAAATATCCTGTGACATGAACGTCAGATGTAACTTTCTGGATTTCCCAAATTTAAAAATTTTGTTGAATTTAAAAATAACAAAGAATTTTTGCAAGAATGTGTCTTCCTATGGGTTAATATATTTTATTTGTCATTTTGATATCTTATATATATTCTGAATAATTCTAAACCATACAAATTTTCATGTTCAATTGTGGTGATTTTGAATCAGTTATTATAACAAATATTTATGCTTCATTTATCTAAAGTTATATTGTTTAGGGTTATATTGCATAGTTATAGACTCCGGCAATTCCCATTCTGGCGATCCGGTTTTTGATTAAATAGTTTTTGATTTGAAATGGTTGACCTTAGCATTGGATACTCACAGTACAGACTCGCAAGGATTTTTAGATATTTCCAGAAAATATGCACGTAAGACCATTCCATTTGCATGAATTTCCACTTTATTTCATCAATTTAATATAGAACTACTTTTGAAACAAACCGTAGATCATTTCATATATTTTTTAGATTTCTTTTTTTGATAAAAAGGGACAGTTTTAACACAGTTTTTACTAAAAAGAGTGCAGACAAAACTTTAGATGGGAGAAAAGTTAATATTTTCAACAAATAGTTGACTTAAACTTTTGCCTGGTTCAACATCACACCATAGAGGAGTAAGACAGTTTGATGGTTGTTATTTATAAATTTATTTTGTAGTTAACTTTCTCTTATTTGTGCAGGTATTGTAAAAAAGAATTCACTAATCATACTTATCAATAATGAAGCTCCACCCTAAAGGATTTCTTAAAGTGATTTTCTATCTTAAAAGAATATCTTACAATTCATGATACATAATACAATATTAATCGTACCTTAGCTCGATTTTGTCATTTGATAGAGCTTGTAACGACTGATAATTTTCAATTTATAAGTATTACAGGAGGGTAGAGTAAATATAAACCGGATCTTTTGCTCGATAGGTGAAGCGAGTGACCCGGCGTCTTAGTATATATTGATAATATGAGCATGACAAGATGAGGCGGATCCATAGTCCGGTTCCAGAGCGCCGGATTCAGAGTTAGATCTGAATCCAGGACCTTGGATTCAGATCTAACTGGCCGTCATCAACTTAATGTTTGAACAAGATGTAGGTATGTTGAGTATGGTATTGTCATTAAATTATGATCGTGAGGCATAAAACCTGTTGAAATATTTCGTCGACTAAGTTCATAGTTCGTTGAAAACATATGTTCAAGAACCCAAGTCTGTGACTAAAACAAAATGCTAAGAAGGGGCTGGAATCTTCGATACAGCAAGAAGAAATGAAGAGGACCAGTTTTCGATGAACACTGAAAAATCACACGCTTCCCGACGCGCGTTTAGCCAATCAAGTTGATGTGATCGGGAGAAAAGATTAAAACTCCAGTTATAATAACAGTTTTAATTATCTAACACAATTTTAATCATCATCTGATGATGCCAACTTGGTTGACAAAACACGCATCGAGAAACTAGTAGTAATCTTTCGATGTTCGTGGAAAACTGGTCTCCCGCTTTCTTTATTTTCAGGTGACTGAGAATCAGTAGAAAGTGGAAGCAATGCACGTCAACCTTGGATAAATAGCAATGAGACAAACATTCGTGCAATCCACGTAATTTACACATTTTTGAAGAAAAATTTATAACTCTTTTACCATGAGAAATGCATACCATACAATTCATATTTTTGAGGAATATTTAAATCAAATCTGGCTTTTTAATCCGAAGTTTTAGGTACATAAGTTACGATGCACCTAGGATAGTTACAGTAAATAAAACGTGTAAAACAAATTTGAAGTATTTAGAGCAGAATCAAAGCCATATAACATTTATAGTTTTTTATTTCAACCAATTTTCGTTTATGATAATTCCTGAATATCTAGATGAAATGTTTTCGTCTAGATATTCTTTCAACGATCAAATATTACTGGATTAGATTTACCTATGGTTTGTATAATGATTCTTTGCGTGTGTGTCACAGGTAACAATCGTATGAATCAATCAACTGGCATTTTTGAACAGTGTCGTGTAGAAAACACATTTTAGGATAATAGTTAGTACAATACAAATCCGTCAACCTATGACAGAGTAACGAAAAGGTTCTGCACAAAAACATTCAATGGAAGTGATATTTCCATCACAATAAATGAAATAAATCCAACAAAAATCAACATAAATAGAACAAAAATGAAATAAATTTTATAGAAATATTGAAACACCAATGAATAAAATTATACAATAAAACTAAGACGTGACTTCACAATTGCATTTTATTCGGCAAATTATTAACTGTCTATGCCGTACGTAGTTGATTTAAACATATGTCACTAGACATACGTGCTGGTAATTGTGGCATATTAGTAACAATTGCGAGTGATATAACAATGTGATCCGTGCGTCGTCACTAAATTGATACACGCGCAAAGATCCATTATACAAATTGTAGCTATGGAAGATAGGAGTCGGATCTTACTGAGCTAGATTTTTGTTCTCTTGAGGTTACCTCAAAACATTTATTTTAAGACAACTCTTCTAAAGAATTAATTACCTAAGGACTGTAGTGAGGTGAAAACAGACCTATTTAATTTGGTATGTATTTGACTATATCGGAAATGAGTTCTCTTTGAGTTATAGGGTGCTATCAGAATGTAAGTGGTTAATATTTGACATCAATAAAGTTTTTTTGGATCCCGTATTTAGGTAAAAAAATAATGTTTAGGGCATTTTTTAGAAAGATTATTTGTACCTTATGGCCATCTACCTGCTAAATGATAAAACAATTTTGTTTACGCAGGAGGCCCAAACATCCCCGTCCACTGTATAGAATCTTGGCTGAGCGAAGGTACGCACGAAAATCTCTGAGAGAAATATTCTAGAAGAGTATTGTCCCGTATAATTAATTCACACTCGATAGGAACACCGCACAGAACTGGCATGTGGAGTTATCGTGATAAATATTTATGTATATATTCTGTAATTCGGCGAAAATAATTCTGCGATGATAGTTTAGATATAAAATTATCCTATTATATATATTTATATATAATTGACCACTTGTAGAGCCATATTTCAATTTTAAAAGTTTTGATTAACTATAGCAAGATGTTTGCCCAAAATGGGCTTGATTTTAGTAGTGCAGTGTAAAAAATATTATATTGTATACACATACAATAATGGACACTTACAACTAACCTCAAGGGACAAGCAAGAACTGTTCGTTATAAGCGAAGTTTTTAGACTTACGATGTATAAATTATAATCAGGTTATTCCTATGTAAAATAATATGCCAATAAAGGAGTATCCCTAAACTCATTATAATTATCAAGTAATGAAATTCTTTTGTGTCTTGTCTCAGCCTGTCTTATCTCAACCATTAAGTTATAATCACGTTCATGACGAGTTGCAAAAACCTAAGAGAAAACTAATTCTTAGAACCTTTTTGCTACTTCAATATTAGCGCGGTTATAAATATAAAAACCGCATAGGAAACCTCAGTATTTTTTCTTAATTCATAGCCCCTATGAATTAAATAAATATTTTTAAATTAAATAAAATTGTGTTTAAAAAGTTAAATAATAATGAAGTGAAATAAAATGTATTTGTTGACGCAATTTGGTAAAATATATAGAAACCGAGTGCACTCACTTTTCTTTTACAGTCTGTGAAAACTATAATTTTAATAAGAGACAACTATCTATAAACTTCTAGTTTTTATTAGCAATAAGGAAACCTGTAATAAGATTATGAATAAAAAGAATATATGTTCGTTCAAAACAAAGCAAAAAACACGGATCTAAATTTCTATTTAGAGAAAAAAGTTTAACGTGAGTACTGCTGAAACTCCAGGCAGTCTATTCACTTGTAGGCATCGAGGTTGTCGACGTCCTACTAGATGAAGTGCTGGCGAAACAAATCAGTCGAAATAACAGAAGTTATTGATTAAGTTACTATAAAGAATTGACATATTTTTTTTTAATTGAGTGTGAAAGAAATTTAAATAATCGTGAGAAATACAAAGTTATATTAGCAACAAATATTTTATACTCAATAAAATTATTTATTTAAAATTTCTTATTAGTATTTAACGAATTAAAGCGACTAATAAACGACTATATTATGAAATAAAAATAATTAAACTTAAGTCATCTAGATTAAAATTATTCACCAAATTCATCAAGAATAGCACTAATACACATTCATAATACACATGACACTGGACAACACAAGCTCTTTAGATACTAGGATTATTATTATAGTCGCACTTACTCTATATATAAAAGATGCTTATCTACCAGAAGAACTATTGACCAATTTTGTTTTAAATACATGGTACTTTTCCATTTGCATATTTAATATATATCTTTTACATTCAATTATCTAAAATGATCATAATACCATACATAAATTAATTTGGTTATACAGAAATGCAACATAATAAAAGAACCATATTTAACGTTCTCTGCTTCATAATTGATCATCAAAGTTGAACAAGTATTCATATTTAAGAGAATCATTTATTCTTAAAGAATAAAAAACATATTATAAGTGTTGCAATTGTATGCTTTAGGGTAGTTCTGAAACATTTCTGGATTATTTTTTTACAGTAACTAATATAATACTGTCAACTAATATAATTACAATCATCAGAATGAAATAAGTAGAAAATGCTCGAAATATATCAATAAATCTTTAAAGTTATGTCAGTGAGTATATGTACATTTCTATAATTACATAACGGAATACTTAATTATCTACACTAAATTTTTAATACATACATGACGATACAAAAAAATACTATTCATTTCATCGTTATTTGCCAAATAAAAACTCTCTTATCTTGCCTATAAACGGAACAGTCTACCTGAGTCTAGCCATAAAAACAAGCCACGATATGTTCTGAGATTTTTTATTTGGCAAATGGCAATGAAATAAACTGTAAAGCTTTATGATGTTCACATAATATATTCAGAAGTATCTCATCATATTTTAAGATGTTTTTTTTTATTTTATTGCCTCATAACTATGTTATAATATATGTAATATAGAAGGTTCGTGAGACACATACAATAATTATTGTACTTGAAATAATGTCAAATAAAATAGCCCACTGATTTGTCGAATAATACCTTTTCACTTCGATCCTTTGATTATTACAATTATTTCTGTGTCTAATTTCCTTAACATTTATCGCATCCCATTTTATGTTAAATGATTCCAATTATTTTAAATCATAAATTGAGCTATTACGCACATCTGAATACTATCATTAGAGTTAACAAAAATAGTAACCTTACGTCTAGTTCTTAAAGATATAAATTTATCATCTACTGGATTTATTTCCATACAAGACAACTATTTGCCTGACGATCTCAATCGATCCGGACGGATTGTCAAAATAAATAGGAAACGATGGATTCCTCTCAAAACACATCACTGAACCTACCCTTGTTTCCAATAAAACGCCTCAATCACGACGACAATATCAACTAAAGTTCTTATTTACTGCTGCATTTTGCTGACCTACTCATCTAAACGAGTTTCAAGTAAGATATAGTACGACGTATTCATTAGGTATTCGTAAAGTATTTAGTTTTTAATTAAGTCGCAAGGCAAATACGAGAGTAATTTATATTACAAGTCTTGCTTAGCTCTGTATCCAAATTGAGTTTTACCAACTCACTCTGTTAAGGTTTCTAAAATCAGATTTAACATATTCCTCATGAACATCCCAAACCAGTTAAGAAACATTATTATTCGAAATATGTGTTCGAAATACATACTGACAGAATACATTATGCAAAGCCATTAATACCTTTCTCAATATTTATAATAAAATAGATAATTAAATAAGTTTAATATATATACACTCCTGGACAAAATTAATTCAAAATTAACAAAACTTTTTAATATATCTCATAACTTTTCGAAGTTTTAAATGTTTAAACATTTTATGTGGAGGCCCAGAATATCCTATGCCACTACTGATAAACAATGGCAATTTTTTGACAGTTCTAAAGAGACATTCTCTAATTTTTTGTTAATAATACATTTAACGCCATTTAAGGTGATGTTTAATGTCAATAAATTCAGTTATACTAGTATTTCTTTTTAATTTAAAATCATCATTACATTATGCTATATGGGTTTGGGCCTCATCAGCCACTGATCGCATGGGTAGTCCCTTGGCGGTTCCCTCTTATCCGGGTCATTATCCAAAAATGTTATCCCATAAAAGGAGCAATTTAGGCACGTCCCCCGCCTTAAGCCTCGCCTCCTCTAGGATAACAGGGGTCCCTTATATTAGGATATAAGGTACCTCCTTTCCTCCAGTGCAGGGCAGGTGTGCAGAAGATGAATCGGGGTTTCCTTGTCTTCTTTACAGTATCTGCAGGCTGGGCTGTCAGTCAGTTTCAGCTTGTGCTCATATGCATTCAGACTACTGTAGTGGCCCGTTATGATTCTCACCAGGGTTCTGGCTTTGTGCCTGTTCAATTTAATGAATTCTTGGGCCAATTTCTCAATCTTCCAGTATTTGATGAATAGTTTGGTTATTCGAAGACCCGTTACTCCTCTCCATCTTTTATTGTGCTGGTCTCTTGCCCAGCCATTGGTCTAATCTGGCAAGGTCATCTGCAATTAGATTTCCCTTAATGCCATTATGCCCAGGTATCCATAAGAGTTCCACTGGTCCCTTCCCTGCCAAGTGGTTTAATGCTTCATAGAAATTATATACCAGCTTCGACTTTGTCGTTGTTGAATTCAGGACTGTCAACGCCGCCATTCTATCCGAGCAGATACATACCTTCCCCTGGGTCCGATTTTGGTCGGCCCCCAGAATACTGTATGTACTCGTAATTACAATTAGTTCCGCCTGGAGTGCGGTAGTGTATCTGCCCAGGGGGAAGGTTTTACCTATCCCATCGCATCTTCTATACACCCCCACACCCGCTCTGTTCCCACTCTTGGCTCCATACGTATACCAGATGTCTCCATTGAGCGGTAATCCAACTCGACCCTCCATCCAGTCGGTCTTACTGGTGAGGGTGATCTAATATTCCTTGTCAAACATGAAGTGGACATCCGTACTATCAGAGGGCATCCATAGGAGTCTCTCCTCAGCTAGCTCTCTTGAGAGTCTATTTAGGTCTCTTACCTTCCTATTCATGTTTCCCACCCTGTTCCCACCTTTACGGCTTCCGATTTCAGGGTGACATCAAGAGGTGGTATCCCCATCGCCTCAATCGGTGTTGATCTTGGGGCTCCGGTTAGGTTAGGTTAGAATTCTTAGAATCAATCTTCTTAGCTTGTTAAGTCGGTTAGCTTCCGACTTTAAACAGGCTCTCTCCCACCAGACCAGTGCTGCATACGTCAATCAAGTCATCAAGTGAATGAAACACTTTTTCCAGTACACTTAGAGTAGAAGAGATTAACCGTCCATGCAACAACATAAGAGAAGATAAATTAGTGAAAGCGGTAATTAGTTAATGAGGGATGTAGTCAGTTTGTTATGAGTTAGACAATTAACATTTAGTCGAACAGTTAAACGTTTCAGTAAGCTTAGAAGGTACCGTAAAATCCCAGAATATGATCGTAAGGAGTCTACAGGTGCAAGAGATAAGCGACATCTTATGCAAGTCGCCTTAACAGACAAGCATTCTACCAGTTTAGAGCTAAGCAGATCAACAGAAGCAATTCGAAATGTATCAATTTCTGTGCGAACGGTCAGGATTAGGCTTAATGAAGCAGGATTGGGCAGTAGAAGACCAACTGTTGTACCAACATAGCATTGCTCATCAGAGAACATAGAGTTACTATTCTGCGTTTTGCAAAACAACACGTAAATCGAACCATCAACACGTAAATCTCTGGAAGCGAGTTTTGTTTTCAGGCGAACATCCCATTTTTTGGTGGATTGATAATGTTCTGGAGAGGAAGTTGGTTCGATAATCACACAGATTTGGGTCCTATGTGGTGGAGATCCATAAATCTACATTTCTACATAGAAGAATATGTGATTTTCTCCGTTTTTCGGGGACAATTTAATTTCTATGCAGGATAGCGCTCGACCACACGTTAATAGAGAGGTACTGGACTATCGATTTGTGAATTTTCCGACTATGGATCGGCCACCAAGAAACCTAGATATGAAACCCATAAAGAATTTATGGGATGCACTAAAATGATTAGTGAGGCGCCACATACCTACCCCTACGAGCTCCCTAAGAGTTATTCATAGGGAGCTCGAATAAGTCACTCTTGTCGAATGGGAGACTATTCCTCAGGAAACCATTCACCATTGATCAATAGTATGCTCAGATGAATGAAAACAATGATAAGAGCTAGAGGAGGATCTACACGCTACTGAAATCCAATTCTTGACATTTGACATTACTGTTCCTTTCTGTTATTTATTCGTGTTTCTTTCCCGATAATACGATCTAATACACAGGTACTATATGATTTAAATCTTTGAAAGAATAATAGTTTCACTAATGCTTTAATTTCATCCAGGAGTTTATATATATATATATATATATATATATATATATATATATATATATATATATATATATATATATATATATATATATATATATATATATATATATTTGATTACATTATGATTTTCTAAATCGGATACTTCCGCAGGCTATTATAGATTTGTTGCTGCTGCTGGTATGGTAGACTGGTGTTTATTAGTAAAGCTGGCACTTGGAGCCATTCGCCAGCTACGGCGCTCAGTGCTAGCTTTAAAATCTCTGGCAATCTGGAGTTATGTGTTATGTAACATAAGACATAACTTATACGCAGTGAGGACATCGATGATATGCCGCTGGCGGATAGCGCTCAGTGCCAGATTTTAAAGCTCGCACTGAACGCCATAGACCGTTGTGTCGTTTAGTTATTAGTCTGTACTAAACAGCTCTCCAGAAAACCAATCACTTCACTTGCAATGAATGATAACATATTGACACCAGATTCAATTTGACGAAAGATTTATCCAGAAATCAAAAAGTAACTGTAGTCTATTTTATTCATATAAAACTATTTCTACTAATCATAAATCAAAAGCGTACTATTTTAATGGATTTTAATAAATTTTGTTATCAATAGGCCGCTATATTTTGATTAGGGGAATTGACAACAAGAACGTATAAGCGGAATAGATCATATAGATTATCGTAATCAATATTATTATATGAATTGCCTACATGGGAATATGTGATTGCGTCTTTATAAGTATAAAATTGCTAATTTAAAATACTACAAGTAGCAGCAATGCTTGTAGTCCTAGATTCTAATACTCGACAATTTTCCACGCATCTCCGAAATTTTTAAATTTCAAATGGCATTCTTTGAATAAAATAAATAATGTTATTACACTATTGACAAAACTGTTCCATATCTTGTGCAGAGGCATATTAATTGAAATACATTTTTAACTAAAAGTATATCCCTATATCTCTAAATATATATATACAAATAGAGACGAATTTAGGATATTTGCTTATATTTACTTATATATTTACGTAATAATATAGGATACACTTGTATACAACAATATACGACATGAATATCGGAAACACTTTAGACCATAATATCTTTATCCTGAGACTTTTTTCAGCACAAAATTAGAAATTTTCAATTCCCTTATAATCAGATGATTTTATAAAATAAAATAAAGAAAAATATTGTAATAAAGGGTTGTTCTCATTTGCATTAAAAGTTGCTTTTATACTTCGTTGATAAGTGTGATTAATGTAAGTATTCACACTGTTTCATTAAAATTAGATTCCTAAGATAAAACCAAGTTAATTAAGTGTACCTTTTACATATTTTTACATTATAAAATCATGTAAGTTATAAAATGGCATATATTAAGATAATGTTTTCCGCATTTTTAGCACAGAACTACATAACAGTAAACAGCATTATATATTATAGCATTGAAGCCGAATAAAGTTTGGTGTAGTTTTATATATGATAGATTCATTGATTGTTATTATTTTCTAATAAATTTAAATGCATAGGTCATCTTAGCTAAACATGCAGTAGGGAGAACCTTCGATATTATAATAGACTGCGTACTATTTCGGTATCGAGAACAATGAATCGATATGATTTTCGATATTCAGTTAGTTAATGACAATGATCAACGCAATTACATAAAAATTGGCGTGTTAATAAATACTGGGTGAGGATGTATTTAATAGCTACAAGGTGTTAATTAATGAACGTATTATATGTATGCTTATCTCTTAGAAACAGTACAAGATTGATTAAAAATATTTCGTATTATATCTTCTGGAATGATCGTGAGGTTGAATTGTTACTGAAACTTCCTATAGATATGGCACACCATATTTTAATAGAATATCGCAATATACGGAAGCTGAGTAGGTACTCTGCTTTTTCATTGAAGGCCTAATCAATCAGAAATGTAGTGTGCTATTCCAGAATCTGTGTTTATTAAGAAATCATCCACGACATTTATGGTAAACAGTGATGGATGAAAGATAGTTGTTTCTTTATCAAAATAAGATCAGGCCCGATTTTAGCTATTAATTGAGAAGTAATCGCGATAAATTTCACAACCATCAATCATCATAATAAATTTTAATAACTTTGCATACTGATATCTGTAGAATAGAGAGTATCACAGCATATTATAATGCTGTGGTAGGTGATATTATCTTATATATCCTATTTCCTTGTAGATCAAAGTAGTGAAAAAATTAAATACGAATTATATTAAGTTATATTGAAGTTAATTCATTTCACTATGAATCTTAGTTATGTTGAAAAATGGTTATAAAACTAAACAAGTCATACATCATATACGTTTTTATTATTTAACAATGGCTTATTGCTGGTACCGAAGTCTATCACCGACACCAGCAGCTGAGCCATCTCCAACATGTAAATTTTGTATAATTCCCACCCCTGTAATGAAGTAGAGAATCCTTTACTTGCTTAACATGTAATAGGCAAGAGATCCTTTGCATCCTATTTGAGATATGGTAGGTCTTCTTCACAAACCTCGTATAAGTTTGTGTAGCTTCTGCGAGTCTATTGACAAGCAAATCGCTGAAAGTTATAGGCTGACCATCCGGCAATATGTTCCAGCTGATCGTGCGCGAAGTCATGCCATTCCTCACAAATATAATTACGGACACTGTTAAATAATGCACTGTTGATTCGCAATAATTAATATTGTAAAATAATTAAGATTTGTACGAATGTTTTTTGCGTAAATCAGAAGTTGAAGAAGTTCTAAGTGTTGCTAGACATTACAATATGTTAGAAAATGTTTGAAAGCTATTTATATCATAGGGGATTTATTGATGAAAATTTCAGAAATATGAGAGAAAAATATTGAGCAAATATCTGACTTGTCTGACCAGAAAAAAATGTGACAATTGTAAACTTAACAGAGTCTTATTTTTATTGAAAAACGGTTATAGATTTTGGAAGACATATTCTCACGCTCTTTGGAATAATAGATAGCACATTCCAACCTCAAAGCAAGGAACAAAGAAAATGGTACGCTGCCATGAGAAAATCTCGGGTGAGAAGAAAATGTTTACTCGCTATGCGACTCGATTAATTTTATGAGGTTTCCACTTCAAAATAACTTCGTTTTGTATGGTACAATTATGTTACTTACTGTTTTACTGTATCTCTGAATATTTTAACTTACGTCACCTTTGCCTTTTGCACCTTGTTTGAATACACACAAATGATCTAATTTCCCCTAAAGCCTTAGGCTATGAATAGAAAGATTATCATAAAGATAAGGACAAACATACCCATACTCAAGAAAAAGTGTCAATTTCCCCCCGTTGAGAACTAATAAAAGTGCTGCACTTTTATTAGTTCCGCGTTGGGAAACTAACTTGAAAGGCAACCGTGTTCTCTAAATATCTATTGTGTAGCTTCGGGGTATTACTGTAATTTATTAAAAAATATTCCTTCATGGAATAATAACAAAATTATATAGAAATATAGTTAATATGGTAGAAATATGTATAGTTAATACTATAATAATAATAATACTATCATAATTTAGGATAGTTTTATGAATTTGTAAAATATTTATATCCGACGCAATTGAGTAAAACAACAGTTTAATACCACTATAATTGCAGCAGCAATATAGTGGTATAAAATTTAATAGTTATTTTAACCAATTGCGTCGGAATTACGAACTACCACAGAGTAACGGCTTCCTAGATCAATTTCTCTAAATATTTACATATATATTTTATCCACGACCACTATATCAGGAAGGTTTAATACATCTGTTTTCCCTAGATTAGAGGCCTTCTAATACACTAGTGGATTAATGTTCATAATACCACGCTTCGATTGATTATTCTTGATCAAAATCTGTCAAATCTGACGTTTTTCAAAACCAGAATTTTTCACCTCCTAATTGACTGGTTTTGCCAGTGGTCGTAGATGAAATGTTGAATTACATACGGGAATTAACAATCTTTAATCCACTCGAAAAAATGAGCGCTCTCGGTTGCACCTCGAGTGCCCATTTTCTCTCGTGGATTAAAAGCTTTTTAATTCCCTCATATAATTAATAACTATTATATATCTTATATCTATATTATATTTGTGTTGTAGAAATAGGCGCTACCGTGTAGCTTGTATTACAGCTTGTCAAGAATAGGAAAAAGTCCTCTATGTATGCATAGAAGAAAGAATGAGGCAGCATTTGGAGGGAAAAAGATGCACTTTATGCACGGCCAGATCGAACTCTATGTACATTCACATTAAAAATTATTTCATCTCGTCTGAGCAGCAATGCATCATATACTTTTGCAATTTATTCTTAATCCAGCTCTTTCACTCAATGTACACGCGATATTCACTGAGGAGGTCTCAATACGGCTGAGTAAAGACCAGGCTATTTATTTTTCACCTCGTGGGCGGTCCGATATCGCAGTTTTGAGACTTGTTCCTATTCTTGACAAGCTGTGCAAGATAGCGTACATTTCTACAATTTACTAAACCATACCAAATAAATGTCTCATTAATAAATTATCATGATTTCCGTAGTAAATTATGTATTACAAAAATCTAATTTTAATCGTTCTATAAAAATACTTCAGAAATAATAAAATTCTCCAAGATAGTCTTATTAATTTTTTGTAAAAACTTTTATTACTTTTCCGCACTCAACTATACGCAGAAAAATAATGTAATCGTGTAAAATAAATTGTTTTTTCTAGCATTTATTTTTCGCTTTTCGGCCTAAAAACTAAAAAAATGGTTTTTAAGGAATTTTGTGTTTGTGTGTATCGTTGTCGTTGTCGTCGGCACTAATAAAATATCTTGTTAACACGATAACTCAACTAAATCGTGTCAGATCAGGTTTTGACTGATTCTTATTGGAAACGTCTCCCAGACGACACCCATTGATTGTGAGGTAGATAGAACACACTCTAGTATGTTCATGGGTCATGAAAAAGCACAATAGTGGACTATTTGAGATTTTTTTTTATTAGCACGATCACTCAATTAAATCATGTCCGATCGATTCGGTTTCTACTGATTCTGATTAGGGACGTCTACCAGGTTACATCTATTGATTTTGAGGTGGATATGATACACCCCACCCTGTCCATGGGTCATGAGAAAGCACGATGGTGGACTATTCGAGAAAAATTGAAAAAAGTAAAGCTGTCGCATAAAACACATATTCTGCATTTACGTGTTAATTTATTTTTTCTCGACCACTCAGTTTCGAGATAGAGATGTTCTACGTGCGGAAAAGTCCGTTTTAAGGTTTTAAAACTATTTATTTTTATTCTAATGCAGAACATTAGTCAATATATGTCTCCAATAGATTATAGAATATGCTAAAACTAAAGAAAATTCCATATAATATTGACGATATTGAAAGTATAATAAGTTAAATATAATTTACCGTTTTCTTGATTACAGTTCATAGATACAGAAGATTTGGAAGTTATCTAAATGGAAAATAAATTACAAATATACTTTCTTATAGTATGTTAAACTTTTTAGCACTCACTGTATATATGTGTAAAATAATTATAGATTTTACTTCACAAAAGAATAATAAATACTAAAATTATATAAACTTCGAATAAATAGGACATTACGAGTATCTTAAAATGTCCTTGAACGCACTATATTATTGTTTTTAATTTATTACAATTCTATTGCCATTTCTCTGGGTAACTGTCCTAGGGTCTTAGTGCTGATATTATTTTTCCGTATTATCACATTGCCCCATTTACATTACTTAAGCGTTAAAGATCTAAATCTAATCTTGGATAGTATAAATAATGGTGTGTTAAAGGTAGATAATTAACGAAGTTTATTACGCTTTATGCAGATGAGAAGCCGGCATAAGACCACAAAGTAATAATCAATTTTATCACGCGGTTGGCCCAAATATACCTCAAGGTTAACCTCTGTAGAAATCCACGTTTACTACCGCGTTTTTCTAAGTCGATCTCAGCTGGTTTATTTCATTTCCCACTTTAAATTCTTCACGTTGATTTGACGCAAACAATTTTCGTTCTAAGTAAGCAGGATGGCACCGTTTCCAACAAGGATAGTTTGAGACGGCGTGTGTGGTTGAATTGTAAAGTAAACCATATTTGTGCGGAGTGTTCATCGATCGGGTAGTCTTTCCTCCATGACCCTCCCCCGGCCGGTAGAGCATCGCAGAGCCGTAGCCACTAGTTTTACGGTCCCTACAATTATATTTTATATTTTATATACACGAGGGTTACATAAAATAGAGTGTAGGCTGTATAATAAATATTATGTGCAAAAATGGGCAATGCGCATGCATTCGACCTTTACATTAATATTTGTAAAAACATGAACCTGTGCTAGTTCATGATTTCTGTTTAAACATTTTTATTTTCATTAAAAATTAAATTACATCCTTATAAGAGTTTTAATAGATACTTAATGACATATAATGTTTAAGAATTTGGCTGCATATTATGTACCTACATATATGAATAAGTATTTTCTAATCTTGCAAATCAACATACACATAACCAGACATTCATTTGTGGAATATAAATTAACAAGATAAAGTACGATAAGATGTATTCAACTTCAAAGGTATTTTATTCGTATTTTTTTTAACAGCATACTTAGATAGTATTTATCTTTATTATATTATATGGGTTTGGGCCTCATCAGCCACTGATAGCATGGGTAGTCCCTTGGCGATCTCCTCTTATCCAAAAATACTATCCCATAAAAGGAGCAATTTAGGCACGTCCCCCGCCTTAAACCTCGCCTCCTCTAGGATAACAGGGGTCCCTAATATAAGGCACCTCCTCTCCTCCAGTGTGGGGCAGATGTAAAGAAGATGAATCGAGGTTTACTCGTCTTCTTTACAGTATCTGCAGGCCGGGCTGTCAGTCAGCCTGAGCTTGTGCTTATATGCATTCAGGCTACTATGGTGGCCGGTTGTGATTCCTACCAGGGTTTTGACTTTGTGCCTGTTCAATTTAATGAATTTCTGGGCCCATTTTTCAATCTCTGAGTATTCGATGAAGAGTTTGGTTATTCGACAACCCGTTACTCCTCTCCATCTTTCTCTGTGCTGGTCTCTTGCCCAGTCATTGATGCGGTCTCTGATCAGATTCCGACTTATTCCCACTGCAGGTTCTGGTCCATAGAAGTTTTCCCTGGTCCCTAGTCTGGCAAGGTCATCTGCAATTTGATTTCCCTTAATGCCATTACGCCCAGGTATCCATAAGAGTTCCACCGGTCCCTTCCCTGCCAAGTGGTTCAATGCTTCATAGTAATTATAAACCAACTAAGACTTTATTGTTGCTGAATTCAGGGCTGCCAACGCCGCCCTGCTATTCGAGCAGATACATACCTTCTCCTGGGTCCGATTTTGGTCGGCCCCCAGAACATCATATGTAATTGCAACTAGCTCGGCCTGGAGTGCGGTAGTGTATTTACCCAGGGCGGAGGTTTTACCTATCCTATCGCGTCGCCTATACACCCCCGCACCCACAGAGATAGTAGCTATTGAAGGTTTATAGTAGTCACGGATTATGTTTATATTCATCGTGATATGTATACAGTATTTTTAGTTTATACCATAAAAGATAGGTACCGTATAGGGAGTTGAAGTTTACACCACTACTTTTTCATGCAACCATGAAGGTGTATTTGTAATACCAAAAGGCGGCCAAATTTACATCAGATATCATTGCCCATTCTCAAGTTTTCGTTCGCTGCTGTCATTATTGTCTAACCGTACTCCCGGAACCTTCACCAAAATATGCTGTTAAACGCATTGATATCTTCACTAATCGCCATTAATCGTTTAACTATCATTAAACTGCTGACTAGGAAGTTACTTTTCTTAATCTGTTCAATATATCTTGAGTTTTACAGCATCCCGAATTACATTTGCAGTTGACGCAAAATTGTCATAGGTAAGAAAATATTAAATCAAAATTTAATATACATGTATTATACTTAATATATCAAATGCTGAAAACAATAGTAGGATTTTACTAAATATGTACCTTATACCCTATTCAAGATAATCGTGAATGAGGTATAAGTGATTATGCAGTATGAATTTCGATAGCAAAATCTAACCACATATGTCTATACTAGAGTAGGTTGGAACCTGTGGTCTGAAGATAACACTGACTTAGTTTTCCACAAAACACTATACACTACACTCGCCACGCATTTCGTCACCAAAGTTAGCATCATCTAGAAATGATTAAAGCTGTTGAGATGATTACAAATTTTAATTATCTGCAGGTGATGCCAACTTTGCTGGCGAAACGCGCGTCGAGTGTAGCATTGTTTATTTTACAGTTTTTAAATGAAGCTTCTTTTCGTAAACTATTTCAAAACAATATAAGGATATATAAATGTATGTATCATGAGGTTTCAATAAAATATCTGAGGTATATTTCGGATGACAGAAGATTAATTTAAGTCAAAGTGTTACCTGAGGACAAATAAATCTCAAATGTCATATCCTATGACATTTTTCAGTTGCAAAATATAAATATAGTCAAATTTTATCTATTTAAAATAGTCAAAGTGGTGAAAGGTTCTTCCTGATTAAAGATCTATAATTAGAAGGGCGAGAACAAATGAAAGTTTAAAAAATCGAAATAAAAGCAGAAGAAGAATTTTTCAAGAAGAAGAGTCAAATATAAGTATAGATGTTATACTTATAAAAGACAGCCAAATTCCCAGCGCTTGCCTGGGCTTCTCGTGTACCACAGCCGAGCTATGCTAAACGAGGCGCTTGGATTTAGTTAATTTATGTAAACAAACTTTTACAAAGTCGGAATGTCAGCTTTCGGGCAATGAAATCGGGCTTCTTCGAATGTAAGTTCTTATTGGCATTCGTTAATTCCTATTTTACCGTATATATTACAATTCAAAAAATATAAAGGCGTTTTCTCAAATAACGATTATTTGAATAAAATTCTATTAAATATATATATATATATATATATTATATATATATATATATATATATATATATATATATATATATATATATATATATATATATATATATATATATATATTCTATAAAATAGTCAAATACTTCTATTTGACTATTTTTACTTTTCGAAGATCTTTTTAATAGACGATATTTTTTATAGACGTTTCGATTTTGAAGATGTTTTTGATAGACGTAAATCTCAGCATGTACTATTCATTTCATCGCTATTTGCAAAATAAAAAACTCTCTTAAATTGCCGATAATTGGAACGGTATACCTGAGCCTAGCCATAAAAACTATCAACGGTATATTTTGAGATTCTTTATTTGACAAATAGCGATGAAATAAACTATACAAAGTGGTATTCTTTATCAGTAATACATCTGTGATAACGTAAACTATTTTCAAAATGACCTTTTCATTAAACAAATCACTTATTTCCCACGAGAAAATAAACCATTATGCTATTCAACTATGATGAAACCGGAAGAAGTTTACAAGTGTAATCGGTAATTACCTTCTAATAGTGTTTTTCCTGTGAGTCTAGTAAAGTTATACTCTTTGGGCGCTTTGTGAATAACATATTTTATTTAAGCATAAAGAGTCTCCATTATAAAAATTCCTCAATTGTCAGTGTAAATATATAAAATAGACCTTCTTACGAATCGTATGAAAGACTAAGTTATGTCCTTAACAAAAAATGTATTTACATTTTTAAATGGTGTATGAATGAAAACGAAAATTTCTTAACCTGGTCCATTTAACCAAAAAGCTTTAACGTTAAAAATGCTGAAATTAAAGTATGTTCTTCAATAAAGGATAAAACTTCGAAAGACTGGTCGGGTTGTAGAAAAATTTCTGCCAATTTATACAACAGGGCCAATTAGATACAAAAAGGGTTAGGACTTTAAAAATACTAATTTACTAAATACTAAATTTTTCTAATATGGTTTTACAATTATTTCATAACACAGATCCGCATACATGTGTTAGAATATTTGATAACCCTATGTACTCATAATTACATAATTTTAACCAAGGTATCACCAGTCAAGAATTTTATAAAATGACGAAGGTGTCATTATCATTTTAATATCTTTATTTTGTTCTACTCGATTAAATCTGTTTTTGTTATTATTTCATTTTAACCTGCCTCCATCACATCCAACGGTTATATATGGTTACGTGCTCATAGTAATTAACGGTTAGAAAGTAATAATACAGTAGCAGTAAAGAATTATGTAAACCAACTCTATTAAAATAATATATCTTAATACCTTATAATCATAATGGCACATCCACCAGTTATATAAAAATAAACTTGCTGGAGCGTCAAAACATTCATTAGTAATACAAGTGAGACACGGGGTTGACACAACAAAACGTTTATTTCAAACTTACAAGATTCACTGTTAGTAATGAAGGACAGAAATGAGTATTTATAAAGTTTCTTATCTAAGGGCTGTGTCAGCTTCTGTTAAGATAAATGATTCAAATAATTATATTACGTTAAGCGTAATATTGCCAAGAGATATGTTATCGAAAATAAAAGGAATGGTATAAGCATGGGTATCATATTACACCTCCTTCCCTAGGTGGAAGGCTATCAGGTTCTGAAGGACCTGTAGGCTTCTTAAGAAGTAATATTTTTACCTTTTGGTGGCAAAACTTGAGGTATATATAAATAAGCAAGCCCATGAACAGTATAGATAATAAAATATAAAACATAGTATTCTGAGAATTGTTTTTTTCAAAGTCTTTAATCCGCACAGTGTGTAGGCTGCCAAGTTGGGTGGAAAGGTCTGCTAGGTCCTGTAGTTTGATGTCCTGAAGGTGGAGTTCCGCGGTTGGGGTTGAGTTCAATTTGAAGGTAGGTAACGCCAGGGACGTTTCGTCGGGAAGCTCGTGATTGGCGTTGAAGATGTCGTCGTTGATAATTACGGGGCAGCTCTCTAAAGTAACAATTGAGGGCTGCTCGATAAAGTGGTCCATGGGGGTATTACAATTTTCTTCGATTCTGGTCCTTTGTATTGGGACGACTATGAGTTGTGTCTCTGCAATTTGTTCAACTATGGTAGCTCCGAGTCGTACGCTGGTTAGATTACATCGTGGATTTTCTCCTTGTAGAATAGGAAGGTAGCACTCGTCGTGGTTGTATGGGCTATCCTTTCTACACAGGCATACATTTTCTAGCCGTGGACAGGAGTCCTCTTTCCAAAAGGTGAGTTTGGTTCGTAAACTTGCAATGAGATAGGGTTTGGTTGGTATAAGAACTTTGGATTGGTAAGGCGTGGGAATCAAATGGTAAGTATAGTAAGGTGCTTGGGTGGCTATTGGCACTGACAATTTTATGTAGATTTTAAGATCTTTAACCGTTGCTGAGATATGAAAAAGATTAAGGTAACTATGCATATTACTAAGATGTATCAGTTGATCTCGTTTATATAGGCTCGAGAGTTTAGTTAAAATAATTTGTATATTTGGGACTGGCAAAAAATAGGTGTGAATGATATTATGCTGAGCCATGGCGACTGCATTCTCTAAAGTGTCTAATAATTCTAAAAATATATTAAATTCGTTTTTTATAGTGACACCAGTTTCAAAGTATGACCAGTCTTGTTAAACTTCTTTGAACGTTTTGAAGAGTAGTTCTATATTCGCGTTTATTTGGGTTAGACTTTGATTAACTTTGTCGCTAAGAGCTTTAAATAGAGAAGTTCTTAAATTAATTTCGTGCGTTAGAGTTTCCTGATTGGACATTAACGTATCCATTTTAGAATGGAGTTCTTGCACATCATTGTCATCGGCAGTACCAAATAATATTTTTTGAACGGAACCTATAGCGTTTATAAGTCCACGTTTAAGTCTGACTTCAGGATTCCTAAAATTATTTAATTTATATTCGGTCAAGTTTACGAGGTATTTTAACTGTTGATTAATAGTACTATTAGAATATTTATGTTTATTTTGGAAAAAGCTTAGGTCGGATTTTAATTTGTATAAATTGTTCGTTACGTCCTTTAAATCGATAATGTGAATAAAGTCATGTTGCGATTGTATTATTTTAGTTTCACATGTTAGGCGATTTATGTGAATGGAGTTTCGTATAGTCTCTATTCGGATCGCGGAGGCGTAGTGAATAAGAGTGAGAAGGACCAGGTTGGTACTTAATTGTAATTGGAGGGATTTTATCCTCAAAGTCAACACCTTCATCTGTCTCGCTGCTTAGTTCAATAGGTTGAATTTCCTCTGGGGGTTTTTCCTGTAAAGAAGGTTCAGTATTAACCTTTTGTTCGCTTTTCTTTTTCTTAAGCCTGGGTTTTCGTTTGATATAGGCTTTATGATATTTGCCTTCAGCATGTGCCTTACGTTGAAACAGTTTTAGAGTGGGACCTAAGTCTTCTACTACTTTAGTTTGAATGAATTTTTCGTTTAGTTTCCCGCGTGCTGGATTTGCAATATATACGTCTTCGTTGGGTTCAAAAGTTTCCGGTAGTTCGCGTGTTTCATTGGCTTTTTCTATGACTCGCATTTTAGATTTGTCTAACTTGGTTTTTATTTGATTGTAAAGGTTTTTTAGAACATTTTTATGGGTGTTAATGTACTCTGAGAGTATCCGTTCTTCATTAATATCGAAAGGGTCAGGGCGTTCGTCTCCACGAATTATATCGATAGGACACATTTTGGTGCTTGAATGAATTGTATGATTGTAACTTATAACTGCGATTTGTACTAGATAGTCTAAGGGCGCATTTGGGTTTTCATGTTTAAGACATCGGACGCTGTCTAATAAAGTAGAGTGGAATCGTTCGATGTTGCCGTTGCTACTATGTCCTTGTATTGAAGTAAAAGTTAGTTTTATTTTGTGCAGATTGCAGAAATCTTTCATCATCGCGTTGTTAAACTCTAGGCCAGTATCCACCAGGATTCCATAGGGTAGTCCATGATGTTCGATAAATTTCAGTAGCGTACGTTGTATTGACATGCCTGTCTTAGTTTCGACGGGGTAGGCTTGAGCTATTTTCGAAAAGGTGTCAATGATCGTTATAAATTTTTGTCCTTGGATATCTAGAGTATCAATGTTTATGGTTTCAAAGGGTTTCGTAGGCGTTTCAGTATATTGAAAGATTGGTTTCACCGGGTGCCGGTCAGTTTTACACGTTTTGCATGTTTCGCATTTGGCGATAAAGTCCCGTACGTGATCAAACATGTTAGGCCAGAAATATTTCTTAATTAAAGCTTGGTGGGTAGCCGTTACTCCTTTGTGTGTAACTTTGCCTTCGTGGTTATAACGTATCTTCAGTTGTTGTTCTTGTTCTGATGTTACGTCTTCTACTTTCTTCTTGCAAATTAAAAACTTGAGCCAATGAGTTAAGTGGTTTTGAAGGATTCTGATGATCTTATTTTCTAACTCTGGTTGCTCGAAGTATAGAGCATGTATGGTGGTGTTACTTTGAACGAATGGAGATAAAAATTTAAAAATTTCTTCGTCGGATGAGCGTGATTTTAGGTGGAAGTGATGTTCTTTAACTTTGGGGAAAGGCTGTATTGCATAATGCGAATTAACTTTATTACTATCCTTTTCCAGGAGGATCCATCGGTTGTTATACCTATTTAAGGGTGTTTCGGAGTATTTGACTTCTAGAATGGGGTTTTCGTGACTAGAGTGAATAGTCTGGTTAGTTCTTGAGGGCGGCGCGCGATTCGGGTCGTCTATTGAATTTAAGTCGTCTAAAACTTCTTGGAACTTTTCTGGGTCTGGTTCTGGTAGATTATCGAGTAAAGTACTTACATCGGGGGCGTTATTTATCATTGACATATTGTCTTCTTCTATTGCGTTAAGTTCATCAATTTTGATACGCGAGAGCGGGTCAGCTTGGTTTGTTTTTCCTTTTTTGTACTTTATTTCGTATTGGCATTCTTCCAATTTTAGACGCCATCTTACTAGTCGCGAGTTAGGGTCCTTTAGGTTGAACAGCCACTGCAAAGGCTGATGGTCGGTTTCAATTATAAATTTAACGCCAAACAAGTAAGGTCGGAAGTATTTAACGGAATTTACGATGGCTGGCAACTCCTTCTCAATTGTGCTATAATTACATTCAGCAGGGTTCAATTTCCTGGAATAATAACTGATGGGGTGTCCATCTTGTGAAAGTACGCTTCCTATTGCATACGCGGATGCGTCGCAAGTGAGAGTAAATGTTTTATTAAAGTCGGGGTAAGCTAGGATAGGCTCATTGCAGAGTAAATCCTTGCAAGTTTCAAAGCAATTGCGGTAGTCTTGGGTTAACTCGATTTTTTGGTCCTTTTTGAGGCAATTGGTAAGGGGTTTAGTTACACGAGCGAAGTTGGGTACAACTTTGCGGTAAAATCCGAGCAATCCTAAGAAACTCTTGATTTGCTTCGCCGTTTTTGGGATTGGAAATTCTTTAAAGGCTTTTATCTTCTTCGGGTTTGGCTTGATACCATCTTGGGTTATAATGTGGCCAAGAAATTCCACGTGTTTACAGAGGAATTCCGATTTGTCCAATTGAATCTTCAGGTTGGCTTTTTCGAGGGTTTTAAATACCAGTTCCAGGTTTTGTAGGTGTTCTTGTAACGACGTGCTGAAAATTATGATGTCGTCCATGTATACGAAGCATATTTTATTCTGCAGATCTTTTAATATATTATCCATCACCCTCTGGAACGTTGCAGGCGCATTCTTGAGGCCAAATGGCATCCGTACGTATTCGAAGTGGCCATTCTCTATGTTGAAAGCAGTTTTTTCTATGCTGTCAGGGTGCATCTCAATCTGGTGGAACCCTGAAGCGAGGTCGAGAGTCGTGAAATATTGGCATCTGCCCAGTTTGTCCAGTATATCCGCTATGTTAGGTAACGGGTATCTATCAGTCTTCGTTTTGTCATTTAATTTCCTGTAGTCGACCACAAGCCTCCATTTTTGTTTGCCGCTCGCATCGAGTTTTTTCGGCACGATCCAAATGGGGGAGCTATAAGCGCTGGAGCTAGGTCGAATGATTCCATCTTGTAACATTTTATCAATTTGCAATTGTACTTCTTTTTGGTGGACATAAGGATACCTATATGATTTTGCGTGAACGGGGGTGTCATCGGTAGTTTTTATCTGGTGTTTGACTTCGTTTGTGAAAGTTAATTTGTCACTAGGGAAGTGAAATACGTGTGAGTAATTTTTACAGAGTTCAAGAAGGTTAAAACGTTCCTCTTCATTGAGATGGTCAGTGCGTAGAAGATTTTGTATGTGTTGATTGGTGAAATTGAGAGAATTATGAGTTGGCTTATCATTTTTTGAAATTTGGGGTTCAAAACCAGTATACTCGGAATAGAGTTGGACATCAATTGGTGTATCGAATTGAGCCGTGATAGGGTAAGTGTTGGTGTTAAATATTTCGACTTGAGCTAGGCCATTCTTGGCTTTGCTTATACCAGAAGGAATAAGATAATTGTCGGTTTTTTGAAATGGGATGACAATTTCGCCGTTGTCAATAGAGACAGGGATTTCTCGAACAATACATTCGACGGGGTTTAAAGAATAAGTACGTGAAATTTCTTCGGGTTGTCGAATAGAAATTGGAATCTGGAAGTAGTCATTATAGATAAGATGATTTTGGAAATCTATTTGGATACCTAACGTTTGTAGGTCTTCGAAACCGAAAATTCCATCATAGAAATCATGGAAATCATACAGAAGTACGTTTAAATCGAAGTCTATATTAAATTCTTTAAATAAAGGGATGTTTGCTTGGAATTGACAAGTCGATTTGCCGGTTGAAGTTTTGATAAGTGTTTCATGAGAGAAAATATGGTTGGGGTAATATATTTGAATTATTTCGGGACGAATTATGGTCTTTGATGATCCGGTATCGATCAATAATTTTAAAGGGGGTTCTCGAATATTAATATATGGAAGCGAACACGGTGTATTAGCAGAGTTTAGTTCTACTATGTCCGGTTGTTTATATTCGGGGCTGCAGGAAAATTTTGTTCTTGACTTTCTTCATAATCATTCGGTATATTCTCTTCGTTTCCATTTCCGTCGTTTAAGTATACCCATTCTTCTCCTTGTGGATTTTCTTCTGGGAGGTCCATTTGACTTGTTGAGGGTTCGTCGTAAGGTGTCAGTGGGGTATTGTCCATCCAGCAGGGATTCTGCGATGTAGGATCCGTTTCTTGATTAAAAAGTTCTTCTACCATGTACTTCGGCTGGTTGTATCTTGGTTGCCAGTTGTGGTTTGGGGCGTTCTGAATTCTTGATGTACTAGGCTGTTGTCTAGTTGCATTCGTTCCACTGATTCCAGACATTGGGGTAGGTCTAGCGAATTTTTGGTTCGGGTTTGGTCTCCACACATTTACGTTGGATCTATTATTTTGGTTTTGTTGTATTTGGGTGCCAAAGGGGCGTTGTTGTTGTATATTATGGTTTTTAAAATTACCAGGGTTATTAAAATTGTTTGCATAATTATTGGGTTGAGATTGAAATATTGGTAATCGCACCGGTTGATTCGTTTGTTGGCGTGGTTTAGGCATTGGTAACATGGGATATCGAGGTGTTGTATTCTGTCGTCCGAACGCAAAGCGTTTGAACTCATCGTATTTAACCTGCTCGTCGATAAAAGTAATGGCGTGTTCTAATTCAGTAATGGCGGTATTATACCTAAGCATGTTTTCATAATTAAGGGGCATATTCATTTTGTAAATATTAAAAACTTGGTTCTTATAAAACGCTATAGACCCAGCCTTTTCATTTATTGGTATGTTTGATAACTGAATTTTTGAAATTATTTTAGATTTAAGTTCAATTAAACGATTGCCAAAATTAATCAAAGGTTCGTTTGGTTTTAATCTACAATTTTGTAACTCTAGCTGTAATGTTTCTAAACTTTTATGATCTGAAAAGTTAGTGGAGAAAAGATTTCTTATTTCAGGCCATGTTTGAATATCAGGTCTACTGTTCAAAAGTTGAAGAGCTTTGCCCTTAATTTTAGTTTTTATGCAGCTTACTACAATTCTAATATGTAGGGGAACATTTGAATTGCACACTTCCATTAGATTTTCAACAGCATCAAAGAAATTACTTATTTCCGTTTCTTCGCCAGAAAAAATCGGAACAAATTCAGAAATGTTCTTAAGTTTATGCAAATCTAATTCAGACATCGTGTTAAATGAAAGAGTGTTATTCAAAAGATCAGAAATATCCGAAATCTCGTCTTTACTTAAAGTGTGAGAATAATCTTCGTCTTCTGAAGAGTATAAACTTGTCATAAAATTCAACTGGTGATTTCTTAGCAATGTAAATAAAAATAGAAAGAAAAATAAAAATTCAACTGGTAGTTTCTTAGCAAAAATAAAAAGAAAATAAAAAATCAATTGTTAATTTCTTAGCAATGTAAATAAAAAATAAAAATAAAATAAAAGTAAGGAAAAATAAAAATTCTTTAAACAGTAAAATAAACGGTAATTATTTAATCTCTACTGAAGTTATCTTTAAAATTATTAAAATGTTTTAATAAATTTAATTTCTTGTTTTTTGAATTCTTAACCTAATCTTTTTAATTTGTACGATACAAAAATAAAAAGCTTCCCTTAGAATATCGCACGATGCGGGACTCCAAGAGGTTGTCACTAAAATTACACACTTTCCAAAAGTAGCTTGAAAATTGTCAGTGCAAAAATAGGGACGGGTGAACAGGAGTAATGCAAGTTTACTTACGTTTGGTGTCGTTGTGCTCTGGGATTACGTTTTGAAGATTCTGGATAGTTGAACCGTTGAGACGGACGATCAGCGACTTCTGATTCTTCGGGAAATTGAAGAGTGCTCGATACACAGCAGAAACGTTGAACGACTATCCACTACCGACTGCGCCAGTAATACAAGTGAGACACGGGGTTGACACAACAAAACGTTTATTTCAAACTTACAAGATTCACTGTTAGTAATGAAGGACAGAAATGAGTATTTATAAAGTTTCTTATCTAAGGGCTGTGTCAGCTTCTGTTAAGATAAATGATTCAAATAATTATATTACGTTAAGCGTAATATTGCCAAGAGATATGTTATCGAAAATAAAAGGAATGGTATAAGCATGGGTATCATATTACACATTATTATTCGTAAATGGTTTTCCAAATTATGTTTGCAGTGTTTATTTTGCCGTTTAGATTGCTATGCATTTAATACAACACCAACACAATAACAATCTATATTAATTTCGTACTATTTTTAAAAAATGACATTTTCCAAGCTATTATATAAATAGATTTTAGAAATCTTATATAAAAATATAAGCTAAAACATAATGTGACTTGTCGGCATGATCAAAAATTTAAATTTCCTATGCTGTGGCCTTATCGAAACTAGTTATCGCCATACTATTTAATCTTATACTTATTAAATATACCTTTCCCGATGCTCAGAAAATGGCAAGATTTGCTCTATTCTAAAAAGTTATGATCTGTCGAATGTAAAAAAATATATTGTCCTATTACAATATAATTTACTAAATTCATTTTTGTATGTATACGTTTACCATAGCATTAAACAAACTTTATTTACAAATTTGTTTAGTCCTTATTACATAAGGCATTTGCAGATGGGTTGGAGTATAAAACTCCTTATTTCTGTAGTTTGAATATTACCGTCTGCGTAGTAAAACTTTGCATTATATTGATGATCTCAAACTTTTACTTCGATTTAGATAGTTCGAAACTACCAAGAGATGGCGCTTGGTACGTTCTACTGTGATGGAACGTAGCAATGTTTACTAGATGTGAGCTTCATCTGTCAAAGGTATACTCGTTTACACTGCACTGACGAGACCCAATATAGAAAGGTCGAAACCGGTCTGCAGTTAACAATATCCTGAGATAGGTGACACTTTACATCTTTCTTGTGGCTTTGGAACAATCATTGTATTTTAGTGCTAACTCTGTTAGACAAAAATACGGCAAATTTTGTCATGTAATTCAGCGCTCGGCGTTTGGCATATAGCCAGGGGAATAGCTATCTTTGACCTAATTTGTATAGTCCTTATTATATAAGGCATTTGCAGATGGATTAAAGTATAAAACTCTTTATTTCTGTAGTTTGAACATTACTCTCTGCATAGTAAAACTTTGCATTATATTGATATCCAATATTTATTTAAATATATTGTGTCCCATTTATTTAGTCTCGTAATTGAGTTTTAATTCTGTTGGTCGATAAATCTATTATTATTTTTATTATTATTAATCTGATAAAATTATTATCTAGATATTTCTTAATTTAGTTATTAGTCATATTAATTGACCGCGTTGTTTCTTTATGGTACCTGTATATCAATTATATTATTCATCTAGTCCGAAATTTTCAGTTTGGATTTTCTCGATTTTCTTTCTTTAACTGCATATTAATCTTTTGCTTCAATTTCATTACAAACATTAGAGCTGATTTTGCTTTTTAATTATTAACATTCATTTCATAACATAACTTTCATTTGACAGTCAGATTACGGTTTTAGCGTCAATTATTATCAACTTTAACCATTGCGTTTATTAAATCTATAGGTATATTGACTTGTATTTAATAATAACTTTTAGTAATTTTCTTAATATTCATCTTTTGCAATTCGCGTTGCGTATTTTTTTATTCTTTAAATTACTATATGTGTATGTGGCCACTTTTGGTATAGTTTATTTCATCGCTATTTGCCAAATAAAAAATTTCAAAACATACCGTGTATTTTTCTTATGGCTAGGTTCAGGTAGACTGTTCCATTTATCGAAAAGATAAGAGAGTTTTTTATTTGACAAGTAGTGATGAAATTAATAGTACATGATTATTGTGAATAAGCTTTTATTTTCAAGATTTTATTTTGCGTTATTTCGTGGCCATGATTTTCACAAAATCGTTTCAAACTATGACAACTATATAATTTCCGTTCCTTGGCAGACTACAAAAAATTCATTTTGAATAATTATTTAATATAATCAGCAATTAATTATAATAGTTATGTGAGAGTAATATGATTGACTAGTGGATAGATGGTACCTACTTAGTTGCAATATTAGGTAGGTTTTATGTTTGCAAGAACGTAGCAAGAAATTAATACAAGAAGACAGTTATATAAAAAAGTAATAAAAGATAGACATTATTTTTGGGATGTCTTAAAAAAGGACATTTTAAAACCTAAAGTAAATATAAAAATGGAAAGTGTTGTTTAATTGTTTAAACTCAAGTAATATAAACAGTGAAGACAATGAAGTCTAGGAATAGTAAACGAAATATCTTGGGCAATTCCTTAAATTTAAAGTGTTTATTTAATTTGAAAGAAAAACATTAATAATCAACTAACGATTGAAATAACGAATGAAATATTCGTGTGTTGTTCATAACATTAAAAATATATACGAAACTAAATATGTTTTACAAGAAATACGAAAGCTTCTACATAATTATGTAGATAATGCAATAACTCCAAATGATTTTGTAAGTCTACTGTTAGAGCATCATATAAATAATATTGACATGCATACATAATATAAAACAGTATTGATTAGAGTTCAAGTTTACCCTACTTGGTCGATTTATTATTTATACGTGAATTTGATTTGAATATTCAACATATTTTTAAAAACCACCTTTCTTATATGGTGGCAGGAATGTGATTAATGTGTCAGTTATACTGATATAACCAATAACAAATTACCGTGAAATATACTCGTAGTAATATATTTTCTTATAATTTAATCACATTCACTAAAAGTGCTATATAGTCACACTTGGATATAAAAGGCCCCTTTTCAAAAATTCCACATGATAACAGAAACATTGTAGAAGATGAGATTCGGATGTTAGTCGATGTAGAGATTTTATACGCAGTCGATTATCAGAAGTGGTGTACAACAGTTGTACTGGTACTCAAGAAATCCGGTAATATTCAAATATGCGAACATTACAAGCAAATTAGTTATGAGATATCTCGCATAGAAGATTTATTTAGTAAATTACAAGGGTGCACAAAATTTATAAAACCTGATCTCTTTCAAGTTTATCAATAAGGTTAAATGAAAAATATAATGGAGCTTGCCACTATTA
Organism: Rosalia funebris; assembly: GCA_037954035.1. Classification (NCBI taxonomy): domain Eukaryota; kingdom Metazoa; phylum Arthropoda; class Insecta; order Coleoptera; family Cerambycidae; genus Rosalia; species Rosalia funebris. The sequence goes on along the minus strand of JAZFAV010000022.1, from coordinate 38,669,432 downwards.
GTACGCATAAATAATTATTTATTTATAAACGATTGTGTTAAGGGTTAAGTTGTACACTGGATGTATAAATATTAAAAATTATTGAAAAACTTATATAATGTATTAACAATTCCCAAACAAAAAAATATTTCGTTAACAAAACAGAACTGCACATTTATAGGAACAAAATAGATGCAATTAAGGCCGTTGTTGTAGGACGTATAAGGAATGTACAAATGTAACAAAATTAGTCATTTTAGGAACTTGCAAATTATTAACTTTAATCTTGAATTTATTCCAAATAGTTCTAGAATTTTTGCGCCGCTTACATGGTGTTACATGGAATTTTAGTTACATGGAATTTTAGTAATAAATTCTAAAATTCCAATGAGGTTAAGGAAATATTAGCATCTGGTAGTAGTCTATATTAACACATTATGACCCATATTTGCGCTCCTATATGTATACATATGCATCACATACCTTCAAGAATATAAAGAAAGGTATCCATGAACACAAAAAGTAACCTTTTCAATTGCTTTTGCAGTTAAACAGTTTCATCATATGCATTTTGTATTTAGGAAGTTCCACTTTAGTTACAGATTGTAAGGTTTTGTAAACGATATTGGACAAAAATAAAGGTATTCCTCAAATATTATTAAACCACTTACAGATGATCATTAATATCGTTATCTAAGAATTAAGAAATTAAATTTGTTGCCTCATAAGAAAATTTTGTTTTTTTAACCACGTTTTCCGGAAAATGAGAACTAACTGAAAATTTTGATTATTCAAATTATGTTAAATATAATATAAGTTTGTCAGTTGCTTGTAAAATGATTAACATTAAAATATATAGTATTTTAAAAATCCTTCATGCGAAATTGGGGTATTGTGGCCTGGAATTTTTAAAAAATTCCAGATTTCTTTACGTATTTTCAAAGTATAGACCGTTATGAATATGTTCTCTGACGAAATTTTTAAAATTCCAATTATTTACGGAGTTATAGCTACTTTGGTGACGCGGCAACTAAACCGGTCCTTCCGGAGGGAATCAAACAATAGACGGTAGGGTAGACATTTCCCGACTACCTGAGGATGGGGTCCCCCCATAAAAACTTCTTTATACTCCATATATGCTTAATAATAATAAAATAATAATGAATCGTTAAATTCATTGATCTGGACTTTTGCGCCAAAATATATACATGCAGGAACACGGACAATTGAAATTGCAAATTATATAGCTGTGTGCATTTTACCAATTTAAAAAATTATAAACGTCACGGGAATCACTATGGTGCTATATCACTGGTACTGAAGCCCATGCGTTCACTATCAGACGGCACGAAACTCGAATTGAGTGCTGTGAGCTACTACGAGCTTCTGATGCTTCTAGGGAAGCTAGAACTACTCGTCTAGCAGAAAGGACTTCGGAAAATTTACATTTTGAAGTAGAAGAAGGCCCATTGTATGAATCAGGAATTCTTCGATTAACGAAATGTAATTATAACGCACCATTATATGACTTATATATAGACTGCCTGAAACTTTGCTCAAATCTTTAAACACGTTTTTCTCGACTACTTAATCTTTAAACTACTTTTTTCGACACGGTTGACATGATATCTTAAATTCTAATGAACATATTTACTTTAAATTTGGTACGAACCTTCTCTATATAACCTTCTATCGCCCCTACCAGATTTGTCAAAAATTGTTTTTACTATTTTTAAGAAATTAAAAACTGAAAAAATAAAGGCAAAAATGACTTTCTTTCAAAGAGTGACATTTTTTCAAAAAATTATTTTTTTGCCATTTTGCAAAAAAAATCTTTTTCTCTGAGGTAGAGGCCATAACGACATTCTTACTAATTAAGAATCGTTTTTCTTTGTTGTTTCAGATAACTATAAGGATTGAAATCGTGTCAACCAGAACGCGCCCTTTTTTACTCCCCCCCACTTTATCAGTCTGTAACTATTTAAATTTTTAGTTTTAAATTTTTTTGTGTATTCTTAAAATATTTAACAAATGCCTTAAATGTGTGTCTCTAGACCAGAATACCTCCAGAGGAACCAAAAAATGTACTCACCTTTGAATAAAATTTCCTAAAAATCTTCTACCAGTCCAATTGTTGTCAAATTGTAATTAGGTTTATTTATGAAAAATAGTAAGGAAGTTGAAATCAATGTAAATAAGTTAAAAAAACCTCTTAAGTCAAGAAAAAATAAAGAACATTTTTGTGATAGATTAAACAAATTTTATGTGGATGATAGAGTAAGAACAAGAGGTTATAGAAATCTAAATAAGAAAATATTGAATAACTGTATAGTTATTCATAGATTGTAAAAATTATGGAAGCAACATTCAAATAAAATTATTGATGGCAACAATAATAATTTAAGTAAACTATTCTTTTTGAAAATCCAATTGGAACCTTTTTGGTTACAATTTCTTCGATAAACAGTCCATTGAATATAAGCTAGAGAAAAATAATAAGTTATTGATAAGGGAATGGTACAAAAAAATAGTTCTGAAAATATTTCAAGACCTACGAGAATAATTAAAAGACCAATAAATATATTCCTTGAAGTATTTTTTTTAATATTGTATCATAAGTGAATAAATTTGTAATAAGTGTTCTACTATTACCTGCAATTTAGTCCACAAATCAGTGGTGTAACGATGTAGTAGCTGTCTTGTAAGCCTAAGCCAATTCGAGTCAGTACTCTAATCCAAACCCTATGCCTTTATTGTTTTTATAATAATATTTGTATAAGTATTTTATCACCATTCGTAAAGTTTGCTTATAACAAATACATAGAAGGTCTTCCCTAAAAAGTATAATTAAGTTTAAAATAACTTGACACGACGCAAAAATAATAAGACTATAAAACAAACAGAACATTTACCTATTAGAAATATGAACATCAAATTTAAGCTATTTAAAATCATTTATTTTCCTTTAGTCTTGGCGAAAACTCCTACTATACAGTGCGCGTTGAAAGCCCTGTCTTTAGAGCATACTTATGATCCTGCAGAAGTTCCAGAGAACAGGAATATTCTGAATAAAACAAATTACTGGACGCCTAGGCATTGCAGAAAGCGAGCAAATAAATATTGTTCCTGAAATCTATGAATAAAACTAAAAAAAAAACATTAATTGCCTTTAACTTTTGTTAGTGACCAATCATAAAATTGTAGACGGTTTAGTAATCATCTTCTGATAATAATTGATAACATTCAGTATGCTACGGATGAAACTTGAAATTTTTTTACACCAGGTAGTAACCGGGCTTTTGGAAACACCAATTTTATCACTGATCACTGATCTTTTATATATCCTCGTTGGTACTTTCATGCATCGGGATAGTCTTCGTATAATTAGCATTTGTCATCCTATCAAATCTTTCTTTCACCTTTATAAAATAATCAATTTGAGAAAATCGTTGTAAATATCGATTTATTTTATATGTAAATACGAAACGCTAGTACATAATCATCATAGGCTCTTTCTAGGGCATTTACCACATTTACTAACTCTTCCATAGAATAACTCTTCCTTAATAACGTAAGAACTAGACTTAAGACAGACGACATATTATTTTGTTCTCAAAATTTTTTGAAAAGAGGAAAAACAAATAAAATATTAATTAATTAATAAAATAAAATATATGAAATTTGATAAACGTTCACTATGACTTTATATAAAAAGAACAGAAATATTAATTTATCGATAAAAGTAAATTTTTAAGAAAAATAATATTCAACTTATCTTGGGGAATACTATAGGAAATTTGTAGATCATTCAGTGATGCGTCTGATCATATACTTATGTATAGGGTTTTCTATTTGAATAAGGAAGATTTTTCACATTATATTTTATAATGTTTGGAAAGGCGGTCTTCGCACCCGCTTTTTTAAGGTAAATTTTTGACATATCTTTTAAAAGCCATAATTTTGAGCTATTATGAGTGACGAAAATCGAGAAGAAAATCTATAAAGCCAAATATATCGAAAACGATCGATATTATTATAGAAGTATCAACATGGAATAGCTTTTATTTTTATACAGAAAAAAAAAACGAAAAAAAATAAGTTGCCATTTGAAAAAGTAATACCTCCGATAAAAATGTATAGTGGGTATAAGTTTTGTATTGTATGATCTTAAATATTGTGTAATATCATAAAAAAATTACTGAGAATATTGGACTTCCTCACACTAGGTTGACACACTGTTGACACACTGTTGACACACCGTATACGTCACTGCCTTACATGTTGCATATGTTTCTAAAACTAAATGCGTATATAGTAAAGTGCATATAGGAAACTCTCATTATTTAATAATATGATTTTTTTTGTTTTTTATTGTCAAAAACAATTTTAGTTTTATAGACATCTTATGAAACTCTCGATATTGCAAATTATTAAGTTACGTATTCCGTTTCTATGAATTTAATTTAAACTTAATTACTTAACTTTAAGTACTTAAACTTTAATTTAAGTAATAAACCTGTGTACGAAAAATACATAATTGACGTAAAAATTTATTAACGCATATAATAAATTTATTAATATATATAATATAATCATATAATAATAAACTAGAAAATTGAAAATTAAAATGACAGACTAATAACGTTTTTATTTACAAAAAATAGACTTGCAAATGAACTACAAAAATACTGAAAAAAAATTTTTTTGACAAAAATTTTGACAATTTTTTAACTAAGGGAGCACAAAATACTCCACAAATATTTCAACATCACAACGTTCATTTAACGAACAAAATCAGTTAAAATGTTATTTCTATACATCCCTGCAATGACGTTGAAATATAAAGGAATAAGTCCAATTATTCTTCCGCGAGAAACTCATATTGAAGTACCAATTTTATGATATACAGGTAGATATTCAAAGAAATATACCAAGTATGAGTGTTTCACATTCGCATATTTTGAGAATAGACGTACTCCGAAAGATAGAACTACGTTTCGTCAGAAAATAAATATTAAATTTAGCAGAACGTCATTCATCATGGCAGTTGAACCATTGAATTATTAAAAAACTAATAGCAGTACCCAAGACGTCTGCTGATGTAAAGACTTAATATCATTACACTGCTTTGCAACTCTTCTATAAAAACATTTTGTTCTACCAGCACATTTTTATGAATCATAGAGGCAATTTCACGAAATACAAGAATGGAATTTTTAAAAATGCATAAAAATCCGTTCGTAATATTGTTAAGCATAGGAAACGTTTTCGAAAATTGTCGAGAGATTATGGAATGACTATTACCAAATTCCATTAACTAACACTACGGTTCGTAAATATGTTATTCACTACTTTGACCTACATGGAAGTAGGATATATAAGATAATACCACCTACCACAACATTATAATATGCTGCAATACTCTTTATTCTACAGATATCAGTATGCAAAGTTATTAAAATCGATTACGATGATTGATGTTTGTGGAATTTATCGCGATTATTTTCCAATTAATAGCTAAAATGTGGCCTGATCTTATTTTGATATAGAAACAATTATCTTTCATTCATCACTGTTTACCATTAATGTTGTGGATGATTTCTTAATAAACACAGATTCTGGAATACCACACCACATTTCTGATCGATTAGGCCTTTAATGAAAGAGCAGAGTACCTACCTATTCAGATTCCGTATATTGCGATATTTTATTAAAATACTGTGTGCCATTTCTATAGGCTAAATTTCAGTACCAATTCAACCTCTCCATCATTCTAGAATACATATCACATTGTGTGAACTACCCCTATCCTCACTATTATCCATGTTGACTTCACAGAGTCTTTTAATCAATTTTGTACTGTTTCTAAGAGATACGCAGGCATATAATACGTTCATTAATTAACACCTTGTAGCTATTAAATGCACCCTCACCGAGTAACACACCAATTTTTATATAATTGCGTTGATCATTATCATTAACTAATTGTATCATATCGATTTATTGCTCTCGATACCAAAATAATACGCAGTCTTTTATAATATGGAAGGTTCACCCTACTGCATGTTAAACTAAGATGACCTATGCATTTAAATTTATTAGAAAATAATAAATATCAATGTGTAATATGATACCCATGCTTATACCATTCCTTTTATTTTCGACAACATATCTCTTGGCAATATTACGCTTAACGTAATATAATTATTTGAATCATTTATCTCAACAGAAGCTGACACAGCCCTTAGATAAGAAACTTTATAAATACTCATTTCTGTCCTTCATTACTAACAGTGAATCTTGTAAGCTTGAAATAAACGTTTTGTTGTGTCAACCCCGTGTCTCACTTGTATTACTGGCGCAGTCGGTAGTGGATAGTCGTTCAACGTTTCTGCTGTGTATCGAGCACTCTTCAATTTCCCGAAGAATCAGAAGTCGCTGATCGTCCGTCTCAACGGTTCAACTATCCAGAATCTTCAAAACGTAATCCCAGAGCACAACGACACCAAACGTAAGTAAACTTGCATTATTCCTGTTCACCCGTCCCTATTTTTGCACTGACAATTTTCAAGCTACTTTTGGAAAGTGTGTAATTTTAGTGACAACCTCTTGGAGTCCCGCATCGTGCGATATTCTAAGGGAAGCTTTTTATTTTTGTATCGTACAAATTAAAAAGATTAGGTTAAGAATTCAAAAAACAAGAAATTAAATTTATTAAAACATTTTAATAATTTTAAAGATAACTTCAGTAGAGATTAAATAGTTACCGTTTATTTTACTGTTTAAAGAATTTTAATTTTTAATTTTTCCTTACTTTTATTTTATTTTATTTTTATTTTTTTTATTTACATTGCTAAGAAATTAACAATTGATTTTTTATTTTATTTTTATTTTTGCTAAGAAACTACCAGTTGAATTTTTATTTTTATTTTTATTTTTATTTACATTGCTAATAAATTACCAGTTGAATTTTTATTTGTTATTCTATTTTTATTTACATTGCTAAGAAATCACCAGTTGAATTTTATGACAAGTTTATACTCTTCAGAAGACGAAGATTATTCTCACACTTTAAGTAAAGACGAGATTTCGGATATTTCTGATCTTTTGAATAACACTCTTTCATTTAACACGATGTCTGAATTAGATTTGCATAAACTTAAGAACATTTCTGAATTTGTTCCGATTTTTTCTGGCGAAGAAACGGAAATAAGTAATTTCTTTGATGCTGTTGAAAATCTAATGGAAGTGTGCAATTCAAATGTTCCCCTACATATTAGAATTGTAGTAAGCTGCATAAAAACTAAAATTAAGGGCAAAGCTCTTCAACTTTTGAACAGTAGACCTGATATTCAAACATGGCCTGAAATAAGAAATCTTTTCTCCACTAACTTTTCAGATCATAAAAGTTTAGAAACATTACAGCTAGAGTTACAAAATTGTAGATTAAAACCAAACGAACCTTTGATTAATTTTGGCAATCGTTTAATTGAACTTAAATCTAAAATAATTTCAAAAATTCAGTTATCAAACATACCAATAAATGAAAAGGCTGGGTCTATAGCGTTTTATAAGAACCAAGTTTTTAATATTTACAAAATGAATATGCCCCTTAATTATGAAAACATGCTTAGGTATAATACCGCCATTACTGAATTAGAACACGCCATTACTTTTATCGACGAGCAGGTTAAATACGATGAGTTCAAACGCTTTGCGTTCGGACGACAGAATACAACACCTCGATATCCCATGTTACCAATGCCTAAACCACGCCAACAAACGAATCAACCGGTGCGATTACCAATATTTCAATCTCAACCCAATAATTATGCAAACAATTTTAATAACCCTGGTAATTTTAAAAACCATAATATACAACAACAACGCCCCTTTGGCACCCAAATACAACAAAACCAAAATAATAGATCCAACGTAAATGTGTGGAGACCAAACCCGAACCAAAAATTCGCTAGACCTACCCCAATGTCTGGAATCAGTGGAACGAATGCAACTAGACAACAGCCTAGTACATCAAGAATTCAGAACGCTCCAAACCACAACTGGCAACCAAGATACAACCAGCCGAAGTACATGGTAGAAGAACTTTTTAATCAAGAAACGGATCCTACATCGCAGAATCCCTGCTGGATGGACAATACCCCACTGACACCTTACAACGAACCCTCAACAAGTCAAATGGACCTCCCAGAAGAAAATCCACAAGGAGAAGAATGGGTATACTTAAACGACGGAAATGGAAACGAAGAGAATATACCGAATGATTATGAAGAAAGTCAAGAACAAAATTTTCCTGCAGCCCCGAATATAAACAACCGGACATAGTAGAACTAAACTCTGCTAATACACCGTGTTCGCTTCCATATATTAATATTCGAGAACCCCCTTTAAAATTATTGATCGATACCGGATCATCAAAGACCATAATTCGTCCCGAAATAATTCAAAAATATTACCCCAACCATATTTTCTCTCATGAAACACTTATCAAAACTTCAACCGGCAAATCGACTTGTCAATTCCAAGCAAACATCCCTTTATTTAAAGAATTTAATATAGACTTCGATTTAAACGTACTTCTGTATGATTTCCATGATTTCTATGATGGCATTTTCGGTTTCGAAGACCTACAAACGTTAGGTACCCAAATAGATTTCCAAAATCATCTTATCTATAATGACTACTTCCAGATTCCAATTTCTATTCGACAACCTGAAGAAATTTCACGTACTTATTCTTTAAACCCCGTCGAATGTATTGTTCGAGAAATCCCTGTCTCTATTGACAACGGCGAAATTGTCATCCCATTTCAAAAAACCGACAATTATCTTATTCCTTCTGGTATAAGTAAAGCCAAGAATGGCCTAGCTCAAGTCGAAATATTTAACACCAACACTTACCCTATCACGGCTCAATTCGATACACCAATTGATGTCCAACTCTATTCCGAGTATACTGGTTTTGAACCCCAAATTTCAAAAAACGATAAGCCAACTCATAATTCTCTCAATTTCACCAATCAACACATACAAAATCTTCTACGCACTGACCATCTCAATGAAGAGGAACGTTTTAACCTTCTTGAACTCTGTAAAAATTACTCACACGTATTTCACTTCCCTAGTGACAAATTAACTTTCACAAACGAAGTCAAACACCAGATAAAAACTACCGATGACACCCCCGTTCACGCAAAATCATATAGGTATCCTTATGTCCACCAAAAAGAAGTACAATTGCAAATTGATAAAATGTTACAAGATGGAATCATTCGACCTAGCTCCAGCGCTTATAGCTCCCCCATTTGGATCGTGCCGAAAAAACTCGATGCGAGCGGCAAACAAAAATGGAGGCTTGTGGTCGACTACAGGAAATTAAATGACAAAACCAAGACTGATAGATACCCGTTACCTAACATAGCGGATATACTGGACAAACTGGGCAGATGTCAATATTTCACGACTCTCGACCTCGCTTCAGGGTTCCACCAGATTGAGATGCACCCTGACAGCATAGAAAAAACTGCTTTCAACATAGAGAATGGCCACTTCGAATACGTACGGATGCCATTTGGCCTCAAGAATGCGCCTGCAACGTTCCAGAGGGTGATGGATAATATATTAAAAGATCTGCAGAATAAAATATGCTTCGTATACATGGACGACATCATAATTTTCAGCACGTCGTTACAAGAACACCTACAAAACCTGGAACTGGTATTTAAAACCCTCGAAAAAGCCAACCTGAAGATTCAATTGGACAAATCGGAATTCCTCTGTAAACACGTGGAATTTCTTGGCCACATTATAACCCAAGATGGTATCAAGCCAAACCCGAAGAAGATAAAAGCCATTAAAGAATTTCCAATCCCAAAAACGGCGAAGCAAATCAAGAGTTTCTTAGGATTGCTCGGATTTTACCGCAAATTTGTTCCCAACTTCGCTCGTGTAACTAAACCCCTTACCAATTGCCTCAAAAAGGACCAAAAAATCGAGTTAACCCAAGACTACCGCAATTGCTTTGAAACTTGCAAGGATTTACTCTGCAATGAGCCTATCCTAGCTTACCCCGACTTTAATAAAACATTTACTCTCACTTGCGACGCATCCGCGTATGCAATAGGAAGCGTACTTTCACAAGATGGACACCCCATCAGTTATTATTCCAGGACATTGAACCCTGCTGAATGTAATTATAGCACAATTGAGAAGGAGTTGCTAGCCATCGTAAATTCCGTTAAATACTTCCGACCTTACTTGTTTGGCGTTAAATTTATAATTGAAACCGACCATCAGCCTTTGCAGTGGCTGTTCAACCTAAAGGACCCTAACTCGCGACTAGTAAGATGGCGTCTAAAATTGGAAGAATACCAATACGAAATAAAGTACAAAATAGGAAAAACAAACCAAGCTGACCCGCTCTCGCGTATCAATATTGATGAACTTAACGCAATAGAAGAAGACAATATGTCAATGATAAATAACGCCCCCGATGTAAGTACTTTACTCGATAATCTACCAGAACCAGACCCAGAAAAGTTCCAAGAAGTTTTAGACGACTTAAATTCAATAGACGACCCGAATCGCGCGCCGCCCTCAAGAACTAACCAGACTATTCACTCTAGTCACGAAAACCCCATTCTAGAAGTCAAATACTCCGAAACACCCTTAAATAGGTATAACAACCGATGGATCCTCCTGGAAAAGGATAGTAATAAAGTTAATTCGCATTATGCAATACAGCCTTTCCCCAAAGTTAAAGAACATCACTTCCACCTAAAATCACGCTCATCCGACGAAGAAATTTTTAAATTTTTATCTCCATTCGTTCAAAGTAACACCACCATACATGCTCTATACTTCGAGCAACCAGAGTTAGAAAATAAGATCATCAGAATCCTTCAAAACCACTTATCTCATTGGCTCAAGTTTTTAATTTGCAAGAAGAAAGTAGAAGACGTAACATCAGAACAAGAACAACAACTGAAGATACGTTATAACCACGAAGGCAAAGTTACACACAAAGGAGTAACGGCTACCCACCAAGCTTTAATTAAGAAATATTTCTGGCCTAACATGTTTGATCACGTACGGGACTTTATCGCCAAATGCGAAACATGCAAAACGTGTAAAACTGACCGACACCCGGTGAAACCAATCTTTCAATATACTGAAACGCCTACGAAACCCTTTGAAACCATAAACATTGATACTCTAGATATCCAAGGACAAAAATTTATAACGATCATTGACACCTTTTCGAAAATAGCTCAAGCCTACCCCGTCGAAACTAAGACAGGCATGTCAATACAACGTGCGCTATTGAAATTTATCGAACATCATGGACTACCCTATGGAATCCTGGTGGATACTGGCCTAGAGTTTAACAACGCGATGATGAAAGATTTCTGCAATCTGCACAAAATTAAACTAACCTTTACTTCAATACAAGGACATAGTAGCAACGGCAACATCGAACGATTCCACTCTACTTTATTAGACAGCGTCCGATGTCTTAAACATGAAAACCCAAATGCACCCTTAGACTATCTAGTACAAATCGCAGTTATAAGTTACAATCATACAATTCATTCAAGCACCAAAATGTGTCCTATCGATATAATTCCTGGAGACGAACGACCCTTTCGATATTAATGAAGAACGGATACTCTCAGAGTACATTAACACCCATAAAAATGTTCTAAAAAACCTTTACAATCAAATAAAAACCAAGTTAGACAAATCTAAAATGCGAGTCATAGAAAAAGCCAATGAAACACGCGAACTACCGGAAACTTTTGAACCCAACGAAGACGTATATATTGCAAATCCAGCACGCGGGAAACTAAACGAAAAATTCATTCAAACTAAAGTAGTAGAAGACTTAGGTCCCACTCTAAAACTGTTTCAACGTAAGGCACATGCTGAAGGCAAATATCATAAAGCCTATATCAAACGAAAACCCAGGCTTAAGAAAAAGAAAAGCGAACAAAAGGTTAATACTGAACCTTCTTTACAGGAAAAACCCCAGAGGAAATTCAACCTATTGAACTAAGCAGCGAGACAGATGAAGGTGTTGACTTTGAGGATAAAAACTCTCCAATTACAATTAAGTACCAACCTGGTCCTTCTCACTCTTATTCACTACGCCTCCGCGATCCGAATAGAGACTATACGAAACTCCATTCACATAAATCGCCTAACATGTGAAACTAAAATAATACAATCGCAACATGACTTTATTCACATTATCGATTTAAAGGACGTAACGAACAATTTATACAAATTAAAATCCGACCTAAGCTTTTTCCAAAATAAACATAAATATTCTAATAGTACTATTAATCAACAGTTAAAATACCTCGTAAACTTGACCGAATATAAATTAAATAATTTTAGGAATCCTGAAGTCAGACTTAAACGTGGACTTATAAACGCTATAGGTTCCGTTCAAAAAATATTATTTGGTACTGCCGATGACAATGATGTGCAAGAACTCCATTCTAAAATGGATACATTAATGTCCAATCAGGAAACTCTAACGCACGAAATTAATTTAAGAACTTCTCTATTTAAAGCTCTTAGCGACAAAGTTAATCAAAGTCTAACCCAGATAAACGCGAATATAGAACTACTCTTCAAAACGTTCAAAGAAGTTCAACAAGACTGGTCATACTTTGAAACTGGTGTCACTATAAAAAACGAATTTAATATATTTTTAGAATTATTAGACACTTTAGAGAATGCAGTCGCCATGGCTCAGCATAATATCATTCACACCTATTTTTTGCCAGTCCCAAATATACAAATTATTTTAACTAAACTCTCGAGTCTATATAAACGAGATCAACTGATACATTTTAGTAATATGCATAGTTACCTTAATCTTTTTCATATCTCAGCAACGGTTAAAGATCTTAAAATCTACATAAAATTGTCAGTGCCAATAGCCACCCAAGCACCTTACTATACTTACCATTTGATTCCCACGCCTTACCAATCCAAAGTTCTTATACCAACCAAACCCTATCTCATTGCAAGTTTACGAACCAAACTCACCTTTTGGAAAGAGGACTCCTGTCCACGGCTAGAAAATGTATGCCTGTGTAGAAAGGATAGCCCATACAACCACGACGAGTGCTACCTTCCTATTCTACAAGGAGAAAATCCACGATGTAATCTAACCAGCGTACGACTCGGAGCTACCATAGTTGAACAAATTGCAGAGACACAACTCATAGTCGTCCCAATACAAAGGACCAGAATCGAAGAAAATTGTAACACCCCCATGGACCACTTCATCGAGCAGCCCTCAATTGTTACCTTAGAGAGCTGCCCCGTAATTATCAACGACGACATCTTCAACGCCAATCACGAGCTTCCCGACGAAACGTCCCTGGCGTTACCTACCTTCAAATTGAACTCAACCCCAACCGCAGAACTCCACCTTCAGGACATAAAACTACAGGACCTAGCTGACCTTTCCACCCAACTTGGCAGCCTACACCCTGTGCGGATTAAAGACTTTGGAAAAAACAATTCTCAGAATACTATGTTTTATATTTTATTATCTATACTGTTCATGGGCTTGCTTATTTATATATACCTCAAGTTTTGCCACCAAAAAGTAAAAATATTACTTCTTAAGAAGCCTACAGGTCCTTCAGAACCTGATAGCCTTCCACCTAGGGAAGGAGGTGTAATATGATACCCATGCTTATACCATTCCTTTTATTTTCGACAACATATCTCTTGGCAATATTACGCTTAACGTAATATAATTATTTGAATCATTTATCTCAACAGAAGCTGACACAGCCCTTAGATAAGAAACTTTATAAATACTCATTTCTGTCCTTCATTACTAACAGTGAATCTTGTAAGCTTGAAATAAACGTTTTGTTGTGTCAACCCCGTGTCTCACTTGTATTACTAATGAATATATCATATATAAAACTACACCATACTTCATTCGGCTTCAGTGCTATAATTACGTGATGTTTACTGTTATGTAGTTCTATGCTAAGAATGTGGAAAACATTTATTAATCTGTGTCATTTTATAGTTTGTTGTTAAATGATTTTGTAATGTAAAAATAAATATGTAAAAGGTACACTTAATTAACTAGTTTTTATCTTAGCAATATAATTTTAATGAAACAGTGTGAATGCATATAATAATCACACACTCTTCAGCGAAAAATAAAAGCTTTTATTACAATAGTTTTCTTTATTGTATTGTATAAAGTCATCTCATTATGAGGGAATTGAAAATTTCTAATTTTGTGCTGAAAAAGTCTCAGGATAAAGATATTATAGCCTATAGTGTTTCCGATATTCATGTCGTATATTGTTGTATATAAATATTTCCGATATTGTTACGTAAATACATTAGTAAATGTAAGCAAATATCCTAAATTCGTCTCTATTTGTATATATACCTAGAGATCTAGGAATATATGTACTTTCAGTTAAAACTAATATGCATTTGCACAAGATATTAAACAATTTTTACTTTTCCGCACTCCACTATACGCGGAAAAATAATGTAATCGTGTAAAGAAAAAGTAAAAAAACAAATTTTTTTTTGGGTTTATTTTTCGTTTTCCGGCCTAAAAACCAACAAAAAATGGTTTTTAAGAAACATTTGCTGTGTGTGTTGTTGTCGTTATCGTCGGCATTTATTCTTGTTAGCACGATAACTCAAATCGAACCGACCGTCGGAACGATCGGGCTTTGACTGATTCTGATTGAGGATGTCTCCCAGACGACACCTATTAATTTTGAAGTGGATAAAACATACTCTACCATGTACATGGGTCATGAGAAAGTACAATGGTGGACTATTTGAGAATTTTTTTTTTGTTAGCACGATCACTCAGTTAAATCATGTCGGATCGATCGGGTTTCGACTGATTCTAATTAGGGACGTCTGCCAGATGACATCTATTGATTTTGAGGTGGATAGGACATACCCCACCCTGTGCATGGGTCATGAGAAAACACGATAGTGGACTATTTGAAAAAAGTAAAACTGTCGCATAAAACACATATTCTGCATATATGTGATCGTTTGCGGAAAAGTCCGTTTTAAGGTTTTAAAACTGTTTATTTAATAGTGTAATAACATTATTTATTTTCTTAAGAAAATGCCATTTAAAATTTTAAAATTTCGAAAATGCATGAAAAAATGTTGTGTATTAGAATCTAAGACTACAAGTATTGCAGTTCATCATCATCATCATATCGGTTTATAATGTCCTTCGTCGTCTTCCGATTCCTAATCTCCATTCCTCTCTATTTCTCCACATGTCCTCGTCCAGACCTCTCTCCCGAATTTCATTATCAATGCCCTCTCTCCAGCTTTTTCGTGGCCTTCCTCGCCTTCTTCTTTCTTGTGGTTTCCAGTTTAGAATTTTTTTGGGTATTCTGTCATTTGGCATTCGCTGAACATGCCCGTACCATACGAGTTGTTTGGTTCTTATATCATCTACAATGTCATGTGTTATTCCCATCATATTTTTTATTCTCTCATTTGTTACCCTTTCTCTCTTTGATTTTCCAACTGACCTCCTCCAAAATTTCATTTCTGTGGTTCTTATCATTCTTTCTGTTCTCTCTTTTATTGGCCATACTTTACAATTATAGGTTACTATACTTTTAATTATTGAATTATATATTCTTCTTTTATTTTCTTTTGTTATTTGTTTATCCCATAGAATGCTGTTCAACATTGTAATTGCTCTCCTTCCTTGAGTGTTTCTTTCCGAAATCGCTTCATCAAGTGTCCCGTCGTTTGATATTTTCATTCCTAGATACTTATATTCATTGCAGTGTTTGATGTTTTGCCCGATTAACAGAAGTAGATCTTATTGTTGTCCTCCAATACACATGTATTCCGTTTTCTTCACATTAACTTCTAAACCCCATTTTTCATACTCCTCGATAAGTTTGCGTGTCATATATTCCATATCATCGATATCTTGCGCAATAACAACTTAGTCATCCTCAAAGGATAATGTGTATAATGTTGATGTATCATCTATTGGTATGCCCATATTGTGACATTATCTTTTCCAAGTCATCAATGCGCGTTCCAGATATATCTTAAATAGTGTAGGAGATAGGCAGCATCCTTGTTTAAGTCCCTTGGTTACTATAAATTCCGTTGTTATATTGTGTCCTATTTTTATTCTAGATCTGGTATTATCATACAGAGACTTTACAGCCTTTATTAATTCTACATTTATATTAGTGTTTTGTAAAGTTTCCCAGAATTTTGCCAGAGGAATGCTATCATATGCTTTTTTTAAATCCACATATAGTAGATGTACTTCTTGGTTAAATGCTATCTTCTTCTCCAAGATTTGTGTGACTGTATATAAGTGATCGTTTGTGGATCTTCCTGCTCTGAAACCGGCCTGTTCTTCTGCCTTCATTTCACAATATTCGTTCCCCATACGGTTTTTTAATATATTCCCATATATTCTGCTAATGGAATTTGTAACAGATATTCCTCGGTAATTGTCACACTCACTTTTATCCCCTTTCTTATGAATTGTGGATATATATGATACTTTCCATTCTTCTGGTACTTTTGATCTACTCGTACATCTTTGGAAAAGGTCTCTCGTTGAATGGTATAGTTTGTCTGTTCCATATTTTATAAGTTCTCCAGGAATATTTCCTGGTCCTGGGGCTCTGCCATTCTTTAGTGATCTACATACTTCCTTAACTTCTGATATACTTATTCTTATCGGAGATCCTTGAGTAACTATATTGGGATTAACGTTTTCTATGTTTTTAAATTTTTTTCTATCTTCTGATAACATTTTTTCAAAATATTGATTCCATTTTTGCGCTGGTATTGGTGAGATGATATCTTTTTTCCGCTCCTGTCTCATTTTCCTGAGTAGTCTCCAGCTTTCCGTACTTTTCCTACCTCCTATATATGTATTAAGTCTAGAACATGTCGCCTACCATTTTTCATTCTTTTTTGTACATATCATTTTACGCACTCTTGCTTGGGCTTCTTTATATGTCAGTTTGTGGTTCATATTTTTTGAGCTTAAGTATGCATGATATTTTTTTCGTTTTTCCTCTATTTCAACCTCAATTTCGTCATCCCACCAATATGGTTTCGGCTGTTTTCCTCCTTTTTCATAGCGCCCTAATGCCTCTGATGCTGCCGACTGTATACACGTTTTTATATACTCATACTCCTCTTCTATATTGTCAAATTCTGTTCGTTGTAATTTGTTGTCTAATCGGGTTTTGTATAGTCTTCTCGTATTTTCTTGTTCCAGGCTACTTAAATTATATCTTATCTCTGTCTCTTTCTCTTCCTTCTCATCCCCATGCATATTTTCTTTTTGATCTCTTGTTCTTATGGGAGCAACTATCTTTGCTTTAAGGAAGTAATGGTCACTACCACAAGAAGTTCCTCTATTTACTCTCACATCCATGAATTTTAAGCGGGATTTTTGTTTTGTTATTACATAATCGATAACAGTTTTTAGGTTTCTTGTTGTCTGTATCCACGTGTATTCATGGATCTCTCGATGTTGGAAATACCCATTTAGAATTTTCAGCTGGTATTATTCGCATATTTTTATTAACCTTCTTCCGTTATCATTTACTAGTTCCTCTCCAAACTAGTATTTAAGTAAAGAAAGTATTTTAATCTAGCAATGAAAGATTTATATTCTGTGTCTTGTGATGAAAAATACAATTCAAAAACTGATATTACCATTATAGCAAAGTTTCGCATAACAAATTTTAATAACAAAAAATAGTAATATAAATGCATAACTTTACTAGCTCCACAATTATTTGAAGTGAGACCTGTGGCCAAGATAATTTTTGATGTCGGTATTACGGCTACTTGTAAATAAACGTTATTGCTACTTATAAATAAAGGTTATTGTCATTACTATTATAATGATAATATATGACGGAGACGAAATAACATGATGATCAACAGCTGATTTCCGAACTAAATCGAATTCCTTTTCACCAATTCTAGACGGCGTTATTTGAATTACTATATTACCTACTTTGTATTCTGACAACGATTAGATAATAAATTGGATAGAACGTTACCTTTATCGATTTTAACTGTCACATGCAGCAATGCATTGCATTATTATGCTAATGCTTTCAGGTCTAGAGTATTTATGATTTGTTTGTATGTACTATGCCGAACAGGCTCTTAATAGATTTTACCTTTATGCGGCCTTCACACGATCGATATATATTATCAATAAAAGTTTGTCAATATGGTCAATAAATATTGACAAACTGTAATTGCCTCACACTGTCATTATTTATTGACAATCTATTTATTTAGTTTTGTTCGGGCAGTCAATAATGTCAGACCGTCAAAAAGTTTGTTTAGCTATTATTTCAGCTTTATCAATAAAATGGAGGAAGAAAAATAGGATATTAAGAGAATTATATTAAACATATTAAACAAATAATACACAGGTTTCTTCACGTGTACACTAGCACAGTTCACTACTAACTGAAGTAAGATTGTCAATCTCTCCATCAGACGGTCAATATTTACATTGTCAATCTTTTCTGGCAAATATTTTGGTTTTCATCAATCCGACCCATCAATATTTTACATATTGACAATCAGTCAATCTTTATACTCATACTATCAATAATATTGTCAATACTCCGATATTGACAATATATATTGTTCGTGTGAGGGCCACTTTATAGATATACTAAAATATTAAATTTACTTTCTGACCAATTATCGATAGATTAATTTTATTCAAGCGCTATACAGAAAATGCATAATCTAGTTACATTCTAGATATATACTTCTGCTACTAAATTATCTATTTTATTTAAAATTTTCATTCGTATTTATTTCATTGTTATTGATTGCTTAATAACATCTTAACATATAGTTTTTGTTGTAAATTTGTAGAATATAGTTGAAGGCAAAATACATGTTAAATCACTTGTCTTGAATTTAACTTTTTAAAAACAATTTTATTTTTGATATAAGAACGAACAAGAATTTTGATTTTGAAGTTCTATTATGCTGACAGAATTAAAAGTAATATCAAATATAGTTTGCAAAACATTAATTTAAAGAAATAACATTCTAAAGTTTCAGCCATCAGTAAAGTCATCATTAAGCGTGAGTTGGTTACAATTTAGTTTTATGATAAGACACATAGCAATATCACATTATATCTAGCCTTCTGATAACATACTCAGGGTTTTATGTTACCTGATAATAAAAGTTACGCAAATGCAAAGTTTCTTTAAATAATAAATGCAATACAATATATTTTATATAACATTAATTATTGAAACCAATCATATTTTAAATTAAGAAATGTAAATCATTATTGGGCTAATGCACCATATAATATTTTTATATTATCACCCCACGTCTGTATTTTTTTTTATACTCTAAATAAGAATGGTAACTCTAGATAAGAATACAATGATCTGGAATATAGAAACTTATATTACAGAAACAGATACCTTATCATAATTAAAGCGTCTATTCCGGAAAACCGAAACAGAGACAGACTAATATCGACAATAGAGACACTCGATAAACTGCTGGTATCCGTTTCTATACCTTACTTTAAAAATGTCTTTATTCTACTGACTATAGTTTGTTGACAATCGTTATATACAGTCATTGTTTATATTTGTGTATGTATGTTGTTTAGCGAGCGGCGTCTTCCTAAAATAAAAATTAGGCAACGACGCCGCCCCGTCGATGTTCAGACTTTGGCCGTTCGATTGTCATATTTATTTGTGTTGTTTCTATTCCCGTTCCCTGTATTACGGGTTATTTTGCTGTTCTTATTATCCTATATTCAAGCAATGCTCGTTTTTATTGTTATTAGATTTTTGTAGTTAATTTTATTTGTATTTTCGCAGGAAAAATGAGAAAAACCTGTTTCAGATAATTATTGGTGTTATTGTATTTCTTTGTTTGTTCTATGTAGGTGTTGTTTACTGTTACTTTGGCTAGATGTCACTTTATGCATTTATTTGTTTCATTTGTGTTTAGTATATTACTCTTCTATGCTTATTCTGTGCTGTTAATTCTATGATTTTCTATGCTGTTATTTTCCATCAAGTCTTAATGTCAAAGGTCTATGTCTTCATGCAAGTATTTGTAATTGTGAGGTACCTCACAAAGATACATTGTGCCAGATAGGGCAGGCATATGTTAATATGGGTCTTAGTATGGTTTTGTATATTAATATTTTATTTTTGATTGTTAATTTACTATTTTTATTTATAAGTGGATAGATGTTATTCATTGTCATATAATATTTTGCCACCCTATCTGCCACGTGCGCCTTAAACTTTAATTGTCTTTCAAGGATAACCCCCAGGTATTTTGTTTTTCTGGTTTCCATTATGTTAGTATTGTTTACCTTTACTGGGTTAGTTATCCTTGTTTGCTTAAATTTCCTAGTTATTGTCAATTGCTCTGTTTTATTCTCATTAATCTTAATCTTAAACGTGCTGAAATACTTTTCTATTCTATACATGTGATATTTAATTTTTTGTAACGCTGTCTGCGTGTGGTGAGAATGGCTGTATATTACAGTATCGTCAGCATACTGAATGATTTCCGTATTGGGATATTTTGGAATATACAATATACACATACATGGTAAATAGGACTGGCGAGAGCACCGTGCCCTGTGGGACTCCTGCTTCGATGTTCAGATAGGACGATGTGCTATTACCCACTCTCGTTGCTATATTACGATCGGCCAAATATGATCTCGTCAGTGACACCCAATACTCAGGCATCCCAAATCTTTCCATTTTCGCTATTAGGCCCTCATGCCAAACTGTATCGAAGGCCTTCTCAATGTCCAGGAATAGAGCTGTTGTTGTGAGCTTTTTGTTAAGTGCACTTGTGGTATCCTGGACTAGCCTGGCGAGGGCATGGACCGTGGAGTGTCCACTTCGAAACCCCAGTTGACAATCAGGAATTATTTTTTTGTTTTTTACGTCTTCATTCATACGATATAGTATTACCTTTTCTGTTATTTTAGATAAGGAGTTTGTAAGTGCTATTGGTCTATAATTATGGGGAATCGTAGGATATTTACCTGGTTTTACGATTGGAATGATCACTGCCTTCTTCCATTGGTCAGGAAAGTATTGTATTTTTAATATATTATTTATTATGTAGGTTAGTTGAACTATAGCTTTAGTTGGCATGTCTTTAATTATTATATTTGCTATCGTGTCTGGTCCAGGCGCCTTGTTGTTGCGTAGGTGTTTAATTATTTGTCTCAGTTCTGTGGGCGTAGTTAGTAGTTTTGTCATTTTTCTATTGTGTATATAGTATGTGTCTTGTATGTTTTGTGCTTGTTGAGTTATTGTTCTCTGTTCGTCTGTAGTGTTTGGTGCTGTCGTGCATGTGTTTTTTATGGTTTGATTTATTATTTCTGCTTTGTGTTGGTCTTCGGTTATCGTTTGTCCGTTTGTTATTAGTATGTTTATTGGTGTAAATTGTTTGCGTAGTAGTCTCGCTATTTTCCATAATGAGTTGTCCTGTGGGTTTAACTTCGTTATTTTATTTTCCCATTCTGTATTTCTGTGGGCTGTCAGTTTTTGTTTTATGGTGTTCTGTATGTCGTCTAGTCTTTGTTTATCTATTCTCCTGTTGTATTTTTGATAACGTCTACGTATGTTGTTTTTAAATGTAATTAAGTTTTTTATTTCGTCAGGTATTGTTTCTGTTCTTGGTCGTTGTATTATTAATTTTGTTGTTTTATTTCTTGCTGTTATGAGTATATCCGTCAGTTTTTGTATTTCATAGTCTATGTCCTGTCTAGTTTGTATGCTGTTATTTATCGTTAGGTTATTGTTTATATATTTTCTGTATTGTTGCCAGTTTGTTGTTTTGTAATTGTATATGTATCTTGTTTCGTCTCGTACGTGTGTAGACTTTAGTTTTTGTATTGTCGGGTTGTGGTCGCTTGACAGTTCGTGTAGTGTTGTTGGTGTGATAGGGTGAGGGTAGTTTTTTGTAATAGTTAAGTCTATGTACGTCGGTCGCGAGTTGTTAGTCGGATAGTGCGTCGGTGTGTCCGGAACCAGTATTGCTAAACCGTTGTTTTGCGAGAATCTATTTAGGGTATTTCCGTTTTTATTGTTATTTTTATTAGACCAATTTTTATGTTTTGCGTTAAGATCCCCCATAACTATTATTTTATTTTCAGTAAAGACCACGCCTAGTCGATCTTCTGTCAACGATATAGTGGGAGAGTTGTAGATAGCCCTGACAATGGTGCCATCCGCCAACCTGATCGCCACGTTTTCCTGTTCTATATTGATTCTACCGAGTGGAAGATCCGGCACCGATTTTTTGACGATCAGTGCCACCCCTCCACCCCGATTATGTAGCCGATTATCCCTGTATACGTTGTAATTTGTTATATTTAACTTATTGTTATTTTTAAGTTTAGTCTCTGTAATTACAGCCATGTCCACCTTGTGTAATTTTAAAAAGTATTTCAGTTCGTTAACTTTGTTAATTATTCCGTTCGCGTTCCAATTTATGACTGTGAATGTGTCTTATTTATGATATTAAGTTTTTTAAGTTCGTTTACAAAGAAGTTTTGTGTTATTGCAAATACTTGTATTTCGTTTTTGGCCTCATTTAAGAGCCTATTTAATGTTTTCATTGCTTCTAGGATGTTATTGAGGTTTACTTTGTTATTGAGAGCTTCACTCTCTTTGGCTAAATCTGTAAATACATCGACAGGGGCGACCCCGTTACCTACATTTATTTGTGTATTAGTTTGCTCTCTGGTTATGAGTGGATTTCTGGTCGCTCTCTGTCTCTCCTCCCATATGTTGATTGCTGGGGGTGGGGCTGGTCTGTATTCCTTTCTCTGAGGGCCTTTTTCCTCTCTTTCATTTCTTTTCTGTAGTAGTTGATTTAGCCTGTGTTGATATACCGGGCACTCTGGGTTGGAGGCTACGTGTATTCCGTCACAGTTGATGCATTTAGGTGCTTCGTTTTGGTTAATTTCACATTCTCTAGTCCAGGCTGCCTGCGCACGTCAGGCATTGTGGATTTTTGTAACAGTTTGATGTTGCATGTCCCCATGCTTGGCATCTGCGACATTGCGTAATTTCTCTATTGTTTTCTCTCTTTTCCCAGGTAACTTTTGTCATCTGTAAATATTTTATTTTATTTTGTAACTCTTTGATAGTAATTTCTGCAGATGTTACTATCAAATATAGAGGGGAATATTTAGTTCTCATTCTATATATGTTTTTTATTTCAATTCCATGTTCTTCCTCAATTTCGTTTTTAATTTCTGCTATCTCCGGTTCTCCATAGATGCCTCTGAGCACGAAGGCATGAGTTTTATCTTCCTTTGTCGTGTATGTATGGAATTCTGTGTCGTTTTGTCTAATAACTAGCTTATCTTTCTAACTAATTCTAATTGTGTCTTTATCACTACGAGTATTTTGCTCTGTCTTTGCGTATGCACTCGCAAATGCACCTTTTGTGTCTGTATCACTTAATATGTCTTCGTTATTTTTCCCTGATCTATTGCTATCTATAGGGTTGCATTTTGTTGATTGCGCGTTATCATTACTAGATACTTTGGATTGGATTCAAATACGTTCAAATCGCTATCGGATTGTTCTCCGCTGTTTCCACTCTCACGCATGTGAACGATGCGGCTGCTAGGTCGGAACTCCTTTGCTTCTATACCAACAACATTATCACCACATGTTACACAGAGGCCTGTTATCGATTTGTTTTCATCTCATAGTTTTTTGCACCGTTTATGCGATCATGCAGATCACGGCCTCTGTTTGAATTTCTGTATTTTTATTTATGCGGTAACATTCCACGAGACAAAAATCCAGACCGGAATTACTACAAACCTGGATTGACAGTAACTCAGAGTTGTTTACGAACATATTGTCGGTTTGGAAAAAGACCATGGGCTTCTCGAAAAAATGCAAGTTTTAGAAAAGTGATTTGAAATTTTCAAAGAATTCAACTTCCAATTTCGTAATGATGGCAAGGGAGGAGTTTGAAATTTTCAACTCATAATCTTGAATATATAGTAAAGTAACACATCCCCAATTGTTTTCCTCTACCTGATTAAGAATGTATCTTCCAAGAATAAATTTATTCTTGGAAGATACATTATTCTTCGACACTAAGGTCTCCTTTTCCCCGAATTGTTAGTAGTGTAAATAACATTAAACTGTAACATTTTAATCAATCATAATAATATTTCTCAACTAATCAATTCTTTCACCTGAAAAGCCTGGAGACAACTAAGATGGCATGGTCCTCAAAGGGAGTAAGAGAAAGATGATGCAATAGTGTTGATAGAACTCTCTTGACGCAGCCAGTTGAACTACGCTTGCGAGAGTCTCTCTCATAAATCTTGAATCAACGTTGGGTTATTTAATGGAAAAAATCGAAAACATAAACCATAAAGTTTTTTGAGATATCATAGTTTTCTTCCAAACTGACGATATGTATTAAAGGAAATTATCTATTTTGTAATGTATGTGAACGAATCATTAATTCGTCTAAACAATATAATGTAATAATATATGTGCAAAGCCATGATTCCTCTAGCGGTCTCGATAACAATGATACTATATTTTTTAATTATTTCACTGTAGATTTTTTGATTTTTGATTTGAAGTGATATCCCATTACATGAACTGAAAAACCCCATACTATCCCAGTTTTGAGAAAAATATGTGGACCGAAATCTTCCTAATCCAATTATATTAAGAAACAGATACGTTGACCAGAGACCAAACATTCGACAACTTATTGCAAGACAATAGCAACCATGTTGAAAAAAATGTTGCATGACGCATGAGGACATTCGGCAATTTTTCGATTGGTGCGTTAAAACCTATACAGTGCTAGTGGCAGCCAATTAGTGACTTCTAAGATGTTAGACAGAACTAACCACAAGTGTATTCACTGCGTATGACCAGTTGAAGATAATTCTCAGAAAGTATAGGTAATACTAATGGACGCAGCTGCTTACTGCGATAATCAGGAGATCTATTAAGGATCACTTTACATGTACAGCTCATGCACATAGTCAAATAATAGAAACAATAAGAAACCATTTCCTTCTAGTTAACGTAATAGCTAATGTGAAAAAAATGCGAAAGTAATTTTTTTTAAAGCACCTACTCGGAAAAACACGCCAGGTATACCTTTACTCCCTAAATCGGTTATCATAAGATGGGGTATTTGGTTAGAAACTGCAGCTAATTATGATAAGAATTTTTAGGATAACCAAAATGTGTTATTTTTAGGTTTTATCCCAGCGAAAGCCATGCCATACACACAGTGCAGAGCTTACCGCAATTACACAGCATATGAATTGATATCCATTACATTAATAACAACTATTACACAGGTCTGCGATGAAAAAATTGTAGCATATTTAACTAGTGAGTTTAACAGTATTTCTTGTGCTGATTACGGAAAAAATAGTGAAAAAATTCCATCACCCCTAGATAAGTCACAAATTTCACCTGAAATTTTCTTATTTTCAGGGGTTTTCAGGTTCAGTATGTGTACGATTTTTCAATATTATAGCCTATATAAGTGGTAAATTTAGTCTGAATTATAGAGCTTTCATGGTGAACAGGTTACTAAACAATGTGAGTATGTTATTTGCAAAAAAAAATGTTTTTGTTCTATTTATTTGAATAAAACAAGGCATGTCTCAGTCTGTCTGCTCCCTCCCCAATCCTACTGTCTGCTAGACGTCGTGAGGAATGTAGTGAGCCGTGACCTTGATTGCAGTCAGTGACTCAGTGTGGAGCTAGCCACTGTGGTGTAAACATTAAACAGTTTTGTGCTATTTAGAAGAAATAGCTACTAGAGGATGTGTCAACTCTCCTAACTTTTTCTGTTATATTTGTAGGTCTTATACCGTCAAGAAGCAACAAAGGAACATTTCTAATTTTGTTCAGAAGGTGTATTTTACATACTTTAGTGTTAAATTAGGGGACCAAGATAAATCTTGGGCTCCCCATATAGTGTGTTCTGTGTGTGTTGAAGAACTGAGAATGGTTTCAAGGTAAGAAAAAATCATTTCGTTTTGGAGTACCCATGTTTAGAGAGAGCCTAAAAATCACAGTGATGACTGTTGTTTTTGTTCTAGTTCAGAGCAAAAGGTTTCAATTTGAAAAACAGGAAGGACATTTCATACCCAACCAACATACGCTTGGCTATTCGCCCTGTTCCTCATGGACCTGACTTGCCTATTCCTTCACCTCTGGATATCCTGGGCAATATTTTAGACGATTTAGACCAAATGTCACATAGTAGCAGCGATAGTGAGGACTGCTACGATCTAGGTACCAATGACCCTAAACTTTTCTCTCAATCAGACTTGAACGATTTAGTACGAGATATGGGCCTCCCAAAGGATTCAGCGGAAGTTTTAGGGTCTAGACTTAAAGAAAGACATATGTTAGCCTCCGGTGTTTCAATTTAATGGTACCGATTTAGAGAAAAGGAATTTGTCCCTTTTTTTACACAAGAAGGTAACCTAGTTTTCTACAACAATGTACCTGGAATCATGGAACTGTTCAAAATCACGTATGAACCAGAGAAATGGAGACTTTTCGTCGATTCATCAAAAAGGAGTTTGAAAGTGTGTACTTCTTCACAATGGTAACCGATATGCTTCTGTGCCTGTTGGACACTCAGTCCATTTGTAGGAATGCTACGAAAATCTTGAGTTTGTTCTTAATAAGCTCGACTACTCTGACAGTAAATGGACCATTTGTGAGGATTTGAGAATTATTTCCATGTTACTAGGTCAACAAAGTGGTTACACAAAGTTTCCATGTTTCCTCTGTGAATGGGATAGCCGTGACAGGAAACAACACTATGTCAAGTAGACGTGGCCAATCAGAAAGGCTCTTATTCCTGGAGTTAAAAATGTTGAAAGACAAAGTTTAGTGGATCCTAAAAAGATCTTAATTCCACCACTTCATATAAAATTGGGGCTAATGAAACAGTTTGTGAAAGCATTACCCAAAGAAGGAGAGTGTTTCAAGTATCTTTGTGAACAGTTTCCTGGTCTATCCGATGCTAAGCTGAAAGAGGGAGTCTTTGTTGGGCCTGACATCAGAGAACTTTTAAAAGATGAAAGCTTTGTCACTAAAATGGAAATGGAAGAAAAAAATGCCTGGAATTCATTTAAACTTGTTGTAACAGGCTTTCTTGGAAACAAAAAAGACCAAAACTACAAAACTTTGGTTGCTGAATTGTTACAAAACTACAAAATGTTGGGCTGCAACATGAGTGTGAAAGTCCATTTCCTTTACTCACATCTAGACTACTTTCCAGAAAATCTTGGGGCTGTAAGTGAGGAACAAGGAGAACGTTTCCATCAAGATATAAAAGAAATGGAGCACAAATACCAAGGTTGATGGAATGTCAACATGATGGCAGACTACTGTTGGATGTTAAAAAGGGAAGTTTCACAAGAACACAGCTTCAAAAAAAACTTCAAATTTATTTTGTAGGCAAGCCTTACGTGATAGAAAAAAACCAATGTTATTTTTGAAATCAGAGCAAAAAACTACATAAAGATCAGTTAACTAAATCAAAACAAATTTTAAAAAAGTTTTTTTTGCAGGCCTGTGTTATTTTTAATTACTGTAATAAACAATCTGGAAACATATGACTTATCATTACAAGAACAGTGTTTATTTTTTGTTTAACAGCATCTAATAATGCTGTTAAACAAAAAATAAATAACCACAACACACATGAAGTTAGTACTATTATTAAAAGAAAACTGCAAGATCCTACGAAAAGTCCGAGATACAGCCGGTTAAAATACATGTGTTCACTTATAGAGGGTACCTACACATCAAGAGATCTCCTAATTTACTAAGATATAGTCCATATATGTATATACTTAATTTCTCGTACTATCCTTTGGTGACAGTAGACATTGAAAGGACTTTTTCATTTAGTAAATTACTGTTAAGTGATAGGCGTCCAGGTTTTACTGCAGAAAACTTAAAAAAGTTCCTATTGATAAACGTTCATTATCCACACCGGTTTCCATGCAAGTCAGAAACTCAGACCGACTGAGACAATGATGTGTTGATAAGTAATTTTTCTTTATAAATTTATCTTCCTGTTTTTCTGTTTATTCGAGTATTTATTAATATTCATTAT
The DNA here is from genome assembly GCA_037954035.1 of Rosalia funebris. Lineage (NCBI taxonomy): Eukaryota > Metazoa > Arthropoda > Insecta > Coleoptera > Cerambycidae > Rosalia > Rosalia funebris. The sequence goes on along the minus strand of JAZFAV010000022.1, from coordinate 38,641,200 downwards.
TCTATTATTATGAATTTTCTGTGAACTATAGCTGTGTAATAATAGTTACCTCGGTACGGTTCTGTTGCAGTTTGTCGGAATACAGGCTTTAGTCATAATTATTTAAAAAAACAATACCAACTTTATTTTATTTTACTGTATTTAATTTTCTGTAAGAACCAGATCCGCATATCTATTGTAAATAACTGCTATATTCGAATAAGATCAAAAACCAGGATTCTGTGTTGACCTAAATCTGGAAATATTTCAAATTACTGTAGTAACTTAAATATATTTTCAGGCAATTTCACTCTATTATAAGTCAAACTAACAACCCCTTTATTACGGCACATTATTTCCTAATAAACTTTCCGAGGAGTTTATTCTCATCACGTATAATATTAGCGGAAAACTTTATCTAAAATATACTGCTCAAAGCAAAGCCTCAGGCTTTTCTTTTTTCCATGGATGCTATTAATGATTTTTTTGTAACGTATTTTGATATATTCCCTTCGGTAACGCAAGAACAGAATATTTTTCCGCATTTGTCACAAAATTGGTATAATGTCACTTAATGTAATACCTAATTATAGTTTATTTCATCGCTATTTGCTAAATAGAAAATCTCAGAACATATCGTGACTTGTTTTTATGGCTAGGCTCAGGTAGACTGTTCCGTTTATCTTCAAGATAAGAGAGTTTTTTAATTGATAAATAGCGATGAAATGAATAGTTCATGAAATGTTACACGGAATAACAAACTATGATAAAATATAATTTTAATATTAAATGTTAATACAACAATTTTTACATTTTAACATAAATAAATTTTATTTTTGAGTGTGAGTCAACACATGCTGCTATATTAAGGTCACTTATAGGAGAATAAAATAAATAGAAAACTTGTTCATAACTCTAGTAATAATTATATTAAAAAATTTGTAAGTAAATTATTAAACCGTAATTGTTAATGTTACTTCAATTAATCTTATGTCACGTAACGCCACCAAAAGTTATTGAGCTCATTCTAAGTCCATAAATAAGAAATTTACCATTCAACAACTATTGGTGAATTTTAAATTTAATGTTTCACGAATAATTCAAAGAGACGAAAGTAGTACTACAAGATGTTAACTTTCCCGCGAATTAATAAGAAACTAAATGGAATGTTAATATATTAAAATCTAATATTATTTAAATACATAAATTGAAAGAAAAAATGAAAATAACATTAATCTACAGTATCAGATGGTTTAAAATAATAAATAAAATTTTACTTTTATTTACACAAGGAAACAAGAAGTTTATTTATTTAGTTTACCAGATATTTTTATTTGAAATCCTAATTCTAATATTATTGCTAATATAATAATAATGGTAGTTATTGCTATCAACTGGAATGTAATGGTTTAACATTTGTACTTATGTTGTGGAATCGTACGGTTTTTGTATTAATATTGCGAAATTTACTTGAATATTGTTGTTAGTGATTGACTTAGTTCAGTATAGTATTTTTTTAAAATAATGTGAGAATTAGAAAGCGGAGAACATCCCAGCAAAAAAACATACGTAGCAAAAACAATGTGTCTTATAAATAAGGATGAAAAACTTATTGGAAATTTAGGAATAAAGATCTTACAAAGAATTCTATGGCCAACAGAGATACATTTTAGGGCATTTATAAATTATGAAATCAAGAATTTAATAGATGGGGAAGACATTGTGAGATATTGTGATAAAAGTCACAATATCTCATTGAGATTACTGATAACCATAAAATAAAGCCATTTAAATATAAATTATTATGCATTTTTCCTAATACTTCTTATTTCAATATCAAATATCTTAAGTATATTTATGGAGTTGGTAATTGATTCATTAGTAACCACTGACTAAAAGTAGCATTTGCATAAGGGGTGTATTTAAAAAATTTCTATGGTGAAGTATTATTTCATACGAATTATTATTACCAGTCTCTAAAACGGGATAACAAATTAAAAAATTATGAATACTAATTACACCAGTAGTCATATGTGAATTTGATTAACTAAACACTTCTTGATGATTTTTTGTTTGACACAAATGACTTATCATTACACGATATAGAGTATTAAAAGGCATTGTGACAAAATTCAAAACATTCAGTTGCTGTTTGCATACACATAGAAGATATTCTGTGGAGCCTATAAGGAAAATAATTAATTAGAAACCTATGGAGACTAGATCGAGAAGGAGGCCAAAATTTAGGTGACATGATCAAGTGATAGAAGACATAATAATGATCGAGAAAATTAAGAATAGGACAGTGTGGAGAAGAATAAGTAAGGCTAAAAAACCCATGATTTGTGAGAGAGAATGGCGACAAAAAGGAAAATGCGGACGGATCCCTCGCTTCAACTGGATCAAATGAGTTCAAGAATGAAAGCCTATACCTTGAACTGGAGCGTTGAGCATATGAGTATATAACTATCATAATATTATTACAATTTTACATTAAAATTTCAGTAGTTCATCAAATAATTATTTCAATTATTACTACTCTCTTTAAACTTAAAATCACAACCCAAGACCTATTTTCATAAAACAACATACTTAATTGAATAATTATGCGATTATTATAGCTCCTTATTATTTATATTATCAATATCCTCATTTTTATCAATAAGCAATAAACTTACTATTTAATCTATTTTATTTATTTACAGTACAAGGTAGGGAAACATCATATATAAAAATTTAAATATAATGAAGGTCCTTTGAATAATAAGGGATTTATATACATATTTATGTAAATGTAATTAGTATTTGAATTTTTACATACATAACTAATAAATAATAAAGTCATATTTTTATAATTAAAAGAATACCAACTAAATATTTCACTACTAAAAAATTATTTAATTATTAAAAAATCCATTTAGTTATTAACAAATCTATTTTTTTATTCCTTGCATATATGAAATTTCTGCTGTAAATGTATGAATAATATACCACTAAAGATGCCGCCAGTGCTGAAGAATGCAACGTTTGGAAAAGAAAAAAGTTCCTTCTTTTCTCCAAACTCCTCCTGTAGCCTCGTCTCTTTTGCATTAAGTTTAAGATTTCGTCCGTTATCCAAGGCTTCCTAGGTTCCCTTTTCTCGTGTCCTAAAACGTCCGTAGCCGCGGAATCTAGACTATTATTGATACCCTCCCATTCAGTTTCTGCGTTCTTGATTTCGTCATTACTCTTTATTTATTAGTTGATTTGTTTTCTCCTGGAACTTACCTTTCATATTCTGATCCCTCAATATGTCTACATTTATACGTTTCTTATTCATCCGGGTTTTCAGATTTTTGAACTTTAATCTAGCTTTCATGACTACCAAGTTGTGGTCGCTGTCTACATCTGCTCCTGGATCACTCTTACAGTCTTTTACTTGATTTCTAAATATCTTCCTAACCAGAATGTAGTCTATCCGATACCTGTCTATCCCTCCTGGCATTTTCCAGGTGTACCACCTCCTAACGTGATTCGTGAACAGTGTGTTCGCGACTACCATCTTGTGCTTTTCACAGAATTCTATCAGTCTGCTACCTCTCTCGTTTCTGTTTCCTAATCCATAAGGACCTACAAATTCTCCTTCTTTCCCCTCACCTACGACTGCGTTAAAATCTCCCACTATTATTAAATTTTCATGACCCTTCACAAATCCTATTACCTGCTCTATGTCCGAATAAGCGGCTTCTAACTCTTCCTCACTGTGGCTAGAAGTAGGTATGTATACTTGCACTATTACTGTTTTCACTGGCTTCGAATCTAACCTAACCATCGTTACTCTCTCGTTGTATTGTAGGTAGCTATCTACACACTGTCCTGCGTTCTTCCGCATAACGATTCCTACTCCCGCGTTTCCATTTACCGATCCTGTGTGTATTACCCTATAGTCACCGCTCCAAAAATCTCCTACTTCCGGCCAGCGCATCTCACTTATACCAACTATATCTAATCCTAACCTATCCATTTCTATATTCAGATTCTCTAGATTCCCTGCCTGTCTCATGTTTCTGACATTCCACGCTTCGACTCGTGAAATGCTACACCTCTTACTATCCCTACTATTGCACTCGATCACGTCTCCCGGAACAGTCCTCACCCGGAGATCCGAACGGAGGACTATTTTACCTCCGGTGTTTCTATATATCAATAGACCTAAAATATTAGTAAACAGTTATATTTTATCTCCTTAAACTCTAATTCTACAACAAGCTCATATTTTTGTCAAAACCATTCCTAAAGGAGGGAAGTAAAGTTTCCAGTTAGTTTTCTAAGTAGTAGTAGAGTGAAATGCTATATATTGCAATTTAGTATTAATTACTTTTTACTGCAGTATTGTTTTGTTTATGTTTGAAGTGGTAACTTTGTAATATATCTATATTTATTGTAGTCACATTCTAAAGTTGGGAAAATTTATTTTATTATTAATTTTATTATACTGGCTTGGCCTGTAGAGTGGCAATAAATTTAAATATATTGTTTAATGAATACTTTATGAATATTTTACTCTCTGTTATATATTCGGTTACTAAGATTCTGCCTAATGTACTTTTAGCTAGAATCCGATTATTTCAGAATCACACTATGTGATGAATTACTAAGAGCGGGGTATATTTTTAACACTCGGATATTTATTAACCACGTCTGGACTAATTGATGTGGTCTACAATTTCCCTCCATTAAAATTAAATGCGATGTTACTGCATTTACATATACTCACAGCCCTATATATCTCCGTCATAATTTTAACTGTTGTTTTACGAAATACATCCAACAGAAGTTTTGTACAGCAGAGTTCCATTATCCAAGAACCACTTAACCGAAATCGTCAGAGTTTAACGGTAAAAGTTTTAATACCGGAAACAAATCTCACACTCTATTTTGATACGAATGTTTTCTGAAAATCACTGTATCATATCTTCAATTCTATAACTTAAAACCCATACCATATAAAGGATGTAAGAATATTTAATCGATTTTTCACTTTTGTGGGTATAAAGGTTTCATGGGATATAAGGAGGTATAAAGTACTAAATCTAAAAATGTATCATGTCATATGTAACATGTAATTACAATAAACTAAGTTCTACAGACTTACGTATATGAGTAAATAAAAATATAAGGGATTAACAATCGCCAAATAATCTACGTAGCAATATGCATGCGGAATCATAAATATAGGGTGTCTCATTTGGAACTATAGTTTGTGATATGCGAATAAAACTAATAATATTTGACAAGCTGAGGTTTTTTATTCTTCAATAGAGATGATACGGCTACAAATTGAAAAAGATATCGTTTATGTGGCCGCCTCGACTCAATTAGCATGATGTAATTCCTTTAGCAAAATTTTCCATAACACGGGCATATAAAACTGGCCTTATTTCCCGAGTAACACTTTGAGGTCATTGACTCTTACTGGCTGGGTGGCGTATACTTTTCCCTTGACTCAACCTAAAAAAAGAAGTCCAGTGATGTTAAATCACATTTTTCACTGTCTTGCTGAAACATATTGTTCGAATCCAAATCATCAATTTTCAATGGAAAAAGAAATTGTTTATATACATATCGCAATAGCGCTCGTTTAACATATCGTGTGTGCCTAACATATCACAAACATATTTACTGTGATAGAATGGCCAGCTACATTTACAAAAAAGTTGAAAATACTCCACCACTCCAAGACACGCACTAAGCCATGCAGCTCTGTGGATGCATTTCTTTTTCGTGAACAGCATGTGAATTTTCAGCACACTAAATTCGACAAATTTGTTTGCTGATGTATCCGTCAAAATGAAAATGTGCTTCATTACTTAACAATATTCTGTTACAAAAATCAACATCACCTTCTTTCTTTTGTAGCATTCAATTAACAAATGTACGATGTTGTAAATGGTCTGTAACTTTTAATTGTTGTGTCAACTAAATTTTGTATGCTGACAGATGCAGATCTTTTTTAAAATCCGATGCGTGGTGGCTCTTGACAGATTCAATTGCTGTTCACGACGTCGAATTGATGTGTTTAGATATTCCCGTCCAGTTTCTCTCACTGCAGTAATACGAAGCATATCGGCGTCGTATTATTTGTTTGTAGGTTGTAGATATTGTTTGATGATGTTTGTATCGTTGTCAATAATGCTAACGTCCTATCTTTGACAGATCACGAATGGCGCACAGTAACAAATCCTATAGTTTCAACTAAGACACCCTATATTATATCAACTAAGACACCCTATATCACAGCATCGTCGCACTATACAACGAGAGAATGATTTATTTATTGTTAACGAATTATGTTATGGCAGACAAATATATTTAAAAATCCTAATTACTGCAAATATATTAGATAAGGTTTGATATTCGCACTTATTAGATAGGAAATATATTTTCTATGTAAAATAAATAATTCAATTATTATTTAGTATTCATTACATTAAGTAGTAATGTCTAAACGAACTTGTTTATGTGAAACAGATACTACTTTTACAAAATATTTAGAAGTTAAATAAATCAAAAGTTACCATACGCCAAATCAATAGCATATACATTACTATTTTAATTCAATTATTCTTCTCATTAAAAGACAAAATAAAGAGAAAAATCTTTTCCTGGAAAATATTTTGCATATTTTCTGTTCATAAATTATATTTCAGTAACAGCAGTAATTGTAGTAACGTAATTCATTATTTTTTAATCACATCAAAAATAGATAGGACAGACTTGCACTGGGTAACATTTATCTGCTACAAAAGTAAGTAAAAGGCACATTGCCTCAAATATGTACCAATTTAATTGATCCCACCCATCAATGCCACCCATCATAAATCATAACATATTTCAATTATATGATAAATACTTTACAGTATTTCTCTAGGTACAAGTTTCTGTTATATATTAAAATATATGGTTATATCTTATATTTTAATATATAAGAGATGGACATAGATGGATTATATCAAATTCGTAACAAACTGATTCATTAAATGTAAAATTATATTCTATGTTTCCAAAGAAAGAACTGTTCAGAGGAATAAGTGGTAGGATCATACAAAAAGAATAGTAATGGTAAGCCATAATTTTGTAATGAGCATATATTGCTAACTAATTTAACAATCATTTTAAGATAAAATATATTTATTATATTTTAGGTACAATTTAGTATATTTACGTTGACTAAATGAATGTCAAATAAACGCGTTTTCTCAACGGAAATAAATTATTCCTTCGGTGTATAATACTCGTAATTATTGTTACTCATTTGAGTAATTGCCTACCTTCTGCTCCCTATACCTTGTCAGTTAATGGATATGTGATGAGGATGTTACATGAATTGAAAATTTCGTTTAATTTTTACAATGTTTTTTCTGAATGATACGAATTCAATACTTCCCCACAAAGAGACGGCACAATTACTAAAACAAAGCCATAAATCATAGTAACCAGTCATTCATGAGAAAAAACGTTGATATAAAATTTATTATTTTTGGGCCCATGCAGTAAGGTTTCTGACATATACATCTTTTATTTAAATTATATTTATCTATTTAAAACCTAAAAGTCTTTTTATATTTTTATTATTTTTCCTACAAATAATTATGCAAATCCTGAGATAACTGAAAGATACAATGTCAAACAAGTATTAACTTTACTTACTTGTTATGTCAAACAAGTATTAACTTTAGTGAAATAAGACTATTGGTTATTATTTAACATAATGAGTAATGATACATTTATAATTTTTTTATGTGAAAGTAATGCAATATTTAAAAAACAATATTTAGATTGGCGTTAAATAAATAGAAGTTACCATGCACTAAATAAATACCATATGCAAACCTATTTCAGTTCTTGAGATAGTTTAACTATGTTTTCTCGATGAAAATCATAAAATAAAATAAAGAAATTTTACGAAAACATATTTTACAATGTTTCCATTCTCTCAATTATATTTCAGAATATAGATACTACAAAAATATATAGAATTAATCGGGTAACCTGCAATATTTACTTACTCATAAGCAAGTAAACTAAAGCAGTACCGCAAAATACACACCTGAACATATTTACATATATATATATATATATATATATATATATATATATATATATATATATATATATATATATATATATATATATATATATGTACGTAATAGAATGTAAACAATCGCAATGCGATGAGTATGAATTAAAATAAAAATACTTTTCTACTGTAGATTAAAAAATAATTAAGAAAGAAGAAAGTAGATGGGTTAGGTTGTTATCCAGGATCTCCCTGCTGGCGAACCGGCATCCTAATTTTAGACTTGTTGTCATTCTGAAGAATTCATCAATTTGCAGTACATCAAGTATTAGAAAATTATTGTAATATTTTTTCCTCAAGAATAATTAGGTAGTACGATCTACGGCTTCGATATATAAATACCTTGAGAGTACGGAACCTTATTCCGCGTGGAGATTATCCAAAACTAAAATTGCCCCAAACCATTCTAACTCATTGTCAGTGATTATAACATTTTTATTAATATTTTATACAAACAATCTGTTTTGCAATATCATTTATTTTATCGATAACAAGGGATGGTTGGTGCTTATTTGCATGAAAAAGAAGATAGCGTTCTATAATTCGAGCAATAGTAAACTCTAATTACATTATTTGTAGTTATAATTATTATAATTAGTTATAATAGTTACTTTTTATTTTATTGATTAGAATATACAGAGTATAAATAAGTATTACATAAAACTACAAACAAGACTGAGAACAATGGCACAAGCACTTGCTGACCTAATTTCCAGCCTGCAAACTAATTCTGTATATAAATAAGTATTACAATCTTATTATCCGCCATTAATAAGTATTACATATACTAGATTAGTAAGTACATGGTGACAGAAGTTCCAGCCTGCAAACTAATTTTATGTATGTAAATAAATATTATGTAAATCCGTTTATCAAAAATTTAGTCAATCGAATATTTACTAGCATTGTTAAATATTTACTGTTGCAGGTATTAACGAATTGTTATTTACCCATAAGAAAATAATATATATATATATATATATATATATATATATATATATATATATATATATATATATATATATATATATATATATATATATATATATATATATACACTCCGAAATCGATCTGCTCCCCCTAAAGCCCCAAAGTGCGAGGAGGCCTAGAAATTACCCCTACATAAGGCAACACTGACTTAAGTTTTCTACAAAACACCAAAACACTATATACTACACTCGACGCACGTTTCGCCACAAAGTTGGCATCATCTGGGGATTATTAAATCTTAGTTGATTAACACTCAAAGATGATTAAAACTCAATGTTAATCCCTCCAGATGATGCCAACTTTGAGGCGAAACGCACGTCGAGTATAGCGTATAATACTTTGATGTTTTGTGGAAAACCAAGTCAGTTTTATGTTCACACCAAAGGTTCCAACCTACTCCAGTACCTTGCATAAGGGGTTTTAGGAATTGCTATAGATATGTATTACATATAACTACAAACGAGACTGAAAACAATATGGCAAAAGTACCTGCTGATCTAATTTCCAGCCTGCAAATTGTTTTTTTTTTTTTTAATTAGAGGGTAACCCATATTTAAGTCATTTACTTATAAAATGTAAGCTGTATACGTTATAATTAAATGACGGGAAATATTACAGTTTTGTTTAAAGGCGGTGAAATAAAGTCATTAAATTTAATGTTTATGGTAAATATTTAGATCATTCATTCTAAATTATATTTTATCGTATAGATGCTAAGGAGTTCTATATGCTAAGATATGATAATAGAAGGTGTTGCATAGGAGCGCAAAATGTCATTTTTATTATTATTATTATATTATATTATATAGGTTTGGGCCTCATCAGCCACTGATCGCATGGGTAATCCCTTGGCGATCCCCTTTTATCCGGGTCATTATCCAAAAATGTTATCCCATAAAAGGATCAATTTAGGCATGTCTCCCGCCTTAAGCCTCGCCTCCTCTAGGATAACAGAGGTCCTTAATATAAGATATCTCTTCTCCTCCAGTGCGGGGCAGGTGTAAAGAATATAAATCGAGGTTTCCTCGTCTTCTTTACAGTATCTGCAGGCCAGGCTATCAGTCAGCCTCAGCTTGTGCTTATATGCATTCAGGCTACTATGGTGGCCCGTTATGATTCCCACCAGGGTTCTGGCTTTATGCCTGTTCAATTTAATGAATTCTTGGGCCCATTTCTCAATCTCTGAGTATTGGATGAAGACTTTGGTTATTCGACAACCCGTTACGTCTCTCCATCTTTTATTGTGCTGGTCTCTTGCCCAACCATTGATGCGGTCTCTGATCAGATTCCGACTTATTCCCACTGCAGGTTCTGGTCCAGAGAGGTTTTCCCTGGTCCCTAGTCTGGCAAGGTCATCTGCAATTAGATTTCCCCTAATGCCATTATGCCCAGGTATCCATAAGAGTTCCACCGGTCCCTTCCCTGCTAAGTGGTTCAATGCTTCATAGCAATTATAGACCAGCTTCGACTTTGTCGTTGCTGAATTCAGGGCTGCCAACGCCGCCCTGCTTGTCAATTTTAAATAAAACATGGTTTTCTATAGCAAAGTATTAACATTTTTATGTATTTATAATATAGATATTTGGGAAGTATGTATGAAACAGCACATCCGGTCAATGGCCGCCACGGATTTAGTGGTATACCACACAAGGCTTTTCTGTTTCAAAATCTTTTCAAAAACGGTTTTGCATAAATATGGCGGTACTTCGTTGACACATACAGTGTTCAATCTCGGTCTTCAATACAATGGGTGTCATGGCATGACATCCATTGTTGGTGTAAACCTGAGGCCCATCAGAAAACCCCACAGAAAAAATTCCATAGGTGTTAATTCACGATCGTGGCGGCCAATTCTGGTTACTGTTTCACAAACCTGCTGAAACCATATATCTTCAAGAGCAATATATTCCAATTAAGGAATAAAGAAATGGGTCATCATGTCATGATAATGTTCGCCATTTACCGTTAATGCATGGCCTGCCTCGCTTTCAAAGAATAATGGTCCAATGATTCCTTCAGACCACAATGCACACCAAATAGTGACATGTTGGAGATGCATTTGTTTGTCATGAATCATTCGTGGATTTTCTGAGCTAAAATACGGCAATTTTTCCTACTAATGAAGCCGTCAAGGTGAAAATAGATCTCGTCGCTGAATAATAATTTTGTCTACAAAATCTGCATTCATTTCTTGTTGTTCAATGGTCCAATTGGTGAACTCTCTTCGCTGTGCATGGTCTATTGGCAGAAGTTGTTGAGACAATTGTATTGTATAAGCATGGAGATACAAATCTATTGTGAGAATATAGTAAAGAGTGGCTGTTGAAATGTCCAATTCTTGCGTACGATGATGATTCGAGGTCCATGGACTCTCAACCACACTCTTGCGAGCTCCCGTGATGTTCTGAAAGGCCACGTGCTCGTGTCGTATCGTGTGTTTTACATGAATAACTGAACCAGTACTTTCTAAGTTTTCAATTATTCTTTTCCCAGTTGATAAATTTGGAACATTATTTCTACCGAAAATTAGACGAACTTTACGATTCATAACAAACATGAGTTCTAAACTTTCTCCATACAATATTTATTTATCTAGATGTACATTGTACATCTGTATATACACATTGGCTTAAACCAAAGCATCAGTTATTTTAATTTTAGAAGTGGTTTGGGAGGATTGGCTCTACATGCTCTCGAAGGTGGCCATATCCCGAGCAAATCGTCAGATAAGCTCGAGGACACCAAGGGAATCATTCGGAGGCTGAGGGCGTAGAACCCCTAGCTTCGCATTGAGTCCTGACTGCGTCATGACGCAGTGAAAGAGAATCTCCATGGGACGCTTCTTCTCGTAAACTCCGTTTTGTTCTTGAAACTGTTGTAAAGCTATGCAAGGGTGCTATGAAAACCTGACTGATAACTAGATAAAATATTGTATTCCTAAACATATCTTCGTATTTGAATATTCATAATTGTTTCCAAGATTATTTACACGTATACTTATAGGATGTACATAGGTCATTATATTACCAATATATTAACAATATTCTCTTTGGTAACGATAACAATCAAGTGATTTTCCAGCTATCAAGGAAAATATTTTATTCTAAATAGAAGTTAATAATATGGGTTAAAAATCGTAGAATATATTGATAACACAGAAGTACCATATCGGTATAGATTTCATTACGTCAGTGGTTTTAGATTTAATTTCCGGAAAATACTTGTAAACAACGTATTTGTCTAAGTCTGACGGATAACTTATCTACACGTACATTATTATATTTACATTAACAAGCATCATCATAATCGTCAAAAAAATAATACTATACAGGTCTCTTCTAAATTCATGTATGAAGAGATATTTTCATATAGTCCACCACTTACCGTAAAACAAAGTACACATGTTTCTACATAGGTTTCATTGGCATTCACATACTTATACTAATACTTTTCCAACAAATCTGCTGATAAAGCTCGGCTGAAAGGTCTGAAAAATACTCGTTCAATACTTTCTCCCCTTCAAATAAGAACGTCGTATCTCAAACTTTTCATTTTTCAGTTTAAGAAATAGATAATTGTCGCGGGGTTCCTAATCAAGACTATAAAGGGAATGTCTCAATTCAACAAAACTGCTTTCGTTAATTATACTTTGCACTTCCCTAGCTTTATCCACTGTGCAGTTTTAGTTACAGTTAATTTGTTTATTATTAGTTTATAAACATCTGCAATTATCCTTTTTCTCATTTATCCCAATATCCTTTTTTTGTGGGAGTGAGTTGGCCTTGTGCATCTATTACATCAATTAATTCTTGTTTTATTGGTGGGTTGGTCTAGGCGAGGTTTGGATAAATGACATATCATCTCTCGGATAGGATGTAAAATCGTAAGTCCTTTGTTTATTATATGTTGGTTGGGTAAGTAAAAGATATCCACTCATTGCAAGGTACTCAGCTCCTCTTATCGCTAATAAGCCACGGTAGTGGAAATAGGCCGATATTAAATAAGAGTATAAAAGGAAAAGTAAGTCTCAAGTTTGTTCCTAAATTTCCATTTTTTACATTTTATACTTTCATAGTATGCAAGTTGAAGTATAGTTTTTATAGTTTAAAATATTAACTATATACTTCGATAAAATTAAAATTTGTAAAATTTTATATCAACACTTTATTGTGCATTATCTATGACCAGTATCAACTCCATTACCATTGAAATAATGAAAAATGAATTTTTCAAAGTTTTGTGGTAATTTTTTACTTGTCATATTTGATCACGTTTCAAGCATCCTATTTCATGTTTTATCAGTCACAACTATTGTATTTAATAAAAACGAGACCAAGTTACCAACCACGAACATCGAAAGATTACTGGTTCGCCAACCAAATTGGCAGATGATGATTAAAACTGAGTTTTAAAACTCAGTGCTTTTGCTATATCAAAGGTTTCAGCCCTTTTCCATGATTATATTTAATGCTAAACACTTTCATTAGATTTACTTTTAATTTATTTTGTCACAACCCTATATATCAAAAATGCCTTGGAGAATAAAAATATTTTCATAATAAGTATCACCAACTTTCAACATTATATGATACTTATTCTTAATACATACACCATTTAGGTCCCTCTTTATTTACACTTAATATTTCTGACAGTGTCTGAGAAAACTGAACAAGGCCACTAATTGTAATTGTAGACATTTTTTAACACAAAAATTAAAAAAAAATATATTGCAAGAGGATTTCAAATATGCAAAGAAAATAATATATAGAATAAATTATTATTATGTTGATGATTAATGTGAAACACACGCTCACTGTATATAATATGGGACCTTTAAATAATAAAGAGCATCTAAATAGCGTTGGGGAAACATTAATAGTTTAAGTTATTAATTACCAAGAGGCTAATTGAATTTTCGGTGACCACAAATTGCTCGCAGATGATTAGATGTCAACAGTTTCGCCCTTTAGAGTATTACACATTACAGCCCCAGTTGATATGCATATTCCATTATCTCCTTAGAAACCAGGCCTGAATCGATATAAGTAACTTTAGATGTTATATTATTAGTAAAAAGTGATGCTGTAGGCAAAATATTATTACTTTATCATTTTTGCGAACTTATACTACTGTAATATCGATCAAGTAATCAAATTTTAAAACCAAGTCATATTATAAAAATTGTAGTTGGCAAATTTTTATGTATATGAATAAAAAGAGTAATAATAATTCAAAAGAAACAAGTGGCGAGAAGATGATTTGACGAATATATTATCAATATTAAATGTCAAGTAACAGCCATATCCCCACCATCACTTGGATGGATGATAGACCTTTCTTTTCTTTCTTTTAAAACCTCTTTATTATTTTGTAGTGACTCGTTTACATTGACAATAATACAGTATTATAGACATAATATATACAAAAAAATAGAAAACAAAATGCCATCAGTGTCGACCGTGATCGTGAGTACATATATTTACATACACATAGACACAAGACAAAAATCAGCATTTCATTCGCCATTCCATACGATATCCGTCCTTATGATTTCCGTCCATTAGTTCCGACTTGGTAGAAAACTGTAAAGAATTTATTGTCCCGGAATCAGTCGCAAGAAAATCCTTACAACACACCTGCAAGCTATATTTAGAATTCATACTAACTTTAGAGACAGGCAGAATGATTCTCTAAAGCAAAAGCTTAAGTTAATTCAGAGAACTTACCATTTGGAGGTTTGACAGTACCATCACAGAACATAGTAGGATATATAATACAATTAGAAAATATGTTTATAGATAATTTTAATAAATTAACTTACTCCGATTCAATTAGAGCAAAACTAAAAGAAACATTTAAAAATATACATTTTACGCATCCGTATGGAACTTTTCCATTAAATTATTTTTTGTCCCTCTATACTATAGTGTGTCTTTGTTATACTATAAAATTCGCAAATCGCGATAGCAAAAACAAAAAATTACAAAAACCCAATGCCAAGCTAACTATATTGAAAAATTTGTGAGAAGATTTGTTTATTAGCTTGTTGCTCTGGTTAGTAAATAATGCGATATTGTTGTTAATATATTCGCCATATTAATATTTATTCTTTCGAATATTATTTGTAGTTTATGGACTGTTTTACCTCTACTAAATGTCAACAATTTATTTAATGAACGTTAGTAAGTTATAGCTAATATTTTACTTCAAGAAGATATTTCCGTTAAGAAATGGTTCTATATCTAATTTACCAAAGTATATTCTATTAGCCCCCGTAACAAACACCCACGATGAAATAAGTAGTTTAACAGCTGCGTGGTAGCATACCTTGGCAAGCACACGATCAATGTTCCGAAGGAAAGTGAACTTTCTTGTCTTAGTTTGTGTTCGGTGGTTAAGATGAAGATGAAATTTTGTTTGTCTGTAGTTGATATAATGTCATACTTTTTTAATGTGCAGAATAAACTACGTGGTGATATTTATACTAGCTCGATCATAGTTGTTTTAGTAGTACATTATTGAGAGAAGAACCATTACATTTCATTTAAAATTTCATCTCAGATGCAAAACTCGACATATTGCGTGCGATTTTAGATGCGAAGGCAGACATTTCCAATGAACCAATAAGAGCTAAATATTTCATCACGCGATGCAGTTTAATTAGTAGATTTTGTTAGTTGAGCATGTGTGTAATGGATGTGGGACACAAAACAAAAATTCTACCATCATTGGTATGTTGAATTATTGGTTATAATTTCAAGCTCCCCCACATGTAGAGGAAATGGAGTTGTTCTTTCCGGTCTTTGGTCATTCTTATATTCCCCCCGCTCGTGTTTTTGGTAAAATTGAAAAAATCTATAAAAAGAAAATGGAAGTTGTTCATCCAAAAGAGTACATCAATATGATCAAAAAGTTTGCTACTGTTCACGAAATTGGAGAAGATTTTGTAATAAGGAATTGGAGACGTGACACTCAAAATGTTTTAAAACAACCAAGATATTAGCAACTTTAAATGTCAATCTTCAAAATGGATAATAATTGTTAAAAAAAATTAATAACACACCTCTTGTAAGGGGCGAATCACTTTACAGGAATGAAAATATTATGAATACATTCAAAAGTTTATGTAAAAGAGGAAAAAACGTTGCAAATAGAACCAAAGGAATTGAAAATTGAAGTACTGATTAATAAAGACAAGAAAAAACGTATAACGAAACTATTAGAGAAACACAATGGAAAGGAATGGGAGACAAGAGATGCCTTAATTTCTTTTCGAGCTTTGCAAAATGTTCCAGATGCAAGACAAGCAGTCGAAGAAGAAGGTAACTGCGAAAAAGAATCAATTCATTTTGGTATTTGAAAATGTACTTTGTGTTGTTCGACAGTAATGAGAAATAAAATTTGTTTTTAAAAGTTACACACATTTTCTTGGAATAGTTCAAATAGAATTAAATGAAAATGGCATAAAAAATGGCATAACATATATAGCAAAATCAAAAAATTATAGGATATTAATAATTCTCAAGAAATTAGATTTAGAAAGCTTTTATAAGTTACTTGACTTGAGGTGTTCAGCCCAACATACATGCGTAGCCAACTAGGTTCTACGAGTATTCTATTCCCCTTTGAAGAACGCTTTTGTTCTTTAAAAAATTGGTTATATATTTTTTTATTTATCAAAACACTATGGCGAATTATATTTTCTTGGAATGCAGGAAATGTTTTCTTATTAACTCCAAAGCCATAATTAACTACGGTTCCACTTTAAAAAATATACTTTTCATCTGTAGATTGATAACCGTAAGTGATCCACACCGTAAGGAAATACCACAATTCTCAGGATATTACTTCCATAATAGGTATGTGCTAATGTATACATATGAATAATATTATGTAACCCTGTCTTCTTAGTAAAGTAAATAAACTTATTATTATTATAAATAAAGAGATTATCTGTATGAATGCTAGTTATGTAATTTACAAGGTAACCATACACATACACATTTTAGTTGTATTGGTTAATTTCCACTTCACGAAAATATAATTAACGTTATAATTTTGCGGTTTTATAAAAGATCGCTACGACTTAGTTACAACCAAGGAGATTAGAGAGAAGGAGAATAAACTTCCATTCATGTACCATTGTTCGCTTGATAGAAAATACGGCGGTATACCAGGCGGCGCTGCGACCATGCTCGAACGTGCGCGGAATACCAATCGGGCTATTCTATGCATGTCGTGAGCGTGTGGTTAGAATTTCAAATTTTCCCACCGTTTGAATCTACTTCATGCGCAAAACACCTCGATTGGTTTTCCGCGCACGTTCGAGTACGCCCGCAGCGCCGCATAGTTTACTGCCATATTTCATCTCAGTTGAAAGCAAAAGCTTACTCTCCTTCTCTCTAACCTCCTTGGTTACAACAGTAATAATTGTTGTGGCAGTAATGATAATATTACGTACAATAAGATTACGAACATATGGTCCACTAACATTTGAGTAAGTGGAAAATTAATTTACAGGTACATAGTTAAGAAAAGTATACCCATACATTAAATCAACATGAAATAATAGTCTTCTAGTGTGTTCCTGTCGGTTTTCTTATTTTTGTTTAACTATTATCTCAGGAAGATGTGAATTGTATCAGAACAAAATTAGAAACCTTCATGGTTTCTAATTTTCTTTATAAACCTTTAGAAAATTAGAAAACTTCATGGTTTCTAATTTTCTTCTTATATACTCAACGAATCTAAAATAATACCGATTTTGTATTAAACTAAATAAAATTGCTCTTTCGCTATTAGTAAGTTGTATTTTATGTGAATATTCGACACATATTCTATTAATAACTGTGTTGTTAGGCAGTAGTCGGTTGCCGATGATAGTTCGAAAGTAATGAGACTAATGGTGCATAATTGAATAAGCACTGAAAGTGTGGAAAACTTTTTCAACCGTTTTTTATCACGTTCGATTAATTCAATCTGTATACGTTAATAATAAATTGATTAACTATAAATGATGTTTATCGCGACAAAAACTTAATACATATTTAGATGGGCAAGTAATTGACACATTTATTTTTCATAATGGGAATAAAATTACCATGATTGATACTCTAAGAGATTTAAGCAGCATGATAATTCCAAACTAAATATCAAATATTTAAAATATCAAACACGTAATATACGGAAAGAATATTACATCCCACAAGTTCTTAAAGTGTACTAAATATCCTGAGGGAATGTCATTGGTAATCAGGCTATTTCATAGGAGACGCTAGTGCTACTTTAAAATAAGTAATAAGAATGGAAGACAATAACCGGATTCAATTCCAAAATACGACGGGTGTGTCCCTAAATGAGTCAAATAAGTATATATACTCCTCTCAAACATTTACTTATCTAGTAATGCTTTTCTAGAAAATTTTATTCATTAAATTTTATTCATTAGAATTTTATTCATTTATTAGAAAATTTTATTCATAACGTATATAGTTTTTAGATCTCCGATGCTCCGTATCTTCTAGAGTTGTAAAAATAGAATAAACATTTTTTCTTGTTACTCATAAGTAGTTCAGTGCAGATTTGTACTTGCCAGGTCTGTATGTTAGGTGGTAAAAAAACATATCAATTTGTTCACAGCGAAACAATAATCGAGATGTTGATTGACTATAATCAATAAATTCGTGGCCTCTACAAAATCAAGATTCTTTATTCTATGACTGCATTAAAAACTAATATTTAAAATGAAGAATTAAATATAATGTAAGTCAAATAATAAGTTAGAAAGTGTAATGAAACAAGTAAGTTAATGATTTAGCTGGACAAAAGTAATTTAACAAATCATAACATTTTTGTTTTTTTTTGTAGAGTGTTGTTATTATCAGAAACGTGTTTAGAATAAGGACCTCTATACAAAAATATACACTGGAATTATTTCTTAGATCCTTTAAGCGGATAAAGGATTATTGTTCGTATTAGGCCAATATTATTATTATAATTCTCCTTTCAGCGACTTTCGTTCTTTCCTCTCCTTTTTTTTCTTTATCACGATTAATGTTCTCTTCATAGGAAAGTATGGGTCTCATTGACGTTATATATATTCTCAACTTATTTTTCTGATAAATGTCGTACTCTTTAGTAGCCTGCTGTTTGCTTGAAGAGTTTTATTGGTAGATATATTTTTTCCCTTAATTTCAGTTGATATATCTCCATCGGTGAACAGTACGTCTCCCAGATATCTGATTCCTGCCATGGATCCATGGTTCCCTACTTTAATTGGCCTACTTCCTTTCCTATCCTCGTTATTCCCGTTTTGCTTTTGTTTATTTTCATTACGATTTTCTTACCTTCCTTCACTATATCTTCTAACATGCTGACCAAAATGTCCCTTCTTTTAGCAATCAGTACTATTAAGTCATCTACGTATACTAGATGTCTATTACTCGTGTCATATGCTCTATAGCCATATTGAAGAGCAATGTAGACAATGAGCCTCCGTGTTTGACACCTTTGTCGATGTTGATTTCTTCAGTATCGCCTTCTTGTAGTTAGACCATGTAGTTAGATTGCCATTTTGTAGACCATGATTAACACTAAATCTGCAGTCTTAATAATAATAAGATTGGTCTGCATATTGAATGTAGGTGGGTGGCTATATAACAAAAATAAATTTAAATAGTTGGTGTCAACAATATTTTGAATGTCGATTCAGTTATCAATGTTATTTTCAATAATGCAATGGCTAATGAAAAATATACACTTAGAAAAACTAAATGTGGTAGCATATATTGCATTGTCAATGTAGAATTAATACAGTTAATTAATCAATTACTAAATATATATTTAAGCAAATAACAAGTTGTTTAATCGTTTTTAACCGCTTATAGATATTATATAAACCTACTACTCTCGTTTAAGGTTTCCTGAGAGAAGACAGCTCAGCAAAAGGGTTTAGATTGAGAGCAGGCAGCAAGATTCTTGATAGATTTAAATACATTTTTTTAGAACATAGACCCTTCGGAAAGTGATGACACTGAAAAGACAGTCATCGCTTACAGTGAAATTACAGTGTACTGAAATTACAGTGGTAAAATAAAACGGCAAAATGTTTATAAAGTAAGGCAGAAGTAGACATTTCCAAGAAATGAATGAAAAGCGAATCTAAAAAAGTATAAACCCTCCTGTTAACGGAAATAGGTGTTAACTTCTGCACATATTTGAACAATATTCAGACCAACAATCGTTTCACCATCAATCAGTTGCATACTAGTTCTTCGTAGAGTAATATTCGTGGTAGAGTTTTTAACATCTCAGAAACTATTGGTGATACGCCCATTGTAACTGACTATTGTAACTGACAAGTAATGGCAATAACCAATAAAGTTTATAAACTTAATTATCATACACCGTCTGCTAACAGCTTTTTACTCAGGAAAACGTAACTTTTGCAGTTATTATCTTACTCCAATAGAATATTAAATCATTATCAATTAAAATTACTTACCTTTTTTTCAGCACATTGTCCTTCCCCAGCGTCTAAAAGTTGTATAGTCTTTGATATGGTAATTCAGTATCTAAAATTAAGAAGACAAGCGTATAGATACTATATACGTAAATAATATGTATTGTACATTAAGAATATTAGGCAGAAATTATTTTGGCCATAGTATACCGTAGTAATTAAAACTAATATTAGCCTGCGTATTAATTTCACGCCATACGTATTGTTATAAATGTAAAAAAAATATTGTTGTTATATAATTTTCTATTATTCGGTAGTTAATGGTGATGAATGATGTATATAAAATTATTGACTAACAATTTTAAATAGTTGAAATTAAAGTTTTACAGAAAAGGCCTAAAAAATGTGTGTGATTCAAAGAATCATTGCCATTTACTTAATTGTCAGTCATATGAGACTAGTCCCATTACTGCATATCACAATTTCATATTTATTAGGAATCATCAGTGCAAATATACAGGACTATACCTGACCTATACTGTCTGAAAATTTTCGATAAGTTTTGTACCAAGCCGGCACAAGCACTACATGTAGAAATTGGCAAACAATTAGATTAATTAGATGACAATAATTCTTTGAATAACCCCTCATGTAATGTCACATGAAAACTCGCGTTAGACGAAGTAATCTGTGTTAGAAATGTGAAGCAGCATGGCTTCCATAGATGACATTTTGTCATTTAGCAAGAAGGTGGCGTGTTTGCCAATTTCTATATTTGCCCATGCCAGCTTGGTACAAAATCCATCGAACATTCTCAGAGCATACATAGTCAGGTATTTTTGCACTGATAATTCGTAGTAAGGATTGTCACAAAATACAGTTCCGGGACTAGTCGGTTGTAACTGAAAATTAATTAAATGGCAATAATTTAAACTACTTTAAAGTAATCTAAATTAGCAATGTGAAGCACGATGGCTTTCCATAGATGACACTTTGTCACTTAGCAGGCAGATAGGATATTTGTCAATTCCTACATATATGTAATAATGAAAAACAAGTAAGTTATCTTGAACAATAATTGAATTAAACGGAAAATATTCAGTTATCTAGAAACTACTAGGTCGTTTACCTTTTTAATTTAGCAGAATTGGAATTTAAAAAATCTACTTAAAATAAATCAGAGTTTTTTAAAACATGACGTATGCGGGCTATTATAACATTATACATAACATTAATATACACAACGTAGCAGACTACTAGAAGAATTACTGAGTCAATGAGAATTATCGAATAAACCCCATAGTAAAGCATAAACAGGAGCCGTTTAACCAGCCGCTATAATATAGCAAGTGGTACGAGCTAGAGTGGTAAGAATATTCGATGGTGGAATTGAGAAGAATAAACCAAAACATTTTATAGTGTTTTGAAAATATATGGTAATTCCATATAAGTGTATTTTAATATAATGCATCGTCAATAATAACAAATAATGGATTTTTACCGGTTACTGAAAAGGTGCAAATAATCAAGTAGGGTTTTGGTGGCCGTTAAAGGCATTTTTAATTAAGTATTTCCAAATAGGTATTCTCATTTTCTCAGAATAATCCATAGTATTATTTAAACCTGAAAACATGTATGCGTTTCTCTCGGAAGCCATTAAATAAAGCCATCTCGGTAAACAATTATTGCACAGAAAACATTATAAAGTAAGAAATTAAAGTCAAAAATAATCATTAACATTTTTTAATAAAAGTGGTATTTAATTTTTTTTTATGAAAACGTAGTTGCTAATTAATGACAGTAAAACTTGAACAATGACGTATTGAAAGTGCAATCAGTCAAGTACCTGTAGAATTTCATTAAAAGTATGGCAATAAGTTTTTTTTTGTTTTAGACAGAAATAGAAGCACAAATCATATTTTTGTTTTCTGCATATTTCGAATTTTAATTCGTAAGATGACGGTTACAAATCATTGCATGATTGATTCGTTTACATGGGTAATTTCTTAATTTTGTAATTATAATAGAAGAATTTATATTCCTCTTTTTATGCACCAAATAAGGGAGAGATGTATATATAATTCTTATAAAACCAAGAAACGATCAACTATTTAAAAAATTGAGAAATACATCTGATGTTGATTTCCTTGTCATACATTTAATTCCGGATTTTATAATTTAAAAAAATCACTTAAAGTAATTTAATAAGCGTGTCAAACCTTTTAGGGATAATATATTATTTACTGAACAGGTGCGTATATGTTGTACATAAATAATATGTTAATCTTCTTGAATAATCCGGCGAATTTGCCTCAGAACGTATTTGAAAGCTGCTGTTTAAATACATGGTTACAGGAAGTATATATGTACGTATATGTATAGATTAAATCTGGACAAAGGAATATATGCTTTAGCGTATATGGTTCCATTTGGTGTCTATATAGTGTTCCTTTGTATAGATATCAAGTAGTATTTCGTAAATAGCGTACAGTAGTAAACTAATATAATAATGTAGTAGATAATAACCGTAACGATAAAGCAGTGCGTTCAAAACATGGATATATTTTTAATAAAACATTTGTTCTGAATGTACTCAATATTATATATAAATATTTGTAAAATAGTAACTTCATTTTACTGAAAATTTCTAATGCTCTCTATATGAATTCAAGAACGTAATTTAGCTTGAAATAAATGGTTTATGGCTATATTGTTTATTTGAATAATAATAATAATATTATTATAACGTTATAATAAAAAATGTATGCTCTATTCCACACAGATTAAACATAATACACCACAAAATATAGATATTTGAGCGTGGAATTTATTTGAGAACAAAAATTAAAATATGATTAAAACAACGTATAAAATTTATATACAGATAATAATTTTTATGCGGATAATATGAATAATAAAAAAATATTATATGATTATAATATTTTTTTATATATTTACATAATATATAATAACAAAAACCAATCACATTAAAATATGATATACAAGTACTTGAGTACCAATACAACGTAAAGCTAAATAAAACACTGTTAACATACATATATACATACACAAATACATGTACATGTTGAAATAATAAATAAATGATTTTTAAATACAGCTTAGAATACATTATTAAATATCTCGATTTATATACAAATAATTGATCATAATATATTATTTAATTAGCAGATTATCTTGTCATTTTCTTAAACATTGTATTAGTTGTTTGATATATTAATTTGGCTATGGATTTCAGATCTTAATATTGTTACTATAAAATTTTATACAATTTATCGAAAAGAGAATTTGCGTTTTTAAGTCATCCAGCAGTATGAAGTATATTCTGGGACTAAATACAAACAATGTTTTTGTCCTAATGACTTTCTTACGAGGATCACAGTGAACTTTTCCATATTTTTCGTTGTTGAGTATTCGTATGTAATACTTTACATAACGAACTAAAGTTATTTTTTATTTTTATGTTGATAAATGCAAATGGCAAAGTTCTACTTTACCATTTGCATTTATCAACATATATATCTGCCATATGTCAAGCAATTTAGGTGTTTATTAAAACAGCTGGTCTTTTGCATGTCTGGTTTCTTGAATAATTTCTCCAGTTTTTTAAGACTAACTTTGTGTAATATCTCTCCATCCAAGAATAAAATACGTTAAGTGCAACTCCATAATAGTACCATGTAATGACAATAGAATAATAGTAATCATTCAGTTACAGTGTTTTCTTCATTTTGTTTAAATGAAGTATAACACTCTACTACTTTGTTTAATTCAGTTCTAAATAATATCGTGTTTAAAGAAAATTAAAGTGACGTACATCTATATGAATTTCCTTATGAATGAGATGGATTATATAGTATTTAGGGTAGATAAAGACGATGTGTAATTTAAATTATGTAATTATAATTTAAGTAATAAATATTCATGTATCATGTAGTATGAGCCCTTTTATACAAGCGCAACATTTAATTATCGTGCATTACCATCTACTTAAATCTTATAAATATAATCTTCAATTATTCGAAGTTCAAAAATGTTCACTTCAAATGTGTTTAAAGCAGCTTAATGCAAATTGTATTGTAAAAATTACAATAATCAGACAATGCCATCAAGTTTTCCTTTACGGAATAATGACATGAAAACCTAAAAATAGTCACAAAAAATGGGAAAGCAGAAAGGATAATCACGTTAAATTGAAACGGAGTTGATTATTCAATTGTCTCAATTAATACTGGAGTTAGCTAATAAATCCGAGAAATTCGTTTAAACGGTAGAGCGGATACAGGAAATTTCAGTCGGTAAAATCGGTTAAATGGAAAAGTATGTTTGATTTTCATTAGAACTTCAAACACTATTTTATATTCGCATGCATAAATATTTAAATTTAGCTTTAAATTACACATACCCTAGGATAATTAACCCAGTAATTCAAGAGTGATAGTTTCAATGTGTATTTAAATATACACAAGACAAAATACTAATTACGGTTTTTACTAAACCGCGTTATAGAGTTTTAAAAAATAAAATCCGCCACAGGTAGGATTCGACATCTGTCCCGGATTGGAACTGAATGACATTCAGCTGTTTCGAACTTAATAGTCCTCATCAGTGCCGTACACGGTACGCCGATCCAGGACAAACGCCGGATGAAATTGTGGGGTATACATCTTTATCACTACCAAACACAAAGCTATTACATAATCGCTATAGGAAACCGCTATATTATATTTTCTTATAATATAAATTATTTTATTTTTGAGTGTACTCTTCTACATTTATGTTCCTTTCTTTTGGTGGTATAATACACTTTCGATTTTAATGTATTTTTAATTGTCATAATGGCACCTAAACTTAGAGGACTGCGTTATGCGCTCGAAGTTATGGCCTATATACATTGTTATTCAAGTTTTATACACAATGACAGGTGCATAAACTGTGCATTTTTAAAAATAGAGTTAAGGGTTTTTAAGTGATTATAACCATCACATAGAAATTATTTAAAGAAAATATGAAAAACGACATACCGTAGTAGTAGATCGTAGTTTGGTTTACGACATATCGAAGTTCGATATACCGTAGTATTTTGAATATATCTAATGTTCAAGCGACTTTATGCAAGGTGGGGCAGAATAATGAGCTATTTTAAAAAGGCTGTAAAAAAGAAGAAAATTAATTTATACAAATAAATTTATTATTTTGTTAAAGAACAGAAAAAATCATTAACGATTTTATTTTTTTTAAATAGCTCCAAGAAGATGACGTCCGTTCAGGCGTACACATTCTTTCAATCGTGATCTGATATTCTTCATTACATTCCACAGCATTGCTAGGAGAATTTGGTCCACTTCCTGTCGGATCCATTCTTTCAAGGCTTGAATTATTTATGGTGAGTTATCTATAAACACTTTACTCTTCAAGTAACCCCACAAGAAAAAGTCGAACGTTGTAAGATCCGGTGAACGGGGAGGCCAGGTGATGTCCCCATTTCGAGAAATCACATGATTTGGAAATAACCCATTAAGAATATTCATGCTTAGTCTCGCTGTATGGGGAGTTACTCCGTCCTGTTGGAAAAACATTTCCTCGTTAACTTCGTAGCGTGCAAGCTGTGGTGCAAGAACGTTTTCCAACATGTCGGCGTATCTTTGTGAGGTTACTGTCACAGTATTGCCATCTTAAAAAAGTAGGGTCCTATAATCCCTGATGAAAACATAGCGCACCACACAGTAACGTTTGTGGAGTGAAGAGGTTCCTGATACATTTGTCTAAGATTCACGTCACTCCAATATCTAAAATTCTGCTTGTTGACGTAACCGGACAAATGGAAATGGGCTTCGTCACTCATCCATAATGGTTTACAATATCCTCATCTTGATTAATTAACTCTACGAACTCTTCACAGAATAGTTGTCGACTCATATAATCGGTTTCTTTAAGAGACTGTACGATTTGGATCTTGTATGGATGGAGATGTAGGTCGTTGTGTAAAATCCTTCGGACGCTTCGGTTTCAAATTCCAAGTGCAGCGGTATGCTGGCGAGGTAAACGACGCATTACCATTTTGATAAAACGCTTTTAAAGCGTACGCGCCGTGTTGAGGGTTCCACCGCTCCATTGTTACTAAATTCTAATATGCAGGAAGGAGAGTTAATAGGCCGATAGCGTCCCTACCACCTCCTAACGATACAGCACGATTCCCGGATTTTTTTAAATCACTCGTTGTTCTGCCCCACCCTGTAGTATATTAAATAGCTATAATATTCCATACGCTCTCGTGAAAAAATATTCATTCCAGAAATGTTAGCAAAACTATATAGAGAATTAAAAATTACCAAATAGAAGTTAACTGTGCACGCATTTACCTAAAGTTACAAGCAAAGTATCTTGAGAAAGGTACCATACACAGTGAGATAAAAAATAACAAATTATGGATATCTGCAGATGAAACAACAGGTAGTAAAAACAGTATAGGGCACATAGTAGTGTGTAATTTAAAACCTAGTCTGAATAATTAAACCAAGCCTAGAACTGTCCTCGGATACTAAAATCCAAACAAATAGTAGAAATGGTGGAACGTATTATGTGGTTGAGCATCTATTAAACAATTATAAAATAGTACGTTCTCTGTAGCAGAAGCACTTACTCAGTAATTTCTGTTACTCAGAAATTAACTGTCGTTTTAAATAAAGGTCTAATTTGCGATGGGGATGCGAAAGGATATTTTATATTCGCAAATATTACGTCGTTACATGTAGAGCGATCTAGCACGATTCTGAAGCAATTAAACGAAGTCAATAGCTATTTTCTT
This sequence comes from Rosalia funebris, assembly GCA_037954035.1. Classification (NCBI taxonomy): domain Eukaryota; kingdom Metazoa; phylum Arthropoda; class Insecta; order Coleoptera; family Cerambycidae; genus Rosalia; species Rosalia funebris. The sequence continues at coordinate 38,613,825 of JAZFAV010000022.1, read as the reverse complement.
ATGTTCAAGTTAAAACAGATATAGAAGAAATTTGTGACACATATTCTATGGTTACAGCGTATTCAACGATTCGTTGTCAATTGAAACCTTTCTCAGAAACACTTAAACGTTGCATGCTACTGAAGTGCGACGAAATGTACATGTATAGTCACGTAACATCAGTTACATGTTCATTCAATTTTGTGAAGTTACTTCAGTCTCAGTTAACAACAGAATTCTTCCATAGAACTTAAACTAGTTTATTCACACTTGTCCGGTGCAGTTTCAAACTTAACCGCTAGTCTCTTTTCAAGATCCGTACCATTGTATTTTGATGATATTTTTCTTAATTTACGTATATATTCTAATTTAAAAATCCTTCATCTTATGTAAATCTGGCTATATCGATCTTAAAATTAAACTTATATGGATGTATACGAATCTGCATCTCTAATGCGTCGGGAATGCCACCGAGACTGAGCTGATTTTAATCTGAGACGTCACTGATGTGTCTGAATAGACATTAAATTTGCTGTTCATTTTTCATTTCTTATCATGTTTTGAATTGAAATGAAACAAAATAATTCAGTTTTGTTATTTTGAAAACGTTGTTTCATCGATTATTTAATACAGCATCAGATTTTCTATTACATATGTTCAACTGGAAAAACTACTTGTTTTTTAAAGCCGGTCATGTGATTGGTGATGATAAGGTAAATATTCGATGTCAATAATTGTGATTATATCCAGAAATGATCAAGAAATAATATTTCGAATCAATTGGATTTTTTTTTTTTATAAAAATACATTATCAAAACATTAATCATTCAAAAACATGTGTGCTTTATTCATAGATTGTTTAGGAAAAGAAAAAAGAGAAAAAACAGTTAACAAATTACGCAAATCATCAATATGTCAAAGGTTTTAAACCCTTCTCCTTTCAGGCCGTCAGTCGATGTCAACTTATAATTTTTAAACTAGTTCTCTAGACATAGATTTACCACTAGTACTGGGATAAATATGGAAGAGGAAATCAGGAATAGATGGACAATGGAATAATGTTTTTACCTATATATCAGGAAAATGTCAGATGTATTGATTATGTGGAATACATTGAAATCATTGGGCTAATGAAGTTAATTATTTATTGCCGAATTCACATTCACAATTCGCATTGAGCAGTTAATGTGAGGTATATACAGAGGTTAATGTGAGTTATATACAGGGGTATTTTTACTCCTAATTTTTTCTAAATTATTTGCATGATGTTCTTGATGAGAGTGTACAAGATGTGAAACTCAGGTCACTATTATTACACAGTGATTGTTCACAAGGAATACATCATATTACAGTAATGAATATTAATCAGTAATCGAATAAACAGAAAACGGGAAAAGAAGCCTAATGAAGAAACCTAAAATAAATAAGAAACATACCAACACATGTCTCAGTAGGTATTGGTTTCTGACTTGCATGGAGACCGATACCGATAATGAAAGTTTATAGCTAGGTCTATTTCTAAGTTTTCTGCAGTAAATCCTTGACGCTTATCACTTAATAGTAGTTTGCGCAACGAGAAAGTCCTTTCGACGTCTACTGTCACCAAAAGACAATACAATAAGTTAGAAGTTAAACTTTATAGGGGCCATATTTTAGTATAGTAGGAGATAACTTTTGATGTGTACCCTTGATGTGTATAAATGAACACATGCATTTCAAATGGCTATATCTAGGATTTTTTGAAAACAAATCTTGCACTTTCTTTTAATCATAATACTGACTTCGCATGTATCAGAATTGTTAATTTTTTAATAGCATCTAATATCATAAACTATTCTATTAATGGTAAGCCATAGGTCTGTAGTTTCTGTATTGTAGTAATTGAGATGAAATATTTACTATTAATGTAACTGAAATCATGTCATATGCTTTGTAGGTGCAATAAATTCTGAGTTGTATGTATGGCATTGATTTCCCTGGAAAAAAACGTAAAGGTAACACGTTTTTATTTCTCAAAATGCTTATCATAATAAGCTACAGTTTCTAACCAAGTACTCCATCTTGTGACAACTGGTTCACGCAGTAAATGTAAGGTAGAGACTCATGGCATGCGCTGTGTGGTACGTAGCGCCGTCCAGTTGGAACCACATGTCGTCGGTATCATCTAGTTTAGGCCACAAAAAGTTGCTCATAAATCTGTATATCATAGATCTGTAGCGCTCACCGTTGACGGTTACGGCAATGTCAGTTTCGTTTTGGAAGAAGTACGGATAGATGATTCCGCCAGACCAAAATCCACACCAAACAGTGACTTTCTCGGGATGTATCTGGTGCTGGTATATCTCGTGTGGATTGGTATCGTCTCAAATCTGACAATTTTGCTTATTCACATATCCATTCATCCAAAAGTGAGCCTCATCACTAAAGATGATTTTATTGACGAAATTTGGGTCAACTTTCAATTATTTCAGAGTCATGTGTTCAGCGAACACATGACGTTATCTATAGTCGTTTACCTTAAATTCCTGAGTCAGTTGGATTTTATATGGGTGCAGACCCAAGACTCGAAACAAAATTTGCCAAGTTCGTAGAAAGGCCAACTTCTTGTGAACGACGAGAAATTGACTGCTTCGGGTTTTCCCGTACACTCTTATACACAGCAGCGATGTTTTTTGGTTTGTTCTCAGTACCGCGTTTCTATTGCATATAAACTACAGATCACCATAAGTCAGATAAACAAATTTAAGATACCGGTATATTGCAAAGAAGTTCAGTAAACTAGTTGTAGGTGGAAACCTTTTTGTTGCGGTAGCTGTACTTCTGTCATCATATTCTATACCCCAATTACGTATTGAGTGTAATTACCTAATATTTAGGTAATAGAATTATTTAAATTGTGTACTATAACTCAGTGAATAATATTGTCCAATACATGATAACATACATATACGATAATTGATTATTGTATAATTTTAAATTATTGTTGTGAATCACAAACATTATCTACAAATAATTTCACGTTTACAAACAGTATGTATACAGTGCTATTCAAAAGTCCCCTCCCCCCCTCTTATCTTTTTAACGATTATACATAAACTAGTGAAATTTGGTAACTGAATATTAAGGGTTGTAAACTTCCCTACTAGTGATGATAGATGACGTATGCGTCAAAGATGACGTCACAAGGTCATTGTGACCAATAATTTTAAATGAAACCCTATGGCAAGCGACACCTCTTTTAAAAGGTATCGAAAAAACGTATTCAATGATACTAATATTGTTTGTATTTATGGTAGTTTTGATGGATTAAATTAGTAATCAGTAAACTTGGATAATCATTTTAATTACAGATTCAAGAATCAGTACCTACTTATAGTAATTGTTCGAAGTGAGCTCCATCTACTTCCTGACAGTAAAACATCCTATTGCGAAACTCTTCTCGTTCTTTTTCAAATGTGTCTGCGGAAATAGCCCTACATTCTGTAACAATACGTTGTTTTAAAACATCAATATTGTCAGGCTGAGTGGCGTAAACCTTCGATTTAAGATACCCCCACAGAAAAAAATTTAAAGGTGTAAGGTCCGGTGATCGAGGCGGCCATTCCATTGAACCTCGTCGTCCAATCCATCTACCAGGATATTCTTCATCCAAATACCGTCTTCCTGCACCGTAATAGTGTGGAGGAGCACCATCCTGTTGGAATGTTATTTCCAAAATGTCGAATTCATCTTGATTATCTTCCAAAATTTCAAGGATTAACGGTTCTATTGCATTTTGCACATCTGCAGATACACCTCACCGGTTAAGTTGGTATTTAAAAAAACAGGCCCAATGATGTGGTTTCCCAGTATACCTGCCCAAACATTGACCTTCTCGGGATACTGAGTATGTGTTTCACGAAACATGTGAGGATTTGCGTCACTCCAATGTCTCACGTTTTGTGTATTTACATTTCCATTTAGATAGAAAGTACTTTCGTTACTAAAACAAATTGTTTTGACATTAGTCTGGCTGTTGGTTAATTTTAGTCTCCATATTTTAACAAAATTGCAGTCTTCGGTCTGGATCGTCGTCTGAGAGTTGATGAACCATTTTTAATTTGTATGGGTGAAATTTGTTTTTTTTCAACACCCTGTGCACTGTACTTTGACTGACTTCACAGGTTGATGCAACTTGAGTTGTTGAAGAAGTAGGATTTACTATTACTTCTGCCAGTATATCAATTTTTTTCTCATCAGAAATTTGTGGTCTGCCAGATCGTTTTGCATCATTAATACTACCCGTTGTTTTAAACTTACGAAGAAGCTCTCTCAAATAAGTCCTCGAAACTGGGCGATCGGGAAACCTTTCATTAAAAATGCGTTCTGCTGTATGAATATTTTCTCCAGTTTCACCAAGTATTAGGATCGCTGCTACTTTATCACCTAAAACACGTACGTAATATTTCTCTTCTTGAAGCACTTAAACGTTCAGCTCACAATAGTTTAACAAATTATTGAATGTACAAATATTTTAAAATTACCACAAGGTACTAAAACAGTTAAACGTTCGATCAACCATACACAAATTATTAAATGTATAAAAACTTTGACAGCTAAAAAAACATCAAATTGGGGAGACTTGCAAAAACGTCAGATTATTTACTATCCAACTATCCAGTGGTGGAGCTTGAATTTTAAATTTTATTATTAACTGATTTAATTCATCACAGCTTTGCGGTTTTTGAAAGCCAGTTGTCAAAACTGCCGTAAACAGACACAATATTAGTATCATTGAATAGGTTTTTTCGATACCTTTTAAAAGAGGTGTCGCTTGCCATAGGGTTCCATTTAAAATTATTGGTCACAATGACCTTGTGACGTCATCTTTGACGCATACGTCATCTATCATCACTTGTAGGGAAGTTTACAACCCTTAATATTCAGTTACCAAATTTCACTAGTTTATGTATAATCGTTCCAAAGATAAGAGGGGGGGAGAGGACTTTTGAATAGCACTGTATATTCATATCCTATAAAACCAACAGTGGGCTATTCATTATCACAGTTTTTAAAATACTTGCCAACGCAGCAACTCGAAATTAACTGGACCATATACAAGTCTAGGCCAATATATATGCTTATTAACAACTTATTCACAACTAGGAATATTTAAATAAATGGTGAAGGCGTCACTATATTTTTAATAAAAAACTGTTTTGTTCTGTTCGAATTTACTTAAATATGTTCTTGCTATTCCTTGTTTCTATTCCATCATCATTTCTCTCCGCGGTGGTTAGACGTTGGAAAACAAGAATACAATAGCACTAATGAAATGCTTAAATAAAGTACATTACAGCGATATAACTAAATACTTATAAATAAATAAAATTATAGTTGCACATTCGCCATTTACTTATTAATAGCTTGTATAAAAATGCATAAAGTTCATATTCAGGAATTCTGGAATTAATTTTCTGAAGTAAAGTGACGGATACAATCCTTCCTAATAATTATAGTTGATGAAATAAACTATAATGAAAAATCCCAAACGGCTCATATCTTATACCGTGGCTTGTTTTTATGGCTAGACTCAGGTAGGCTGTTTCATTTATCGGCAAGATAAGAAAGCTTTTATTTGGCAAATAGCGATGAAATGTATATTACAGCTATAAATACCTCATATTTTATATTCATATGGAAAAAAAGTAAATTAAACATGAGCTAAACTATTAAAACACAATGTAAGAATTTATATGTGTGCGATGTAAGAGAGAAAATAGTGTATCTTGAGGTCTATTACCTTCAACTACATATATACTTGATTCAATTGATGAGAAGTTGTCAGGAATTTTTGAAGCTAATAATTCTAAATATGTAGAATTCAATATATTGATCATTAATAATGATTATATTTAAAAATAATTTTCACTGCTCACCTATACATTACACGGAGATAATGCGCATAATTCTTCGAACACTATACGTTTATAAAATTTTCTTGTAGAAACTGTTTGAATAAATCGATTTTATTTTGTCATATTAGTTGGATTGTATTTTATTATAATGTTTTATTTGAAATGAATTATTTGGTGAGATACTAAATTAAATAGTTTTTGAAATAATTTTCCCTAAAAAATGAGTAATATTTGGATAACTATAAACTTCATTAAGTAATATCAAATCAATACAACCAACATATAGGCTCTTTGAATATGAGTAGCTCAGTATGAAATTCCTTTATCTAATGGCTATATACCTACCGATTTTAATATCGATAGTTTCATTTACTCACTGTATTCAGTATATTTATTGAGAAATGTGGTAGCTTATCGCCAAAGTCCATATTTTTCATAACGATTTTATTCAATATTTAAAAACCAAAACGGTAATGTTTTTTTACTGCGTAGTTTTCTAATTTATTAAACTAAATGTATACAATACTTACAGTTTTTTATATAATGTCTATCTCAATAGATCATTAGATATTGCGTCAAATTTCACATATACGAAATGGAGTAGAAATTAAAATTAGAATTAGAGTTAAGTTAATTATAGTAATGTGATAATGTATAATTTTTATACCTTTTCCATTTATTTTCCGATAAATACAATTTCTCTCTTCGTATTCAATTATGTGACATTATTAATTCTTATTGTCATCGTTTATCGTGAATTAATTAGTATAATTTAATACAAAAGAAAATATATTACAGATCATATACAAGTCTAAGCCAATAAATATACTTATTAACAACCTATACCTAGCTATGACAATATTTTAAGAAATGGCGAAAGCGCCGTTGTATTTATAATGAATAAATATATTGTTCTATTTGAATTTATTTAAATTTATTATTTATTTAAATTTATTTAAATTATCTATTTGCTATTCTTTCTTTCTAGTCCATAACCATTGTTTTCCGCGACGGTTTAATGTTGGAAAATAAGAATATAGTAGCAGTAACGAAATGCTGAAATAAGGTATATTACAACGATATACCTAAATAGTTAGTAAAATTATAGTGGCACATTTTCCATTTATTTATTAATAGTTAAACTCTGCACAAAATATGTTTAAAATATTCAGTAATTCCAGCATTATTTTTCCGAAATACAGTGAAGGATGCAATCTTTCCTAATAATTACAGATATAAATACTTCATGGAAAAAAGTAAATCAAACATAACAGTAACAGTAAGCCATTAAAACGTGATGTAAATATTTTAAAATAATATATGTTAACTTGTAAGCCAATCATTCTAAATATTTACTTGTAGAATTCAATATCTTAATCATTAATAATGGCCATATTGAAAAATAGATTTCACTATATTCATTAATTGGATGTAGAAATAAGTAAATAAAATATATGTATAGCTCAAGGACTGACCTTGTAAGAAAAATAGATTTCACTATATTCATTAATTGGATGTAGAAATAAGTAAATAAAATATATGTATAGCTCAAGGACTGACCTTGTAAGAATTATACGTACACAATACGTAATTCTTGTACGTGTAATTCTTCAAACAGTATATGTTGATGACCTTTTTCTTCTAGAAACTGTTTGGACAAATCCATTTTCTTCTTTAATGTTATTCACAGCGTAGTTGTCTAGTTTTTTAAGCGAAATGTAAATAATGCTTACAGTTTATTTATATAATGACTGTTTGAATAGATCCTTAGATATTACATCGAATTTCAAATGTACGAAATGGAATTAGGTATTAAAATTATAATCAGAGTTACAATTAATTACAGCAATGTCATAATGTATGATTTTTATACCTTTTCCATATAATTTTTCACCATGTGCAATTTCTCTTTTACTGTTCTATTTTGTGATATTATTAATTGTTGTTATCACCGTTTATTGTGAATTGGTTAGTATCTTTAAGAAAATGTGGTTTTAGTACATCAGGAAAATATATTACAGGCCATAAGCAAATCTAGGACTATAAATATGCTTATTAACAGCCTACTTCCAGTTAGCAATTTTTGAAGAAATGGCGAATGCGCCACTGTATTTTTAATAAATATTTCGTTTTGCTCGAATTTATTTAAATATGTTTTTGCTAGTCTTTATTTCAGTAGGAATAATCAAATTATTAAATAGAGTATATTACAATTATATAACTATATTTTTAAACAATATTTTGTTCTATCTAAATTTATTTAGATATCATTTTATTATTCTTTCTTTCTAGTCCGTCATCATTTATTTCCGCAATGGTTAGATGTTAGAAAACAAGAATACAGTAGTAGTAACAAAATGCTTAAATCCATATTTACCAAATGGCTGCTTTCGTGTGTGTATCACGAAATTTTTAGGTCGATGTACGAATTGCTTTTCGTTCGAATTTCGGCATTTTGACAAAATCAATATAGTAAATCAGCCCTTGCGAACAACGTAGTAGCTTTTGTTTTTTGATCCGAAGCCTCTAGAGGTATGCTCCGGACGTGTTTTCGATATGAGCCAGGGGGCAGCGCAATATTATTGCGATTTGCTTACTCGTAAAGTATATTACAACGATATGCCTAAATAATTAGTAACATTATAGTGGCACATTTGCCATTTATATATTAATAGCTAAATTCTGTATAAGTATCTAAAGTTCATCTTCAGGAATTCCAAAATTAATTTTACGAAATTCCGTGAAGGATGCAGTTCTTCATAATAATTACAGTATAAATATCTCATGTATTATATTCGTATGGAAAAAAATAGTAAATTAAATATGCCAAATGCCAATGTCAAACCTCTAAAATTCGATGTAAAGATTTGAAAACAGTGTATGCTCAGGAATATTACCTTCAAGTATACACATACTCACTCCCCTCCAATAGAGATTTTTTGAGAAATTTGAAGCCAATCATTCTAGATATTTAAAATTCAATATCTTAATTACTAATAATGACTATATTGAAAAATAGTTTTCTTTAGAATCGTTAATTAGGTATAGAAGTAAATAAATTAAATATATGTACAGCACAAGGGCTCACCTCGTATACATTACACGTACACAATGCACGTAATTCTTCAAACAGTATATGTTGATAACATTTTCTTCTAGAAACCGTTTGGATAAATCCATTTTCTTTTTTAAATTGTATAATGTTTTATTAGTGCGGATAATATTTTATACATAGTTTTCCAAATAATTCTCTATAAAAAAAAATTGAGTAGTATTTGGATAACTATAAAGAAATTAAATCCATGAATTATTTTAAGTAACATCAAAACAAAACAACTATCATATATGATCTTTGAATATGAGTAACTCAATATGAATTTCCATTATCTATTAGCGATGTACGGATTTTAATATCGATAGATTTATTTATTCAATGTACAATTAATGTGAAGCATAGCCCCATTCGAAAATATGCCTGATTTACAAATATGGAACCGACATTATATGGAATTCTTTTATTTTCTTAATTTAAGAACATTTATTGAGAAATGTGGTGATTTATGGCCACAGTGTTCATTATAATTTTATTCAAAGCTTAAAAACTCTAATGTTTTTCACTGCGCAGTTTTCTAGTTTATTAAGCCAATTGTAAATAATGCTTACAGATTCTATATATAATGACTGAATAGATTTCTAGATATTACGTCAATTTAATATTTACGAAATGCAATAGATCCTTAGATATTAAAGTTAGAATTAGAGTCAAGTTAATTATAGTAATGTAATAATGTATGATTTTTATACATTTTTCATATAATTATTCGACAAATATAATTTTTAGTAAATAGAAGAAAACACTTGCTAGGCTGCACAAAAATTATAATTATAATTCTAAAATTATATTTCTAATAATTGTTTCGGCTTTTATGCCATCCCCAAAGAGCATCAAACTTTTACTCTTTGAGAATGGCATAACAACCGAAACAATTGTTAGAAATATAGTTTGCAATTGTCGTGAAACCTACCAAGTGTTTTCTTTCACTTACTAGTCAAAAATGTTTCACCAAGTGCCCATCGACCTCTCCATTTCTACAAATAGAATTTCTCTCTCACTATCCTATTTTGTGACAATAACAATGTCACAAAACTTAATTTTTGTTATGACTGTTTATTGTGAGTTAGTATGAAAGTAAGAAAATGTAGTTTTGGTATATCAGGAAAATATATTACCTACCATAAACAAATGTAGGTCTATTCCCAGTTATCTATTTTTAAAGAAATGATGAAGGCGCCACTGTATTTTTAATAAATAAATATTTCGTTGTGTTCGTAAATTTATATAAATATGTTTTGCTAGTCTTTATTTCAGTAACAGTAATTAAATGCTTAAATAGTATATTATAACAATATAACTATATTCTTAGAGAATATTTTGTTCTATTTAAATTTATATAGATATCTTTCTGCTATTCTTTCTTTCTGGTCCGTCATCATTTTTCTCCGCGATGGTTAGATGTTGGAAAACAATACAGTAACAGTAATAAAATGGTGAAATAAAGTATATTACAGCGATGTAACTAAATATTTTAAAATTATAGTGACATATTCGTCATTTATTTATTAATAACTAACTGTATTCTGTATAAAATATGTAGAACTAGTTTTACGAAATTTAGTAAATGCAGTCCTTCATAATAATTACATCTATAAATACCTCATATATTATGTTTGTATTGAAAGAAAAAGTAAGTTAAACATGAGCTAAACCACTAAAACGTAAAGATGTAAAGATTTGAAAATGGTGTATGCTGACGCGTTATTACCCTCAAGCATACACTACTCGATCCAATGGATTGGAGACTTTTTGAGAAATTTGTAGCCAATCATTCTAAATATTTAGAATTCAATATCTTAATCATTAATTACGACCATATTGAAAAGCAATTTTCACTAGAATCATTAATGAGATGTAGAAATAAGCAGATGAAATACATGTACAACTCAAGGGCTCATCTTCTATATATTACATATTTATTTATTTATTTATTACAACTACTCTACAGGAAAACCCATTTACGGAGCAGGAAAGTACAGTGAGTGTTCACATTCTAATTGGATTAAAGAATTTCACAATCATAACAATCCAATTTAATATATGAAACAATATATGAAAAATAAGAAAAACAAAGATGCGTATCAAGCATAACAGTGTTTAATAAACAGAAGAGTGCAGTTAAATATATCGAATTTACCACAGTTGTTGTTGTATTTAGTACACATTAAAAACAGGGGTGAGAATTTTAGAATATTAGTACGCGGAATAGAGAGGTAAAAGCTTTTGGATATTTTAGCATGCAATTGAGGTGCATAGAAATTTAGCTTGCCTAATAGGTTTTGACAGTCATATTGTGTATAAGCTTATATAGAAATATTTGAGAACAACATTCCCGCCTTGTGTCAAATGCTGTCATCACAAATCTTGTAAAAAGACCATTTTGAGGGAAACCAATAGGTGGATACACAGTGTCTGATTTGAACTATAGTAGTTTCGGAAACCTTCTTTGAACCATTTCTAAGCTGTTAATATGGCATTGGTAATAAGGATTCCACACTAAAGATCTCAAGTTTAGATAGGACAAGAGCAAAGTATAGAATTTTCAATGTATCAGTCTTTGAGCTAGTCTAAATAAATCCCTGCTAGTCCTTATTAAGAGACCTAGTGTATGCAACGCTTCAGACACTACTTTAGTTACGTGAGCGGTAAAAGACAGATCTTTTTCAAAAATTATGCCGAGGTCTCTGAATGTGCCAGGTCTTTGAAGAATAGAGCCACCTAACCTATAATCGTATATTATTGGAGATAATTTAGTGGAATAGGATATAACATTACAATTAGATACATTTAGATGTAGTTTGTTACTAGAACACCAATTATGAAGATTAGACAGATTGTTCTGCAGAGGAACACAATCATCCAGGGAAGTAATAACCTTAAATAATTTAAAGTCGTCAACATATAACAGACAATTGATAGATATTACAGTGACAATGCCATCAATGAAGATATTAAACAGCAAGAGGCCAAGAATAGAGCCTTGAGGCACACCTGGCATGGCACCATACTCAAGGGACCTGAAACCATTGATATCCACGTACTGTTTTCTGTTAGAGAGATAGGACTTTAGAAGCCTTAATAATTTGTTGAAAAACCCAATCTTGTAAGTTTACTCAGTAGTATATTATGATCGAGCCTATCAAAAGCTTTGGTGAAGTCGGTGTAAATGACGTCCATTTGCTTGCGTTGGTCAAGAGTTTCAGCTATGTTTTGGGTAATACAAATTAAGTTAGCAGTTGTAGATCGTCCTTGCATAGAGCCATGTTGATACTCTGAAATTTACATACTTATATTAGGATAAATTGCGTCGTGAATTAATATTTCAAGAGCTTTGAGAAAATTACATAAAATAACGATTGGTCTAAAGTTACTGATATCCATGTTTTCGCCCTTTTTAAAAACTGGACAGACTTTAGACTATTTTCAAATTGAAGAATTTAGAGTATTTCCATATACCTAGTGCACATAATTATTTAAATAATATAGTATGTTGATGAAATTTTCTTCTATAAACTGTTTGAATAAATCCATTTTCTTTGCTGCTTTGCATGTGTTTCATTTGCTGCTATTAATTATTTGGTGAGGTGATAAATCATACATAGTTTTCTAAATAGTTTTCTATAAAATAAAATAATAATTGTATAACTATAACAAGAGTTCTTAAATCCTGTGAATTACAAAGTAATTCATAGGATTAGGAAAATAGCAATTACATCATTTCCATTATCTAATGGCAACATTAGTTTCATTTATTTACTGTACCTTTAATGTAAAGTGTAGCCCAGTTCTAAGCTGCTAAAATATTGCCAGCTTTAAAAATCTGGGATCGATATTATATCAAGTTCTTTTATTTTCTTAAATACAGTCATATATTTCATAGTAGTTTTATTCAAGATTTAATAATCAAGACCCTAATATTATTTACTACTTAGTTTTCTAATTTATTAAGAGAAATAAAAATAGTACTTATTTATTTATATAATCACTGTCTAAATAGAACCTTAGATATTCCATTCAATTTCAAATGTACGAACTGGAAGAATTAAGAATAGAAAGTCCTTAGGTATTAAAATTAGAGTTAGACTACGATAATGTCGTAATGTATAATTTTTATACTTTTTCTATGTAATTTTTCGGTAAATACAATTGCTTTTTTACTATTTCTATTTTGTAACAGTACTGATTCTTGTTATTATCGCTTATTGTGAACTAGTTAGTAACATTAATAAAATATAGTTTCAGTATATCAGGAAAATATATTATAGACCATATACAAGTCTAGGCCAATAAATATGGTTACTAATCACACAGTTAGTAATTTTTGAAGAAATGGTGAATGCGCCACATTCATAACTTAATATCTTATTCTGTTGGAATTATATCTACAATATTTAAATATGTTTCTACTATTCTTTCTTTATAATTCGTCATCTTTCACTGCGGTGGTTATATTTTGGAAAATGAGAATATAATAGCAATAACGAAATGCTTAAATAAAGTATAAACGATACGTATATTATAACAAATATCAGTTTTCTTAAAAGTTGCTACATGGGACTAAAATACTTATATAAACAAATCCATGTTTATTCGAATAAACATGGATTTGTTTCGTGAATAAATTGTTTTTATTAAATAAATAAGATATATTTTGATTTTAAAAAATATATTTTAAATTACTAATGTTTTATTACTTAAAGAAATTAAATCTTATCTATTATTAACTATCAGGTAGAAATATTTAATTTACTAAAGAATTATTATTGATGGAAAACATAATTTGTTACATATTTTCGAATAAATTTTTAAAAGGGGAGATTTCTGTGTAGCAAAGTACATTTATTTGAACCAAACATTCCTTTTTCTCTGTCTAGATATTCAGAATTTTCATGCTTCCAGCTTTAGCAGTTCTTCAACCAAATAGTGCGAATAATTATATTTTCCACTAAAGAATATAGTTCCAACAAGACCGAGCTCCTGTTCATTTCAGTGTTGATGTCTGGGTATCTCTTGATTATGTTTTCGTTGGCAGATGAATAAAACGACGAGGAAGCATTGAATGACCACCAAATCCACTTTATTTAATCCTCTTGAATTTCTACTTGCGGGGTTACATAAAATGGTTGGTGTATTTTAATAAGAAGAATAATTTAGATGTTATGAAGCGCCAAATTCGAATCGAAATAAAAATATCAGCTCGAAAATTGTTGAACGCGTTTCAAAAACTATTTAAAGATGCTAATATGGAGCGGACCTAATGGATATATCGTTGGACCCGAAAAAAATCAAGTAATTCATTTTTGTTAAAACCAAAGGATATTGCAATTTAAAGACACTATAATGACCTCACAGCTCAAACAAGAGGTGAGGAAATATGTTTTTGCGTCAATGTTTATCACCATAGTGCATAAAAGTATATTAAAAGTGCCATAAGAATATGAATTTCCTTGTTATGGTCATACAGTTTGTAATAAAACCTGAATTAGTAACAAAATAATTATATTACAGTTGCAAAATTAGTCTATTATACTGGGTCGTCATAGAATGGGAATTAAAGAAACAGAAAAATAACTAGACAATTAAACAAATAACAAATATACACTGATACATCGTGAATATTTGTCTTTCCTCTTCGGAGAATTAAAATTTTCTATTTTAGTCTCACAAATTACAAATGAATAACTGTCCGTAACATAATTACCAAAATTACAAAGTTAATTTAGTATAAAATTAGTAGTATCATAATACCCGGAAAACAAGACCCCGAATATAAACCACCAAATTGGACTAACTTTGCATATTATGCTAACCAGCACAGAACTAACTGCGGCAATAATGGAAATACCTCAAAGATCAAAGGTCACAGGGTCACTTTATGCATCCGAACACTGATCTGCATTACGGCGGGGTTGATGTGCCCGGGTTACGTCAAAGTTACACGTATTAGCGAGCAGTGAGGGAAATTAATTGCGTGATCAAAATACCCACATCGCGTCCCAAACGATGCATGGCTCCCTAATATGAAAATATATAACTTGATAATAGCGTAGCACAGCTACTGTATTTTGCCATAATTAAAGTGATAAATCACACAAAAACGGCCGTAATGTCACACTTTAACTAAAAGTATCCCTATGCTGCTTTCAGTTAAAAGGCAGGAAATTCGAATAACCGCACTCCTTATGGAGAATTATTACATCATTTTATTATGGAAGATTTCAGGTATGTACAGAGGATATACGAGCTCAAGCTCGTAATAGTTCGGCCAGGCATAATTTTACAACCAATATACAGGTTGTAACATAAAGGTTGGGAATAAAACAAACGGTGGATTTTTCAGTAAAAAAATTTTTTTTTCATATGAAGTTATGCTCTACGGGTTTTCGTTTTCAAGTTACAGGGCGCTAAAAAAATTTAAAAAATTTAGTTTTTCTCTAATAACTTTCAAACATTAGAAGATAATGGAACGAAATTTTAGTCGTAACTTAATTTGATAATGCCCTAGTAACAGAAAAAATATTGAGTTTGTAAGTTGCTCAGTGGCGTTCGCACGCATTATACCGTAAAGTTTTCCGAAGAAAGTTGTGGTCCGCCACTGGTAAAAACGTATTTTAATATTTATTTAAAATCCTATTTTTATTATAAACAAAATTATCTTCTTGCATTTTATTTGTATCTCTTGTTATTTTCCCGTAATTAAAACTTTTGTAAATACAAGTTTTTCCCACTGCTAACATAGAAAAATGAAAGAAATAAAAATATATCAGGTATGCTTTGACTCAGACACCGAAAATGGTTTTCAGATGTTTTCAGACAAAACAGATCATTGTCAGTTAAGACATTTAGCTTTCCTTCGACGATTGTACTTTGATTTAGATCTATTAATGAACTACTCATTTCAAGAATTAGCAGATATGCATTTTATTTATGGCCTTGCCAACGGAAATACTGTGTTAGCTGTGCGTCTGTATGTTGAACGTTTTCCAGCTCGGCGCATTCCAAATAGGAAGACTTTTTCAAGAATTCATGCACGCCTACGTGAAACCGATGCGTTAAAGCCTTGCACCTCCAGCGGAAGTCCTCAATATGTAAGGAAAGTACAACCTGAGGAACGGATCATTCAGACGGTCGAGGCGAATCCTGTATCAAGTAATAGAAGAATTGGAAGAATGGAGAGAGTAAGTCATATGACTATCCAACGAATCCTGCATGATAATTTGTTATACCCATACCATCTATAAAGAGTACATGCACTTTCTGCCGAGGATTATGCACCACGTCTTAAATTTAGTACCTGTCTTTTAAATAAGTGTAATCAGAACTTGTTATTCCACTCATCCATTTTATTTACCGACGAAGCTGGATTTACAAGAGATGATATAGTTAATTTCCACAATAACCATGTGTGGGCTGATGAAAATCCGCATGGAATAATACAATCCCGGCACTAGCAACGATTTTCAATTAATGTTTGGGCCGGAATAATTGACGATTTTTTTATTGGTCCCATAGTACTACCAAACAGACTAGACGGCTTATCGTGTCTGGATTATCTTCAAAACAAATTACAACCTTTATTAGAAGAATTCCCAATTGAAACACGCCAGAACATGTGGTTTATGCATGATGGTGCCCCAGCTCACTTTAGGCGAGAAGCGAGAGAATACCTTAATGAAACGTTCCGCAATAAATGGATAGGTCGTGAAGGGCCAAGAGTGTGGCCTCCTCGTTCTCCCGGCCTTAATCCATTAGACCATTATTTGTGGAGACACTTGAAAACGTAGTTTATTGCATTCCCATTGTTGATATGCAGACTCTTCGTTAAAGAGCTGAAATGGGCTGTCGGCAAATTCGAGAGATGCCTGGTACTTTTGGACGAGTAAGAGAATCGATGAGAAAACGTATTGAAAAGTATATTGAAGTTGGGAAGAAGCATTTCCAGCAGCTTTTGTAATCATGTTTGTTGCTTATTTTGCTTATTACTTCCTATTAGTCAATAAATTCTTTAAATTCCTAAGTCACTACTATTTTTTATTATTGTTATAAAAATAATAAAAATAATATGACATTTTAATTTGCATTTTCAATGTAAAAGTCTTTTTCCAATATTTATTCGACCATTTTCGGTATCTGAGTCAAAGCATACTTGATAATGTTTTTATTTCTTTCATTTTCCTATGTTAGCAATGGGAAAAAATTGTATTTACAAAAGCTTTAATTACGGGAAAATGACAAGAGATACAAATAAAATGCAAGAAGGTAATTTTGTTTAAAATAGAAAGAGTATTTTAAATAAATATTAAAAAAAGTTTTTAGTAGTGGCGTACCACAATTTTCTTCAGAAAACCTTACGGTACAATGCGTGCGCACGCCACTGAGTAATTTACAAAGTCAATATTTTTTCTGATACTAGGGCATTATCAAATTAAAGTACGGCTAAAATTTCGTTCCATTATTTTCTAATGTTCGAAAGTTATTAGAGAAAAACTAATTTTTCAAATTTTTTAGCGCTCTGTAACTTGAAATCGAAAACCCGTAGAGCATAACTTTATATGAAAAAAAATCCTTTTTTTACTGAAAAATCCACAGTTTAATTTATTTCCAACCTTTATGTTACACCCTGTATTTAAACAAAAGTGATATCACTCCCAAAACTATTTTATTAAAGAAAAATATTGGTAACAAAAACAAACTATGAACTTAACTTAAATATGATGAGATATTACTACGTTATGATGTGTCAATGACAAGTTTGTTAATAAAAAACATTTAAGATTCGCGGTTCAAAATAGTTCGGCCGCTTCATCAAAACTGTGTTACATCACCATTATTAACAATAACAGCTTTGAATCTGACAGTTTTATATCTACCAACTTAGCGTACTCTTCAAGGAGCGTGCTGTTCTGAATTTCTTGCAATTTGGTGCGTAGATCGTTAACTGAACGGACTGGATGTTTTCTCAACTGTTTTTTCATTTTATGCCACAATGTTTCTATTAGCAAGAATTCTGGACTGTTAGAGGGCCGCTTCATAACAGGGATATTTTGTTCTGTAAACCAAGCTTTGACAGCTTATTCTGTGTGACACGCAGTACCATCCTGCAGAAAATGTACTTGACGTATTGGTATTGACGGCAATAAACTGTCTGTCAAAGTTTATTTATATTTTTCTGCTGTCACAGTACCATCTACTAAATCCACATCCATACCACTCATACACTCTCAGATCATAAGGAAAATTCGCTTTTCTAACCAAACAGTCAGAATAATAAATTTCCTGTGGGGTCCTTAACACGCGCTTTCTGATATCACCCAAACAGATTTCAAAGGATTATTCATTCTAAATTTTCTATTACCATTGTTGTAAAGCTTATGTGCTCTAGCCCATCGTAACCGATTGATTTTCTGTTGTTTAGTTAATAACGGCTTTTCTTTTGCCTGAAGGAGAAACCGGTAAGTTCAAAAGTAAAATGTAAGTAATGAAACTTTACCTTGTAGAATTTGTATTCTATTTTCTTTACTAAGCGTTTAGTTGTGAATACAGAAATATTTTTTCCAATGGATTGCCTCCATAGTACCATAATTTCTATTGCACTGGATCGTTGGCTTGTTGTTACAATCCTCTTCAGAGCATGTTGATTTAAGCGTGAAATTTGGGATGGTCGACCAGTTTTCTTCCTTTGGGCTGTACATCCAGTTCTTTTATACAAGTTTATAATGTGTACTGTAGATTTAGGCAGCAAATACGTAGCAGCTATTTTTCGAACCGAAATTCCCTGTTCATGAGCATTAATATTTGATTTTCGCATATCGGCACTTAATGCAACGCCACGTACCATTATTTTAGAAAATTTTTTCAGATATATCCAAAACACATTGTAATATTCGTTTCACTTTGACAATAATTGAGATTCTATTTTGTTTTAAAACGCTACAAACGTTTAGCCTAATATGCATTTCAGCAACTGGCCGAGCTATTCTGAACCGCGAATCTTAATTTTTTTTATTAACAAACTTGTCATTGACACATCATAACGTAGTAATATTTCATCGTGTTTAAGTTAAAAGTTTATACTTTGTTTCTGTTCAACATTCTTCTTTAATAAAATAGTTTTAAGAGCGTTATTACTTTTATTTAGATGTATTTCTTGCAAAATTATGCCTTGCCGAATTATTATGATTCTGGGTTCATATTTACAATTTCTGTAACATTTTTGTGCAACCAATTTTTAGCTATAAATTACAAAAATGATTGCAAAAAACAAATTGCTGCTGTTCCATTAGTCCTGGTGTAGAAGTGCATGGATGAAATTAATAAAAGTAGAAGAAAGTATAATAATACTTCTAAAAGTATTCTTCTAGCAATAGAGATTTAGAGGAATCGAAGGAAATTTCAAATAAATAAAGAAGTAATCGATATCATCACTTTCTAGTTTAAGTGCCTGTAGGTATATTGATGTACATAACATTTAAAGGCTATGGCGAGAAGTAAAAAACTTGTTTCATTATTCCAATATACATACATATTTAAAATTGTCCTGTAATAAGTTAACATAATTCTTACAGTTTTTGTACTAACTACAAAGAAAAAAATTAATCATATTTTTAACTTACTGAAAAAACATAAACAATAAAGTTTGATTCTCTATCTACTATATGTATATTTACTTTTATTTAACTTTATAGCTAACAAACGTTTTATTAAAAGGATCTTATATGATATACTCGTATGTACGCATTTATATGTGCTGACCATAAATAATAAGGTCTAAACGAATTTTTCTGTGTGTATATGTGGATATTTCAAGAAATATTCACAAAAGTGTAAGAAGAAAACTGCGACAAAACCGAAAACCAACACGCAGGAAATGATAACGAGTATCGAAACGAAATTTTATCTTTCTCCTGTTGATAATGATACAAGATCCCTTCAAACTTTCTTAAGTTCCAAATAAAAACAAAAATATATATTTACGGCCAAACAAAGTTATTTATATTTCATTCATATAAATCATCCACAGTATCTCAAATAAGATGTTTATATAACTGGTAGATCTGCAGATTCTGCACTACATAAAGTAAACAGTCGAATAGAAAGATCACTCGATACTAAGGTCCAGTGCACCCTAGGGGAGTTTATTTATATTGATGGTGCTTTCTATAAAATAATACTTAGCCTGTATAGAGGGCACCCTCCGTAAACGCAATGTTACACCAACGCTTGTGAGGATAGTTCAAATAAATATAGGTAATCTGGAGTTGAGATGCACGGTAACAAGAGAGTATCCCTATGGTGGTGTACTATCACCCCTACCATGGAACATGGAAGTGGGTAATATGAATGAATTAGTCGTTCTGTCAACCGGATGCTTTTAAGGAGTATTATGCGAATTCATGCTAAATTCCCTGGCAATTATTAATAGCTGGTGCATAGTACAAGCTTTGTCTGTAGATCCAAATAAGATGGAGCTTACTATATGTACCAGAAGAAGAAGCTAAATAATCTAAGGACACAGCTACAATATTCAACGCTCAAACTTTCAACTCAGGTTAAAATATGGGCATTACTGTTTACAAATTTTTATTATTTTATTTTGAGCAATTAAATGGTTGTCCAGTCAGACAAAAACTATGGTACTGATTTTATAGCATGCTTAAAGAATAACTTATTTAACTATTAATATAAAGAAGTTGTCTCGGTACTGACACCTCTTGACTTGTTTATAGAAGCAGACCTTAAGACCGACTGTGCGACTACGTGTGAGAAATCTACGTAAAATGAGTGGGTGGTCTGCGATACAGACGCGTGTTCTAAACGAAGCAAATAATCAACTCTCTCTGGAGGAAAGCGTAGATCTGGTCTCCCCTTTTTTTGCTAGATAAAAAGAAGTATCGGATTGAACTGAATTTCGGTGATTCCATGAAACCGAACATTTCGGTCTGCACTGATGATTAGAATACTAGGTAATCTCTGTTTTGGAAACAAGCATAGATCAGGTCTTCCCTTTTTTGCTATTTGAAAATAAGTATCGGGTTGACTGAATTTCGATGACACTTCTGCATTCATGGTTCAAGAATACTAGGAAGGTCTGGATACGGGATTTCTCTGACGATCTAAGCCTCCGAATCAGGGAATCACTAAACGCCAATTCTCGGCAGTATTCCGAGCTAATTGTAGGACTAACTCCGGGCTAATTCTGCAACGTAAAGAGTCATTGAATATGTTGAGGAAAACAAACAATGTCATTTCATGTTGAGGGAAGGAACGTGTAGAAAATTGTGGAAAGGAGGAGGCGAATACTTAGGTGCACCTCGATTCTAGGGAATTTCTGTTGGGACCAGAACTAGCAATAGCGCTTAGCGAACCCACTCAAAATTCCATAATAAAAGACATGAATGATGCTCTGAAGACATTAATCTACTTCCATGATGCTCTGAAGCATCATGGAGACATATGGGTCAAAACTAGCAGTTGTAGATAAGCAAACGTATTTATAACTACATCTTGTAATGAACTAGCAAAATATTGCTTCAATCTGTCTCATACAAATCTACGAATACTAATAGGATTAATGGCGGGATATTGCCGGTTAAACAAACATCTCCCTGTTACGAGCTATACTGTCACTCCTATATGTGGACGATGCAATCTGCAGGTCGAGACTGCGAACTATCCCGCATTAAGGGCTATCCCGTACTCTCGACCTAACGAAGAGTTAGTTTGAGGAACTATTAGCCAGAGATGACCGATATTCATTGACTACCACCGAGTGCACTTCCTTAAAGCATTGGGATGAGGCAGCAAAATGGGCCCGATATGATGGATGAATACATGTGAACTCATGTCTATCCTCCCCCTCATGTAATCTGATATTGATAATATGCGTACATGATTTTAACTAATTACGAATATTATTATGTGATTTAATATAAATTTTTATTGCATATTTGAATTATTTATTAATGTAAAATCGAAAATAAAAAAAAAATAGATTTTTAAATGTTAAGTTTTGCAAACATGTAACAGCTAATGGTACAATTTAACACAAAATTTTATGAAAGGCGCCAATTTTTTATAGTTTCTGGTAAACAAGTATCCAAAGGACGTAAGTAAATTATTAAGTTCCGCGATGAGCTCACCAACTAGATAATTATCAATTATTCAATTCAGTCAATTATTTTTGGGGTAATGTGGGATATTATCGAGTTCTATGAAAATAGATTATAAAATTTACATTTTTTTTTTAATTTATTAAATAGGAATCAGATAATACAGTCTATAGGTCATGTTTAAGGAACTTGAAGGTTGTTCGTTTTATTCTGACATGATGATGTTCGTTCAATGAGAAAGATCTCTAGAATCCTATTTTAGATCTGATAGCCAACATCTTTTGAGCCTTCTGCTGTTGTGTTCCAGCACAAGTGGTTGTAATAGGGAGTTGATATGAGTTTCTAGTCTTCCTTGGTATTTATTGGTTCTTTAATGTATTTCTTCTTGGACTGTTGGTATGCGAAGGTCGTTGTGTATCGTTTTATTTGTCATTTACCATGGCGCATCAGCTATGCCCATTGTATAATCGATTTACTAGCGTAGCCTCACAGTTCTATGCCGTATGTCCATATTGGATTAATAACAGCTTTTTATATTAAGATTTTATTTTCTAATGATATAGTTCCTTCATTTTTAGATCAGTCTGTTTTCTCTATTTCTGGATATGATCTTTCCAAATGACACTAAAACACTTACACTACACTCGACGCGCGTTTCTCCAACAAAGTTGGCATCATCTGCAGATGATTAAAACTGAGTTTTAAACTAGGATTTTAATCATCTCCAGACGATGCCAACTTGGTTGGCGAAACGCACGACGAATGTAGTATAAAGTGCTTTGGTGTTTTCTGCAATACTAAGTCAGTGTTATCTTCACACCAAAGGTTCCGACCTACTCCAGTACTATCCAAAGGAGTTTGCTGTCGAGGTGAACACCTAAATATTTCACGTATGTTGATTTTGATATTTCTACATTATTAATAAATACTAGTAGGATTTGTTCTTTTCTTATGGCAAATGTTATGTGTTGTGATTTACTTTCATTTATTTTAATTTTCCATTTCTTCTTAAGCTACTCATCTAGTTGAAAAAGTTGAACCTGGAGTTTTTCGGAGGTAATTATTGGGTCTTCGTCTATAGACAAGAATTTTGCGTGATCTACAAACGTGCCGGTGATAACGAAGTCAGATTTTGGGGTGTCTCAAGTGTAGATTAGATATAATATGTGTCCAAGAACACTTCCCTGACGAACACCAGCTTTAATGGGACGAAAGTCAGAACTTTCTCCATTTGCTCTTGTCCTAAATTATCTATCTGATAAGTACTACCTTAAAACATTGTAAGATTGTATGGGAAGTACATATTTGCTTGATTTTGTATAGGAGGTTGTCGTGTCAAACTTTTTTAAACGCTTGACTCACATTTATCAAAACCGCTGTGCAGTGTTTTTTCTCATCTATGGCCTCATTAATTGCATGTACTATGCGGTGGAACTGCTGGATAGTTGAATTCCCTTGTCGAAAGCCGAACTGGTGTTGGGATATGTTTAGAATTGGGTTATTAGGTGAAGGAGTAACTTTTATAGTAGTTTAAAGATGACGGGTAGTAAACTAATGGGTCTATATAATGTAGCGTTAGTTAAGTTTTTCCTTGAAGATGTAAGTTATGATCACAATTCCTTTTTTGTGTAGTTCTTTCGGCATTTTACAAGTTATCTTGTCTAATCCTGGAGCTTTCTTGTTGTTTAGGGAAGAAATTTCTTCCCTTATATTGATCTGTACATTATAATCTGGAGTGTTGTTTAAGGAAGTGAAAACGTTAGATGTTGTTACATAGTTGTTACAGGAAGTTAGAGGAAGTTAGAGGTTGTGCACATAGATTTGACTTTTCCGTGTTACTTCTGGCCTATCTGGTGGTTCTAAGTGTATACGTATACGTATTCTTATGAGTATCATTTTTTAAACAAAGTAATTTATATTCGAGCCTAATGCACGAAAGTTTTAAGACCAACCAACAACTTCCAAAGTAAAGCACTCCATAATGTAGAAAAAGACATGGAAAGCACTGTGAAATAGAGGAACAATAATAATGCAGAAAATATGTCATCCGAAATTGGAGAGACTGCTAAGTATGATGAATATATTGACTTTACCTTTTCCAAAATGAGGAGTACGTATAAAATGACCTACAAAAGATATAAATAGTAAAAAATACTGCCAGTGTAAAAAAGTGAAAGTTTCCATGTCATAGTTTGAAGTCTGAATATTCAATGATTTCGGCCAATTTAGTAGTAAAACATGACAAAGTAATTATATGCCTTACGTTCACACGCAACTTAACAAGAAACTTGTTGTTCGTATTGCTTGCAATAATAACGGACAACTTTGGTCCGAAGGACAGTGTTTGTATAGGTTTTTTAAAATATTTTAGCAAACATAAAAATGTTATTCACGACGTCCAAAATAAACTATGGCATTAATTTTTGATATTATGTTATGTACCTATATATATATATATACTGCAAACTATAGGTAGTAGTAGAGCAAGGGGGCTACCAGCTCACCCTCGGATTTGTCCGCGGACATTTGATGCGAATGGCATGTGTCCATCGGGAGTGACCAAAGATGTGGGTGGGGTCGCGAAGAGTTCTTGTGGATGATCAACAATGACCAGAGGGTGTAGAAAAAAGCGGCGGAGGGGGGCGAGGGGGAAAAAAGCATGGTTAAGAAAAAAAGGGGCGTGGCTGCGTTAAGAAAAAAAAAACATGGCTGTATTAAGAAAAAAGAGGCGTGGATGTGAAAAAAGAGGGTGGGGGGAAAAACATGTCTGCATTAAGAAAAAAAATGTGGTTAGAAAAAAGGGGGCGTGACTGCGAAAAAAGAGGGTGGGGGGTAAGAAAAAAGGGTGTCTGCATTAAGAAAAAAACATAGCTGTATTAAAAAAGGGGGGCGTGGCTGCTTAAGAAAAAAAAAGAGGGTGGGCGAAAAAGGGGAGCGTGGCTGCGTTAAGAAAAAAAGGGGGTGGGGAAAAACATGTCTGAAAAAAAGGGACCGTGGCTGCGAAAAACATGACGTCTTATGATTGGCGAATAACGGAAAAAATGTCTGACGTCTAATATAGGATGAGATAGCACAGAAAGAGCTTAGTAAAAAAAGTATGACGTCAGAGCCTAAGATAGCACGCAGAAAGAATGTAGACGTCTATGATTGGTGAATAACGGAAAAATTTGTGATGTCATAGTCTTAGAGTATAAGTGTTGGCTGTTAAGACAAAAAACAGAGAAAAATGAATGTCGAAAAGGCCTTATTTCACTACATTTACGGTGATCAGTCATCAGGATAGCAGAAATATTCAAGACGTATGCACATATATTTAAATGAAATAATATTTAGTCCCAGATTCGACAAGTCTAAACTATTCAGATAAATAAAGTCGTAAATTTTGTTTGTTATTATAATAAAATATCCGATATCCGATAACGAATGGTGTTGGTATACGGGATAGAGTTTCCATATAAGGTTTTATTATTTAACACATTCAATTCAGGATTCATATGTATACAGGGAAATTTGAAATAATTATCTTCAGGCTAATTAAAAGTAATATACGAGGGGTATCGGAAAATAATAAAAAGATATAAATGTTTATAAAATCATATTTATTAACATATAAAAATACAATACTAATTAAAACTATGTAATAAAAAATATAAGAGCATAATATATAATTATAATACAGTATGTTTATTAATAGCAGTATAAAAGCACATTTTTTTATTTATAATAGGATTCAAAATTTTCGCTGCAGCTTCTATCCTGCGTTGAAATCGGTATCGGTCCAAGACAAAAAATTCCCAATATCTTAATCTTGATGTTCTATATGCATAGGCCCACGTGAACATTATATACGTTTGATTACGACTCTCATCGAACGTAACTCGCTTTATCTTCTTTTCATTACTCATTGTGGTAGTTTGTACGTGGACATCTGACGCAGTCAAAAAGGCATTATCTTAAACTTTATCCGATTTCAATCGAATAAAGACTAAAATTCATTAAAAATTATTGCAAGAGAGAATACTTTAAATAGGTTAATAAATAAGAAAGTTATAGACAAAGAAACTGTATTTATAGTAAAAACAGAGGTTTTATTTGTTCTAAGTTGGTACTAAAAAGCCACTATATTTGGGTTGGTACACCTGTATGATGTAACGACTTGAAAACGTAACTAAAATGTTTGCTGTGCTATTGTAGACTAAATAAGCTGGTGAATAAACAAAAATTATCTGCAAAATGCTGAGTCATTTTTTTCTTTTAACCTACTTGTCGCTTATTACATAGAATGCAAATTCAACGTTAAAAACAAGTCTTGACTTGTTGAACAAAGTGTCGCCAGCTGGGTTAAGGAACGTGACTTAAATGTAAACAAACTGGTGTTTTGCCACTATTATAGACTATGATTAAAGCCGACTAACATCTGAATTGAGATCAAGGTCATAAATCCAAATCGTATTAAATAACATCTGTCTTTTGAAAAAAAAACACGTTACGTAAACAAGTCTGTCTAGTTAGGAGCTGTAATATAAATGTGTGCAAAATAAAAACAACAATTATTTTAGTAAAATATTTAATCAACTACATCTTCACTATAAAGATTATATTTTACAATATATTCAAAAGGTATAGTTTTTCTAATTGAGTATAATAATTTGAAGAAACCAGCTTCCAGTATTCCTACGCAAAATTCGTCTAGATTGATGGATCCCAGTAAAATTTGATTACATAAATTTTCAACACGACCATATGTTTCTAATGTATATTCAGTGTGATTATAGTGAACTACGGTATCAGTCTGACAGTCTTTAATATGATACATAACGTTGGAAGGCTCACTGATACTGAGTTCCTTGAATTTTTCTTGTGAAATATCTTCGTAGAGTCTTATGATGGCACCTCTTAATTCAGCATCAACCATTTTTTGCTAATATTTCTAATAAGACACTTCAGAATTAAAATCGAAGAACAGAGTGTAATGTAGTACAGTAGAATTGTAAGTGATTGTTGACTATTATAATCATTGAATATATCGACAGGGGTCACGCATGCGCCTTTAGAAATGTTCCAATCTAAATCTCCACTTATACCATTTTGAAATTTTATTCTTATTTTATATCTTTTAGCATCATTTGGTATTGAAGAAAAAAACGTGGAAATATGATTATTTAGAATATAAGGTGTCATATTTTTCCAGTTGTTCTTTGTATCAAAGTAGACAAACATTTTTTTCGCATCATATGGACGATGCACATAAAGAACATTTTGATATATAGCATATAATAGAATAAACTGATGACCTAACGGCATCATGATTAATTATATACTATGCATGTACACATAGGCTATACTTATTTATTAACATTTTCCCTCTATATTTTTGTTGAAGGAATTTTTTCATGCTGTGGCGTAATATTCAAATTGGTAAAACTAATGAACATACGCTTTTTTTGTTCATAAAAGCTGATAGTTATTTTCAACTGCTCTAACTTTCTGTAATGTTCATTCAATAATAACTTGTATTTATCTGAAGGATGCATCTTACTGCTCAGACGTCTAGTAAACAACTAAAAAAATTATGGTAATACACACAAGGAGATAAATAAAAAAATTTTAGAGACCAATAGTTTTTTTTGTATTTATTTTGGTAAATTTGAATACAACCAATCATATAGTTTTACACTATTTCTTATACTACACATACATTTAAAATTATTATAATGATGAATACATTGTGGAAAGTCTTTTAAAAAATTTGGTACACTGGTGATATGTTCGACATTAACTACAATAGGTGACGTTGTTGAAGTTTCCGCTAGTTCATGTAGCTTTCGTTCAAGAAATTCCTTCTTTTGATGTCCCTTTACGTAAACTATGTCGACGTCAGCCCCATTCAATAGGTGATCGCTTAGAATGTCATTTAATATGTCGTAATTTACATAACCGCTGCTATGTTTTAGACCATGATGAAAACGTTCCAAATAGTTTACTTGTTTCTTTACTTCAGAACTTAACGTACTGTATGCCATTGGAGGTTTCAATAAATAATGAGCCCTTTGCATGCCACTTACAAAAGATATTTCTTTGGCATGAAATTCAGGAAGGCTGAACTCTTGCACATCGACGACAATCAACTTCATGATGTTCTCAGATACAATACTTTTAAAAGACTGAATTACTTTATTTGATACAAGTTTATTTTATGCTGCATTTCTTACGATTCCACTTAGGGGTAAATATTCGATTACGCGATCATGAATAATTATACAGTATGCCTTGGTATTCTGGGGGAATGATTTTCTGCTTTCAATTTCCAGTTTAACATCTACAGTGGAAGATTTTATAGAATCATTTCTTTTCGAACAGTCTATGACAAATATTGCCCGACCGCTGAAAGCATCAAAGTCAAGTATCGGTTTATTATTTGAGGCGAACATTTTAGAGAACTGCGTATACATATAATAGGCTTCAGCATATTTTTTACAGCTAAAATCTAATTTCATATCTTCATAGGGATAATATTCAGAGTTCAATGTTAATTTAATATTTGATATATCGATATTATCCAAGTAAGTAACATCTTGCATGCTTTTATCTTTTTTATTTGTTTGAAATGCAACAATAACGTATCTGGGGCTCTCCACATTAGTACACGTTTTAACGGCCCATATTTCTTTCGTAGTGCTAGTGGTCAAAGCTGGTAATTCATGGAATTCCCATTGTCTATATAGAAGTAGAAGTGGCTTATCGCTATTTATTTGAGAGAGCAAATTTAATTTCAAAACATCATTCAGAAACACATGCTTGACTTTTAGCTCTATGCTGGTTATTGTTAGTTCGCCAATAGTATCGTCATTCGACACTTTAAAACAATTATTATCATTTCGAGCTCTAATTAGACGTAAAACTTGTTTACCGAAAATTACTCTCTTATAATCATGAAAAAATCCCAGCAAATGCCACAACGGTATTCTCAAAGAGAATGTTGTTTTTGTAGCATCATATGTTACCAGCTGTCCTTCAGGGTAATTCCAACCAGCAATACTAAGAGAAGTATCATCTTTTTCATAACATAAATAGCTTTTTAATAGGCTCACAGTTCCCGGATCTCGTACTTTATCTAATTCCTTTCCATTTAGTTCATAACTAATTGAATCAAATAAATATGCTCCTGCATTATTAGTGAATTCAACGGTGCCAGTACCCTCAACGTTCTTCTTTAAAGTTCCCTCAATCGATAGGGCGGCTTCGCTCATCAATAATAATGCATCCTGTTGATAAATAGCAATTTCTATTTCATCGTTGTTTCCAAATGATTTTACAAAAGGGTGATACGTTCGAATTTCATCCCTGACGATGGACTCATCGTAACTGGGGTCTTGAAATAACTGTAGCTGTTCTAACATTATAGCCCAGAGATTTTAAATAAAGAATATTAGCAAGAGTTAACGCTGAGGTCTTCTTATTACTCCTCTTCAAACACCCTCCACTGACTGAATGCCACAGATTAGAATAACTATCGTTTATATAGTTCTTTTGTTCAAATAGTAACCTCATAGTCCCTTTCTTAATTCTAATCGTACTATAATTTCTTCTCCTCGAAAATTAACTGGCTCAGAATTTTGATCAAGTATTTTCAATGTGATATTATGTATATCTGTTTTATTGTTTATTGGTAGAAAAATTAGGTTATAGGGTTCAATGTCTATTGCGTATCCAGGATCGACTTTCAATCCAAATTCAAAAATGGTGTGTGATGGTTTATTATTGTAAAATGCTCCTGTTGTAAGGTTGCAGTCCACGTGGATTGTTACCACCTTAACTATCTTAACAGGTAAATCTGACTGATATGGAATATCAGGTTTTAGAACTTGAGAACTATAACCTAATAAGGAGGCTAAACTGTCTTTGCGAGTAAAGTCGATTTCGAGCTTACTTTTAATTTCACACTTAAGCGTATTATTATTAGGCTTTAGAGAGAAATAGTCTTCAGTCTGTGCTACACCACTGGGTATTATTCGGGTCTGCAGATATGATTCAATATCACTTATTTCATATGAGCCTGTCGGTATGTGTATAACTTTTTCTTCTTCACCACCAAGTTGTCGGTAATAAAACTTATTATTTATCCCCTCTTCAATGTTTGGTATACTATTGTACGTGTGAAGTCCTATTAATGCTAACGAATAGTCGTACTGAGGATCAAGAATTATTGGATTATAAAAGTCCACGGAGAGAGTAGAACTTCGACTTCTTAACGTGAATATTTGAGACATAATGAATGAAAATCACACATGTTTATTATTTTTATAGAGAAATTCTAAACACAAATGTCCACAATTAATCGTATTGTATGTCTGATAAGCATCAGAATTATATTTAATTTTACATTTCGAGCCAAGGTACTTGACTAGTTCGATAGGTGGTTTTAAAGATCCAAAACTATCGAAATATAAAACAGAATTGTTCATTTTTTTGTAAGCTACCCAATGTGTTCCAGAGCCTTTTACGCTGTCTAAATTAATAATGGCACTTTCGTATTTTGTAGGTGGTGTAGTAGGTAAGGCGTCACGCATAAAGACACCTCTGAAATATGGAATTTTTAATTTTTTAACATATTTTACTAAATCAATGTCGGAAAGAGCTCTATTGGGTAGCTTCAATGGGAGTTTTTTTGTTTTTTCAAATATAAGCCATATCCTTTTTTATACGGTTTCATGTAGAGTCCGGATCCTCTTTTCCCTAACGCTACTGCCTCCAAAACTCTATTGTGTCTCTCGTCTTCTTCCAATTTTTTCTTAGAATTTTTAGCATCTATTACGGTCTTCGCCACTGCAGCAGCTCCTCCCGACAGAGCTCCTAATGCACTTAAGCCAGCAAATATCGGTATCAAAGGTAAAATACCACCAGTCTTCGGTAATGGTAGAATACGAGGGGTATTTATTTTTCTCTTACCACCTGCATTCTTGACTGCAATTCGAGCTGCCTTTAACGTCATTGCAGCATCTTTTTTTAAATTGTTACTTGCATATCTTTTCAGTACTTTAGATATATTTGTCAGGACAGCCTTTTGGAATGCGACTTTTCTACGTCCCCCTACACCCATACCTAGTTTACGTTTAACCTTCATTGCGTTGGTGACAGCCCAATCGGTGGCTTTCTCACCTAATTTAGCGTCCTTTGCTTTAACACGCTCCCAAGCACGTTGTTCGAGTTGGTAATCTGCCTTGTGTCTATCTTCTAAATTTTTGTTTTTACTATATGCAATATCGTGCTCTCTGCAAGCTTTATCGAGAGGGTTTATA
Source organism: Rosalia funebris (assembly GCA_037954035.1). NCBI lineage: Eukaryota > Metazoa > Arthropoda > Insecta > Coleoptera > Cerambycidae > Rosalia > Rosalia funebris. Next base: position 38,582,426 of record JAZFAV010000022.1, on the reverse strand, counting down.
CCTGCATCCCCTCGAGCGAGTCTTTTATGTAACTTCGTACCAGGCCCGCAAAATTGGTATCCCGGAACATGCAATTCAAAGGCCAACTTATTAATTAGATTATTGACTACTCCACGTCCTACTACGTGTTTACGCGATGCCATATGGATTGTGAATGATGATATCTGACATTAATCATATATATATATAAAGTATTACAGTCAGTAAAATAGTTCAGACGTTACTATGCGTGTTCAAAGACAACAGGTGTCCCTGCCCGTTGAAAATTTAGATCTGTTGACAGACCATTGTGTGAGAGGAGAAGAAAAACATGGAAAGTTATTTCCTAGTACTCTAAGAGCTATTATATGCGGACCCAGTGGGGCAGGCAAAACCAATTTGCTTCTAAGCTTATTATTCAATTCTAATGGACTGTGGTTTGAAAACATATACGTTTACTCTAAATCACTTTTTCAACCGAAATACAAACTATTGGAGCGGGTATTGCAGAACGTAAATGGAGTTGGATATTTTCCGTATGCAAGTAGTGAGAGTATTATCGATCCATCTGAGGCTAAATCTAATTCAATATTCATTTTCGACGATGTGGCATGTGACAAACAAGACAAAATAAGAGCATATTTCAGTATGGGTAGACATAAACTTGTAGACTGTTTCTATCTCTGTCAAACATATACGAGGATACCTAAACATCTCATTCGTGATAATTGTAACTTCATCATTTTATTTAAACAAGATAAAATCAATTTACGACATGTGTATGATGATCACGTGGCCCCAGATATGACATTCGAACAATTTGAAGACATGTGTAGAGAATGTTGGAATGATAAGCATGGAGTAATGGTCATCGTAAAAGATTTTGATTTACATGGTGGTCGGTATCGAAAAGGTTTTGATCAGTATATAAGCGTGTAACGTAAACTGTGTCTGTTATTATTAGTTAGACAATCGAACTGAAGAGATAACCTCTGCTTAAAAACAGGTCATACCGATCATACAGCCCCATTTAAACAGCTCATACAGCCCCATTTAAACAAGTCATACAGCTAATAGGCTCAGTTTAAAACAGATTGCTGCTAAGGTTGTAACAATGAAGTCTAATAAAATAACTTTTGAAAAGTATAGAGTATCTAAGGTTAAACCATTGGATCTATCAAAGAAAAAATTGCTTAAAGATAAAATTAATAAGGCATCAAAGGCTATCAGAAAAAAGTATCTAGCATTAAAACTAGGAAAATCTGACGAAGACGAAACTCTTAATAGACTCTTGAAGCCCATTATCGATCCATTAAAAGAACTCAAATCTGTAAATATATTACAGAAAACAGACACGAAGCGTGTAGATTCATCGCAACAAAAAAAGTTAAAGCGTGACTCTAGTTCAGCAGAGTATACATCAAATGCAGATATTAAGGATGACATATTGTCTCTGGATCCTCAGTATGAAGTAGGAGATGCTAACTTTCAGGATGGCAAAACGAAGAAAACTGCTCTTAATGAATATTTTGAACAGTATCCATCTTTAGCTAGACACTATATAGAGGGGTTTTTTACTAAACGCAAAGACTATGATAAAACCTATGGCATTAGATTGGATTTACAAATGAATAAACTGTATATTGGTAATATGGAATTAAAAATTGGTCGTGCCTCTGAAATAATTATTAATGATAAAGTATATGATGGCAAAGTGGGGTTATACAATCTACTTTTTATGAAGGATCCCACAGATTATGATAGAAATGATTTAACTGAATATAAGGAAATTTTGCAAATTACCAATGTACATAGAAGAAATTACGAACCGACTGGACAAATTAATGGAACTAGATCTTTCAAGTATATTAAAATAATAAGACCATTATTGGATAGTAAAAAGAAGAAAAAAACACAGTCAACTAGTGGATTCGGTCTGAATATGGTTTACAATCAAAAGCCAATCGAATATGTTTATTGGGATGACATCAATGAGCTTGTTGATAGACTGAAACTTTTGAATGCGTCAAAGATTGCAGGAAATACTGATTCACATGACAATGAAATATCAGCTATCATTAGTGAACTACGTGAGGCTGGAGTTATCTATTAAATATTTGATGTACATACAATTTGAGTCATTATCAGGATGAGTCTTGATAAGTTTGGAAGGTCTTCGCGACGTAGTAGTGAAATTAATGATTCATATCTCAGCCAACCACAACGTGGATTTGTATTTACCGAAGATGGAAACATCAACATTGAAAATTTAAAGCTGTGTAATGTTCTATCACCTACTGACGAGGGTGATGCCGTTAATAATCATATAAATTCTATTCTATCAAACAATATTGATGTGCTATTTGAACGTTTAAATAAGTTTAAGGATAGTATAAAACATGTGACATCAGATTTATATCAACAGAAAACATATCTAACAGATATAGGAAGGACTATTGAAAAATTAAATCAAAAAGGTTTAGATAGTGTTGGTGGAAAAGACATTGAATCAAATGCAATCAATGAAACAATTTACAGCCAACCCGATGAAGAAATCTAGAGAAAAAATTCAATTGGTTAATGAGCTTCATAAGCCTGCACGCAAAAATTTCAATCGTAGACGTATTATAATAAAAGGAATAGACGATTTGTGGCAAGCAGATTTAGCCGAAATGTGTAATTATGCTAAAGACAATCACAGTTTTAGATACATTCTCATAGTGATTGACTGTTTTTCAAAATTTGTGTGGGCTAAACCCCTAAAAAATAAGAGTGCACTAGAAGTTACACAAGCAATGAGTGGTATTTTTAAGGATAGCAAGAGGAAATGTAAAAATTTAAATACGGACCAGGGTACTGAATTTTATAATGCTCACTTGATGAAAAACTATAAGATAAACCATTACAGTACATTTACAGTAAAGAAGGCAGCTATAGTTGAAAGAGTTATTAGAACGTTAAAGGAGAAATTATATAAATATTTTAGTTTAAATGGCTCATACAGATGGATAGATATACTCCCTGATATTGTCAACAACAACAGTCATCACAGAACAATAGGAATGAAACCGTTAGATGTAACTAAACAGAATGAGAAACAAATACTTAATTCAGTTTATAACAATATTAAGTTGGTAGCATCGCGACACTACAAAGTTGGAGATATTGTACGAATCAGTAAGAATAAGCATGTCTTTAAAAAAGGATATACACCTAATTGGACAACTGAACTATTTAAAATTATTAAAGTACAACTCACCAACCCCACCACCTATTTGCTTGAGGATATGCATGGTATTCGAATAAGCGGAGGTTTCTACGAAGAAGAACTACAGAAAACGAAAACTCCCGATGTGTATCTCGTTGAAAAGGTATTACGTAGACGAGGTAAACAAGTTTACGTAAAATGGTTAGGTTTCGACGCATCTCACAATAGCTGGATTGATTCAGATAACGTACTTTAATCAAATATGCATTGATTCTTATGGAAAACACGAACATTTTTACGATTGCAGAGGGGCCTTTTTTTTTAACAATTAATTTAAATATGTATAAAAAGGGGTTGAAACCATAATCATTCATTAGTCTACAGCAATTATGACATCAGTAACATCTAGTCTAGCCGATTCTGACTATTGGCATGAAGTGGATAGAATTAGTGCACAATATGAAGAAGCTGCGCAAAATGAGGGTCGATATCTTTTAGAATATAATACTGACATAAAAAATTCTGTATATAAAATAACTACAGGATTTAGTGTTGCAAGAGGTTATGTTCCTGCAGTAAGAATTTTACTGAATGTGAATCCAGACTTCACCACATTAGACAACATCTCATTTAACAGAGAAGATTGGGATGATTTTATTACTTACCTTCAACAATTTGTTGTGGATTACTTTGATGTGGTGACAGAAGAACAACCCGAAGAAATAGAAATGAAGTTTTCACATTATGCTTTAATATCATCTCAAATTATTGGAATCAAATTGTTGAAAATGAGTAACGGCTTCTGCACATTTCATTTATCTGACAAAGTTGTTCGTGAGCTCATCTACACCAATAAAATTGTATCATCTCATATGGACTTACTAAATAGTTTAAGTTTTGAACAGTTCTATAATAACTTTTTAAATGTAGCTAATAATATCTTAAGTGAATCTAATTATGAATTATCACCATATACTGTTATGTTAAATTTATGTGACTTATATCCATGTAATATTCAATCATACTGTATACGTGAATGTTTATTTTATAATAAAGATAATATTCTTAATGATTTAGATAGAAAAATGTATGTACTGAAAACAAGTGCTTAAATAAAAAGAAATTTATATAATGTGTTTTCTTTTTTTAGGTTAGGGGAAATAAAAAAATCATGATAATTTAAATACATATAATGAAATAATAAAGAAAAATACATATAATAAAGAAAAAATACATATAATAAAAATGTGATTACATAATAATAAATTAAAAAATACATAAAATTGGTTACATAATAATAATAATAAAATACATAAAAATATTAAAATATAACAACAGACTTGAGAGATTTTTAAATTTGATGTAAAGCAAAAAAAAGAATATCAGCAATGAAATTACGACATGTCCATTATGGAGTAGTGCCCCCAGGGGAGAGTATCATGAACTTCAGGAAGGGTGTACCTCTTATCGTCGAAGGGATTAAGAGCAATTTTTGTTTGTTCGACGCTGTATACTTCATGTAATTTTGCTTGTATACAGCGTTGAGTTTTATTTAGTAAACACTCTTCGTAAGGCTTTTTGTTTACAAATTTCTCCAGACAGTTGAGATAATCCTCAAAAGTAATTTTATTTGCCACAACATTAGACTTTACACCTTTTGCTTTCTTAACTACTTTGTTTGATTCGACTTTATAGGTGTACTGCTTAGAACGTAGCCCTATGAAATGAGTCATTATTTTCCCATTATTTTCATCCTTCATTAAACCAGGGATTTTTTTATTTACTAGAGGAATATTCCAACGATTATCTTGGGGATAATCACTAGTATCAAATTTATTAATGTCTTTTTTGATAACATCTTCATATACATCATTACACTGAATTTCGTATAAGAGACTGTCTGTATCTGTGTACAAAAGTTTACATTTTTCCACGGGGAATTTTGTTAACATGTATTTATAGTGAAAATCATATACGCAAATTTTAGAAATATCTAAAATAGACATTCCAATATACAAGGGCTTATTGAATATAATGCGAGATTTTTTCATTTCAATGGCCATAAGATTATCGCCGAAAATGGATCTGCTTTGGAAATTAGGACTAGCAATCAAATTTTTAGCTCCGTACCTCCCTTCCCATTTGTTTACTAGCTTAACGATTCGATGTTTTCGAACATTCTCCATTGTTTTACCAAACGTAGCGTTATTCATTAGTTTATAATTGTTTTTTTCAAAGTTTGACTTTTCTTGAGTTCTCAGTGATGTGTTTAAGTCAATGTAGGACTTCAACCATGGAGACTGTTTGAACTGTAGAACTCTGTGGATATGTGTTAATTTTATTCCATGCTGTAGGGCTTGTTTAAGATTTCTATAGTGAATAACGTACTTTTGCTTACTATAACAGGTAGTCATTAATTTAGGAAATTTTGAATTTGGTGGAGTTCTGTGTTCCGGACAGAATGGCAAATCTTTATGTAAATCATGTAGATCTTCTGGGTATTCGAGATCGACCTCTAAAATATAACCAATTTCAGAGTCATCAGGCACACTGGTGACGTCTATGTTGCAATCTGTCCACTGGAATTCTCCGTATGGAAGGAATTCTCTCATACTCCAGCCATATAAATTGTTTATATCGAAATAAACAATGTATGTGGATGGCTTGCTGGCATCATAAGTATCTAAATACTTGTTGTTAGCCTGTGAAAATCGATTGCAACATTGACTCACCCCACCTCGAATACCACGCTCAATAAACATTAAAATATCTACATCTTGAATAGTTTCTAGCCTACACCCTGTATATTTCAGCATGCAATCAAACGTATAACCTGGTATCGAAAAATAGTGGCTTGGGTCGAGGTTGTACGTCTTGTAACAAGTACTACGAAAAGTTTCAAAAACGCAAGTTAATAGCATGATATCTGTTTTCATATAGAGATCGCTGTAATCGCCTAGAGTACTCATACCGAATTTATCCCAAACAATTTGCGCATGTTCATAATCAGTCTCCTCTATGTTCTTGTCGTTTAGTTTATTGTAAAAGTATTTTATGTCAGGTAATTGCGTTTCATCTAGTTTTTCTATGTTATCCAAATAGTCATAAAAGAATACACCTTTTCGTGTTAATAACTGAAATTTTTCATCGTCCAAGTCCAAAAATTCACGTTTAAGATTTTCAAAGTTTTCGTTGTTCAATGTGGAAGCTAGTTCTTCTAGAGAACAACCCATGAATCTGAAGGAGTCTATAAATCTAAATTTCAATTTGGTTTCATTATCGTGAACTGTGAAACTAATATATTTTTCCTTATTCTCAGACAATAAAGTAATATGATTTCGTTCAGCTAAGAACTTTATTATAAAGTGAGCATCGTAACCTCCGAGGTTATGGAACACCACGGGAATAACAAAAGATTTTTTATAATTTAAATTACATTTATTGTGAGCAAAACCTCTGAAGTTTCCGGTGAGGTGACAGTGATCTCTAACAATTTTATCTGTTTCGGTAAATTCTCCTTCGCAAATGTGACAAGTTTTACTGGCATCCCGTAAACTAACTTCAGTATTCATGGGCTCCACATGTTTTAATTTCGAGGAGACAAATTGTGCAATATTGCGTAACTCTTCTGCAAACCAAGACATCGATTCTATTCCTCGAGCACTTTTATAATACGACCAGTCATTGTTATAACCGCATTTGAAATAATATCCAGCACTGTAGGCTATGTGTTTCTGATACCTGCTCGTTTTGCAATGACTATCATCACCATTAAATTGTTCAAGCAAGGATTCGAAATCTGCATATATAATAAACGGAATCATTTCTCTGTATGCAAAATTTTTAAATTTAATGTACCGTTCTCGAGAAAATTCAATTTTACAATCGTTAAGTTTTTCGCAATCTACAACATGATTATTTAGCTTATTCTGAGATGTAAAATAATTCAGACATCTATCGCAAAAATATTTTTTAATTTTTTTTTAGAGAGCTGCCTACATAAAAGTCTAGATAAGTCTTTAATATAACAATAATGATATTTAATTTCTAGCTCTTCATTATCTGACATCGGCGGCGGCGGTTCAAATTCATTTATTTTTGGAAAATATTTATTCTGAACTAATAATAAATTTACATGTTTGTCTAGTTTTCGCTTGGTTATACGGTGGGGCACAACAGAAAAATTTGATTTTGAATCCATTTCCAAACCAAATACATTAACAGAGATTGCATTATTTTTCTCAAATTTGGAAATTTGCGGTAACGTCATAGGAAATTCAATATCTTTTACGTTTAATACTGTTTTATAATGAGGATATGATGATGTTCTATCAACGTTTTTTTCAACGGGATGGAGAGCACTGACAACGGCCCATGCGAAGCAAGCGTCATCGTTGTTCTTAACATTAATGCAAGCATGCTTTTTTGCAATTTTTTCCGGTAGTTTAATGTAGGATGAACCGTTCCCAACTTCATATTTATTTATATTAATTTCTAAGCTAATTATTTCATTTAAAGCTCACACACTTCCAGATTCAGAAAATTCAGATAAAGCATTAAAAATATCATCCCTTACATTAGATTCAAACCATTGACGTAAATCCCACCCTGCATCAATTACCTTATTTTTTGTATTAAAATATTTTTTTTCAATAATTTCTGTGTCTTGTGACTTTCTTATAAATTCGGCGCAGAAAGTAGTATTAACTTTAAGCGCTGGTACTTTTTTCGTGGCATTCATTATTCTAGTTTTGAAAAGGTGAAAAGCATCATTGAAAAATTCGTTCAAATATTTATGTTTTAAATTAATGATTACTCCAGTACGAACTCTACTATTAAAAATCGATATTAAATCTTCCCATTTGACCCGATTACTACGTTTTTCTTTTACCAATACCGCTCCTCCAATATAATTTACTTTTTCAATGATACTTTTAAACCTTTTCAAATGTCCTAAATTAGTCTGAAGGTTACGCAGTACACCTACTGATAAATTAGATCCCTTGATAGCTCTAGTTAAAAGTCTAATGTGTGATTTTACCTTTTTTATCCATAGCACTCTCTCCTGCGGGGTACAACAACCATTTCCTAAAAGTGTTTCCACTTCTTTGAACTTTTTAATAATATCATTGCTGATATGCTTAATTTCTTCAGAGTCCATAGCTGTGTCTGCGTGTATTCACTTGAAGGGTTCTAAAAGTAAATGATGATATCTCTGTCTGCGTGTATATTTTATATAGAACTGTCTGGGCTCACTCTTTGTTTTCAGCTAAAAAAATTACAAATAAAAACTTAATATTTAAAAATTGTGTGTGTGTTTACTTACTTTTGATAAACTTGAACTGCACTCCCATAGAAGGCTTATTTACATCCTTCAAACCTTCATAAATTATGCTGTACTTCCTTTCACATTGAAATTCATCCAAATTTTCTCTTATTTCATGCAGCACTCTTCTTGGTAAGAATATATTGGTCTCTTGTAATTCAAGTAATATAGTCTCACCGTACCGAGTTTTCACTATTCTAGCCCCATAAATTGGCTGTGGAATATTTTGTTCCAAGTCTGATATCTTAAGAACTTGTTTAGTTTCTAGAAGTGAAACCTTGTTTAATTTTTCTAAATCCATCTAAAATTAATAGAATATTTTCTTATTAATTTTATTGAAATTTAATAAAAACAATTTTTTACTCACGTTTGTTTCCCGTAGATAAAGCACACAAATAAAGATTTTATAATACGTCACGTATAGCGTATAAGTATAAACACATATGATGAATTATGCCGACTGTAAAACTTTTATATCATCTGTGACGTCAATTTTTCATACGTCACCATGAGCACGTGTGAAAAATAATGTTGAGTTGACAGTTTTTATTTCGTGGGATTCATATTTTGTATATGTTATAATTGACAGGTTTAAGTCATAAATTAATTTTTATTGATTTCTCCACAGATTAGAAATAAAATGTTTTGTCTATCAGGCTGAAATTTTGCTATTTGTTTACATTTAAGTCACGTTCCTTAAAAACCAGCCGGCGACGTTTTTGTTTTGTTGAGTTAGCAGTTTTTTATTTCACAGAATTTATATTTCGTATATGTTATAATTGACAGTTTTAAGTCATAAATTAATTTTTATTGATTTACCCACAGATTAGAAATAAAGCGATCTGGCATTTTTGCAGTTTGTTTACATTTAAATCACGTTCCATGTAGAAATAATTCGAACGCCGACGTTTTTGTTTATAATAAATCATTTTGATAACCCAAATATATACGCAACGCAATCTAATCTGAAGACGTTGACATTATTGTTGGATTGCTTACTCTTATTTTTTATAATCACATAGGCGTTGTTTGTGTTTCTCATATTACCAAAAATTTTCATACGTGACTTCTTTATTTCATTTACGATATTTTTATTGAAGTTATAAATTAATTTTTAATGGTTCATTTAATCACTTTAGCATATTTCAATAGACGTTGTTGAATTTTCTCATATTACTGCAACTATTTATACTTACGCTTTGATGATTATAAAGTGTTTAGGTTAAATAAAATCTGCAATTCGATATAAATACTGAAGTCTAACGGAATCCTTTTTATTTAAATATCAAATCTAGTTCACGAAAGATGTCGTCATCTGAGTGTTTGAATATTTTGCAAGAGAACTTTGAAGATATGTAAGTTATTTTTTTTTCATTATTCAACTTATTTTACATTATACTTACTTTTTTAGTGAATTTAATGCTTGGGTTCGTATGGTTCAATTAACGAACCGATATACGCCACCAGTAAATCCTGAAGTTTACTTCAGAGAAAAGTAAGTAATTTTTTACATAGTTAATTCATTTTTCAATTATAATTATTTTTACAGCAATTTGGACCCCCCTCCTTACTGGGACCTACCACCATACATTGATGATGACCTGCCTCCACCTTACAGAGATCTACCACCTCCTCTGATTCCAATACGGGATCTACCACCTGGATTTCTATTTCCTCCAAGTTATTCTCCTACGTCTCCACCTTACTTGGAGGAAAAGTAAGTTATTCTTTTATTTTGTATTCTTTTTTTCAATTATATTTCTTTCAGTGATCGTGATATCGACTTCATTGTCGTGGACGACGACGACACCGACGATGAGATGGTGATTGTCATCTCCGATGATGAAGACGAAGTCGTCGAGATTAGCGACGTGGAGGAGGATGAGGTTCGACCAACTGTAATATGTTGGGCAGGTCATCAATAATGTTTTTTTTTCAAAATTATTTTTTTATTAAATTGTTTTTTCTCAAAAATTCTTTTTTAATAAATTACATCTGTATTGAAATTAGAGATTTGATTAATTTTTTTACATTAATATTTTAAGTTTTTTATAATACTACAATATTGTATCTTAATAATTTTCTTTAAAGTTATTCTATTATGTTTAATATTGAATCTAAATGTAATGCTAAATATATGTACTATTTTTTTACCATAAATATATTTTCTTTGTCTATAACTTTTTTATTTATTAACCTATTAAAAATACTCTATCTTGTGATTATGTTTAATTGATTTTTTAATGAATTTTAGTCTTTATTCGATTGAAATCGGATAAAGTTTCAGATAAGGTCCTTTTGACTGCATCAGCCACTGACCGGCGTCCCCACCCCTTTGCCGCCATGTTTTTTTCTTAACGCAGCCACACCCCCCTTTTTCCCCCACCCTCTTTTTTTTTTCTTAAGCAGCCACGCCCCCCTTTTTTAATACAGCTATGTTTTTTTCTTAATGCAGACACCCTTTTTTCTTACCCCCCACCCTCTTTTTTCGCAGTCACGCCCCCTTTTTTCTAACCACATTTTTTTTCTTAATGCAGACATGTTTTTCCCCCCACCCTCTTTTTTCGCATCCACGCCTCTTTTTTCTTAATACAGCCATGTTTTTTTTTCTTAACGCAGCCACGCCCCTTTTTTTCTTAACCATGCTTTTTTCCCCCTCGCCCCCCTCCGCCGCTTTTTTCTACACCCTCTGGTCATTGTTGATCATCCACAAGAACTCTTCGCGACCCCACCCACATCTTTGGTCACTCCCGATGGACACATGCCATCCGCATTAAATGTCCGCGGACAAATCCGAGGGTGAGCTGGTAGCCCCCTTGCTCTACTACTATAGGTGTTATTATTAAGTTGTATCAGGAAAAATTAGTAATAGCCTTAAAAAGAAACAAAAAATATATAATTTTCTAATTACAGTATTTATAAAACTTAAGGAAATTTATTCCTTAACTTTTTTCATTTTATGAATGAATTACCTTCTAATAAAAAAAAAAGAATTACTAGCTTTTTATTTTAGAAATATCATGGCTGGCAGGGAAAAAGAACTTATCTAGTGGCGCACTTAAAAAAATCATTGAGGAGCTAACCGACAATAAAACCTTTTATTTTTGGAATATAAATACCCCGACTATAGGAGACATCTCACCTACTTCATATATCTATGTTTTATAATTTTCATCACATCGATTTGAAATTAAATTAATAGGTCTAGATAAAATGTTACTAAAGAGAAGTTGCTTTCATTTATTTATTAATTAGTCTGTCTTAAATATAAATTAAAAGATCAATTTAGAAAAAAGCGATCTATTTTCCATATATTATTATGAATAGTCAAACATACTTACAACAAATAAAGCTAATAAATACTCTTTCTTTACAGAACATCTGTCATAACATTTGTTTCCTTCTTATTAGTCTCTATATTCTTATAATCTTATTATTTGTACGAAAAACTAAAACTGACAAACAAAGATAACTGGTAATCTAAGTATTAACGTCAGTTGTGTTTGAAAGTACTGTGAACTCTTGCCACTATTATGGCATTATTAATATAATTAGTAATGGTAAATTACATGAAAATAATATCGGTTCACTATCCTAGGCAATAAATATATACTTTCTATAATTATAAGATAATTAAGAAATACTTAGTGGCAGAAACCGTGGGGGTTGGTATGGTGCTATGACACACACGACTGCGATGTGGAAAGCAAGAGGAAACCATCACATTATAATCCTCAGAACAGCTAACGAAAGGCTTATCCCAAATAATGATGGCGTCTCCTGGGGCAAAAAACACCAGAGGTAAAATAGTCCTCCGTTCGGATCTCCGGGTGAGGACTGTTCCGGGAGACGTGATCGAGTGCAATAGTAGGGTTAATAAGAAGTGTAGCATTTCACGAGTCGTAGCGTGGAATGTCAGAAGCATGAGACAGGCAGGGAAGCTAGATAATCTGAAGATAGAAATGAATAGGTTAGGATTAGATATAGTAGGTATAAGTGAGATGCGCTGACCGGAAGTAGGAGATTTTTGGAGCGGTGACTATAGGGTAATAAACACAGGATTGGTAAATGGAAACGCGGGAGTAGGAATCGTTATGCGGAAGAACGCAGGACAGTGTGTAGATAGCTACCTACAATACAGCGAGAGAGTAATGATGGTCAGGTTAGATTCGAAGCCAGTGAAAACAGTAATAGTGCAAGTATACATGCCTACTTCAAGCCATAGTGAGGAAGAGTTAGAAGCCGTTTATTTGGACATAGAGCAGGTAATAGGATTTGTGAAGGGTCATGAAAATTTAATAATAGTGGAAGATTTTAGTGGAAATAGAGCAGGTAATAGGACACAGTCGTAGGGGAGGGGAAAGAAGGAGCAAATGTAGACAGCGACCACAACTTGGTAGTTATGAAAGCTAGATTAAAGTTCAAAAATCTGAAAACCCGGAAGGATAAGAAACGTATAAATGTAAAAATATTGAGGGATCAGAATATGAAAGATAAATTCCAGGAGAAAACAGATCAATTAATAAATAAAGCGAGTAATGACGAAATCAAGAACGCAGAAACTGAGTGGGAGGTAATCAAGAATAGTCTAGATTCCGCGGCTACGGACGTTTCAGGACACGAGAGAAGGGAAGCTAGGAAGCCCTGGATAACGAACGAAATCTTAAATTTAATACAAAATAGACGAGGCTACAAAAACAGAGGAGACGAGGAAGGACTGAAAACTTGTAAGTCAATAAAGTATGAAATCATTAGAAAGTGTATAAAAGCGAAAGAACAATGGATATAGGATAAATGAAGAAGTAGAAGATAAGCTCCAAGTAGGTAAGACCGATGAGGCTTACAAAATAATTAAGAGGAACTTCAGGGATATAGAACCAATAAGTAGAAATGTTAGGAGTCAATCGGGGCACATACTGATCGGAAGAGAGGAGAAAGCGGATAGATGGAAGCAGTACTTAGGAAATTTATACAAGGGTCAGGAATTAGGAGAGATATTAGAGGAAGAATCTAGCATCGATAGGGAAGATGTAGGAAAACCTATATTGAGAGAGGAATTTGCAATAGCACTAAGGGGGCTAAAGAACAATAAAGCGCCGAGTGTAGATAAAATACAGGAGGAAATTTTGAAATGTGCGGGACAGAAAGTAGTAAATAGGATGTTTGAACTGGTAAAATACATATACGAAACGGGTGAGATGCCGGAGGATTATAAGAGGAACATTATCGTTACTATACCGAAAAAGAAAGGAGCCGACAAAGGCGAGAACTTTAGAACGATTAGCCTAACTTCCCACGCGTCAAAAGTCTTAACCAGAATAGTTCAGAAGAGGATGGAAAATAGAGCGGAGGAAATACTAAGAGAAGACCAATTCGGGTTTAGTCGAAATAGGGGAACTCGCAAAGCTATTCTGGCGCTAAGAGTAATGTTAGAAAAAACAATAGAAAAAGGAAAGAACGCTTATATAGGATTTGTAGATTTAGAAAAAGCTTTTGATAATGTAAGATGGGAAAAAATGTTCGAGATACTAAAGAGCGCGGGAATGAAGTATAGAGATAGGAGAGTAGTACACAATCTATACAAAGAGCAAACTGCTGTTATAGAAGTATAAGGAGAAAGAAGGGAAGTAGGTATTAGGGAAGGAGTAAGACAAGGATGCTATCACCACTAATTTTTAATCTGTACATCGAAGAGGCGATTAATGTGGTAAAAGATAGAGTGGATTTCGGGATTAAAGTACAGGGATAGAACTAAAAATGCTGAGATTCGCGGATGATATAGCAGTATTAGCATCTAGTAAAGAGGATTTGGAATCAGCGTTGAACGAAATGGAGACAGTGTTGACAGAGGAATACGGAATGAGGGTGAATAAAAACAAAACTAAAGTGTTAGTGTGCAGAGGGCGCGAGAGCAGAGCAAAAACGAAAGTACAAATTAATAATGAAACATTGGAGGAAGTTAAAGACTTCACTTATTTAGGAAGTAAATTAAATTGGGATGGAAGAAGCGATAAAGATATAAAACAAAGAATAGCGCAGGGTCGAGTAGCTTTTAACAAGAAGAAAGCGCTTTTATGCTCGAGGGTAATAAACTTAGAAACAAGGAAGAGATTTTTGAAAACGTATGTATGGAGCACGGCACCATACGGTTGCGAAACCTAGACGGTAGGGGAAGCAAGTAGGAAGAAATTAGAAGCTTTTGAGATGTGGTGTTACCGAATAATGATGAAAATACCGTGGACCGATAGGGTTAGAAACGAAGAAGTATTAGAGAAAGTCGGCGAGAAGAGAAGTATGTGGAAAAACATAAAGAAGTGAAGAGATAGAATGGTAGGCCACTTGCTGAGACATGGGGGAATAGTCCGCGATATTTTGGAGGCAGAAATAGGAGTGAAGAAAGGCAGAGGTAGGCCTAGATTAGACTACTGCTCGCAAATAGTCAGGGATGTAGGTTGTAGCACGATTAGCGAAATGCGTAGGTTAGCTCAAGATAGGGGAAGCTGGAGGTTAGCGTCCAACCAGTCTTAGGACTGATGATCTCATGATGATGAAGAAATACTTAACATTCTAGATAACCACAGAAAAAATACAGTAAGCAAACCCCTCAGAGATACCTAACCTCTAATATATTTGAAGAAAAAAACCATTACAAACCAATCGAACGTATAGAATAATCTTCAGAACAAGCATTTGAGATATATTTCATTGCAGTGGAATTTAAATATATCATAATATAAGGCCCGGATATCAATATATGTAAAGAAACTATATCCAAATAAGGTACCAGGTTTTCTAATGAAGATAACTAAATGAAAAGTGAATGATTAATTGTATTCATAAATCGACTGATTTATTTTTTGCAATTTGTTATTATTTAATCTTCCTATTTATTTCGTAACTCAATTCGAGTTTATAACCAGAATATATATTTCAAATGATGAAATAGTATTTATAGATAAAATATAACTGAAGGCTATTAAGAGAGGTATGTCAGAAGATATTAATGAATTATGTTTAAAGTTTTTTTTACCAATTTATATGAACTAACTACTTAAAAAGTACATCGTGATACAATAATCACATTTAAAAAATTTGTATATTCAGATCTCACTTATATCAAGTATACATAATACATACACACGAGGAAAATAATATTGTATAACAAAATACATTTTGTGCTTTTTTTTTTTGCTAATTTGAGAATATTGTAAAACAAGGGGTATTTCATAAAGGAGTTAAGGATATATTAGTACGATATATCAATAAGATGATAAAGTTTCACATTGTATTCATAATTTTATTAATAAATTATTTTTCAAAACACTCTAATACACGTCAACCTTGTTTCTTAAAAAGACATTGACTAACCCATATTTTGTTTTTTACTTTAGTTGTATTGTTCTCACAAAACATCTTAAAACAAATTATTAATTTCTAACATTTACCAATTCTTCACATTGAAGGTTATAATAATTGTTTGGACTGTAGAGTTATTAAAATAGAGTGGCCATAAAAATGCTATCGTCATCGAAGCTAAATGTTTTATTATCATTAGTTATTAGCTATGTCTTCTATTGTAGGTTCATTTATATGTCAACGAAATGGCAAAACTGCTTCTTTTATATGTGGAATATGGCAGTTCTAGATATAAGGCAGTAATATTCATGAAATTGAAATATTTATTCTAATATGAATAAATATTTACATTTTTGATTATTGTTATTATAATATAAGGTCTTAAAAACTGTAATTTTGGAAATCTGGGTTTTTGTTTAACAGAGATTATTTATTTTTAGTACTACCTGGGTGTATCTGAGTTACGCGAAGTATTGTAATAGTAAATATTGGACTTATTCTGTTAAGAGGACATCGATAGAAGTTTTTAGGTTATCGGTTATATTACACAACTCTCCTAAGCATTTCTTACTATTTTGTAATGTGATAAAAATTTCTCCCACCACCGAATATCGTTCACAAATCTCTGCTGTGTCTGTTTCAAATTGAAATCGTATCTAATGGTTGTGGTTAGTGCTATATACTTGTACCCATTACGTCTTCTTTTTCTAGAATATAAACAATATTTTCCCACAAAACCGTATTTAACTTGGAACTAACCCTTTTATTCATCACATATTCATTATTCTGCATACTATGCTTGTTTATACATTTTACATAAAACCTTCATTATGTGGTTTAGTTCAAGTTCACAATGGGATTGAAAGGATATTTCAGGGGATGAGTAAGTTGAGAGATGCAAAGCTGTTTTTGCTGTTAATATCAGTACAAACCTGTAGTTATGTTTAACTTGTTTCATCACTGTTACTTGACATGTAACATCATCACTTTTGTGAATGATCTTTTTTTTTTAATTTAGCTTCTTTTTCTTAACTGTTCAAATAACGAAAATATTATACCCATTAGAAAAGGAAATAGCAGAAGCAGATAATTCGAAAGACAAGGTCTATATTTATGTTCACTGCTCTATATACATACTGTAGAAGAGACTAATAAATCAACGTCTAGTATGGAGGTTAACCAAAGAAAGTTGGAATTTTGTAATATATTGCTTTAGTAATTTAGGGACCATTTAAGGAGAAGGGACGACATGTTCTTTGGGCATCCATTCATAATTGAAATATCGACTTCGATGACTAACGCTATTTAGAAGAATTGTTATATAAGGTATGTTAATTGATTCTTGCTAACTGTAATATTAAATATATCGTAGATCCATATAGAAAAAAATTTCTTCATTACTGCAGTAATAATTATTTTTTTAACTGAATAGCCTGCTTTGCATATATTAATATCCATGTCTAATAAGGTATGTCTTTAGATTGTACTTATATTTTTGCCAGTGCTGTATTTCGACCCACAGAACATTATTATGACGTTTTCTCTTTAAATAAATTATGACAACATATAATCCAAAAACGTAATTTCTGCTATTCACAAAGTCAATAAAATGTGATTTTAAATATCCACATTGCTCTAGCATTATTTTTACAATACTGTCAATAGATAATAATCGTATTTGTAATCAATTGAGAAACTTCATTGTAAAATGTGTGAAATTCATATATATTGTAATTTTCTCATACATAACAAATAAAAGCCGGATATTTCATACGTAAATCAGGTTTGAAACTATACTTTTTATTTTGACTAATTTTTAACTTCAAATTTTCCTGAATCAAATTTTGTTAAAATAAAAACATAATAAAACATATTTGATAGTCCGTAATTTATTTAGAGCAAAAAATTCGATAGATGTACAATTCGAAGATTCGGTAGGTTGAAGGGAAAATCAGTAGATCCATGAAAATTTTAGAGGTAACAGTATTGCACGATTTATATTATTACTAAAGCGAGTTCTGCATAAGCCGCAACATAGGCAAACTACCAGTCGATACACTGCCGATGTCCGTTTCAACAACGTCATTGTCGCCACATGTTACAGAGAGGCGTGTTATAGGTTTACTTTTATCTCATGACTGCTTTCACTGTTTAAGCTGTCTTTCAGATCACGTCGTGTATTTAATTTTTTGTGTTCTTTTTTATGTGGTAACGTTAAAATTAACATGCCACAACACAAAAAATCCAAACTAGAATTACTGCGAATCTGGATTGATAATGCGATTGGAGTATTTATGGACATGTCAGTAACATATAAGTCGGAAATCGAGAAAGGAACCACCAAACCACCAAGCTGTTATCAAAGTAG
The DNA here is from genome assembly GCA_037954035.1 of Rosalia funebris. Lineage (NCBI taxonomy): Eukaryota > Metazoa > Arthropoda > Insecta > Coleoptera > Cerambycidae > Rosalia > Rosalia funebris. Next base: position 38,564,189 of record JAZFAV010000022.1, on the reverse strand, counting down.
TTCCCGAATAGCAAAGCTATTACATAATCGCTCTAGGAAACAACTACTCCTCGGGCTAAAGCCTCGCCAGGCATTGAATTATATCCAGAAGCGATCCTCGACCCCTTTCTCATGTTGCTGCACGATCAGATAAGGTTTCAAAAAATAAAACCCGCCACAGGGATTCGACATTTGTCCCGGATCGGAACCGAACGACATACAGCTGTTTCGAACTTATTAGTTCTCATCAGTGCCGTACACAGTACACCGGATTCAGGACAAATGCCGAATGAACTTTATGGCGTATACATCTTCATCGATACGATCTCTGTCAGTAACATAATGTTACTGACATTATGTTACTGACATTATGTTACGCATCGATAAAGATGTATACGCCATAAACATCATTCGTCAGTAATATGATGTTACTGACAGAGATCGTATCTATAAAGATGTATACGCCATAAAGTTCATTCGGCATTTGTCCTGCATCCGGCGTACCGTGTACGGCACTGATGAGAACTAATAAGTTCGAAACAGCTGTATGTCGTTCGGTTCCGATCCGGGACAAATGTCGAATCCCTACCTGTGGCGGGTTTTATTTTTTGAAAAAATATTTATGGACATGTATATTAGAGGAAATGATCTATTTTATAATATGTGTAAACGCATTGTTAATTCATCTAAAAAAAGTAATGTAACAGGACATGTGAACTCTCCATCTAGTGGCCACGATAACGATGACATTATATTTTTCTATGACCTCAGGACATCCTATTTGACAAATTATATTTCGTTACATAGACTAAAGAAATTTACACTATTTAAGTTTCTAGAAACATATATAGAAGGAAAATTCCCTAATGCAACTACATTAAGAAACAGACACGCGGATTAGATATACGAGGACGTACTGCAAAACATTCGGAATCACGTTGGAGAAATTGTAGAGTACTGCATTATAGCAACCGATGGACGCAGATGGATAGTGACCTTCAGTGGTAATTTTTTAATTGGTGCGTTAAAATCCAACAGTGCTACTGACAGGTATTTAGTGGATTCTATAACACAGGCCAAAAAATATTTTGTGATCGGCCTCTTTTTGAGTTTTTGGTTTAGTTACATACCATGAACTACAGAAACGCTGTTTTTTATTTCCATCACGCACCAATATTTGTAAATGTACATTGTAGAATAATTTGTAGTTTTTAAAACCGAGGTTCTATAAAATTAAATTTTGCCTCAATCTTTGCGGCGCCCCTGTGTTTAATCGGTTTGAAACATACACACGAGTGTGGGGGATTCTGCTCCTGTTGCCCACTTTGTACAAATAACAGAAAGTTATGAAAATTTAAGAGTACTGCTTGAAACAATTCATTACAAGGACTATACTGAATCAATTGGTTGTAATATAAACATAAAAATTAATTTTCTGCATGCTCATCTAGACTACTTTCCAGAAAATTTTGGTGCTATTAGTGAGGAGCAATGTAAAGGTTCAATCAAGACATAAAGGAGATAGAAAGGAGGTACTAGGGTCGATGGAATGTGGCGATATCGCAGATTACTGCTGGTTGCTAAAAGGTGAACACCCAACGAATGATTACACAAAACGAACTATAAAACAAAGTTTTTTGTAAATGAGAGAGATATTTTCAAAGAAAAATAGAAATTAGAGACTCAAAACTATTTGTGTTGTTGCTTTTTACTATGTTTTTTAATGTTTATTAATAATAATGTTTATTAAAATGTAATTTTTTCTTTAGATTTTAATTTATTCTGATTATTCAGTTGATCAAAAGTTGATCGATGTGAGGGGCAAAAACGTAAGGTAGATATGAAAGCAGCGTAAATAACTCACACGTAAATAAATCAACTTTCAAAATGTCACAATTTATAGGCCTGTGTAATATTAGACAGAACCAACCACAGAACAATTGTAGATTTTGCGAGTGAATGCTGTAATCACTGTGTATGGACAGGTCAAGACCGGACACAGCTGAATACATGCGAGAAGTAGGAGATCTGTTCACTGAAACTTTCAAAAACTATCCAAATCTGATACACTTGTGCAGCTCATGCACTTAACCGCACAGTACATAAGAAACAACGACAAACAGATTTCCTTTAGTTAACAAGGTAATGACGGAAAATTATTGTAAAAGCATCTACTCGGGTGGCCACGTTTAGAAAAGCTCTGCCAAGCATACCTTTACCTCTTAAATGAGTTATCGCAAAATGGGGTAATTGATTAAAAGCTGTAGCTTATTATTTTATGCATTTTAAGGATAACCAGAACGTGTTATTTTTAGGTTTGATCCCAACCAATTCAATGCCATACACACAATACAGGATTTACTATAACCACAAAGCGTACGAAATAATGACAGTTACATTAATAGTAATCGTTCCTTCTTCATTAGTGTAATAAAAACACTGCAAATGGCTTCACGTTACGATAACAGTTTACGATATTACCATATAAATAAACAACCACAACACACGTAAAGTCACCACTGTCATTCAGTGCTCAGTGCAATAAACATGAGTTAATCTTTAAAGGCTACACAACTAATGTTATCAACTATTTTTCTAAAATATAGTCCAAATAGTTAATTTCTAGTACTGTTCATTGGTGACAGTATATTTTGAACGGACTGTCTAATCTGAAGCATCGAAGTATTACTGCAAAAAACTTGAAAAAATAACTAGTGATAAACTTTAATTATCGTTCTGTTCCCGTTTTTTGTTTATTCGAAAATTCATTAATACTAATTCCTGTATTATGATGTATTTTCTTTAAACAATCGCAATGTAATAATAGTGAACTCTGTTGCGGCTCGCCACAATAGACGCATTACAGTTTTTACTTTTTAGTTTTTACTAGCTCAATGTATCGTGTAGTGTGGCTAGGACATATCCAGTCTATAACCATCAGCCTCTGTCCTTCACCCTTCAATCTACCCATCATCCACTTGCTGTGTGGCAATGGATTCCCAGTGGGCAGCTTTAGTAATGAGTGTATCAGTGCCCTGTTGTCTGAAAACCCTGTTTGTAAATAAATCGTTTTATACAGACTATATATATATATATATATATATATATATATATATATATATATATATATATATATATATATATATATATATATATATATATAGATAACAGGTTAAAAACTGTCATTACCATATTAGATTTTTAAATATAAATTAAAAATAATAAATTTATTTTTAATAGTAACCCAATTATTGCCTAAAAGTTTATATTTATAGGATAATTTTTTAAATGCAAAATATGCTGTCAAACTTTCAACTTTATTTATCTCAGGATGGTTGAAATCAAATCAATTTTTGACCATACATTTTTTAAGTAAAGTACTGTACACAGGATGTGTATATTTGGTAATTGTTTGCGATATAGGTCTATAATTATACATAGTTCATCCAATAGGTCAAATGTTCTCAAAATTTGAAACAAATATTTTATTAATAACGTAATAGGAAATTAGTTTTTAGTATATTAATTTGTTAGATATAGACATTAAATAGTGAAAATACATATATAACTCAAACACTCACCTTGCATATATTCAAAGTCACATTTTTGTTCTATGACTTTGTTTTGTTGTATATGTAACAATATTGAGGGGGAATATTGTTGTATATGTAACAATATACTATAGGATGTTCTCTAACAGTACGGGTGTCCACTTCCTGTTTGACAAGAAATATAAGATCACCCTCACCAGTAAGACCGACTGGATGGAGGGTCGAGCTGGATTACCGCTCAATGAAGACATCTGGTACACGAATGGAGCCAAGAGTGGGAACAGAGCGGGTGCGGGGGTATATAGGCGACGCGATGGGATAGGTAAAACCTTCCCTTTGGGCAAATACACTACCGCACTCCAAGCCGAGCTAGTTGCAATTACATACAGTGTTCTGGGGGCCGACCAAAATCGGGCCCAGGAGAAGGTATGTATCTGCTCGGATAGCAGGGCGGCGTTGGTAGCCCTGAATTCAGCAGTGACAAAGTCGAAGCTGGTATATATGAAGCTGCTATGCTATGTATATGGAAGCTGCTATGAAGCATTGAACCACTTGGCATGGAAGGGACCGGTGGAACTCTCATGGACACCTGGGCATAATGGTATTAAGGGAAATCTAATTTCAGATGACCTTGCCAGACTAGGGACCAACGAAAACGTCTGTGGACCAGAACCTGCAGTGGGAATAAGTCAGAATCTGATCAGAGACCGCATCAATCGCTGGGCAAGAGACCAGTACAATAAAAGATGGAGATGAGTAACGGGTTGTCGAATAACCAAACTCTTCATCGAATACTCAGAGATTGAGAAATGGGCCCAAGAATTCATTAAATTGAACAGGCACAAAGCCAGAACCCTGGTGGGAATCATAACGGGTCACCATAATAGTCTGAATGCATATAAGCACAAGCTGAGGCTGAATTACAGCTCGGCCTGCAGATACTGTAAAGAAGACGAGGAAACCTCGATTCATCTTCTTTACACCTGCCCCGCACTTTAGGAGAAGAAGTACCATATATTAGGGAACCCTGTTATCCTAAAGGAGGCGAGGCTTAAAGCGGGGGACGGACCTAAATTTCTCATTTTATGGGATAGCATTTTTGGATAATGACCCAGATAAGAGGGGATCGCCAAGGGACTACCCATCCGATCAGTGGCTAATGAGGCCCAAACCTATATAACATAATGTAATGTACTATGTAACAATAAATATTTCTTAATATAAATCCTAAATGACAATAATTAGCATTACCGTGATGTGTATAATTTTATAAAGTACAATTTGAATATGGAATTATAAGTAGATTATAAAACAACAAATTTAGAAACAGAACGAAATGCTCTACTGCTGAAGCATGATTTATGAGGCCATTATTTATCAAGTTGATGCCGCTTATAATATACAGTATGAAGGCTAATTTATAATCATTACATTATCTTTATTTTACTGCAGGTATCATTTTAAGGTTATACTAAATCAATAAGCTAAGAACCTTAATATATCCATTTTATGGATACATAATGTGAACGCTAATATGTGAACCAACGTTTACCAACAACCAAAATTAGAATTCAATATCCATCGGATCTAATATTCGATTAGATCTCCCTATTATTTTCGAGAACTATATGGAGTAGGTTTTACAAAAATAATGAAATAAATCACAAAAAAAAGCTAAACATTTTTTTTGTCTTTCAAAGATTAAATTTATTACACTTTATCACACATTGATAATTCTGTTGTATAACTCTATTGTCCTAAATAATTGAAATTTATATACGATTTTTTACACATTTCTTAACCAGTTTCATGGGTTATGTATAGCCCTCGATTACTTTCAGTGAAGTTATAAAATGAAAAAAGAAGACATTATGTATACATATTTAAGAAGCTAAATATAGGGCGAAGGAGTTGCCCAGGTTGACTGCTAATAATATTTGCGCCATATCATCAATATTAAATATCAAACAACCGCAACTTTTATTACCATTTGGATGAGTGCTTAACCAGCTCGTCTCGCCACTATTATGGCTTTTTATCATGACAGTGGACTTGCAGAAGCTATACAAACTTAGAGTAGGTTTTTGAAGAATGTATATCATCCATATCAGTTCTTACGTCATGAGACAAGCTATCAATAGCTTTTCTCTTGGCGTCAGTGATAGGCCTCAATAGCAGAAATGGACAGACATTATGTAACGGTATAGAAAAAGTGTTTCGAGAGGAAAGTTTCTTCAATGATTTAGATTCTGGTACATCATACGTTACAAAACTATCTAGACATGTTGTATTCGGTTTAGATAGATATATTACGGTACTCCACCTAAATATTTCTGCTAGTTATTGTTTTTAAGAACATATTTTTAAGTTTTTTCAAACCACGCCAATATTCATGAGAAATATCATTTCTAAACACTTTTCTATATTTTCTCATGTCTGGCTCATTATGAAAAATAATATTTTCTTTTTCTCTTTAACAGTTCCTTCACGATCTTTCTTAACTATCGATTATCAATTTCCAAAAACAGTCAAACTACTTATACCAGCATTACGCTCGGAAATATATTCAAATCTATACATACTTCCATTTCTTTATGAATAACTTTTAAACATTTCTTCTTGTTTTAGTTCTCATCAAACTGGATTTTTATCAATATTATCTATTGCAGATAAATTCATCGGGGCAACTGTTTGGACACTTATATTAGTGTCCCAGATTAGTGATCATTATTTTCTTTTTTCAAAAACTTATCAATTAAAGGAATTGCTATAAGTTCTATGGGTCAGTAAGTAATAACCAAAATAATTTTGTTAATATCAATGAGGATTTTAGGTTGCAAATAAAATATTAAAGAGAATTGATATGTACCTAGAGAGAACTCATAAATAAGAGCACTTATGAATAACGAGTTCTTATTTATTGCTAATGTATTTGGTTCGCTCAAATTATTATTGCTTTCTTTGTCTATTAATATTGCTGTTATAAACGTCACAAGTGTCTGATAGTAGACAATGAAAACTATGTCACGTCTATTTGTCATGTTTCGGTATATTACATACTAATTTATCTTCATATACAATGTGATATGTGTAATGTAATAAATAAATTATATTCTGAAATTCATAAATGAATTCAGAATGTAATGAATATATGACTGAATGTGTGAATATACAGAATATATAAGGTCATGACTTCATATATTCTGAAGGAAGAACTAATAAACAGCTTTGATAATTAATTTATTCATTTATTATAGAATCAAAAAAGAAAGAAACTATTTAAGAGAAATTGATATCGTATCGATCATTTATATATAATAAAATTATAGACATTTTAATTATCGAAATTGCTTAATTATAAAACTAAAACAATAAATAAAATTAGAGAAGCTTTTGAAGAAATATTACGTGTCATAAAGTAATAATAATTATGATCTATTTTCACTTAGGACCTGACAAAGGAAAAATAATATGTACAATTGGGTATGTAGCAAGGAAGAAAAAAATGAAAAGACGTAGCTTTTATACAAATTACTTTAATGTATCCAATTCGTATTAATTATTTCAAGGAGATTAATAATAGTATTGTTTAATTAATAAATATGGAATTATCACCATATTTACTACAATACGTGGACTTATAAAATATGTATATTTTTATATTAACCTACATAAGTTATGTTTAAACACATATAGACAACATTCCATTTACTTTAACAGTAGATATGAGGTTTTACAACTTACATAAATACAGAAGCATTTTTGTAAATAATTATCTAACTGCTATAATTATTGGATTCAATCATCTACTGAGATACTTTTAGGTAACTCAGGTTTAGAAATAATATTTTCTTCATAACTTGTAACAAAAACAGTATGTATATGTCGAAACAATAAATAAATTATTCCTAATGCATATACGTTACTCAGTTCATACAAAAGTGGCTTCAATATAATCTCGTATATTCCTGAACCAAAATTTTCGCAGTATTTACATAACTCAAGAATGAATATCGATACTAAATTTGTTGTTATCGAAGAATACTTACTGATAGCCGCGTAAGGGAAGATATCGACACCGACTCACTGGCACAAAGTTTTGGCGCTAATGTATTCATACATATTAAATATATGCCTAGTATTAAGAACCGTGTGAACGTCGTTGCTGCATATACAGATACTGGCGCTGCACTGACGTCCCGGTGCTCTTACGTCATTTATCGTAACAGTTGCTTTTGCGTACGCGCGCCCCAGCTATTAAACTCCATGGGGTTCGTTGCCTAGGTGAAGGTTTACCCGGGGAAAGTTACAGTTTCGCTTCTTTTCCACCTTCCTAAAGGATACGATTTGGTCCTTGGATTTACAAACCGATAGTTCATGTCTGGAGCAGCAGATGGTGTGGCTTTAGAGACACTTATACTAGAGAGAGAAATTATTGCACAAATGGGATGATTAAAACGTATACATCTCCTCATATACATTTGTAATGATTCACTGGTTTCACATGCATCAATTATATTTAGTGGACTGACGATTATATCCGCCTATATATATATATATATATATATATATATATATATATATATATATATATATATATATATATATATATATATATATATATATATATATATATATATATATATAGTTTGCTATATAATATATATAACAAAAAAACGTCGCTTTTCCTTTTTAACGCGTTTTATTATATGCTTAAATATGTAATTTTGTACGGTTCATTAGTGATACATTCATAAGCCGTACACATGCAAATTTCCTTGAAATAAATTTCATTTAAAACTGATAATCTGGGCCCATTTTCAGCCTCGTCAATTTTTCTTTACTTAATTTATTCTATATGTAAACTGTCGACGTCATCATAAATCAAGATATTTGTTAATTATGGTAATAATAGTTTATAATATAGAACATAAGATAAGAATATTGTAACATTTATAATGACGTGTGTGTAAAACTTAATAATAACCTAATGCATAATTGATTACTAATAGATGCCTCAGTATATTGTATTATATTACAGTTACATATAACGCAAATTTTATATATACAATGCAGTCATTTTACAGACACAAGCTGATGTATGTAGCTGCTATCATCGTGTTTCGCGGAACACAGAAGCGACGAATTAAAGGCCCTAGGCTGAGCCTCAAGAAATCCCTTTATTCCCATTTAACTTTTTACATTTTATTTGATTGTACCTCCAACGAATATTTATAATTACGCTAAAATTTTGTGTTATAGAGCTAAAATTTAAGCATCGTCGACCTACACCAAGTGCAATTGACACGGGTCACAGAGAAAGCGTGGGACTTTTTAAGGACCCACATAAAAACAATAGGGAAATTACGGATCCTTTGACGTCACAAAATTAAATAAAACACAATTAATTAATTTCGGTGTTACTCATATCACTTCTATAATATTTATTAAAAAATAAACAGTTTTAAAACCTTAAAACGAACTTTTCCACACGTATAACATCTCTATCCCGACATTGAGTGGCCGAGAAAAAAATGAGCCAACACATAAATGCAGAATATGTGTTTTATGCGACAGTTTTACTTTTTTCAAATAGTCCACCATCCTGCTTTCTCATGACCCATGGACAGGGTGGATGTGTGTCCTATCCACCTCAAAATCAATAGGTGTCGTCTGGGAGATGTTCCCGATCAGAATCAGTCAAAAGCCGATCGATCCCATACGATTTAGTTGAATTATCGTACTAACAAGAAATTTTATTAATGACGATGACAACGACGCACACACAAAATTGTTTAAGAACCATTTTTTTTTTGTTTTTAGGCCGAAAAACGAAAAATAAAGGCTAGAAAAAAAATGTCTTACAAGATTACATTACTTTTCGGCGTATAGTTGAGTGCGGTGACAAATGAAATTTTGCACCATCGGAATATTAGACTCGACGTGCAATTCACCGACCAAGTTGGAATCATCGGGGGATGTCTAAACTGATTTTTAACTTGTATGAACACGTCTACTGCTTGCATTGCTACATCAAGAGTTTCAGCCATTTCCCTGTAATATTTAGGACAATTGGTAGACCTTTAATTATATATTAGCCAAAAGTCTTCATATCATGTGATTAAATTTCGAGCTTTATAGTTATGTAATATTTTTATTTTGCATATTGTAATTATAACAGAAAGCAAGTTTTTTTATTATTATTATTTTTAATACAAAAAGGACTATATAATTCAATCTTTGAAAAACAATTCATTTTTCGAAAGTTATTTAGAACTGTAAATTTTTTTCTAAGTTTGTGAGTTCATTTATAAATTTCTTATGCCATACATTTCTTATACCCGATTTGTCTATGCCTTACAAAAGCAAGTCTTACATCGAGTTCACTTTTTAACTAGCAACTCCTCTCTATTTTGATATTATGAACTTTTGATATTATTATAAAATTTTAAGTATACGTGTATTATGCAATATAGTCTATTTTTAAATTTACCTGTATTTGAGTTGAGAATCGCAAAAATAGAAAATAGATACTTTTTTATGACTGCTATATATTATAACTGTTTTAAATTACAAAATATGTTTTAGATAAAGATTATTTCCATGTTCGTATTTAACTAACACTATTTAAATATGAACATAGTTTTACTTTTTCGCACTCCATGGTATTGTATGTTCTGGTATGCGCACTTTTCCGTATACCAGAACGGAAAAAAATGTAATCCTGTAAAGAAAAATGAAAAAAAAAATGTCTAGTGTTTATTTCGTTTTTCGGCCTAAAAACAAAAAAAGAGGTTTTTTAAAAAATGTTATCTGTGTGTGCATCGTTGTTATTGTCGTCAGCATTTTAGAAATTTTTTGTTAGCACAATAACTCAACTAAATCGTGTCAGATCGATTGGGTTTTGACTGATTCTGATCAAGGACATCTCCCAGATGATACCTATTGATTTTGAGGTGTTTAGAACACACTCTACCATGTTCATGGATCATGAGAAAGCACAATGGTGAACTATTTGAGAAATTCTTTTTGTTAGCACGATCATTCAATTAAATCGTGTCGGATCGATCGGGACGTCGGTCGAATATAGCAATTCTGATTAGGGACGTCTACCAGACACCTATTGATTTTGAGGTGAATAGGACACACTCCACGCTGTCCATGGGTCACGAGAAAGCACCGATGGTGGACTATTTGAAAAAAGTAAAATTGTCGCATAAAACAGATATTCACCATTTATGTGTTGGTTTATTTTTTCTCGGTCACTCAGTTTCGAGATATTTTACGTGCGGAAAAGTTCGTTTTAAGGTTTTAAAGCTGTTCACTTTATTATTTGTTATAATTAATATTCTGAAGAATACCAATTCGATTCGACTGTCAACGTCCAAGAACCGTCATTTATTTAATTTTTTGTGTGTTCTATTTTATCGATAAATCCATATTAAAAATCTATCATGGTAAAGTGTTACCACCTTTAATTTCGATATGAAATTTCGCTATTTCTGTTATATAACTTAACAACTATATAATTAAATAACATTTTATGTCATTATGATTGTAAGACTTAATACATTTTAGGTAAGAAACTAATATAAATACTAAAATGTTGTAGATTATTAGAATTTATTCCACGCATGCATATAATGTTAGTTAAAACCTTACGAGCGCTCCGGAGTGGCGAATATTATCAGATTTCTGTAATTTTCATTTTATTCGTTCTCTATAACATCGCTTTATATATATATATATATATATATATATATATATATATATATATATATATATATATATATATATATATATATATATATATATATATATATATATATATATATATCAGTAAACATCATCACATGCGTCTTATCTCAATACATACTGTGGCCTCATATGGCGATATTATTATATAGCTTTAGATGAACACAATTAGTGTATGTGTTAATGCATGTTTTTGTGCTAAAAGTAAATAATATACTACATTAAACGAATACGAAAATATTTGCAAAATGTTTATTTCCATGCATTTTATTTGTATACATGTATAATGATAATCCCGATATATATGATCTAATCTAATATTTACAAGACAAATCAAATTTTTTACAATATAAATAAGTATTATTCGTTCGCGTAAGAGTCATTATATTTTATTACTGTTCTTGTAATTTATCCAATTCATAATTTAATATAAATCGAATGTAATAATAAAAATACCACAATAGAGTTTTTATTATTTTTGTTTGCGGATTTATTATTTTAATACCAGCATCACAATCCTTTACTTTACTTTAATCCGAAATTATTCACAAGTTCAGAGGATTTTGTCAACCCCTAAACGTCTCGATTTCCGACTTATATGTTACGAACCCCTAAACAGTCTTTTGACCAAAACAAAAAATAGTCATTTTCATATTTCGACAAGTCGTATTTATTCACCTAATCTTTCATGGAAATCAGAATTTCAGACCATTTCGATGTAAATTTTTTTAAGAAAATGACGAAGGCGCCACTGTCATTATAATGTATATGTTGTACTCAATAGCCGAATTCGGCCACTGACCAAAATTTATACCCAGAATGCGTTGTGAATTTCGATAATTTCTCACATCGCGTTTCGGTTACTTTTTATAAACACAAAACGCGTTGTGGATAAATTAGAAAAACCCACAATGCGAAATTACGACTACCATCGGAGACACACGGCGTTATGGGTAATATAAATAGCCACAAATCGAAAAGCAAAAATCGCATAACCTAACGGTATTGTGCAAATAAATCTAAGGGGTAACAAGTGCTTATTTATTCTTAGCTTAGTTTCTAATAAAACGGGTGAATCGATCGAAAACATTAAAAAAGAATGTGAAAATGGTTTGAACAAACTTATGAAGGATAAATCGATATGAATTATTAAATATTGGATAAAATGAAAAATTGATAGGCAAAAGATACACTAGTGAAGAGGATATCAAACTGTATGTTCATCGTGAGCAGTTATTTGATATTGTGCATACAGCTCACATAAATACAGGATATAAAAGAGAACAATTTATTTTCATTTTTTAACTATACTTTGGGCATCAGTTTAATAAACAAAAAAATTGCGGTGTCAAAATATTTATAAACATAATTTGTTTCATTTCCGTTATTGCCATACAGAAATCCTTATGAGGCTATATTTGGCAGTAGGCAAATGAATGGTTTAGGAGATGCAGGCCTACCGAGGGATATCCTGGATAAATTGCAAAATGAAGAAGACTTGGAAGAATTAATAAATAGCAGGGAAAGCGAACATGCTGAAGAAAATTCAGAGAACCAAGGCAAAGATGCAAATGAAACTATGGAAATAGCGGATAATACTAACAATATTTTTGATGATGAAAATGGTACTAGTGTAGAAGAAGGCAAAGTTGACAGCAATTTGAATTATCTATGAACCCAAAGAAATAAAAGAATATTGATGGAAAGAGAAGAATCACATAAAATGATGAAAATTCAAGGAACAGAGATGCTATGTGAGTCAAATAAAATATATGCTCCTTTACAAAAAGGAACTAATGTTTTGATTCGAGTTCCGGATGTTGATAGAGGTCGATTAACCCCAAGATATATATTATCCATTGTTTCTGAAATTAATAATGATGGTCTGTACAAGCTCTGTACTGAGAATTGACCATTGGATAGATTATTTTCAAGAAATGATCTTCTTCAAACAGATTCGCAGTTCATGTCTAAATCAAATGATATTCATAGCAAGAAAATACACTTTCAAACTGCAGCAAATCTATCATCTAAAAGTTCTGGTGAAGGCTTTCTCAGATACAACTGTAAAAGATTTTGTGGTGTTAATAAATGTAAACAACGGAACAAAAAAAAATATATAACTCAAAGTGTCATGGATCGCTAACATCAAAAATAAATGAAGAAATGTAGTTGTTTTAGATATTTTTTAATACATAAATAAAACTGAAACGTTAAATATTGTTAATTATTTGTATTTTATATTTCTTTATAGAATTTATTTCGAAGAATTTTGTTTAGAAACAAAGATTTGCTTTGTGGGTATTTATAATAGTCATAACGCGAAGATCGTCGTGTATTTCCTATGCTCGTCGTAATTTCACATTATGGGTCTTTCTAATTTATCTACAACCCGTTCTGTGTATATAAAAAGTATCCAAAACACCCTCTGAGAAATTATCGAAGTTCACAACGCGTTCTGGGTATAAATTTCGATCAGTGGCCGAATTCGGCTATGAAGTACAACATATATAATGTACATATATGGATATTCTGTTGTCCTTAATTTATTTAAATACATTTTAGAATGCTTCCTCTCCAACCCGTCATCATTACATATAATGATTATACATGTTTACCTCCCTCACGGTGGTTAGACGTTAGAAAGTAGGAATGCAGTGGCAGTAATAAAGTAATTAAATAAAGTTTACTACAACAATGTATCTAAATACAACGTGACCTTCGTTACGTGTTTGCCTGCCAATTAGCTGGTGTTTACAAGGCAGTATAGTCGATCCCCAGCTTTTGATCTCTAAATAAATATCAACATCCAAATTAAAGTCGTAGCCATTTACTAGGAATAATACGTTCGTTATATACATACTATGCAACGTGTCCGTTATATGTTTCCGGTTTCTATATGCAAAATATAGGGGATCTATGTTAACATTCCTATGAAAAAATCGATGGTTGTCGAGATATTTGGCTTTATAGATTTTTCTTCTCGATTTTGTAGTAGCTCAATAATGTTGTAATGTGGTAGTAACTACGTAGTACTTCACTTCTCGTAATTTAGTTAATTTAGGTTGTCAAGCCTCCAGTAAAAGTTTTACTAAATTATTCAACAATGATTTGCTTTATATATACGAGATGCTAGTAAATAATTACCATAGGCTCTTCCTAGACGTATACAATATTTAATAACTCTTGCCTACAATAATTTATCCTTAATAATTCAATATCAGCATTATTTATTCTGCAAAATTTGATAAGCACTCACTATGATTTTTTGATAAAAGGAGCAGGCATTGCAATTTCTCTATGAAAATACATTTTTAAGACAGACTATTCAACTTAGTTATAGGGCATGCTATAGAAAACTTATCTGTCAAGTACCACGTTTGATTATGTACTATGTGTTGCATGTATTTTATTGTATATTATGTATTCTATTTAAATTTTTTTATGATGACTTTATTTTATTATGTTTGGTAAAGCAGCCCTTAAACCCTATATATCACAAGTCAATTACTGGCATACTACTTAAAAGAATCATTATTGTTGAACATTTGACCAAAATGATTTTACTTAGGCATAACCTAGAAATTTCAAGTATTATGAGAGATGAAAATCGAAAATAAGAAACAATAAAACTAAATATCTCGAAAACCATCTATATTTACATAAAAGTATTAACATAACAGTATATTTTTCATTTAGAGACAGAAAAAAATAAAAAACCGGGTGTGATTTAAAAAACCCAGAGTTGGTACCAGGACAGAAAAACTTTAACACCTTATATAATGGACATAATTTTTATATTGAAAAATTACACAATATTTATATAATAAACATAATACACACACCGTCAAAAGTCTTGGACCCCCGATGTTTAATATTAGTAAATAATTTTTTTTAAATATCGTATTTGCTTCTCAAAGTATGTTTTTTCTAAATGTATTTTTTGTAATACAAGAATAATTTTTAAAAATTTACGCAATTAAAAAACAATGAGAAAAAAATTTGCAATTTTTAAGTACATTTATTATGACAAAAATTAACAAAACATATTTTTTAACAAAGTAAACTGTAACTTAATAGTCAGTATGGCCTCCTCTGCTTCTCAGTGATATATTGACATGCCTGTACATTGAAACAATCAAATGGTTGATAATTTCTTGAGGAATATTGTTCCATTCCTCTATTGATATTGCAGCTAATTCTTCCGCGATTTGGGGTGGGTTCATGCGTTTGTTAATTGCTCTAGAAACAAAATCCCATATGTTCTCAATGAAATTCGTATCTGGGGAATTATCTGGCCAATGTAATTCGGTAATATCTTCCTGTTCAAATACCTATTGAACCATTTTTACGCGATGTGGCCTCGCATTGTCGTCCATGAAGATTAAATTGTCACCTAATTCGTCGTGTAAGGGATAAATAATGGGCCTGATAACACTTTCATTATAAACTTGACTTGCCATATTCTGATTTATGAGAATTAACTGCGTACGGCAATTGAACATTATTCCTCCCCAAAATACTACTGTCCCACCATTGTAGAAAGCAACCTCACGGGTAACATTTAGTCTCTCTTGATGACCTGGCTGTCTCCAGGCCCTTTGCCTATTGTCATCACTCACCAGTCCAATTCTGGTTTCATCTATGAATAAGACCCATCGTCACTGCTGCAAAAGCCAATCACTACATTCCTGTGCTCACTGAAGGCAGGCAGCTCGATGTCGTGGAAGTTGAGTAGGTACCCTTAAATACCTTAAAGGACGTACATTTGCATGATGGAGTCTTCTTCGAACTGTAGAGGTCGATATAACAAAGCGAAACGTACCTTGATAGTGAGCCCTGAGGGCTGGAGCTGAAGCATTTCGGTGTCTATGGGCATATTGAACCAAATACTGATCCTGCCGTTCATTTGACACTCGAGGCTGACCACTACGTGGTCTTGTTTCCACTGCACTCGCACAACAGACAATCTAGGAATGACTAACATCTCGGATATCTGATGATTGAAATGTCCAGCATCATGCAAAACAATAATTCTTGCCATATTAAATGTAGAAACCTTACGACATGGCATTATAACGAAAGAAAAGCATCAAATTCGCATTGCTAAATATACAATGAAACTGGCAAATATTTAAAAAACAAATTAACTAATCAACAATATTTTATCTAGAAATTTATTTGATCTTGTTTGACAACAAACCTTTGTTGCCTAGCAACGAAAACAAAATAAACATAGCTTAAATCTATAATATACGGGGAGTCCAGGACTTTTGACGGTGTGTGTATATACAATAGACACGAAAAATCATACAATAAACACGATACACTTATCTCCAGTTTTACCGGAAATATTGGACTCCCACACACTAGATACGTCTTATATGTAATAATTTCATATATTTAAATATTATCAGAACAGTAGAAATAAATCAATGAAATAACTGAAAAACGTGTAGTGTAACTAGACAAATTTAATGCTCAACTCACCGTCTTTTTCCTTGGCCCAGGCGAAAATAATTTTAAAACAGAAATATCGAAGTTAGTTAAAATGTGTAATTAATGATTATACGAAACTTAACAACTTTTTTATTTTTTTATTCAAATTCAATTAAACTATTTTTAATCATATAATCCAATGATTATTTATAATGTTTTCAATCGTTTTAAGAGAGATCTAGGAGCAATTATAGTTATTAATTATATAAAGAAGTTAACAAACTTTTAATCCACGAGAAAAAATGGGCACTCGAAGCGCAGCCCAGAACGCCCATTTTTTCGAGCGGATTAAAAGCTGTTAATTCCTGAATGTAATTCGACATTTTATCCACGACCATAGGCAAAGCCGGTCAATTAAGAGATTCTGATTTTGAGATTTGACAGATTTACTTTGATCAAGAATATCGATCGAAGCGTGATATTATGAATTTTAATCCACTAGCACTAGTGTATTAGAAGGCTTCTAATCTACGAAAAAACAGACGTATTAAACCTTCTTTAATATACTGGTCGTGGATAAAAACATTAATGCATACTATACAAGATGATCTCAAAGGTTGCTTTTCTGAATTCTGAAAGGACTTAACTCCAACAAAACTTCAACTTTCATATTAATGGCAACCTATATTTCGTATTATGTTTTCGGTTTTTGTAAAAAAATATAGTGTTTGCTATGTTGATACTCCTATAAATACTTCTTCTCGATTTCGTAGTAGTTCAATATTCATAATAGTTCACTTCTCATAATAGTTTAAATTAGGTTATTTCAAGCCCCAGTAACATTTTCAATAAATATTAAATAACGATGAATTCTAGGCGATATATCAAGAATTGACCTATAATATACAGGAAATTGATGGATACATTTCTTAAGATTTCTATGATTATTGTGTTGTTGTTGTTTCTTATTTTAAAGTTTAATTCTTTGATATACACTGATATAACTGTATAAGCGTTATCTTTAATATAACTCCGCAATAAAAAAGTTCAAGCAAATCAAATCCGGTGACCGTGAAGGCCAAAGATCTGGACCTATAATAAATTGCTATAAGAAGTATGGCCCAACAATGTTTTCCCTATTTCTTGCATTCCAGTCTATGACGTGCTGATGATCTTCCTTTCGAAAAAACCTGGAATTTCATGAGAGTAATGATAATAATTGTGTTGAGTTACTTTGAAAGTAAGTAAAGTTTATTCGATGCTGATGATTCATCAGTGAATAAACTTAGATCCTCTTGATTTTTTGTCAGCGCAATCACAAAACTATAGACAGTTTTGAAAATCTTGGTGTGATAATTATTGATAACATTTAATATCATACGAATGAAACTTATTGTTTCCAACAATTTATTGACCGTGTTTTTGTAAACACCAATTTGGTCACTGATTTACCTGGCACTGTTATTTGGGTTTTCTACCACTGATGCCATAATGGAAATTTGTATATCCTCATTGGTACTTTCATTTATCCTGGTAGTCCAAATATCTCCTTATTAAAATAATGTTAAATTTGAAAAGCACTCACTATAATTTTTGATAAAAGAAGCAGCCATTGCAATTTCTGGATAAAAATTAGCTTCAGTAACGCGTTTGAATATGTACTAATATATAGGCTATTCTATTAAAAATAAAGAATATTTTCCATATTGTATTTTATAATGTATGGTAAGGCGGGCTTTTCACCCTATATATCACATTTCAACAGGGGCGTAGCGTGAGAATAGAATCTAGGGATGTGATAAAAATTTTATAAGGGGAAGAGGTATAGCCAGATGTATGGTAGGCGATGTGAAAATGATAAAAATAAAAAACGACACTAACCTAAAATGATTATGTTGAGGTATATATCCTAATTTTTAAAGTGAATATCAATTCTTCGATTTTTGTTTGTCCAGCGAAAACGTCTATCACTGTTTCTTCAAATATTGGAGACGATCTCATATCTTCTAACAAGGCACTTTCAAAATTTATTAATTCTAAAGCTGACAGTCTTTCTTACTTTTGAGAATTTCGCAGATAAGTCTTTATTCTCTTTAAACATGAAAATAATTTTTCCGTGGAACTGCTTGTGACAGGAATAGTCAAAATTAAACGACACAATTTTGATTACTCCGGGAATACAGAAGATTGAAGGGACATAATATATTGGTTTAGCTCAAATACAGTCTTATTTTTCAAATCGGAATTACTATAAATCACTGAAAGTTCACTTTTTAAACGATTTGAGTCAAAGAGTTTTCCATATGTATCTACTAAAGAAGAACAAAGTTAGTCAGGAAAACGTTTCACGAATGCAGTAAATTGTGTGCAATCTAGATTTAAGAATTTCAGTTTAGAAATTTCACTAAACCGTTGACTAATGTTCAAAGTAATAACGTCCAAAATTTCATAAAACAATCGTGCGTAGGTGATTTTCTTATCTTCTTCAGGAATTAAATCCAAATGCATTCTTTTACTTGGTGGTTGATATTCTAATACAAATCTGTCCATACGGTCCCAAATGTCACTAAACTCGTTTCTCATTTTTTGAATATGTGATTTGAAATCGGCCATCTTTTTATTGCAGTAACTAATATCTGATATTTTTGTCTGTAGAATTTTAAACAGACTCTCGGAATATGGGAATACTGCAGAAAACCCTGCTAAGGAAAGAATAAAACCAAAGTCGCGTAATAAAGTTAAAAGGCCTCTAGCACAAATAACGGTTTCTCGATCCCATTCCTCATTTTCATTTTCCACAATTACCTGAAATAGCGCTTCCAAATCTTCCTTATGTTATGTCGCCAAAATGCGTTCACATAATCGCATAACTGAGTCCGGAAATAACGACAACACCCACTCGAGGTTCCACTATTGGCTGCGTAAGATCACTGACCTTTTCGCCCATCTAACGCGTAGCTTGGATGTAACGTGGACCATCGCACTTCGGCATTGCAGCAAGTAACGCGGGAGGGAGTCTAATAATTTCGGGAGCCTTCACGGCCGATTTGAAATTAAAAAGTTGATTGTAGCGTTTAAAGTAAATAATGTATGTTTGCATTAGGTTAATAATAATTAAAAAATTGTAATAATTGAATAAATCGATTGAACTTTTAAATAACACCAATTTTTCATATTTTTAAGGGATGCGACACATCACTTGCATCCACGCTACGCCCCTGCATGTCAAGTACTGACATTCTGCTTAAAAGACTCATTATTGTTGAATATTTAACAAAAATGATTTTACCTATGCATAACATAGGAATTTGAACTATTATAAGAAATGAAAATCGAAAATAAAAATCTATAAAACTGAATACCTCGAAAACCATCTATATTTTCATAGGAGTATTAACATAACATACCCTATATTTTTCATTTAGAAACCGAAAAAAAACTTTTATTTAAATTGTTGTTATTTAAGAAACCCAACGTTGATACCAGCCGAGAACAAATTAAGCACCTTAAATAATGGACATTATTTTCATATTAAAAAATTATACAGTGTATCCAGTAATAGACACGATACACTTATCTCCTTTTTTTACCAGAGATATTGGACTTCCACGCACTAGGTACGTCTTATATGTAATAATTTCGTATATTTAAATACTGAAATCAGAACAATTGAAACAAATTAAGGAAATAGCTGAAAAACGTGTAGAGTAACTAGACAAATTTAATGCTCAACCCAATATCTTTTCCTTGACTCAAGCGAAAGTAATTTTAAAACAAAAATATCAAAGTTCGTTAAAAATGTGTAATTAATGATTACCTGAAATTTAGTAACTATCTTATTTTATTATTCAAGTTCAATGATTATTTATAATTTTTGTAATCGTTTTATGGGAGGTTTAGAAAGAATTAAAACATTAATACGTACCATCCAAAATAATTTCAAAGGTTGCCTTTCTGAATTCTGAAGGGACTTAATCCCAATAAAACCTCATTTTCATATTTCAACAAGTTGTACTTATTCACCGAATTTCATGGAACTTAGAATTTCGAATCCTTCTTGGGTAGACATTTTTAAGAAAATGGCGAAGGTGTTAGTATCATTTTAATGTCTAACATGTATACTTGAATATTTTGTTGTTCCTAGGTTATTTATATACGTTTTTACAATGCTTCCTTTCTAACCCGTCATCATGACATATAATGATTATCCATGTTTACCTCCCTCACGGTGATTAGACGTTAGAAAGTAGGAATGCAGTGGCATTAATGAAGTACTTAAATAAAGTCTAATACAACAATGTATCTAAATACAACGTGACCTTCGTTACGTTGTATTCTTTCCAATTAGCTGTTGTTTACAAGGCAATATATTCGATCCCCAGCCTTTGATCTCTAAATAAATATCAACATCCAAATCAACCATTTAAACATAACCGTAACCGTAATAAAATAAGTCGTAACCATTTAATAGGAATAATATATTCGTCATAAACGTACTATACAACGTCTCCGTTATATGTTTCCGGTTTATACATATATGCAAAATATAGGGTTTGCTATGTTAATTCCTATGAAAATATTAATGGTTGTCTATATATTTATAAATTTATCTTCTCGATTTTGTAGTAGCTCAATAATGTGGTAATGTTCACTTTCCATAATAGTCAAATTAGGTTGTTAAACCCCTAGTAAAATTTTTGCCACATATTCAGCAAAGCGATATATCAGAAATTGATCAATGATATACAGGAAATTTATGAATACGCTCCCTAAGATTTGTGAGGTTATTGTTAGGAACACATTTCTTATTTATAAGTTTAATTATTTTATATACACTGATGTAACTGTATAAATGTAATATTTAATATAACCCCACAATGAAATAGTCCAAGCTAGACAAATCTGGTAACCGTATAGGCCAAGGAACTGAACCTCCACTAGCTATCCATTTATTTCGATATGTTTCATTGATACGTTGTCTAATCTGCAAAACAACAATTAGAACTACTTCTAAACTTTAATTGAATGTATCAACAAAATTTCCACCAAGTTGAAGCCACTATGGGACTAAAATGTTCATTTAAATTGCCATAAGATGTATGGTCCAACAATACCTATGTTCTCGGCATATTCCGCTCTACGAAGCGCTGATAATATTTCTCTCGAAACAACCTGGGATTTCGATGAGAGGAAAAATGATAATTGTGTTGAGTTGCTTTGAAAGTATTCGACAATGATGATTCATCAGTAAATAAAAGTTTAGAAAAACATTTGGATCCTTTTCTTGTCAGCGCAATCACAAAACTATAGACAGTTTTGAAAATCTTCATGTAATAATTATTGATAATGTGTAATATGAGACGGATTAAAGTTATTCTACTTAAAATAAGAAAAGAATTCCACATTGTATTTTATAGTGTTTGATAAGGCGATCTTTCCACCCTATATATCACAAGTCAATTACTGGCATATTGCTAAAAGGCATCATTATTGATGAATATGTTTCATTGACCAAAATCATTTTACTTAGGCATAACCTAGAAATTTGAACTATTATAATAAATGAAAATCGAAAATAAAAACCTATAAAACTAAATACCTCGAAAACCATCTATATTTTCATAGGAGTATTAACATAACATACGCTATATTTTTCATTTAGAAACTGAAAAAACAGGTTGTTGTTTAAGAAACCTGGAGTTGCTACCAGCCCAGAGCAAATGAAGCACCCTATATAATGGACATTATTTCTATATTGAAAAATTATACAGTGTATCTAGTAATAAAACGATACACTTATCTCCTTTTTTCACCAGAGATGTTGGACATCCACACAGTAGATACGTCTTATATGTAATTATTTCATATATTTAAATATTATCAGAACAATAGAAATAAATTAATGAAATAACTGAAAAATATTTAGAGTAACTAGACAAATTTAATGTCAAACTTAATATTTTCTTCCTTGACTCAAACGGAAGTAATTTTAAAACAGAAATGTCAAAGTTAGTTAAAAATGTGTAATTAATGATTACATCAAATTTAGTAACTATCTTATTTTATTATTCAAGTTCAATGATTAATTACAATTTTTGTAATCGTTTTATGGGAGGTCTAGAAAGCATTAAAATATTAATACCATACAAGATAATTTCAAAGGTTGCCTTTCTGAATTCTGAAGCAACATAATCCCAATAAAACCTCATTTTCCTATTTCAACAAGCCGTACTTATTCACCGAATTTCGTGAAAATTAGAATTTCGAATCTTTCTTGGATAGATAATTTTGAGAAAATGGCGAAGGTGCTAGTATCATTTTAATGTCTAACATGTATGTACATATATGAATATTTTATTCTTCCTAGTTTATTTAAATACGTTTTTACAATGCTTCCTTTCTAACCCGTCATTATTACATATAATGATTACCATGTTTATCTCCCTCACGGTGATTAGACGTTAAAAGGTAGGAATGCAGTAGCAGTAATGAAGTACTTAAATAAAGTCTGCCACAACAGTGTATCTAAATACAATGTGACTTTCGTTACGTCTTTGCTTGCCAATTGGTGTTTACAAGGCAATATATTCGATTCCCAGCCTTTGATCTCTAAATAGATATCAACATCCAAATCAAAGTCGTAGCCATTTAATAGGAATAATACATTCCTTATATACGTACCATACAACGTGTCCGTTATGTGTTTCCGATTTCTATATGTAAAATATAGTGTTTGCTATGTTAATACTCCTATGAAAATATGGACGGTTGTCGAGATATCTGGCTTTATTAATTTTTCTTCTCGATATTGGAGTAGCTCAATAATGTGGTAATGTAGTAGTAACTATGTAGTAGTTCACTTTTGATAATAGTTAAATTAGGTTGTCAAGCCCCCGGTAAAGTTTTTGCCAAAATATGCAAAAATGATTTGCTTTATGAATACGAGATGTTAGTAAATAATTACTATGAGCTCTTCCTAGACGTATACAATATTTAATCACTCTTCCCTATAATAATTTATCGTTAATAATTCAATATTAGGACTTTTTATTCTGCAAAATTTTATGAACACTCACTATGATTTTTTGATAAAAGGAGCAGGCATTGCAATTTTTCGATGAAAATACATTTTTAAGACAAACTATTCAACATAGTTATAGGACATACTACAGAAAACTTATCTGTCAAGTACCACGTTTGGACGACGACCTTTTCTTGGATCTAAATTTTATAATACGTGTAAAATTTCATCTTTAGACAAGTGAAATTAAAATTATTTTGTGGAAAAACATTATGTTCTATATCATCTTGATCAATATTATCTTGTACAAAAATGTTTTTAAATAATGTAAAAAATAGTTTACAAATTTCGCCACCCTTGGCTGAAATACCGACGATATATCTTATTAGAGATTTTAGTATTTTAATTTTTTTTATTTATAAAAATGCCAAGAACAGTTAGGGTTTTATCGTACTTCATTTTCCATATTTCCATATGGAAATATTATTTCCATGTATTTCCCTCGCAACCCTTATTATAACGTATTAAAAATATAGAGGATATTTTTTATTAAACCGTCTCGTATTTGTGGTACAAACTGATGTAGAATTATTTCTACACAACATCACAATCTATACAATTCGCAATAACATTAACGTTTCTGTTGATGGTATTGTGATTTACAATATTTTTCTACTTTGTATTAAATATGGCAATATTAATTTGTTCATAATTAGCTGTCCTAAAATTATAAAATAATCCTGATGTGATCGGGAACATTTTTTATTTAGTTAATAATAAAGACACGGTCTACAGTAGGGTGGGGTCCACTTTCAGACATAATTAACACGTTAAGGACGGATGAGGTACATAGCCATCAAGGGAGACCTACCGCTAGGGCGGGTGATAACTATACCGTCCTTAACGTGTAAAGAGCAATTGGAATACTGCGTCCATTGATTTAGAGATATGTTAAATTTAAGGGTAAATCTGATACACATTTGATAATTATAATCATTTTTAAGTCGATAGTTACTGGTATGTAATTTATGAATAATGTATAAAACTGTAATTTATATTATCTTCTACAGCAATTATGAAATTGAAAATAAAATCTAAACTATACATATATTATATGTATATACATATATAATATTTTAGATTTTATTGATCAATATTCAGGTCGTTAGGATTTATTTGACAAATAAGAAAAAAGTTCTGAATTTGATTTAGTTTAGTTAATTAGGTAGCTATAGTTTAATTAACTAGTTTAGTTTGGTTTCAAATTATGCAAGTAACTTTATACTTTACAAAATTAATTGACTTCATCAAATTAGTTTTTTATGGCAACTTTAAGAAGCCCCTTCAAGAACTGCCACTGAAAAAGACAAAATTGTTAGAGCATGATTTCGAACTATATACAATACTAATGAGAGTCTTAAGTCGTCTATATAATCTGGTGGCGGAATATAACAAACACATTTTGCTGCAGTGATAGATCTTCTAAGGTAACAAATGGACTAGAGTTTTGCTGAAATTTTCCTCCAAAAATGTTTGCTTATCCTTAATTTCCTATCGATAAAATGTACAACATAATGACATGTTAATTGTTCCCATGGAATTATATAACGTTTTTTTACTAGCATCTATTTATACCAGTGATTCTTAACCGGTGGTCCGTCGACCATCCCTGAAAGCACCGAGGTGGTCCGCAAAGTCATCATACAATTATTAAAATTATTAAATAAATGACGAGTCGACGACACATCAAGGTTAGTGCCCTTCCACACGAAGAGCCGCAAGGCTCGTCCTCGCAAGCGGGAGCTTTTTCCGCTTCTACCTTCCACTCTTTCACATGGGGAGCCCTTCGGCTAGGGCTCTGTCATTGCGTCGCAAAATACATATTGCAATGGTTCGTACATGTTGGGACAAAAACGTCAACGTTCCAGAACATATTAGGTCAATCCTATCAACCAAAGGCGCGATGAAGCAGGTGTTTTTACCACGCTTTATCAAGAACTTCAACGGAATGGCAACAAGTTTTACAATTACTTTCGAATGTTATTGACCACATTTAATGAGCTCCTCGAGAAGGTCATCAAAATCCATCTTGACTTAACGCCGAGGAGCTAGAGACTGGCAAACGAGAGCCATTGTCGCCCTTCGTGTGAATGCCCCAGTCCTTCCCTTACATTTCAAAGAAAAGGCGCGACTCCTTTCTAAGCGTCCGGCAAAAGAGGCACGAGCTATACCGGCTCTTACTCGCGTGCCCTAAAGACCCGTGCTCTCCATGTGAAAGCTCCATTGTACTCTTTGCATTTCAGTCTTCCGCGCCTTCACTTTTTATTCAGTTTTATATTACAGATTTTTTAAATGACCACTGTTAGAGTTTAAATTATGTAGGTAACTGAGTAGGTAGGACCTATGAATAGTGAAGTATAATAGACTGATTTTGTTTTCCGAAATGGCACCGAAACGAGAGTATGACTGCGATTATATTAAACTGAGCTTTACTTTAATAGATATAAATGAGCAAACTAGACTTCAATGCATAATATGCGCTACTGTTCTTGCCAATGATGATTTAAATCCGTCAGAGCTGCAATATCATTTAAAAACAGTACATCTGATATTATTGTGACCGTCCGCGAGAATTTTTCGAAGGCAAACTAATAAATCTAAAAAAAAATTAAACTTGGACCCAGCGGAACACGCTATGCAGTATTTGAAAAAACATTGGCTGCATCGTTTGATATTTCAAAATTGATTGGCAAATCCAAAAAAGTACACACAATCGGCGAATCTCTAATAAAACCTTGTATGCTTAAAACTGCCGAAGAACTTTTAGGGCAGGAAGCTCAAAATATAATTCGTGAAATTCCACTCTCGAACGACACAGTGAAGTCGCGTATTCAGAAAATGTCAGATTAGTCCAGGCAACGAAGACCAAAAAAGGCCAAATAGCGGAAATAATTCGTGTAGAAGCCACTTTTGGCATAGTTGTAGGAGAAGGTATCCTTAACAACATATTAAAAGTACTGATGGGTGGGAGTGAAGCTAAGGGGGTGGGGGGCTGTAAAGATCCTTTGTTCTCAGTTTTTTGTTAATAACTCGAAAACTACTACCTCGCGAAAACTTATATACTAAATTAATCTAGATAAAGTTCTCTACAAAAAAGGTTCTATACACTTTTCGCTAGGATCAATAATTAAGGAGATATAGAGGGGGTAAAATGGCAGTTCTTAAAAAATCGGTCTTTATTATTAAAAATCAAGTTTTAATGATAAAGGAACTATGCTCAGACCGCGTATTAATAACTTTACTGCATGTACCGCCTTTTGTGTCCGTTCTGGGGGCGGTGAAATAATTACCCTCATTTCCCCTTCATAGGACAACACTTGTCTTGTAATATATAACGGAAGAATTGTGTCATTGGAGGAGTTCGCTGGAGTAATTTTTGCAAGTGAAGAGCAGCAAGTTGATTTACGTGTATCGCGGCAAAAGAGAGATTCACGAGATCGAGCTAAGATTCAGGAATGGTTCAATGACCATCCCCCTTTTCCAAAGTTGAATTCCCTCATATCGCTGTCAACGGGCATTCTGGGAAACTCCAAAGTAAATTGCCACCAAGCCCTAGATATTGGAACAAAAACCATGCAAAGTTTCATTGGGAGCAA
This sequence comes from Rosalia funebris, assembly GCA_037954035.1. NCBI lineage: Eukaryota > Metazoa > Arthropoda > Insecta > Coleoptera > Cerambycidae > Rosalia > Rosalia funebris. Next base: position 38,536,788 of record JAZFAV010000022.1, on the reverse strand, counting down.
ATTTGGTGACATGAAGCAGTCTAGGAAGAATGTGGTTTTATCACTAGCCAGTATGAGCAGTATCATTAAAATCAATGGTGAGACTGTTAACCCTCTGATAATTTTTCAAAGAACTCTCGTAGCAAAAAACAGCGACGAAGATGTAGTAGAGCTTTTGACATATGAATTAACTCCATTCCCCATGGCTCTGTTCAACGAGGGCGGAATGCGAAAAGGAAAGAAGTCTTCTTTTTACGATGTTTTGCCACTAGAGGACAACGCAACTCTCGATCTCACCCAAAGCACCAATGTGGTAGACGGTGATTTCCTTCTTCACCGCATGAAGTGGAAAGAGTCCTCCTGCATTTCTTCAATTTGCCATCAGTACATTGTCTATGTACAGAAACATTACGGTGAAAATTGTACGGTGGTTTTTGATGGTTACAACACAAAAAGAGCAGAGCAGAAGCGAAGAGGGCTCACAAAAACTTCGATTGACATAAACTTTAATGAAAGTACGACCATCACAGTTCAACAGGAGCATTTTCTTGCTAATAAAATTAACAAAACAAGACTGATCCACTTGCTCACCGAGAGAATGACAGCAGCAGGGATTGAAACAACTGTTGCTACAGGGGATGCTAATGGCACTATTGTGAGGTGCCGGTTGGATAAAGCTGCTGTACATCCAACCGTAGCAATAGCTGGGGAGGATGTGGACTTGATAGTTCTCCTCATTAGATTGGCACCACCATCTATCAACATGTACTTCATGAAGCCAGGCTGTGGGAAGGTGGAGACAAAATTGTTTTCGGTGCGACAACTTCAAGAGCTTCCATTCGTCAAGACGATCCTCCTTCTCCATAGCTTCTCCAGATGTGACACCACCTCGGCGATACATGGAAAGAGCAAAGTGGGAATCTCTAAGCTCTTCACAGCAAATCCTGGCTTCACCCATGACATCTCAGCAATATTCACAGATCCCTCAACATCAACTGAGGATATCGAACAGGTTGACGAGAAGCTTTTTCTGGCTGTATATCAAGCGCCTGTACATCAAGACAACCTAAACAAACATCGGTACTCAGCATTTCTGAAAGCGTCAACGAAGCCCAAATCAGACTTGACCACTCTTCCTCCAACCAGAGGAGCTTCAAAGCAACACTCGCTCAGAGTATATCTACAGGTAAATCCATTTACATATAGTTGTTAAATACTGGTTTCTTTAAATTACAAATATCAATTTGTGCTAAATACTTATGCTGCTCTGATTACTTTCTTACGCAGATACAACAGTGGCTCCCCCTACCACCTACCCAATGGGGTTGGGCCAGGGAGAAGATGAGATCCTCAAATCAGTTACCACGAACGACCCTGTGGCACCCGACTCCGTATTAAATATGATCTTTTGCCGATGCACGACTGGGTGTGGGGCGCCCTGCGGTTGCGTAAAGCAGGGATTGTCTGCTCCGGTGCCTGTAGCGTGTGCCTCGGCTCATGTACGCACAGAGCCCCCATCGAAGACAGCATCGATGATGATGACAATTCAGATTTTGACTAAAATTTATGTTCCAGATACATCTTTGGATACAAATTTTTTTTATTTAATTTATTATTATTATTACTATTTATTATTAGTGAATTACTTCAGTTTTAACAATAAACATTTCATTTTTAACAATAAAAACAGATTTTTTTTTTATTTTCAATGTTTCCTCCTCCATATCTCCTTAATTATTGATTCTAGCGAAAAGGTATGTAGGACCTTTTCTGTAGAGAAGTTTATGTAGATTAATTTAGTTAATGCATGTTTTCGCTAGAGGTAGTAGTTTTCGTTATTAACAAAAAACTGAAAAAAGAGACCTTTACAGTCCCCTCCCTCCCCTTAGCTTCATTCCCACCCATCAGTACTTTTAGTATATTGTTAAGTTAAGTTAATGACACCTTCCCCTACAACTGTGCATAAATTGGCTTCTACATGAATTATTTCCGCTATTTTTCCTTCGTTGCCTGGACTAAATGACATTGAAGAACACATTATTGACAAGATAAAATATACAGTCCTTATCTTACACTACAATATGATGAATGTGATAAATCTACCGACGCGACGTTTCACAATGTTGTCAACTATTTGTATTTAATAGAATTTTGAGTGACAATAAAACGTTTAAAGAGGAGTTACTATTTTATCAAGAACTGGAAACGACGTCGCAAGGTGCAGACGTTATAGATGTAATAAGTCAATATTTCAATAAACATGGACTTATGTGGCAAAAGCTTGCTGGGTCTTACAAACGGTGCTCCTGCTATGCTCGGTTGCCGCTGTGGTCTTGCAGCTTGAATTAAAAAAAATCCATTTGCAATAACGACGCACTGCGTTATTCATCGTTAAGAATTGTCTGCCAAAACGCTTCCGGAATGCTTTACTATTACAATGAAAACATATATAAAAGTAGTCAACTTTATTAAAAGGAGTGCACTTAATACTCGTCCCTTCAAAAAATTATGCTCTGATATGAACTTTAAACACGAAACGCTGCTTTTTCATACGAAAGTGCGTTAGGTTTTTAAAGGAAACATGCTCTCGATGTTATATGAACTGAGATAGGAAGTAAAATTATTCTTAACTAATAAAGAAAACAAAGAGTTGCTGGATCAGTTCTGTCAGTTCAAGTTTCAAAAACATTTTTCTTGTTTGGTGTATTTTTTCTTCGCACAACTAATTGTAACAACATAAATTGAACCTTCGGCTGTAAGGGTCAGGAAATATGAAGCTGGAAGGCACGAGCAACATATTTGCATTTGAAGATAAAATTAGTGCGTTTATCGCTAAAATTGACCTATGGATCAACAAAGTCGAAAGAGAGAGAACTTATCTGCGTTTGATACGCTGAATTCAATTATTAACGGACAGCCTGCTGAGATTAAAACAGAAATACAAAAGAACATTATACTCCACTTGCAAAACTTGAAAACTGAATTCAATCATTATTTTCCTGACTGCGAGGACAAAGGTATTCGGGAACTGATCCGCGATCCTTTCATTGTGAACATTTCTGACAGGAATTAAACTTGAAGATTTTTTGAGCCAAAAAGCAATGTCTTTCCCTAAAATTCGAGAAATCGCTTTACTTTGCCTAACTTTATTTTCAACATACATACTTATGCGAGCAGGGATTCTCGACGCCTTTTAATAATTACAAAAAACATCGAAATCCTTTGGATGCCAGTGCCGACATGCGTTTGACTTACTGTTAAAGTAACACTGAACCAAGGATTCAGAAGTTTGTAAACAGTATGCAATAATAAAAATCGCATTAAAATAATATAATTAATGTAAAATTTTCGCAAATAATATAATACTCCTGGGTTCGAATATTTTTATACGTGTTTTATTTATAGATCAACTTTATAATAATTTATATATTACCGCCAAACAGTTGGTGGCAAGACAAAAATTTAGTCAAATGGTCCCTCATCACTAAAAGGTTAAGAATCACTGATCTCTACGATGACAAGAACAGTGTCACATCAGAGCAATATCTTCAGTTTCTGGGTGATATGAAACAGATTTATTTTTCTACATCAACGTAACGAAGTACGTACGAGAAGCAACCTCTTCCTATATTATGAAAATTCTTCATACTGAGTATGAAGAATTTAATAGCTCAACGTGTATGAAGTTCATACACGTTGAGCTATTACGTCAGTGAGAAAATCTCAAATTACGCAAACGAACACTTCTAATGATCATGTGGTTAAATGACAAGTGTAAATTGTCAACTGTCAAAATGTACTTTTTGGATGTCGATATCCTAAAAGCCGGCGTTTGGTTTAGGTGACGTATACAAAACATAATGAATGAAATGAGTGAAAATCTAAAATAAGAAACCGTGTAAAGAAACTATATAGAGAATAGATACAACTTTAAGTGTGTGGTAATTGATTTGATGCATGTTTCAGTTTTTATAAACGTAACTAAATTAACCTCATTTTAGGTTAAAGGGGCGTTAATCTCTTATATTTTAAAATATTTTGAATATGTTAAATTTAGGGAAGAAAAATCCAATACAGCAGCAGAATGCTGAAAAACAGGAAACCTTATTAACTCTATCAATACTAACTTTGGCTGCTATCCTGTGTAAGTTATATACATATATTTAAAATCTTAATTTTAATCCATATAGTTAATTGCTGTTATTTTTCAAAAATGAAAAGATAACAGAGTTCTAAAATTATTCAAAACTCATATTCCCTATTTACAATAGTTTCCTTTTTTATAAATGGATAATTTTTTAATAAGAGCGTTTATAAATTATTAGAACCTATTAATTACTTTAATACCTGAAAATGTTAACAGATAAAATCTTAAAATACTTGAAGTATTTTTGAAATAAATCTAATAACTCATTAGCTTGAGCCAAAAATGTGAAACTACAAATGGCTTATAGATACAAGTACATAAACTATATTTTCAGCATTTGCAACCAGATTGTTTTCTGTATTGAGATTTGAGAGTGTTATACATGAATTTGATCCATACTTTAATTACCGAACAACAAAATATTTAGCAGAACAAGGCTTTTATTCATTTCATAATTGGTTTGATGATAGAGCTTGGTATCCATTAGGCAGAATTATAGGAGGTATGTATCTAATGCATGCTAATATCTTCACAACCATATTATACTAATTTTTAATATCATTAAGCAATATCATTAAACAAATTCCATGTCGCCTTACCTAGATATTCATGTTTAATAGTTAGTAGTATTATTTTTGTCGTCTTTTGTCTAAAGGTGAAAAATCTAAATTCTATTTTTAACAATTATTCCAAATTTAAACATGTTATTTTTATTATAAAATTACATATAAACTACAATTATATCTTGAACGCAGTTTAAGATAAAACTTCAAATTGTATTTGAATTTCAAAGTATCAATTAAATTCAATGAAATGAAAGTTTTGTTTACCTTTCTGACTGGTACTTATAGGATATAAATCATTCTTATAGAATTAATATCCATTATGTAAATGTATTGTAGGTACAATATACCCTGGATTAATGGTAACTTCAGCTGCAATATACCATCTGTGTTGGCTATTAAATATCACAATTGATATCCGAAATGTATGTGTTTTCCTCGCACCATTGTTTTCTTCCTTTACCACTATAATAACTTATTTACTAACAAAAGAAGTAAGAAATGCAGGTGCTGGTTTAGTAGCAGCTGCATTTGTTTCAATTGTACCTGGCTATATTAGCAGATCTGTAGCTGGCAGTTATGACAACGAAGGTATAGCTATATTTTGTATGCTACTCACTTACTACACATGGATTAAGGCTGTTAAAACGGGTACAATTTTATGGGGAACACTAACTGCATTAGCATACTTTTACATGGTGAGTATTCCATTAGGGAATTTTATATATAATATGGGATAATTTAATTATCTCAAGTGAAATATCAGTACATTGAACTCTACATACAGATACAAGTTGCTCTATTATTCTTGATTGAAAATAACTTGCTGAATTCATGAAGAATAAAACTCTTCAAAAAGTATAATTATGCACAAATTGTATTAATAGGCTTTTGCAAACATCTAATGACTATTAAGAGACATAAGTTCCAAAATCCTTGATTATTTCTGAAGTACCAAGCATGAAATATCAGAAATGTTACAAAATTCAAAATCGTATATGAACTATGAGTTACAAACCTGCGGTGGTAAATGTTCTAACATACTTATTTAGGTCCCAAAATAATACATTAACAAATATGTTTACATGCTCCATATTTTGTGATATGTCCTTTATATGTCTAATTATATCTTGGTATGGAGTCTTACAGCATTCTTCAACAATTCTAAAGATTCTCAAACAGGTTCCAGTCTAGTAACTGAAAAGTCCACTATAACGCATACACACACACATTACAATAAATTGTTTAGCTATTTTTTACTCATGTATAGGGTTATTGTCATTTTAAAATGTCAAAAATATGCCAAAGAATTGGCATATTTTCATCAGCCTTCCTGAATGTGATGTTACCTTTCAAAGGGTACATTATTTCTGTTGTGGACATAAAAGGATCTCTTTTGGACTACAATTATTTTCATTTGTTTTAGGTTTCAATGTATTTTCTACTATTTTCTTCAAACATCTGATAATTGTTGCTATTTACCGCTGATATTTTCCTTCTGAATGCAATATTAATTTTGTTTTCCTCTCTTATGTCTCAATAAATTCTTACTATAAATAATTATTATGAACATATAAATTTATAGTAAAGGTTTAGAAAGGTTCATCTAACATCTTACCTGTTTTAGTGTTAATAACACTATAAATTAGATCACAAATGTTTAAAATAAATTTGTATATAAACATGGTTATATTATTATGACTATGGTTATAGCGAAATTGAGACATTCTGTAAGCTGTGGACTTCTCAGACAAACTAAGTTGCACTATGGTGTAGGTATTCTTTGAACCTAATTTTATTTAGACTCATTATCTCTTTCATTAACAGATGATTCTCTCACAACAAAATAATATATTTGTTTAAAATGCATTTTTATCATATTTGTGTGAGCTGGCTCTATTTTAAAATCCACCACTGTATCAAAAAGTCTGAAGTTTAATTACCACTATCTACATGTGTGACATTTAGGCATGAATTCTTGAGCCGATTACTATTATGCATTAATAATAATTAGCACTCAAGACTTGACCAACTACGAATTGGCTAACTTTACCCATTAATTTTTACTTTGAATGAATTTTGTTACTTGGTTTTTGAGAGGGAATATACAAAGTTAATTTAAAATTTATAATATTTAGTCATTTATCCGTCTTTTATTTTTCTTTCACTTTTAAACAAGAGTGTGTTAAAAAATCGCAGTTCAGTCAGTTTTAAAACTCAATTCGTAACTCGGTAGTGATAATTTTTAAATAAACTGTTGCGTCATATTTATTTAATGTCATTTGAAATTCAGTTTATACAAGCCAGATTAACATATTGTATATAATTTTCAATGTTTTAATTTTTGCTAGGAATTGTTTAATGTACTTGTTCTATGAAGATGTTTATAGGATATCGATTTTAGGTTTCATCTTGGGGTGGTTATGTATTCTTAATTAATTTAATACCACTACATGTTTTAACGCTTATGGTAACTGGGAGATTTTCACACCGTATATACGTAGCATACAGTACTCTATATTGTGTTGGTACTATCTTATCAATGCAAATCTCATTTGTTGGATTCCAACCAGTTCAAAGTTCTGAACATATGCTGGTAAGGTTTTATTGTTATTATTTTTTGTTATCTCATATTAAGGGCATCATACCAGAAGGGTATACCAACCAAAATGATACTTTTCGGAAAAGACAAAAAACATTTTCACAGTCAAATTTTAAGTTATTGAAATATGGCTACTTTGCAAGAGAAGTTCATTTCACACTAATATTGTAGAATAATTAAAATATCCAAATTGCAATTATTTGTACACTAATTTAAGATTAATTACTCAATAGAGTGGTGTATAAATGATAATTACATCTTTCTGTTATGATGTTAATATGTAGCAAATTCTTATACTGTATATCCCTAAAGTTTAGAAAGTCTTAAAGTTTTTTAAGAAACTATTTGGAATATTTGAATTTTTGTTTTAAGACAATGCCTATAGGAGTTGCTTTGAACTCCTCACCTTTGAAAGCCTTAATAACACCAGCTTTAAATTAGAGTGTATCCACTTTAAGATCAAAAGTATAATTAACTCCAAAGAAAAATCATATATTTTTGTCTCTATTTGAGCAGAATATACATATACTATCTCATTACATTCTTAATGGTACATAATAATTATCTTGAAAATTTGCAGGCCCTAGGAGTATTTGGATTATGCCAGATTGTAGCGTTTGTAGACTATATTCGAAGTAAACTATCCAAAAATGATTTTGAAGTGCTATATAACTTTTTAATTTACACTGTGGGATTCTTGGCGCTAGCAGTAGGAGGTCTTTTAACAGCATCTGGCAAAATTTCTCCATGGACTGGTAGATTTTATTCTCTTTTGGATCCATCATATGCGAAAAATCACATTCCAATTATTGCCAGTGTTTCCGAACATCAGCCTACCTCATGGAGTTCATTTTATTTTGATCTTCAAATTTTAGTATTCCTATTTCCCGCAGGTTTATACTTTTGTTTTAAGCAACTATCTGATGCAAATATCTTTGTGATTTTGTATGGGGTGACCAGTATCTATTTCGCGGTAAGTTTAATATTCTGAGATATTTAAACCATTTTATTAATATCATATTTGATAGTTTGAATATTATAAACACTTATTTATATTTAGATCTTGGAATATAAAAACTCAAAATATATTTTTTTATCATGTTTTGATTTTGAACTACCTATGAATATGACTTGATAAAGACAGGTTATTTCATGGAATATTCTAAATTGGTAAACTAAACATATATTTATTCATAACTATAATTTAACATTACAGAACTTTATTATAATATGAAAAAATTATTTTGTATATATGAAACTCAAACAAAACATATTTCATTCAACCTTAAATTGGGTCTCTAAATGTTGGTAATGTTGATAGATAAAGAAGAAAGACAGTACAATTATTGTAAGATATTTAAAAGAAACCGAGTTCAGAGGCTATTAGTACTAATAGCTAATTTTAATAAAAATTTAAAACATTTTAATTTTAACCACTGTGATTCTAGCAATCATTATATAAACAGGATTGCATGTACAATAATTGAGTCTTACTATAGTGTTGCAGCCATTGATAAAATATTAAATTAATTATATTACTATCGCGTTGTTTTTGTTACTTTATATTTTAGAAATTAGTTTTTAGTATTAGAGAGTTTATTTAGTTTTTCGTTACTTTGAGCTGAATGAATTTTTAAGTTTGTAATACGTCTCTGTGCTGCAGAATACATCAAAAATATATTTATAACAAATATTATGTAATGTGTACATAACTCTTGGAGAAGTTTAGCTATTTGCACTCTCAAATTAATCAAACTAGACTGAGACTAACGAAAACGGCAATATTCACGATTCAAATAAATATTAAGATCCGCACTTTTATTATCCGTATACACAGTATATGCAACCATTGAGTTGCATTAAAATTATGCTAGAATCATAAATTGCCAATCATTGCTATGTATATTTTTAATTCATTGATACTTTTCTGAATAACATAAAAAAAGAAACTCTTCAAAATTGATAAATATAACATAGTTTATTTAATATATTTACTACTAGCAATCATAATCCATTCACAATTTTTTACAACAATCATGTACATAGTATATTCAAAAATATATCTTATTTTAGGGTGTAATGGTACGTTTAATGTTAGTTTTGGCTCCGATTATGTGCATTTTGAGTGGTATAGCTGTTTCACACTTGCTTACGAAATTCTTGAAAAATGTAGATTCCCCAAAACAGCTGGAACACAAGAAACATAAGAAGCTAGATTCAAATTTAACATTTAAAAATGAAATCTCCACGATTTTTGTAGCAGTCGTTACAGTCTTATTAATATCCTATACATTCCATTGCACTTGGGTCACCTCGGAGGCTTACAGCTCACCGAGCATTGTTTTGAGTGCTCGATCCCATGATGGAGGGAGAATAATATTCGATGACTTCAGAGAGGCTTATTATTGGTTAAAGATGAATACACCTGAAGATGCAAAAATCATGTCGTGGTGGGATTATGGATATCAAATAACAGCAATGGCAAATCGAACGATATTAGTAGATAATAATACATGGAATAATACACATATCAGTAGAGTGGGACAAGCTATGGCAAGTTCTGAGGAGAAAGCCTATGAAATTATGAAAGAACTTGATGTGAATTATGTGCTGGTTATTTTTGGAGGTTTAACAGGATATTCTTCAGATGATATAAATAAGTTTTTGTGGATGGTTAGAATTGGTAAGAAATATTAGATCATATGTATTAGTTATTGTAGACCAATCAGAAACATATTTGTAGTAGTAATCTTATTATTTTTCACAATTTCATCCAATTCATATGCTTGGTTCTTGTTAGATTACCCAAAAATCTATAAAATTTTATGTAACTTATATAATGTACATTTTATGTAAGTTATCATAAGAAGAGGAATTACATGTAATCTTTCAGCATGCATGGAAAACTAGTTTTTTTTTTAGTAACATCAAGCAGTATCCTAGTAAACCTATTTTCAGTCCTTTTAGTATATGTTGTCATCATAACAAATCAAAATATTGATGTACGTGTTAAGAATAATTCAAATGTATATTATTCTGAAAACTATCAGATAACAAATAGTCATCGCTTTGTTAGTGATTTATAAGATATCTTGTTATAATATATGCTATAACTAAAGCTGACACAGCACGCCACGCGCCATAGGCATACGCCTCATAATACATATAATAAAGATAACTAAGTCAATACTAATGAAAGCAATGAACTATTGCACACTTACCTTCTTAACCAGATTTATGAAATACCCGTAGATGGATTGGTGTCCCTCTCACAAACTGCACCAGATCCATAAAAACTTTCAGCTTCAGGTATGTTTCTATGGTTGACTCCAGGAGGCAAGTTCGCTTTGGCGAAAAAATATGTGTATATGATGTGGAGAACGATCGTTTAACATCTACTGACATAACACAGGCATTATTATTATTATGTTTTGTGGGTTTGGGCCTCATCACCCACTGATCGCATGGGTAGTCCCTTAGCGATTCTCTCTTATCCGGGTCATTATCCAAAAATGCTATCCCATAAAAGGAGCAATTTGGACACGTCCCTCGCCTTAAGCCTCGCCTCCTCTAGGATAACAGGGGTCCCTAATATAAGGCACCTCCTCTCCTCCAGTGTGGGGCAGGTGTAAAGAAGATGAATCAAGGTTTCCTCGTCTTCTCTACGGTGTCTACATTCAGGCTACTATGGTGGCCCGTTATGATTCCTACCAGGGTTCTGGCTTTGTGCCTGTTTAATTTAATGACTTCTTGGGCCCATTTCTCAATCTCTGAGTATTCGATGAAGAGTTTGGTTATTCGACAACCTGTTACTCCTCTCCATCTTTCTCTGTGCTGGTCTCTTGCCCAGTCATCGATGCGGTCTCTGATCAGATTCCGACTTATTCCCACTGCAGGTTCTAGTCCATAGAGGTTTTCCCTGGTCCCTAGTCTGGCAAGATCATCTGCAATTAGATTTCCCTTAATGCCATTATGCCCAGGTATCCATAAGAGTTCCACCGGACTTTGTCGTTGCTGAATTCAGGGCTGTCAACGCCGCCCTGCTATCCGAGCAGATACATACTCTCCTGGGGCCGACCATCGGCCCCCAGAATACCGTATGTAATTGCAACTAGCTCGGCCTGGAGTGCGGTAGTGTATTTACCCAGGGGGAAGGTTTTACCTATCCCATCGCATCGCCTATACACCCCCGCGCCCGCTCTGTTCTCACTCTTAGCTCCATCCGTGTAGCAGATGTCTCCATTGAGCGGTAATCCAGCTCGACCCTCTATCCAGTCGGTCTTACTGGTGAGGGTGATCTTATATTTCTTGTCAAACAGGAAGTGGACACTAATACTGTCAGAGGGCATCCATAGGAGCCCCTCCTCAGGTAGCTCTCTTGAGAGTCTATTCAGGTCCCCTACCTTCCTGTTCATGTTTCCCACCCTGTGCATTACCTTTGCAGCTTCCGCTTTCAGGGTGACATCAAGAGGTGGTATTCCCGTCAGTATCCCCATCGCCTCGATCGGTGTCGATCTTGAGGCTCCGGTTATGATTCTTAGAATCAGTCCTCTTAGCTTGTTAAGTTGGTTGACTTCCGACTTTAAACAGGCTCTCTCCCACCAGATGAGTGCTCCATAAGTCAGTCTGGGTTTGAGAATTGCCTCATACATCCATTTCATGGTCTCCGGTTTCAAGCCCCAGCTATTACCAATGACCCTTCTCAGTTGCCAAAGTGTTGCTGTGATCTTGGAACATATGTGACTTAGATGTCTTTCCCATGACAGTTTCCCATCCAGGATTACTCCTAAGTATTTCACTTCGTTATTATAGCTTACTTGGTTCTTGACCACCAAGTTTCAGCGGACATGTTCTGTTCCACTTATATTTCTTGGTGAACACCATTACCTCAGTCTTAGGGGGATTGACCGAAAGTCCCTTATCTCTGCACCAATTCCCAACCTTGTTTAATGCTCCTTGCATTATATCAAGAATCGGCTCCAGGAAAGGGCCCTTCGTTATTATTACTAAGTCATCAGCATAGCCAATTACTTGGTAATCCTTTAACCTTTCAAGCAGCTTATTCACTACCAGGCATCATAGAAGAGGGACCAATACCCCTCCTTGAGGACAGCCCGAGTCGACCCGGCCCTTGATGGTTGTCTTGCCTTTGTTGGTAATAAGCTGTCTGTTTCCCAAAATATGGTCTATCCATTCAGCGATTATTCTGGGGGTATAGCATCTACCTAGTGCTCCGCTAATCACCCCCCTGGATGTAAAGTTGAAGGCTCCTTCAATATCAAGGAAGGTGCCCACAACGTATCCTCCGGAGTCCATTTGTGCTCGTATCGATGACACAACCTTATCCAGAGCTGTTTCTGTTGATTTATCAGCTTGATAAGCGTGCTGGCTTCCTTGAAGCGGTCTCTCTATTAGGACAGTATCCCGAAGGTACCTGTCAACTAATCGTTCCGCCGTCTTTAGTAAAAATGAAGTAGTTGATAGGTACAACTAATCATTCGGCCGTCTTCAGTAAAAATGAAGTGAGGCTAATCGGTCGAAAGTCCTTAGGGGACGTGTAACCGACTTTGCCCGGTTTAGGTATAAAAACAACCCTTGTGCCTAGCCACACTTCTGGGACCTTCTTCAGTGCCAAACTGCCCTGATGATCCTTATAAGTGGACCAAGGATTATATCTTCTGCTTTCTGCAGAAGTACCGGGTAAATGCCGTCCGGTCCCGGTGGTTTATATTAAAGGACCTCAAGGCACCTCATTTTAACCGGTGTGACAATCTCCTTCACAAGTTCCCTGTCGTCCCCCTCTCGGTTTACCGCCCAGGTCCCATGTGCCCCTATTACTAGTGGGTCGGAAATGTCTCCCGTCTCCGGTCTATGAAAGCCCGGAAAATGTGCTTTGATGAGATGGTCTAAGGTTTCCTCATCCGATTCCGAGAAATTACCATTAAATAGCTTGAGCGATCCTAGAATCACTTCCGGGCTACGGGCTAGGATCTTGTTCAGGCGTGCTGCCTCAGCTCCCTTATTTATCTCATTACAGAAAGAGGCCCAACTACTTCTTTGAGCTTCCCTAACCTCAGCCTTATACTGATCCCTGGCAGTTTTATAGTCCTCCCAGGTTGTACGGCTGTTACGTTTTCTGGCTCCCTTAAGAAGGTTTCTTACTTTGCATCTAAGGCTTTCCAGCTTATTGTTCCACCATCTTACTTGTCCTTTCGGCCTAACTCGTTTAGGCGTACAGTTCCCTTCATAGGCTTCTATCAATCCTCTATTCAGTCGGGAGGCTGCCTCCTCCAGTACTTCCCTCTCACTAATTCTGGAGGAGATCCCCCGAACTGTTACTAGAAAATCTGACTTGAACTTTTCCCAGTTTGTGAATCTGGGGTTACGGACCCACTTCGTCTCTTCATGCTCCCCCACTTCCAGATCAAACTTAATAGCAGAGTGATCAGAGAGTGTAGGCTCATCCGAGACTCTCCAGTTCCGCACGTATCCCGCCAGGTGTTTGGAGCCCAAGGTAATGTCAATTACTTCCTCTCTTATAGCATTATGAAAAGTGGGTGTGTTCCCCACATTTAAAATATCTAGCTCTGTACTTACCAGATATTCCATGAGCTCCTTACCTCTGCTGTTGGTGTTCGTGCTACCCTAGACCATTTGGTGTGAGTTCGCATCACATCCCATCGGCAAAGGCAGGTCGGTTTTTTGACAGTCCACAAGTTCCTTCACCTCCGTTGTCGGATTGTCCCTGCTGTCATTCGGTAGATAGGCTGACGCTATGACCACCTTACCTACATTATCAAGCATCATAGTTACCGCCATTAGATCTCCTGTTAACCATTTCCACAGGGGTGTGGCACTGGTGTTCTTCACTACGATGCCGACTCTGGATCTGTTGGTACTACTGCTCCTGTAACTGAGAAAATTACCCAGCCCCTTTATAGATCCCCGCACCACCCAAGGTTCTTGGATGAGTGCTATTCCTATGTGCATCTTAGCCAGATCCCTCTGTAGAATAGCAGAGGCATCTTTGCTTCGATGCAAGTTAATCTGCATAATTTGGATTCGCGTCAAAGCCATTTCGTCTTTCCCGCTCCTCCTTCGTTGCTTTGGGCCCTCCTTCCCTCGTTCGGTTACTTTAAAACTGACCCGACCGAGGTGGTAGAAAGGCCTGTATTCCAGTGCCGCGAGTGCCATGGCATGAGACTCGGGAATTTGCAGCACCAGGGGTTTCTTGCTCTCGGCGCTAGCAGGTTCTCCGTCCTTTTCCTGCGGCGTACGCATTACTCACCACGCCGCAGTTTTTAGGGTGGGGTTGAATGCTTCCAGATCCCAAAGGATCGCCCCAGGTTCTTCCTTGGAAGGAAACCTGGCGGTGGCTTTCAACGGTCTCTGGAGCAGATCAACGCCTCTCATTTTTATTTTCGGCCCCGACCAGGTTAAGGTGGTTACTATCCCTAGCAACCGTTCCCTCGATCCCTAGTCGGAGGCAATGAAGATTAATACACCCCCTTTACAGAAGGAAGTCTCGAGTCGGGGACCGCTTGCATGGTCCCGATGAAAGTGTCCCTAAACTCAGTGAATTCCTCCCGCGTAAAGAGCCTATCTGGGTAGTCCTCCGCTACCACCACTACCGTGAGGTATTGGGATTGGCTCTCTATGCAGCCGTCAGCCCTCCCCCGCCCCCAGCAGTTATCTTGGCACCACTGGTGGCGGGAAAGGTCCCACGGCCCTCCCCTCTCGGTTTTTTATTGATCCTGCCCGCTGATGGAGGAGTTTCATTATTGTCCTTCCTACGCTTCGACGGGTCTGGAACCTCATCATTGACATCCGCAACACTCCTAGAAGCTGCTCCCACACGTCTAGCTTTAGCCAGCTTCCTTCGCTGGCTTCCGCTCATTCGTCTTCTAACAGTTGTCCCACTTTCGTCCCCCGGTTTATTCAGGTTTCCCTCGCCCCTTCCCTCAATAGAGATCAAGGGCAAGGTCCCGAGTGTGGCCTGGGTGCCGGCGATGGAGCAACTGCTTGGCAGGGAGGATGGAGGCGTCCGCGGTACAGGCCCGCTTTCGACCTCCTTATCCTCCAAGCTTTTTATTTTGTCGACTGATTCCATTTTGGTCCCACGAATAGCTAGGGAAAAGGTCCACCCCCGCAGAGCCCCGCATGTGGGGGTAAGGTGACTTAAATATTTAGGAGTTGCACCAGGTGCTCCTGAGGCACCGATTGCGACTCTTGGTATCCCCTGAGACCCAACCAGTCCGATAGGCTCGGTATCTCACATCATCGGATTAGGGGGGTGTGTCATACCCATCCAGTTTCACCAGGCTGAATGGGGAGCTGTTTCCTAGTTGTGAACCGGGTTTGTCCCCCCCCCCCCCCCTTGAGTAAACTCAAGAAGGGTTCATACCCGGGATGCTGCCAAGCCACATCCCTTCATTCACATGGACGGACCCTTTACCAGGGCCGCCTCATTCATACTCCCATTCGTTTGGGCAACCCCTACTTAAAGGGGTGCCATCATTCATACAGGTATGGACCCTTAGAGTGCCCCCAGCCCACAAGACCCCCCACCAACTGCAAGGTCTTACAGCCCCTAGGGAGGGAACACAGGCATAATTAAAGTACTCTCTGCACGCACTTAACGGATTTGTGGATCCATTAACACATTTCTTTTAACGTGCTAAAACTGGTGTCTTTTTGTAATACAGTTTCGAACTTTTGTCTAACACCTTCATGTTTTACGTCACTTATACCATGTAACATAGAACTGACTTCGTTCACTATTTGTAATGACTCCGCTAAATACAATGCACTGTTTTATAATTTGTTTATTGAATTGTGTAAACCTTTATAATTGTCACGAATAGTTTGTAAATGAGTTTCAACAGAAGTGTTGTTAAATTTTGTCTGGCTCTCCTTGATAGCCGCAGCCTCCTCAGGATTAAATTACAGTCTTACAGGTTTTGTTTGCTGGAAATACTCAGCATAATACAAAGCTGCTTACAACCACGTACCCCAACGTGTAAGAACTGGCTGTGGAGGTTCGGGAATTTCGCCACACGTCCTGTGAAATACTCTAAGACGTTTCGGAGATTTCAAAAATACTTTTCCGTATTTACTAGTAAGGCATAGACTTCTGGAAAACATTTCCGAATGGTTTCTGCCACAAGATGTAGAGCATGAACTTTACATGTAACATGCAAAAACCGGCAGCTGTGTTTTTGAAGAGAACGGCCTACCGCAAGCTTTGACGCAACACCATCCGTCACAAATATCAATACTTGACGTTTTGTGATTTTAAATGTGTCCAACGTCTCGAGCACCACCCGCGTAATTACTTCGTAGTACACTCTGTTAGTCTTTTGCTAGCTAGTAACAATGGAACTGTCAGTTTAACAGGATCCAGCACCCGTACTACCACATGTACCACAGAATGTTTTTAACGTCTGTCGTTTCGTCAACACACCCACAGCTGTTTATTTTTAACTCACATTTAATTTTCTTTATAATATCCTCGCGTAACACAGGCACATACTGTCTTAAAACCGTGCGACTTAGTAACTGGACATCGGGAACATATTTGTTCCAAAACTCTCGAAATGCTTGTTTGTCCAATATACCAAGGGGCACATTGCAGGAAATTAACATTAATAATAAGTCCACCATAAACTGAGGTCCCTGAGGCAAACCCTTTTTTTTATTGCTGTGTTGTACACTCGATATATGCCGTCTACAATATCGTGTGCTCCAACGCTTTAAATCAATTTTACACACGTGACATAATTTTAGCCCAATCATAACGTAAGTCTGGGAAATCACGAATAATTTCTCGCCCTTTATCAGCAACTGGTCTCTTGTTACCTCTGCGCACATTCGACATGATTATATTAAAATATTAATGCACTACATACACGTACAGAAGTTCATCCACGGGAAACAGTAAACTGATTCACAGCGTACTAGCGATCTCCATACCGGGTACCGGCCCTCGAGTCTCGATGTGAAAGCGATCTAGCCTTCGCATAACGAAATGAGGTCATCCGTCCGCCGCTGGCGGATGGCGCTCAGTGCCAGCTCTAATTATAACCCTTCATTTTCTCTTTTAATGAGGCGAATGTTTTATTACATAGACGAGAACTTATTATATAAATTGAGACTATAATGGGCATTCAGTTCAGTTGCTCGACGTGGAGCAAATAAAAATATAGCACTTTGCTCCAGAGGTTACAGATGGGTCGTGGGTCAGAACAATTGTGACAATGTCATTGATATTGTGGTCCAGGGTCACACGCTGGACCCAGTCTTGGGGATGCCATTGAATAAGTCACAATGGGGACAGTTTGACCTCTCCCTAATCATGAGTGTATTTGTCCTTGTCTCTATATGTAACCTTGCCTCCTGCTGCCTAGAGCTTTAGAGGAAGGAACTCAATTTCTGTATAAGACTAAATAATTTATTCACAATTCAGTAAACCATTATAAACTCATGTTCTGTTTTCATTTCAATAGGAGGCAGTACTGATAGAGGAGCACATATTAAAGAATGGGATTATTATTCAGCTAATGGAGAATTCAGAGTAGATAAAGAAGGCTCGCAAACTTTGTTAAATTGTCTTATGTATAAAATGTGTTATTATCGATTTGGGAATGTTTACACAGAAGGTACAAAAAATAACATATAATATAATAATAGTTCATTCAAAAGTTCATTAATACATTCTTTTGTGCAGGTGGAAAACCTATGGGATATGATAGAGTCAGAGGAACAGAAATTGGAAATAAACAGTTTGAGTTGGATGTACTAGAGGAAGCTTATACTACAGAACATTGGTTGGTCCGAATTTATAAAGTTAAAGACTTGCCAAATAGGGGAGTGTAAAAATTTTTTTGCATGTCATTTTGTACATTTTTTTTTATAAAATAAATATACTGTATATGGTAAATTTTGTGTTAATTGTTTTGTGGATTATGGAAATATAGTATATAATAGAAGTGTTTTATACAATATGCAACACTAAATTAATTGGTAATATTAATTGGTTTATTCTAAGATAAAAGTGTTCATATTGTTAATTCGACCTAATCGACACAAAATAGAAAACCAGTTTTCCACAAAGCACATATAAAATTATACATTACTCGACGCGCATTTCGTCAATCAAATTGACATAATCAGGAAATGATTAAAACTAATTTCTAGTGCGTATTTATAACTAACTTCTATTCAACTTCAGCAAACTGTTATGCATAATTTTTTTTGGCTATAATATTGATGATAATGATTAAATAATATAAAATGGTAAGTATATGCTTCTTTATAAATGTTCCTGTGTTTAAACTTCGAGAAAGATAAGAATAAATAGGGATGCAGCTAAGAACAATGGAAATATTACTAACATCATAGACACTTAATTAGAAAACAGCTTAAGGCAATTCTTAGTAACTCTTTTAACATTTCAAAAAGATCTCAAAAATAGAACAATATATCTATTCTGTACAGCTTGCAATGTACTAGAAACTTCAAGAAAATTATCAGAGATTTGTGAGTGACATTAGTACACTAGTAACAAATCACAATAACTAAGAATGGTGGTCCCTCTGAACAACTGTTGTAAACATTTTTGTTTTGTTAAATTTTGTTTTCTTGAAATTATTGTAGATCCATTGTGTTAAAATATTTCTGTTGTTTATTAGCGAAATTTTGAAATCTTTGAGGTGTTCACAAGAAATATTTTAAAGTGACGTATCACACTTCATGTGATCTTCATATTTGAAGTTTTAAAGTTGGAATTGTTAATAAGACTTAGAGATTGATGGCAAGGAGTTAAAAATGGCCCCAATAAGTGCTGTACTGATAATAAAAATTGATACGTCCGCGGAGTTTCTCCAAAAAACGTATTTTCATTTGATAAATTTTCTTTCATACCTTAGGAACATGTGTATTCTATCATTCTTCATAACTTTAATAAGTAGAAATAATACTATGACCGGTTTAATGTACAGGATTGGGCAAGTATTTAGTACACTCAATAAAAGCCAAAGAAATGTTAAATAGTATTAATAACATCAACCGTTTAATACTAATAAAACACAAAATTTATTTTATAATGACTTATTATAATAATAATAGCGAATATTTAACTTCGCTGATTAATATATTTATCATAAGCAGTTTGTATCTTCCAATACTTCTTCTTATACTTCTTACAGTTATCCTCCAACTTAAATTTTGTATTTCTGACTGTTACTGACGTTGAATTTAACAATGCTAATGTAAATACATCAAAACACAATACACTCTTTTCACAAAATGATTTTCCACTCTTGAAGCAACAAAATATGCCTACAACACCATCGATAAAGAAAATCGGTACTGACTAATGACTACCTGCTGGAAGAATCTACATATGAACTAAATGACTTCTAAACAATACATTCGAAACGGAAATGAAATAAAATCAGTCCACGATGTTAAAAACAAACAACCAGAGCAAGATTGGATAACAATGTGAAAGTAGCCAATAGAATCTAATGGTAGATTATATTCAACAAAATGAAAACATAACTACAAAAAGAAATAAAGTTGATATGGAGTAGCGAAAGAAGATCAAACCCTATCTTATAAAAGTAGGTACTACAAGTTTTACATACCAAATTCTAACTGATAAGAAATTGAAGATGTGCGGACACTTACAAGAAAATGAAAGGTGTCTTGGACAAAAACAAAATAGTTAGACATACATATAAATTACCTGAGGGAAAATGGACCGGGCGGTATTAAGAGACCTACACCATAATACTGATACTGGACACATTACTGAGGCTCTGAAAGAAAAAGGACATGTGGTAAAACAAGTCATGAATGTTCTAAAGTGGTATACTTAGAGATAAACAGATATACCCAAAAACCTGTTTTTGATTGATTTGGAAGGAAAATTAAACAACATTTAAAATATAAATATATTGCTAAATGCCATTGTGCATTTCGAAACGTCAAACAGAAAACAACAAATCATGCAGTGTAAATGTTGCCAAAACTATGGACCATGGATTCATGGAACCAATGACAATAATGGTACTGTCATGATGTGTCAAGTGCGTAGGACCGCATGTTTTATACTACAATAAAACAGTGCTCGAAGATAAAATTCAATAAAATACACTAAAACTAATCAAACCTCAGAAATCATAATTGCTCAAGAAAATGACCAAAATAATATAAGCCAAAATACTAATGCAACACAAACGACAACTGGATGAAATGTAAAGAAAAAACAATAAAGCTACAACATATGTAAAGTTCAACAAACACAAACACTCAGCAAAATAATCCACCTACAAATATGACATTATGGTTACAAAACAACAATATATCATAAACCAATTACAAGTTGAAATCAGATAACTTGGAAAAAACTTGAACATGTGCCTTGCAAACACAAACTAAAAAAGAAAGAAATCAATAGTTATATCAATTATTCAAAATAGGACCATGGAATGCAAACAGCATAACAAACCACAAATATGAAATTGAATTCTTTTTGGCTTTACACAAAATTGACATTCTTAATCTCACGTGGTTTCCAGTGCAAACTTTAAACTCCCACAATAAATATTGTTTACAATGCAGCGCACCCCGATGCAGAGAGGTTTACTTGAGCAGGGGCAACTGTAATTATTCGTCAGGGAATAAAACAACATCTATTCAACAAAATTGAAAGACTTTCAAGTAGTAAGTATTCAAATTGAAGACTGGATTGACCCATCACAGTATCTGCAAAGTACTGGCCGCCAAATTATGCAACAAACGAAGACGGTTCACAGCACCTAGTAAGGGTAGAATACTGCATCAAGTAATGCAAGAACAATGCCTGGGCCACATCAACATATACTCCTACTTACTGGCCAACTAATACCAGACTGTCTGCAGTAGGAAAACTGATGGAAGTTAGACAAAAACAGATAAAGAAAAAGCACATACATTTGCGGAATATCTTGAATGAGTATTCACACTACGGCCAGCAGAAGAAAATATCGACGTTGAGATATCTCAATTTCTAGAGACATATTAATACAAATGAACCAATCTGAGCTACAACACCAAAAAAAGTATGCAAAATAACAGAACACCCAAAAACGGCACGAGGTTATGATTTGGTTACAGGTCAAATACTGAAAAAACTTATACCCCATAGAAGGGAACAGTCATGCTCACCTACTTGATTAACGCAGTTTCTCGTCTCAAATATTTCCCAGCACAATGGAAAGTGGCTAAAGTATTTCTTATCCAAGAGCCAGGCAAACCACCAAGTCAACCGCAATCATACCGACCTATTAGTCTTTTGCCAATATTATGAAAGGTTCTAGAGAAATTGTTGGCTAGGAGATTCATATAGTTTCAACAAAAAAATTTGTCCCAGGCACCAGGGATTACTGTATAAGCTAAAAAAAAACATAACCTGGCGCTAACTTGTTTATTCTCCTTAAGTCATACTTCGAAGATATTCTTTAGAGTAAGACACTAATCGGAGATAACACAGCTTTATCCAATAAGTGTTTTAGGACCCATCCCAAGTGTTTTAGGACCTTATATTTGATTTTCACTGCAGACCTACTAACTAGTCAAAATGTCATCACTTCAACCTTTGGAGATGATATAGCGATTCTATCTGAAAACCCAGACCCAAGAATAACGGCAATGAATCTACAAGATAATCTGGAACAAATAGATGATTGGGCTAAGACAATAGGACACATGGAAAGAACATATGGTATATGAATGAAGAGAAAGCAATTAAACACCAAATTTCGTAAACACTATTGCCTGATGGGAAAGAAATCACAAAGACAAACAAACTCCTAGTTTATAATGGCATCTTAAAACCGGTTTGGGCTTACAGAATACAGCTTGGGGAACAGCTGCTAAATCCAACATTGCAATCCTTGAAAAATTTGAATCAAACGTTTTACGCTCAATAGTTGGTGCTCAATATTGCCTCCAGAGATGCATCCAGTAAGAGAAACGATTGTTGCAAGTAGTGACAAATACATAAAACGTTTAAACTGTCACCCAAATACCCTCGCATTAAATATTTTGTACAATAATGCACAAACGAGAAGACTCAAACGCAGAACGCCACTGGACTTACCATCTAAAACTGAAAGAAATACTATCGATAAAAACTTTGTAATAAAAATCACAGTTTTATTCATTGAAATAATTCTCTACCATGACATTTACTTCAATCAACACATATACGTATTGTTTACTCTTTGTAGTTTTATAGACATGGCATAATAAAAACAAAAAGTGTATATATATATATATATATATATATATATATATATATATATATATATATATATATATATATATATATATATATACATCTACGAGCAAAGAGTCTGTCTCTTTGCTCGTAGATATGCATACATAATATATACAAACTCGAAATGCCGTAAGATTATTGTCAGTTGCATACCTACAGTACTTTTAAACTAAACTGCAGTATACAAATTGTAATGGTAGATCCAATGATGAATTTTATTGGTAAACCATCGGACATGCGTAAGAAAGTGTTTTAGGACCCATCCCAAGTGTTTTAGGACCTTATATTTGATTTTCACTGCAGACCTACTAACTAGTCAAAATGTCATCACTTCAACCTTTGGAGATGATATAGCGATTCTATCTGAAAACCCAGACCCAAGAATAACGGCAATGAATCTACAAGATAATCTGGAACAAATAGATGATTGGGCTAAGACAATAGGACACATGGAAAGAACATATGGTATATGAATGAAGAGAAAGCAATTAAACACCAAATTTCGTAAACACTATTGCCTGATGGGAAAGAAATCACAAAGACAAACAAACTCCTAGTTTATAATGGCATCTTAAAACCGGTTTGGGCTTACAGAATACAGCTTGGGGAACAGCTGCTAAATCCAACATTGCAATCCTTGAAAAATTTGAATCAAACGTTTTACGCTCAATAGTTGGTGCTCAATATTGCCTCCAGAGATGCATCCAGTAAGAGAAACGATTGTTGCAAGTAGTGACAAATACATAAAACGTTTAAACTGTCACCCAAATACCCTCGCATTAAATATTTTGTACAATAATGCACAAACGAGAAGACTCAAACGCAGAACGCCACTGGACTTACCATCTAAAACTGAAAGAAATACTATCGATAAAAACTTTGTAATAAAAATCACAGTTTTATTCATTGAAATAATTCTCTACCATGACATTTACTTCAATCAACACATATACGTATTGTTTACTCTTTGTAGTTTTATAGACATGGCATAATAAAAACAAAAAGTGTATATATATATATATATATATATATATATATATATATATATATATATATATATATATATATATATATATATATATATATATATATATATACATCTACGAGCAAAGAGTCTGTCTCTTTGCTCGTAGATATGCATACATAATATATACAAACTCGAAATGCCGTAAGATTATTGTCAGTTGCATACCTACAGTACTTTTAAACTAAACTGCAGTATACAAATTGTAATGGTAGATCCAATGATGAATTTTATTGGTAAACCATCGGACATGCGTAAGAAAGTGTAAGTTAAAATATGAGGTTAAAATTCATTCATAGGCAAATAGCACCGACCAACAGTAGTAAAGCAAATAGTGTGTATTCCGTTACCTTGAATATTTGTGCGGGAACTAAAAATAAAATCAATACGCTGGTGTTAAACGCAAATCTTAATATATAAACGTTAAAATAGCACTAGCAAAGTATTTTTTTAAGTAAAGGTAAGTACTGACAGTTTATTTTATGAATATACATTTTTTTACAGAGACTACAAAAATACATTTTACGGCATTTAGATAACCCAATATATTTAAGTACATACATTACAAATTACAGTTGTATAAAAAAATCCAATAACATAAACTTAGGAATTTTATACACAATCATATACCTACACAAAATTACGGGGTTCACTACATAAAAAATGAAATAATAATTCTGGTTTTCCCCTAAAATAGAACTTTCTGCATTTATTCTGTTTTTATTACATCAAAATCTGAGAACTGAAGGGTCTTAAATTGCTTTTTGAAGTCGGCGTATTATTTTTTCGCCTCTTCTACTGTTCTCTTTTGTAATTTGTTGATAATGTATACACGCCACTGAGAGTTTTGAAAAATATTTATTAAGAACAAATTTCAAAGTGAGAGTACCTTTTAGAGGTTTTTGAGGTACTCTTCTGTATCTGTTAACAGTGGGTTTACAATATAGGTTCTTTAAAACTTTTTTCGGTGGCATATAATCTTCTGAAAGGTGAACAGTAATATTTTACATTATTTCTCGCCGGTATATCGACAAAATGATTGTTTCACTGTAATAGCACCAACTTTCGAATTTTAAATGAAACACTATTTTTTATGCAGTTTTAACGCATTTATTTTTATGCAGTAACGATCAATTGTAAAAAAATAACCATATTTCTAAAATCAAACAATTCGGGCCATGAGTGACAAACTGTTTAATGTACTTGGTCGATCTTATAATTTAACTAAACAAAGACGCCTTCCTTTGATATGTGATTGCTACTGTAGGACGATAAAGCCAATTTTACGAACAAGGAAATGTTTAATCTCCATAATCATCACTACTGGGTTACTGAAAATCAATATCAGCATAAGGAAAAAAATTTTCAGATTGCATCTATTTTCATAATGCGAATCTTAATGGCGATGCTTATTTAAATGCTCTTTGTCATGTTAAGATTTGTTAAATAACATTTTTCATTTCTTTTTTTTTGCACAGCAGAGCCCCATCTCATAATATCGCTGCGGTGAACCGCTCAATTCACTTTATTAAAATAAGCCGCACATACTGATCATGCGAAATTCTAAACGAATAATTCTATTCTACATCGTTATTTTTATCATATTTACAAATTCTGGACATGTACGAAAGAGACAAAATCTATAATTATGTATTTAATTTACATTAACTTCATGATGATGAACATTTTTAGCGGGTACATTACATATTGATCATGCGAAAAATTAAAAGAACAGTTCCTACAGTTCTGTTCTGCATGGATTATTATACAAATTCTGAGCATGTACGAAAAATAAAAAATCTTAATTATTTATTGAAAGTGACAACACAACAGTAGTTACACTGGAGTGGGTTGGAACCTTTGGTGTGAAGATAACACTGACGTAGTTTTCCACAAAACACCAAAGCAGTATACACTACACACGACGCGCGTTTCGCCAACAAAGTTTACATCGCCTGGAGAGTTTTAATCATTTCCAGATGATCCCAACTTTATTGGCGAAACACGCGTCTAGTGTAGTGTATGGTGTTTTGTGGAAAATACCATTTGTGGTCAGTGTTAGTAGTTACACTGTTGTGTGAAATTTTATACAAAATATCTTTTAGCAATGAAATAAGTAATTTAAACACTAGTCTGTCTGAAATTGTAAGGCGCTAAACAATACAGTAGTTTTCTATATCATAGAGATAATAGAATCTTAGATTCAAAATAACAAACCATTCGAAAATATCAAATCAAGTAGGTATTTAAAACTGGCACATTTGGTGTTGTAGGAAATCCTTCAGGATATTTATATGCAACTTGTGTTGATAATGCATTACTTTATGATTTAATTAATTTGAGATAAGTGATGCATTGCCTGTAGTTTGAAAATGAGATTACAGGATTTAAATTAGAAACTTACACACTTTTCTCCACCTTGCAGAAGACGCCTTCTTATTTTCCAATATATGGCCGTCTTAAATTTCCATCAGTGGCACCTAGTGAAATTTACTAAATAAAAAAAATTATAGTTTATGTAAATGTTAACTTGGTACAGATTTTCAATTTTTCAAGTTTTACGAAATATATATTTTTTTAATTGAAATTAAGGAAGATTTCATGAACAATAAAAATGGTTCTTACAATTATTGTTTGCATATGAAAACATTTTTTATAAGCCTAGGTAAAATTTTCTTGTTATTAGGCCCTTATGTACTCCCAATAATCAACTCATAAGTCATAACTCACAAAATATAATATGAATCCACTATCTAGATAACGAGATCAAAGGCGCTGATTTCCAGTTTTATTAATGCAGTGTCTTACTGGTGATCATAGCTTTAATACAGTATGGAGTGTGAATTATTTTTTGTTGTTTAGACATGATTGGCAATTCACAATTTTCATTGTATTTTTTGCTGTGTATAAGTATTTTTAAACGTATAATACATATTTATACAAACTTTGTATCGACATGTATTGTAATCACTAATCAATAATTAAAGTTCGCAATTATTTTAGTAGCAGTACTAAACAGTGGAAATCTATACACCAAAAATTAAATAGTAGTGTCTAGTAAAGAATTATTGCCTCTATTATGTTGTAAATTTCTCATCTAAATGTTTAACCTTTTATTTTATATATTATTTATATTCATGAATAATCTTGTCCTTAACTGCTCATGAATTAACTGAAATAGTTACAATATATCTGGCATTACTCCAAAAAAGTAGTACAAAGGAGCATCAAGCTTCCATATACATACCTTAGAGGCATCTTAAATTAATCGGATTATATGAATGGTTAAAATAGTCGTTACTCACCAATAACTGGTTTATTGGAAAATAACAAAACCAACGACTTATTCGTATTGATTTAACAACTTATTTTTTTTTTGTAAAGATAAAAAGTGAACAAGCTTTAGTTATAAATAATTCAGTGTACTATTCATTTCATCGCTATTTACCAAATAAAAAACTCTTATCTTGCCGATAAACGGGACAGTCTACCTGAGCCTAGCCATAAATACAAGCCACGGTATGAGATAAGAGCCATTTAGGATTTTTTATTTGGCAAATAGCGATGAAATAAACTATATATATATATATATATACATATATATATATATATATATATATATATATATATATATATATATATATATATATATATATATATACTTTTTTACATCATCTAATATCGGCCTATTTTAGTTGATTTCGGTTTAATACCTAATTTCAATTTCTTAGAATCCTAATTCTAATATCCATAATTGCCATCCACTATTTAATATCTTAATATTTTGTTAATAAAATATCAAACTGATATTATCAGAATATAGAGAGAATTATCAACAATTCAGTAGTACGCATTTAAATTGATATATGTATATTCACGCTTTTTTAGTACATCTAGGGCTGATGGTAAAAAACACACAGTTGCGACGTCCAACGAGAATTAAGGAGAAGCAAAAATTTAAATATAGCTATCTAACATTTCCCCGAGGTAAAGAAACGAAATTTATAGCACCTTGAAATATCTTCTTGTTTGTCTCCAACCAATCAGACGTGAGACTTTGAACGACTTGTGCTGTGACTTTGCACAATGGACTTCTATAGTTCTTTTTTGTGATTGATTAAATTCCACTGTAAAAACGTGTATTCATTACGTTACTTTTAAAATTTAAAGTTAATTGCTGTGACAGGATTGTATGGTTTACATTCTACGGTTATGGTAACTGGAGATGTTATTATTATTTTGGGCGATTTTATTAATAAGAGTCGCGATAAATAATGAATCAAACAAGGACATTTTATGGGTATTCTACGACATAAATAAATCTTTAGGAATCAATAATTCTCGCAACAGTATAAATTATTGTAGCTATCGGTTTATTAATATGTAGTATATGAAATATTGATGGCTGATATAGAGTGCAGTGTAAAATAAATTATTTTGTAAGTAGTGTTTGTTTTGCACGAATATATTTTGTCGAAATGAGAGTAAAAATTTAGGTACAATAGTTAAACATTTTTCATGAATAATAAAGAATATTTTAAATGCCAGAATCATGTTTTGATTGCTTGTAAATTACCTCAAATCAGCCAACATGTATTTAATGTATTTTTAACATTTATATATTTCTATAATCGTCTTTCGGTATATGTCGAGAAGATCATCCGTGCCAATTCTATGAAGCCTGATTGACACAGTACAAAAAATACAGAAATTAAATAATTAATTAGCGAGCAAGCTAGTACCGAAAGTAGAGATAATTTTTCGGGGTGAAATGCGGGAATTCACTGTTTTAAACTTATCGCGAAAGGCGATGGCCTGGTGCGGTGAACCAGGCCTGAGATGGCCGCATTTTAACCCCTAAGAAACAGATGTGCCCTCATTCCGAGAACCAGCTAATATATTGTAAAAGGGTTTCTACTTTCTAATATTTAAAACTAGTACATACAAAAACTAATGTAACAATACTTAAAACTAATATATACGAGGGTGAATCAAATATAAACGAGTCTTTTGGTCCTGGGCATGCAATAGTAACGCGTGAGGGTTCCCCCTTCATGGGGTGTTGGGTAAGGATGTCAGGAGGGGAGAGAGCAGGTGGGCGACCTCGCTCATTCCTTTCAGTACCCGCCGTGACAATGTCTAAGCAGGAGGTGCCTTCATCAATTGCGCAGGGTGTTATCATCAAGTTTCTCGCCACGGAAGGTGTAAAACCATCTGAAATCCTGACGAGATTGACTGCGCAGTTCAAGGAAGAGACACTACAGAATAAATAATATTATTTATTCTGTAAACTTTGCCTATGTTGACGTCTCCACTCCTTGCTCGCTTGTTTCGACTCAGGGGTATAGTGTATACCCCCGAGTCGAAACAAGTGAGCAAGGAGTGGAGACGTCAAGGCAAGGCTGGGCCAGTGAAAGCCAAGTCAAGGCTGTCAGCAGGCAAGGTTTTGGTTACAGTTTCTTTTAACCAGCGTGGCTTGTTGCACCTCGATTTTTTGCATGATCACAGGACCATTAATACGGCGTACAACTGCGACATTTTAAGCGAGATTTAAAAAAAAGGCTCGTTTATATTTGATCCGCCCTCGTACAAAAATACCATCACGTCATAGGTGGAGCCACGTGTGCCCACAAAATATTAATGCAAACCATATATATAACATATTGTTCAAGCACTCCGTGAATATTACACAGATCGCTAAATACAACTCTGAATTTTGGATTGTTATTTCATACCGTGCTGCCTAAATGGATCAGAAAATAGACACATCCATGTATATCAGTCCACCCAAAATCGCCAATAGATATTACCACCTTCCAGAAAAAATAATTGTTTGATTAGGAATTATGGGTATTAATATTTTAGAAGAAAACAATAATTTTCAGCAAGATAACGTGGAGTATAACTATCGGGTTGTCCAAAAAGTTCGTTTGGTAATTACAAATTATTTTAATCAATAATTTACGTTCCTCCATTTTCAATAACTTTCTCCTATCTCTCAGTAAACTTCATATTTTTATAAAAACTTTGCGGTTTGCTCGCAAGAAAACGTTTTAAAATTATTCCTAACTTCCTCGTCATTATAAAATGTCAAGTTTCGTAAACTGTTATTCATAAAGCAGAATAGGTGAAAATCCGAGGGCGCGAGGTGTGGAGAATACGGTGGATGGGGTAAAGCATTCCACTCTAACTCCAACAATTTCCTCCGGGTCTGCAGAGAAGTGTGAGGTCGAGCGTTGTCGTGATGGAAGCCGATCTTCTTACGATTTACAAGTCCCAGGCGCTTTTCCTGCATGGCTTGGCTCAATTTTTGTAGTTCACAATAAACGTCCGAATTTATTGTTTCGTTCCTCGGGAGTAGCTCAAAATAAATTATTCCTTTGAAATCTCATCAGACGGACAACAAAACTTTCCTGGGGTGAAGCTCTGCCTTTTGTGTGGATTCAGAAGGTTCACCGGACTATCCCCACGATCTTTTTCGTGGAATCATTTTAAATGATCCACTCTTCATCTCTAGTACCCATATTTCTCAAAAAGGAATCGCCACATTGACGAATTCTTAACATATAGCAGATATTGATGCGATCCATTAAATTGGATTCGCTGAGTTCATGAGTAACCCAAACATCGAGTCTACTGAAAACCCCAAGTTGTTTAAGGTGATTCTGTACACTAGATTTTGACGTCCCAATTTTTTCTGCAAGCTCATGTATGGTTTAGCGAGGATTTGCCTCAACTAAGACTGGTAAATGCTCGGGAACGGCTTCTTTAGATCGGCTTGATCTTGGGGCGTCCGTAAAGGAAAAGTCGCCAGATCGAAATCTCTTGAACCACTTTTGACACATTCGATCTAGAATGACATTTTTGGCGTACACAGAATACAATTTGCGGCAAATTTCATCGGCTCTTTTGCCTTTTCTAAATAAAGCATCACGTGCCTAAAATGCTCGGTTTCACTTATCTTCAATTAAGCTCACACACAATAATAATAAAAGTATAACTGCATGTTGCAGTTATACTCGTGACTCGTGAACGTATAACGAGTTCACGAGTATAACTGCAGTACTATTCATTTCATCGCTATTTGCCAAATAAAAAACTCTCTTATCTTGCGATAAACGGAACAGTCTACGTGAGCCTAGCCATAAAAACAAGTCACGGTATGAGATAAGAGCCGTTTGGGATTTTTTATTTGGCAAATAGAGATGAAATAAACTATAAACAACAGTTAAATAACAGGGTTAAATAGGGAGGCTCAACGCTCAAGGCTGCAGCTTAGAATAGAATAGCTTTTAAACGTCCCAAGATAATAATTTAGGTTGTCATTGATGTGAAGAGGGATTACTCTTGTAGATTAGTAGATCTTGTAGATGAATTATATCTTTTTTTTTTTATTGTATTTGCCTAAAGCCGTAAAATACCATAAGTGCCGGACAACAGCAATGTGTTATAGCATATCATACAGTTTTTTCCACTTCTACTATATTTGTTATAAGAAACTAAAAACGTGACATCAGTCTTATAATTTTTGCATTAATAAGGCTATGATATGTCTAGAAATTTAGTTTTACAAAATCTAATAAGCTACCTCCATATAGTATTTCCTATTTAAAATTTGAAAAAACCTTTTGTTTGTCGATTTAAGAGAAAATTAAACCACACAATTGTCACACGATTGAAAAATTACCACGCAATTGTCTTAAAAATACGGAGATCTGTGAGAATTTTAATTTTCCATCAAATTGGTCAAAATTTAATTTTTTTTATGTTAAGCAGCAAAACGAATTTCCAGATAACTCCGTATAATTTCTGCTTAGGTGAAAATATATGTCTTAAGATATGGATTAAATAAAATAGTAGGGGATAAGGAAACAGCAAATAGGAACTTGAAGGGAATTTGTGGTTTATAAGATCTCATACGGAATTTTCCAACTCGTCATAAATTGTGTGAACATATTCTCTCGGTGCTTTCAAGCATTAACCGTGTCCTTCAAGAAAGATTACCTACTACTTATTTATATAAGAGTTATTTATATCACATTACTTTAAGTTAAAACAATTTTTTCGTAATATTTTATGGAGGAAAAAATTAAGGTTTAATAGAGGAAATAATATCAAATCTGTCTGCCTCGCTCATACATTAAAATGCGTTTTTATATAACGAAACAAAACTTTTAGTCTATATTTTAAACACCAGTGATGTCCCTCGTATATTATATTTTTTGCCTATGTATTATTATTCAATTCATAACATAAATGTTATAAACCATATTTATCGAGCTGAGATAAAAATAAGAAGAATCGGCATTGAGTCAGCTTATCAAAATCATATATATTGTATTGTAATATTTGAAAATGCAGTTATAACAATAAAGTCTCCGAGCTAAATTTATGCTACTTACAAAACCGATTCGTGTATTATTTCACCGCAATTAATCTCATGAACAAAACTCACCGTTTCAGTAGTCTAATGATATTAGGCACATTTTGCCTATTATGTCAATTTAATTTATCTCTATCGAATAATTGATGTTTTTCACAATCTCGAATATATTTCCTATGAAATAGTATAAGATTTTAGTATAACCATGTGACATTCACAGAAATCAGTAAAACATTTACCAATTTGAACTATGTACTTTAAAAACATCTGTACTGAATAATAAATAACGTACCCGGGCTATAAGATCATGCGGTATATATGTGTATGTAATGTATAGATCATGTTTCAATTTTTCATAACATTAAAGTAATTAGGCACGTTTTACAATAGATTTTCAGGGAGAAAGTGTTTTAAAATATTCAATACAAAATTGTCAAGATCATAAGACGACAATCTTTTTATAAAAGGCATCTAGGGTTCAACTCTGGACAGCTGAGTATAACATAAACAAAGCCGACAACGCCGTCACGACAAACGGTTGTCGCTCTTATATGCGCTAAGGGTCTATAGTTTATATGGGGATAGTCTTCAGACCGTGACGAGAAAGTTACAAATATTAAACATAATGTCGAGTTACAGAAAGCGCATTCGTTGGAGGGATCCACGATTTTACTTAAATACGCGTGCCCTCGAGGTAAGAGGACAGTTTAGAACTAACCCGATAACAGAGACTGTTGAAACAGAGGGGACAGCCAGAAATGAATCTGAGAAGCAGTTCGAAGTTAGGCCGGGAAGAGGCAGCCAAGAAAACCAGAAGAGCCGAAGGCTAGTAGAGCCGAATATCATAAGAACAGAAGACAAGAAAACCAAAAGACGAGAAGAAGATCCGAAAATCAAAAGACCAGCAAACTAATAGCTATTGTCGACTATCTCCTCCGCATCGGCCCAATGTTTATTGGTATAACAAAACTGACTTCAGTGTCCTCCGTCATGAGCGATTTCTCCTCCTGTGGGAAAGAAATCTCCTGCGCTTTGCTAGGCGAGGGTTATGTAATCACTCATATTTTCGTTTATATTCAAACACTCATTATTGGTAAATCGGGAGATTTAGTTAATTAATAGCTCTATATCTTTGCCGTTATTTGACTGATGACAAAAATCTCCTAAAATATATTGAATTATAATTGCCATAATAATAATTCACTGCTCTAATTTCAGTGCAGGCTAGCCACTACATATGCTTGTGTTTCCTTCATTTATAATTATTTTTTAACGGGAACTTAATTCCCAGTATTCATCTATTTTACGCAAATGTAAATTAACTTGTACTATGATATTCTTGATAAGCTAACCCTCTGTTCCTAATTTATTGCATTTTGTAGTCAATAGATTTTAAAAAATGTGAGCGTCTCTGTACGGGGTCGTATAGATGTGAGTGTCTCATACCTGAGGTCAACCTCAACTCATAAAATTATATTAGCAGTTACTACAGGTGAAGTTCCTTGGGTTGTTTACCTGTTATTTAAAATGATGATACCATTATTAGAGACAGTGTCTCTCATCTAATGCATTTACACCAAACAGAAACTAAGACAAGAAGGTTTACTCTAAGCTCCGCCCGCTAAGTTGCCCTCCTTACCCCGTCTCGTCGTCCAGCGAGAATTAGCTAACTAGCACCCAGATTGTGAATTTTATTAATTTGCGTTTGAATAGCTAAAAATGACGCTGTGTTCTCCTGATGGCTCTAACAGTAAAACAAGACCTAGTAGCTCATTTTTTCGATGTCTAAGAAGCTAAGAAAGCTAAGCTTTATTAGAAATCATTCGATGACTCGTTTGCATTATGGCGCAGTTCCTTCATTAAATTTATTAACAAATAGTACCTTTCAAATTTGTTTTATTTATATTTGTATATAAATATATACATATGTATATAGTGGTATAATAATTTTATAAAACCCAATTTGTCCAGAAAGGTACATTTAAAATTCGGTAAAAATTTTAGATGTTTCTTGTAATCCTTGTATTGAGAACGAAAATAAAAGCTACAAAGATATTTCTGTGATGACAAACATAGAAAAAAAATGTTTGAAGGAAAATTATTTTTGGTTTATATAATGATTCTTTGCGTGTTTGTCACAGGTAATAATCATATGAATCAATCAACTGACATTTTTGAACAATGTCATGCCGAAAACACATTTTAGGATAACAGTTAGTACAACACAAATCCGTCAACCTATGACAGAGTAATGAAAAGGTTCACCACAAAAACATTCAATGGAAGTAATATTTCCATCAAAATAAATAAAATAAATTCAACAAAAATCAATATAAATGAAACAAAAATGAAATAAATTTTACAAAAATATTGAGACGCCAATAAAACAAATTATACAATAAAGCTAAGACGTGCCATCATAATTGCATTTTGTTCGGCAAATTATTAACTGTCTATGCCGTACGTGGTTGATTGAAATATATGTAGCTAGACATACGTGCTGGTAATTGTGGCATATTAGTAACATGGCATAAATTGCGAGTGGTGTAACATGTGATCCGTGCGTCGTCACGAAATTAATACACGCGCAAAGATCCATTATACAAATTGTAAATAAGATAAGAGCTATCTTTAAGTTAGAATAAACAGATATTTGCTTCGCCATCTATTAATTATTTTAGATATGATCACTTAGACGACAATGTCACTTTCCGCAAACTTTCCGAGGAAGAAGCTATTAAAGGAGGAAATAAAAACTTTAAAGAGCTACACGGTCATCTCAGTGCCAAAAAAACTGGACACCGGAAAACATTAGAAGAAACATATCTAGAACAAATATCTAGAAGAAAATTATTCGGAACAATCAAGTAAACTTTTAAAGCCGCAATTGAAATTGTTCAATAAAGCTCCTAGAGGGTGTAGGTATACAGACGAATTGAAGCAATTTACCTTAAGTGTTTACTTTTTAGCACCTAAGGCAATATATTAGCTTGTTCCGATTCAACTGGGGCAAAACTAAAAGATATATTTAAAAATGTACCTTTTATTTATCCATTTAGAAGTTTTCCATTAAATTATTTTATGTCCCCCTATACTAGAATACGTCTTTATTATACTATAAAATTTGCAAATCGCGATATAAAAATTGCAAAAACCAAATGCCAAACCAACTATATTGAAAAATTTGTGAAAACAGTTGTTTGTTAGCTTGTCAATCTAGTTAGTAAATAATATGATATTGTTGTTAATATATTCGCAATATTAATATTTCTTTTGAATAATATTATTTGTAGTTTATGTACTGTTTTACCTCCATTAAATGTGAACAATTTATGTAATAAACGTAAGTCAGTCATAGCTAGTATTTTACTTCAACAAAATATTTCCGTTAAGAAACGGCTTTATATCTAATTTACTAAAGTATATTTCTATTAGCCCTCGTAACAAACGCCCACGACGAAATAAGTAATCGCAACACGAAGTATCCCCCGTATATTAAAGAAGGCCGCCCTTCAACAGCTACGTGGCGACATGCCTTTGTAAGCGCACGATCAAAGTTCCAACGGAGAGTGAACCTTCTTGTCTTAGTTTGTATTCGACCAACACCCACTGAATAACAAGGCCTTAGTGCTTGTCGTGTGACGTCATCAATGTAGGCCGTGCAATTTTAATCATATAAGAGGATACATACACTAATATTTATGAAAACTATCAATAGTTAACTTATTTTAAAGAACGCTAGTTATATGACAGGCTTCTTGACAAATCCCAAAAATTATGTTTGAGTTTTGGTTTAATACTAGGTGTAGTATTAAGTGCAGGCTCCCAACTCCCCTACACCTGCGCCAAAATTCAGGATATGTATTTATGTATAATAAACATTTTTCACACTACTGAAAAGAGGTTATTACACATAAATACATATACTGAATTATTCCACACCTTCTCTTAATTATTATTACTTAGTAGGTATAATATAGGTATGCATGTTCATGTTATGCAGTTTCAAATTTCATTTACCTACCTAACATCGTGCATAACTTAGTGTTGAGGTGAGAGTTTAGGTATAAAAAATATACATTAATTAAACTTTTAAAGAAATAGGTCCTAAATTATATACGTTTAGTTATAAAAAATATTTATGCATGTATAGGTAGGTATATGGCCTACTTCGTAATGTATCGAGTTTTCTTTTTTTATTTCCTTTTTTTAAATGGTCGCTATTTTTAGCGCAATAATTTTTTAACAGGGTATTGGAAATGCTTTTGAGAATAATTTTTAAAATGTCTTTTCCATTATGATTAGCGCATCCATCGAAATGTGAGACATGTTTCTGTTCAATACAATTTTCCAAAATTAAATGTACCATGAACGATCTTTTATTATAGATTTCTAGAAATGTGTCCTCAAATTCATTTATTAATTTATTGAAGATTATATAAGTCACAGATACAACATTTATAACTTGTCCGATTTCGAAAACTTTTTAGTATATTTGACAAAAAATCGAATACACGTTTAATTTTATTTATATCATTTGATGATTTGACAGAATTAGGCATGGTCTTGCTATTAAAGTCCCAGTCGGGGTTGTCATTATGGGTAATATTTTCCTCTCGATTTTCCTCTAAAGGTAGGGTAATAACCTCGGTAATAACAGTCTCATCTATGGCTTCAAATATTGACTGTATATCGTCCAAACTATGTGAAATAAACGACGTTTTAAATTTTGACGTTGAAATACAAACTGACTCGCTATACAAAAAAGTTTCAATATTCAGGTTATAATTAATAACAATCGCCCAATTAATGCATGGGCCAGGTGTATATTCAATTTTAAAAATAGTTAATCTTTCACCTTCTTGAGACAAACTTTGAGCAGAAAACCAGTCTTTTGGTAGTTTAAATGTAGAAAATTTTACTATAAATTCATCAAAATTGTCAAAATGTATGTTTTTTTCGTGCTTCTCAAACTCAATTTTACTTATTTCAAGGGCTTTTGACAAATGTAACTCATCAATATTTTTGAGCTTTTCATCTTTACTTGGCCGTATTTTGACATCTTATGATAAATAAATGGGGCAATTTAAAAAAATAGATGGTATACAATCTTCTTTTAGCCGTGGTTTTAGTAAATCTATTGTAAAAATCTAACCAGTGTTTGAGTCTTGAACTGTTGTACTTTTTATTATACTACCTTCAGGAAAATGAGCTTCACATACTCTCGTGTTGTTTGTGGGCTGAAAGTTATCTCGGGGTATCGCTTTTAGCCATTTTTGTCATAAACTTACGTCCTTTGGAAAACCGAAAACATGAACTTTAGGCCCATTTTTATAGTTTCCGTTACAGCGAAGAACACACAACACTTTTGAGGCATAATTTGACTAAGTATCAGTGACCACAAAACTAGCCGAAACCAAGAGAAAAACATACAATTAAACAGGAACAAAAACTTATAAACTGTGCTGTAAACAAACCGATGGACCGCCAAAAAAGCAACAGGTTTTAAGTCCGAAATATATGGTTTTACGTATTTAAAAATACGCCTAACAATATAAATTGTATACCTAAATATACAACGAAATATTAGGTACAAGTTTCACGCACTTAAAAGCACATAAATAGTTCTGATTTCAGAAAAGTACAAGAAATAACGCTGATTATAGCAACTTTTATGTTTGGAGGTTAGCGTACCAGATGAGCGCTGTTGCCGGCTCCGTAAGGAAAGTATTTTTGTTAGGGAAGTCGAACAAGGTAGTAGTATTTGATAATTAAATAAATAAATTACGAAATACCACATTAAGAAAAGAGGAAAGAACATCTTATGGAAATATGTGTTTTACGATATTGAAGAAGAAAATGGTAATTTAAGAGAAAGAGATACATCCTTTATATACTGGAATCCTAATATTCGCTAGTATCATAGTAGTCTGGCAACGTTGCAAACATCTGTGATGTCACTGGTGTCTAGATCATGTTTATACCCGTAAGCTGGCTTCCTACGTCTTCGCTCCATATCGGAAAGGCCTACATTCATGACGTCACGAGCTAAAATTTTGTGAGCGCTTTGTCCTTATGTAGAGGTGTTGTTGATTCGACGCCTTTACTGAGGTGACAGTACGCAACCTACGGCAAGAAGCCGTTGGTAAACTACGAATTCGTGGTTGAACTTTAGGTTCTCAGTGTCTCCCTAGTGTGGAAACTTACGAGTGTTTGGCGAGAGGAGTTCCTTATATTGCAGGGTTCTACGTATGCCAGCCAATATTATCAACTAATAAAGGGCATGTTTCCTCAACATATTACGGAGATCTGAGTATGCCAATTCACCATATAAAACGTTAGTGAGAGAAGTTCCTCTCGGTATATTGCAGAGTTCTGCGTATGCCAGCCAATATTTGCACCAACGAAGAGAGGAGTTCCTCTCGGCATATTACGGAGTTCTATGTATGCCAATTCATTATATAAAACGTTGGCGAGAGGAGTTTCTCCCGGCATATTGTAGAGTTCTGCATATGTTAGCCATTACTTGTCAAGCAACGTTCTCGCGAGAGGATGATTTTTTAGTTTGAATTTCATTTGAAATTAAAATAAATTAAGAGAGTTTACGGGGTGTTTCAGTACTATTGCTCAAATTGTAATCATTAAATAAAACGGGTACGTGTGTAGTGTTGACGTATCGTAATAAATAATATATAATCGTTCTACTAACATGATTTCTTCGAATAAGCGCATACGTTAATATTAAACAATTAAGTTTGTAAATCAAAATATCAAAATAATCTGGCATTAATTTACAGATTTACGAGGATAGCCTCGACAAATCGATTTTTAATGTAAAACGTAAGTCTTTCAAACGATATTCTAAATATCCAGGGTGATTTTTGTAAATGCAGTACAGTCTGTTTTTAAATTAAATATTTTTCTTTACTTGATTGAATTGACCTATAACTTATATAAATAAATTTATATAAAAAACCTAAAAGTATATAAATAAAGATTCTTAAAACCAGTACGATTTTTCTACAGTGCTCATCATGCTATTTAAGTACACACCAGCAATAAAATGAAGTAAATCACACACGTTTTTACAAAGTCCATCTTGCCCTTAAATTTATGCAGCTCCTTCCTGTAATTATTAGTTTACATTTAATATAGTAAGTTTAACTTTGCCACTTCCAGACACGTACTTAGGATCATTTATATAAAAAGAGTAGTGAGTTTTATTTAGAACTTAATAAAAATATATACCCATAAATTCATTGATAGCCAATTATTACATTTCGAAACATCTAATTAGCAGCAAATTTTGAGGATATTTAAATACTATATATAAAAGTCTAAGCCTAAGTCTAATTGAAATAGCCGACGAGAATCGATTAAACCTATTTGCATCGTACTTTTGCAACAAAAATCAGAATGTACAACATCGGAAAAATCAACCTGTAACTAGAATAAACATCAGGCGTTCCTCATGGTGCAATTTTATGTTTTCTTCTATTTATTATTTTTATAAATAACATTCTGGGAGCATATGTAGATGGTTTACATTATGCAAATGATCTAAAAATTTATATGGAGATAAATGTATCGCAGATTATTTTAATCTTCAAATCCATTTAATGGTTTTATAAGTTAACCGGCTGCTAAGAATTTAGGTGTTGTATTACGTTATGCTAAAAATGGTTATAACATAAAATACTAATATATTCTACACAACTTTTATAGAAATTGTATAAAAAACAATTTGGCATGTATACTCGTATTTTATCCCTCAATCTTCGATTAAAACTATTAAGTAATTGTTTGAATAATGTCTTTGTATATAATTTCTAGTTATTTACAGAAACGTGTTGTTTTTTACTCTGGTGTTGCATATTCCACATACATGTAAGTGTATTTGATGTCATCAGCGCCGGTCCTAGCCCTTGATCAGGGTAGAGCGAGATTGTCTTTCTGCGCCCTTTGGTCGACGCAACATCAAAACATTGGTAACAGCGCGCACATAACGTTATGATAGCGGTAGTTTAAAATTTTATTTTGCGCTGGAAATTGTTTTTCGCATTTGGCTTTTTGGCGCCCCTTGCCATCTGACGCCTAGAGCGACCGCTCCTCTCGCTCTACCCCAGGGCCGGCGCTGGATGTCATTTACTTGGTATTTAATACAACTTATATACGTTTTGTTTCCTGTTGTATTATGACAAATTCCCTTGTTGTATCGATTGGTAACCCCTTGGATATTATAATTATAAATACATAAATGAATAAACAGTTTTAAAACCTTCAAACGGACTTTTCCGCGCGTAGAAAAATAAACCAACACATAAATGCAGAATATGTGTTTTATGCGACAGTTTTACTTTTTTCAGTTTTTTTCAAATAGTCCACCAATCGTGCTCTCTCATGACCCATGGACAGGGTGGGGTGTGCCCTATCCACCTCAAAATCAATAGATGTCGTCTGATAGACGTCCCTAATCAGAATGGTTCGAAACCCTATCGATCCGACACAATTTAATTGAGTGATCGTGCTAACAAAAACAAATTTTCAAATAGTCCATCATTGTGCTTTCTCATGACCCATGAACACACACACACATTTTTTTTTATCTTTAGGCCGAAAAATAAAAAATGAATCAGCAGATTTTGAGTAGTCATAAGAAAACCATCGGGAAAATTTTCTTCAAATTTTTGCATGCTTTTGAAAAGGTCCACGAACTAGAATACATTTTTTTCAGTGATTTAATCATAGAGCTGTTTTAGACTATTTTATCCTCTTTAATTCAAGAAGTCTAAAAACCTTGTCTGATGATTTTTTCACTGAGTTATCGTCGTTCAAAACAAAAGAGTCCGTCTCACATTTTTTTTTATTTCATTTTTTTCTTACAATAATTAACATTTCTTGATAAAAAAATATGAATTATTACTAAAAAACATTTTCAACCTCAAAAAATGAAAATTTCATTCTTAAATTGATTTTTAGCAAAAACTACAAATTCCAACACAATGAAAAAAAAATTGCACCGCTTTGAAATTTCCAGAGTTTATTTGAAATACTTTCAGGTTTGAGAGAAAATTAACAGTAAACATCCTTACTCTATCCATTATTTGCAAAATTATGCCAAGTTAAATGAATATTCCGAAATACACAATTTTACCTCTTCAATCAACGCATTGAATTTTTTATCAAAAACCAATAACTACAACTTGTAAGGAACACTTTTCAGTTTTTAAAACCCTACTTGAATTTTCTGCGCGATCATTATTCCCGAAGTAATTAATTACCAAAGTCAAAATTGACTTTCTTGCTTTGAACAACAATAACTCATCAAGTAAAAATTGTTATGCAAGGCTTTTAGATCATTTATATTAAAGAGGATAAAATTATTCTAAAAAAAGCTTTGAATTCAAGATCTAGAAACTGGGAGCTTCAATTTGATTTTTTTTAATTGCTCTGCGACTATTTTTCTCCAAGTTACAGCCTTTTGAAAATCGCCTAAAAATTTTAGATTTTTTTACATCCCTTAATTTTTATGCCTAGTTTATGTATGCATTGATGAGATTCGCTAATAAATAATATATTTGTTTCAACATATCCAAAATTAGAATTTATTTGTCTTAAACGAAATTTATTAACAATAAATAAATTATTTTCTCGGTGTATACGCACTACACTCGAGGTGTGGTCATTTTTGATAGCCTATATCTTAACTTGAATTACATATAATTTTTATTATTCACTGCGACTCTCGACATAATAACTAATCAAGATCACTGTGTAGAACTTTCACTTTTGTAGACTCTTCGTGGAAAAATGTCTTCAAGACATTTACAACTCGTTTTATAATGAGTTTCGACATCTTAGGCATACATACATATACAGACATGACATACTATTAGAAATTATTACATAATTAACTGTTTGCCTTTGCCTCAGTTGATATACCACTCTCACTTATTTTATCTTTATTCTTATAATTTCTAAAATATACATCGACTAAAACGTGAAAATTACAACGCTCATACAAAAAGTAGTGTTAAATATTATTGCTTCTATAGTATCAAAAACGTTTTGATTGGGTTCACTAAACCATCAGATAGTTTGTCATGGTCTAGTGAAAACCGTATTTTCTCTAAATCATCATAGATCAAAGATATTATATTTTTATATATGTTTTATAAAACGATAAAGATTCAACAAGAGGCTTATTATAATATAGGTACTTATATTATAATAATTAGTACACTTTGATTAATCATAACTACCGGCTATTATTAAACATCCAAATTTTTATCCGAAAGAGTATAGCAATCCTTGGGCACATTCTATAAAACCTACCTGTATATTCCCGAGATATAATGTATCTATTGATTGATCAATCGCATCATTCCCCTACAGTGTCTAACCCTACTGCATGTAATTTGATGTTCGATATACTTCAAGGACGAAGTATAACCAATTTATCAATTATATTTATTAGCATTTTAACATGAATACTGGGTGAAAAATTGTAGCGAATTAAAATATGAATCGATTCTATTAACTTAATGGGAATACGTTTAAATACTAAATAAATAAATTTACGGTATAAGTTAAATTAAAATTAC
Organism: Rosalia funebris; assembly: GCA_037954035.1. Taxonomy (NCBI): domain Eukaryota; kingdom Metazoa; phylum Arthropoda; class Insecta; order Coleoptera; family Cerambycidae; genus Rosalia; species Rosalia funebris. The sequence goes on along the minus strand of JAZFAV010000022.1, from coordinate 38,494,161 downwards.
GAAAATGTTTAATTTGCATTCAATTTACATATTCAATAGGCGGGATTTAACCATTAAAATTTTTGTTATTTCACTTTATCCCACTATACCTAATTGTTAAATCAAAATAAGGAAATGCCATTGCTTACAACAAAGCGTCTGTAAAAAATGATGAGCTTGTCGCATTCAGTATGCATTTTTAGCGCGGTAGGAAGGTTAAATTGTACAAAAAAAAAGACTTTAGATAACTGATTCGAATAGACAACGGGCTTATAAAAGAATAAGTTCTGGTACGAAGTCACCTTTGGTGAAGTTAGAGAAGTGATAGAGCTTCAGTAAAAATATGGATAATATTCCGTCAAGCCACTACAGTTATTGGAGGGAATTTATTTCTGCTAGTCTGGCCTGGTATCACCTAGTTATACCACGACATCACTGAATACGTTGATTTGCAGCAAAGATTACAACTGGCACAATGGTGTAATCAGTCTTCTAGTTTTAATCTTCAATGTCAGTTTAATTAAACAACAATTTTCTATAGTTAAACGAAAGTCTTTAAACTTAACCCCTTAGATGTTATCTATCTGCATACCGCTTATATAGGTAATAAGTGACAAAATTTTCCATTAATTTTTATAATTGCTATTGTTTTGTCCTAACCATACCGATGAAACATACACACATATTAAAGACAAGAAATTGATCGCAATGGAAATAGTAATATTTATACATATGTACTGGTCTAAATGGATATAATGAAATACATACTGTGAATACTCATATTTAGATACACCGGTATTTCCAAATGCTTTCTAAAGGTTTATTTGCTTTAATACTCGATAATTGGTAAATACATGGTAAATGTATCGGTATCTATTATCTGTATAACCATAATAAATGTAATGTTTCACGGTCGGCTATGCATATAGTTGTTTTCACTATATTTTGTTTGTTTATTTATTTGATGATGACTAAACGTAAAAATAAGAACCCAAAATTATTTTCAAACAACATATTACGTTTTTATCGAAAAAGTGAAAATTTTTTTTTGGGTTTATTTTTCGTTTTTCGGTCTAAAAACAAAAAAATGATTTTAAAATTTTTTGCTGTATCATTGTCGTCAGCATTTATTCTTGTTAGCACGATAACTCAACTAAATCGTGTCGGATCGATCGGGTTTTGACTGATTCTGATTCTCCCAGACGACACCTATTAATTTTGCGGTAGATAGAACACACTCTACCATGAACATGGGTCATGAGAAAGTACAATGGTGGACTATTTGAGAATTTTTTTTTGTTAGCACGATCACTCAATTAAATCGTGTCTGAATGATCGGGTTTCGACTGATTCTGATTAGGGACGTCTACCAGGCGACATCTATTAATTTTGAGGTGGATAGGACACACCCCACCCTGTCCATAGGTCATGAGAAAACACGATGATGGATTATTTGAAAAAAGTAAAACTCGCATAAAACACATATTCTGTATTTACGTGTTGGTTTATTTTTTCTCGGCCACTCAATTTCGAGATAGAGATGTTCTACGTGCGGAAAGTCCGTTTTAAGGTTTTAAAACTGTTTATTTTTTAGATGTATTACGTTAATTTCCATGGGTAGGTAAAAGTTTAGATTAGATAGTGAAGATGTTTCAGATCACACATTATATTTGAAATACGAAAGAATAAAAATGTAAAAGATTTTATATTTTTATTCTTTTGTATTTTCGTATAGTTATCCAGTTTAGGTACTCAGGTCTTCTCAACACAATCTATGATGGTTTTGTTAATATGATTCAGTTTTAATCATCTCCGCCATTATACGCAGTGGCAACTACGATACGATACTGTATTTAACATAAAGTCATAGAACAGAGACTTTGATTATGATATATGTAAAAATGGAACTTCCTCTCGTTTTTAATCATGTTTTTTTATTTTCCCAACACCTCACAAAGGACCATATATAAAATCCATGTATATTTAACAGGATATAGACACTGGACAATTCTTAAAAAGAAACCCGCATGTAAAAGTAGACATCTTATTAAACATTCAAGATAATCCAATATCAAGTTCACGCCAAATGACCCTAGAAAATAACATATAACTGTTTTAACATATGTTTAGAAAGAACTTAATTTCTCTAAGAAAATGTATTTTCCCAAGAACTAACATAAGACTATCGGGATCGTTGAGTCAGTTTCCGCAGGAAACTATGGATTCACCAAGACGAGGCAACATCATTTTGTTCCACAAGTTGTTTTCACCCTGTATTTTACCAATGTTTCTAACATAAATCTCAAAAATTATACGTCTATCTACAATTATATAACATTTATATCATTATGGGTATAAATATACGATTATATTCATTTTATGGTGAATATAGGATTAACATATTAAAAGACCCCATACCCCACTCTCTTACTTTATGAAGCCCAAACGTCCTCACCGGAACGTTCCACTCTCAGGGGTTATATTGATATCACACCTGCAGAATATGATACCAAAGGACCCCTGCTACCCTTGGTTGACCCTCCCCAAGAGAGTGGATATACAAGTTCGAAGATTTGACCTGATCGTTTAATTTTGTCTAGTGGTAGAAACTTTGCTACGGTATGTTTTTAATTCTTACTCCCAGATTCTTTATATAAAATTTGGTATTACTTGTTTTAATTTTCTCATTTATGATTTGCTCTGGTTAATTTAATTTAGATTTTTTAGTTGGATTTAAGTCTGATTTATGTTATTTGGTTCAATACATAGAAAGTCATGATCCACTTTAAGTTACATTTATTACCCAAACTTTGATAGGTGGAAATAATGTTCATGACAAACAACACAACTCTGTTATTTGTAATGGAAACTTCCGTTTGTTTAAATAATGGCTGGCATACGCAGAACTTTTCAATATGCCGCGAGTAACTCTTCTCACCAAATCTTGATATATGAATTGGCATACACAAAACTCTGTAATATACTGGGAGGAACTCGTCTCTTTATTAGGTGCTAATGTTGGTTGGCATTCGCAGAACTCTGCGATATATCGAGAGAGACTCCTCTCGCCAACGCTTTATATGGTGAACTGGCATACATAGATCTTTGTAATACGCCGAGAGGAACTCCTCCCTTTATTTGTCGATTATATTGGCTGGCATACGTAGAACTCTGCAGTATATCGAGAGAGACTCCTCTCGCCAAACACTTAGTGAGTTTCCCCACCGGGGAGACATTAAAAACCTAAGCCCAACCACGAACTCGCAGTTTGCAAACGGCTTGTTGCCGTAGGTTGTGTCATTCCCCTCAGTAAAGGTATTAGATGTGAGACACTGTCTCTAGTAATGGCTTTGTGTCACGTACCCACTCGCTCTGAGATTGCAGGTAGACACAACTAGCCCGATACGAAAAGATACCCTTCTGCGGTAGACAAAGTATGCACCCCAAGACGATATGCACTAAATATGATTATCATTTTAAACCACAGGTAAACGTCACCGATGGTATAAAACTACCAAACGAAGTTCACCTGTAGTAACTGCTAATATAATTTTATGAGTTGCGGTCGACCTTAAATATGTCAATGTCCCCGTTCGCAGGCACTCACATCTGGTCTACAAAGTGCAATAACTTATGAGCAGAGGGTTGCTAGCTTATCAAGAACATAGTACAAGTTAATTTACATTTGCGTAAAGTAGATGAATACTGGGAATTAAGTTCTCGCTAAAAGAAATACTTATCCATAAATGAAAAACAAGTAGATGCAATGGCTAGCTAGCTTGCACTGAAACTAGAGCAGTGAAATTATTATGACAGAAATTACCTAAAAAGTATTGAATTTTAAGTAGACCAGAGTGAAATAACGGCACAGATGTAGAGTCATTAATTAAATACTTTTACCAATAATGAGTGTTCACAATAATTTGACTATTACCGGAAGTACGAGTGATTAAATAATCCTCACTTACCAGGAAACAGACAGGCGCGGCGTCGGAGACGTCTCCCCCAGGTACGCAAAACCTACTTTCGGTGATGTCCATGGCGGAGGACCTTGGACGACTCGACGGACGACTGGATTGTCGTCCGGAGTCTACAAAAATCCGGTCTCGTAATTTCCTAGTGGGCAGCGTGGTTCGAGCAAACCCTTCCGAGGCGGTGAGATAGTAGACATAAAATGTGAATTTCGGGCTACTCTGTTGTTTTCCTGGGGTTTTCTGTGTTTGAGTCTGCGGTCTTCCTGGCTCTGGAACTTCGGTTACTCGAGTCTTCGGATCTTCCCGGCTTCCAGTCTTCAGTTCTTCTGGTCTTCTTCAACGGCCTCTTCCCGGATTGCTTCCAGCGGCCTTTCCCCGAATTACTTCCAACAGCCTTCTTATGTTGATTAAAAACTGTCCTATTACCTCGATGTCCAGCATATTTAAGCAAAATCCCGGCTCCATGTGAGCGAGAACGCAGATTCCCGATTCCCGAAAACCCCGGTATGACGAAAACAACTAGCACGCAGCGTACCAGCGTATGTGATTTCCCTAAGTCGAAATTGTTTTTACATAATTTTGTAAACATCTGTTCCCGTACCCTGGACTCAGTTCCCATATAAAACTTTAACATATAAGGGCGATAATCGTTCCTCAAACTACCTGCATCGTTTGCCTCCATATCCGTTAAGAGCCTAAAATTTAAAGCCTCAATGCGTTTTTTACGCAAATATTCTACTTTTATGATCTGGATATTTTATATTGAATATTTTAAAACTCTATTTTCTCTATGAAAATTAATTTAAAACGCGCCTAATTATTTTTACTAATTAATAAGTGAAATGAAGATAATTTAGGTAAAACTTTGTAATCCAAATTAGTTTAATAATACGAAAAATTTAAAAATACCGCGTGATCTGATAGTCCACGTCCGGGACGTCTCAATATATAAAGAAATATATAAATTGCTACACAAAAAGAGATATGTATTTCTTTATGTATTTTTTAACGAAAATTAACTATGTAGTTTTATCGACCATATGCGACCAGCGTGTTTCATTCTCCTAAAAATTATCAATTTATGTGTTTCCTTACTGTGCAGTATCAGAAACTTTACGAATGCGCAAAATCGTTTTTACGAAAATATGTACATAAATAAATATATATTTATTTATATATTTTCAAAAAAACGATATTGTAGAAATAAACTCTTTATTAAAAAATCGTTTTACTTGGAACTGTAGAAACTATTGATCGTAAAAGTAGCATATGTTAGTCTTCTTTCCTTTTCTTTGTAGAAATTTCTTGTTGCTTGTCAAAAAACTTGTTGCTATGTCATTGCCATAAAATAAGAGATTGCGTTATATTGAATAATGTTTGATGCTGATGTGACCTTAAAATCCTATCCTAATAACAATAGGTAATTCCTAATATTATAGCAAACAATAAAACGGATTATAAAATCTTAATTCATTTTTATCAGTATCATAAACATATTGATTTTAAGAAAAACATATATCTAGAAATATTGTGTTTACGTTAGTTGTACCTATTTTTTAATTGAATTTTACACAATAACACAGTGTTATTTAAAGGGTTTTTGATAGTCTAATGTAGCAAGAATAATAAAATACTTAAGAGACGCGAAACGTTGATGTATTTTCGTACTTGTAAATTATATTTGTTTATTTGTTCTTGTAAAAAACTTATCCAAACTAATTTTGAACTTTAAATAACGTCTATCTATTGAAATTAAAGTTTTTAAGTTCAACATGTATTTAGTACTGTATTCCTTTTGTGAGCTTTTAAATGATTGTTGTGCACTTTACATTAAAAAAGGATATTTACATTTCTTCCACTGATCGGCATAAAAAAGCCAAATATACATATGTAAGTACTTTTATTTAAATTAAAATAAGATTTTTAATCAACATAAAAGATTCCATCAATATGCCATTAAATCTATGAGATGTCTGTTATTTCTTGCTAGTCGTATTATAGAAACTTGTTTTTCATAAAAAAAAACCTAATATACATATATATATATATATATATATATATATATATATATATATATATATATATATATATATATATAAAAGATCTACTTTAGTGTGTATAATTTAAGGTCATAATGTTTGGGAATATTATAAAATATTGAAAGCGAAATAACTGTAATATGTTGTATTCTACACTATTTCAAATATACGGTACTTACTTGATTCGATGATTCAACAGCACGTTTTATAACTAGAAAACAAAACTGTTTACCTTGTTTGAGCACTATATTTCTATCAAACACACTCTACTCTAATATACACAATAATAAATGTTACATTTAAAATATTTTTTGTTTTCACCAAACAAAATGTTCTGTAATTGCGAATACTGTATTCTTATTACATATCTTATATTGTAGATTGCATACTATCAAACTTCCTTTATTTCAGTCGCCTTTATAACATCTAAGGCATATATTTTAAATAGTCGCTATAAATGTTATAAATTGTATTTCAGTTCTCATTTTAAATATTATGGTTTTATATTATTAAAGTACCTATCGGTGGAATAAATAATAATCTTACATGAAGATTACTTGTAAATTCGGAGCACGGATTAGATTAAGTTTGTAATTACCAACATGTAATATCTCAATTCTTTATTAAATTTTATCTGTTCATTATTTTATCAAAGTTCATTATTGAAATAAAACCATACGTAATCAAGAAATTTCTTTTTGAATCTGTTAAATATTCAGACAATATGTAACAATATCTTAAATAACATATTTTACAATGTAATAAAATGATATGAAGTCGGTTATATATTCATACGGTATACTGACAATTAAACAAAAAAAGATTTTCAAGTTGGAAAATATTTATAGAATGGGTGAAATAAGATGAGTGAATAACTTAAGAACTAGTGTTTTATTCTTCAAAAAAAAAAAAACTGTCACTTATAATTCCTTATATACCTATAATGAATAACTGTATAAAAGTGGGATATTCCTAGTTAACTTTTTCATGATAAAAAGACATTTTCAGAAGTAGCAAAGCCATACGTGCTCAAAAATGATATCCATAACGTCTCCATATTTGTAGTTTATTTCCTTTTGTATTCCATAGATTTTATAGAGCAGAAGCTTAAAACAATTTTCAAATCTAAGTAAAATTAAACATACCGGGTATAAGTGATAATTACCCCCACAACTTCGTTGTTTATTAAGGTATCACTTTCATGTTTCGGTAATCGTAATAACAATAACAAGTTAGTTGTAAAATCAAATTGTAAATATCAATCAATATTGATGTTTACTTGTTATAGAGATTATTCTAGCTTTTCGATTTATCAAAAATCGTTGTAATTTATGCATTTTAGATGGAGCACCTTTTACGTGTTTACACATTTTGATTCAGTAACTCATTTTACATGAGATATTATGGGGAAAATGTTTGCCACAAAAAAAATATTTTAGTGTAATCTACGTCAGCATCTAGGTAGCCTTAACAGCTGGAAAATGTTTCTGATCAGCTCTTTCTGATCACCTGTTAAATATTTACAGGCAGCATTTATTTTATTTATTACATCAGTACAATAAATACTTTTTTTATTTATGTACTAATTGTGAAGTATTTGGTACCTAAATATAGGGAAGAGAAATCTCTATTAAACTAGCATAATTATTCATAATACTTCCATTCAACGAAATATTTATATCGGAAGAATCATCTATGAGATGTTTAAATGGTTATAAAAGAACAGTCGACGGGCTTAATCTCACGATTTTATTTTTCTCCTGCCTTATGACTCAGGAAAAGAACCTAACAAACAAAACAAATATGTAAAAATATACAGGGTATTCGATTTAAAATACAAGTGCTGGAATATCTTTAATGTTCACTGATTATTTCTTGTTATTGTAATTTCCAAAACATAGTAGTGACATCGCTAAAGGCAACAAAGTTATGAGGGTGATCCTAATAGCATTTACAGCTGGGACTCATGGAAAGTGTCAACGAAATTTTGAGCGAAGAATTTTGAGGTCATCAATTTTAAATTTTTGATTGAAACACTTTATTTGAAACGGAACTCCACGTCACACACCGCCCCTCCTGGAATGACAGTTACTCCTTTACAATTATTAAATGGAACGAGCATGCATTTAAAAGAGGTTTCTTTAATTTTTTGTTTTCAATTTTTTGGTTTTAAAATGTTGGTGAAAAGGCAAAAACAGCTTAGGTTTGTTTGTATTCAGAAGGTACTTTCTATGCTTTTTATAGTTTTAAAACTGAATGTTCTTGATAAAGTTCAAAAGACATCGTACTGTTGAGTAGATAATTATAAAGAGTAGTTAACTCACTCTAAGGATTTCGAAGAGGGAAGTATAAAATTATATTTAAATAATAGTCATTTTATAATTGCATAGAGTTATTTCAAGATTTTGCTTAAACATCGTACATATATTATGTAGTAAATTCATCCGTTACGTACTCGTATTGACCACATATTTTTTATGCATGATACTTCATTTTTCATCATTCTTTTTCTGTATGGCATACTTTTATAAAGCAATATTTTTGTATTATTAGAGATGATATCTACTGGTTTACACTTACAGATTCCTCCTTATTACAATTCAGGTTGATATCATAAATGTGATGATATTCTAAAAAATTAACTTAATGAACTACGAGCTTTATTTCTTTAGTGTAGTTAATAATACCGTATTCGAAATACGTTATTAACCTATTCTGCATGAAATTTGCTATACAATAAATTCAATATTTTACCTTCTCCCCAAACATGGTGGACGTATTTCAATTTTGTTAGTTTATAATTGAAACCGTGTAATGAAATTTTCTAAGTAGGTGTTGGTATCGGATGGTGATATTATGATCAATTTTTAATATGATTAGTTTTTTTAAACATTTAAAATATTTTTTTTCGTAATTTCTGGGCAACAGTTACTATTTTTTTTTTTTTCAAATAGTATCACCTATTTTTTTCTTCCCTTATAGGTGTCGTTATAATTTAAGTCTATTTTTTCTCTATAGGAATCGTAATAATTAGTAGAAATCGAATAAGTTAAGTTCGTAAAGAAGTTAACTACATGACATTAATACTCAATTCTTAAAATATATTAAAAAACATTAGGTAATTAACATAAATAACAACATTGATCACCAAAGAAACAGTAATTAGCCGCGAACCTAAATTAATAATTATAAGGCAACGATTTTAAAAGACGATTAATATGTTGGGCCTAAGTCAGCTATTGCTTAGGCCCAACATATTAATCGCCTAAAAACTAATACAAAGAAAGAGAAAGATTCCCCTCGAAAATATTAATATTTCCTTTTTTTTTTATACTTTTATAGTTATTTATATAGGATTTACATTAAGTCTACAAAGTGACTCATGCATAAATTCATTCTTCTAAGGAATTTTATCAAACAATTATCCAACTGTTATGGACTTATTTCATTTGTAGTTTTCCTAACTTATGCATCTAGTTATTCCCGAGTGACTGATTATACAATTTAAACCGTATGTTAAGATTTCTATCAATTTATGGCAGTGGGTTTATAAGGGTCACAGTAAATAGTTTCGTTTCCTTAAAAATGTACTTATTACGGGAACGGTCAGCTGTATTTATTTCGAAATCCTATCTTACTGTGCGGAACTATGTTGAACTTTAACTTCCCTTAACTTTGTATTTTTTAATAATAACCTGTTCCAGCATTCGATGGTCAAAAAGTGACACAAAAGCCACCCCCATCGCGTCGCAACCAAATGTTAGGGACAGGCTATAAAACAGAAAACCGATAGTCGATCAAGATTCAAGATGCATTGCTACAAAATCCACTGCATTATACACAACTTAGGTATTAGTTAGTTTTTTATCGTTATTTTAGAACGTTTTGTTTGAAGTGTTCACCGTTGTTGCGGTGTTTAAGTAAACACCAGTGTTTATTTTACAGTGTTTAGTTTACAACCCTTAAGACAATAACGACATGTGGTACAACAGTACGCCATAGTGATACGAAACAAATCACAATTAAAAACACCGTATCTTTCGGAAAACCTCAAATATGGAAGTTATTTCCAAAGACAAGCATTATATGCAAGTTGTCTCAATGCTTTAAATTAATATATTTCATGCGAACTTATAATGATTTTTATAGGGAAAGGAAAATAGGGGTTACCATTAAAAAATAGTAATTGTTACTCAAAAATCGGGAAAAAAATTCATACTTTTTCTAGTAATTTCATTAGGTATAATAAATATTCGCTACAATATTGCACACTAGATAAAAAATAACCTGCTTTTCAATGCCTACGTGCAAATTCTCATTATTAAAAAAAATACATTCATTGTATAGATAATTCCTTGAAGAACACCCTGAATATTTTAACATATTCCTATGTTAAAATATTCACGGTGTTCTATTTAAAAATTCAAAATGACACTTCGGTGAAATCGGAAGTGATGTTGATAATATATGCATAATAGATTTTAATTTGAAAAAAAAAGCATGCCTGATACATGACTTTTTCGATACCTGGAAGAACTAAGTAGATTAATAGAAATAATTGAAGATTCATTCTAAATATATAACATAACTGAAAAAATAAATATACCTACACAATAATTATAAACAACATCCAGAAAACAAATCGAAACAATTGATCCTCTCTACCCTTGATTAAATTTAAACAAAGCGCAGTCACCACACTATTGGGAAAGATATTCCGTACGTCAAATCCTATAATATTTTTGGAGTTGTGAGTTTGGTCATGGAAGACTCTAAATTGTAAGACTTATAATGTCTCACTGGTTTCATCGTGCTTCCGGTTACGATAGTTGGAATCGTGCTAAATCGCGCGAATTTTTCGTACCAAAAATGTTTAAAACCTTTAGGTAATTTAACATATCCATGGATTCCTCCAAGTATATTGATATCTTATTTATAAACCGAAGACCACTGCAATTCAAAATCCGGCCGAATATATGCACTACAAATCTTCAGAAATACTCGTATGTCCGAATTGGTATTGGTATCTTGAAAGAATTTGCGAATCATGTAGATGAATTGATTAGATATCTGCAGACAACCTTCATCATACGGGTACTCCAAATTAAAGTATCAGGGCTATTGACTTTATATGTTGATGTTGGATTATTTTTGGATGTATTCAAAACAATATTAATCATCATTTAACTAGATTCAAAGAAAACAGCAAACTTCGATGTTGTCGACGTGGTGGATACTCAGTGAGGGTCATGCAAACCGTCTACATATTAGGGGCATTTAATGCATATTAAGGTGCGTCCAGATTATCACGGGGCGGCGTTACGTTAAGGTGCGTCCAAACATGCAACACCGAAGCGTAATGTAACGCCGACGCATAACTTACTATCGTGACAATATCTCAACGGACAAATACTTTTCATCCGCAACAGGACATTGACGCGTAATAGCAGTTCGTAACACCACACCGTTCCATCCATCGTAGTCGGTATAGTCCCGTCTATAACGCATTCCCGGTATACATGGAAGGGGATGCGTAACGCCACCGCGGTACAAGCCTTTCATGTGATGCTGAAAAGCCGACAAGCTACGGAACGCTTTGATGTTGCGCGACAACGTTACTATGTTACGCTGTGTGTCCTTTAAATTATCACGGGGCGGCATTACGATACGCTTCGTTAAGATGCGTTCAAATATGCAACACCGAAGCGTATCGTAATGCCGACGCGTATGGTAACGCCTACGCGTAACTTACTATTGCAACAGGACACGTACTTTTCACCCGCAACAGGACATCGACGCGTAACATCGGTTCGCAACACCACGTCGTTCCATCAATCGTAGTCGTTGTAGTCCCGTCCAGATATGTAAGGGCGATACGTAACGCCACCGCGGTACAAGCCTTTGACGTAACGCTGAAAAACCGGAACGCTCTGATGTTGCGCAACGACGTTACGATTTCACGCTGTGAGCCCTTTAAATTTTTACGGGGCGGCGTTACGATACGCTTCGTTGTTGCTTCGGTATGTATAAATAAAGATAATAAAGGTATGTTTCGACATACCTTTATTGCATGTTTGGACGCACCTTTACGCTTCGTTGTTGCATGTTTAGACGCAGTTTTACAGATTGCGATCTGGATACGTATTGACTAGCGTGGGAGATGGGTGAGATTCGAATTAAAAGTTTACGGCATAATCTGAGATGCTTTCATTGTTTGGGGTCCACGCATTAATTGCTTTCAATATGTATATTGGAAAGTACTAAGCGATCTACTCGTGTAGGAAACCATATTGACTGGGTGAAATAATTTCAATATTAGACTTGAACGGGATTAATTCTTAATTCTCCACAGTTTCCAATACCTTTCAGGGAACCTTATAGTGGACCAATGTGGGCACATTTAAAAGAAACAGCGGATTAACCCATCGAGTCTAGGGTGTAAATTGGAACATAATTTAGTCAGGTTAAGGTTATATACTAACTCATGGTGTACTTGCAAGTTTTGTTCACTCTAGAAAACGAGTCTGAGATCGTAATTCATATGATAGGATTACTAGTATGTCTCTTAAAAATAATCAATATTATTGTTATCGTTACAATGTTGGCAACATTATTGTTATCGTTACAGTAAGTAAAGTAAAACTGAAAAGTTTATATATTTCTTACGTACCTAAATGATATTATCATTCTTCTGCTCCTAACCTATCACTATGTTCTCTTAACATATTCGAGAGCCTTTATTGCTGTATCTTTATCAACGTCTATTTTGTTTCTCTACTCAACCAAATGTTATCCTCGTATACTACCATTTTCAAGTGTCTGTATATATATATATATATATATATATACAGAAAGTAACATGCTACCACGCAGATTACTGAATCGAGGACAATTAACACCTCCTCCTAAGTGAACTCCTCAGACAAGCGGGAACCAGGGTGAGGTGTGTAACCAGTAACCACTCACATTAATACAGCAATTGGTACAGGGTAGAGTAGTAAAAATATACAATCGCGAGATGGAGAATAAACCAAAGCGTTTTATTCCATTAGAAAAGTGAACTGTATATATTGACTTTGTAAGTGTATCTTAAACATCCTTAATAATAATAATATTAATAACGTATACGAGGGGGCGAAAAAGTTAGACAAAAATATGTTAGACAAAGTTTTTATGATCGATTACATCACTGTTTAGCTCAACAGTCTTTCTTCATTTTGTACTTAAATTCGATTTGTATTGTTTTTAAGAATGTGTATTAAGATACACTCCTGGTGGCCGACTTATTCAGCCAGTATTAATTTTATTAATAAGTAACTAGTTATTTAATATTGTCAGTGTTCCTATGATGTAATATAGAAATTGCAATACCAAGCAACGAGGTAAATTTAATCGTATTACTATTATTATATTACTAAACGTAAACGACAACGCAATCTTTGCCAATCAATATTTTACCAGTTGATTTCTATAAATCAGCTCTTTAAATACATGAATTCTTTAAAGTTAGTGAGTAAATGTCAAGTATATAACCAAATTGAAAAGTCAATAATGATCCACTTTTGCGCTAATCGCCCTACACGCACCAGCCAGAAACTCGAAAAAACAATTACGAAAGTACTTACATTTTGATAATCACTGATTAAATTGATGATGTTTGGCAACTACATTGTAACTTGTATTACGATTTATGCCACTTTTCTAGTAGACGCTAGAAACAAAAATAAGGTTAATGACGCTCAGAATAATTAACATTTTATCGGGTGATCAATGTACAAGTCAATCGTGCATCTCAGCGTATGCAACAATTGTATATATGTAGGAAAATTAGCCCAGCATCTTGTCGCTTACTGTGCGTATGTCGACCTTGATGGCTATTTAATAAAGCCCCTTATAAAATATATGTGTGATACAAGAATATATTGATGCATTGTAAAGTATTGTTGTTTCTGTTTTTTTTTCATTATTTATTCACATGCTGGTTTTTGTTTATTCGCGCAAATACCTAACCTAACTTACTACAAAAAATGTTCCCCCCCCTGAAAAATTTCCTAACGGCGCCCATGAAATCAGCATTAACAAGTACTACTACTTAGTACTTATATTAATATTAGTCATGTAATAGTGTATTTGTTTTTTTTTTTTTTTTTAATAGAACAAATTTTCGGAAACCTGAATGTAACCAAAAACATTACTTTAACGAGCTTCTATGTTTTGCTTTTATTTTTTGTTTTAAATAAAATGTGAATTGTGCAACAATTGTGGAGTATCTCCTATCCTTTTTTTCTTTCTTTTTGCGTACACTGCATATTTTATAATTATTGCATTAATGCACAATTGCTTAATGACGATACATATAACAAGTTTATAGAGCTAGTTCTAATTATGTGTCTAACAATGTCTATCAAAAAAAAAAAAAAAAAATATGTGTGGTCATATTGATTTAGAAACAGAAATCATTCATTTTGTATGAGAAAATTTAAAGTGTAACTTCCCTAATAGCGAACGTTCTCTATTAGTGAATTTATTTTGGTTTACTACTGCACTGAGACAAATTCCTATTAACTATAAGTAAAAATCTACTAATTCCAAAAAGATACATGCATTAAATAGGTTGCGTTATTACCACAGCAATAATGATTTTGTTAAGATGCTTTATTAATCGTGAAAAGAAGTTTAGCTAACATTTATTGTCACAGCAATATTTGTTTACCATTAATGAAGTTAGTAAGTTGACTTTTTTATTGTTACTTTCATGCTTTCCTTGCAGAAAAAATATATGCGGTTAGCAAATAAATTTGCGACTACTACGTATGGCTTAATAATTATAGCAAATGCACCTGTTTGCTTTTCTGTTATATTACTTTCCAACGATTGAAAAAGTATTTCTTAATAGTCTTAATGCCTGCTGACACGGCTCATATAGGTTGCTTCATTTACATATATTTGATTTGTTACGTTTCTCCCCATATTAGAAGTATATATGTTAGTTTTTCGTTCATATATGACAAATCTACTACAATATTAGCAACTTTTCTACAATACATGCCAAATAAATGACATACAAATTATATCCATTGATTGCATTACACTAATACAATATCATCTGGAAAAAAAAACATTAAAGTGCATTTAAATTGTTATTTCATATTTTTAAGTAAGACAAGTACTACGGATAATACAACTAGGTAAATGGATACATTGCACTTTATGGTTCACTAGCCATTGGTACGAAAATTCACACCAACATATCGTAACATTTTACCAAAATATATACTGGCATTTTTGACAATAATTCTTCTTACTTGATGTTCTAGTCCACAATGCAATTATAACATAGAATTCAGTAAATAAGTTCTTTGATTAATTGGTGCTCGATGTCACCTAATCTGATACTCTTGGACTATTATGAAACGCTTTAAGAACTAACGTCTGCAAAATTGAAGTAGCGTGAGAAACTGACTGGTACTGACAAACTAGATAAGGCAAGGTTTCGTGGAAATTATGTGTTTGACTGCTTAATACTAAAACCAATAAAAATCGAGAAAAACATGGGATACGGGAACTGCATATTGTGATTTCATCCTCATCGTATTCCCATCGGTAATAAATTAGACGGAATATTTCTCTTGTAGAATATTGTACATACCCTTCACGAGGTTTTCGTACGTTCCTGCAATGGGAAAATATTATGTGGTGAGTGATGTTTCTGGACATCCCGCGCAAATAATTACTTTGTCATTTAGGAGATAGATGGCCATAGTGCTATACTCCCAAAGTGAAAGACCCACTGTTTAATTTTCTCAGAACATTAGACAATTAGAACGCTGTACAATACAATATCTACTTAATTTTAGAATTTTAATTACTTGTGCTGATAAAAGTATGTATTCTTTGATCAATATATTTATCAAAGATGAATACGAAATAAGGTTCTGTATCAGTATACTAATCCCTGTTTTGGTTGTTATCTATACCGTACCTAATCTCTTCTTGACCGTTATGTATGTTTTTATTGTATCTATAGGTTTGAGTCGAATATATAATCTTTCGTGCATTATTAGAAATTAACTCCCCGCGTGATAACCAACCAACATTTGTTAGTTTAGATTACTACCACACACCCCTAATGTGTACATATATTTCGTCTATTATTATTGCTCTATCTGTCAACATCCTTTTGGAACACATATAATTACAATCATAAGTAATTACGCTACCAACAGAATTACAAATGTATTCACAATTGCCACAGTTTGAACTATGTATGTATTTGAGAAATTGTCTGATTTATGTGTTCTTTGTTTTATGTTTACGTCGACAAGAATAAGAAGATACTGTAGAATCATTAAACACAATTAAAATATAGTTTATAAATGTACTGTACAACCGTAACTATAACTACTCCAAAATTTGTACCACCACCTAGAATAGACAAATGTGGTTGGTGAAAAAATATGCACAACGTAAAGTTTATTTGTTATTTTACATATTGAGTTTAAAAATCTTTGTTATTTATAAACTACCTACTATGCTATTTCAACTTTAGTAGAATAACGACAGTAATCAATATATGCAGAACACTGCATACTTTTAAGTAAATACTAAATACGTAGATTTATCAATGGATACCTTCAAATATTGATCGCTTACATACATCATTGCGTAATGTTATTATTAAAAACATCTTTCATTGTATCCGTCTTATCTTGAAGTGGGGCCTTGATCAATTTAAGTAACTTTGCACCGATAGTTTTGGGAATACCGCAAAATATTTAAGGTAAATCCTGAAATAATCATTCGTCGATAGTTATAAAAATTATCTCGAAAATATTGTTCAGTATATATGTACCTATTCGTATAAAATAAGAGACAATAGATGCATTAAAAGAACTATGAGATCTCAAGAAATTCATTGAATATCATAAAATGTAGGTACAAATTTTCTTGAAAATATGTCTACTTAGTAACACTTCATCTAATTTGGTGATTATTCTCAATATTCTTTATTTTCTTATGAAGATAGAGACGAATATCTTATATTTAACTACCTTGCGAATGTTAACTTTATAATGGTTTATTAATGAATTACGTTATATATAATAAAACTTCTTTTCTTTCAATATATATCAAATGCGTCCTTAACATAACCTTTATCGAAGACTGAGATTTTAATCTTACATTGTGCGCCTTTTAAATTAATTTCAACATTTTTCCATAAAGGCATATCCTAAAATAGTGTTATTCATTACATTATAACATGAACTGTCGCTTTTTATACTCGATTTTATACTTCGAAACTTATTAAAGTACATATTTTTATTTTCTTTGCATGGCTATATTCAATGAATAGAAACAATAAATTTCTATTCATTGATATAATTGACATTCTATATGAATGTTAATTAAATGAATGTATAATTTTGTTCTGTATAAGAGAGAACGACAACGTTGTAAAACATTTTAATTAATACATATATGGATTTTCGATGGTCTTATTCTAAAATATAACCCACAATACATCTTAATGTATTCCATACTCTGTTAAATTTATTTTGCATTATCATTTTTACAAAGGTAAATATACCCACAAAAATGTATTATTATTGCGCCATGTTGTATTGTTTTGTCATGCGTTACGTATTTTCTAATTATGGCTTTAAGAAATTAATAGAACGAAAAAGAAATTTAAAAGGAGTCTCTTAGCTAACAACATCGTGGTATTTGGGCACAAATATGTCATCGATTGTATGTCGTTCGATTACATTCATCACTCACATGTGAATGATATAGTTGTTTCAACTACTAAACGTATCTTTCTACTGCTTATGTATATGGAGATCGCGACCTAAATCTACGTAAACTCTGAAATGGCTAGAAAGTCCGCATATGAAATGCCAATGTAACATTGGCATTTATATGCGTCTTTTTTAAATTTATTATAATGACTACTAATGTAATTTTTACAAACATTCGTGAACGAGGAATAAAATATATATTACGAACTGTCGTGTTAAAATAAAGAACTGGATTAGTTCCAATCATCAACTATTCGCAACGAGTCTTATTAGGACTCATCAATGCAACCCTCCTCCTCCTCCTCCTCCTCCTTTGAACCCGGAGTATAGGGGGTAGATTCCTCCTTCCCTCAGCTCGCTTCAGTTGTGAAAGGCATGATATGCCTTTCACACCATTAAGGTGAAATCTAACATGTAATGTTGACTTTCACTTTAAGATCAAAATTAATTTTTATTTTGACATACATATAAATCTCAGTTAATTAAAATAGACACCTCATTAAAAGAACCTCCACTTTATGTGCCAGGGGAGAAGAAGCAGTAGCGTGCAAAATATAATTATCGATAATTTATAAACGTAGAAAAATCTGTAAAAGCAAGTGAATAAATCAATTTTCAACAATATTAAGTTATATATCATTCTGTAAGAAATCAATTACACTAGAGAAATTCCTACAATATTTATATTGGTTATAAAAGTAACTACAACGTTTTAGAAGATTTTGTCATGCGAAATAGTTCAAACTAATTCTTTATTTGTTATTAAAATACACAGGATGTGTTAAGAGTAGTGAGAATGAATGAATATGGAAGATGTTAATTTTCTGTTATATAGGTGTCCTTTGCCTTTTCGTTAAAAAAAAAATAAATAATAGTTCGCATAATATATAAAAAATTTCTTCCAAATTCAATATATTTCTCTTTTGTCTTGCAGACGTACGCAAATAATAAGGCATTTAGGCAAAACTAGATAAAATTTATGATTCGATAATAATTTTCAAACTATAGATGAAATTTAAAAATATTTAATGATAATCTGTAATATGATTTTTTACCATTTTTTCCTGCGCATACTTTTTTTTCTGGACAAAATGTATTACAAGTAGAAAATCGCCATTCATGAAAAGTTCGTAAAATGGATTTGTCCAATTTAGATGGCCAAAAATTAGAAAGCGCAGTAGGCATTCGGGTCTATCCTACCTATTGTATTCTCCCATAGAGGTTCTCTCATAGAGGCTACAACGTCATTCGTACTGTGATGCGGGGTGGCGGACTGAGCCCAGTATTGAGGTTGTCATTGCATGTTTTGGGTCGAGTCCCGACGGAGAGAGTTTTCCATATCTCCCTGAACATGGGAATCTTTGTCCTCATCTTTACGCGTAACCTTTCCATACGCAGTCTAAAGATTTATGTAAAAGAAGTCAATTTCTGTGTGGGCAAACTTTTGCAACCTTTTTTTTTTGTAAATATTATATTACATAAAAAAGTTATTTTTAGTAAGCATTGTGCATATATTTACTTTACTGCTTTACTATTTGTAAATTTTTTAAATAATATATAGTGTCTCCAATTCTTATTCAATTATATTGTTGTGTTTCTGTTGTAATTTCCTTTAATTACAACGGCTACATTTTTTAACGGCTGTTTAATTGTTTTTCTTTTTTTTATTTAGCTATACGGCTGTATTTTTATGCCATTTATTTAAACAGTTATACTATTAATTAAGTACTAATCATTATGAGCCACTTGATTAACTAAACGCAGTTAAAGGTTATTATAGTAAATTTTATCTATATGCATATTATAAATTATATCTAACGTAAGTAATTTAGGTCATTGAAATATAACAGAATTTCATCGTCACTATAAAAAGTAAACATTAATAACTTGTAAGCACCTCATGGTGCATCCACCAGACTTAAAAAACGAATATGTATATGAAGGAGTGATATAATGAATAAATATTTACAAAATAGTTACGTCATCCCACTGCACCGCAGCTATATAAGAATAATATGATAATATATTGCTGACTATTAAATTTCATTATACTTTTGTTCTAGTTCCGTAGGTTACACAGTCAGTCTGTATTATACTCTCTTGTAATTAACATAAAATATATATTGTATAATTAATCCAGAAAAAGTTCGTTCTGTTCGTTTTAAATCAAATTGTAAAAGTTTTTAAAAACCGTTCGGTTGTTACACGAAACGTAACTGGCGCAGTCGGTAGGATTTCCAAAAAGACATCCATATCGGATAACTTGTGAAGTGTCATCTTCTTAATTGGAAAGAACACAGCATTCCATCGAGGAATTGGTCCATCGAGGATCTGGCGAAAAAGACGAACTTCAGAACCATCACACAGAGAGCAGTATCCACCAGAAGAGAGAGAGGAATGTAGAAAGTACTGTAAGTCACTTGCTTTCCTTTTTAATTTCCTTGTATGACAGACTCACAAAGAAATCAGGAACTGCCAAACTCTAGTGTCGATATTGATTCGGAAATAATCGAATTAACAGATAAAATATTTAAACTCTTTTTAACGACAGAAAAGTCACAAAAATCTAATAAATCAATATTACCTATTAGTAATATTCAAAGTAATTTAATAAATTTTAATTCAAGTAATTTAAATATCACAATGGCAAGGCCAAGAATCGAGGTAAAACCATTAGAGTTAGTACCTGAATTTGACGGGTCGCCATGTCGCTTATTTAGATTTATATCAATGGCATCAGATGTTTTAAATACATATTGGGATTCCACACCAGAAAATGAAAATTGTCCACAAAATCGTTTTATTTTTAATAGTATTATATCAAAATTAAAAGGACGTGCTGAAGAGGTTATCTCTATCAGTGGCGCACAAAATTGGGAGGAAATTAAAAATACTCTGATCACTAATTTTGGGGATCAACGTGATGAAAATAGTCTTTTGGCAGATTTAATTGGCCTAAGACAAAAACCAAACGAAGATTGTGTACAATTTTATTATCGAATTATTGCAAATTTAAACACATTGCATAATTTTATTAGCTTACATGAGATTGACGAAAATATTCGTAAAAGTAAATTACTTACTTATAATAACCAGGCTTTGACAACTTTATTTGTCGGCTTGCGAGAACCTCAACAATCAATGATACGGTCATTGAAACCAACAAATTTGGCAGAAGCTTTAAAATATATGATAGAAGATAATAATATTAGATATATGTCCCGCCAGCAAAATTTCCAAAAACCATCGACAAATAAACCTAATCATAATAACAATATTAGACCAGATTTTCAGCAACAAAATTTTAATCAAAATGTAAGATTACCATTTAATTCACACATGGGTTCAAATATTAACATACCAACACACTCTCAATTTCCAAGAGGGCCGATTCAAATTCAGCCTAGACAAAATTTGCCCCCTCAAAGATTCTTAACTAATCGACAAGTTTTCGGAAAACAAAATAATAATGTTTGGAAACCAGGTCAAAATAATAATAACGTTCAGTACAAACCAATCCCTATGAGTACAACTACTCGTATTAGTACTCCTAATCGTCAACAAAATTTTAGATCAAATAATTTTCAATCAGCTGGTCCTTCTAATTTTGTTTCGGAAGAATTGTTTAATGTCAATCAAGAAGAAAATTACGATGAAAATTCTTTTTATGAAGTACCAGCTTGTGATGAAAATAATTACTCTGACGAAAATACAGATGTGTATGAAAATGATACCGAAAATTTTCAAAATTTTCATATGACCCAGGAACCGAACACGGACACGTAGTAGAATTGCATGTTGTTTCAGATAAGAGAGAATTACCATATATTGAAATTAAAAACCCGCCTTTAAAATTACTCATCGACACGGGCGCAACAAAATCTTTACTTAATCCTAATATAGCACAAAAATATTTTTCTAACGAAATTTATACTGAACATTTTTCTCTTAGTACAGTTTTCAAAAAATATAATTGTAAATCTTGTGCAAATATTCCATATTTTCCAGAATTCAAAGAACAAGGATATATTAAATTTCATTTGTTTAGATTTCATGATTATTTTGATGGATTGATTGGATTTGATACAATGAAAAATTTAGGTGCACAAATTGATATTGCCAATCATTGTATTATAACACCAAATTCAATAATTAAACTTAAATACAGAGAGACACCAAGAATTCTTACGTCATGTCACGAAATTAATTCTCATGAAATTGCGAGAATAAAAATTCCTGTTAGTATCGAAATTCATACTAAAGATATTTCAGAAAACCCAAATTTAAATAAGAATTTAGGCAAAACTCCCTTTGAAGAATTCATGGATAGTTTTAACAAAATGTTATCAACTGGTGACAATCAATCAATTGATATTAATAATACACCTGAAACTAACGATAATCTTAATGATGATCAATTACCTGACAATAACAATTTATCAATGATAGCAAACATTAGCGAACTACCAAATCAAAACAATGGTGAAACTACAGAAACAGCGTATACAAGTAGTCATGATAATGAAAGTACTGAAACAGCTTTAGATGAAAGTACTGAAACAGCTCACAGTAGTACTGAAAATCCTGTACAACTTATTGAAATTTCAGAAAAACCTTTAAACTATTATCAAAATCAAATTATAATAAAAACAGTGAATATGCCTGTAGGAGAACCTATTATACAAACATTATTTTCTCAAACAAAAACCAGAACCATTGTAAATTTTGTTAAAAATCAAATTGAAACCAATACAATTAATTTCTTTAAAAATTATATTGAACCGAACAAAACTTACGCAATCTTTATTGAAAATGAAAATATCATACCAGACCTTTGTAACGTAATTAAAAATACATTTAAAAATTCCACCTTTAAATTAGTACGATGTACCTGTCTTTTGGAAGATATTCAGGACTCAGAACGACAAAAGGAGTTAGTACAATATATACATGATGGCAAAAGAAACCACAGAGGTATAACCGAAACCGAACTACAGATTCGCAGAAAATATTACTGGCCGAATATAAAAATTGATGTTCAAAATCATATCAATAAATCATAAAAATAACAACTTACACCTACAGCAAACAAACCATTTGAAATCATACATTTAGACACACTTCAAATTAAAAATCAAAAATTTTTAACAATCGTGGATTCATTTTCTAAATATGGTCAAGCTTATCCAATGACAAGTGCTAACATGATACATACTATACAATGTATTGTAAAATATATGTCTCACCACGGACTACCAATAAGTTTCGTATCTGATAATGGTACTGAATTTAAAAATAAAGTTATGAATGATTTTATTAAATTACATAAAATCAATATTCATTACATTACGCCACAGAATCCTAATAGTAATGGTGTAATCGAACGTTTTCATTCGACCATTTTGGAACATTTAAGAGTTTTAAACATAAAAATGCCAAATTCCAATATTATAGATTTAATGCCATATGCAATTTGGGGATATAATCATTCAATACATTCTGTTACAAAATTAAAACCAATTGAAATTATTAATGGTCACTTAGATACCAATGATCCTTTCGATATTGATCTTAATAAGGCACTTATCACAAATTATATAGAATTACACAAAGAAAAAGTACGCTTAATGTATGATCACATACATAATATCTCGCAAACACACAAAGAGAATATAATAAGTAAACAAAACGAAAAGCGCATTGAACCTCCTACGTATACTTTGGAGAAACCTGCTTACAAAATTTTACCAAATCGTGATAAAATTGAACCCAGATATAGAAAAGAGATAGCTACAGGACAAGATGGTATTAAATTAACAACAAAAAAGCGAACATTGCATAAGCAAGTATTTAAAAAGCCTCGATTACAACGAAAAACATTATTACAGGCTCATCACTCTAGGGACCCTCGTCCTGGCCCAAGTACCGAAAATGGAAATAACTAACCTAAATAAAAATCCAGGTATACTTCCGTTCAAATTAGGGTATGCAAGAGTCAAAATTGCCACCCACACCTTCCTTCATTATTTTGATTTAATTCCTATATCAAATCAAATTAATATAATAAAACGACAATATGTTAATGTTACAAAAACTATAGAACAAGAACTAAGTTCACCATATTCATTTGCGTTGCAAAACTTTAATCAAGGTATACAATTCCAATTAGAATCGGTAGAAAATAAATTTGATTCTATATATCCTTTTTTCGATAATAATCGTCTAAAAAGGGGTTTAATAAATGGATTGGGATCAATAATAAAATCAATTTCTGGAAATCTAGATCAAGAAGATGCAGTAAAATATAATACTATTGAAAATTTGCAGGACAAGCAAAGGCAAATAATATCTCAAGTCAATAAACAGATTTCTTTAACAACTAAAATTTTAGATAATTATAATAAAACACTTTCATTAGTATTACATAATCAAGATGTAATTACTAATGGTATAGAAAGAATTCAAAATAATTTGAACAAATTTGTATTCAAGTTTTCACGTTACATGAGGATTCGCGATGTACTCGATCAATTAAGTATTAATCTAAGTATGGTTATACAATTATTAACAAATATTGAAAATAGTATATCTTTCGCGAAATTGGGAACTTTACATCATAGCATTTTAAAATTAGACGAGATGGAGGCCATTGTCGAAAAACTTGTGGAATTTCATTCACAAAAACAATTGATGTATTTTAACAAAAATGACTTATATAAGTATTATGATATAGTTCAGGTAAAAGCATTTTATTCAGGGAAACGGTTAATATTCGCACTAGAGTTTCCTCTTGTACATCCTGATAAATTTTTACATTACCACCTGTATTCCATACCTACCTCAATGTTTACCACTATTATACCTGAAAATACTTACCTTACCATGGGCAGTGACTCTTATCAGTACCAGCCGCTGCCATGCCGAAATATGGACCCTGAATATTTTTGTGAGGACAATAACCTAATTAATGGAATTCGGGAAGAAGACTGTGTATTCTCGTTACTACAACTATCTGGCAACAATACTAATTGCGAGCAAACACCTATATCAATTAACAGCCACTTTATTGAACAAATCACTAATGGCTATTATATCGCTATATTCCCAGACCCTCTAAAGGTCCAAATTCAGTGTGAAAAAATGGACTTTACAACATTACAAGGCAATTATCTCATTACATTACCACCAAAGTGTATTTTTCAAACTCCAGCATACAGGTACATTAATGAAGAAGAAGTTCTAGAAGGTCAACCATTATTATTACCTGAGATAAAAATATCGAAAATAAAAAATAACGATTCCACTATCAAAGTAAACATTAAGAATATCCCGCTTGATCAATTACATATGCTTCAGCAAGAGCAACAGCAGATAAAACTGATTAATCCTGATGACAACCCCTTAATCAGACCTAATCTATGGACAATCCCTTTATATGCTATAATGGTAGTTATTTTTATAGCATTTATTGTTCATAAAATTTGGAGATGGAGATCGAGATCGAGAAAGCCCTCTATCCAGCCTGACGAAGAAGAACCCCAAAACTCCGGATCACGTGGAAAATCCAATGTGAAAGTTTTATTTGTTGCCGATAAAACTTCCCTCTAAGGGTGGAGGAGTTACGTCATCCCACTGCACCGCAGCTATATAAGAATAATATGATAATATATTGCTGACTATTGAATTTCATTATACTTTTGTTCTAGTTCCGTAGGTTACACAGTCAGTCTGTATTATACTCTCTTGTAATTAACATAAAATATATATTGTATAATTAATCCAGAAAAAGTTCGTTCTGTTCGTTTTAAATCAAATTGTAAAAGTTTTTAAAAACCGTTCGGTTGTTACACGAAACGTAACTAAATATTCCATAAAACTGGAATCCCAACAATTTTCTTTTGCTGTAAATAAGTTATTCATCTTTAATTTATTAAACACATCAGTTAATTGTAAAATAAAATATAAAAAAACATAATTATTCTGTTTACATATTCCTCAATAAATATAAAAAGCTAAGTTTAAAGTAATCATTTTCATACAATGTATTTTATGGTAATAATTTTAATCCGGCGGTAGTTTACATGAGGCGGATATGACATAACTTCCGACTATATTTATAATTAGTAACTAATAGAATAAATTATAAAGAAGAAATCAGACAGTAAATAATTGTATCCCACATAAATTAAAACCGCCTCAAAGCTCCAATCAAATATTATCTATAAGGATAACTAAATAATAAAAACTATATTCGTATTTTATTTTTCTGTTAATTACCTATATACAGCACACCAAAATATATGATTATGTCTAATAGAATATCCTGTAGATCCTGATGTCTGTTGATATGGGGCATTCCGGAACTGCATATCGCGATTTCATCCTTATTAGGAATCATCAGTGCAAGTATACCGGATTAAACCTGGCACTCTGAGAATATTAGACGAGCTTTTGTACTAAACTAGCATGAACATACATACAGAAAATCAGCATATACATACAGAAATATGCGCTTAGTTTAATTATATAATATTTCAAGATATTAGATATATTTCATGCTATCATGCGATAGCAGCTTCCTTTTCTCATGTAAACACGCAAGCGTGTTGCAATTCTAGAAACGCTGACAATATGCTTGCATGACAATAGTAAGTTTATAAAAGCACTGCGTGCGACCAAACTACTTATTTTTAATTAATAATTAATTTGAATTAATTAAAAGTAATTTTTAATTAATACAAATATAATTTTCTCTAGTATGTATACACAAGATTTAAAAAAAAAATAAGAACTCATATTTTCAAAGTAAAATATATTTTCTTGGGCAACTGAAAAAGAAAACAGTTGGACAACGTTGTTTCTGGTATACAGGTAGTGTGCGGTGTAAATCTGTGGTGGATAATTTAAAAAGTTTATTAAATAATATTTAAGAAATTTGCTGCTCATTATTAACTTAATGTGTTGTGATTTGACGAGGTCGAATAGTTTGAATTTTAAATTTCCCTTTAAAGTTAGTACTACTCATTATTATTTTTCTAAGACTTTTTTCTAATACGTTTTTAAAACATTTGTATTACTTATATACTCATAGATCGATAAACCTGGTATATCAATAAATGAAGGATTCCAAACATGTTAAAATTTAAAATATCACCTTTATATGCACCATAACGAACAAATGCTTAACATGAATAAACTCGTCTTATAACAGTGATAGTAAAATATACTAATATATCGATGTATGTTATAATATACTATATAATGTTCTCAGTGCTTAAGTAAGAAACACATTTTTCATTTGAAATAAAACTATTGGTCAATGATATAATTCAAATGTATCATATACACTCAGGTGCAAATATAAATCAATAAAAGATAATTTGGATTTTTTCCTTGTTTTTAAATAAATATTACTGTTAATAAAAATACATAACATTTATTGGTGGAAACTACAGTTATTCATGTTTCCACAAATAAATAACAATATGGGCTGAAAACCTATTTTCATACAAAATAACATTCACAACAACTGGTTCCGTTTTGCATCAGTTTATCGAGTGTATTAAATATAAACCTTAATATTTAGTCCAAAGTTATTTTACCTTTTTACAGCAATCAATCGTTATCTCATACTTTTGACAAGCTTTTCACAATAGTCGCATGCAATCCATTGTTCCTGCAAACGCTCCCATAGAATATGAAGATTTGGGGATAATGAAACCAATATCGAAGGCTTTTGTGGAGACTGAAAAACAATTATCCCAGGAAGGAAGATCGACACAAGAAATTGCTCATAAACTCGGTATTAGTCAATCAACAGTACAAAGGATTAGAAATAAATTCAATTCTCCCATACCAAACAATGTTGGAGGTCGACCAAAGAAAATATTTGAGCGTGATATCAGAAAAGCACCTCTACATTTAGTTTCTAGTAGGGTACCTTCAGCTTCTGAAGCCACAGTGGTTTTAAGATAAGATACTGACAAGTCAGTGAGTAAGTGAACAGTACGTTAGACATTTAATGTTTCGCAATTTAAAGCTGCTGAGAGAAGAAAGAAACCTTTGCTTACTAAGAAAAATATTATTCCTGTGTTAAGCGTGTGGGTGACAGGAGTCAACCACGTCTACATTTATGGTCTTCAAAACTGTTTAATGGAGTTGTGAGATACCTCCCTCCATATACCTTCATAAAATTGTCTAATGAATGCTTTCCATTCTTCCAACGTGTTCTTTGTATTAAATTTAGTATGAGGTTGTTGTTATAGCAGCGCGAACGTCTCTGGTTGACAGTCGTCACCCGTGCGCCTTTTTACGTTATAATTTATAACCAAAGAAAATACCCAAGTTTCTTTATATTTGAGTGCTATTACATCATAATTTAACATTTACACTGAAGGTAATTTTAATTGATAAAATGTCACAAGAGAGAAAAAGGAAGCTGAATATAGCAGCGATCCCAACAAATGGCTGGAATGGTTTGCCGAACTTTGCGACGAAAATGATTGTGAATTAGCAGATGACGAGATCGATCACGACGAGGAAAATCATGTCGAGGAAAATATAGATGAATCCCAATCTGAACAGGAAAAGGGTAATACGGAAGAAGATATTGACCATAAAAAAAAATGAAGATAAACTTTATTTTGTTTCTAAAGATAATGTAACAAAATGGATGAAAGATCCCCGATATCCATCAAGTATTAGGACCAGGTACTGTAATTTAGTTGTTCGTTTGCCCGGACCAAAAGACAAAGCCCGTGAAACTCGTAGTGAAATAGATATTTTTGGCCTGTTTTTAGGCGACTCTATTTTCAAAATTATAACCAGCTGCACAAATACATTTATCGACAAAATTCGTCAAAATTTTTCTCATTAAAGGGATGCTAGAGCAATGGATCTTATTGAAATAAAAGCTTTTATAGAATTGCTCCAGGAAGAAAGAGTTGAATTCATAAGAAAACTGAGTTGGGAACTTTTAAAACCTGAAATGGCTCGCCGTTCGACAATTGAAGCACTTCCACGAGAAATTCGCAGGCGCGCAAGGCTGCTTATAAACGTTCCCCAACCGATCCTCCAGGAGCCACCCAGGGCATCATCACGTGGAAGATGTTACGAATGTGGACGAGCTCGTGATCGTACAACACGACGATGGAGTACAAGGTACTATAAGATATTTATAGCAAGCGATAGATTTTATTCAAACTGTGAAACTCGGTCGGGACAACCTCAAGTTGTGGGACTGTTTAACAGCTTATGGAGTTTGACCCTTACGTAAAATTGAAGGTACTATGAGCAAAGAAATGTATACTTTGAATGAGTGTTTGATTGAAACTGTCGAAAATATGTCATATCTAGATAATGAACTATCATTCCAACGTGACAACGACCCAAAACATACATCTAAATTAGTAAAAGATTGGCTGAGCCTGCAAAATTTTAATATTAGAGTGACGAGCCCAAATCCCCGATCTCAACCCTATTGAAATGTTATGTTCTTACCTTAAATAAACTTGTGAATAAATATGAATCACCCCCTCTAAATTTTCGAGTTCTATGGGAACGTTTGAACGAACAATAGAAGAAAATTCCACTCGACTATTGTGAAAAGATTATCAAAAGTATGATACAGCGATTGATCGTTATTAAAAAGACAAAAGGACTTTGGACTAAATATTACGGTTCATATTTAATATACTCGACAAAGTGGTGCAAAACTGAACCAGTTGTTGTGTATATTATTTTGTATGAAAATAGGTTTTCATCCCATACTGTATTTATTTGTTGAAGCATCAATAAATGTAATTTTTGCCAATATTAGGTTTTTTTATTAACAATCTAACATTTATTTAACAACACGGAAAAAATCGAAGTTATCTTTTATTGACTTAATTTTGCACCTAAGCGTATATAGGTCAGGTATGTAGGTCAATATACTCGTATATGATATAGAATTTCCGCTTGATTTAATTGAAGTATATACTGTATAGTTCCCGCACTGTCAAGTCTACACCGATCTCAGTTAATTTACTATTCAATCATTCGACAGATGCATAGGACATGCAATGGATACTCAATGCAGATACCTTTTATATATTAACATGAATGTTGATATTAACATTAAAGATAGGGAGACCAGTGAACGATAAAACCAAATTCGTGTCTAACAAGATTTTTGAAGAAAAAATTATTAAATATAAAAAATAATATTTTGTTCTTCCAAAGAAAGAATATTATTTTCTTATTATAAGCCATAATTTTACAATGAACAAATAATATTTCTCAAAGAAACGTTCACCAGATAAAGGTAATAAAATTGCTGATTAAGCTTAAGCTATAACTTTAATATGAAATGCATTACATTAACATATTTACGTTGTACGAATGAAGGTCAAATAAATGCATTTTTTTATCAGAAATAAACTGTTCTCATGGTGTTATTGTAGACAGAATAGTTCCTAGTAGTAGTAGTAGTAATAGTTGTAGTTGATTAATGTGTAGTCTGTTTGGCTACTATTCCATGGCTCATTACCATCGACTGTTAGACTGTGATTAGGACAGTGTCCATCGTCTAATGTCTTTCCTGATGTGCCTAGGCAGGGGCGCAACCACGGAAGGGGCTAGTGGGGCTGAAGTCCCCCCAGACCTTCAAAAGTTTGAATGAAAAATTTACAGAATAAAATATATCAATCGTACCGATCGAGCCGAATCCGATCGTATTATTCCTAAACGGGAAACGGGTGAGGGCTAGGAGCTAGGAGTGGGGAAACGGTATTGGGGAGTGGGGAAAAGACAAAAGATAACACGTTGTCTTTTGTCTTTTCACGTTGCAACGTGACACATGATGCAAAACACTACTACTGAGATTTGCGAGTTGTGACTTGTTTTGTATTTTAGGTAGAAGTTCGTTTCTGTTTCCTGTTTCTCTTAATTGTGTTGCGTATATAGTCCCTATATAAAACACTATACAAACTGTAATAAGACTTATGCTGTGTTTTAAGTTGTTTATAGTCTAACTTAGTAACTTAAAGTTAATTTGGTGAGTACCTTTTTAGTATAATATTATAATACTGTTTTAAAAAATTAAATGGGTAGTTGATCAATTTTAGAAATACAATATATTGTGTACTTACAATAAATTTTCTTCTATTTTTAGGGGGTTCCGAGTTTCGCATAAAATTGACAGGCTACAAAGATTTGCCTTACCTTTCCAGATAATTTACATACATATTTCAAAATGAAGGTAAAACGAGCAAAAAAAGGACCATACAAGATTTCTTCAGTATGACTTCTACCGCTAAAAAAAGAACAATTACTGCAGAGTGTGAAAATGAGACTAACTCGGAAAACAATGCTGCAATGTCATCGCGTGCTTCAAAACCACCTGCATCGCCTCGGTCATCACACATAATAAAAACACCATCTTTAGTCGCTCCGTTATCTCATATGGACATTTGTAATGTTAAGGGTAAAGTTTTAAGCGACCAAGAAAAATATGATTTAGTAAATACTTAGATTCCTGTTGAAAATTATAAATTTCCTGTCTAAATTTAATCGTTCCTGGCTTAATAAATATAAATGGTTGGCTTATTCCCAAGCAGAAGATGGTACCTACTGCAACAACTGGTCAGCTAGTTAATACACCTTTCAAAAAGTGAAAGAAGGCTACAGAGCGTTTTGATGACCACGAGGTTTTAAATAAAGCTTCAGTAATCCGTACAAAAAACTTCAAACACGTAAGCAGTTGAAAATCGAGCCAAAATATGTTCAATTATAAAAATAGTTATATTTTGTGGACGACAAGGAATTGCATTACGGGATCATCGTGACTCCAAGAGCCATCTAAAAATGAAAATGAAGGAAATTTTCGAGCCTTATTACGATTTCGAATTGATGCTGGTGATCAAGATTTAAAAACTCACTTAACTACAGCCAGTCGCAGTGCAATTTACATAAGCTGGAAAATTCAAAATGAGATTATCGATTCATGTGCAACAATAATCAAGCGTAAAATAGTCGAAGAAGTTAATGCCGCTAAGTGTTTCTCCATATTGGCAGATGAAACTGCTGATATATCTAACGTCGAGTAATTCACACTTTGCGACAGATATGTTAAAAAAGACATGAGTGAGTCAAAAAGATGTGAAAACTTTTTACAACTTACTCCAGTTGAAAGTACAACGGGTGCTAACCTTGCAGAGACTTTAATTAGATGCTTACAAGAATCTCACATAGAAGTTAATTACCTAAGAGGGCAAGGCTATGATGGGGCTGCTTCTATGAGTTGAAAATTTAAGGGAACGCAAGCGAGAATTTTGCAAAAATACCCAACAGCAATTTACGTTCATTGTGTTTCTCATAGTTTAAATCTGGCAATTTCTGACTCCGCATCAGTTCTCGCGACCAGAAATTCTTTTGCAATCGTTGGAAAAATTTACAATTTTTTTAACTATCCCAAACGACAACTGGTCCTTCAAAAACATCTCTAAATGTGAAAACGCGAGCAAGGCTCAAAAACTAAAACAACTGTCCCACTCTATGGGTGCAGCATCACGATTCAATTATAATTATACTTGAATTACTATTGTTTATTGTTGACGCATTGGAAGAAATTCATACTTCCTGGGAAGATAAAGAAGGATTTGATTTTAACGAGTTCGATTAAGCAATTCGAATTTCTATTAGCATTACTGTGTGCCAAGAAGTTACTCAACTACACACTAAATTTAAGTAAAAGTCTTCAACGAGCAGATATAGAGCTTCACTTAACAATTATCTAAACTCAAAATGTTATTGATTATATACAAAGAATAAGAAACAATGCAGAAAAGGAGTTTGCAAACTTGTTTCAAAGAGCTTTAAAAATGAGCGAGCTATTGGACTTTTCAATAAAAGTACCAAGAATAACTTCTGTGCAAACTAAGCGGTGTAATACTCCTTTTACTAATGAAGAGGAATATTACAGGAGGTCTATATTTTTATCTTGGATAGATTCGTTTTTAAGTAATATGTCGGAAAGGTTTGAGAAACACAAAACTATAATTGCGATCTCTCTATATCTTCCACTAAAGATATTTCTGCAAAATCAGCCGATTTTATTAACAACATCACTTTATGAAAATGATCTTGAGCAAAGTAACGAAGCAGCTCTTAAAGCTGAATTTGAAATGCGGCATCAAAATTTAGCAGTCCAATTGAATGAACCAAAAAATGCTATAGACTGTTTAAATTTTTTCAATGAGAATTACTTTCCGAACATACATAAACTTCTCAAAATATTTTGTACATTGCCTATGTCTACTAGCTCAGCGGAACGGTCCTTTTCAACTTTGAAATGAACGAAAACTTATTTCCTCAATACGATGAAAGAAAATAGACTAAATGGTCTAGCGCATTTAAATATCCACAGATAAATACCAGTATCGGTTGATGAAGTGATACAAGAACTTCAAAATCGCGGACCTCGTAGGCTTGATTTCCATCTATAAAACATTTAAATAAATACTTTGCATTTTTAGTATGTATGTATTTTTAATTTAAAATAAAAAAAAAATTATGTTTATCTAGTAATTTTGTATTGTAGCCCCCCCCCTAGAACCAAATCCTGGTTGCGCCACTGGTGTTAGGACCCCATCTAGCCCTATTATTTCGATTAGAAAAATTAAAATTCAACAAATCCCAGTGTAGCTATGGACATAGGGGAATGTCATTACTTTAACTTTTTTTTAAGTATTTTGTCATATAAATTAAGCTTAATATATTTAAAACAGTGCTTTAAACTAAATTAACTACAGCATATAGAGATCCAGCTTTCAAAACAAGAAAATACTAAACTTTATATAAAAGATTTTAGGGATAACAAATAATGTAGAACATAGTTCATTTTAGTGTTTAAAATAAAAGCGCAGTATTAAGAAAATGATAAAGGCAGATAAGAGGTATCTGTCCTGCACTCTCTTGCTTAACGGAGATGAAGAAGGCGAAGGTTTAACAGTACGTGCTACAAGTATTGTATTAATATTAATATTTAAACACCTCGTTAGGTGATGTTAGTTATTGTGAATAGGGAAATGTGGTGTTAAAAACTCATTATAATCAAACGTTAGTACCTATATCATTAAATCTATCCTATTAGTATTCTTCTAGTCAATATTATATGACACAGCCAGTAAATGATTTCTGAAAAATTGGTTTTATGTTTTTTGTATATTTACGTATGAAAAATTCAAAACAAACTTGATTGCTCTTATTCTATACACGATTATATTTACCTACCTAACGGCACTTATTACTTTTTTATCACATTCTGGCTTAAATTGTCATTATAATTGATTTATTGTTTCAGGATTTTCTGCATGAAGCAGGGGGGGTTTCTTATAATTTGTCTAAATAGGTTATGGACGCTGGTTTGAAAAAGAGCAGAAAACCCAATCCGCGAGAAAATGCATTTCCTTTATCAGCTGCGACTTTCTGGTAAGTTTTTCCAAATATATAAATCCTTCTGATACATGGATTATGTTGGCGCATGAGTTATTTCGACTACAAGCTTTATTTGCGCATTGTTCATTAAATATGTATTATAATTGAGTCATTTATTAACACATTCATTATTAACAATGAATGTATAGCAATTTTTGCTTATCCTACATTGAATTAATTATAATATCATCGCAATGCAAATGAGTAGATACGAAATAGGTTAAATTATTTATAGAAAAAAATCAAAATTGAACAAGAACAGTTTTGCTCTAATATCAACAAATTATGTTTGAAATTGTTTTTCTTTTTTTTCCTGGGACAGGCTACAGCGACACAATAGAACACCAGTTTTCTGCCCAAATATTACACGTTACTCGACCCCCGTTTCTCCAGCCAAGTTGGCATAATCAAATGATGATTAATACTAATGCTGATTTTACTGCAGTTTAAAAGATTAACATCAAATGCTGTTATATAAACAAGTTATGCAAAAAATATATATACAGATCGTTTTTAAAGGTAGCCACCATCTCTTAATCTTGATGTAAATCTTTTAATGTTGTCCCATTATACAAGCAAACTATCCATTATATGACTTGAATATTTACCAGATATTTGAAAATAAAAAAGTGGTAATTATATTTTCTAGCAACCATTAAATTTCGTCCCCAGACTTAAGTCCCAAAAAAATCTTTTCCGTGCGAGGAACGTGATAACGCATAACCAGACCTTGCTCAAAATACAAAACTGCCACAGAAAATATCCTGGAATTGTACAATATTACACAAAATAAAAACAATGAAAAAGATTACAATTAAAAAAATATACAAATATATACAAATGAAAGTAATAATCAATATCGTTTGAAGATAGTTTCGTGAGTTCTGAAATCAACCATCATTTTATTCTTAATTAAAACTACTAAAACATATTAACGATACTTCTATATGCAGACTTCAGTAGGTATAGGAATTACTAATTACACATAACTGTTCAGTTCATTGCCTGACGTGGAGCTATAAAAGTCAGGCATCTGTAATGTGGATAGGTAACTCGACACATTCATCTTTAGAGGTATGTGAAATAATGTTACTTGTACCGTGGTTCGGTATGATGGACTGGATTCGGAATTACAAATGCTTGGGTCAAGTTCTAATAATAAGAATTTAATACCTTCCTTAAGCATGAGTTTTGTTCTCGTTTCTACCGGATGCAAACGATATTAAGGTCACCCCCATATCTTCGTTACTTTTTAAGATATCATTTTAAAATTTTGGGAATTGCAATAACAATCAATCAATGCACATTAAAGGGATTATTATAGTACTTCCTTTTTTTTTACTGGAAATGGCTAATTGAAATGGAAATTTAAACCCCGTATATTTTTACATATTTGAATTCAGTGAGTCATTTTACGTGCGATAATATCATTTTGGGGAGAATTTTCACCACACATTTTTTTAATGGACTTTACGTCTGTATTTAGATAGTCTTGGCTGCTGGAAAATGTTTTTTCTTTAAGTTATCAAGTAGGGGAAAATAAAATCGTGACATTAAGTTGACAGACTTTTATAACCATTTAAATATATCGCAAACGGTATTTTCTATGTAATTATATTTGTTTTAATGGAACCATTATGCTAGTTTAATAGGCGTTTTACCATTAATTTACAAATAACTTACAAGAAAAGTGTTTATCTCATTGATTATTTAATAAAAAATAAGAGAAATACGGTAATAAGAGAAATAAATGTTTAATTAAAAATGAAAAATATGTCTAGCTAATGTAATTAGCTAATACACTAAAAAGTCATAAAAAAATTTCAAGATACCATTAATCTTTTGACACATTAAAATCTGACTTATGGTATGCTTCACGATATTATTTAGTTGCACTAGGTGGTGGACTTGGCTAATAGCATTCCTTTTACGATTTCCTAAATCTTGACAAGTTTTTTAAATATAAATAGCAAGGAGCAATTTTAAAAATCTGGTTTTTCACATGACTATAAAAATCCAAAGCGATCATGTGAATTGATGTATTACTTTTCTATATTATTATATAATTATACATACGTATTATAGTAAAATTAACGGTACTACTTTTAAGGTAAATGTAGAACGCGGGAACTTCCATCCTCAGAAAATAAAATATGCAAATACAGGATAAGAAAACTTATAAATAAATATAGCATTATAACGTATAGAATAATGACCACAGCTTCAGGTTAATAACCAAAAACTGCGATAAACTTAACAACCTATATAACTATAAAGAGTGCACTTATCAATTAATAATGCATGTGATTAAATTACCGTATTATTGTTTTTAACAACACGTTTATCTTTATTGTAGTTATGAATAGTATTCATATAAGTATATGTGCATTTGCATATACAGTATGTGAGACCGAGCTTTGACATGAAGCATAAGCTTATACTCACCAAAATTAATTATAAACTTATAATATGGGACATTATGTGCATTGCATAATGCTATTATGTCAAATTATATATTTATTGCTGGAATGTTTATTATTTTAGTAATGCATATTGCATAATGCGCCATGAGTTAAATTCATATCCACAATAAAATCGTTCGCTTGGTCTTCAGTTTTGTCAATCCTTGCAAGAGCAATTTTTCTCGATGCATTCAAATACATTTTGCTAGATATTTGAAAGAAAATGCTTCCGGGTAACTCATTTTTTCTCTTTAATATTGTGAAATTCTTGTTGATGTTATTTTCTAAATTAAAGTGTTGTCTTGCATTATTATGAGACGAACATATAAATTAAAGTGTTGTCTTGCATTATTATGAGACGAACATACAGTTAGTATGTATCTCACTGTTACAAAATATTTACTAGCTTCGAATTTAGATTGGATTTCACTAAGGGGTAAACGCACAGATATGTGTGTTTACACATTAGTTTAACATCTATGTTAAATTAATGTGTCCCACTGTCATTCGTGTTAACGCTACCTGTTTTCTTCGAGCCAATTTGCAGGGTGATGGCCAAAGGTCAACTGTGATGTTAATTTACTGTTGATATTGTACCATTTCTATAGCAATCTTGGGAGCATAATCGTCTTTCTCATTGCCATGGATACCTATGTGTGCTGGTGTTCAAACAAGATGTATTTTTTTTATTCAGTAGTAATAACCGTTCTGGAGTCTGTACGAATAAGGTAGGTCTTTACCCTATTTATCTCACAGAAAAGTAGGGCTTGTCATATCGCATACAACTGGTCTGTGAAAATGCTGGAACAGGGGCAGTGGTGGCTGGTGAGATTTTAGGGTTGAGGGCTGTAGAAAAAAATAACTCTGAAGTATTGAGAAAATCTTACCTTACTTTTTAATGTTGGAAAATAAAATCCATGCGACGATTTTTGTAACTCACAAACTTGTCTATAACATTAGAATTAAAGTTTTTAATATTTTGAATCAAATCCTTTTGTAACAATTTCAAATAACATAGCCAAAGCATTTAACCGTTCTTGCGAAAACACCCCGTACAGGAAGAACTCAAATTTAGACGAAATTCATCAACATATAAACAACTCGTGCTGTAAAAATGGCAGCTCGGTCACGCGCTTACTTCACAATGTTTTTAAACACGTGTTCCGTAATTCGTACCGGGTGCATGCCGGGCTAAAAATATCTCCGCTCCATTAACCGTTCACAAGCTGTGAAGTCTGAACTGAGCGTGCAGGGTGACATTTTTGGAAGCAATTTAAAATTTGGCTTTACTTGACTTGTGATTTAATTAATGTTACAGATGAAAACATTATGTAATGCTGTTTTAATTAATATGAATACATAAATTAAATGGAATTACTTTTTATTTTTTATTACAAGCAAAATGTAGTCACGGTATCTCTTATATACC
Source organism: Rosalia funebris (assembly GCA_037954035.1). Taxonomy (NCBI): domain Eukaryota; kingdom Metazoa; phylum Arthropoda; class Insecta; order Coleoptera; family Cerambycidae; genus Rosalia; species Rosalia funebris. The sequence continues at coordinate 38,456,004 of JAZFAV010000022.1, read as the reverse complement.
AGCCGCCACTGAACAAGGGCAAAGTCCAGGAATGTGACTTGTTTCAAATGAATATGGCGCTGCCAGTTCATTGATTTTTGAACCGTCCCGTCCGTATGAATAGGTATTGTATTGGGGTACTACGACATTACATACAAGGTTATTTTTCAAACACCCGGAATTGTATACCCTTTCTTAAAAGCTGTATTCCATATGACAGTTTGAAAGAACTTTTGCAAATTAAGCTTTGGCATGGTTACGTCTGCATTTCGCACCTAGTCATACATTCGTACTTTAAGAGGATGGGTGGTTGCTGGAAGTATGTTTTGTTCATTGTTAAATATAATTTTATGGATATGTTAGTTGAGCTAGCATACCAATTGCATAATTAACTACTAAAGAATTCCATATGAACTTGAAAAGGGGTATACCCTTCAAAATACAATGATAGAAGAGGGATAATTCGAAAGGCCCAAATTGTTATACTTAGTGTTACTTTTTATATAATATCAGGGTTTCTTGAGACGTGAACTACGGGTAAATGAATTTACTACATATCTATACTACACATAATACTTTTATTGTGGATTAACATTCTATCGGTGTGTTTTTAATAAAAATCTGTAGTTTAGAGTACCTCTTCCGAAGTCGACAGAAATGGACACTTTTTTTTTTATTCTGAAAATCGGAATCCGTTGCTCTCCTCTGTTTCAACAACAATTTCGTTACGTAGTTTCTATTCGATGTTCTCTATTTAGAAGAATCAAATATGACTAAGTCATTGACATTTTTTTATGGGTGCTAGTATGGATTCTATTATATTGTAACTGCGATAGCGAAGAACATGACACTAAGTGTTGACTCCTGTGGTATTCGGTTTTCTAGATAATGTATTTTGGATGTTATATTCCTAATCTAATTTTGAAAGTACGGTTATGTAGGAAATTTTGAACAAATGCTAGCAAACAACCTCACATTCTCCAATAGTATAATTTCCTCAAGATTCCGTATCTCGAAATCGTGTTGTGGACCCTTTTTCTAAATCGAAAAAGCTGCGATTAAGTGATTGCGACAAGTTGGTTCGTTGTAGACTAGAATTTTCGATAACTTATTTGAGATTCGGGGACAAGATAGTTTATTTCCAGAAATTATACCAAACGAGTGTTAATAATTTTCTCCAGGAGTTTTCTTAGACAACACGTTAAGAAATTTGATGTATAACTAAATGGATCTTTATAATATTATCCTTGTTTTAGTATAGAAATTAAGTATTATTGTCGCACTCTAACGAATTGGGTAGGTGTCTTCTTCGCATATTTCATTAATTCTATTAATAAATATGTTATTAGGTAATTCTAGAGATAAAATAGTAGGAATTATAAATTAGAAAAGTTAAATTGTAAAATAATTTAGAAATTATAAGAAATTTATATCGAGGATCGAAACGAAGAAACGAAAATATTTTAAAATATTTGTATTTTCCTTTAAAATACAAAATCATGATCCCAAAATAAAACTCAAAATTGTGTAAACTAAGATTTTCAAAATTGAGTAAACCATTTAAATTCTACAATTTTGGTTTCTAAGTAAGTTGTTTAATGAGGAACTTGATTCAGCCAATTTTTAATTATTTTGTTAATTTTATTAACAAAATATTTACATTCAAATACAAGTCTAACTCATTATTTAATTAGTGTATTAGTTTATACCATTACATGTAACCAAGAAGCTATTAGAAATCCGTACCAATTCACGATAGAGAAATCCGTCAACTCTTGAATTGACTGGGCTTCATAAGTATCATAACTGTCATAAGTCATAATATTTAATGCATCCACCAAGAAGACTAGAGAGTAAGGAGACATAACTCCTCGAAAAATCAGTGGTGGGGGTGGCACGAAAAACGTCGACAATATGGCAGGCTCGCGTAGAAGCGCGTGGGATCTGCGCATGCCGTTTATCCTCGTCTATCGCGGTTTCTCTCTCACACTATCAAAATGTCGGGTTCAATTGAGCCACGATCAGGGCTTTTGCAGGAACAATTCTCAACGCAGCAGTATCTCGACGCTTTTGACATATTCAACAGAAAAACTGGAAACGCTCAAAACACAGCAAACAAAAATAACCTCGCTCGATTCTACGCAATGACCGCCATGATGAAGCACACCACGTGACCACAGTGCGGACACTTTTCGTGCTACCCCCACCACTCGAGTTATGTCTCCTGTTCTCTAGTCTTCTTGGCATCCACCATGGTAACTCCTATGGTTACATTTTCAAAAAAATTTAAAATTGTAAAATGAATATTTGAATTTGAGGAACTCGAATGAAAGCATCCAATAACAATACTAAGCCCAGTAAGTCACCTCATATAATCACAGTACAAATGAGATTGATGCTAATACCTTTATATATGCTAGATCACTCATCCACTGCCTGTGCGCGAGGGCAAATATTTAATTTTTATTAGTTCGGTTCCAAAAACTAAACTAAATGTTCTCCGTAATCCCTCAACTCGATGGTTTCAATTCTTTTTAAGCCCACAATTTGTGTATGTCTGAATACTCCGTAAACCAAGTTTTGAATTTCGATCGACTGCCTCCGCTGTTGGCAAATTATGATCATAAAAAAATATATTTAATAACTTCTCTTGCAAAAAATATACCTACCATTTTCAAATGTTTTTGGTGCAAAATAATATAAAATTATATGTATTACATTGTAATATATTACATTAAAATTTAACTAATTATCACACTTTTTAATGCTGTGGTTTATCCTTACTATCTATTGGGCATCAAACATTGTAGCCCTTACTATCGTAGCACCATATTCTCAAAGATATATTACCAATAATAAGTGTCTAAGGAACTAATCAACAAAAATGTCTCGCAAAAAATTTCACATTTTTTTTTAAATAATATGTAAGCTACACTTGTGTATGTTACAAAATTATATACTTGTGTGTATAATTCGTTAGCTATAATAGTGTTTATAGTTAAACTTGCTTATAAATTCACTGAAACAAACTTAAGAGTTGCCCCACCCATAACTACATATCCTCAGCAGTTTACAGTGTATGTACATAGGGAGAAATTACCCTGTTTTCAGTTTATTTGCGGTTCACCGTTCCGGAAATTACTAATCAATAATGAGATGATGGAAATTAACCATCACTTTAAATTAAGTTTTTACGCCATTAAATGGACATTTTAATACTTTGAATAAATATCTGACAGAAACACGTGCAAAATGAATATGTTTTCTAAAATTAAGGTATAGAATGTACTAACCGTTCTAATAGCGATAAGATGAGTCCAATATAGTATTCAAAAGTTATGAGCCTTCGAAATACCTTGTCGCCACGGTTCTTAAATTTGACACAGTGGCAGTAGATACTGATTTAGACCAATTTTGTTAGTTCAAATTGACCAGTTCTAATAAAACAAAAACTTTTTTATAAAAAATTAAACATTTAACAAAAGGTCTCATATACATATACATAACACATATCCGCCTTTTATAGTCTTAAGTAAATGCAAAGTGTTTTTTTGTTTTATACATTTTTCTAAATATTTTTTCTAAGCTTCGCTTTAACAATGGGTTTTACCTGTGTTTTAGTTGACTGTAGTGTGATATTATAGTGTATCGAAGCATAAATAGATGACAAAGTATGAAAATTTTCGAGTTAAACGAATAATTTTCAAATTATTGGGTTCAGCCTATTTAGGTAGAAACTGTGTCATAATTTTAATTTCGAAAAACGTATGTCTTGGAAATTTACAAAAATACTGTCCACTAGTAAAGTGTTTTTTTTTCTGTATAGGATATACGACAAAATAATAAATTATCCGGAAAGTAAGTAAAAATAAAAATTTTCAAAGCACCTTGCCTAGTTTCATATTTATCTAATAAACTAGGTCCTATGGCACATTATGCAAGTGTAAAATTTCAATAAAACCGGTTTATTTTCATCCGTCTATTACATGTTTAGAGAATTATAAGAAGTAAGTGTAGAAATAAGAAATCACAAACAATTAATATCTTTCAAAATATCAAGATTAAATTTATTTCCTATGCCCAAAATTAAAATGCTTATGAAGTAGGTTAGCTCAAAATATATTTTCAAACTATTCTTAAAACGCTTAAATATAAGAATAAGTATACTTGAATATAAGAAAATAAAAGTAAAATAATGTGTTGACAGTCAATGTTTTCTATGCTCTAAAATTAATCTGAAATTTCTAAAATGTCATTGTCTATGACAAATGTTATGCTATGAAAAGATCTACCTAATTCAGTTTTATGGCACAGGTGATTTATCTATTCCATAGGTTATTAGTTATTAGACTATGCAGTTTCTGAACACGGTACTGGTCGAGCCTACAGTACCCAGACGGTTAAATGTATTCTCACTACTAGTAGTGTACATAATATACAAAAAAAAAAAACGTATATGAAGACAATATACCATAAGCACTGTGCTAGCAATTAATTAATAACGAGAACAGTCAAGACTGTCACTACGAATCGGCAGAGGGAGGTTGACATTAGTAAGTCATATTTACAATGCATTTATAGAGCAAACACAGTAAAACGATAAAAATCCAGATGTGTTTGCACGTTAGAAGAGGGCCAATTCCGTTATATTGTGATTGGACTATATTTTATTGCATTCTTCTCTCAATAAAGTATAGTTAACCAACATAATTATTTAAATATTCTAAATCAATTTGTGAAAGAACACTGCCAAATGAAGCCAGATGGATTTCATCATTCGAACAGAGTATGTGAATAACTGAATACCTGGAATAAAAAAAGTGGATAGCCAATGCTGGTCCCATTTTGTAATTGCCCAATTCTCTCGCGAATTCAACAATTATGGATTTTTACTTTTCGTGTCCGATAAAATAAATAGTATTTTCGAATGTCTTTCAACTGATGTAGAAATATCGAAAACCTACATTATGCCATAAATTATATTTCCTTTGAAGAAATATCATCTGCTTTCACGGCATTTCAGAAAAATATTGAGCAATGTGGAGATCTCAGATAACACCAATATTGATATTTTAGATTTGACATAAATTTAATTTTACATTTGATTTGTTTATTTTTATTTCTTAGAATCATATAAATGTCTAATAAACCGATCTCATTGAAAATGTATACACTTACATAATGCATAATTGTCAATAACCCATCAATGAATATTTTCAAAATCTTCAACATGGGGAGGTTAACATAACTTTTTTTTGTAAATTGTCTTTTTTAATTTCCAATACATATTTGATTTTTCGAAACCAAAATTATGACAGCATTTACTACCTAAGGAGGCCTGACTCTAGAATATTTCAACTCAAAATTTTTCATCTATAGCACCTATCCAAGCGTTGATCTATTCAGCATTTTTTGTTCGCCATATTTGAAGAACCATATCTAAAAAAAATATAATCGATAATAGTTTAATAGGCCATAAGAATTTTTATTATATAATGTTTATCCATCGTATAATTCCCATAATAATATACCCATAACGCCCATCGCATCCCCAATACGATGGGCGTTCAGATCAGTTATGCAACACGGAGCTATAAAGATATCGACCACGTGGTAGGCGACCTACCATATTTTCCTGGCTGCGACAATATCATTCGTACTGTGGTCCGGCGTGGCGGACTGGGCCCAATATTTCATTATATGCTTGAGTGGAAGCCCCAATGAGGGGAATTTTGTAGTTCTCCCTGAGTATGGGTGTGTTTGTGTTTGTCCTCATGTGTAACATTCCTCTGCGCAACCTGGGGATTTGAGGGAAGGAAATCGAGTTTTGTGTGTCTAAAGCTTTTAAAACTTTTTTTTATACTTTCTACCGTCTAAAGATCAAATATTTAGTGTGATATGTTCTTATACGTTGTAAAGATATCAATAAAAAAAGCCAGTATGAAAAAAATTCCATGAATATAATTAATGGTGATGTAAAACTAAATATTAAATGAAATATGTATATTCAAATAGAAGTTTTACATTATCTTTTTACGCATAATGTCATTATACACTTAAACGTGAACAAACAACGTACCAATGTATTCTACGTAATGAACATCATTTCATTATGTAAAATAGGTGCTTTAAAACAAAACTTTTGTTCTAAGTCACAATAGAGAAATGAGAGAAAGTATGCTACACTAAAAAATGTATTTAACGGCAATGTAGTATAGTCTAAAAATGATATAGCGTTATAATTAGCACGAGGAGTACCGAAAATTAATGAGGCTGAAAGAATACGACTTTTGGGACCGCACTTTTAATATATGTACGTATATTCTTGAGAAATAACGTCAACTCTAAATATGTTTCCCAAGGATTTGGATTTTTTCCCGAGTCTCAGAAATGGTTACAACCTGAAGTACAAGCAATATCATTGTCTTAAAAACAAATAGACCAAAATATGTATAATATTAATCTATTTATTATATTAATTTAATTATAATAATATAATTTAATTAATATAGTTAAATTCATGTAATAAATAATTCATTCATGTAATGTTTCAGTTATACTATCCCAACTTTTATTCAGGGATTCAGGCGTGACCTAGAAGAAGCAGATTTAACAGAAACGCTAACGGAACATAAGTCAAATAAATTAGGTAATCAAATGGAAAAATATTGGAAATCTGAAGAGGAGAGAGCCATTAAAGCAAAAACGACTCCGTCATTAAAAAGAGTGCTATTTAAAGTTTTTGGATTAGAATTCATGTTTTATGGAATTGTTTTGGCTATAAGTGAAACGATAAGGTACGTATTATATTTTAATTAAGTGATGTTTTTAATAAATATGTAGCTTATAAATGTGGTAAAATACGTACATGTTTATGACGAACCACTAGTATAATAGCAATATAAATATGCTGAAAATATATTTGTAAACAAAAAAGGATCTACAGTAAAACGAAGAAAATAGAATTAAAAGTTTTCAGTAAACCTGCTACCTAAAAATAAATAACTATATTTTTTATATAAGTATTCCATAATTTCCATGTTTGGAAAGAACTTTCAAAAATAATGCTTTTAAAACATGGTCAATTTAATCGGTATCATTACATACCTCTAATTCTTAACAATTAAGTATTGCAATTATTGGTAATTGCAAACATTTTCGGTAAACTCCTTTAACACGTTATATTAAAATTAAGTTAGACGTTGTGATATACATATAGATACGAATATGTGTAGCTATATGTATTATCACAGTTAAATACTTGTATACATGCTTGACAAAATAATTTACTCATGTTCTTTATGAAAATGTAATATCCTGATAGTTGTAAGTAAACAAGACAATAATTAATATACTTTTTAAATGACTTGTCAAATATTTAAATAATCTTTATATTTCATGTAGATTAAATCAGCCAATATTTTTGGGCAAGTTAGTGAGTTATTTTGCTCCAAAGAAAAACATTAGTCGTCTTAATAGTGCCTTTGAAGTACTACCAACAATCAACGCCAGTCAAACTGCTGCCCAAAGACAATCAGAGGAGTAAATATATAAGAGTGTGTGGCTAGAGTAGTTTTTTTTGTTTTTGATTTTGCTTGCTAATTTTAATTTTTAGTTTCAGTGCATGTTGACTACCTCCATTTCTACTCTACTCTTTTTCTAAATAATTTGAAGCCGTTTTAGTTTTAGCACAAGCGTCAAAGAATTATTAAATAAATTTATGAAATTTTTAAAAATAAAATCTTTCAAAGTTTTAAACATTCTGATATTCCCATTCCCATTTATTGTAATTCTCAATATAAGAAAAATAAAATTTAATTCAATTTACCCCTATTTCTTGTTAGTGAAAATATTGTATTTCTGACTTTCACTGATTTATTTTATAACATGACAATTGTTTCGCCAAACATTCGCTTCCTCAGATTGTGAGGACGGGTATAATTCTAAGACGTGCAATACGTATTCACCCTCACCATCTGAAGAAGCTAATAGTTGGAGAAACAATTGTTATAGTATAAAATACATCAATACAATACAATATTGTTACGATATAATATTGTTAAAATACAGTACAATATTGTTTTCGTCAACAAATTTGTCCAAAAACATCAAGTAAAGATTAAATCAGTCTATTAAATTACTCATTCCTTAAATATTATTTGTATTTTGATCCAAAAAAATATTTACAGCAGTATTGTAATCTGTAATGTTTTAAGAAAGTAAAGAACTATGGGAATAATATTTCTAGATGTAGATAACAACAATAGTTTTCGGATAATTTGCTAACCCATTAATCTACTAACCCATTGACTTTGGTACTTAATCTCTTACGCATTCATTGCCATAGATTTTATAATTTAGATTACCAACTGTTATTAATTTGTTACCTTTTTGCAAAACATCTATGAATACTATAAAATACAATTTATGAGGGCTGTAAGCTTAACACCAATAACACACCAGAAATTCTGCTTACGTCACTAATCATCAGAGCACCCTAAAAGCATCTTAACATATTTTTTGGTGGCAGTAAAGTTTTACATAAAATTTAATGTAAATCCGTAAAAGAAAAAATTATATGTACTTCATTTTTCCAGTTCATTCAGTATTAATTGCATTAGTATAAAAATAGAAATATATTAAAATGCACTTTGACTAGGTATACTATCGATGTTAATAATTGTCATTAGCCAATTCTCATTTTGTCACTTAACCATAATTTTCATTACAATTAGGAAATAGAAAGCATAGCTTGTTATGTACATATATGTGTAAATTTTTTGTTCACCATGGTAGTATCAACGCTTGTTTTTTCCTATAAATAATATCGATTTCAAATAGTAGAAATGATATGTATTTATCTTTTAATAGAATGGGTCAACCAATCGTTTTGGGTCAACTTATAGCATATTATGTACCAGGTCAAGAGGAAATTACTTCAGAACAAGCATATTGGTACGCTGCTGGTGTAGTATTGTGTTCACTAGTCAATATATTATTTGCTCATCCATATATGATGGGTGTTCTTCATTTGGGAATGAAAATGAGAGTAGCTTGTTGTTCTCTTATCTACAGAAAATCTTTAAAGTTGAGTAAAACAGCTTTAGGTCATACTACAGCAGGACAAATAGTAAATTTATTATCTAATGATGTGAATAGATTCGATGTGGCTGTGTTATTTGCTCACCAACTGTGGATTGGTCCTATTGAAACAATTGTGTGTACTTACTTAATGTACCTACAAGTGAGAATCTCTGCAGTGATTGGAGTTTTACTTTTGATAATATTTATACCTATGCAAGGTGAGAAACTTTAATGTTAATCTGCTACATGTTTATTACAATTGACACTCAAATATCAAATAAACCAAAACATGATAATTCCTAGTGAAGTGATTACTTTTATTTATTTTAGATTTAATTCTAAAATATTGAATCGTTGTTATCACGATCTTTATTATACGAGTTATTATACGAGAATTTGACATTTATTTCTGATAATATTTAGTATTAATATCAAAAGTAATAAATTAAATATCTACTGTGATTAAAATTGCAATATCTTAATATATCCAAATATGTGTGATTACTGAGTATAGAAACAAATATTATGTATCTACTACATATGTTATTAAATTATGCAAATACATAAAAAGAAACTGGAAGCAATTTTATTCGCAAGTAATTTTCAAAACATATTATTGCATCAATTTAGTGTTAATTCACTATGGAGCTGGATCCCTTGGAGTTCATTTTTTCTGAAACAGGTCATTTGTATTATAGCTGTCTTTGAAGTGTATATGGCATATGGTAATATAATGTTAATGGTTATGCTAGTATGGCTACGTTTATTTGTAATGAAATAAATAATGAGCAAACTAAATACTGAAAGAAGAGACATTGTTTCATGGCGAGTTGAGGAATTGACTACCTTAAAAATTACCCCAAAGGCCAATTGCCTGGTGCGGTTATTACTAGGTGTCACACTCATCATTAACCGTTGATCTAAACTGTAAGGGTTTTAACAAGTGTGAAATGGCCATTACAATAAACATAATTTATTGCTTAGAATAATCGAATTTTTACCCCTGGTAAACACATGTGTACATATATTTTTTCTAGCCCAATCCTGGTTTTGAGTACTGGGGAAATGTACAAGGTTCTCCATTCTAATATTCAAAGGACTTAAGACCTAACATTTACAAATAATACATCTAGCATGACGGTTAACAATAAATATATGTAGTTTATTTGATTAAGTTTATTTGATGATACCAATATTTAACTAATGAAATTAAAGATATAGGATAAAGTTATGGCAAATTGTTAAATGACGGAAATGAAAAGAAGTTTTAAGCAATCCAGGAGCAGGGCAAACAAAAATTAAGAAAACAAGAAAATTATAAACAAATTTGGTATTGAGAATCCATAAAATTAAAATTCTTGTTAAAAACTTTGTCTTGTAAAATAATAAGAAATCTTGCTATTGAAATGAAAACTACTGAAAATATGAGGGACTGAAGAAGGAAAAATAAACCGTAGCACTTATGTGATAATCCTTGTGATAATTATTATTCACTTATTAATATTATTTTACTCCTTATAATTAGTATTTACTAATATTGTCATTTCCAATATTTCTTAATATTATTTCATATAGTATATTTGGGGAAGAGAATATCAATATTACGCTTAAGAACAGCTCTAAGAACAGATGAAAGGGTTCGCTTAATGAACGAAATTGTATCTGGAATACAAGTGATAAAAATGTATGCGTGGGAGAAGCCATTTGCCAAATTAGTTTCTTTTGCTCGCAGGTAAGAGTAATATGTAAATCCTTTCATTTCTATGTGTTTCAAAAAAAATATTCAAAAACAGTACCTATTGTTAATGTTATATTTCTTAATTAGTCTAAAAAAAAAATAAAATAACATATAAGTTGGAACATTATAAAGATCGCATTTGTCAATAAATTAATGTATAGACACAATTTTCAGCTATTGGCAAAGAGGATATGGAATCTCTAAATGTATATTTATTTATTTATTTGTTTTAGATATGAAATTAAAACGATCCGTTTAACATCGTTCATGAGAGGTATAACGTTATCATTTATCATGTACAGCACTAGAATGTCTATTTTTGCTAGCATATTGGCATATGTAGTTATGGGGAATGATATAACAGCCGAAAAAGTATTTGTTTTAACTTCCTTTTATAATATCCTACGACAAACAATGTCCGTTTTCTTTCCTCAAGGAATATCACAAGTAGCTGAGGCTAATGTCTCGATAAAACGCTTAAATCAATATATGCTGTATGATGAAACTCAAATAGCCAAAGAAATTCGAAAGGCTGAAATAGCCCGAAATGGCAAAAACGATATCATCACTGAAAGTGGCATTAAGGCATCTGATGACTTGGGTATCTTCATCCAAAATGCCACTGCTAAATGGACCGAAATGTCAGTGGATAACACATTAACTGATATCAATTTAAGTGTTACTCCAGGAAAGCTACTAGCAGTAATTGGTCCTGTGGGTAGTGGGAAAACATCACTGCTCCATATGATACTTCAGGAACTTCCTCTGATTAGTGGAACTTTGACAGTAAATGGTGAAATAAGTTATGCTTCACAAGAATCATGGTTATTTGCTGGAACGGTCCGACAAAATATTCTTTTTGGACTACCAATGGATAAATTAAGATATAAAACAATAGTAAAAAAATGTGCCTTGGAACGAGATTTTAGGTTATTACCTTACGGAGATAAGACAATCGTAGGCGATAGGGGGGTTTCCTTAAGTGGTGGTCAAAGAGCCAGAATAAACCTTGCCAGAGCTGTTTATAAACAAGCAGATGTATACCTTTTAGATGATCCGTTATCTGCAGTCGACACTCATGTGGGAAAAGAATTGTTTGAACAATGCATAACAGGTTACTTAAAGCATAAAATAGTTATTTTAATTACTCATCAATTACAGTACCTACAAGAAGTAGATCATATTTTGTTTTTGGATGATGGATATCCAAAAGCGGAAGGTAATATTATTTCCTATATAGTTTTGACAGTAGTAAATAGTCTAGTTGTGACTACTCACAACTTTATTTTAGGTTCATTCAAAGAATTACAAGCAAGTGGTCTAGATTTCACAAAACTTCTGAGTGATCAAACAGTCGAAAACAGTGAAACCAAAGAAGAGGACAGACTAACTAGGCAGGCATCTATCAGAAGTGTTGCCTCAATTGAAGATGCTCCAAAACAAGTTGAAGAACAAAAAAGTATTGGTTCCGTAGGTGCCTATGTTTACAAAGCCTATTTTGGTGCTGGCGGAAATTGTTGCATAATATTTACACTTTTTGCTTTATTTGTGGTTGCCCAGTTTCTGGGAAGCGCTGCTGACTACTTTATTACCTATTGGTAAGTAGAAACGTAATTTTTTATACTTTAGAAGAAATATATTTGAACCGTATTTCAGGGTTAATTTGGAGCAAAAAAACAATTTTGCCAGAAATGCACTAAACAACATAAGCAATACTTCATATGTTACTGTAAATGCAGTAAGTGTAAATGATACATCCACTGATTTTTGGAATTTTTCAAGAGAATCTTCTATTTATATTTACTCGGTTATAATAGGTCTATTAATTATAATAACATTAATTAGATCACTTACCTTCTTTGCTGTATGTATGAGAGCCTCCACAAAACTGCATGATAATATGTTCATGCATATTATACGAGCCACAATGAGGTTTTTTAATACAAACAGTGCTGGTAGAATTTTAAATCGATTTTCTAAAGATATGGGATCTATAGATGAACTGTTACCCGCAGCTATGATTGACTGTTTGCAAATAGGGCTTGCATTAATTGGTATTATTATTGTTGTGGGTATAGTCAATCCATGGTTGATGATTCCTACATGTGCAATTGGAGTTATATTTTATCTATTGAGAATATTTTACTTAAGAACCAGTCGAAATATAAAAAGATTAGAAGGAGTTAGTAAGTTTATAATTAAATAAGTAATTCCAAATAATTATATAATTTATTTTTTAGCTAGAAGTCCTGTATTTTCTCATTTAAATGCCTCCCTGCAAGGATTAACAACTATTAGAGCTTTTAGAGCTCAAGAAATTCTAACAAGTGAATTTGATAACCACCAAGATTTACATAGTTCTGCTTGGTTTGCCTTTATTTCAACATCAAGAGCTTTTGGCTACTGGTTAGATATAATATGTATCATTTATATAACTCTTGTAACATTCAGTTTTTTACTTATTGGAAACGGTAAGTTTCATCAAAATTTTAAATTTCATAAACAAAAACCAACCACTCATTTTTTAATACAATATTTAATATAAAATATTACAAATGTATAGTACATTTATCCTTTGGTAACATATTTACATATTTTTGGAAAAAAGTGTATATACAGAAATAAAGTACATATTTTCCATTTTATGAAAACTTGGTAGTGGCCTCAATTCCACAAATTGTTCTAAAATGTTGTACTTTATTAATGCTGATGTTGTAGTGTTGTACTTTATTAATGCAAATATTTTGTAATGCTGATAAATTGAATACCTATTTCCAACATTAGTGGTTGATACTTCTGACCATTTTATTCTATTTTATGAGTTATTTTCAAAAATAAGCTTAATTTAACTTGAAAAATATATGTATATCAGTGTAACCAAATTGCTTTTAAGTAAAGGTTACCGTTAAATAAATGAAATCAAATCTGTTATCAGCAACATAAATATTGTTTCATTATATATGGAAGTAATGATATCTAGTTAGCCTAGCACCATTTCCATAAATGAAATAGAATGTGTTTGCTATAGTAATAAATATATCAAATTTCTGTACTTTTAATGGTAGAAAAATTAAGCATTCTTGCGCTGTAAAAACTAATTTTTAAAAGGTTTAAATACTGATTGCTAATTAAGTACCTTTTCCTAAAAAGATTGTAAAAAAAATTGCTAGTAAGAAACTGGGTTGTGGAATTTAAATGAAGAACAAACTTAAACGATGAACAATATATTGGAAAACAAGTGTTCACTCCAGATAATATTAACATAACACAACATAATTTTAGAAGTTCGGTGAATTCGTCTCAAAAGAACTTAAACGATACTATATGAGCATGAGACTATATGGATATGAGAAAAATTTCTGCCAAATGGTGAGATACTTTAAATACTGATTAGTAATGTCTAAGAATAACCACTCACTTCCGAAACCCTTTATCAACATTTTAAAAAGGACGCCAACATATGAAATGTATCGCAACTGGACAGAATAAAATCTTATCTTACAATCCAGTAACCCAGAGGCAAAGGAAACCAACATATTTCCATGTTGATTCCTCTCGATCAAATGAAATATTATTTCTGAAATAGAGCTAAAATAATAATATAACATATACTAAAAAAAAATATAGCAATATAAGGCATTTACTAAATGTAAAATTTGAAAACTAATGATGATTAAAAACATTTTTGTTCAAAAAATGTTCATTAGTTTTGTACTAGGCTAAGCTATCTATCAATACTGTATGCTATAAATCTCTTAGTCCTAAGAAAGGAATTTACTATTTTTGTACTAGATATGCAGAACTTTTGGAAACTCCATAACAATTCATACTATATAATTTGTTTCTTTCAGAAAAATTTGGTGGCAATGTAGGACTTGCCATAACCCAAGCTATAGGATTAACAGGAATGTTTCAATGGGGTATGAGGCAATCCACTGAATTAGAAAATCAAATGACATCCGTTGAACGAGTATTAGAATATAATTCCATTGAACAAGAAGGTGCTCTTGAATCAGAACCAGAGAAAAAGCCTCCAAATGTATGGCCTAAATTTGGAAACATTGAGTTTAGAAATGTGTTTTTACGGTACTTCCCACAAGATCCTCCAGTATTAAGAAATTTATCTTTCACGATTATGCCAAACGAAAAAGTTGGTATAGTAGGTCGTACAGGAGCCGGAAAATCATCATTAATAAACGCCATCTTCCAATTAACCGATACAGAAGGGGAAATTTTAATAGATGATGTAAATATCAGAGACATTGGTTTGCACGATTTGAGATCTAAAATTTCCATTATTCCTCAAGAACCAGTATTGTTCTCAGGTACAATGAGAAAGAATTTGGATCCTTTTGACGAATATGAAGATGTTGATTTATGGAAAGCTCTTGAAGATGTCGAGTTAAAAGAAGTGGTGCAAGATTTAACATCCGGACTAAATTCAAAAATGTCAGAAGGAGGTTCAAATTTCAGCGTTGGTCAAAGACAATTAGTTTGTTTAGCTAGGGCCATTCTCCGCAATAATAAAATTCTTATTTTGGATGAAGCTACTGCCAACGTAGATCCTCAAACCGATTCGTTAATCCAGAACACTATTAGACAGAAATTTGCAAACTGTACAGTACTTACAATAGCTCATCGATTAAATACTGTTATGGACTCTAATAAGCTCTTAGTTATGGATGCAGGCACATTAAAAGAATTTGACCATCCCTATAAGTTGTTGCAAAATAAAAATGGCATCCTTTACTCGATGGTGCAACAAACTGGTAAAGGAATGACTGAGACTCTCTATAACATTGCAGAACAAAGTTATAAGAAAACTCATGTATAGTTCAATTCTGTTATAGTATTTAATACTTGTTAGGTTACTAAGTTGGATCTCTAGTTTCAAATGATTGCCAGTCATTTTATTCTTAATTCTTAATTAATAATAGCTTAATTCTTGAAGATTAAGTAGGATTGAAGTTATGAAAATACTTCTATTAAAATTTCAAAATATTAACTTTGGAGAAAAGGCTAGTAGTGATTCACTGCACGTCATCATAACTGTTATATTAATTCTGTCAAATTAGAGATTGGAAACCCATACAGAACGTATTGACAGAATTATTTAGTATTCCGGTTTTAAATTATTTTAAATAATAAATATATTTTGGCTGATTATGTTGTTTTTTTCTTTCATTGCTAATTTTTCTACATTGTACATAATTTGAATGATAATCAGTAATCACAGATCAATAGAAATTAGAACCATTCAATAGAATGGTGTTTCATTATAAAGGATACTGAGCAAACAAAAATATTTTTATATGTATTTAAAATTATTTTAAATAATAAATATATTCTGGCTGATCATGTTGTTTTTTCATTCATTGTACATTTTTCTACACTGTATATAATTTGAATGATAATCAGTAATCACAGATCAATTTTATTCCAGACTCCAACTAGATTCTAATTTCAGATTGAAAATACTGTATCGTCTATTTGCAATTTTTCGACACTGGAAACGCTCAACAGTGAGACAGCCAGAAAAGTCACTTTCGATGTAATTGAGTTACAAAGAAGATGTTGTAAATACAAAGAAGCGTCATTACAGCAGATCGGAATTATTAATAATATTAATAAACTTATTAGTAACTATTAATAATATTAATAATTACTAATATATTAATGAAATTTTGCTAAATAATGATACCATGTCCCAAGTGAAGTGCCCAGCAATCTGTTAAGGGCAATATTTATTAAACAACACTTTATAGAAGATAGAGGACTTTGTTACTTTCCATGTCTGTGTTCAATTTTTTGACCACTTCTCATCAGTCGTTGTTTTTCTCGCTCTATGCAAGAATGTATAACATCACCTTCATTTTCTGTGTAGCCAAATAATAAATATTTGTGCGTAATCCATCTTTTGCCTTGCAATTGGTCAACCTCCGATTTGTGTTTCTCCAAAGTAACCTGCTGATTGGTCTGTTCATCGGTCAATGAATTTTTAAAACTTTCGCAAATGGAACACCGGTCTTCTTTGGTCTGAAGAATCCAATATTAAATTTAGTATTAAAAACGTTTTCATTATTATATTATATAGGTTTGGGCCTCATCAGCCACTGATCGCATGGGTAGTCCCTTGGCTATCCCCTCTTATCCGGGTCATTATCCAAAAATGCTATCCCATAAAAGGAGCAATTTAGGCACGTCCCCCGCCTTAAGCCTCGTCTCCTCTAGAATAACAGGGGTCCCTAATATAAGATACCTCTTCTTCTCCAGTGCGGGGCAGGTGTAAAGAAGATGAATCGAGGTTTCCTCGTCTTCTTTACAGTATCTGCAGGCCGGCCTATCAGTCAGCCTCAGCTTGTGTTCATATGCACTCAGGCTACTATGGTGGCCCGTTATGATTTCCACCAGAGTTCTGGCTTTGTGCCTGTTCAATTTAATGAATTCTTGGGCCCATTTCTTAATCTCTGAGTAATCGATGAAGAGTTTGGTTATTCGACAACCCGTTACTCCTCTCCATCTTTTATTGTGCTGGTCTCTTGCCCAGCCATTGATGCGGTCTCTGATCAGATTCCGACATATTCCCACTGCAGGTTCTGCTTCTTCCCTTCATAGGCTTCTATCAATTCTCTACTCAGTCGGGAGGCTGTCGCCTCCAGTACTTCCCTCTCATTAATTCTGGAGGGGATCCCCCGAACTGTTACTAGAAGATCCGATTTAAACTGTTCCCAGTTTGTGAATCTAGGGTTGCGGACCCGTTTCGTCTCCTCATGCTCCCTCACTCCCAAATCAAACTTAATGGCAGAGTTATCCGAGAGTGTGGGTTCATCCGAGACTCTCCAGTTCCGCACGTATCCCGCCAGGTGTCTGGAGCCCAAGGTAATATCAATTACCTCCTCCCTTATAGCGTTATGAAAAGTGGGTGTGTTTCCCACATTTAAAATATCTAGCTCTGTACTTACCAGATATTCCATGAGCTCCATACCTCTGCTATTGGTGTTCGTGCTACCCCAGACCTGGTGAGTGTGAGTTCAGTGTGAGCTACCCAGTGTGAGTTCGCATCACATCCTATCAGCAAAGGCAGGTCGGATTTTTGACAGAAGTCCACAAGTTCCTTCACCTCTGGTGTCGGATTGTCCCTGCTGTCATATGGTAGATAGGCTGACGCTATAACCACCCTACCTACATTTTCAATCATCGTAGTTACCGCCATTAGGTCCCCTGTGGACCATTTCCACAGGGGTGTGGCGCTAATGTTTTTCACTACGATGCCGGCTCTGGGTCTGTTGGTACTACTACTCCTGTAACAGAGAAAATTTCCCAGTCCCTTTATAGATCCCTGCACCACCCAAGGTTCTTGGATGAGTGCTATCCCTGTGTGCATCTTAGCAAGACTCCTCTGCGGAATAGAAGAGGCATCTTTGCTTCGATGCAAATTAATCTGAATAATTTGAATCATTCTTTTCTTAGCACTTGCACCACTTTCGTCCCCTGGTTTGCTCAGATTCCCCTCGCCCTCTTCCTCAATAGAGGTCAAGGTCAAGGTCCCGAGTGTGGCCTGGGTATCGGCGGTGGAGCCTGGGGGAGGATGGAGGCGTCCACGGTACAGGCTCGCTTTCGACCTCCTTATCCTCCAAGATTCTTTCATGGATTGATGGTTCCATTTTTGGTCCCATTTTAGACGGGCTAGGGACATCATCATCATTGAGGTCGCCAAGACTCCTAGAAGTTGCTCCCTCACATCTAGCTTTAGCCAGCTTCCTTCGCTGGCTTCTTTCGTTTTTTAGCACTTGCCCCACTTTCGTCCCCCGGTTTACTCAGATTTCCCTCGTCCCTTCCCTCAATAGAGGGAATTTCCCCTCCTTATCCTCCAAGCTTTTTTCTTTGTGGACTGATTCCATTTTTCGTCCCACGAGTGGCTAGGGAAATAAAGGTTTTTTTTTTGTTTCCCGTGCTTTCCTCTGTTATCAGAATCCAAAATCCCACTTTCATTCATTTTATTTCTCACGGTTGTGATTCTCTGAAATCTTTCTGCCTAGATTTGTCAGCTAGATTATAGTAACCAACAAAGTCTGCCTTACTTCCTCCGGAACTCTTTTGGAACATACATTTGTCCCCACACCCAAGCATTACTTTTGGCGCTATGTTCTTTGCCAAGCCGCGAAGTATATACCAGTGTTCATTCTTAATTTTTTTACATTCCTAGCCCATTATTTTTTATTGCGGACGCGTTTTCTTAACCTGGCCTGTACGAAATCAGGAGTATCCTTATCTTGAACTTTGCAAGTGGTTCAGCGTGAATTTAAGTGGAAAGAAACAATAAAAAAAGGTGAGGGAAGAAAGAAAACGTCGGTGAGAGAAATTTCAGTATGCTTAAAATACCAGCTGTTCAAAAAAAAAAATAATAACCCTAGCGTTCGGAAATTCTTAATTCACTAAGCTGACAAAAATTGTAGTCGCTTATATAATAATTTGGGGGAAAGTCCGCGATATTTTGGAGGCAGAAATAGGAGTGAAGAAAGGCAGAGGTAGGCCTAGATTAGACTACTGCTCGCAAATAGTAAGGGATGTAGGTTGTAGCACAATTAGCGAAATGCGTAGGTTAGCACAAGATAGGAAAAACTGGAGGTTAGCGTCCAACCAGTCTTAGGACTGATGACCTCATGATGATATAATAATTGTTAAATTTTCAAAAATGTATTCATCATTCTTTTAACTTGCCTCACCTTAATAGGTAGAATTTATGTTCTTCAGCGCCACACGGGAACATCTAACAATAAAATAAACTGTTTTAAAATCTTAAAAACGGACTTCTACTCTCCTTTCATCTCTACCTCGAAATTGAGTGGCCGAGAAAAAAATAAACCGACACAAATGCAGAATATGTGTTTTATGCGACAGTTTTACTTTTTTCAAAACCTCATTTCATACTACTTCATTACCAACAATATCTACTACTTAACATGTATATAAAAAAATATAAAATTGATCTCGGTAGTTTAATGTGTATTTGTTTAACTTATAAAGTGATAAAGAGATAAGAGTGAGAGATTTGACAAAATTTTTTAACATTAACATAGTTAATAAACCTACTCAATTTTTAAACTCTCGTTACCTAACTCGACATTTATAAATATATTATATGTATATCTTAATTTCTGAATATTAAGTAGTCAATGGACCATAGATGAATTTTATCTTGATTTTTCCAAGCCATTTAATCAAGAAGATACTAAACTGAACCACTTTGTGATATAGCTTAGCTATAGCTAGACATTACTAGCTTCAATTAAGCATTATGGTAACGGTTTCTGTGAGTTGAAATCAGATGTTGACTCCTTTAGATGTACAGTCAAGAGCGTAAAAGAACATACAAAATGTACATCTGCCTCGATCTATTATACATAATTTATATATAGAAGCCATGTTAAAAAAGGGAGATAACATTAATCAAGAAAGTTTAGCAACAAACCACAAAACAAGTTTGCGACATCTGCTATCATGTTACCTTATGATATTTCCTTATGAAGAGACTCATTTTTACAAATTGGGTATTCAGCTGCTTCAATTATTCTGATATGAACTGAAACCATACAAATATGATACAATATGATGGTTATAATCTTCTTCAAACAACTCTTGAAGAAAAATAGTTTTTAAATGATAGTAGTTTTTACATAATACCTATTTCTCTAAACTTCTGCAAATTATATTTATTATCAAATAATCAGTATTTGGTTTGAATAAAATTCATTATAAAAGATATTTTTTTATTGTGCTCTCTTGTTAGATTGTCAATTATATTAAAATATTAGTGTTTGTGTTTCCATTATATTACCACTTTCACAAAAACTCATAATTAGATAATTTTCTTAACTCATTTTTGTCAACTGATGTTTATTGTAAGTAAAATTGATTTTCTGCCCCAAAAAATATATACAAACAAATTAAATTACAAAGTAATTTATACAAACAAATTAAATTTGGTTAAATAAAAACTATATCATTCCATTCAAAAATATCTCATTACTTGAATGAGAATATAAAAAAATTTTACAGATGTTCCTTATGTGCAGGATTTTGGTACAATATTTTAAATTTTACTATATTTGATGTACTTAATATACCGATAGGCTTATTAATTTATTTTACATACATTTTCGGGGCCTAGTATATATTTGTCAATTCAGTTCTAAACTTTGGCTAATTTGATTTTTGTAAGTTTCAATTTTTTTGGTAAATAACTTGGACAACACATATCTGAACTACAGGCTCTTTACTGCATGCTTTGCACTAGTATGTTGAAGTTGCGTTGACATTACTGGAGTTGGTCAGGAATTTTAGTTAGAATCAATATTCTGTGGTATTGTAAGACTGCACATCCCAGTTGATATGACACGATGCATGATCTTTAAACTGATTTTTTAAATAGCTCTAGTAAATTCCATTATGACAAATAAATAACTCATAAAGTATATATCGTGTTTGCGAATTTAAAGCTATATAGTACACAGCAGAGAAACTCTTATTTCAATAAGACTCAACAAATAGATAAAATTTAATAAGATATTTAAGCAAACATTTTTTTTTAAAGGAAGTACACTTAGGTATTTAAGACAGCACTTATAGTTAAAATATGGTTATAATCTTCTTCAAATAACTCTTGAAGAAATATGGTTTTTAAATGATAGTAATTTTTACCTATTTCTCTAAACTTCTGCAAATTATATTTACTGCATTATGAACTTATTAATTAAATCAAAAATATCCTGATATATCAGTATGAAATAGCAGCTGATATTTATATCTATGCAAGATACAAGTTTATTCTGTCTCCCTTTTTGATTCAAATGCTTCCTACTTGCATCTTAATTTCCATTAAGAACATTGTTCTACGTCAAGAAAATATACTCAGGTATTTAGATGTAACATATAAAATCTGGATGGCCAAATTTGTGTAATGTGTAATCTTGTTCAAAAGGTTATTTATGCTGTCATTAAAAATTTATACATATTAATTTATTGGAATTTTAAAGTTATACGAAGTTAAAGTTATAAAGGTGTCCAAAAATTAAAATGAACTCTTATTAGTCTTATTACCATGTTTTTTTTTAATTTTTCATTACATTATAATGTTTTTACATTATTGGTATTTCTTTATGAAAGACATTTAAGTAGTTATAGTTATTATATTCACAAATAATTTGTTCAATTATTTAATGTAAAAATATGTGCTAAACAAAACTTATTTGCATTAGTTTTTGATATGCTATTCGTACCACTACCATGTAGTGATTTACGATAGTGTACTTACATTTTAGTCTAATATTACAAAAATAATAAAATAGGATATCATGAATTAAATAATAATTTTTAAACTATGCTAATTTTGATTTAATTTTCAATTAAATCAAAAATTTCTATATAATAACTGTAAGATTACTTATTCAATTCTTTCTTGAACGTAACTAAAAGAAATTATGTATATAGTAAATTCAAAAATTTAATAGACGATATCCAGTTTTTGTTTTAACGAAGCTGCACCTTTAAATTTATTTAGAAAATTAGTAACATAAACTAAGATGAGTATGTATAATAAATTGGAATATAGAGGAATAAACATTTTATTCGAGAGTTTTATCAGACACATCAGTATTATATTTCCTCCAAATTCCATTTCCAGTAAAATGATGTTCTTTTTCTATGAAATACAATGCCAATCTCAGTTTCTTTACTTGACTTAGAGATGTATAGTTAAAGTCTTTATTTAATTTCATTTCATTTAGGGCCTTTTCTATTTTTTCTCTAAAATAAAAATAAAAAAAATATATGTGACATCTACCCATGATATTTTAAGTCTTACATGGGATATAAAATAATATGCATGACATTAAAAATATTGTCATTCCGAAAATGTTTCTTCATTAAATAATCATAAGAATCCTGCATATCCCTTACAGATACCTGAAGGTAGTATGGATGACTTTTAAACTTCCTTTTTATGGTGTTACCATCTACTTTAAACAAATTTTTCAAGAATATCTCCACATCTGCATATTTATTAATATCCTTTCCTTCTCTGATATAATCGTCAAATATCCCATTATTATCCGTTCCTAAAAAACAATTGATTATTCGTCACAACTTTAAGACAAATTTTCAAGAGATCTAAATGTGAAATAATGTAAAAAATCAAGTCCTTGCCACATATTTTTTCTTAAACTATGTATTAGTTAACAAATTTTGAAATCATCAATATGTGTATCCAATGATATATTGAAAATGTATATGGATATATACATTTTCAATATATCATTGGATATAACTACATGTATATATAAAAAATAATAATATTAGTTCACTAAAGTGTTATGCTTACACCGAGAATGTATTAAATAAATTTAAAAATAGTATAAATTTTACTCTTTATAGTTTCTAACTTATACAAATGCCATGTTAAGTGATAGTCAATATTTGCCAATGAAACATTCTATGTTAATTTAAATCAGGCCTTTAGAGAATTTTTTTCTGAATTCAACAATGTATAACAACTTCACATTTGTATAATATTTGTTGAAAACAATAAGTGAAATACTTGTTAATATTGAATGTTTACCCCAAAGTTTCCAAGTATGCCATTATTAACAAAGAGGTGATATTTAACTGAAATTTGATATATACAGTGTGCATCTAAAGTTCATTTTTAACTTTAAAACTGAGTTCTAAAAGAAAATTGGGATATATACATAAATGTAAAAATAATGTCTTAGTTAATAAATAATTATGTAATCATCAAAGATGGCACTGCAGCGCACTTTTGAAAATTATTTTTAAATGGCAACATTGACGAGTAACGCCTCATTTGAAAACTGTCTGAAGCATCTATTCAAACATCATTTTATTTTAACGTCTGTTTTTTTATTTTTGAAAAAATCAATTAAATGTAATTTGGTATACCATCAAACTGTTTAGGCAGTCCCTAAACAGTTTGATGTTTGGTGCCTTGTAAAAGCTAAGTGTTAATTTTTTTCTGACAGAAATCATGCAAAAAGTTTTAAATTTATTGTATGTTTACATTTATTATCTCCACATTATTATGGTGCAGTAAGTCTATCTTGATGAAAAGTATCTCAATAGGTGGATTAGACAATGTAGAACAATAGTGGCCTGTTTGGTCTCCTGTTCTGACGCCCCTAGATTTATATTTAGTGCTATATAAAATCTAAGGTATACACTACACAACCGGCTGACATCAAGTTACTATCCGCATTAGTAGTACTGTAGAATGTAGGTTAATATCCGCAGAAGTATTGACAACAAGAGGGCACATTTTCAGCATTTATTTTAAAATTCTAAAGATATCTGGTACTATGTTTTACTGTTATCATTTTGTTTTTGGTAAATTCACTTCGTTTTTCATTAATCTAGAATTTATTTTCAATGGGGACTTTAGATGTGCACCATATATTAGCTTGATATATGAGAAAGAATTGGTGTATTCTTATGCTTTTCGGGAATTTTCTTACTTATGAGATTGAGTGTCTCATGAATTCTAATCATATCAACTTTAAATGAAGTCATTAAAGGTTCATATCTCTCAAAAGTGCTACCTAGAAGTTCAAAAAGTAGACAATTCTAGGGTACGGACGAAATGATCAATTTAAATTTTCATGTAAAAAGCAAACATTTTAAGATTATGTCACTTATGATAAGCTAAATGACAACTTTACAATGCTGATCTAGAGAGGATTTATTTTAATAGGCATATGTTTTCAAAGATCATGCTTTAAGTTTTCATGTACCTACTGACAATCTTCATCAGTAGTTACCCATGTCATAAAAAAGTTATGAAATATATATCTGGATTTAATCTTTAGACTTGTTCACTTACCTAACACAGACAGGCTAGCACATTTTAATTGTAGCTGTTGTAGAAAAGAAAGTCTTGATCTTGCTCTATTATGATGAACCACTAATGAGAGTATTTTTGGGTGTTTTAATAAAACATTTAAATCTGGTAGACGTTTAATTTCTTCTAACCTTAGTCTTACTGTCTCAGGAGACATATGAAATACATTCATTTGCCTTTGTATAATGCCATCATCTATATTAAACTCCTGTAAATTCATCACTAGTAAATGATGAAACCTTATATAAAAATATCATACCTTGAGAATTCCATATATTTTCAGAATATTTTTTGGTGAGGTCATAATTAGTTTAGGATATTGCCTCATAGCTTTCTTCATATCCCCACCAGCTAAATTAGAAAACTCAGAAAGAACCGTTTTAGGATAATTGGGGTAATTATGTAACAGATAGGCATATTTTAATATCTTCTTAGATTCAAAACCCAAATCCTCTGCTAAAGATATATTTTCTTGAATTATCCGGATACTTTTATTTTTAATCATTTTATGTATTCTAAATAGTTTAATTATTTCGTCATCTGTGGCACCTAACCTCCATTCTAAATAATATAAAAGTTTAATAATCATTAGAACTTAAATGAATAAAACAATACTTACTTAAAAATGACTGTATGATAATTAAATGAATTTCATTCCAACTATAATAATCTGGGTCATTTATTAAAGGAATTTTGCTTTTAATTTCTTTGTCTTCTATATATTTTAAAAAACTTTGAGGTACATCTGTTGCATGACAAATTAACTTTCTAGCTTTCAAATAATTTATTTCCTTTGTCATGTAATAACGAGCTCTTTAAAATAATACTGAACAAGATTAATTAGTTGTATCATTAATTTGGTGTTTATAATCACCTGGCTAATATTTTAGGTCTAACTGACTGAAATCCGCCTTCTTCCATTACTAAATAATGTTGTTCAAGCTGTAACGGATGTGTTCTCAACAACATAGGAACTTCCAATATTTCATCATGTGAATAACCTAATTTTTTACAGATCTGGATAGACCCCAAAAGTAATTCTCCGTCTTTATATTTTAATTTATTTCTATCGATGTATGCTTTAGACCTTGATTTGGACAGCCCTTAAAAAAATAAATGAACTGTTTATTTATAACAGTTCCTGTTATATCCTATTTGTTGTTATTACTTACCAAATATGTCACATATAATTTGAATATTGCTGTAAATATTACTAAAATACCTTCTTGAATTTGTTACATTACTAAAGGTAAAACATGATGAATTAATTATAAACATTATACATCGAAGATAAGATTTGAATACACATTATCAAATAAGTTAGGTTATGTAAACAAAAAGTAAAACCATAGAAATATAGTAATAGTATGTTTTCTATGAGTAAAACAGAATACTTTAATTGTCATCGAAGCAACAGAAGAATTAATATCCGTATAATTTTATGTATTTTGGAGGTCTAAAGCGGGCCTGCACCGTAGACGCTTCCATCGTCCCAACCAAGCAGTTGCTCCACTCACAGATTACCCACAGAGCTCCACTGCCGGCCACAGATTACCCACAGACTGCCGACAGTGCCGACACGGTCTCTATTCTATAGAGAAACGGTTGCCTGTAAATCAAGCAGAGTGGTGTTAAATACGTCACCAGTAACGTCACAAGAATCCTAACTTAATAGTGTCCTGTTTTTTTGTTTATTAGTGGTTTTATTTTCGATTAGCTGATTCAGTTTGTGCTTACAGACATTTTGGTTATTTTATTAATATATCATAACTGTTAGTATACTTATCTGAGTTTAAAACGGAGTTGAAGGTAGGTAACAGTAAACATGTATGTGTTTACAAAACTTAGGTTTTTATTTTTAAGATGCCTGGAACAAATTGTAGTGTTGCAACTTGCAAAAGCAGTCGGGATAAAGCGAAAAAAGAAGGAGATGTTATTAGGTTTTTCACTTTTTCAAAAAATAAGAAAATTAGAAACGAATGGGTTAGACTTTGTTACATCAATTACTATTCAAAGTCCGTATGAAATATTGTTTGCAAAATACAATTCACTTTAAAAAGAGAATAAAACTTTAAAAAGGGAAATAGTGAAATGTCAAGTAACAAGCAAGATTTAAAAAATTTGCTAGAAAAAAATAAAACGTTACAGGATAGTATTGATAAATGAGAGGCAGGTTTTCAATCAAGGGTTAAGGAACTTTTATCAGATTTTCTAACCAGTAATCAGGTGGATATTGTATTAACCCTTTAGCTGCTGTAGACGTATTTATCCGTTTTGAGATTTTGTGTCTTCTGTGCGAACAACATATATATATACGTTTTGAATTTTAGTGGTGAACTGCAGCAAACGGAAATATATGTCTTGGTGGGAGGGAGTCTAAAATGGTACAGAACTAGAGTTGAGGGCGTTACCTACTACCGTATGAGTTACCAAATGAAATTGCAGTGCAGTTGTGGTTTAGAACTGATACGCTTTAGCCGCACGTTTTATCACTGCAAATATTACAACTTTTTCGTTTATTACGATGTCTCTGCCAGAGCCAAAAACGGGGAGGTATTATACAGAGAGTGAATTAGAGGAAATTCTTACAAGAAGCGACAGTGAAGAGGAGTTTTTACGGCAGGAAAGTGAGATAGATTCTGAAGAGGAGGTACTTGACGAAACTATTACAAATATTTCTAAAACAGTTCAGGAAGTGAATAATGAATTACAAGATGTAAATAGCACTGACCACAGAAGCACAGATAATGAAAGTAATGTATCAGACAATGAAAGTGAAAGTAATGTATCAGACAATGAAATTGTATGGAGCCACAATCGTTCTGAACCAAAGGTTCATAAGTTTGATGATTCTCAGTCAGGATGTATAGTAAGAGACCTAAATGAAAATAGTACCCCTTTGGGTGCTTTTAGATGTTTTTTCAATGATGACATCATAGGTTTCATTGTACAACAGATTAATAGTTTTTATGAATACACAACGGAATATTTTGAACTCTCTAGAAAGTCTCGTTTAGTGGACTGGAGGGATACAAATTCCAATGAATTAATGACATTTTTTGCTGTAAATTTTCTCATGACGAGAGCAAGAAAGCTAAAAATTCAGGAGTATTGGACAAAGGATCATCTGTTGTCCACTCCAGCCTTTGCCGAAATAATGTCAAGGGATCATTATTTGATTCTCTTGCAGATGCTGCATTTTACGGACAACAGAGTACCCCGTGGAGATGATACTTTGTGCAAACTAAGACGAGTAATTGATCATATGCGCCAGACTTTTAGAGATTCTTTCAAACCTTACCGTGAGCTATATATTGATGAAAGTTTGATGCTTTATAAGGGGCGTTCCTTTTTTAAACAATATCCTTCTAAGAGACATCGTTTTGGGATAAAATTGTTTGTACTCTGTGATTCTAAAACGGGATACATATTAGACTTTATAGTATACGTTGGGGCTAAAACTGAACTAAAAAAGTCTGATAACTTAGGCAAATCAGGTGACGTTGTTGTAACATTATTAGAACCCTATTTAGATTTTGGTCATATTTTATATATAGATAATTGGTACAGTAGCCCGGCTTTATATAAGTGGCTATATAAACGTAAAACAGGAGCCTGTGGAACTATTCGTAAACATCGCAAGAACATGCCAAATATGTCCGAAAATCTCAAGAGAAAGGAGTTTACGTTTAGAAGTTCAAATAATATGATAGCTTTGAAATGGTGTGATAAGAGGGAAGTATTTATGATTTCTACTGTTCATGACATTGACGTCGTTTCTACTGGCAAAATAGATCGTACAACACACCGCGAAATGACAAAACCTAAATGTATTGTAGATACTTAATACTCTGCCTCGGCACGATTTCGGTATTCCCTACTCGAAACGTGATGCACGGAAGCTTTCTCCTCCTTGGCAGGAGGATTGCCTCCGTTTTTTCCAACGCCAGAGTCAGTTTCCTCTCTTCAACCCATCCTTTGATCCTCTCGACAGTGAGGTTGGCGTTTTCCCTCACATCGATGTCACTTCTTCCGGTAACGACCACCGCGATATCATCAGCGTAGCCCAAGACCCTCACTCCTTCGGGCACTTTGAGTCTAAATACCCCATCAAACATAATGTTCCATAGGGTAGGACCCATAACCGACTCCTGTGGAACTCCACCCGAGATTCTCCTCCTCTCGCTACCGTCCCCGGCCATCAATATCAGGCCTCTGCAGGACAGGTAGCTGGTGATCATGTTTACAACATACGGTGCTATTTCTAGCTCCCGCAGCCTCCCCATGATCTTTCCCCATGAGGCCGAATTGAACGCGTTTTTCACGTCCAAAGTGATCAACGCGCACAAATTCTTGGACTCCCACGCCTCATGTGCAATGTTTTTTATGACCATGACAGCATCCACCGTAGATCTCCCCGCCCTGAACCCATACTGTTTCTCCGATAGGCCTCCCTTTCTCTCCAACTCACCTAGGAGTCTTCCTAGGATGAGATGTTCCAGGAGTTTCCCGGGTTTTAAGTACCTGGAAGTCTGGATTGATAGTTCTCTGTCGTTTAGGGAACATATCAAACAGACGCTGGAAAAAGCGGGCAAAACTGTTTCGGCCCTTGGTCGCTTGATGCCAAACATCAAGGACTCCAGGGCATCAAAGAGGAGAGTCCTCAGCGGGGTGGAGCAGTCGATTTTGCTGTATGCTGCCCCAATCTGGGTGGATATATTGAGGCGAGACAAATGGAGGAAAGAGCTCACCAAAGTCCAGAGAAGAGCAGCGCTAAGAGTTTGTAGCGCATACAGAACCGTATCGGCAGCGGCAACGCTGGTGATAGCCTGTATACCACCCATCGATCTTCTGGCAAGGGAGAGATGGGAGGTGTACGGAGGCGCTGACAGAGGTGCAGCAAGGGAGAGCCTATGGAAACACTGGCAGGAGAGATGGGAGGCGGAGCCCCGAGGGAGATGGACGAGGGTGCTAATCCCGGACATAAGGCCATGGTGCGAAAGGGGCATGGCGATGTCGGGTGTTACTTAGCCCAGGTCCTTACTGGGCACGGCTGTTTCGCGGACTATCTATTGGATATAGGCAAATGCGAGAGCAGAGAGTGCTGGTTCTGCGGAGAGGTCAATGATGCCGGCCACACAGTGTTCAGCTGCAAAAGGTGGACAGGAGAAAGGAGAGCTGCAGAGCAAAAGATGCTCTGCATGGAAGCAAGCAAGGACATGCTATCATTGCGGACAACATGATCCCAATCATGGTCGAGAGCAGAGAAAGATGGACAGTGGTGGAGCAGATGGTAACGTCCATCATGAAGGAGAAAGAGAAGGAGGAAAGGGAAGTGGGGAATGAGTAAGTATCCTGAGTGATATGCCGATGAGAAGTAAAGCGAGAACGGCTCCTCTTCGGCATCACACTGATAGGATAGCGGGGGGTTTTTAGTCGGTAGGCGTATACGAATCCGACACTACCTGGCCAAACAATAACAGAACACCAGAGGCCAGGTGTCTTTTGAAGATTTTCCCTTCGAGAGAAAAAAAAATGTATTGTAGATTATAATGCTTCAATGGGGGCTGTTGATAAAACAGACATGCTCTTAAGTTCTGTGGAGTGTGTCCGTAAATGTGTAAAATGGTACAAAAAGCTTTTTTTTCACATTACCGACTTAGCCTTACTAAATGCTCATGTCTTGCATCAGAATGTAACAAAAAAAAAAAAAGATGCCAATTGCCAAGTTTCAAATGGACCTAATACGAGAACTTTTGGAGAAACATCATAAAGGTAAATTGCGAAGCAGTGGTGGTCGGCTAGCTGTAGAAAACCCATTGAGATTGACATCCAGACATTTTCCTTCAAGGGTTACATCAATTGAAAAAAGAGCAATTGGGCAAAGAAAATGCGTTGTTTGCACCAAGAACAAAAAACGAAAGGAGACTACCTACATGTGTTCAGAATGTGCTGTACCCCTATGCATCGTGCCTTGTTTCGGAAAATACCACACATTAAAACACTATTAGATTGTTTATTGATAAGTATTTTTCAAAAACCAATGTTTTGATATGTTCTGTTTACAGAAATAAATGTTTTTATTTTATCACACCTACAATTTTGACTTTTTGTACATACTACAACTTATTATAACTTTTTCTGTGCAAGCAACTATTGTATTTTGTCCATAGTGCGTGATTATCAAGTCATTAACCTCCGAGACGGTTCGCGGTGCGGTTGACGTAAATATATAGCCGCACACGGCGCGCAGTTGCGCGCACGGATAGCCGCAGTTTTTAACCTTTTAAAAAAGAAAACGAGGGCCAGATGAACAAGCGAAGAAATATCAAAAGCTTTTACGTTACGTTATTTTAGCAAACATGCTTATGTTTATATGAGACAAACACTAAAATATTCATTGCCAGGGATATCAACCTTGCAAAATTGGGCATCAAATGTTGATTTGCAGCATGGCATATTAAAAGATATTTTGAAAGTGTAACTCGACGACGAACATATTTGGTTGGAAAACAGTATATCCATATTTGCAGTACAGCATACTTTCATAGTTTTGTCACAAAACTGGGTTAAATAAACAAATGGAGTTACACATTTCTCCTTACCTTCAATCTTTGAAAAGAAAAGGAGATACACAATTTTCCTTAAGCGGTAATATATTGTTTTAACGCTCCCCCGTAAAATTTGTTCCGATGGAGTTACACACTTTTCAGGTTTCACCGACAATATGTATAATACAACTTTTTAGTGACACATTGATGTGCCAAATGTTCTAATTTTCTTAACGTTATGAAAAGTTGGTTAGATACTAATGTACTATTGTTATTAAAAATATCGAGTTTCCCAACCAATGTTATTTTTAATTGTTGTTAATGTCATTTTCGTTAAAAACATACTGAATATTGCTTCTAATAAATCGTGCAAATAAGATTTTATCAAATCACCTATATACATTAAATAAATAATATTTAATGTTAACAATAATGTTGGGCAATAACTACCTACTGTTAAGACCGAATGTTTTGAACTTCATAAATCTGTCAAATAGTCAAAACAATGAAGTCATCATGTAGGTGGAAGGCGACCGTTGCCGGCACGAGCGGGTCGACATTAGAATATAAGCCACTGACTGCGACTGTAAACTGTTCTCGTGATGTGTAATTGTAAATTAGTTATTTTTCATTAAAAACACAATTAAAGAAAAGGTGCTTTAATACTACTTATATACTGTTCAAATCTAAAATTAAGAATGATACCAATATAGCAATTCCCATCCCATAGATAAGCGAATTTCTGAGTCCACATATTTTATATATTAATAAAATATGAGATTTATTATGTTATGACATTTTTAATAAACAATCATGGGCACCGAAGACCAAGGTCCCTAACTCTAATGGCAATATATTCAAAATTATATTATAAAGTATTCTTTATACATAAGAAAAGTACCTATAATGAAGTTAAAGGTCTAAATTATCTAGTGTTTTTATAACGAGACAATTCTCGATAATTATTACTATAAAATAAATAAGTAAATGGGTACCCATATTTGTACGGAATAGCGCGCGCCTTCTCTTGACGATTCTTGTGACGTAACAAGTTGGCCAGCTCTTATTGGTCAGAAGTTACAAGGCAACCGTTTCTCTATAGACCGTGGGCCATACTCGGGACCTTGACCTCTATTGAGGCAGAAGGCGAGGGGAATCTGAGCAAACCAGGGGACGAAAGTGGTGCAACTGCTAAAAAAAGAATGTTCAAATTATTCAGATTAACTTGCATTGAAGCAAAGATGCCTCTTCTATTCTGCAGAGGGGTCTTTTTTTTTTCCTCGAGGGGAAAATCTTCAAAAGACACCTGGCCTCTGATGTTCTATTATTATTTGCCCAGGTAGTATCGGATTCGTGTACGCCTACTGACTAAAACCCCCCGCTATCCTATCAGTGAAATGCCGAAGAGGAACCCGCTCTCGCTTTACTTCTCTTCGGCACATGTGGAAAATAAAACGGGTACGGCACGGCCTTCTTTCGCGAGCCCTTCCCGAATCTAAAAATAGAGTGCACGTGTACCAGTGCGGGGATTTTGCGCGTGTGTCGCGAAGCGACATCGACTCATATCGAGGGAAGTGAACAGTAAGGTCTTAAGTAGGGTAGCCATATTGATGAGAGTGTATTGGTACCGCAAATTATATAGTTTACTTTGCTTACTGCTAATATATATTTTGTTAAACGGCTAGTGTTTTCTTTTTAGCGAACCCCGTCCAGGGAATAATTACCACATATCTATGGTGCCGAAACCCGGGAAGGGTAAAACGTGTGTGACCTTTAACGAAACGGCAAGGACATTGTTTATAACGTGAATTCACTAGCGAAATAAAATTGTAAACGGACCTAGCAGACAGTTTGTGTTGTTTAAAGAAAAGTAAAACGAATTAGAGTCTGTGACTGTCAAAAGTTAATGAAAATGGAACTACAGTTTCGCAAAACGTGCAGGGCAAAGGTAACGAGGCTTGTAAACGAAGCTGAAGAGCTATTAAAAGGCGTACCGGCTGTCGAGGAATTGAGAACGATGTACGACAGGTTAGGTAGTGCTCAAAAGTGTTTAAAAGAAGCTAACGAAAAGGCGATGCCGTACATTCAGGAAGAAAAATATGAAGAGGAATTCGAGCAGATTTTAGAGTACGAGGACAAAATCATCATAACCAGTTCGAGGTTGTTCCTGCGGATAGCAGACGGCGGAGCGGGGGACCAGCGGGATCAGCGCGTGCGACGGATGGACGGCAACGGCCACGAAGTAGACGCAGGCGACGCGCAGCGCCGCTTACCAGTGCAGTCCCAGGAGCAGGTACAAGGTATTCCCGGTGCAGATTCAACGATGAGTACGGTGAGACTACCCAAATTAAATTTAAAAACATTTAACGGGGATTTGCATGACTTCATTCCGTTCTGGGAACAATTTAAGAGCGCGGTGCATGACAATAAATCACTGGATAGTGCTACGAAATTTAATTATTTAAAATCGGTTTTAACGGGAAGGGCTCTCGAAACGATCAGCGGTTTAACTCCGTCTGAAGCATGTTATAATGACGCAATCGACATGATTAAAAACGAATTTGGCAATAAGGAACGGATTGTTGATAGCTATATTCAACAATTATTAAATTTAAACCCGGTCAAGGGTAAGCATGATGTTGTAGGGTTACGAAAATTATATAACAACGTCAGCTGTTACACGCTCGTTAACAGCGTTAGGGGTATCATCAGATAGTTATGGGCTAATGGTTAAAACTATTTTAATGAAATCATTACCGTTTCAATTAAAAGTTGAATTTAATAAACTTAATGACATTGATTGTGATACAGACAATTTAAGCAACGAAGAGGAATCGGGTTCAGTGAATTGCCAGAAACAAATTGACATACTATTAAAATTTATAAAACGGGAGATAGATTCTGTGGAATCTGCTCAAGCCATAACGGGTGCGTCAAGCAGTGGCGTATCAAAAGAGGAGCGTAAAATTACGCATACGACAAAAAACGATCGGGTAAATAATCCGCGAACGGTTTCTGGACTTTTTACTAGGGTAACGGACTGTAAATGTTTATTTTGCGATACAAATACGCACGATACATTTAAATGTCGCAATAAAAATTTAACAATCGAACAAAAACGGGACATTCTAAGAAAAAACAATAGATGTTTTAAATGTACGAAGTCAAATCATATCGCTCGATATTGTAAAGGTTATAATATAATGTGCCAGAACTGTAAGGGTAAACATGTTACTATAATGTGCGATCCGAACTTTAAAAAACGCTTAACCAAAAATAAAAATAACGAGAAAGATGACTCTAAAGACTCAAACGATAATGCGAACGTTAATCGAAATGAAAACTCGGCTGCTCTGATTACAAATGGGGGTTTTAACCACGTGTTGCTGCAAACGGCGTGCTCATATGTTTCAGCCGCGAATGAACTTCACTGCAACGGACTTTTCATACGCATAGTGATAGATGGGGGAAGTCAGTTGACATTTATAAAAGAAAACGTTTTTAATGAGCTGAAATTAAAGGTAATAGGGTCACATAAGTTATCTATTATTCCATTTGGATCAAGCAAAAGGGGTCAATCTCAAGACTGTAAGAAGGTTGAAGTCTATTTACGCAGCCAGTATACAAGACAGTTTATTAAGTTGCATGCTGTAGTAGTTCCAGAGATATGCTTCGATGCATTGAATACACCGCCCACGCACATAAGAAAATTAAAGGACTATGAATTAGCGGACGCTCGCGTCGGGGGTACGGAACCACTTGAAGGCATATCGATGCTAATAGGAGCCGACAATTATTGGAAGCTTGTTACTGGTGAAATTGAAAAGATCACGACAGATCTAACGGCAGTAAATACCATGCTGGGATGGACTCTGCTTGGACCCACGCCGATAGACAGTTATAACGTAAATGTAAACATAAATTTAGCTACGGTTTTGCACGCAACATCCGAAGAGGATTTTGATATAAAGGACTTTTGGAATTTAGAAACTATAGGTATATATAATCCGAATAACGTTAACAACGAGAATTTCACTAAACAATTTTGTAATTCTAATATAAAAATGAAAAACAACAGATATGAAGTTGAGTTGCCTTGGAAACTCGAGAACGTAAAATTGGACGACAATTACACTCAAGCTTTAGCGAGAGTAAAAAGTTTAACAAGAAATCTAATCAGAAATTCTAAATTAATAGAATACGACAAGGCAATTCGAAATTATTTAGATACTGACTGCGCGGAAAAGGCACCGATCGAACAAACGGAAGGTAGGACGTATTTCATGCCGCACAGCCCAGTTTATCGCGAAGATAAAGACACTACGAGGGTGCGCGTCGTTTATGATGCGTCTGCGCATGCGCCGAATCTTTCGTCACTAAATGACAATTTATTATCTGGTGACAACCTGATTCCGGAATTGATAAAGGTACTATTAAATTTTAGAATCGGATGCATCGGAATATGTGCGGACATAGAAAAGGCGTTCCTGCAAATTTCATTAGCAGAAAAAGACAGAGATTCACATAGCTTTCTTTGGTACGAAAAACAAATTAATGATGGAGCTGAGTTGTCAGATATCGTTCCTTATAGAATGAAACGGGTAACTTTTGGGGTTACTACAAGCCCATTTCTATTAACGGCTACTATTAATAAGCATTTATCAAATCAACCAGAAAAGTTTAACGAAACATGTACGATATTAAGAGAATCGTTTTACGTCGATGACTTGGTAATTGCAACAGACAACGTAGATGACGCTTTAAAAATATATAATGAGTCAGTCCAAATCATGAATAACGCTCAAATGAATTTGAGGAAATGGATCAGTAGCGATGATCGTTTAAATAACCTCTTTAAAGAGAAAAGTAGCAGAAACTCTTCCTTTTGTCCAAAGGTATTAGGTGTGCTGTGGTATACATCGCAAGATGAACTTGGCATGACTTTGGATTCCGTGACAGCCTATGCTGACCAGGAAAAAATAATAACGAAACGGAATATTTTGAAAACGATTTCCAGAATATATGATCCTTTAGGGTTTTTGGGACCGTGCATTATAATGCCCAAAATATTGTTACAAAAAATTTGGAAAGAAAATTTCGACTGGGACAGGATATTACCGGAGTCAATCCAAGCGGAATGGCAAAATTGGGTAAATGATATTAAAAACCTAAACGATTTTACCCTTTTGAGATGTGTTAACGACAATTCCAAGACATCTGTACAACTTCACGTTTTCGCGGATGCTAGTCCTCAAGCCTATGGGACAGCGGCATATGTGAGGACCTACGATAATAATGTTTATCATTCAAATCTTCTAGTGTCAAAAAATAGAGTAGCGCCTATTAAATGTAACGGCCAAAATGAACTTATTTTGCCACGATTAGAATTAACGGCTGCTGTTTGTGCCGCTAGGTTACAGAATTATATAGTTAACAATACCAAATTGCAGATCGAAATTATTTATTTGTGGACAGACTCCAAGATTACGCTCCATTGGATTAGAGGTAAGGCTCAAAGATGGAAAACATATGTGTCTAATCGAGTAAGGGAAATCCAATCTTTAACAAAAAATTGCATATGGAAGTATTGTCCAGGTGAATATAATCCAGCGGACCTAGTCACTAGAGGTATTAAGGCGAAGAAATTGGTAAAATCAGATTTATGGAGAAATGGACCAAATTTTCTACTTGAACCAGAAGAAAACTGGCCTGAATATGATGCAACAGAAATTGACACGGAAAATGACAATGAAAATTTTATACTAAACGTCCATATGTCAGAAGAAAATGAACCATTATTCGATTTAGACAGATATAGTAGTCTAGAGAAAATTTTTAGAGTAACCAGTTATATTTTCCGATTCGTTAGAAATCTAAGAACAAAAGAAAAGGTATTAGATCCACTACGAACAGAAGAACTGAAGCAATCGGAAATATATTGGTTAAAGCATGTTCAAGAAATAGCATTTTCCGAAGAAATTAAGACACTAAAAAACCATTTAACCTTGAACAAGAATTCTCCAATCTTATCATTGTCACCATTTTTGGATAGTAATGGATTAATGAGACTAAAAGGACGTCTCCAAGAAAGTGATTTACCTTATGAAGCTCGACATCCTATTATTCTTCCTAAATCGAGCCCATGGGTAAGAAAACTCATTTTACAGATACACGAAAAGATGCACCACGGAGGAGTAAACTTGGTCTTAGCAGAAATTCGAAAAACTTATTGGTTAATAAGAGGTAGACAGAAGATAAAGTCAACCCTGGCGAAATGTGTAATATGTAAGAAGTTCAGAGGAAAGCCCGGGGCAACGGAATTTGCTCCTTTACCAAGAAATAGAATTTTGGCAAGTCGTGCTTTTGAGTTTATAGGTACCGACTTTGCAGGACCCCTTTTCATAAACGAAGATGGCCACTCCAGAAAGGGCTATATAATGTTAATAACATGTGCAGTCACACGAGCTGTACATTTGGAATTAGTTCCTGACATATCAACAGAAAGTTGCTTGAGAGCCTTACGAAGATTCATGTCAAGAAGAGGTGTTCCTAGTGTAATTTATTCTGACAACGCCAAGACGTTTAAGAGAGCAGCCTTGGAGTTAGAGGAACTTAACAAAATTTTAAGAAATACGGATGTCCAAACCTTTTCCTCAAGAAATCGGATAAGGTGGAAATTTATTGTAGAAAGAGCCGCATGGTGGGGCGGATTTTGGGAGCGTTTGGTAAAGACGGTGAAAGATTCACTGAAGATGAGCATTGGGAAGGCCACTCTTAATTTTGACGAACTACAAACCGTTCTTAGTGAAGTAGAGTCAATGGTAAATGCGAGACCCTTGACATATATTGATGGTGATCCTAACACCCCCATATTGACACCTGATAAATTCTTAATCGGAGATGCAAACTCAGACGTGACGGAGGATATTCCGCTAGCAGCGATCAAACGAAACGATCTCCTACAAAAATGGACGTTCAGACAGTCCAATTTAAATAAATTTTGGCGAAGATGGACATCTGACTATTTACAACAATTAAGGACAGCGCATCACTTAGACCCCAAGAACTCAACACCTTTTAAAGAAGGTAATATTGTGTTACTTCACGATCAAAGCGTTCCTCGAATTTTTTAGAAGATGGTTCGCATTACGAATACACATTGCGGTCGCGACGGAAAAGTGCGGGCATGTACTGTAAGACTCCCTAACGGCAAATTATTAAAAAGACCAATTAATTTGTTATATCCACTAGAGTTAGACAGCGAGGAGAAAGTGCTTTGCACTTCGGGGCCCGAGGATGTGGAAAATAAAACGGGTACGGCACTGCCTTCTTTCGCGAGCCCTTCCCGAATCTAAAAATAGAGTGCACGTGTACCAGTGCGGGGATTTTGCGCGTGTGTCGCGAAGCGACATCGACTCATATCGAGGGAAGTGAACAGTAAGGTCTTAAGTAGGGTAGCCATATTGATGAGAGTGTATTGGTACCACAAATTATATAGTTTACTTTGCTTACTGCTAATATATATTTTGTTAAACGGCTAGTGTTTTCTTTTTAGCGAACCCCGTCCAGGGAATAATTACCACAGCATATCAATCGGGATACTGCAGAGGGGTCTGGCTAAAGCCGTGTTTTTCAAGAAACGCGCATCCGTGATTACGCGATGCGTGGTGTGCTATTGCGTGATCACGCTAGCGGGTTATCACAAAAATGTGTTTTTTAACATTCGCGGAAGCGCTAACGTGGAATTGTTTTTATTACAGTACTACACCAAAACAGTCTCTATTATTTTTTTTTTATTTTATTTTTTTGTACAATGAACATAAACAACATCATTGCTCTCGCCAGTCTTCTTGATGAAGAAGATGAGGAGCAACTGTTATTAATTTCATTATTAAATAATGATATACATCAAAAGAAGAGACAAGAGGGTTGTTTTAATATATTAATTAAGAGGCACCTTATCGATAATGAAATTAAATTTAAAGAATATCTTAAAGTTTCCCGTGATTTGTTTTATACGATTTTATCATATATAAAAGATATTGCTACACAGTCATGTAATCGTGTACCTTTTCCAGTGTCTGCGGAGCAAAAGCTTTGCCTTACATCAAGGTAAGAAAAAACCTTTAAATTCCAAAATATTTATTATTTACAAAATTTAAATAATGCATTAGTAATTATGTTATGATAATATCAAATAGGTCTCTATGTCATTAGAATTAGAGGACGCTGAAGTATTCGAATTTGAAGTTATATACATCGAAGGCGAATTTGAACTTGTATTTGAAATCTTAATCGGAGATGTATATGTAAATCTTGAAGGTTAATTTTCAAGTAGGCTCGAATGTGGCAATGATTGTTCATATGAAGGAAAAGTTATTTCTGTGTTTTGTTCCGAAAATGTACGAAGCTCCATTTCAGATACTATATTGCATACTTTCATTTTAGTTTCAGCAATTAAATTTGGTGGGAATGCCATTACATTTTTAGCCATACTTCTAAAAAATATTTCAATAGAATGCTCACCAACATCATCTTTTTTGTTATTATCGCACAGATTTTGTAACGTCTTGTTTCGTTCTTCACTTCCCTTTTTAAATTCCTCCAGTATTTTATCCTAGGTAGCTTTATATTTCTTTTTTGGTATGAACGAGTCAAAACTATGATATAATTTAGATAATTTCTCATATAATCTATCAGTTTTTCATTTAAATCCTTATTAAAACTCTTGGATTCCATTTTTTTAAGGTAAATCATGCATAAATGCACCACGGAAACGTTGACTGGCCGGCAACCGGTACGCAATTCAAGTCATTGATACGCATGTGGGATCATGTTGCGCTATTCTTTACAAAACAGAACGTACAGTTTGTATCAAATAAACTTCTGCATGATTACGCAATAGCGCACCACGCATCGCGCAATCACGGATGCGCGTTTCTTGAAAAACACGGCTTAAGATGCACACAGAGATAGCACTCATCCAAGAACCTTGGGTGGTGCGGGGATCTATAAAGAGACTGGGAAATATCCTCTATTACAGGAGTAGTATCAGATAGTATAGTACAGAGCCGGCATCGTAGTGAAGAACATCAGCGCCACACCCCTGTGGAAATCGTCCACCTAATGGCGGTGACTACGATGCTTGAGAATGTAGGTAAGGTGATCATAGCGTCAGCCTATCTATCATATGACAGCAGGAACAATCCGACGCCAGAGGAGAAGGAACTTGTGGATTTCTGTCAAAAGCCGATCTGCCTTTGCTGATGGGATGTGACGCGAAGTCATAATATATGGTTTTTTTTTCTCGAGGGGAAAATCTTCAAAAGACACCTGGCCTCTGGTGTTCTGTTATTGTTTGGCCAGGTAGTGTCGGATTCGCATACGCCTACCGACTAAAAACCCCCCGCTATCCTATCAGTATAATGCCAAAGAGGAACCGCTCTCGCTTTACTTCTCTTTGGCATATCAATCAGGATACTTATTCATTCCCCACTTCCCTTTCCTCCTTCTCTTTTTCCTTCATGATGGCCGTTACCATCTGCTCCACCATTTCCCTGCTCTCGAGCATGATTGGGGTCATGTTATCTACAGTGATAGCATGTCCTATATTTTGCTCCGCAGCTCTCCTTTCTCCTATCCACATTTGGCAGCTGAACACTGTGTGGCCCGAATCGTCGACCTCTCCACAGGACCAGCACTCTCTGCTCTCACGTTTACCTATATCCAATAGGTAATGCGCGAAGCAGCCGTGCCCAGTAAGGACCTGGGTTAAATAATACCCGACATCGCCATGTGTCCTTTCGCACCATAGCCTTATGTTCGGAATTAGCACCCTCGTCCATTTCCCTCGAGGCTCCGCCTCCCATTTCTCCTGCCAATGTTCCCATAAGCTCTCCCTTGCTGCACCTCTGTCAGCTCCTCCGTACACCTCCCGTCTCTCCCTTGCTAGAAGGTCAATGGGTCGTATACAGGCTATCACCAGCGTCAACGCTGCCGATACTGTCCTGTATGCACTACAGAGCCTTAGCGCTGCTCTTCTCTGGACTTGGTGAGCTCTCTCCTCCACTTGTCCCTTCTCAATATATCCACCGAGGCGGCATACAGTAAGATCGACTGCACCACCCCGCTGAGGACTCTCCTCTTTGCCGCCCTGGAGCCCTTAATGTTTGGCAGCAAACGACTAAGGGCCGAGGCAGTTTTGCCAGCCTTTTCCAACGTCTGTTTGATATGTTCCCTAAACAAGAGGGAACTATCAATCCAGACTCCCAGGTACTTAATACTCTGCTTCGGCACGACTTCGGTATTCCCTACTCGAAATGTGATGCATGAAAGCTTTCTCCTCCTTGTCAGGACTGCCTCCGTTTTGTCCAAAGCCAGAGTCAGTTCCCTATCCTCAATCCATCTCCTGATCCTCTCGACAGTGAGGTTGGCGTTTTCCCTCACGTCGACATCACTTCTTCCGGTAACGACCACCGCAACATCATCAGCGTAGCCCAAGACCCTCACTCCTTCGGGCACTTTGAGTCTAAATACCCCATCGAACATAATGTTCCATAGGGTAGGACCCATAACCGACCCCTGTGGCACTCCACACGAGATTCCCCTCCTGTTGCTAGCGTCCCCGGCTAGCAATATCAGGCCCCTGCAAGACAGGTAGCTAGCGATCATGTTTACAACATACGGTGCTATTTCTAGCTCCCGCAGTCTCTCCATGATCCTTCCCCATGAGGTCGATTTTCACGTCCAAAGTGATCAACACGCACAGATTCTTGGACTCGCACGCCTCCTGTGCAATAGTTTTTATGGCCATGACAGCATCTATCGTAGATCTCCCCGCCCTGAACCCGTACTGGTTCTCCGCCAGGCCTCCCTTTCTCTCCAGCTCCCTTAGGAGTCTCCCTAGGATGAGATGTTCCAAGAGTTTCCCGAGCACATCGATCAGACATATCGGCCTGAAACATGTAGGTTCTTCCATCAGCTTGTTTTCCTTGAGGATTAGAACAAGCCTGGCCATCTTCCATACCTCGGGGAAGTCACCGATCCTCATGACATCGTTCATAATTCGCAGCACCTCCGCAGGATATTGCTCCACCACGGCCTTCAGGATCTCAGGGGGGATACCGTCCGGACCAGGCGCCTTGCCATTTTTTATCTTGACACAAGCCCTTAGTAGTTCCTCCTCCGAAAGCGAATCGAAAACTGCTCCTAGTTGGCGCTCCCATTCTTCCACCAGTTTCTCGGGGAAGAGCGCATCCACCGCCTCTCTCATCTTTTCTAGAGGAATCTCCTGCTGGTGGCTGTTCGTCCTCTTCACCACAAGTTTGTGCCCGTTACCCCAGACATTTCTATCTAGGTCGGCGCACAACTCATCCCATTTTCTCCTTTTCTCTGCCTTGATAGCATCCGTCAGCTTTTTCTTTTCAGCCTTGTACACTACCTCCGCCTCTCCCTGCTCATTAGGGTTCCAGGTTATTCTGGCCCTGTCCCTGATATATTGCCTTCGTGCAGCGACGCACTTCTTTCTTTGGGCAGAGATCTCCTCTGTCCACCAATATATCCTCGGGGACTGTCTGCTTCTCCCTTTTCTGGCCATGGATGCGTCACACGCCCACGTGACGCTTCCAACCAAAGACTTGGGATCCCTGATCCTCCCATTTTCTCTTTGGTCGTCCATGACTCCACAGAAACTAGCCCTGTCCCAGCTGTTCAACTTCCAGCTTCTGTTCCTGGTCACGCTAAGAGTCTGACCCGCACCATCCCCGACCTCAAATAGGATGTATTTGTGGTCGCTGAATGTTTCCTTAAGAGACACTCCATCGCACCACTTTTGCTGCTGCACCCGCCGTAGCGAACGTTACGTCCGGATTCAACGTCCATCTCCCCCTTTCGAACGTTGGCTGTGGCCCTCGATTCAGCACGGCCAGATTCAGCCTCGCTACTCACTCCAGTACCAGATCCCCCCTGACATTTGGGGCTCCGCGGCCCTAGCGTTGAAGTCGCCTGCGATGATG
This sequence comes from Rosalia funebris, assembly GCA_037954035.1. Lineage (NCBI taxonomy): Eukaryota > Metazoa > Arthropoda > Insecta > Coleoptera > Cerambycidae > Rosalia > Rosalia funebris. Next base: position 38,412,729 of record JAZFAV010000022.1, on the reverse strand, counting down.
CAGTCGTCATCCACACCTGCCTCCAATTCCTCCAAATTATCCAGCGAAGCCCGAAGTTCCTCTAGCCTTCCGTTTGGAGAAAAATAGCAGCTGCACTGGATGACCCCGCCTATCTTAGCCCACACGTAACCAGGACCATGGCCCGAACCAGCGACGACAAGCCCTGTGTTCACCACCCTAATGACGGCATGGCCACATCCGCCCTCTCTTCCCTCATCGTCGCCCAGAGCAAGTCCTGGGCCGTCCGGCATCTATTTAGGTTAACCTGGATGACCCTGAATGTTCCGGCGATCCCTCTCCTGACACCAAAGTGGTCAGTGCTCCAGCACCTCACACATTTAGTCCGGGAGGGTCTGGATCTCATTCAACACCTCCCCCAGCCTAAACGTATTCTACCTCGCTCCAAGAGCTTATTGGCCCCCGCCTTGCTAGCTACCTGGCTATCTCCCGGGCCCGTTTTTAGGAAAACAACGGAGAACTCCTCGTTCCCCAGTTGAGCCCTCAGAACCTCCTTCACTTCATCCTTCGTGGTCAGCGGGTCGATGTCCCTCACCGAGAGCGTCGTTGAGTTTTTCATCGATCTGACCTCCATCCCCTCCACCTTTTTCAGGATCTCCGTTTTAAGGGCATCCGCCTTGGCACCCCCTCCTTTCACCTCCAGAAGATCCCCGTCCTTCGTCTTTCTTAAACCCAGGATCTCCACTTCGATGACTTTCGGATCCACGATTCCCTTCACCCTCCTGAGCATCTCCGCATACAGGCTCTCTCCAGCTTTAACAACAGCCGCTGGTTTGTGGCTTCCCCTTTTTCCGTCTTGCCTCGACGACCTTCCATTCGGGATCCTTTCCCATGTCCTCGCCACGAAAGACGAATTCTGCCGCCTTGTGGATTTTTCTCCAATCCGTTACTCGATGAGGCGGAAACGCTAGCCTCCTCCTTCCTTATTATGGTTATAGGTTAGGTTAGTATCCTTCAAAATAACAGCGTATTTAGTTGTTAATATTCAGAGTTAGCTTTTGGAGCCTCTCCGTATCTTCATCGAACAACACGAAGGGCGTACAAATTACAATGGACAACGCCAACAGCAAGTCATTGTATACATTTGAAGTAACTAAACATCGAAAGTTTCTAATAGGTTTTATGACGGTTTAATATATGATATATGTAAAGGAAGTGTTGTAGCATCTATTGGTATTAATATAAGCTACCTACGTAGTATGAAGTGAAAATTATTTGATAAGGAAAATGGCATGTATTACGGAAAAGTGGAAAATCCATTTTCTCGAAAACTGTCCGAGCAGATGAAACTGAAGCCAGATTCGTCTCCAGCACCCTCGAAACTAGGGGGTAGGAAAAGTTTCGTAAGCATTTTCCAAGGAACACTTAATACAGACAACAATTACCACTCGGACTAATTGCCAAACACAATGAGCTGCTACAGAAAGCATGTCCGTACTTGAAAAATTCCAGAAAAAATTAAGGCACTCTTGGCAGGGTTTCGACTAAACATTAGAAACATTGTACCCCCAGGACAGAGCTTTTGCTGAGAACGAGTGAACGATGTACTTTTTGAAGTACTTGGTACTTGGCAGACATTCAGTAAAAATAAACGAGGAGTCACCATCATACCAGACAAGTGCTTCCTGGCGAATTACCTTCAGTAGACTTATCAGGAGGGACATTTAGTTATCCATCCCCAGCTGAGGCAGAGCACCAACCACCTAGTGATGACTCGTTGCTCACGCTTTTCAGTAATTTTAAAGCCCGACATTTTTATTGAAAATATTTTGCCTTGTACATCTGAAGTACCCCTTCAAGTTCACAACACTTAATTTCTAAATTCAAAATATAGCTCAAAGTATATAGATATTACACTCAAGATTCAAAATGGGATCTGTATGCATTTAAGAGATAGAGGACAATGTGCCAAGGCGTCATGTCACCCAGTGCTATGAATGTCTGCTTTTTAGTAGTAGCTTTCCATAGTGAATAGTCAGTGCTATTATCACTTATCAGTTCACTTAGATATGCACTAATTGATTCACTTTTAATACGTTGGATTTCTCGTTTTAGTTGTTGAGTGGCACTGTTAGGTTAGTCTTGTCTATTGGAGTTCTGGATTGATGCCATTTCCTTCTTTTTTTTTCCGGCTATTAAGTCTTATTTCTTTTGGGTAGTTACTTCCTTTAATCTTATGCTTGATGGTGGAAATGTTGTTCCAAGCATCTTATACTTGTTTTAGAAATAGCTTAACCTCCTAACTGTTTAATTGGTGTGTATTTTATAAAGGTACTGATAGATAAACCTTTCTTCTAAGTCTAGTTTGAAGCTCTGTCAGTTTGTTTCTCTTTGAAGCTCATTTGTTTATTAATATCTGCTTATTATCTAAATAATATGTTCGCTAACGGTGAGGACCATAGACCAATACCAGTAAATAGATAGCCCACTTTTAACATACTTTTGGGACCAAATTCGGCGCCATCTAAACTTTACCCCTGGCACTATAAATTTAAATTAGCTGTTATGCTATAATACATGTAAATTGGCAGGATATTTAAACTGAGAGGCTGTTTTCTTTCTTGGATTCTATAGATCAATTAAACTTAAAAAAATTCACTACGTTTCAATTTGATATAGTAATTATCTTCAGAAAATGTAATTTTGCATATATTGATGATCTATATGTATACAGTTAATGCAAAAGCTTTTTAAAGACAGTTATTATATAAAACTAAAAAGTAATATATTCTTTTAAATTTAATTGATCAACAACTCAAGAAAAAAAAAGTTAATCAAAAGTTTTATATGTTAAGGCAAATAATGTATGGTAAATTAGATAATAAACAAAATACATATATTAGTTATAAATGAAACCAATAATAATACTAATACATTTATTCAATAGCATATTAATTCAATTCAGTATTAAAACAACCTTTTAGTTTTCTAATATATAAACAAAGAACTGAATCATATGAAATACTAATTGTTTTATATTCTAAAGTATTACAGGTAATTTATATTTTCTCATTATGATGTTCTTTATTCTATTCTATTAATATTCTTTAAATAATTATAAAAACCTATATCTACTGTTTTGGATATACAGATATTTATATTTGTTTGGTAATTTGTGCAAAATAACGAACAAATATTATTTTTATATTATTTTTTTAACGTCCTATTTCCATAGTAAGTTGTCTCTTCGCACCAGAAGTTCCTATAAAACTAGGTATATTTAGTAAAATTTCAGAGCATCTTTTAAATGTATGTGAAAAATTGCTTGATGGATGTGTTAAACTACAACCTTTATACTGCTAAATAAAGCCATGAAGGAAAAACATCCAGTTTATGATGGATGGTGTAATCAAATGTTTTGGAAAATTTGGCACCATTGAATTTAAAATGGGGAGGCAAGATTGCCAAAATAAAATATGGTCAAATTTTTCTGTAACTACACGTTTTTTTTCCAGGAAGCAGATAACAAGAAGATCCATTTACGCTATCAAAAAATAAAAGATCAGCTATTTCAGAAGCTCTTGGATCAAAATAAAGCTCACTGTGAGGACAACTCAGTACCAAACTTAGCTGCAAGATGCATTGCGATATCTACACTGTGACTAAACACCTGTGTGCAGTTTTTCACACGCATTTTTTTTTGTTTTTAATAATTTTATAAACTGACTATATGCACCACGGTTTTTATCAACTTCATATAGTTGCACTATACAGATTGTAACATAAAGATTGGGAATAAATTAAACGGTGGATTTTTCAGTTAAAAAAAATTTTTTTCACGTGAAGTTATGCTCTATGAGTTTTCGTTTCCAAGCTACAGGGTGTTAAAAAATTTAGTTTTTCTCTAATAATTTTCGAACATTAGAAGATAACGGAACAAAATTTTAGCCGTAGCTTAATTTGATAATGCCCTAGTAACAGCAAAAAGGATTAACTTCGTAAGTTACTCGGTGACGTGCGTACGCATTGTATCACAAGGTTTTCCGAAGCAAATTGTGGTATACCACTGGTAAATGTGTGAATCGGGCGTGCGGGAAATACCCTTTCGCTCTGCCGCTGTGTGGTCTCGACCGCTAGTTACAGAAGTGACCCTGAATCGAAAGTCTCGATCGAATCACCGTGAAGTGTGCACCGGTTTGTGTCACGCTATCTACGCCACTCTTATTCAGTATTTGTAACCTGTTTTCATTCAGTTTAAGTTGATTTCGCTTGTTATTCAATACATTATAGATATTGAAATCTATTGCATTTAATTCTGCCCTAACAGCAAAAACATTTTTTTTTAAATCCACTTTTTATTTTAAACAAAATTACCTTTTTATTGCGTTTTATATGCATCTCGTCATTTTCCCGTAATTAAAACTTTCGTAAATACCATTTTTTTCCGCTGCTAACAGGAAAATGAAAGAAACAAAAAACATTATCAAGTATACTTTGACTCAGACACGGAAAATGGATGAATAGGCATTGAAAAAAGACTTTTGCATTGAAAATGATATTAAAATGTCATATTATTTTAACAATAATAAAAAATACTAGTTTTCTCATGGATTCTCTGACTCGTCCAAAAATACCAGGCATCTCGAATTTGTTGACAGCTTATTTCAACTCTTTGACAAAGAGTTTGCACATCAGGAATAGAAACAGAATAAACTAAGTGCTTTTTAAGTGCCTCCACAAATAATAGTCTAATGGATTAAGGTCGGGAGAACGAGGAGGCCACGCTCTTGGCCCTCCACGACCTATCCATTTATTCCGGTACGTTTCATTGAGGTATTCTCTCACTTCTCGCCTAAAGTTCAGGGTTCACATAAGCGCGCATGAATTCTCGAAACTCTTCCTATTTGGAATGCGCTGAGCTGGAAAACGTTCAACATACAGACGCACAACTAATACAGTATTACCGTTGGCAAGGCCATAAATAAAATGCATATCTGCTAATCCTTGAAATGAGTAGTCCATTTTTAACACATCTAAACTAAAATACAACCGTTTAAACAAAGCTAAATGTCTTAACTGACAATGATGTTTTGTCTGAATAAATCTGAAAACCATTTTCTATATTAGCAGTGGGAAAAAAATGGTATTTACAAAAGTTTTAATTACGGGAAAATGACAAGAGATACAAATAAAATGCAAGGTAATTTTGTTTAAAATAAAAAGTGGATCTTAAAAAAATTATTTTACCAGTGGCGTACCACAATTTTCTTCGAAAAACCTTACGGTATAATGAGTACGCACACCACTGAACAACTTAAGTCAATATTTTTCCTGTTACTAGGACATTATCAAATTAAGCTACAGATAAAATTTCGTTCCATTATCTTCTGATGTTAGAAAGTTATTAGAGAAAAACTAAATTTTTTAGCACCCTGTAGCTTGGAAACGAATACCCGTAGAGCACAACTTCATATGGGAAAAATCTATTTTTTCTTTTTACTGAAAAATCCACCTTTTAATTTATTCCCAACCTTTATGTTACAACCTATATGTTTCCAAAATGATATATTCTTATTACCATTACCATCAGTATAATATAACTTTTTTTGCAGCATGCCATTATGCACACCTTTCATAAGATGGGGAAAATCATATAAATGTACAAATTCTGTATTATCAACAAGGTATACTTAAAGACGGTTTTCAATTTTCTGTTGATTAAAATATTGGTTTGCTTCAACTAATAATTTATTTATGGCAGCCTGATTAGTAGTACCCTGATCTGATATAGTAACACTATGTGAGGTCTCGTTTGTCTCATCTAACGAATGATGTCTTAAAATATTAAGTAAACTGGCAGTTGGGGTTGAACTTTCAGAAAATATGAAACAGATAGATATCTTCCACTTTTTTCGTATATCTTTAATTAGGAATGCTAATGCGTGATCAGCAAGTGAAATTCGCCTATCTTCTCCTATCTGTGATCATTGCTGAGATATAAAGAAATTTAACGTAGTTTCATTTACATCCTTCAAATAACTTTGAGCCCATTTGATTTTTTCTGTAAACACAAGAGTTTCTGTTTCCTACTTAACTGCTTGGCCTTGCTCGTTTGAGCTATTCTTTCCAAATTTCTAGCCTTATTATAAAACAATTTTGCTTTTGGTGTTCATTGATTTTGTCTAGTCATACCACTATGCTAAAGTAAATCTCTTAATCTCCTAAGGGTGATAGAACCTGAAATAGTACATCATGTAAGTAGAAACATTTGCCCAGCCTTTTTAAATGATTATATTCTCACTTAAATAATGTATTTGTTCCAATAAACATGTTCACTCCCTGAGGTAGTGAAAAAATAAATTATCTACTTACTATTAGGTGGCATCTTAAATATGTGGGCAACTTCAGTGAGTTGGGGAGGAGTGCGTGATAAAGCACTCACACCGGAAATGGATAGATATTCTTGCAAAGTCAATCCCTATGAAAGGTGAGGTGATATACCTGATGTTGAAGGGAGCAAAACTTGATTGGATAAAATCTATAACGTGTAAAATTAAGCACGCCGACTACAGAATAATAAAATTTTTGGGTAACTACCTAAATTAAGAGACCCAAAGTGAGATTTTTCCTCAGATCTTTCTTTCACAGATGCCATTTCTAAAGAATCTATTTGTTGACGAAAATACGTTTTTACCAGACATATTTTTTAGCATCTCTGCAAATAGAATTATAAATATTTAAATTGTACAGATTTGATAGTACCTCGAACTTTTTGAGGGGTCACAAAACAGAATGGTTTTTCAGGAAAACTGAAACAGTTTTCTCGGATTGATGGTGAGGTATATCCTAAAAAGTAAACAAATAATATTACAATGTCTGTACAAAAGATGCAATATCATTAATAATCATTAATCAGTCATAAAATAATGTATACATAGGTACAAACCAGGTAATTCTAAAGTGGGCAATGAAAACCGCATTAATCGGCCATTTGCGTTTTTGCAAATATCAAAATGTTGTTCACAAACAACATATCTTTTAAAATTTAGGGTCATCTGAAGCAAATAATTTTTGATTTCCTATTAAAGCTAGCCAAATGTCTCGTATAGGTTTTTCTGTAGGTATACAATATCTGAAATTTAAAAAGTACATAACCAGATTACACAATCGAAAATTAAAGACACGTGCAATTAAATCAAAACTAACTCACTTGCAAGATGTTTTATTTCCACAAAACGGCACACAACATGATCTCATGTTAACAGCAATACAGATAAACCACAAAAAAGCAGTAAACAAACGTAAACATAGACTGTAAGATAAACTAACATTAATTAGAACACCATGTACAATTTTGTCTTCTAACCATGGGAATGACCTACGAGCAAATGACAGTGGTTTCCTACGAGCAATGCTCGTAGGTGGTTTCATAGAAATGTCAGTTGCGCCAAGCAATAAGCGCCATCTACATTTTCCCCCTATAAGTTTAATATGTTTCCGTTAGTACTATGAGAGTGAGCAGGCCCTGGTTAGTTAGGACAATCAGTGAATGACCTGAATTCATATCCCAACCGTCCTATTTGCAAGTAGTATTCTGTAATATTTTTAGTGATAAAGAAATCAATTAGATCTGGAACCCTTTTAAGGGTCTTTTTGCCTGTATGTCATCATTCACTTCGATCTTCTTTGATTGTTTCACGTAGTTCTCTACCCTTAGTGCTCTTTAATCTGGATCCCCAGAGGGTATGCTTGACATTAAAATCGTCACCTACTCGTATAATGAATCTTTTGCCTTGGTTTTTCAGAAAATTAAGATAATGGTTTTTCTCGAGTATGTTTTGGAGGGCTATATAAGGCTGTCACTGTCACCTCCTGATTTATAACGGTCACTACAGTAACCTGGATTTCTTCAGTCTAGTATTTTATTTCTGCAAAATGCATATTTTCCTTAATTATTACGGCACTCTCACCTTTGGCGGCATTTTCCGGATGGATAATATGATATATTTTATAAATTATTGTGTAGTAAAATGTATCTCTGCAACGAGACATATATCTATTTTTTGTAAATCTAGGATTGCTTGCAACTCATGCTGATGTTGCAATAGCCCATTGGCATTCCATGCCATTATCCTAAATTCTTTAGCCATTTATTTGCTTTGGAATCGCGCCCCTGACACGATTTTCCAAGTCTACTATAATTTGTCCAAAACATTTAGTTTATTTTCTCCAATGTTTTTTCAATACTGTATTTTGATTGCTGTTCTTGTTTTTGATTTTTAGTTGTTGCAGCATTTTCTTTCAGTATTTGACTATAAGATCTGCTATTAGTATCTTTTTTGTCGTTTGATTCTTTCTATTATCTAATATTTGTTGCCTACGAGTATTTCTTGGCGGTTCGTCAGGTAAATTTGGTTTTTTCATCTGCTTATTTTAAATTTTTTGCATTTCCTTGACTATAATGCACGCATTTTGGAGGGGCATCTTTGGGGTTATCATAATTCTTCGTTACAATGAATTTTCAATTCCCTCAGGTTATCTAAGGAACGTAAAACTGTTAGATCAGAAATCCGTTCATCATGAACTAAGCTAGTGTATTTAACTTTAGGAAACATCTTAACTAACATTAAATTTTTGATGGACAAGCATGGAGTGTATTTTCTTGAGATAAAAAGGACCGTAACTATGGTTTTCATGAACATTTTCAAATTCATCACAACGTCCTATATCTTGTAATTTAGGTAAATGCAATATTACTTTTGCGAGACCTTCAATAGAAATTGATGTTTCATGCAACTGAAGTTTTCGTAAATTTTTGCATTGAAGATCAAAAGGTATGCTGCGATCTGTAACTGACCTAGAAAAAGTCAAATCCAAATTCTGGATAATTGGACAATTCTCTCCCACAAGTTGAAGAATTTTATCTCTACTTTCACCACTGTCGCACAGAGATTTAATTTTTTCATTGCTGTTATTCCATCATACTTATCATATTCACTTATTCGTTATTCACTGTAAGATGTTATCCTCAGAGTTTCTAACCCTGCCATATTTTACAAGTTTCTATACAAAATATATTGTTAGCAATGTTAACGAAAACGCAGATTAACTGTGACTAACTTTTATTTCCCCTTTTGCAAGTAATACAAGAACAGCTAACTTATGCTGACTGATATATAAACAGTTCTATTTTTAGAGTGGTTGTTGTACAATGACTCAAGACGACCGGTGAATTTTGCTGGGATAATTTTTAAGAGATAACAATATATTATAATTTCTGTCCATTCAGAGAAGTCTATTTTCTTTAGATGTGAACTGAGCACAACTTCTGTTAAACTAATAACATTTATTTCAGTTAAAAATAGTTATTAAGTTAAGCCATTGATGTATGTGGGTTAATATCTTTTTTGTTTTTTCAATTAGAGCTTTTACAGATTGTAACACTTCCACGGCCATTGTATCATATAAGTACATGTGAAACCAAATACTTCTTTAGCCAATTGAGACTGCTGTAGACTAGAAATTATCTTTTGGCAAAAAACAATCTTGGCAAACTTGAATTTTAGATACATGGCACCGCCCCGTGTATGCTACTGAAGAACCTATGCCTTTTAGGAACAATTCCTCTAGCGAATGTTCGAGCATTATCTGAAAAAATCGGTCGTGTTAATAAAGTGAAACACCATCCTTTATTATTTTTGGTATTTGTTGAGTAAACTATTTAAAATTTATAAACATTAAAAACATATTTGCTGAATATGTTTAAAGTTTATAAAAAGTTAATGTTGATGATAATCTATATTAACAACATTAACACATACATTTTTTGCAAATGTTGTAATCCTACTGTTGTAAATAATTTTATTACTGACATAAAACAAACTTCATTTACACTCGCTAAAATTAAAATTAATCTTTGATGAAATGCCTCAAATTTATTCAGCATAGTGGCAACTGAACAATCGCTAAGTATAGATGCTCCGCAAATAATTCCATACACCTTGTTTACCCTACAGAGACCAGTGTTTGTAAGTAATAAAATTTGTTATTCTTTATTACCCAATAAATAAGTTTTGGAATAAAGCAATGTTTCATCATATTTTCTTCATCGTTGTTATACCTGAATGGCTTAAAGTGGATGGCCTACTATCTCAATAATGAATACACATACTTCTCTGAAATTGTAGGCATGCATTTTAGGGCGACTTTCATAATACTTCCATGTTACCAAGTTTAGCCGTTTTTTGAGAAAACTTGATGTTTGCCAAAAAAAAAAAAAAAAAAGGTAAAACCACTGTATAACTTAAAATTATCATATTCTTACCATATGAGAACTAAAGCAGCAATATTTACAGATTTGATGACCCGATAGTTAAGCTTTCTGATTCTATCTTGGGTGTTCCGAGATTTCATACAGGGTGTTGAAAATTTTACGTCGAGTTTAGTTTACAAGCCATCAAAACTTGACTTCTTTAAATAGAACACCCCATACAGTTTTTATACTTTGGATTAAATATATCATTCTCTTTCGATCGATAATATACTTCCCTATACCTAACTCTTGTGGTTTGTAAGTTACCTTTAGTTTCTAGTATAATCGACTAAATAATACCTAGTGTATTGGGAAGTTAGCTTTGAAATTCTTAGCAGAACTTCAAAATAAGCAATAAATAAAAAATTAATTTAGTGTCATTAAACTAAACAAATTTCCCTATATATAGCACTTACTGTTTCTATGATGAATACTCATTAAATTATAACGTCTTTGAGACAAAATTACGAGAGTAATTTAACGGAACACTAGGGCGGAATTGGAGGAACGAGTGATATGAGTATTTGAAAACTTAGACCCCATGGAAATTAGAAGAAACACAAAAAATGGAGTTCTATCACGTTTTCTCAAATGTGTGGAAGTTAATGGTCAACATTTTTAACATTTGCTACTTTAAGTTGAGTCTTTTAGTTTCATTTATTTATTTATGCTTATGTATTGTTTTTGGTATTCGTAGTTTGTATATGTAGTAAAGTATAATTAAATAAGTATAAAACAAAATTTGAACTTTAAATTTTTTATATTTGATTAAATACTGTAAATTGGCAAAATAAAGAAGTGTTCCGTTAAATCACTCCAAAAAGAATTCCAAAGCCACTTTCCCAATACACTAGTGTTATTTAGTCGATTATATTAGAAACTAAAGGTAACTTAAAAATCACAAGAGTTAGGTACAGGGAAGTATGTTATCGATCGAAAAAGAATGACATTCTTAATCCAAAGTATAAAAAATATACGGGGTATTCTATTTAAAGAAGTCAAGTTTTGATGGCTTGTAGTTAAACAAACTTGACGTCAAATTTTCAACACCCTGTATGAAATCTAGGAACTTTAAAGACAGAATCAGAAGGCCTAACCATCGGGCCATCAAATCTGTAAATATTGCTGCTTTAGTTCTCATACAGTAAGAATAGGACAATTTTAAGTTAGACAGTGAATTTATCTTTTTTTGACAAAAACCAAATTTTCTCAAAAACGGCTAAACTTGGTAACATGGAAGTATTATGAAAGTTGCCTTAAAATGCTGCGTAGAATTCATATATGCAATAATATAGAGCATATTCCATTTAAAATAAGAAAGTTGACCTCGACTTCCGGTATAACCGGAAGTGCTACAACAATCAAAACATTTCTGTTTTAGAGAACTTTAGGGATTATATGCACACCTACAATTTCAGAGAAGTATGCGTATTCATTCTTGAGATACTTTTAGTAGGCCATCCACTTTAAGCCACCCAGTATATTGCTATACATTGTATAAATTCATTTATAATAAATCCTAGTGTAGAACGAAGATTACGAATTTTGAACAGGCCTCTTTAAACAATACCTGTAATATCTTGTTACCTGTATTTACCCACTTGAAAACTTCTACATGAAAATATAGCAGTTGCAGTAGTCATATATACAGAGTCCGGCAGTGAAAAGGAATGATTTAAAAATTCAAGTATTTTTTAAAGAATGTTTTTTATTATGAATGAATTATTTTTATTGTATTCTTGGAGTCGGACCTAGAAGTTTTGCATGACCTCTCACAGTATATTGACGGATATTGCTTCAATCTCATCCCAAATGCGTTGTGTGAGGGCTTGGATAGTTCTGGGTGGATTGGCCTCAAAAATACTTGTTTCTAGGTACCCCCCCCCCCATAAAAATTCGCAAATCAGATGAGCGAGGGGGGTATGAGACATCACCTTGTTGAGAATTGACACACCCGCACTAACAGTATAATTAGAACAACTGTTATCTCATTTTATTTGAATCAGTATCATATGTTTTCAATTTTTTTTTCTCTTATATTTAATAAAAGCATTCTAAAGCAAAGAATATATAATAAGTTGCCATTTTCTGCATCGGCACATTCAAGTTATAGAATCAAAGGCAAGCCGCCGGTCAAAAGCAAGCCGCGGTGTTCACTACAGATATGTATAGTTACCGGGTAATACGGCCAGCTCGTTGTCAGCTAAGAGCTAGGGGAGAACGGAAACGGCGAATCAGGCCCAGCGTAAGAGTGCAGTAACTTTTTATTAATTCTGTAAACTTTGTTTAAAGGGTTGTCGGTATGTTAGAATGTTTTCAAATTCAAGTCATTGCACTAATCTAAAACCACATCTAAACCATTTTACATATAAAAAAACAAATCTAAAAATACAACTAAACTTGTATAACAAGACAAACTGAAATAGACTGATAAACTTGCAAACAGGTTGTAGAATAATTTTATATTAATTAGTTTATTAGTTGTACTAAATCATATTGAATCAATTTGTTTTATTAGTAGGATGCCCCTATCTATCTAAATTGGACTGCATTGTGGGGTTAGAATTACATGTTTTCTACTCTTTGTTTATTACCAATAAGTCGTCACTAAATGAGATTAAAACAGTAAATATCTCTTTTAGTGAACTGGAATTAAACAATTCAAATTATCATGGATTCTTGGGTTACCATTTAGATTCGTATGCGATAAACCATATAAATAGTACAGCTAATAAACTAATATAAAATCATTCCACAACTTGTTTGCAAGTTTATCACAGTCTATTTCAGTTTGTCTTGTTATACAAGTTTAGTTGTATTTTTAGACTTATGTATGTATTATGTAAATACTTATTTGACTACAATTTTTTTTATTTACTTACTCTCATGTTGTACACTTGTGAAAATTATACAAATATACATTTTCATTTGTGACATATTAGCCAACAAAATATGTTGAAATAATATTAGTTACTCGTGTATAGTTTTCTAAGAACAGCTTAGTGTACAAATACTATTTTTTTTACCCACTGTATGTATTAATACTGAAATCTCCTATTATTTAATAATGTTCGATAGTACAAGAAATATTGGGGTTTGTAATGATACTAGTGTATTAAAACAAAGGAAATCAGCTCAAATTTTGAAAGGAATGGTTGTGTGTTTTGACATAATTCTTATTAAAAATTTATGTAAATTCTTATGGAGATGCCTTTTCAACATTATTATGGAAAAGTATAACTCCTGCTGACTCCATTTGACACAAAATATCTTAAAAATTATAAAATTGCTAATTTTAACAATGTTGCTTCAGTATGTATTTGAATACATTATTTAAAATATTTCTTACATACTATATCTATTTTTTGTCTTTGCCACAAAGTGGGATGTCCAGAATGTGATGCCTTTATTAATGCTCGAAATACGCTAGGTGTGACGTTAGGTGTTTTACCAATAAAATTATCAGTTAATTTACCTAAAAAAAAGTTATTAATACATTCACTATGTTGAGTTAAATTCATAACATAAAAAAATTACGTACTACTTTTTACAAAAGTTCGCAACGATTTTTGGTAATTATTTACTTTAGAGTAAAACTCTCAAATCCTCACAAAATTTTGGCTACCTCCGTGGTGTGGATTTCTTGGTTCTCAATTACTGATGAAGCCTCGCATTCCACGTCCTCTACTTCAGTGTCTAGTACGTGTCCTGTCTCCCTTCTTGTGCTATTATTGCTAGAAATTTCAGTAAGAACTTCATTAAGAACTGCACGCGCTTCTTCTTCTTTTTGCGCTTCTTTTAGCACGATGATTGGACGATTCAGAAGGCCTTTTTGCCTTGTGGGAATCCAGTACAGCTAGTGCAGGCACTGCAGTTGGCTTTAACGTTCTGCATTCACAGTATAGCCCTAAAGGTGTTGCAATGGAAGTCGTCTGATGCAAAGTGAGCCGAACACACGTAGCCTATAAAAACATGACGTTTATACCCTGCATTTTTAATTATTTTCACTTACTATTTTAAACTTTAAATGGGTCCTTCCTTTTACAGGCGTTTATCCATTGCTGTCTCCTCTCAGAATCCTTTGGAAATCCAAAATACCTTATGCTGGTATTCTTGGTTTTCTTGGTGTAATTAATACACCCAAATATTGCACAGCTAGACATTGCAATCAATCACTTTCACTTACAGAATTAAGAAAATTCAGCAAAGCAAAAAAACCAGGGGCGTAGCATTAGAAAAGAATCTAGGGATGTGATGTGTGGAAATGTTATAAGGGGAAGAGGTATAATCGGATGTATGGTAGACCATATGAAAATGATAAAAATAAAAAAAGACACTAACCTAAAATGATTATGCCGAGTTACATATCCTAATTTTTAAAATGAAGATCTATCCTCCGGTTTTTGTTTTGTCCAGCAAAAATGTCTATCACTGTTTCTTCAAATGTTGGAGACGATCTCATATCTTCTAACAAGGCACTTTCAATATTTATTAAAGCTAAAGCTGACAGTCTTTCTTGCTTTTGAGAATTCCGCAGATAAGTCTTTATTCTCTTTAAACATGAAAATGATCTTTCCGCGGAACTGCTTGTGGCAGGAATAGTCAAAATTAAACGACACAATTTTGATGACTCCGGGAAAACAGAAGATAATTGAAGGGACATAATATATTGGTGAAGCTCAAACACAGTGCCTTTTTTCATATCAGGATCACTATAAATAACTGAAAGTTCACTTTTTAAACGATTTGCCTCAAAGAATGTTCCATATGTATCTATTAAAGAAGAAAAAAGTTCATCAGGAAAATGTTTAACGAATGAAGTAAATTGTGTGGAATCTAGAAGATTTAAGAATTTCAGTTTAGAAATTTCACTAAACCGTTGACAAATGTTCAAAGTAATAACATCCAAAATTTCATAAAACAATCGTGCATAGGTGTTTTTCTTATCTTCTTCAGGAATTGAATCCAAACGCATTCTTTTACTTGGTGGTTGATTTTCTAACACAAACCTGTCCATGCGGTCCCAAATGTCACTAAACTCGTTTTTCATTTTTTGAATATGTGATTTGAAATTGGCGATCTTTTTATTGCAGTAACTAATATCTGATATTTTTGTCTGTACAATTTTAAACAGACTTTCGGAATGTGGGAATATCGCGGAAAACACAGCTAAGAAAAAATTAAAATCAAAGTCGCGCAACAAAGTTAAAAGACCTCTAGCACACATAACGGTTTCTCGATCCCATACCTCATTTTCATTTTCCACAATTACCTGAAACAGCGCTTCCACATCTTCCTTATGTTCATTCATTGTTTGCACGATCCGACTTTGAAAGTTCCATCTTATAGGAGCAACAGAAGGAATTCTCTTTTTCACATGAGTATCCAGTGCATGTGTTCGTTTGGACGATTTGGCGAAAAAAACAGAAAAACTTGAAAGATTACTGAAGAAAATTTTAACTTGTTTAATAAAACTAGCTGACTGAGATAAAACTAGGTTAAGTTTATGGGCATAACAGTGAATAAAGGTTGCAATTTTACAATGTTCTCGAAGTTTAACCTGCAGACTGCTATGTTCTCCTGCCATTACAGCCGCACCGTCGTAAGTCTGTGCCACTAGTTTGTCTACACAACCAAAATCCTTCAAAATTTGCAAGATGTGTTGCAAAAGAGAATTTGCTTTTCTATCGGAGTTGACATCTGTGAAGTGCACAAACCTTTCTTCGACATTTCCATCCTCAGTCACATATCGGAAAGTTGCTGACAATTGCGATTTCATAGCAATATCAGACGCCTCGTCTAAAATTAGGGCTACAAAATAAGTTTTCGAGAGTTCTGCTTTAATTTTCCTGATCATTACTTCACCCACTGAATGTATTAAATCATTTTGAATATCAGGAGAAAGACCACGAAAAACAGTAGAATTCTCTAAATTCCTTTTAAGTATATTATCATTCCTTGCCATTTCAGTTATAAATTCTACGAAATTTCCTTCATTTTTTGATAATGCACTTTCATCATGACCTCTGAAAGGAAGGCCCAGTTTACCGAGTAGACAAGTCACTCCTATAAGATGTCCCAAAATTTGCCTGTTTTGATTTACCATTTCATTATGTTTTTCAATATTTAATCTGTACTGAGACTGAGTACTTAAAGCGAATTCAATTCTTTGATTTTTACCAAATAATAGCAATGCCTTTTCGCACAAAATATGATTCGATGTACTATCATGTCTCTTTCCTGATCGATATATATTGTTTAAATCGTTATAGCCGGATGTATTCCAAACATTTTTTTCCGTCGAGAATAATAAGCAAGGCCAGCAAAAAAGGCTATTCAGTTCCTTACAGCCACAAAGCCAGTGTTCACTTTTATATACATTGTCACTAAAATGCCGAACACACGATTTCAGTTTTGTATTTATATTCAAACTGGGCCGTGGTGGTCCATCATGAATTATTTGTAATTTTTGAGAGTACGATAGAGAACTGAACGACGACCGTAACAGTTTTTCAATTACACAATCACACTCACAATCAGTTGTAGAATTAGCCATGACAATAATTCCAAACGGAGTTAAACGTTATAAAACCGACATGCAAAAGTCGCGAAGATGCGTTCACATAATCGCATAAACGTTTTTTTTAACGTTTGTACAAACGATAAAAAAATATTAAATAGCCGGTATTTGGTCCGCCTTACCGGCTTACCTATGTATTCCCACCACGGCTACCCCCTTATTTTCAAGAAATCGAATTTGCAATTTTCCGCACGCGGCACCACTTCTTCGGGAATTATTTACTTCAAAGTAAAACTCTCAAATCCACACCAAATATTGGTTACTCCCTATTTTCGGGAACGTTGGTACGAATCTGGCTTGTTTTTTCCGCTCGGACAGTTATCGAGAAAATGAATTTTCCACTTTTCCGCAGGAGACAGCACTTTTTCTTATCGAATAACTTTCAATTCACACTACATAGATAGCGAATATTAATACGAGTAGATGCTACAATACTTCCTTTATACATGTCATACATTAAAACCGTTATAAAACTTATTACTAATTATGACTTTTTACTTGCGATGGTTACAATCACACACAACTGTTATTATTTTCATTCAACCATCCATGCGTCCATGATCCATGTGGGATGGGTAATCTGTGTGCTATCCAACATAGAAAATATATATTACGATAGAAGGAAAATGGAAAACTAGGATGACTAGGATAAAACAAATGAAACTGTTATGGCGATTGATCGAATATTTTTCTTCCAAACCAATAGATGTCGGTAAATACTTGAGTTCGTTTTGATGTGCTTTTACGCATGTCTTTGAGGTTCATTTAACATTTATGTAGGTTATTTTGAAATTGTGTTTATTGTTTTTAAATAGTAGTATTTCATTTGTATTTGTGTTATTTGTAGATGTTGTTATTAACATTTGTGTGTATGTATTCACGTTTTGTGTACATATTTACTGAATCAAAACATGAAAAGCTGATTATGTGGTCCCAAACAAAACAAATACAAGGCATCGTTTTGCTCATCCATCTAAATCTCTTAATCTCTTTTTGACATAGCTGAGCATTATTAATAATGTGCAATTAAAGGACTTAATCGCGCCCCTGACACGATTTTCTAAGTCCAATTTTAATATAATTTTGGTTTGCCTGGAAAAATATATTGATAAATTTTTGTTTTTAGGTAATAAAAATATTAATTTGAGCCACTAGGATCGTGACTGGAGGTATACATGTTAAGAGGAAATGCGATTAACTGGAAACAACCTGTTACATATTTTTCTGTACACGACGGTGTAAACGCTACACACACAAAAAAAAGAAAATATACTGAATATAATAAGCAAAATTAATGATGCTGGTTTGACCGTCATTACCACAGTTTGTGATCAAGGCAGTAATAATAATAGTGCTATTAACTCCTTGGTTACAGAAACTCAGAATAAAACTGGAAGTCCTCATTCAATTATATATCTGAAGTAGACCATGATAAAATAGTACCCCTTTTTGATGTACCTCATCTTCTAAAGATCCTTCGCAATATTCTTCTACATAGAGATATTTATTATATAAATAAATAAGAGCAAACAAAAATTGGTAATTGGAAATATATTGAGGCGACATGGGAATTACATAATTGTAGTAGTGATTTAAGGGCCCTTTTAACCTCGTTTAACGAAGCATCATAAAAACATCAAAACTGAAACAAATTAAAGTTTCTGTAGCTGCTCAGGTGTTTAGTTATTCAGTAGCAGCAACTATGAACCTGCTAATTAATAATGGTTTGCAGATTATTATTTTATATATTTCGTTTTGTTTCTTCAGAAGTCGCATTGTTAAAATTATCCATTTGAAATATGTATTGTTGAATTAGGGCATTATATATTTTTTGAATTCACACAGTCATGTAACTCAAATATGAGCATTGCTAACGTGTCAATGTTGGGGGTGAATTTCCGAGTAGTAACATTTTAATCATATTTAATATTTGTCAAAACAAAAAATTGTGAGTACTGTATTTAGTCGTCTATTATACGTACAATAATTTACCATTTATAATCATTTATTATTGTACTCTGTATATTACCAGTTTATCATATACATATGTATTGTGTATATACATTGTAGAATTAAATTTTATAAGTGAAACAACTCCTTTAAATGAAGAGGCTCGTGGCACTGTTGAGTTTTTAAAATTCATTAATGATGTTTTTGATAGTGTCAATGGATCTGTTAAAAAGGGTAAATCCAAGAAGACTGGAGAACAGGAGACATAACTCGAGTGGTGGGGGTAGCACGAAAAGCGTCCGCACTGTGATCACGTGATGTGCTTCATCATGGCGGTCATTGCGTAGAACCAAGCGAGGTTATTTTTGTTTGCTGTGTTTTGAGTGTTTCCAGTTTTTCTGTTGAATATGTCAAAAGCGTCGAGATATTGTTGCACTGCGAATTGTTCCAGTAAAAGCCCTGATCGTGGCTCAATGGAACCCGACATTTTGATAGTGTGAGAGAGAAACCGCGATAGACGAGGATAAACGGCATGCGCAGATTCCGCGCGCTTCTATGCGAGCCTGCCATATTGCCGACGTTTTTCGTGCCACCCCCACCACTGATTTTTCGAGGAGCTATGTCTCCTTACTCTCTAGTCTTCTTGGGTAAATCATTAAGAACATTAGACTTATCTGCCATCTACTAGAGGAAAATGTAATAGAGGAAAAACACAGATATGTGCATTCTTGGAAACTTACCAAATAATTTTCAAAATTTAAAACCACTTGAAAATGCGGTTCTGTCTTATGTTGCTGGATATATGAAAATGAAAACAAAATTAACAGATTGTATTGAATGCAAGTATAATATGAGATGACCAAATGAATGTGATGATAAGTTTAATTGCTTAATAAAGTATAAGGAATATGGTGATAAAAATGAGCCCCGCTTAAATTATTGTATATTGATTTAATCCAAAATTTAACAAGATGTTATAATATTATAAAGTATATCTTTTTCATAGGCCTACAAAAATAAATTTATTAAAATGTGTCTAAGGTACTATAAGAACCAATGTGAATTTGAAATTTATTCTTTGTAGCAACTTAGTTACTACAGAACACTATAATTCAGAATTTTACAAAACTCATTATATCCAATTGTTTCAATGAAACAATACATTAACTGGCAAAGATGAACGAATTCTGTCAGAAAATAGAACGTTGCAATAGACACAAGCCAGAGGTATATTTTAAAAACGAAAAAAAAAAATTAAAACAAAAGTGAATGTTGTTCAAAGGCTCTGTAAAGCAGTTTCTTTTTATTATGTTCACATTAAGATGTTCAGAAAAGATAAGTGGAAAATTAATGCCCTTATATTTAGTTTTTTTTTTTTATCTTTTTTAGTTAGATTGTACATCTGTTTTAATTTATTATTATTAGAAGAAATCAGGATTAAAAAACTTTTAGAAAATATTAAGAATTTTAAATATATTAAAAAAAAAACTTGCTATTCCCATATCTTTTGCATGAATAACTCTTCAAAATTTTTGTTAATTTTGATTTTTTTGTACATGTGAATTAAACACTTTAAAAGATAAGTTTTAAAATAATATTTTATTGTAATAACAGAGTATTATTGAATTTAAAGTCATTTTGCAGTAACTATAGATTACTTCAAATCGAGGAGTTTTGTTATTCTTCGAGTCCTTTGAATTGTAAGTACTTATGGAAGAAACAGGCGATATCTCCTAAAAGTGATATAATCTCCAGAATGGCATCAAAATGAATAACTAGATTTTCCGCTTGGTTTCCCTAGATTTGGGTATTATTAAACCACCCCAGATACCTACTACAAAACATAGTAGTGACAATTGTATTTGCAAAATTTACGAAAATTTTAATGCGGACGACTGCTTATGTTATTTAACAGTTTTGTTTTGTATTTATTTATTTGCCAAAAACATATTTTATTTTTGGTAATATTCACCATAAATTTTACATTCGTGCTTAGTTGTCAATTTCGCATGTGAGTAATAGATGGAAGTTTATTTTTAGTGATTAGAAAAAATGATTTTATTCATTTCAAAACTAATTATAATACTGGCAAAAATTACGAACTAGTAGATGGCGTGGCTAAACTTGTAACTAATTAATGAAACGGCGAACAACATATCACATTTACGGTCCCAAAATGTATAAAAACTAAGATTCTTCCTATT
Organism: Rosalia funebris; assembly: GCA_037954035.1. NCBI lineage: Eukaryota > Metazoa > Arthropoda > Insecta > Coleoptera > Cerambycidae > Rosalia > Rosalia funebris. The sequence continues at coordinate 38,391,725 of JAZFAV010000022.1, read as the reverse complement.
TTGCTTATTTGTTTGCAGAATCTTTATCAACGTATTCTCCAATTCCTCGGTATACTCAAATATATTTTATTTTGTTCACAATATATTTATATATTTCGGAATGAATTAATATAAAAATGAAATTATATAAATGTGAAGAAAATATAATTTACAGAAGTACACAAATAATAAATATAAAAACGAATCAAAACAATATGTATTAATACATGATTCACATAATATTGGTAAATATACAATTTTAAATTAATTTATGTTCGGAATCAAACAAGTGATCCATCATCATTATTGCATTGTCAGCATTCTTATCACATTTAAAACCCATGTTACTTAAAATGCTATTTTCCTCTTGTTTTGTCTCCGAATCTGTATTAATTTTATTGCTTGAACATTTTTCTTTCCGGGGTTCCCGTGAAATACTTCGACTTCTTAGTTTCTCTGTACTCTTATTTATTCTATAATTATATCTAAAATATAATGTTATTATATACAAATTATTATTATTAGTATTATTGTTAATAGCCTAATTTCTTCTTGACATATATTTCAAGATTTCTCATTGTTTTATAAAACTACTAAAACATTGAAGAATATACATTTTAAGGTACCTGAAAATGTAAAATATTGATATTTATATAAAATATAATTATTACTTAAAATTGCGGAATATTTGAAAAGAAAACAAGAAACAAAGATTTAAAATATCATATTCCTAAAATTCTCAAATAATATAAATAAAACGCGCATAAAACGTAATAAATGACAAATAAAGGAGAACACTTACATGACCATAAATTTTAAAAATATCGAAATATCTGTTATATATCCATAATATAATAATAAAATACACAAATCGAAATGAATTGATTTAATAAAACGATGGCGGGAATCAGCAAGTCATTACGAACAACTATAAAAAGAAATTACCTCTCCGAAAGGTCGGTTTTGACATTAACAGTAAGTAATTATTTTTCCCTTTGTCTCTTCACTGTAAGAAATCTTGTAAAACTCATTTGTACTTTATAAACGCATACATACTTATATAAAACATATTTTACATACTTGACCATTAATTGTTGAACTATCTTCTTCTCCTTATCATTTAACGGCAGACTATACTTTACTTGCACCGAATTGCTCTCTTCAGTTTCTCTGGAAAAGATTGTTCGTACTAAATAACAATTAACAGTGTTTTAGTAGCCACAAAATGACTACTGGTAATATTAAAAGAATGTCGCAAGTGATAAACTATAATGTTACATATAATGTTATATTAATCTACAGTGAACTTATTAAGTAATATATTAATGTTAATATTAGAATTATATAAACAGTATGCATGTATGTGTAACAAATCTAGTGTAGTTACTGGACTTGTGGGCCTATATAATTAATTACTCGTTTGAATTTTGATTTAAAAAATTGCAATTTATTTATATTTAATATATAACCATAATAGGTTTAATATTTATATTAAACCTATGAAATGACCGGTCTGGCGTAAATCAGAGAGAAAATAGAATATGTAGTAGAATGTATTTAATGTTTTGCATTTAATGTTCATAATGATATATTTCATAATAATGATTTTCATAATAGTTTTCATTATTTGATAATATTGTATTGTATCATCGAGAAACAATGTAATGAGTAATAAGACACTTTCGATACTTTCTCCTGAAATACAAGCAATGGTGAATTAAATTCAGAGTTAATCGTTACGTTAGAACGCTTTTGGTCTCAAGACTGTCATGTCCTCTATTAATTAAGAGACTAGTTAACTTTAAAATTCATTATTCTATATTTCAGAGGAACGTATTAAAAGTGCCTCATTACATAATTTCTCGATGGTACATTGTATGTATCTATTATACCTAGTTATAAATTGTAGTCCATAAGTAACATAAAATTTCCTAAGTAATTTACGATTTTTAAGTAAAATCCTAGAATAAGTCAATGTTTAAAGAAATGGGGATGCGTATTATCTATTTAATAATATGACTTTTTTAATACTAAAGTTATTATTCCAAGAATGTAGAAGGGGATGGTAATAATAAGGGGTTTGAGTATATAAAATTATACTCAAATAATGTATATTTCAAATAAAAAAATTGTCGTGCTTCAGGATTTTACTTAAGAATCATTAAATGCGAAGACGATGAATTTATTCATAGCTTATCATGGGACATGCACAATGTATACACAAGTAGTACATGCTGTTACGATATAAACGAATTGATCGATAACAATTATATTGAAACAATTAGCCATAATTCTAGTAATAAATTAAACCACATGTAATTACGATTACTATAAGACAAATTATAGTATTTTCAAACACAATAGATACAACCAATGAATCTTGCAGTTCTGGGATCCCCAAAATTCACATTGCGAAAAGGAACGGTATAAGGAACTGTTATAGACATATTGAGGAACAAATAAAATAAAAACTTATCAGAATTTTGCAATGTTAAAGAACTTCAACATTTTTAAGCTCATTAATTATAAGTATTCCAAGTTATAATGATACGGTTTTAAAGAAATTAAATAGTATATAGTTTATTTCATCGCTATTTGCCAAATAAAAAATCTGAAAACATACCGTGGTTTGTTTTATGGCTAGGCTCAGGCAGACTGTTCCGTTTGCCGGCAAGATAAGAGAGTTTTTTATTTGGCAAATAGCGATGAAATTAATAGTACACTGTAAAGCAATTATTAGTCCGGTTTCTCAATGTTTTATTAGCAAAATTAACTTTCTTTTAGTTAGTAATTAACAAAAAACCTTTTAGTAGCGACGTCCCATCTAATAGGAATCGAAGGAATCCAGTATTCATCTCAACCGACAATTAATCTTGCTAACTAGAAGTGAAAAAACCGATCCATACCACGTCAACAATTACTCAACATGCCTGGTTGTCTTATTTGGAACTATAGGATGTGTTTTGTGAATAAAACTGATAATATTTGACAAACTGAGGTTGTTCATTCTTCAACATAAAATGAAGACAATATAGCTACAAATGGAAAAGAATATCATTCATATGGCCGCCTCGACTTATCTGATATTATGTCATTCGTTTATCAAAATTGTCCATAACACGGGCACATAAAACTGGCTCTATTTCCCGAACAACAAGTTGAATGTGAGGTCATTGATTGTCGCTAACTGGATGGCGTTTATTTTTCCTTTGACATAGCCCCAAATAAGAAAGTCCAGTGGTGTTAAATCACATGATCTTGCAGGCCAACCGATGTCAGCATTCCACGAGACAACATAATCAGGAATTTTGGTATGCAACAGAGTTATGGTTTCACGTGCTGTATAACACATTGCGATGTTCTGCGATGTTACTGAAACCACATGTTGTTCAAATCGGAATTATCAATTTGGTGGAAAAAGAAATTGTTTAACATTATTTAACATTGGTAATTCTGTAGATGCTTCATTTTCATGCAATTTTTTCTTAATGTAACTGTAAGTGATCACTCACTTTCATAAAATAGTTGTACACAAACTATTCGCTGCTGAACTGTTAATCGCGGCATATTGGCATCACATAGTCTGTAGATGACAGTCGTTAAATATTGACGTCCTACCTTTGACAGAACAGAAATTGCATGCAATTCAAATCCTATAGTTCCAACCGAGATACCCTATATATAATTAATATTCATACATTTCATTTATAAATAGGAAAGCGTATATATTATTGGCCAATTCTTGTATATACCTAGATATACATTTGAAAAAAGACAAAAAAAAACGATGTAGAATTATACTATTAATAAATTCTAAAACACAAAAAAGTAAATAGTGTATTTATGTATGTTATATGCTGTTAATTATACCTGATCCTCTTTTCTAATTTAACAATGATCTTCTTTAACTGGCTAATTTCTTTACTAGGAGGTAAGGCCGATTCGCTCGTCGGTTCATCAATCTGGATTTCATCTAGATTTATTTGCTTATTTTTTATGAATTCCTTTAGTGCAGAATTTTCTTGTCGTAACGTGGCGACATGCGAATATAATTTATTTTCCCTTTCCATGTACTGTGTCCAAGATTTTTCTCTTCTTTCTACCAGGTCTTTCAAGTACTTTATCGTGTTTAGTAGTTGCTCCATTTCGTATCTAATTGAAACATTTTAATAAATTAACGTTCAAGACATTAAAAAAAATCGCCCTTACGGTGAGATAATGAAAGAATCGCTATATATTGCCCTTAACCGTTCTATTTGCCTTCTCATTTCCTCTGACTCTATGCAACTTCTACACAATATGCCCTCCCATGTTTGCATACCCTTTTCGCGAATTTCAATCATTTTTCTTCCCGCTGCCTCATTGTACTTCATATTGATATACGCTTCCTTAAGTCTCATGAAAACTTCCTGATTATCTTTAACAAACTGCAGCTTTTTCTCCAGCTTCTGATTACGATTTCGTTCAGTTGTTAGGCTAAAAAATTAACAAAACCCTTAAAAAATAATTTGATAGAATAGAAGAAGTAACCATATACTGCAGAGGCGTAGGCATACATGGATGCGAGTGGTGCGTGGCAACCCTTAAAAAAATTGGCAAATTAGTGTTATTTAAAAGTTCAATCGATTTATTCAATTATCACCATTTTTTAATTATTGTAAACTGACCGCAAACATACATTATTTACTTTAAACGCTACCATCAACTTTTTTATTTCAAATCGGCCGTGAACTCCCGCATTACTTGCTGCAGAAATTCGATGATCCACGTTACATCTAAGCTACGCATTAGAAGGGCGAAAAGGTCAGTGATCTTACGCAGTCAACAGTGGAACCTCGAGTGGGTGTTATTTCCGGACTTAGTTATGCGATTATCTGAACGCATCTTAGCAACTGTTGTCATAACATAAGGAAGATTTGGAAACGCTGTTTCAGGTAAATGTGGAAAATGAAAATGAGGAATGGGATAGAGAAACCGTTATTTGTGCTAGAGGCCTTTTAACTTTATTGCGCAACTTTCATTTAAATTTTTTCTTAGCAGTGTTTTCTGCAATATTCCTACATTCCGAGAGTCTATTTAAAATTCTACAGACAAAAATATCTGATATTAGTTACTGTAATAAAGAGATCGCCGATTTCAAATCACATATTAAAAAAATGAGAAACGAGTTTAGTGACATTTGGGACTGTATAGACAGGTTTGTGTTAGAAAATCAACCACCAAGTAGAATAATGCGTTTGGATTTTATTTCTGAAGAAAATAAGAAAAGCATCTACTCGCGATCGTTTTATCAAATTTTTTACGTTATTAATTTGAACATTAGTCAACGGTTTAGTAAAATTTCTAAACTGAAATTCTTAAATCTAGATTCCACACAATTTACTTCATTCGTGAAACGTTTTCCTAACGAACTTTTTTCTTCTTTAGTATATACATATATAGCTACCTACAATACAGCGAGAGAGTAATGATGGTTAGGTTAGATTCGAAGCCAGTGGAAACAGTAATAGTGCAAGTATACATGCCTTCCTCTAGCCACAGTGAGGAAGAGTTAGAAGCCGTTTATTCGGACATAGAGCAGGTAATAGGATTTGTGAAGGGTCATGAAAATTTAATAATAGTAGGAGATTTTAACGCAGTCGTAGGTGAGGGGAAAGAAGGAGAATTTGTAGGTCCTTATGGATTAGGAAACAGAAACGAGAGAGGTAGCAGACTGATAGAATTCTGCGAGAAGCACAAGATGGTAATCGCGAACACATTGTTCAAGAATCACGTTAGGAGGCGGTACACATGGCAAATGCCAGGAGGGATAGACAGGTATCAGGTAGACTACATTCTGGTTAGGAAGAGATTTAGAAATCAAGTAATAGACTGTAAGAGTTATCCAGGAGCAGATGTAGACAGCGACCACAACTTGGTCATGAAAGCTAGATTAAAGTTCAAAAATCTGAAAACCCGGAAGGATAAGAAACGTATAAATGTAGACATATTGAGGGATCAGAATATGAAAGATAAGTTCCAGGAGAAAACAGATCAATTAATAAATAAAGCGAGTAAGGACGAAATCAAGAACGCAGAAACTGAGTGGAAGGGTATCAAGAATAGTCTAGATTACGCGGCTATGGACATTTTAGGACACGATAAAAGGGAAGCTAAGAAGCCCTGGATAACGGACGAAATTTTAAACTTAATGCAAAAGAGACGAGGCTACAAAAACAGACTAGACGAGGAAGGACTGAAAACTTATAAGTCAATAAAGTGGGAAATCATTAGAAAATGTAGAAAAGCGAAAGAACAATGAATAGAGAATAAATGCAAAGAAGTAGAAGATAAGTTGCAAGTAGGTAAGACCGATGAGGCTTACAAAATAATTAAGAGGAACTTCAGGGATATAGGAACAATAAGTAGAAACATTAGGAGTCAATCGGGGGACATACTGATCGGAAGAGAGGAGAAAGCGGATAAATGAAAGCAGTACTTAGGAAATTTATGCGAGGGTCAGGAATTAGGAGATATATTAGAGGAAGAATCTAGCATCGATAGGGAAGATGTAGGAAAACATATATTGAGAGAAGAATTTGAAATAGCACTAAGGGGGCTAAAGAATAATAGAGCGCCGGGTGTAGATAAAATACAGGCGGAAATTTTGAAATGTGGGAAAGTAGTAAATAGGATGTTTGAACTGGTAAAATACATATACGAAACGGGCGAGATGCCGGAGGATTATAAGAGGAACATTATCGTTACTATACCGAAAAAGAGAGAAGCCGACAAATGCGAGAACTTTAGAACGATTAGCCTAACTTCCCATGCATCAAAAATCTTAACCAGAATAGTGCAGAAGAGGATGGAAAATAGAGCGGAGGAAATACTAGGAGAAGACCAATTCGGGTTTAGGCGAAATAGGGGAACTCGCGAAGCTATTCTGTATTGAAAACAATAGAAAAAGGAAAGAACGCTTATATAGGATTTGTAGATTTAGAAAAAGCTTTTGATAACGTAAGATGGGAAAAAATGTTCGAGATACTAAAGAGCGCGGGAATGAAGTATAGAGATAGGAGAGTAGTACACAATCTATACAAAGAGCAAACTGCTGTTATAGAAGTAGAAGGGGAAAAAAGGGAAGTAGGTATTAGGAAAGGAGTAAGACAGGGATGTACGCTATCACCACTAATTTTTAATCTGTACATCGAAGAGGCGATTAATGTGGTAAAAGATAGAATGGATTTCGGGATTAAAGTACAGGGACAGAAACTAAAAATGCTGAGATTCGCGGATGATATAGCAGTATTAGCATCTAGTAAGGAGGAATTATAATCAGCATTGAACGAAATGGAGGCAATGTTGACAGAGGAATACGGAATGAGGGTGAATAAAAACAAAACTAAAGTGTTATTGTGCAGAGGACGCGAGAGTAGAGCAAAAACGAAAGTACAAATTAATAATGAAAGATTGGAGGAAGTTAAAGACTTCACTTATTTAGGAAGTAAAATAAATTGGGATGGAAGAAGCGATAAAGACATAAAACAAAGAATAGCGCAGGGTCGAGTAGCTTTTAACAAAATGTAAATAAAAAATCACTTTTATGCTCAGGGGTAATAAACTTAGAAACAAGAAAGAGATTTTTGAAAATATATGTATGGAGCACGGCACTATACGGTTGCGAAACCTGGACGGTAGGGGAAGCAAGTAGGAAGAAATTAGAAGCTTTCGAGATGTGGTGATACCGAAGAATGATGAAAATGGGCTGATAGGGTTAGAAACGAAGAAGTATTGGAGAAAGTCGGCGAGAAAAGAAGTATGTGGAAAAACATAAAGAAGAGAAGAGATAGAATGGTAGGTCATTTGCTGAGACATGGGGGAATAGTCCGCGATATTTTGGAGGCAGAAATAGGAGTGAAGAAAGGCAGAGGTAGGCCTAGATTAGACTACTGCTCGCAAATAGTAAGGGATGTAGGTTGTAGCACAATTAGCGAAATGCGTAGGTTAGCACAAGATAAGAGAAGCTGGAGATCAGCGTTTAACCAGTCTTAGGACTGATGACCTAATTATGATGATGATATACATATGGAACATTCTTTGACGCAAATCGTTTAAAAAGTGAACTTTCAGTGATTTATAGTGATATAAAAAAGAGCACTGTGTTTGAGCTTCACCAATATATTATGTCCCTTCAATTATCTTCTGTTTTCCCGGAGCCATTAAAATTGTGCAGTTTAATTTTGATTATTCCTGCCACAAGCAGTTCCGCGGAAAGATCATTTCCATGTTTAAAGAGAATAAAAACTTATCTGCGAAATTCTCAAAAGCAAGAAAGATTTGTCAGCTTTAGCTTTAATAAATATTGAAGTGCCTTGTTAGAAAATATGAGATCGTCTCCAACATTTGAAAAAACAGTGATAGACATTTTTGCTGGACAAAACAAGAACCGAAGAATTGATCTTAGAATTAGGATATATACCTCGGCATAATCATTTTAAGTTAGTGTCTTTTTTTTATTTTTACCATTTTCATATGGCCTACCATACATCCGACTATACCTATGCCCCTTATAACATTTTTATCGCATCCCTAGATTCTTTTCTCACGCCACGCCCCTAATATACTGCTCATTAAGAATGGAAAAAAGTGCGAGATTATCTAGGTATGCGTGGAAGAAAAAGAGAGGCAGCATTCAGAGGAAAAAGGATGCAATTCTGTGTACATTCACATTCAATATATATTCATCGATATTCACTCTGTAAAGATCTCAGTTTGACTGAGTAAAGACCAGGCTATTTACTGTGCATCTCGTAGCCGGTCCGATATCGCAATTTTGAGACTTGTTCCTATTCTTCTTGAGCTGTACTCTTTATTCATAGTTAATTCATTGAATTGTGTTAGAATCGCTTCGAATATTGGACACGTAATTAATGTTGAAATAAATAGTTTTAAAACCTTAAAATGGACTTTTCCGCACGTAGAACATATCTATCTTAAAACTGAGTGACCGAGAAAAAATAAACCAATACATAAATGCAGAATATGTGTTTTATACGACAGTTTTACTTTTTTCAAATGATCCATGGCTTTCTCATGACACATGGACAGGGTGGAGTGTGTCCTATCCACCTCGAAATCAATAGATGTCGTCTGGTAGACGTCCCTAATCAGAATCAGTCGAAACCCGATCGATCCGACACGGTTTAATTGAGTAATCGTGCTAACAAACAAATTTCTCAAATAGTCCACCATTGTGCTTCTCATGACCCATGAACATGGTAGAGTGTGTTTTATCTACCTCAAAATCAATAGGTGTCGTCTGGGAGACGTTTCCGATCCGAATCAGTCAAAACCCGATCGATCCGACATGACTTAGTTGAGTTATCGTGTTAACAAAAAGAAATTTCTCAAATAGTCCACCGTCGTGCTTTCTCATGACCCATGGACAGGGTGGGGTGTGTTCTATCCACCTCAAAATCAATAGGTGTCGTCCGGGAGACGTTCCCGATCAGAATTAGTTAAAACCCGATCAATCTGACACGATTTAGTTGAGTTATCGTATTAACAAAACAAATTTCTTAAATAGTCCACCATCATGCTTTCTCATGATCCATGGACAGGGTGGGGTGTGTCCTATCCACCTCAAAATCAATAGGTGTCGTCTGGGAGACGTCCCCGATCGGAATCAGTCAAAACCCGATCGATCCGAAATTTTTAAAAACCATTTTTTTTTGGTTTTTAGGCCGAAAAACGAAAAATAAACCCAAAAAAAAATTTTTTTTTCACTTTGTCTTTACACGATTACATTACTTTTCCGCTTATAGTGGAGTGCGGAAAAGTAAAATGGATATTAAATATTATGGCATAGTATACATAATATATTAACACATAATAATTTAATGTGCCACGAATATTTTTATTTCTAATATAATATTTGCTGTTCATTATTGTTATATTATCAAATTCCAGAAATTTTGGTGTTAATTTATGAGTCTTCGCTTAACTATTTTGTTTTCAATACAAACCGAATCATTATAGATATATTAATTAAATATGGGTGTATCTCTAATGAATATAATCAGAATGAAATGGACCAATTCACTATGTAATAAAATAAAAGTTTCCATTAGAAAAATGTGTCATATTTCGAAAAGTGTCGAATTTTGACGATCTTTAATTTATGCACACACGTTTATATATACATCTACATTTTTAAGTACATATACATTTTCTATTGACTCTGGTATAGTTAGTAGTGCGAGTCTTAAACATTATGATAAACTGTATATTATTATGGCATTGTGAAACATGAACTAAAAAGAGTTGTTAGTTGGTAGTAATGATGAACATATATAAAACTTGGTGTACTTCTCGATAAAATACTATTCGATGTTCACAAACCATTTAGTGAAACCGTTAGGCAGATCTACGCGTTTCTAAGAACAGCACAATATAAGTACAACAAATCTATGAGGGCAGGGCGGGTATCAGTGGGGGTCGAGGGTCTTCGCCACATTATGTGAATTTTCCACATAATGTGGCGACGTGCGACGGGAGATAACGAACGCATTACTGCAATGGAAGAGTTTCTAGACCAGAATTATCCCTGAAATTGTCTTCTAAATGGAAATTCTTATTACAATCGTATACCGCATTTTAGCGGAACATCGCAATACTCAACGTAAATTGTTGTGTAGATGGGGATGGGGATCCTGCTTTCTCAGCAATGACGTAATTGAGCAGTTATGTGATATAACTTCCCAGAATCTGTTATTATTAAGAAATCATCCACAATATTTATGGTAAGGAAGTTTTGACGTTTTTATACTGATTCCCAGATGAGACAAGGTCCGATTTTGGCCAGCAATCGCGACCAACCTCCACAAATTACACATTCCATTCTCTACCATTAACAGATGTTAATAATCGTTTCCGTTTTTTTTTTTTTCATATGTTAGCCCCCAGGACTGGGATTCTGTAAGCTATCAAGCGATATGAAACGATAAAAATGACTTAAGCCGAATAAAACGCTGTTTCAATTGGAGATCATCACATTCTAATCAATATTCGCTTTTTCGTTCTCATTTTAACCACCCTAAGATTATGTCTTTATTATGTCTATGATTTAAAACATTCATCAAATAGCAATCAATATTCGAACTAGCTAGATTTCCTTGTTATATTAGAAGTTCAAATTCAAGATGGAAACTAAGTGATATTTATATTGTATTGCTTGATGAAATTATAATAAATCTTTTAAATAACAGCGGCGAAACTTGTAGTTGGGTACATATAAGATTCACCACTTACGTGGTTGCTTTTTGTAATAGTTTTTTTTCTGCGTACACGTTCCGATATAAGTTGAACTATTATTCTTGTTATATAACAAATCATAATAATGCACTTGTCGCAATTCAAAGGAAAAATAAAAGACTTTTCAAAAATCAGTGATTAGGTGTTAGAAAGTTAATCGACAAAGATGATAACTGAACTAATTATTTTTAGGTAATAACTTATAAATAAACTACGGAATTGAAACTGTCCTTTGTGGAACACACATCAGTGCTTCTTGCTAATATCAATCAATACAAAAGTTTTGTTTTACAATAAATTTTCTCTATGTTATAAATTATTTGTTGATTATTGATGTATAAGTTCCTTAACGACTTTTTTTATGATTATTTTTACAAAACTGCTAATATATATCAATATTATTGTATTTAATATTGTATTATAATTAGTTGAGAGTTGACTTTTTCTATTATTAGATTAAAATGTCATCATGATTTTAGTCTTCCCAGTCCTCACGGACTTGTTTTAACAATATATATCATCTTTAAGAAATCTAATTCGTATTTTTATTGATTGTATTGTTTATTAACTATTGTGAAGCCAGCAAAATTTTAGTCATTTATTTCGAATATTTTGTTACCATTGTTCTTCATTTATCGAGTTGGGAGAACCTTGACCGAGCCGCCGCCGAATTGTTGATATTAAATCAAATACTTTATGAGACATGTAGTATAAACTATGACATCAGCTTTCGGCGCGGTTTCGATAGAGGGACCGACCATTCAATAGTTGAGATATACGCGCCAATCTGTTCAGATATTCACTTGTAATATCTAAGAATTTAAATAAATTGGAGTATAACGAAAATCGGATTATTATTCACCCCATATTTCTTAACAAATCAGAAGTGGGATTGTCTTACGTGCTTTTGCGTGTTTTTAGTAAAAAAACTGTAAAATCATGCCAAAACATAAGTCAAAAAAGGACGCGCGGTCGTCAACCGAGAATAGTGAAAGTTCGTCTAGTTGTAGTAGTAGTAGGAATACAATAAGTAGTGATAGTGACAGTCATATTCAACAAAATAAGAAATTGCGTCGTCAAGTAAAAACATTAAAACGAAAGTTAAGTAAAAAGTCCAGTGCCTATCCGGGTAAAATTGATAGTGTAACAGTATTCAGTGGAGATTTTGATGAACTGATGAATGTTAATCAGTGGTTAAACGTGTTGACGCTACTGGTGATTTATTTGACTGGGATGCTTTTAGGGTAGTTAAAAGTTAATTAGAAATTTAATAGTATTTTATGTTGTAGAATGAAAATTAAAGAGAGTCCAGTGTACCCACCAAGAGGTTGCAGTTCCAGGGTCCACAGCAGGGCTGGGTCCAGTGTGCCCAGGGGTATCGGCGTGTTTGATTAATGCACCCAAGGAAGTGGATCCAGGGCAACTACAAGACAAGAGGTCTAGCGTACCTGAACTGAGTCCAGTGAACTCGGAGTAGAGATGTCGGTCCAGTGAACCTAAACTGAGTCCAGTGAACTCAGTGCAGCAAAAACGAGTCCAGTGAACTCGGAGTAGAGATGTCAGGTCCAGTGAGACATGATGGCCCAGTGTGCCGGGGTAGCCCAGTGTGCTGCGGATGTGTCGAACGGTCTAGGGCACCGTTAGGTGTAAAGTAGGTATAACCCATATGTTGTAAGTAAAATCCAAGGCGATTCAGTACATCACCTCTGACCCAGTGAGTCAGGTCCAAGGCCGCGAGGACGCGACCATGTCAGGATAAGCCGAATGTGAAGCCAGCAGAATTTTAGTCATTTATTTCGAATATTTTGTTACCATTGTTCTTCATTTATCGAGTTAGGAGAACCTTGACCGAGCCGCCGCCGAATTGTTGATATTAAATCAAATACTTTATGAGACATGTAGTATAAACTATGACATCAGCTTTCGGCGCGGTTTCGATAGAGAGACCGACCATTCAATAATTGAGATATACGCGCCAATCTGTTCAGATATTCACTTGTAATATCTAAGAATTTAAATAAATTGGGGTATAACGAAAATCGGATTATTATTCACCCCATATTTCTTAACACTATATACAGTCCCTGCTCACTTTATTAGAGTCACTTGCAAAATTGTTGTTCTTTGAGGTGTATAAATAATATTGGCTTTGTTATGTATATGTACATGAGAATAAAGCGTGGAAACATTTCTGATTCTTTATTATATATATATGTTATATGCTAAAATATAATACAAGTTTAAGCCATCTAGACATATTAATGTCAAATATTGCGTAATATGAAACCTATTATCAAGCGATAACAGCTCCCTCAGTAACAAAAGCATTTCCCACGCGAAATGCAAACATAACACATTTTCCAATAAAGGTCCTTGAACGACAAAAAGCGTTCTCATGTGAAACGCAAGCACAGCATATAACTCCCAGAATGCTTATGCTTGCGTTAACATAGAAATGTTATAAATATAAGTTACACCAAAATATCACACACTTGTTACTTGTCTTTTTGTTTTTAATCATTAACTTGTCGTTTGAATCAAATCAAGTCATCTGTATTGTTAAATTTGTCAAAGTAAAATAAATATTTTTTAAAAAGTAAAATTTAATTTAAGTGATATAAAATTGGCGCAGTCGTGCGGATTTGAAGAACACCCTGTATAGGAGCCTAACTGTCGAAAACCACCTGAAGAACAAGGACAACACTCCAGAAGTGCCTAACTCCAGGAAACGGGTCGCCAGAATAAGGAGAACTTCAGTACGGGTGGCGGATTCAATCCCTTACTCAAAGAAAGAACCAACTTCCACACAGAACCAACAGATGAATAGCTTCGTGTAAGTACTTATTGAATCATCTCGTTTAAGTGTAAAAATATATATTTAATAATTGTGTCTATTAATTGTTCGCGAAAGGTACAATTCTATTGTCTTTCCCCATTGCAATTTAAAATAAATAAATAAATAAACTTAAACTTTTAAATTAGTTTATGCCAGTAATTACTAGAAATATGGCTCTACAACAGCAACAAAACAAGCCTCAGCAAGAAGTTGTTGAACCCTATAAATTAAATGAAATTTTCTCTATCGTACCTGAATATGACGGTAATCAAATTAATTTAAATACATTTATCAATTCTTGTAAAACCGCGTATGACATGTCAGTTGGTAACCAGAAGGTACTATTAACTGTTCATATAAAAAATAAATTGAAAGGTCGCGCATCTGAACTAGTCAACTCTAGAAACCCAGTGACACGGGATGAAATAAAAACTTTATTAGAAAATCATTTCGGTGACAGCCGAGATTTAACGTCTTTAATACAAGATTTGCAAAGGATGCGACAGCTTCCCGGCGAATCTCCGCTTACATTTATCGCACGTCTACAGACACATGAAGCAAAAATGCACGCTTCTGTGCATAAACAACGGTTAACACCAGCTCAAAAACAAGCCCAAATTCAGTTAACCGAAGTTATGGTTTTAAATACCCTACTCACAGGGTTAGAACCTAAAATTGCGCATGTTGTTAGGGCAAGTGATCCAGCGGATATGTTAACGGCAATTACGAGAGTTCGTAGAGAGCTCCAACTAAATTATTTTGAAAATCAGAAATTAAATCGTCATAATAATATACGCAATACAAATTCGTCTTTGCCTCCAAAACAATGTTCATTCTGTAAGCGCACTGGACACATCGCCAGTGAGTGCCGTCAGAGACAGCAAAGTTCTCGACCCCCTAATTTCGGCATCCCTCAAAATTTTTCTAGACCTAATTATTACCCTCAAAGCCCCGGAACTTCACAAAATTTTCAACAAAGACCCAACTATTATAATCAAAATTCTGGAAATTCACAAAATTTCCAACAAAGACCACCTGTCATCACACCAAACCCGAACTTTAACAGTTCAAGACCCCCTGCGATTCAACCGAATCCTAATTATTATAAGCCAAATTCCACCAGAAAGACGCTACATATTAACCAAAATAATGAAATAGGAAATACACAACTAAATCAAACTTTTTATGAAAATAATAACTCTGATTATTATACAGATAATAATCATTCCACAGATCCGAACTATTATACTGGTAATACTTCGGAACACGATGATACCTATATAAACTATTATACTGGTAATAGTTCTTCCGAAAATTATTTCAATGAACCCTCTTTTGATACGACGCCTACAAACAATCAGGATTTTCGAACAGGCCCACCTTCCCAGTCGGACCCACCTTATCAAAAATCGATAGATTCCAACATGACGGTATTACAAACCCAATTCGACAACATGAACTTAGACAGTTTCAACCCGAATCTGAATTTCCCGGAGCAACAGTTTCTATAAGTCCTTTATTATCTGTTAAATCAAAAAATTTATATTACATCTACGACGCTACCAATACACATAGACTACTGATCGACACAGGCGCAGGTCTATCTATATTTAAACCTAAAATTTGTCAAAATTATAATATGAGATGTCCTGAAAATGTAACGATCCAAGGTATAACCGATCAGAAAATAATTATTAATGAATCTGTTTATATTCCGTTTGATCTCAATAACCCATTTAAAATATATATTTGCAATCTTGACATAGAATTCGATGGTCTCCTTGGTTCTGACTTTTTGGAACATTATAAGTGTATAGTTGACATAAAAAATAAAAAACTTATAACTAATTTTAAAACGATTTCGATGCATAAAGTCACAGACCAGTCTCTCTCTACAGACATACAAAATTCTACAAACCCAAACGTCCTTAATAATACTCATAGCATTTCAAATATAATTTCAATAGAACCGCGTACGGAACAAATTTTCAAACTTAAATGCCATTTGACTAATACTGAAGCTATACTGCTAGCTACAGAAATAGACAAAGTAAGACTCCCCAATGCTATAGTTCAAGTAAATGATAAAGGTGAATTTATTACATCTATAGTAAATTCAAATGCAATATCCAAAACCATCAACTTTTCGGACATAAAATTAGAACCTTTACAAAATTTCTCACTAAACAATATTAACGAAGGAAATTCTCAAACTTATATAGACAGACATCACGAAATAAAATCCCAACTCCGTCTAAATCATTTAAATGAAGAAGAAAGTGAACTAATCACTCAACTTTGTTTAGATTTTTCGGACATATTCTTTCTTGAAGGTGACCAACTAACGTTTACCAGTGAAATTAAGTATGCAATAGATACCAACGACGCGAAACCGATATTTACAAAATCGTATCGCTATCCCCAAATACACAAGGAGGAAGTTAAAACACAGGTGTCCAAAATGTTAGATCAAAATATTATTCGTCATTCGAATTCCCCTTGGTCCTCCCCAGTATGAGTTGTCCCCAAGAAGCTCGATGCTTCCGGTAAGCAGAAATGGCGTGTGGTTGTAGACTACAGAAAACTTAATGAGTTAACTGTAGGAGACAAGTACCCCTTACCGAATATTTCAGATCTCCTAGATCAGCTAGGCAAGTGTCAATATTTTACGACATTGGACTTGGCATCTGGGTTTCATCAGATCGAAATAGAGCCCAAAGATATCTCGAAAACCGCTTTCAGTGTGGACAATGGACATTATGAATTCGTTCGTATGCCCTTTGGACTCAAGAATGCTCCTTCCACCTTTCAAAGGGTGATGGACAATATCCTTTTAGGTATCCAGAATGAAAGATGTCTCGTATATATGGATGACATCATCATATATTCCCCAACCGTACACGAACACCTCTCTCGTCTAACAGAAGTATTCAAACGTCTTCGCGATGCAAATTTAAAGATCCAGCCAGATAAGTGCGAGTTCCTCCGTAAAGAAGTCGCGTATCTGGGCCACCTCATAACTAAAGAAGGAGTTAAACCGAACCCCGATAAGATATCATGCATTCAAAATTTTCCCCAGCCTACTAACCAAAAAGAGATCAAATCCTTTCTCGGTCTGGCAGGCTACTATCGAAGATTTATCAACAATTTCGCTAAACTATCTAAACCCCTCACCAAATTGTTACAAAAAGATGTCCCCTTTATTTTTGATTCCGAATGTAAGAAATCCTTTGATGAATTGAAACAATCTATCATCTCTACCCCAGTTCTCATCTATCCGAATTTCGACGAAACTTTTCTACTCACCACTGATGCAAGTGCCTTTGCCATCGGAGCTGTGCTCTCACAAGGCCCCATTGGTAAAGATTTACCAATTGCTTTCGCTTCAAGGACACTCTGTAAAGCCGAAACCAAATACTCGACCATAGAGCGTGAACTCCTCGCCATTGTTTGGACCGTGAAACACTTCCGTCCTTACATATTTGGTCGAAAATTCAAGTTAATAACCGATCATAGACCCTTAACGTGGCTCTTCTCCATAAAGGATCCCGGTAGCCGCCTAGCACGCTGGCGACTAAAACTTGAAGAGTACGAGTACGAAATCGAGTATAAACCCGGTCGCATTAACAAAAATGCGGACGCTCTTTCTCGTATAAAAATACATCACCTTCAAGACTATTCTAACTTTCAAGCTAAATTTAAAACCCTATTCAAAGACCCTCGACTTCAAAAGAACCCGATTCTGATAACCATAGTGACACGACAGAAACAACCAAAAATGACGCCGTAAAAGAATTTGAAACCTTTATAAATTTGTACAAAACAAAATCACTCATTGACTATTCCAAAATCGAATTTTCAAACGGACAACTCCTAGACAAAAGCAACAAAAATATAGTTACGTTTTTCCAACAAAACAATCTCAAAGATTTTCATTATAAAATCCTTGAAAACTTGTTCGAAGAAAACGCAGACTTTCGGAGTTTAGAATTAAATAAATTATCCAGTAAGTCAGTGCGACATAGAAACTATTTTATCGTAGCTCTACCATATGATCCTGATACCGTTATTCAACACCTGTTTGGCACATTATACAATGGTCGTGAAACATTTAAGGACTCTGAAACATACTATATTGAAAATAACATTGACCTACCTATTCTAGAAATTTTGTCATTTTTGTTATCCGAAAAAGACGTAAAACTCAAAATTTGCCAAGATGTTACTAGGACGCCTAGTGACGATCAAATTCCAATAATTATCGACCAGTATCACACTGGCAAAGCTCATCTTCATCGAGGAATAAATGAGACTATCCGACGCATTAGAGAAAAATATAATTGGAAAGGGTTGACAAAAGACGTAGACAATTACATAAAAAGTTGTGAAACCTGCCAAAAAACAAAAGCCTGTCGCAAAAATTTAGATACACCTTTAGTTATCACAGAAACCCCAAAGGTCCCTTTTGGACGTATAAATATTGACATTCTCGAAATCCCCACAAAAAATTATGCACTTACAATACGTGACGAACTGACAAAATTTAGTCAAGCATATCCTATTAGAGATAAATCGGCAAAATCAGTCGCAAACACCCTCCTAGTCTATTTCCAACATTTCGGAACACCCCTTCGAATCCATTGCGACTATGGCCGAGAGTTCGACAATGCCATCCTAAGAGATTTGTGCTTTCTCTATGATATTAAATTAACATACTCTAGTGTAGGACATCCCCAATCTAACGGTTCCCTAGAGAGGTTTCACTCCACTCTATTAGAAATGATCAGAATACATATGACAGAACATCCCGACGAACACCCCTTCAACATATTACCTTATGCTGTAATATGTTATAACAATTCCGCTAACAAAACTCATGGGTTTACACCCTACGAGTTGGTTTTCGGACATACGTCCAGCAGACCACCCGAGACATTATATAATCAAAAAGAACTAGTCACTAAATACGTTAGAGATCTGAATAATCGTCTCTCCTACTATTATAAAGTCGCGCGTGCAAGAACGGATGCACAGAAACAAAAATCAAAAGTTCGATTTGACGCTCACGTCTCAAGAGAACCTCCGGAATACAAAATTGGTCAAAAAGTTTACCTAAAGGAATCGCAAATCACCGATAAATTACGAAACAAATTTAACGGCCCATTTGAAATTTTGGAACTCCATAAAAATTCAGCTACTCTAATTAACCCAAAAACTAACCAAAAAACCAAAGTCAATTTTGATAGGTTAAAACCATATTTTGAAACGTAATTACCTTGCAGGTTCACCTTGCTGATCGGAACAGCAATATGCCAGTATCAGATAACACCTATCAATAACACCGTCGGAGTCTATTACCATGATGAGACGAGGATAGTAATTTCCAACGACAGATGGACTTTTCTAGTTCATAAAAACTTATCAAGCCTCGAAGAAGCTTTCATCAACAACAACAAAATTTTAGAATCCATTGTTAGTATATTTGCAGTTGACACACGTGAAACAAAAGAATTCCTGGTGAAAGTCAAAACGCACATAACACTTTTAAATCAAATATCAACTTCCCTTAAGGTAAAATTTGAAGAAATCCTTGTTAATACTAAACGCTTCAAACGTGGTATATTAAATGGTGTAGGTAGTATATTCAAAGCAATCACCGGCAATCTAGATGCCGAAGACGGTCAATTCTTTACAGATAGTATTAATAAATTAAATAATGACCAACATCAAATTGAAAATCTCATGAAAAATCAAATATCGGTTACTTCTACCGTTATAAAAACCTTTAACCAACCGGTTCAAAATTTACAAATTAACTTTGAAACCTTTAATGAAGACATGAAAAAGATTCAAATAGCATTGCACAAAGTAAATGATAAAGTTGCATTAGTTCAGGCTGAATTAAGATTTGTTGATGAAACATGCGAAAAATTAAGCGAAAGTTACTTGTACCTTCAGAGCAGCCTCGATGACATTCTAAACTCAATCACTTTTGCCCGCTTAAAAATAATACATTCTTCGATCATTAAACCTGAGAATTTGATTACTGCACTTCAGAAAATCTCTCAGAATTTAGTCAAAAATAATCTACCCCTTCCAGTAAAATATTCAAAAATTCTTCAATACCTGGAAATAATTGAATTAGAGGCTTTTCAGTCAAAATCTGATCTTATATTTGTTCTAAGAATACCATTAGTGGAACAACAACTTTATACTCTGTATCATCTATATCCTATCCCAATTCTAGACAATAGAACTGGCCTACATCACGTTTTGTCATTTTCTCAAAAATTTATAGCGCGTAATGATGATTCATTAATGTACATCCCTGTCAAAGATTTGAGTACATGTAAACAATTAGCTGCTCGCAGAAAATTATTTTCTGATCTTTACGCCTACCCGATCGACGGCAGTGCAGCATGCGAAGCTCAACTACTGAAAAACTTCAGAAATATCCCGGAAAACTGTGAAAGTTCGCTAATTTATCGACAAGGCTACAACGTGCAGAAACTACAGGACAATGTGTGGTTAATAATTGTTTCTGAACCTATTCATATTACTGTAAATTGTGATTCAATGGACACTAAAATTACCAGTGTAAATAAAAACTCTATATTAAAACTACAACCGGACTGTTACGCATTTGTCGGCATAACAAAAGTTCAGGCAGAAGGCCGCAACACCCTTAATATTACAGACAATTCACACCCCGTGGTTATACCTTATGACTGTTGTAAGGATATCCCAGAAAAACTTCAATTGCCCAAATTGGAACCTCTCCAGTTCGACCACCTAAACGTAGAAAATCTAGATATAGCTAATCATAAATTAGAACAATATTCCCGCGACCTGGATAAGTTAATAAATGAACCATTTTTAACAAAACATATTGCCTTAACCACATATATAACTATTGGTGCCGTAGTTTGTCTCCTCATCATCTACGTCGTCTGGAAATGCAAGAAGCAGTGCTGTTGCTCTAGAAAGTCTAAGGAAGCAACCTGCAACCAGATGTTAAAAAGAATTAATACCCTCCTGCGTAGAAGACCCCATCTACACACCGAAGAAGAAATGCAAGATCTTCCCTAAAAGTCGGCTAATAACACCGACTTTTCAAAAAAAAGGGGAGTTGTTATATGCTAAAATATAATACAAGTTTAAGCCATCTAGACATATTAATGTCAAATATTGCGTAATATGAAACCTATTATCAAGCGATAACAGCTCCCTCAGTAACAAAAGCATTTCCCACGCGAAATGCAAACATAACACATTTTCCAATAAAGGTCCTTGAACGACAAAAAGCGTTCTCATGTGAAACGCAAGCACAGCATATAACTCCCAGAATGCTTATGCTTGCGTTAACAAAGAAATGTTATAAATATAAGTTACACCAAAATATCACACACTTGTTACTTGTCTTTTTGTTTTTAATCATTAACTTGTCGTTTGAATCAAATCAAGTCATCTGTATTGTTAAATTTGTCAAAGTAAAATAAAATATTTTTTAAAAAGTAAAATTTAATTTAAGTGATATAAAATATATATATATATATATATATATATATATATATATATATATATATATATATATATATATATATATATATATATATATATATATATTGATACTAATTACTGAACATATTTTTATACTGTATGCTGTCAAACCGCCTTTGGCTTTTATTAGTGCGTCCACCCTTCGAGGCATGCTGTTTATGCAGTTTTTTGCAATTTCCTTTAATTGATCATTATGGTTCCGATGATAAATTATTCTCTCAATTAATTGAACCTTATTGGTTATGTTTTCCTGTGCTAATTCTCGTTTTAAGCATTCCCACACATTCGCGATAGGGTTCATGTCTGGCGAGTTCCCTGGCCATGGTAATAAAGGTATTCCTTGTTCTTCTAAGAATTTTTTTATATTCTTGGCTGTATGACAAGGGGCCCTGTCTTGCATAAATATCTTACGACCATTTCAAAACCATTCCCTCATCTCTGGGATCAATTTTGTTTGGAGAACCTTTTTATATTGATCTTGCCGCATGGTTCCTTCTACGACATAAAGCCTTCCCAATCCCTTCCCACTTATGACAGACCATATCATCACAGATGTAGGATGCTTCACTCTCTTTACTACACAATATGTATTAAACTTTTCACCTAGACGTCTTTGAATAAACTGGGTTTTATCATCCATAATTTGAAAAGTTGCTTCATCGTTAAAGCAGACCTGGAGACATGCAACAAAAATAATAAAACCACAAAACAAAATAAATATTAATGACCTACTATTTGCCGGTCATCGACAGAAAGCCTTTTATGCAAAATAGCCCAAATTTTGCCTCTTCTTGACCATGACTGGTGTTAGTTTTGGTTTTTTAACTGGTCTTCGACATTTGAAACCCAAACCGTACAAATTTCTTCGTACAGTAGCCACCGATATCTTGTAGCCTGCCCCATGAAACTTATTCCTTATTTCACTGTGGGTTGCCCTTCTGTATTACACAGACATATTTCTTAAGAATCTCTGCCCTCTAGGAGTTATCAGCGACTTTCTGCCACAGCGACCTGTCCGAGCCGAACCAACAGTTTTTTGACTCAATTTTTGACTCAACCGTCGAACTGATGATTGGGATATCCCACATTTGATTGCAATTTCCCGTTGACTGTATTCAGTATTTCGTAAAAGTGCAATTACAGACGATTTTTCGGCCGAAGAAAGATCTTGACGTTTACCCATCTAAAAAAAAAATCCATTTAGGGGTTAGGCGACTGAAGTTTTTGTAACAAAAAGTATAAAAACCATAAATAATGGCATTATATAGTAAAATCATTACTCACCTTTGAATTACTATAATGAAAATAGGAAAAGTTTAAAGCAAAACAATTATTTTCATCCAAAATCAACACAAGTTCCAGCTTGTGCTGGAACCTGGAACAGACATACAGAAGTCACTTTCTGACAGTTGCATGAAAATTCTGCAATACCGATTGAATTATGTTATCAAATCGAAACCTTTTGGTTACGCATCCATCAACATTTATTTGTTGTAACATACGCATACCCACCAGGTGCAAGGCTGATTTTAATATATGCCAGAAATTAAAAAACCTATGAGGGGTGAGTCTAATAAATTGAGCAGGGACTGTATATAATATTTAGAAATATAACTGAAGAATACATAAATAATTAGACGTCTGCATATAAGTCTTCTTACATGATTAAATTAGTTATGTCTTCTCTTCATTTCGTTTTGATTTTAAATTTAATTTACAAAAAAAAAAACAAATTCTGTTGTTTTTAAATTATGTATTGAAATTTAGTATTATTTGAATATCTTTATAATATGTATACAGATTAATTTTATTTATATATATATATATATATATATATATATATATATATATATATATATATATATATGTATATATATATAATTATATAGTGTTACCAATAGACTGTTATATTTATTTTTAGTCGGCATTCTTAGAAAATATATAACATAAGGTTAAATAAAACAAAGAACAATTGCCATTAATAAGAAAATGCTGACTGTACATCCACCGAGTCTATATATAGGTGAATGTACAGCGGGAACCAAGTTTAGATTAGTTTTATATTTGTATAATTAAACTATCTAATAAAGTGCTACTGAAATATTTCGGCGTTGAAGTTTATTTTTGGTGATCAAATCAGGGAAGAAAGTTAACTGGCGCAACCGGTAGGATTGTCATCACAGGCTCGCTGACATTGTGCGAAACTGGTGGGCTTCAGATCCTTTAGAAGACAACGGTCCTACATCTCAACGTTCAACTCCACTCAGATCGACCAGGAAAAAACCAAGTAAGTCCGAGTATTTCCTAGCACTGTCCGTACCTTTCTGTCTTCGAACAAAGTTTAAGATAGTCGCGGTACAACCCTAGTAATAATCATTGAAATAATTATCCTTTGACTAGGTATAATTTGTGATTCAGCTAGGTAGGAATTTCGTTTTATCTGACATTGATAGGACTTAATTTATTAGATTAAGAACAAATCACAAGAAACAATTTTGCAATTTTTTACATTACATTACGCAACAATTTTAGTATTAATTTTCTTTTTTAATGAGTAGACCTTACCCAACTACTCCGCCCAGACAATTAAGTAGAGTTAGAGAATTAGATTTAGAACACGAACAAATCGACATGGCTCAATTAGACCTTCAAAAAGTTAAAAATCTTGTTGAATTTATTCCAAATTTTGATGGAGATGAGTTAATGTTACAGAACTTTTTTGATGCTGTAGAAAATTTATTAGAAGCCAATCCTACTAATGAACCTTTTCACATTAAAATTATGTTAAGTGCAATAAAAAATAAAATTAAAGGTAAAGCTCACATTTTACTTTCTAGTCGTCCCGATATCGTGACATGGCCACAAATGAAAAATTTATTTATTCAAAATTTTAGTGATAATAGAAATATTTTAACTTTAGAACAAGAACTTCAATATATACGATATAATCCGAAAGAAACTCTTCTAAATTTTGGTAATCGATTAATTGAATTAAAATCTAAATTAATTACTAAAATACAATTATCGAATATTTCTCCCGAAGAAAAACGTGGTCATATTAGCCTATACGAACGACAAATATTTAATAGATATAAGATGAATTTACCGGATAATTATGAGACAATTTTACGAAATAACCCAACGATTTCATCACTTGAGACTGCCATCTCGTTCATAGACGAGCAAGTAAAATATGACGAATTTAAAAGATTATCGTTAGGCTTGCAACAACGCCCCGCTCAAAAAATTCAACCTGTGTACAAATCTTTCCAAAATTATCAATCAAATCAACCTTTTCAAAATTTCCAACAAAATTATAATAAAAATTTTGGTAATCGATCCCAAAATTTTCACTCAAATCAATACTCCCAAAATTTCAATACTCAAAGGAATCCTAATCAATATAGGTCACAACAATTTCCCTCGCAACCTATACAGGTTCAGCATAAACCAATTAAGCAAAATTTCAACACAAATGCGCAAGTTTCTGGTAAACCCCAAACTTCATATAAACCTACACCAATGTCCGGTGTCTCTACTATCAAACGCCCTCAAATGCGACCTCAATCACATATTACAACTCGACCAAATTTCCGTACATTCGACCAAACCCCACAACATTTTGTCTCCGAAGAACTATATAACCACGAAGACGAGCAACCAGAGGAGAACACTGTATTTCCTCAATATGACGTTAATGAACCTATTTCTGACGAAACTACATACCAATATAACGAATGGAATCTTCATTCCGAAATTCCAGACGACGAGATCCCCCAAGAAGAAACATTGACTGAAAATTTTCGGAATACAGTAACTGCAACAAATCAGACATAGACCATAATGCTTTTCTAGCTGCCCCACTTGCTTATATTCAAATTAACGACCCGCCAATGAAATTATTAATTGATTCTGGTTCTTCTAAATCCTTAATACGTCCTGATATCATTGAAAAATATTTTCCCGAAACAATTTTTAAAGAAAATTCCACAATTAAAACATGCCTAGGTCAAAAACAAATCCAGTTCTGTGCAGAAATTCCTGCATTTCCGGAACTAAATTCTAATGAGAAAATAAAAATTATTCTATTCGATTTCCATAATTACTTCGACGGTTTAATAGGCTTAGACGTTATTACTAAATTTCATATTATTTGTGATTTTTCAAACCAGGTATGCTATGGAGATAATTTTCAAATTCCCCTTTATTTTCGAGACCCCCATGATACTGCTAAACGCATCACAATCAATGCTTTTGAAATTCTTCACACCATTATTCCAATTAATATCCCAACAGGAGACGTTTACATTCCTGAACAAAATTCTGGAAATCTTAAAATCCCTTCCATTGTGACAACAGCTGAAAATAACCAAGCTTTAGTCGAAATTCATAACCTCTCAAATGAAACTGAAACTATTTATCTTGAAGACCCTACTACTGCTTATCCTCTGCAGTATTTTGAAACAAAATCCGCTTTTCAATCTCCCTTACAATCTAACACAGCTCAAATTAAGCGCAGCGATATTTCTAAATTTATTCGTACCGATCATCTTAATGTCGAAGAACGACAACAATTAATTTCCCTTTGTAAAAATTTCAAAGATGTGTTTTTACTTCCTAACCAATCTCTTTCATTCACAAATGATGTAAAGCATAAAATTCGCCTTTCAGATGATACCCCTATCTATACTCGTTCATATCGATTTCCGCATGTCCATAAACAAGAAATACATGACCAAATCCGTAAAATGTTAAATGAAAAAATAATTAGACCCTCTTGTAGTCCCTGGAGTAGCCCTGTATGGCTTGTACCGAAAAAACCTGATGCTAGTGGAAAGCAAAAATGGCGATTAGTCATTGACTATCGCAATTTAAACAAAAAGACAATCGACGACCGTTACCCACTCCCCAATATTACAGACATTCTAGACAAACTTGGACGATGTAATTATTTCACTACTCTTGACTTAGCACAAGGCTTTCACCAAATTGAAATGGATCCAAATTCTATCGAAAAAACAGCTTTCACAGTTGAAAATGGTCACTACGAATACCTTCGTATGCCTTTTGGACTTAAAAATGCACCCGCGACATTTCAACGCGTAATGGATAACGTACTCAAAGACCTTCAGCATAAAATTTGTCTAGTCTATATGGATGACGTTATCATATTTTCTACATCCCTTCAGGAACATATTCAAAATTTAAAATTAGTTTTTGAAGCTTTTCGAACATACTCTCTCAAAATTTCTCTTGACAAATCTGAATTCTTAAAAAAGGAAACTGCTTTCTTAGGACACGTTATTACTACAGAAGGCATTAAACCAAATCCTGACAAAATTAAAGCCATTAAGCGATTCCCCATTCCAAAAACTGCAAAAGAAATTAAATCATTTTTAGGACTTGTTGGATACTACCGTAAATTCATTGATAATTTTGCAAAACTCACAAAACCTTTAACTAAGTGTCTAAAGAAAAATGAAAAAATTATTCACACCCCTGAATTTGTTGACTCTTTTGAAAAATGTAAGAATATACTTACCAATGAACCTTTATTAGTATACCCAGACTTTACAAAAACTTTTGAACTTACAACTGACGCAAGTAATTTCGCAATTGGAGCCGTTCTCTCCCAAGACAAAAAACCAATCGCTTACGCATCTCGAACTTTAAATCCCGCGGAAGTTAATTATAGTACAATTGAAAAAGAACTTTTGGCAATTGTTTATGCAGTAAAATATTTCAGACCCTACCTCTTTGGTCAAAAATTTATAATATATACAGATCATAAACCCCTCCAATGGCTTTTTTCATTAAAAGACCCACAGTCACGCCTTGTACGTTGGCGATTGAAATTAGAAGAATACGATTACGAAATTCGTTACAAAAAAGGTAAAACCAACTTGAACGCAGACGCACTTTCTAGAATCAAAATTGACGAAACGCATGCCCTTGACGATGAACTTTCCATGATCAATAACCCTAGTACGGAAAATCAAGACGATCTATCTGATTTTCTTGTAAACTTAGACAATCTTCCCAATATAGACTCTGAAAATAATCCAGATCCTGAACTAATACTTGACAACCTTCCAAGCCCAGACCCTGAACGTCTTGAGAATTTTCTTAATGACCTATCGGACGATACACAACACACAGCACACGAAAATCCTGTTTGTGCACCACCTATTACAGAGAAACCTGTCAACTCTTTTAATCGGCAAATTATCATTACTGAATCAAACACTCTTGCCGCACGCTTCTTACCCTCGCTAGAAAAACCTTTCAACAAAACCCGACACATTCTAACATTTCATACTAGTATATCAGATGATGAAATTTTTCTTCATCTTAAAAATTATATCAACACCACAGACAACAGTTGCCTCTATTTTCATAGCGAAGCTATAAAAGAAAAAACACTCCGTGTACTGAGAAATAAATTTAGCCCCCTTACTAAAATTGTAATCTCAAATTCCTACGTCACTGATCTATTAGAAGATCGTGAAAAGATTAAAGAAATAAAATTTTGGCATGAAACAAAAACTACACACCGAGGTATAAATGAAACGATCAAACGCATTTCAACAAAATTCTATTGGCCTAATATATCTAACGATATTAATCGTTATATAAATCTCTGCGACGTTTGTCAACGCGCAAAATATGATCGAAATCCTCAACACATTAAATTGCAACATACTCCAACACCTACTAAACCTTTGGATGTCTTACATATCGACCTTTTTCATATCCAATCAGAAATTTATCTTACTGTTTTAGACCCATTTTCTAAATACGGACAAGCGATTAAACTTCCTTCAAAAAACGCAATTGATATTGTCCAAGCTCTTATTCAATTTACTTCCTATTTAGGAACGCCTTCCTAAATTATTGCCGACGCTGGCAAAGAATTCAACAATCTTCTTCTCAAAGAATATTGTCAATTGTACGGCATAGAACTTCACATAACCTCCATTAGAAACTCCAACAGTAATAGTCCTGTTGAACGTTTCCATTCCACTCTTCTTGACTCCCTTCGAACTTTAAAAATCGACCACCCTAGTAAGCCATTAAGTTATCTCGTAACTTTAGCCGTTTCTTGTTATAATAACTCAGTACACTCAGTTACAAAACTGACTCCTTTCAATGTTATATTTTCCCATCTTGACAAAGACAATTCACCCACGTTAAGTGAGGCCAAAATTACTCAAGACTACATTGACTCAACGAAAAATATTGCAAAACAACTCTTTCAAACGGTACAAAGTCGTATCGAACATCAAAAAGCTCAAGTACTTTCTAGGCGTAACAAAAATTTAGATGACCCCCAACCTGTAGGTATATCATCTCAAGAATACCTAAATATAAAAACTCCACGTGACCCTAAAATAAAACCAATATTTAAACGTGTCTCAATTCATAAAGACAAAGGTCCCACTGTCGACACATCTGCCGGAACTTTTCATAAAAACAAAATAAAAAAGAAAAAACAACTAAAACCCTCCTCCTTGTTACAGGATGAAGACAATGACTCTGACATTCCTCTATCTACTCTACGCATGCGCATCACTGCAAGTAAAACCAGTCCGGAATCCTCTCCTTCCGATAATACTAGGTCCAGTTAAAATAATTTCCCACTATCACTCTTTTCTCCATGTAATTAACCTTCACGCTGTAGAAAACCAACTTCTAAACATTTTTACTAATTTAATAACAATTAAAGAAGACGCTGTAAAACATGACTCATATATCAAGTGGTTACAAGCCGAGTTTATTTTAAATAAAACATTTGATAAATTTGAAACAATTCATTCTAATAATAAAAGATTCAAACGAGGTCTAATTAATCCTGTTGGATCACTGTATAACTCCCTCTTTGGTTTAATGGATAACGATGACAGAGAGAAAATTAATGTTAATATCAAAATTTTATATGATAATCAACATTCAATCGTATCTCAAATAGAGACAAAGACAACCATACTTAAAAATTTAATCAACAATCTTGAAGATACAATAAAAATCATAGACGCAAATAATAATCGCACTACTATAAAACTTAATAATATAATTATTCAAGAACATATACAAGACATAATTAACAATATTAATTTTCTTCAAAATTATCTTTCTAATATCGAGAACGCTCTATTGTTCGCCCACCTAAATTTAGTACATTCAAATATTATAACTACTAACGATATCAAAGAAATTTTTGTAAATCTTAAACTCTTATATAAAACGAACGAAATTCCTATGTTTCATATTCATTATTATTTAAGCCTTTTTAAAATAAAAACTTTTATAAAAAATTCAAAGCTATATATCGAAATTTTAGTACCAATTCTAAAAGAAAAAACTTATTCTTTGTTCAAACTTATCCCACTACCCTATAAAAGCCTGACAGTTCTACCCCCTAAATCCTTCCTGATACTCGGTACTGAAAATGAACATGCATGGATTGACCAAGAACTGCCGCTTCTGGATGACATTTACCTGTCTGACAACATTATGGACACTAGTAGTCACTGCATTATCGACATGATCCAACGACAGCCTAACATTGCCTGTAACGCTGTGCCAGCACGCCAAACACGAAACCTTATCCAGACACTACCTAATGGACAAATTCTGATGATTCCCACATTACCCATTGAAATAAAAGAAAAATGTACCGACCTAGAAGTTCAAATATTGAAGGAAACATCACTTATCACCCCAAATGTCAACTGCACTCTTTGGATTGACCAAGAAGAAGTCTACACATCTCCAACTTCACTCCCAACTTCAACTACCTATTTTCTACCAGAGCCACTTATGACATCAAATTATTCTTCATTCTCTTTAGACAACGTACCCACCACTGAATTAAAGGAACTTCACCAACAACTTCGTGATCTTAAACATATTAATCTACAAGCTCCCGATTTGGACCTAATCGATCACCCTTGGATCGTAATACTGTGTATCAGTATTTTTACAATACTACTGATAATAGGCCTCCCGTACATCTATAATCGATGTAGAACCAGAAGCCCCATCAAAATTAACTTATCAACCCACAAGGACCCTTCTCCGGCTATGCCTCCGTCTATGGTGGGAGGAATTATATAGTGTTACCAATAGACTGTTATATTTATTTTTAGTCGGCATTCTTAGAAAATATATAACATAAGGTTAAATAAAACAAAGAACAATTGCCATTAATAAGAAAATGCTGACTGTACATCCACCGAGTCTATATATAGGTGAATGTACAGCGGGAACCAAGTTTAGATTAGTTTTATATTTGTATAATTAAACTATCTAATAAAGTGCTACTGAAATATTTCGGCGTTGAAGTTTATTTTTGGTGATCAAATCAGGGAAGAAAGTTAACTATATATATATATATATATATATATATATATATATATATATATATATATATATATATATATATATATATATATATATATATATATATATATATATATATATATATATATATAGTACTTGTAATATTTATGTCAGTAGTACCTAACTTGTTTTATATTTCCTGAGATTTCGGCACATTAAACTAAAATAAAAAAAGTTAAATGGAAATAAAAAATTCATAAGGTAATATATTTTTACACTGACATAGGAAAGAACTATTAGGTATTTAATATTTTAATTGGCAGAAATCAACCCCGAAAGATACAAAAATAATAAAATATAATTCATACTTACCACCAAGAAATTGAAAAATATCTATCTATATCTATATATAGGTATATCTATGTAAATAAGAAAATATAATTTCATTTGACTTTTTTGATTAATTAGCTTTCAATTATTTATAATAGATATTTAAAAGTTTTCACTGACATATTAATCAATTTCTATTATACTATAAACTTCACTGAATATCCGATATTAAATAATTCTTAAATAAATAGTACTACAAAATATCTTATTGATTTCTGGATAGGCCCCGCACCAAACTTGTTGCCAACATTTCACGAACCGATGGAACGTTAATGACTTCTTCAAAGAGCAGTACTAAAGGACCACCTCCAGTCGTTGATGAAACAGTAACAAGTTAAAATTTGTCGGAGCGTCTACCCGGGAACCAAGAAAAAAACGTACCAATATGTGAAAGTTTCCAATGCATAATAATACGCTCATGAGTACTGTATATTTTTAATATGCACTACATGAAAGGTTCTGTTTATTTTTAAATGTCTTTAGTTTCAACGTATAAATACATTTCCTTGAATAATAAAAATTGTTATCATTATCAACCGATTGTTAGTCATGGTAGTCATTCCTCATAGAGTTTGTTGATATTTTGACATTTATTGAGTACTTACCTCTCAAATGAAATGTGCACCTAATTATAGTGAGCTGATTGATGGCTGCTCAAGCCATTGCATTGTATGAAGTAGATGTGAAACAAAGGGACGTGTTCGTAAATTTGCACAGGTACCAATCCACTGTTTCTCAAACGAGATACATACATAGAAAAACTGGGAAATGTAGCAGACGTCCCATCCAAGGCCAACTGCGATGCAATAGTGCAAGAATGGATCATTTACTACAAATTACAGCTCTAAAAAATCGTGCTACAACCGTTTCAAGATTCAAGAAGCTACTGAACAAACAGATTTATAATCTGCAGGAGAATTAAGAAAGCTGATTTCAAAGAAATACAACCTGCAAGTTTTTCAGAATTGCTGCTACATCACAGGACAGAGAGACGAAACTTTTCCCAGGCACATTTACCGTGGACTTCTGAGCAATTTTTAGTACTGAGTGCTGTACTTTTTTCGTAGCAAAACACGCATTCAATTATATGAACAAGTGAATGATTTGCATCAGGAATTTTGATGAAAAAATAGCTCTTGGAGGAAGCTCAGTAATGTATTGTGCAGGTTTAAGTTCATAAGGACGCACAAAACACGTGTAAGTCATTTAAGAATGACAGGCGGTTGATACGTAGAACACATTTTTCATGCTGGATTGGGTATAATAGGTTTATTTTAATGCATGATGATTGCCCCCCTGCACATTGCCTCTGTCGTAGGTATATCATTACCTTACCGAGGATGGAATTGTAATACTGGACTGACAATCAAAAGTCTGATTTGTAACACAATAGAGCACAAAGATGCGACTACTTAACCAGAAAAATCAGGTAATTAATCAGCCACGCGGATAGCAGCGCCCTCAACCACGTGCTCAGACGCGTCTCCAGCCATGTGGGCAGCAATGTCCTCAACCACGTGCTCAGCAAAATCATCGACGGATTGACCTACGGCTCAATCCCAACAGGTACAGTGATCTCCTATCTATACAGGGCGATCATTTATTATAAACAAAAATAATAACATTAGCAAAGGATACATTGACATCCAGTATACTGAGTGTTCAATATAGTTGAAAAAACTCGCTGCATTATAAGGTTAAATAAATAAAGACGGTCGAGGTGTATCTATATTGAGCTATATTAAATTGTTCAAAGAATTACAAAGATCCTACTATACATTTTACTGCAACGATATACATCCAGAGTCAACGCCACGTTGTCGCTGTACCACTCCCAACGAGAGGAGGTTTATGTTGTGGCATAAAATTCCACAAAATTTAATTTTTGGAATGGGAAGGCGAATGCAAACTATATTAGACATTATAGGAGATAATACGCGATATTAAATCCAACTTTAAAAATCCTTTGTTGATTGTCGAACGTCAGTTTCTAACAAATTGAATTTGTCATTGTCATTTCTAATTAAAAAATTGATAAATAGGAAAAAGGTAATAAATGATGGTAAAAATTCAAAATATGCAATATTTTGCTCATGCGTATATAAAGTATAAAGAATAATATCTAAATAGTCTCAAGACTCACATAAGAAAAGATAAATGCTGACTCAGAAATTGGCAAGACGTCTGCTCTATTAATAGGTACAATCTTGTAATTTCCAAAAAATACTTGCCATTTATTGTGGCATTAAATGGATACATTCTACAGTAAACTATTAGAATAATAATTTATAGAAAGTTGTTACAAAATATTTGTACTTTTGAAATACGCTTAAGAGAATACCAACCTTGAATAGGCTATACAGTTTTTATAGCAATTTTGTGCAAATTAAATAGCAATGTCAATTGAAATATTATCATACAAAAAGGTTAAGAACTGACAAGAGTAATTATTTTCTCCCATGTAATGTTTCCCTTTAACAAGGTGCTAAGGAATAATAGTTTCTGCGTACAGTAATTTCTCGTTATCAGTCACATATATATTTATAAATTATGTATGGTATATAACTTCTTACTCAGCATTGATGCGGCTATTTTCATTTTCAAAAAATTTACATTTCGCTTCAACGTCGGATAGCTTCTCTTTCAGGGCTTTGATTTCTTCCGTGTCATCTAAGATACTGGTATTTATGGATGATACGCTGTGTATATCTCCAGAACATCTCACTGCACTAGAAGTTTTCGAAAGGTTTGTTGAATGATTTAGATTTACGGATGGGCCACCATCACTTTCTACATCCGAATCAGTTAATAAATGTTGGTCTCTTGGGCTAAAATGCACTGAATTTTGAGGTTTTTGTTTTGATTCCATGACAAAAATATGAAAAATATTGATATTAAAACTGACATAAATTTTCTACATTTGACAGACATAAGAATTGATGTCTCCATTATATTCACTATCAAATGTATGTAGACTAGACTATTAAATTAAAAATAATTTTTAAGTATTTTCTCAGATATGATATGTTTACAACTGTACTGAATATCTAATTATTTTCCAAAAATTTACGATTTATAACTTTTACCTTGATTTTTAATTATATAACTTGATATATCTCCAATAAAATAATTTCATCTAATTTAATATAATGTATAAATAAAATTATTAGCATTATTGCGATGTAAAAAGAAAAGAGAGCAATTTTATTTTCAATACTACACAGTCTGAAATCATAAGCAACAAAATTATTCCTAAGTTGATATAACAAGAAGAAGGTTCCTATATTGATTCAAAACAATTCCAAACAAATTTTAAGTCACGTCTTAAGGAGGTACAGCGGCGTGAATAGAGGCACCTTGGCGATGTTATTTTTCATACATTATTTTCCCTACATTGTAAATTTAAATAAAAAATAGTGAATGTAAATATCTTCTTAATAAGCGAGTTTTATTCATCCAAAAAGAAGAATCTTAAAGGGTTAAAAAATAAAATAGAGATTCAAAACATCTACAAAGCGACTAAATGTAAATATTATTCTGACATAACCTAAAATAGTAGGTTAATTCATTCATAGATTTCTAATGTGGGTCCTAAACGTCAGCCACAACAATAAAATATCAATAAATTAGAGCATTTCATACCAGATTGCACTAGAAATAAAATGACGTAAAAGAACAGCGCTCCAAATGTAATATAAGCGATTTTAATTAATACACAACTTGTTCTAATATTATAAATCAAAATCGGTATTGATTTTGCTTTGTATCGAAACTCGCACGATCTACGTTTCAAGTCACACTTGCAAGAATTATTATTACTCTTATCAAAATTGAAATAATTAAATTCTCTGAAGAAGTAATTTTCGTAAATTCAGTTTTTATATAATGTTAAACTCTTTGTGTAATGTTGAACATTTCCATTGACGATTTGATAAATTAAAGAACATTTCGTAGAAAAAGTAATATGGCAGATTAGGCTTGTCACGTACCAAAAGCAAACGAAATGGATAATATCTGAATTAAAGGTATTGATCTAGAACGTTTTATTGGTAGTGAACTCCTAAATGAAAGGCAGACAGAATGAAATAATACAGATACCGAGCTTAAATTTAGTAGACGAGAGCAGGTTATTATTTCTCGGTAAGAATAAGGTATATAAAAGACTCACATTCACCATTTATGATAATGAGTGAACGATCATCTAGATGTCCCACCCGCAATGTAATACTAATTCTGAACAATATTTTATTAAAATGTACTGCTATGTATGCCAATCAAAAAAGGATTACACTGCAAATATCTGACACACTGAAGGACTTTCTTGCTAACGAATATATGCAAATCAAGAAAACTTTTAGAAGTTTTTATATATAACACCCGCATGAGAAGAACTAGCATGTCTCTGAAGCTTTAACCTAGAAAATGAGTGATAACATAAAACATTAAAAAAAGAACATTTTAGCTATTATAGAAAATGTTAGTTTGAAAGAATATAAAAATTATATCAACTGAATTTGCTTTATTTATTACCTCGCCCGGGTGAATTAATTTGATTTCATACAAAAATTCTTGAGTAATTAATAAAACTTGTACTGAATTATTTCCTTTCATTTGTCACATCGTGGCTTTTTAAGATTATGCGCTTTGTTTTATTTGCAAAAATGATAATACAACATGGACAGAACACTCAACATTTCTTATACGTTCTCAACATTTCTTAGACTTTCAACATACTACCAATGTGTTAGCAAATTATGTTAGTAAAAAGGATAACATGACAATACATTGTATAAAGCTGTTAATAGTACTTCATAATAAGTACGTGAATAAACTGTATATTTTCGAACAATGAGAAGTTATCGTCAGTATTCCAGAGATAAAAAATACCTTCACCTTTATAGTATTGCCTAATGCTGATTGAAACAAATTATAAAACATCTAAATATCATATTAAAAAAATAGAAATGTCTCGTATTAAAATATATATTGTACTAGACTAACTTAAAACAAATTTAAGAACACACTAATACTATTGTACGACTTAATTTTATGAGATGATTCAGCCAAAAACGATAACCATGTTCACCTTCAAACTTGGTTACAAGCGTTTAAGTGTTATATGTTATATACATAGAGCATGATGATAAACTTTCGCACAATATTCATAATTTGAATTTATAAAAAATACGTTAACACTATTTTTTTACACATTGACATTGACTGATGTAAAAACTTGTGCTATTCAACGTTATCATAATGGTGCCCTACATTAAGAGATCCCTATTTAATCTTTATAAGATACACCCTCTACATTATAGTCTTGGGACATATTCAAATAAAACAAATACGACTTTATTTTTCACGAACATCAACGAACAATAAGTTACACAAAACCGACAAACAATCTGACATATTTTTTAATACTAATATTTTCTATTTCGACTCGAAGTTGTTGTTTCAGATGATCTAAATAATTTGGCCTATTAAAATAGACCAGCTATTCTAAGTAACTCCAGAAAAAGAAATCCAACGGAATCAAATTAAATGAATGTAGTGGATATTCAGTTAGTCCTCGTCGCCTTCCTGATCTGCCAAGGATAGTATCGTCATGATATGAGAAAATATTTACATTAAAATGACGAAGAACTCGTCCTATTGAAATTAAATTTTTAGGTGCAGAAGATCATCATCCTCATTATTTGGATAAAGACAAACCTCTAAAGTTTAAACTAATTCGAAACGTAAAAATTCTACGTACAAATTCTAACGGAGAGGAAAAAATATTTTTGTATCCACAACTAAACACTCAAAAAAGAAAATATGATACAAACTCTACATGGTAAAGTTTGATTCTTTACATTTTACTTTTAAACTTACCGGTTTCTCCTTCAGGCAAAAGAAAAGCCGTTAACTAAACGACAGAAATTTAATCGGTTACGGTAAACAAAAAAACATAGGCACTGTACTTTACCACGATGGCACCAAGTAATTTGGAGTGACGAATCCAAATTTGAGATCTGTTTGGGTGATACCAAAAAACGTATGATAAGAACCCCACAGAAAACTTATCGTCCTGATTGTTTGGTTAGGAAAGTGATGTTCCCTACATCTCTTATGATTTGGGAGTGTATGAGTGGCATGGGCGTAGGAAAATTGCATTCCGTAGATGTTACCGTCACAACAGGAAAGTATAAACAAATTTTGATAGACAGTTTATTGCCGTCAATACCAATATGTCAATGCACTAACGCGCAGTACATTT
Organism: Rosalia funebris; assembly: GCA_037954035.1. Taxonomy (NCBI): domain Eukaryota; kingdom Metazoa; phylum Arthropoda; class Insecta; order Coleoptera; family Cerambycidae; genus Rosalia; species Rosalia funebris. The sequence goes on along the minus strand of JAZFAV010000022.1, from coordinate 38,354,061 downwards.
TCCAGCAGGATGGTGCCGCGTGTCATACAGCAAAAACTGTCAAAACTTGGTTTACAGAACATAATATCCCTGTTATGCAATGGCTCTCTAACAGTTCAGACCTCTCATCAATGGAAACGTTGTGGCATAAAATGAAAACACAGTTGCGCAAACATTCAGCCCGTTCAGTTAACGATCTACGTACCAAATTGTAAAAAATTTGGGACAGCACGCTTCCTGAAAAGTGATATAAGCTGGTAGATTTAGAATTAGAACTGTTATTGTTAATAAAGGTGATATAATACAGTTTTGATGAAGAGGTTGAACTATTCTGAACCGCGAATCTTAATGTTTTTTATTAACAAACTTGTCACTGACACAACATAACGTAGTAATATTTCATCGTATTTAAGTTAAACCTTTATACTCTGTTTCTGTTACCAATATTTTTCTTTAATAAAATAGTTTTGAGAGTGTTATTACTTTTATTGAATATATTAATTGTAAAATTATGTATGGCAAAACTATTATAAGCCCAAGCTGATTAACAACAATTATCTTATATAAACGGTAAATAGGAAACAACTAATACGAAATGCCATTGTATCCAGAAAACTGTAAGAAATTAATTTTTGTTAAAAAAAAAAAGATTGTTGCCAAATACAATAATGACGTCATTAGACTGACAAAATGTGAAAAAAAAAATAATTTGTACGTCTGTCAATACCTTTAAAAAAAATAAAGTTAACGTGTTTTTCACACATTTATTATCAAAATGAATATTGTGTGAAACTTTAGTACTACACTGTATATTATTTATTTATCAACATATTCCGTATAACGGGAATAAGGCATTAATAAAATAGGTTACAATAAGAATAAATAATTAGGTAGAATCGTCATTTGGAAAATAAAAAAAATAATAATTGATACTTGAATATATGAAATTTTATTTTAATATAAGCGAAAATAAATAAATGTAGATATGTAGAAATATTGTATAATGAATATAGTACATAACCCAATTGGACAGTTTGTACTGAATCGACAATGTCCGGTTTCGGCAAGTAGTTTAGGGAAAATTAATCCTTTATCATAGAAGTTACGTTAATGATAATGAAAATTTATAACATACATTCAATAAAATAATAATTATTATATAAATATATTTTTAATTCTACACTTCTTTTAAGCTTTAAAAGAAGCATCTTAAAATGGATCTTATCGACAAACTTGAGATTAAACAATGTACCATAAAATAATTTACGTTTCTCGTATATAAAGTTAATAAAAACAAAAATTTCCGAAACAAGAACATATAATTAAGAGAAGGTAAACTAAATTGGTGTTCCTTCTACATCACTTAATCGTTTCCATTAATAAATTACTGCATATATGCTGTTCTGCTATTCATTTCGTGTTCCACTTAACCCGTAACACTTTATTCAAATGTAGGTAGGTCTGTCGCCCAGCTTGCCATGCCAGTTTCTACAAAAATTTAAAACTGTAAATATGTTGGTATTAAGACAAACATCTCTGTTCATATTTATGTCATATATTTCATACAGTATTAGTTTGCGCATGATTAATGTAAGGCCGCGTGAGAATACAACAGTAATCAAAATATTTTTTGGCCCCCAAATAACTGTAAGTAAGTTTCCGCAGTTTATTGAATTTTTTGTGCAGAGGATACAGAATTATTATTCCACTTACGCTCATGAAGATCTAAGTAGACCGCCTACATGGGACAAGCCAGTGTACACCCTATCCCCTGAGGACCAGTTGATTTTCAACGCATCGCCGACACCTTCGGTTAATAATACTAACGATAACGATGTAACAACTGTTAAAGCCCATACAACAAGTGAGATTATTTCAAATTATGGAGATATTGATAATATCTCAGAATCCTTATTCGAGACTATAAAGAATTCAACAGAGGACACTTTTGGTAGCAGTGCAAACGAAACAGCCATAGATGAGTTTGAATATGAAGAATTGGAAGATACTACTGAACAATTTTTTGATGTCAATACTCCTACCTACCAAAGTAATAACACTTATGTATACATAACTCCAAAACCAACTTCACACAAACAATCGGTAGATAAATATATGGAAGATGTTACCGCCAAATTTATAGATCCAGATCTGGAATTAAACGTTTCAGTAATAATCGGGAACGATGGATCTGAAAACATTCCTGTCAATCTAAGTTTGCTTCATATATCTGGTGCCAGTGAAAAGCATGAGACTGCATCCCAAAATAAACATTAAAGTTTTAACGACAGCCTCGTGGCTACTCCATTTATTAGATAAGGAAGTAAAGGTAAGTTTGCAAAATATATTACATTTATATTAACGGATGTAGGTTAGCCAATTGAAAAATACGTAGAGAGCCGTATACCATTTAAAATTAAACACCTGAGATAACTATTGAAGTATTTTTTTTAGAGAAATTCCGATTGAATACGGTATTTTCTTATAAAAATATATATTTCAATAGTTCAGATTGTTTCGTTTTAAATGAAATACCCAGTATAATATTACATACCATGTTCTATTGAAATTAAAACTGATTTATTTTTAAAAAGTTTCAAATGCATATATACCTTTCCATTGTATTCGTTGTCTATTATGCATTTGTTTTTTTTGTTGTTACTTTTACCAGTTATTCTTTACATAAAAATATTATATAAACAATTACATAAAAGAGTAATAAATAACTATTTATATAGGATAATGCCACAACGATAGTGTTCATAAAAAAATATAAAACAGGTGCTCAAAATATCGTGTTATTTGAATTAATAAATTGTATGACAAATCAATGATACTGTACCTAAAAAACCCCTTTTTATATTTTGTTATAAAACTTTAACTGTAATTAAAAGCTTTTCATGTTCTATATATTATACATATATATATATATATATATATATATATATATATATATATATATATATATATATATATATATATATATATATATATAAGACTGGTTGGACGCTAACCTCCAGCTTCTCCTATCTTGTGCTAACCTACGCATTTCGCTAATTGTGCTACAACCCACATCCCTTACTATTTGCGAGAAGTAGTCTAATCTAGGCCTACCTCTGCGTTTCTTCACTCCTATTTCTGCCTCCAAAATATCGCGGACTACTCCCCCATGTCTCAGCAAGTTGCCTACCATTCCATCTCTTCTCCTCTTTAAGTTTTTCCACATACTTCTTTTCTCGCCGACTTTCTCCAATACTTCTTCGTTTCTAACCCTATCAGTCCATGGTATTTTCATCATTCTTCGATAACACCACATCTCAAAAGCTTCTAATTTCTTCCTACTTGCTTCCCCTACCGTCCAGGTTTCGCAGCCGTATAGTGCCGCGCTCCATACATATGTTTTCAAAAATCTCTTCCTTGTTTCTAAGTTTATTACCCCCGAGCATAAAAGTGCTTTCTTTTTGTTAAAAGCTACTAGACCCTGCGCTATTCTTTGTTTTATGTCTTTATCGCTTCTTCCATCCCAATTTATTTTACTTCCTAAATAAGTGAAGTCTTTAACTTCCTCCAATCTTTCATTATTAATTTGTACTTTCGTTTTTGCTCTGCTCTCGCGCCCTCTGCACACTAACACTTTAGTTTTGTTTTTATTCACCCTCATTCCGTATTCCTCTGTCAACACTGCCTCCATTTCCTTCAATGCTGATTCTAATTCCTCCTTACTAGATGCTAATACTGCTATATCATCCGCGAATCTCAGCATTTTTAGTTTCTGTCCCTGTACTTTAATCCCGAAATCCACTCTATCTTTTACCACATTAATCGCCTCTTCGATGTACAGATTAAAAATTAGTGGTGATAGCGTACATCCTTGTCTTACTCCTTTCTTAATACCTACTTCCCTTTTTTCCCCTTCTACTTCAATAACAGCAGTTTGCTCTTTGTATAGATTGTGTACTACTCTCCTATCTCTATACTTCATTCCCGCGCTCTTTAGTATCTCGAACATTTTTTCCCATCTTACGTTATCAAAAGCTTTTTCTAAATCTACACATCCTATATAAGCGTTCTTTCCTTTTTCTATTGTTTTCTCTAACATTACTCTTAGCGCCAGAATAGCTTCGCGAGTTCCCCTATTTCGCCTAAACCCGAATTGGTCTTCTCCTAGTATTTCCTCCGCTCTATTTTTCATCCTCTTCTGCACTATTCTAGTTAAGATTTTTGACGCATGGGAAGTTAGGCTAATCGTTCTAAAGTTCTCGCATTTGTCGGCTCCTCTCTTTTTCGGTATATTAACGATAATGTTCCTCTTATAATCCTCCGGCATCTCGCCCGTTTCATATATGTATTTTACCAGTTCAAACATCCTATTTACTACTTTCTGTCCCGCACATTTCAAAATTTCCGCCTGTATTTTATCTACACCCGGCGCTCTATTATTCTTTAGCCCCCTTAGTGCTATTTCAAATTCCTCTCTCAATATAGGTTTTCCTACATCTTCTCTATCGATGATAGATTCTTCCTCTAATATCTCTCCTAATTCCTGACCCTCGTATAAATTTCCTAAGTACTGCTTCCATCTATCCGCTTTCTCCTCTCTTCCGATCAGTATATCCCCCGATTGACTCCTAACGTTTCTACTTATTGTTCCTATATCCCTGAAGTTCCTCTTAATTATTTTGTAAGCCTCATCGGTCTTACCTACTTGCAACTTATCTTCTATTTCTTTGCATTTATCCTCTATCCATTGTTCTTTCGCTTTTCTACATATATATATATATATATATATATATATATATATATATATATATATATATATATATATATATATATATATATATATATATATATATATATATTTAGTCCTTTATCAGTTAAGTCTTAAACATAATTACATTTACATTTTATTTCTATTTTAAATACAATTTCTGTTTAAGTAAAGAAAATGCAGAATAATTTACCAAGTATTTATTAAATCCTTAAATAACCCAATTTGAGAATTCCTAACTATTATACTGGAATTATCTTGTGCGCTGAATTATAAATATTATAATAGAAACCGTATTGAACGGTTACCGTCAAATTTATATACATTTGTTTAAAATGTAAGATACATTAAAACGGAATACCTAAAGAAATCTTGTGTCTTCTTCGCGTCATCAAACGTCTTCTTCAGTGGAAGAAGACGTTTATAAAACATAAAACTTATTAAACATCGGAAGAAATCTTATGAATTAAAAATATTTATAATTCAGCTTCAATTCGATGCCTTAAAAGCTTCTCTCGATTTGGGATTTCCTTGTACACATTTAGTATTTACATGAGTTTATTTTATTTTATTTACGCTAGAAATTTGTTTTCGTATCGGGTTAGAAAATGTCCCCATGGATATTATCATTTTACGTCAAAATTAATATTTAATCTATCAGTGTGTAATTTGAAGTGTACGTCTTTGTGCACTACTGAACGTAACGCTTTCACAATAAAAAAATTGCATTTCAAAAAAAGGGCATTCGTCAACTACTAGCTTGGTGTAAATTACTCAATACATTGCAGAATATTTAGATATGTAGTCTCAAACTGATATATAATATACATTTGCAAACACTAAATAAAATTGATTTGATTCACTTCAAAGGTTATTAAAATCTTACCTGTCAGATAGAATGCTGTATGCTGCATATAATGTGACTATTCAGGTGCAGTCAGGTTACTAAGCCTGACGAATTTCGTGCTTCTTCTAGAGTACCTCGGGGTTCTGTTTTAGGACCCTTAGGTATTAATATATGTCTTAATGACATAACAGATACCTTAGATATATTTATTATATACTCGTGCAGATGACCCGAAAATACTTACGGAGATAAAATGCATAGACAATTATTATCACCTATAATAGCATGTGGGCAGACTATCAATTTGATGTCTAGAAATGAATCTATCATTAAATGTCAATGAATATAATGTTATAGTATCTACGTGCTATAATCCATGCCGTGTGTATTTAATTACCCCATTAAAAACCATATTTTAACTAGGCTTGAGGCTTTTCGCTTTCTAAATATTTTATTTGCTAAATAAATATTGCTAGTGAAGTTTTTAAAGAACTTTGCTTTATGGTGCGTTGTAGCTGGGGGTATATGGGTAACCTATACATTATTGTATTACTGGCCTGTAAGTTAGAGTATTTATTTGATGTCCTAATTATCAGAAAATATTCAGGGAAGTGGAAACACGTTATCTACTAATGATGCGAATTATTATTTTAAAATTAAATTTTCATTGTTTGCGATATTTATTTTATAATAGATATTCTATGGAAATTGATATCTTGAATTGCAACCTTAATAATATCAATTCATATTTCAAGGATTAATTGAAATTTGCTGCCATTGATTATGTTCTTATTATTATTAGTCTTTTAATTGTTATAACCTATTTTTTATGTATTGTCCTGTTATATATCTGGATATAACCTATTGAATAGTGTACTATTAATTAAATAAATATACTAGCCTACAGGATTAATGAAAACTGGAAACTAAAATAGCGTTAGATACAAATATTCTTATATAAAGGGGAAGCCAAATCACAATTCGTAACAAGCATTCTAGAGTAAATTGTAAATATCCAAATTCCAATACTTTATTAAAAATAGTACGACCTTATAATTTTATTGCATATAATTTTAAATCAAACAATTCCTTTTTGTTGGTATTATTTTATTCATTGAAAAATTTCAGTTAACACATCTGATGATATACATGATTATTCTGAAAACTCATAGTTTCTTCATCAAATCATTACAAATTTCAATTATTTTATTATTATCAAAGTTAACGGCATCGACTGCATTGGTAATCGCCGTAGTTGACTGTATTTGTGTTAAAGAGATAAGTTAGATGTTGTGAAATTGACTTTGAATTATGATTTGTTTAATGAAAAGTATCACTTTTATGGAATTCGTATTATTACTTATAATCTCTTTGATGTTATTTTGTAAATGAATTTGCTATCTTGCATTATGATAAAGTAGACATTCAGATAGTATACTCGTATACCTCACTGTTACAAAGTTGTTACATGCTTCGCACCTGGATTGGACTCCACCAAGGAGTAGACACACTGATGTTAAATTTGTGTATCTCAATAACATTTGTATTAACGTAAAGGTCAAGTGTAGTCTTTATCAATTTTGATTTGCTGTTGTTAATGTACCATTCATTCTGTCATATGGTGTTTAATTTTCAAAAAATGCTTTGCATCTTCAGGTCTAACTATTATATTTTCGGAAACCTGATTTCTTATAGCAATTTTGTCAGCCCAATCAGCTTTCTCATTTCCATGTACATATACCTATGAGTGCTGGGGTCCAAACAAAATGTATTTTCTTATTCAGTAGTATTAATCGTTACAATAGATATCTTATTCTTTGGGCTATGGAATCATTACTACACTGATCGATAATAGCACTGATCGCACTTCTGGAGTCTGTACAAGTAAGGTATTCTCCTTATTTATTTCACGGAAAAGTAGTGCTTGTCTTGTCATATCGCATACAACCAACAACACCTCTCGGTGGGTGTTGATACAATTCGGCTGTGAAAATGCTAGAAGATAAAGGCGAAGTCCAGGAATATGATTCATTGTAAACGAATGTGGCGCTGTCAGGTCTTTGATCAGTTTTGAACCATTCATATAAATACGTAGTGCATTGAGGTATTGCGACATTATTATATGGACAGTTGTTTTTAAGATATCAGGATTTGTATCCCCTTTCTTAAAATCTGTACATTACATATGATAGTTTAATAGTTACTCATTTTCCACGGCGCGGTGGCGCCTCAGAAAACTTTGCAAATAATGTGGCATGGTTACCTCTGGATTAAGATTCTAGATTAAATAGTTTAAGTTTTAGAAATTTATTAAACTGAACTGATGTCCGTCTGAACATTCAATTTTACTGATATTAAACAACAAGTTTGTACCTAGGTACAAATTTATTTTTTGTCTTCATCGTGAATTTTCAAGCATCCATTTAATTAACGATATTTGTGAAATTCGTACATGTAAGTTATTTAAATATATATTATTAGTCATATAACTTACGCGTCATTTTATATTAAATAAAATTTTGTAACCGAAACTTCAAAATTAAACTTAATCTCAAATTATTACTTTTATTTTTATTATTTACTATTAACTCCTTATATTTATGTGTAAAAGGGAAAACGAAAAGGAAACTGAAAAGAAAACATATTTACTTTTATTTGAGTACTTTTTTATAAATATGTTTTTAATTCTTAAATTTTTAAATATTCCCATCCAATTTTATGGTCGACGGTTATAACCCCTATTACCCAATATGTTTTGTATATCGATGTCTCACATTGTTGATTTTATATTATCCACTTCTTAAAGCGGATATAAACTATTTATATATCAAGTTTGATGATCACATAATATCAATTAAAATCAATCAAGTTTCAAGCCAACTAAGTGCTGACGCGTGTGGTAGGTACTTAGAATAAATTATATTACTTCCACAAGATTTACAATTAGGAACCATTAGTTAAAATCAGTTAACAAACTAGCAAAATAATTACTGTGTTAAAGAATATGTATAGTAGTATTTTAACAATTGTTTCGACATATAGTTAGTCTAATTGTATAACACAAAATCAAGATCTATGTATGTAAGTAGTGGCGTTGCATTGTTACACTTGCCCTTCCCGCCACGAGAGCGGGATCAACAACAGAAGATTTGGACTGACCTCCCCTGGTTCTGACTTGTTGGACCCCGCCAGCTGGGTCTTCTTCGAGCGCTCTTCTATTCTTGCTGGCTGTCAACCCCCGGAGGTATCTTGTCTGTCGGGGGTGTCCACGTGTTGTATGTATTCCAAAGAACAATGTCCTGCGAATCGAAGGACTCAAGTCGAGTTTCAGGATATCCCATTATTCCTTTATTAAACTTTTAAACATTTTATTTGGTTTTAATAAAAGTAAATGTATATAATTTCTCTAATATATAATGCAATATCGTCACCCAAAATCGTCGAACTGTTTGACACCTGAAAATAAATACAATAAAGAAATAATGGGTCTTTTTAATCAGTGGTGGACAGAGGGGGGCGACCCGCCCCGGGCCTCTGATCCTAGGAGGCCTCCAAATCTCGAGAAGTCCTTTTTATTGAAATCCCAAACAAGGTCAAAACATGTTCAGTAAGTATTGTAAGACGCAGTTTGAATTTGGAGGCCCCGTATGTATGCAAAATATAAACGTAGGTAGGTACCTACTTTACCTATTATCAGTCGATAACAAGTGTCACTGAGTGTGTTCAGCATTTCAGCATTGAGTGTGTTCAGAGAATTTACATAAAACGTTGCATGAATTGTACACTGTAGAATGATAACCAGTTGTCTGCTGGGAACAATTCTTCTACATGAAACGTTTTTTGATACCTACGCCATCTACATAGGTACACTTTACAATACAAACAAGTGCAGGCAGTGAAGAGCTTACCGGTGGTTTATTAATTTTTTAACTGAAATATTACATTCTTAAAATTACTTTTTCAAAATGTTATGTATAGTTTATTTTATGAATAATAAAATCTAACTAGATTAGAGTCAGCTAGATTTAAGCAACTGTTTTTACTAACTGTAGACATCAAGATACAAGAGAGCCTTAATAGACTTTTTACACTGTAACTAACCGTATAAAAACGTTTTGTAACATGCTTTTCTGCTAAACATACCGAATATCGCGTAAATCTCTATTTAGTTATAGCCAGCGACATAAAGGGGTGCGCCCCACTCGCTCTAGCAAATAGATTTCAGCGTTTCAATAGTCTTAAACGAAATATATTTCATGGACGTTATTGAGAAGTTCAGTAAAATGAAGGTACGAAAACATGTAAAATAGTTACAGAAAATAATAAGTATAAAATACAACTACTATAATAATATTAATGATAACTACTAAAGTTACGAAATGAACTGATAATATAATTGTAAAAACTTTGTTTTTAGACATATAAAATAAAAGTTACTTTCTTATTCTATTCTTCATTATTTATTTTCACTCTGTCTGCTGGCTGTTGTACTGAATGCTGATTCATATTCTAACTTTCTCACCCATATCTATATGTATGTATATTACAATGACTAGAACGTAGAGTACACACATTATAAATAAGTACTTGATTTCATTTTTTGTTATCCATTACATCTATATTATTTACATATAAATACTGGCTGACTGAGTTGGTCATGAAAAGTATTATTATAAGAATATCTTAACATACAATACATTCTTAGAAACAAAAATAGAATTCAAAAAAAGAAAATAAAGTCAATTATAATAGATATTCAAATAAGTTCCCTTCTTGCACTAAACAACGACTCAGTCAATCATAAAAATGTTGTCTAATATGAGATAACGTGTTGACCCTAACACATTCGCTCATATTCGAATACATTTATTATCTTCTGTATTAGCTCTATTCTTCTCTAAGTCATCAATTTTAGTTCTACTAAATTCCAAAGTTTGGGTTGAGGAATAAGTTCGTAGAGTTTTTATCAAAGAGTTTGATTGGAATAAAAAACTATAATTATAACAATAAATTAATCAATAATGTATTTGCCGTTACTGTTTACGACCTCCTCCTACCTTTGAACCAATTTGTTGATCCCGTTCACCCAAAAATCGCCAGGTCTGGTATCGAAGAAGTGGGTGAGCCAGTTTTTGAGGTGCTCTTCGTCGTCGAAGGTAACACCCCTGATATGGTTCGACAAGGAGCGGAAAAGATGGTAATCGGTCCGTGCAAAGTTCGGAGAATACAGTGGATGCTGAAGGACCTCCCATTCGAGCTCATGGAGTGGAGCTTTGACTACTTGTGCTACGTGCGGTCTGGCGTTGTCGTGAAGCAGTAAGGTTTGGCTTTGTCGATCGGGTCTTTTCAATCGAATGGCCTCATTTACGTGACGTAGCTGGGCAACATAGAGTTCCTTGTTGACTGTGGCGTTCTTCTCAAGCATTTCCTAATCCACCATGCCTTCCCAGTCCCACCAAACGCAGATCATGGTTTTCTTTGGGTGGAGGTCCGGCTTGACTGTCGGCTTTGGCGTACCTGCTGGAGCCACCCACTCCTTTCTTTACTTCATATTCGCGTATAGGCGCCATTTATCATCTCCTGTAACGATTAAGTACAAAAAGCGGTTAGTGACCGCTTGTTGTTCAATGGCGGGCGAGATGTTGAGAAGCAATTTGAAGCCGATTTTCTTTGTTGTTTTCGTTAAGCTGGTGAGGCATCCAAGCTCCCAATATTTGGACAAATCCCACTGAATGAAGATGATTGAGAATCGTCTTTTGATCGCAGTTCATTTGTTCGGCCAATTCACAACTTGTTTGGCTACCAACCTCCTTCAAAAGTGCCTTGAGATGCTGTTCGTCAAATTCTGCAGGTCGTCCGCTTCGAGGCGTGTCTTCGAGCTCAAAGTCGCCATTTCTGATCTTGCAAACCATTTCTGTGCAGTGTACTCGTCTATGACACCTTCTCCGTACACGTTGCAAATGTGCGGAGCGGCTGCGGCAGCTTTTTGACCTCGATGAAAAGCGAAGAAAAGCAGATGTCGAAAATGCTAATTTTTGCCTCCTGGGTATTCCATTTCTAAGCATGAAAAATGATAAAAAATTAAATTACTCAAAAATATGATTAACACAGTTTTGTAGAGCAGAAAGAAATATTTCGAATGAATATACACTTTGCCAAACAACAATGAAAATCGTTGTAAAATAAAAGAAAACAAAAACTCTACGAACTTATTCCTCACCCTATTACATAACTCCATTGATTTATGGCAATGACAGATGAAGAGATGTTTCTAACAAGATGGTTTACCGTCCATGTAATAAACAGTTTGAGAAGCTATTATTGCACTAAAATATCATTATAGACGAGACATCCATCTTCTGCAATCCACCTAATATTTGGAACAATTTTCTTCTACAAAATATCGTACTTAGAACCGGTCAATGTGCCCTTAATAAAAAATGGACTTATCATATAATTTCCCAACATAACACCCTATACAACTACTTTTTGAAGACACATTTTTTAACGTTGTTTGATCGGTAAACATTTTCTTCTTAACCCGTATTAATGTACTATCTCTTAGATCTGTCATGCCAGCAATTGCTTTAAGAGAGAAATATTGGATTTTCATTAACAGTAACCACAATATTTGTCACTCTTTTCTGTCTCATTATTTACCGGGATGGCTTTGTTTATGGTTTCTAGGAGAAACGCATCCAAGTTTTCAATCATTATATTTATATTCCTAATAGTTTTTTTTTGTTTAAATTTTTAATATTTTATGTTTGTTCTATTTTTTTGCGTTTTTATTTTCTTTGCAAGAATCACTTTCCTTTTCTGTATTATAACTAAAGTTTATCGTTAAAATACTTATAAGTAAATCATACAAATATTATTATAAAAAAATGAATTACATTTTATTTTTGAATTAGAGCAAGGGTCCAGATTAGCTACGGAACACAGACCCGTAACTTTTTACATCGCTGTATATAATAAACATATATAATTAAAAATATTTAGACAATTATGCATAAGAAATATGTTGTAAAATATGTTCTGTGTATTAAAAATATTAGCGAAATGATTGCCTACTGTGCTATAATATTAAAATAACATTGAATGTATTGAATAAATGTGGAAAAACATACATCACATATATAGAGTGTCTCAGTTGGAACTGTAGGATTTGAATTGTGCCCTATTTGTGTTCTATCAATGATAGGGCGTCAATATTTAACGACTGTCATGAGTGTCATGTACAAACCATATGACGTCAACTCTGCATTTTGTCCTAATGTTGTGCTAATTCTTTTAATGCAATTGTAAATGATGGCCCACTCTCATAAAACAATTGTACATAAATTATTCGTTGTTGGAGTGAAGTGCAGCATATTTACGTCGTATTTTTTGTAGATGACAATCAATAGTGACTGTCAGATAATAGTCAACAGATAAGTGACATATAATAGTCAATATTGCCGTCCTATCTTTGACAGAACACAAATGGCACACAATTCAAATTATTCCCACTGAGACACCCTATATTTCCATACTGAATATGTGATTCATGAGAATAGGCAGAAAATGTATTTTAGTATACAGTAGAATAGTTTAGTTGATTGTAAAATGTAACATTGCGTGTTCTTTTGTTCAGATCATAGAAAACTTATAATAATATTTTTTAGCATACTTGCCAATAATCATATGGTTACTTGTAACTATTTTTGTTCTGTAGTGCTTTATTTATAATTACATCGACTATTATACAGCTATTGTATAAAATATATAACAGAAATAAATCCATCTTCTACGCTATTTCTAAAAAAAAAAAAAAAAAATAAAAAATATGGGAAAGATCTTTTTATTAGAACTATGTTCTTTTACTAGTAATAATGTGAAATAGTTTCCTTTAAATTTAAGTAGTCAAAATTTTACATTTTTGATAGTCTTTGACTTTGGTTTATGGAAAATGTAAAATTTCGATCGGCGGCTTTTTCTTATTACTAAACTAATGTATTGTAAGTATGAAAACGAATAAAAAACATTTGCGGTAAACATATTCTTAATACTTCACTTGCAAAATAATTCCATTTAATTTAATTATTATTTATTAATAGATATTAATTTATTTTATTGGATATTACAAATTGTGGAAGTTGTTGCGCTTTCCTCTTTTGATCTCCAGTAATCTCCTGACTATTTGAAAGTAAGCATATTGATTATTGACACTATATAAATATTGACATAATTAATAAATTATAATGGGTGATATAAAATTAAACTTAAACAAGAAATTAACGAGTTTCTCCAGATATATTAAGGAACATGAAATTGTATGGACAAATACAGAGGTATATTTATGGTAAAACTTTATCGTCGAAATCTGCATTTAATAAAATGTATTAAAATTTAACCCTCCCTGCCTTCTATTGCAATTATTTATTACTACGTCACCACGTCTGCAATTACCTATAGTACCTACGTAATTGAGCAACTAGGCTAGACCTTTATACGGGTATAAACTCTCAGACATTAACATATATAAGTACATTTCAGAAATAATGTACATGTATTTTATTTTATTTACTGCAGACGCCACTGACATTATCACTATAATTAGGACAACTACATTTTAGTTCGATCGATGAGGATAGAATCTAGATCCATTTATGTACTATCAAAATTTCGTTGTATAGTCTCATTTCTAACATTTAAAAGTATAATATTTGATTTACAAATATGGGGAGTTTGTTTGACAAATAAATTGATTTATTTGCATATATTGTGTAAACAGAAATGAAATATCGTCCTTTTTCCTGCGAAGAAAGTAGGAGAAAGAACTTTCATTAGGTACTTAACACTTAATGGAAGTGCCATCGTTCAGTTTCGTAGGTAGTAGTGACCTGAACGGCATACAGAATGAGATTTATCTTCGTGTTATTGATCAGTGCGATTTATATTAAACACTGCATGTGTGCACCTACGAGAACATTAAATAATATACCGTTATTCTCTGCTAGGTGAGATTCTTTCAAAATTGTGTAAACGATATCAAATTGTATTAATTTTAAACTATCCAATAACTAATGACGTTATTTCTTTCAATGAATATATTGATGATGTCAAATATTAAATAATTATAGATAATTTTATAAGTTTTTCGATTCATTATGTAGTTACAATCATTTAAATGGAGATTCACGGGAATGCTGAATGAGTCACGCTATTTTCGTATTTTACTCAATTCAGGAAAATTTTTGGAAAAAATTCAAGAATATTTAAAATATTTCAGATACATTTAATACAACAAGGGTACCATTGAGAAATAAATAAATCGAAAATATTTGATTTGTGTAATAATTAAGGCTGTTTATTTATGATTGATCAAATTATCTATCAAAAAAAATCTGAATCTTTCTACAACAACAAATCTTAATATGAATGTTTCACATCAAATAATATAAATGTTTGTGTAAATACCGTCGTACAAGATTTTTACTAGAAGACCGTTAAGAGAGAGAAATCCGACAATTTCAGTTCCTTATAAAATATATTCTATAATAATTCATCATTCAAGGAAGAATATTACACATTAATCTAAAAAAAAAACAAGTATTTTCTTTTTATTCTAGTGTAATACTCTATTATTCAATTTTAGTAAATTCATTCATTACAAAATTATAAGTAGCGAATAAATTACGGTTCTCATGTATTTTACAACTTTAATTCAGTGTATCTTATATTATTTTTACATATTTGCAGCGATATATCTATAAAAAAATAGTTTTATAGCAAATTAAATGTGTGAAAAACAAATTACCGATTAAAACTATTAAAGTTGTATATGCTGTATTGCTTCTGTTCTATCTAGTTAAGAAATTTATATTTCTTTGCCATTTTATACTATATTTTTCAACTTCAGCCAATAAACCGAATAATCTATCAAACATGAGAAAACAGGTATCTAAAACATTCGTTTTAACATAACAGTGTCAGTAATCTAGTCCGTTCCATAAATTCAATCATTATAGCCAACGTCAGGCGTTGTATGCTTGTTGGTAGAACGTATGCGTTAATATATTGTTAAAATAAAGTAAGTGGCAACAAACATGTATTATTAGTATAATTACTTAATAAACCACACTCTCATACAGAGTAAAACTGGTCAATTTTAAATAAGACGGCTTTTTATAATTTATCAAGTGTTAGAACTACCTTTAAATAGGTATAGCCATTGTAAAAACATTTAAAAAACCACTAATTCTACAAATTATTTATTTACAGAGCTACCATATCACCCGGCATGTTTCCCTATCAATCCAGAGGTCCTTTTGATTTCATCGGAAATTGGATACAATCTTCTGACTGGTTTCCAATTGAAATAAACGTGCCTGACACGATTACAAACATTGGTACTGGAGTAGGAAGTTTTGCGACAAACGTTGGCAGTGGTATTAACGGTATTGCACAAAATGTTGGCTCTGGATTCCAAACATTTACGCAAAACCTTGGCAACGGATTCCAGAGTTTTACACAAAACCTTAGTCAACGATTTCCTGTTCTCGCAGTTATCGTTAGACCAAATTCTCCCCCTAGATACTTTCTACTGGTACCAACTCAGAATATGAACAATGCCAACGAAAAGAAATACCATGATAATAAGCACGATATAAATTTTAACTCTTTCGACGGTGATATTTTAGACTCATTTCCATAATAATTATAAATAAAATTATTTATTTGTTTATTTATTTATTTATGTTATCTTCAGTATTACTTGCTTGTATACCTATTTATTCCATGTAGATTAGTGAATAATTAATAATTAACCCGTTCTGGAGCCATACTTGAATTATAGTCGATGACACACATTTTAGAGTTTCGTTTCGAAGAATTTGTTAATTGGTATAACTTATTATTGTTAAGTTAGTTGATTGTTTTCATGTTGAGAATGAGACTATGTTATTTATATATTTTATAATAATAATAAATTATTACTTGCGTTTACGTTCTATTGTAAACTAATATTTAGTTATTGTTTTATTTAAATATTTATATATTTATGTTTTTGGTAATGTTAATTATAGTTTTGCAATTTATTATTTATTTTCTTATTTTGTTAAATTCTAAATGTATTTGTTTTTTCCTAATGTATAATTCAGTAGTTAATAGTCCCACTTTAATAATTTATATTATATGAATATTCATAATGAACTATTCATGTAGACAATTGTGGATTAATTGAAAAAATATGTATTTTTTTATTTTTTTTAGTTATACATAAAGCCAATAGAAAAAATATTTATTTATTTATTTTTATAGGTAATTCCTTAATTACTATTTAATTTATGACATTATGACCATAGTCCTTAACATAAATGGGTACCAAAACATAAAGAAAGGACTTCCTTCTTACTGAAGAAGGGGTAAACCATTTTTGATTTGTTTTAATTATATACAAAATACAAAAACATAAATAAATAGGGATATACGAATTTATTAAATAAATACTAATATAACAAGAAATCACAATACAATTTTAAAATTACTTAATGTTTAATCTTAGAATTAATTCTTTACATAAAGGTAACCAGTCTGACTTGGGCCAACTGGCAAAGCTCCGCGCGTTAGTCTTGACTCATAATTCGCCCTATTTGTGTTATACACATCTTTCAAATTTTCTCCACTCTTAACTAGGCCTTCCTTGTTTACAATAATGCCAACTGGATAATCGTAACTGTAGAAAAATCCTCTTGGAGGTCCAGTTGTATCTTCTTCTTCTTCATCTCTGCTGCGATATTGTTGTGATGGGGGTGTGGTTTGAGCATATCTATCTTGATTCTCGCTGTATTGTCCGGAATAATCGACTTGGTTTATACCACGCTGTGGGAACAAAGCGTGGGCGTCATATTGTTGATTGTTATTGGGATCGCTGAAATTAAATGTGCATAAACAATAGATTTTATATGTAGAGTGGATGCACAAAATTTTACAACATACATCCTTCAAATTGAAATGAAAATTATGAAATTTGTATAAGCCAATTTTAATTATAAAAATATTCCTTTTGTAGATTTTACACTTTTGTAAAATTCCAACTTCAGTTTGTCATATGAAATAAATAAGTAATACGTTATACAACAAAATATAGTGGCTGTTGGACAAATACACACGCAATAAGTATCTGAGTCCATCTGAAGTGTAGATATTTATAATGCTAGTAAAATTTCCAAAACAGAATTATAACCCACTGATGGTTATTGAACTTAATTAACTCAGTAACTAATTACATTTTTAAACGATTATGTATTATCTTATCACTATTTACCTGATCGGTTGTTGATTTCTTACAGCTTCCTGATTCCATCTAGTAAAGAATTTTTCCTTGGCTGCTTTCACTTCGGGTGAATCATCTACTTGCTTGGGTAAAATTAAAGGTAAGTTATCTACTTGATGAAAACCAGTTCCATCATCCCAATACTGAACCTATAAGGATGTGATTTAAATATAGACACAGAATATTCAACGATAAAATATCAAAGATAAAAGAATTGATATTAAATTTAGTTTTAACACATCATCACTCGTTTCAATTTTAACACATATTCTTCTATAGTCTTCTATCTCTAATCATTGAAATTTATTTTGCGAAAGATGGGGAAGAGTAAAGCTTTAGCAACAGTTATAAGTTACCTTAATTTCCTTGCCATCTCCATTAATGTAGTTGTACGCTCCTCTTAGGTCTCCTCCAGCCTTTTTTCGTTCGGTCTTGGCAATATCAGGAATATTGTATCCGTACAAATACCCTCCAACTCCGTCTTGTCCATGGTATTGCCTAGCTAAATAAATGTCTTCCAGAACGTGGTGGGGTTCGCGTCCTAGATATCTAATTGCTGGTACGTTCGACTCGATTTTTGGAGCATAATGTAATGACTGATCTTGTCCTTCAATAATTTGTTGAGCATTTGATGGCTCCAAATCCAATAGACGTACGTCTGCGCTTGATAGACCCTGAATGATGGAAGCCAAACCGACCTGAAAATAAATTATTAAAAATAAAAAAACACTTTGCATAAACTGTGTAGTTTATTATACAGTGATCCATATCATCTCTTAAACCTGACAATGTTCGTTGTCATACAATAATAGATTCAATTATCGATCAGTTATCTAAATTAAATTGAGGAAAATAAAAATGTGTTTAACCCCATTTTTAATTACTGTTAAAACTTCATGTAAATTCTCAACAAGGAGTATATGAACTATGGTTTTTTAGCGATAGCAAAGATAAAAGTGCATATGCCTTGATCGGGAATTGAACCCGGCTCTCCCAATTTCCGGTTGGTTGCTCTGACCGCTGAGCTATCGAGGCACCTCATTATCCCTGCTAATGCGCCAAATTCCTCGTTCACCATTCTTACGAACCGTTGTTCGGTAACCCCCGGACTGTAGGGCGATGGATAGGACGGGAATCGAATCCGCGAATTTGAAATGTAAGGGAGGTTGGATGTACTGGAACGAATCACATCATGTCGGGGTCACCACTTTGGCAATAGCAAGGATAAAGAGTGCTAATGCCTTGACCGGGAATCGAACCCGGCTCTCCCAATTACCGGTTGGTTGCTCTACCGCTGAGTTATCGAGGCACACTCATTATCCCTGCTAATACGCCAATTTAAAGCGTCGCTACGGTTTGTATAATGATTATTTGCGTGTGTGTCACAGGTAACAATCGTATGAATCAATCAACTGATATTTTTGAACAGTGTCGCTGTCGTGCCGAAAACATATTTTAGGATAACAGTTACTACAATACAGATCCGTCAATCTATAACAGAGTAGTGAAACGGTTCTCCATAAAAACATTCAGTGGAAGTGATATTTCCATCAAAATAAATGAAATAAATTCAACAAAATTCAAAATAAATGAAACAAAAATGAAATAAATTTTTCAGAAATTTTGAGACGATAATGAATTAAATTATACAATAAAGCTAAGACGTGACTTCATAATTGCATTTTGTTCGGCAAATTATTAACTGTCTATACCGTACGTAGTTGACTGAAACATATGTCGCTAAACATACGTGCTGGTAACTGAGACATTAGTAATAATTACGAGTGGTGTAGCATGTGATCCGTGCGTCCCACTAAATTGATACACGCACAAAGATCCATTATACAAATTGTATAGATCTTATTATATCGTCATACTGCGATAAAGTGATTGTGTGGAAAAATTAGGCTATTAATATACTAAAATACTACAAATGAGTATTTTACTCTTTAAGTTTAGAACTTTAAGAACTTTAGTTTATAAATAATACAGGATATAAACTACCATTGAACAAATTTAAAAAAGGTAGTACCTACTGAATACATACTAATTTTAAATATAAATTTTTATACGAATATAAAGTTTTCGTTATTCATAAATCGTTGAAGAACTAAAATTGGAATGATATTGCATGTACTGAAATGCGATTTTTACCTTATTCTAAACTCCATAAATTTTAAACACCTAAAATAATTTATGTCTAGGCAATATATATACATTATACTACAACGGTTTAAAACTTCTACAATACAAATTAATGTAATTTATGTAACAAGATTGTTCTTAGTGAGCTAGTCAGTTTAAAGAAATCGTACATGGACCAAAGAAGACAGAAGTTTAGATTATATTTCAAATTAAAAAAAATGTCTCTTTCATGTATCTATCCGTTTATCATTGTATGTGTATTTATTGGGTACTAAGTTTACATAAAATAAGTAAAGGGAAAATTTCTGCCCCCAAACCTCATTGTCAAACATTAAGGTGGCACATTATACTTTTTTATATATTTTTTTAAGGTCCAAAACCTTGTAAATGCGAAATTTTGTAAACTTGTTTATTAATGTACTATTAGCACGCCCGAAGATAATATACATACATTATGTTCTCTATTGATCGTTTGTCTCAAGGTTGTATAAATTTTATACACATATTCTAAAAACCCAAAATTAAATTTTTGAAGAAAACATTTTTAATTCAAAGAATATTTAATTTAGGTATTCCCGCCTGCAAAACGTGGGTATTCAATGACTTCTAGATTGCTTGACAAATTGAATGCAGGTATTGGTATAACACGCAACAAACGTGAAAACGAAGGACATTTCACTTCTATTATGTAAATACTTGCTCTTCGGGTTATAGGTCAATACCAAGAAAACCGGTGTAGATACAACGCATCATGTAAATAACAATACGACGATTCCGTATCGGTAATCATCTGCCCACATCATGATTAAGAACATCAGTCATCATTTATATTTTTACGATGAAATTCAAAGAAGAGGAACAAACGACCATGTATCTGTAAACGATGCGATGGTCTAAAAATACATTGCTACGATGTAGAGTAGGATATACATAGGTAGGTAATATTAACGGTATACTAATTGGAGTACAAATGTGTATCGAAAACTATATACCTAAACAATTATTTCTAATTTTAATCCACAATATTGATTTTACCACTACAACGTACAGATATAATCAACATTATATACAAATTCCAAGTATCCAAATTTATTTTTTAATGAAACTAATTTTCTATTTAATCAACAGTATTACACAAAAATGTCCTCGTTAACGTTAAGTATTAGTAACATAAGGTACGTAGATATATTTCCTCATTTATGATGTATTTATTTCATATTACATGCTTAATAAAATGGTTTGTTAATAGGCATAGAACTTTTATACTATTAAATTGTAATATATTATTTGTATGTATTTGTATGAATACAAATGCTAACCCTTAAATAATTAGATGGAAAGAATCGTAAGTTTAATAGTGATTGGATATAAAAGTATATCGTAGATTAAGAACTCACAAACTTTTAAATTATTTCAGGTGTATCCAGGAACATTCTGATCCCGAATATACTTATTATAAGATCTACAATGCATACTTTCAGAAATTAGCATATAACAGTTTGGCATAAATCAACTTAGTTGGCTCCAAACTCTCGAAGAAGGTTAACTAAATATTTTATTTGAACTTCGAGAAAACACTTCTATAAAATACATAGATCTAAAAGATAATGCTTCCATATATTGTGTCATTAAGATAACTAACTTAAGGTATGAATTACACGGGAACCTTCATTCAAGGTCATAAGCTCAGTCCTATTTGCAGAAAATAGTTATATTTGGATAGAGACAGTATAGAATTGTCTCGTATAGCCCTACTTCATTGAAGATGTAAACAAAAGTGTCTACGTTATGATTTAGTTTCAGTTTTAACGGATAATAAAAAGTTTTAAATTAGTATTAAGTTTGAATACACAATAACCAGCTCCTTTCCTCTAAAGCTTTAAGCTGTGGAGAGTAGGGTTACACATAGAGATAAGGACGAACAGATCATACTCAGACATATATTCTTGAATTGAGACTTGAATCCAAGCATATAATGACATACTCGGACATCATTCCAGATCACAATACGAATGACATTATTGTAAAGATCTCTATAGAAGAATACGACAGATTATCCATGCATGTTGCAAAGTGCATGACTCGTATTAACTCCTCCCTACCTATTCCATTGGTCGCACACTAAATTGAATGCTTACCGTATTTATCCAAATGATGGAAATAATGATGTTCTCAATGAAAAAAAAATTGATTTCAAGAATATATATGTTCTATGAAAGGTAAATACGCCTAACGAAAAAAATCAATAGAGTTGTGTGTTCTTCCTCGCAGTTATTTAAAATAACAAATTTTATGAATTTTTATAAAAAAAATCTTGTAAATAGAATTGTTATTTAAAGACGGGAATGGGACATAATAAAAAGTATCATGACGTCACAGTCCAAAAATAAAAAAACAATGTTTTTGTATATAAACAAATGTCTAAGAAATAAAATTGGCCAGATTTATTATTATTTAAACAATTCTTCCATAATAAATACATCATGTCATTTGTTTTCTAATACACTCTTACAATGTATTACAATAAATTGATAATGATAAATATAACGAGAATAATCCTTGTATGTTTTATTACTGTTGTCGGAAGTACAATAAATGTCTATTTATATTTTCTTTATATATATATATATATATATATATATATATATATATATATATATATATATATATACGTATATATAATATCTGTATTTTGTATATTCTACGAGTATATGCAAAATACATATATTATACATACACTTACAAATTTCATAAAAAATAACATGAAAACATGTGAATTTTAGTCCTACTTACTGAAACACATTAAATAAAAATACATTTTAAATTTAAATAATAAAAGTAAATGATATTTCGACTGAATCATTCATATAAGATGCAAATTTATTTGAAAAACATTTATATAGGTCTCTTTAACCTTTTAACATATTTATTTCTTTACCATGTAAATTTTATAACGTCATAACTTCATAAAAAGATAGTTGCTAATAGAATTAAAAATATTTAAAATGAATTAATTTTTCTTCTAGGCCCAGCAAATTCATTTATTTAGATCTCTAAGAACTGAAAACAATTATTTAACGTTTAAAATAAACCTTATCTTGGAATTTTCGACTGAATATTCAAGAGTCAACTTTGAATTTCATAAATTCAACTCAAAATAACAATATCATTATACAATTTCAGGCTACAGAAATTTGTGATATACAAGGAATGAAATCATACATTAAATAAAGCTATCTTCCATTAAAATGATAATCATCACCTAATTGAGAGAATTTAAATATTTAAGTAATGTTTATTCATAAATCCGTAACAACAGATTACGTCAATAGGTAGACCTGTTATCCAGACACATTAATAATTCAATTAATTATTAGTTTTTTTTATGTAACCAAATATTAGCTATAACGAGTTAATAATGATATACTCATTTGTCTATGTCACAGGTCACTATATATTGCAAATGTATTTTTTAAAGAGTCATATTTTCAATAAAATATTTATATCCTTCTTCTAGAAAGTAAAATGAACCAATTGAAAATAATTTCCATTAATAAATAATCCTATTTACTTATATTTATATGCAAGTTACACCTTAGATAATATATGCTTTTCAACTTTGCTTACCGTAAAGAGTAAAATTTTCATTTTGCACTGTTTGCACCACTGAACTATTTTCCAAAATGTACCAATTAACACCTAGTTATTATGTAAATCATTAAATAATTTCGCAATCTGCATCCCAACTATATATATTCACTAAATCCGCAATCTTCCCCTACCACTAACGCAGAGATGAAGATGATCTCCCATCTGTATACGAGAAGTTCTTAAAATGTTGCTTATTAGGTAATAATGATTAAACAAATAAATCCGATACAGCAATCTAAATGAAACGCATTTTGCATAACGGCTGCCTCAGCTAACAATTATTCTAAGATTTATGTATGTATTTAATGTTATATTTACTCATAAAATTAATTCTAACCAACATGCCTGCCTAATTTACACTTATTTTATGTCACTGAATATAAAGAAATGTGAAACTCTCCAACCTTGAGTTAATAATTTAAATTTTTCTTGACAATATTAACTGAACATACCTTTTTGTTTCGTCGTACCTCTTGATAAATATATATAATATACCAATTAATATATATTAATATACTGATAATAGTGATAATAATAATTACATAAACGTAAAACTTACTATTACTTACATAGGTACGTTATATTGTCAAGACTTCATATTAAATATAACATATACTTTTATAACTACGAATTAATTTACTGGTATTGGACTAGTATTTTTTTGGTTATTTATTTAACTTGTTTATGATAGGTATGTCGTATAATTTGTAATTGTAAAGTCGATCTAATGAGAGTGAACATATCCGCATTAGCATTACCGTTAAAATGTTCCTTAATATTTATATTAACTAAAGATACTATATACATAAACATAATCATATATATATATATATATATATATATATATATATATATATATATATATATATATATATATATATATATATATATATATTATATTATATATATATATATATATATATATATATATATATATATATATATATATATATATATATATATATATATATATATATATATATTGGGATGGATTCTAAAAACCACAGTCATTTATGTACATTAAAATATTTGTGGTTATTTGTAATACTTCTTTAGGTTTACTGGTAATTTCGTAAACAGGTGGATATTTAAAAAGTGTATCAACTTTTCCATTGTCTGGTGATATAGGCATTCGGTAGACCCAAAAGAGAAAATTGGAAAAAGGAAACTTTTTACTATTTTATTTGCAATTCAGAAGCTAAAATATTTTAAATTATAATAATTACAATTAATAACTTATAATTTGTAAATTAGCATTATAATTTATAATATTTGCAATCTTCTTAAAAAACAACATTCGGTCACGGCTGTATATTTATTTATAGAATTAGTTCATAAATTCCTAATTATAAACTTGATTACTATGCTGATCAAATTTTGAACAATATTCATAATTTCGTTAATTAAAGTGATTTTTTTAAATTTTGAAACACGTCAACTTAATTTTTTCAAACCAGTAACGTAAACATTTTATTTACCCCCTATTTTTTTTAACAAAAATGAGTTCCTTAAAATTTTCAGAGTAAAACAGTACCCTATATTGCAGATTTCCTATTTCGCGTTTATAAGACAGGGTGTTTCTAAGAAAAATACAAATAAAGTAAATACGACTCTATTTTTGAAATTTTAAAGTTCAAAATATCATTCATTAATAATCTAATATTGGCTAGCAAGCATATAAATATTTTATATTGAACGTTCAGCAGTTTCCGGGCTCATATGTTTTCAATTCCGATTCGAATTCGTTGCTTCAGATCCTCTGTGTTATTTGGCCTATAAAAATATGTGAGCGTGGTGGTCATTAAGTTGGTCCTCATTCAGTGCATTTAGTACAAGAGTTAAATGAAGATGATCCAGATCACTGCTACAGTTTTCCAAAAATATCATGTTACATTGTGAAGAAAATCCCAACTTTTGGTGTTTTAGGTTTAGGAAAAATGTTCAAAGTATTTTTTTCTGACCAAACGTATATTTTTTCTTTGAATAGAACAATACATTGACATAATCAGAGAAGAATCCTCGTCAGAATCCAATGAGAGTTTTCTAGAGATCGATATCTCTAGAAAACTCTCATTGGATTCAAGAGTTGTACAGCCAGCGCCAAGGTAAAGAAAATTTATGGACTGGAATGATATAAAGTCATTTCTAGGGCCTTACTTCTTTGAAGAAATAGTTTCTTCAACCAAGTAAGGCTCTAAATGACGACTTTCTATAATTCCAAATTACTACTAGACATTTACAATTTCTATATTTCGACATAGTTCACGCTAGTTAGCAGTTCTTTATCCAAAACAATGAGGATAATGGTGATCCTCAACACTGAACTTGGTTTTAATAAGAGAAAGCTCCGCCTCATTTTGGTGTTGATGTCCGGTCATGTCTTGACGATCTTTCTAGGAGATGGATCGATCGACAATAACCAACAGAATGGCCACCATGGTTACCTGATTTTACAATCATAAATTTCTTATTGTGGGGTCACTTAAAATCGCGAGTCTATTTTAATAGAATAAATAAGTTAGAGCTATTATGTTGTCAAATGTCAAGTAAATTGATGCAAACAACAATAAATAATCAAGGTTTATAAAGATAAACCTTCATAGTTTTCATCCTGATATATTGAAAAATATCTGCATTAAAAAATTAATCAAAATAAAATAGCCTAGAAAACTATAATCGTACGAGTATATTTCTAAAATATCAGTAACTTAAGTAGCAAGAAAACAAATTCTGATAATTATATCTAAAAGCTCATAACTCTGGAATCTAATACAGCAATACATGTACAAAGATATCATGTGAAAGGTACCATGAAATAATGTAATTAAATATTTTTTATATATTACTCTGAAATATAGGCTGTAATTAGTTCAATTCATTTTGGAATCAATTATGTTTTTGGTCTCAAAATGGTCAGGCCCTCTATTGACCAAACACATAACTAATCCTCAATTTAGTATTGTCTAAATTTCATTAAAATATCGGGGTATAAATTTCATAAAAAGGGTCTCATTACATTATTTCTGGATTATATACATATTATATTAAAACAAATAAAACAGAAACATCATAATTATTCTTCAAAATATTGTACATTGGTTCAAGTAGTACTCTATTTTTTCAGGCTAGAATTTTCTAACAATGCGCCTCTAATAAGTTCAAATATTTAATTTCAATAAATTACATTTTTGATCCCAAAAATTATTTATTATTAAGGTCACATTCATTATCGTTTAATTATTCTTCAAATTATAAAATATAGGTGATAATTTATTCATTATACAAAATTACCGTTATAATTAGATATTTCAATAGTCTAATATAAAAATAATCGTTGATTATAAACATATTTTTTTGCCAAATTCATATATCACGACTTTACTATATTTTTTAAAATATAAAAAAATTATAATAATTGGATATATTTAAATATTCCTATAAAGTAACTCAAATAATCCTAATTTAGGTGAACCATTAAAAGGTTAGGCCTTAAGTTTATTAACATTAATATACTAATTATTTAATTAATATACTAACACACATTTAACTGAACTTATATGCAGAATGTTTAATTCCACTTATGAAAAAGTATATATAAGGTCAAGGGTATTATCGAATATTACTTAAAAATATTTAAGTAGTTACACGATTTTATTCTAGATCCTTTAGCAGGCGTAGAATTTTTTAAAATGATTACCTCAAAGAAATAATCGCTAAATGTTTAGAAAAACATATAATATCTTCAAAATGGGCCCCCCATTAAAATTGAGTCAGGGTTTTCTCTTTAAAACTTATTGGATACTTATTGGAGTTAAGAATAGTAATTTCATATTTTCAACATGGAATTCCTTGTTCTGTGGTTCAATGTATTAGTGTTGATATTTTTTAAATCATAATGGAAGATCAAAACGTAAATAAATCATGTCAATATCTGGAAAATCTAACTACAAGGTTATCAATTCGATTAAGGTATATAGTGGTATCCTAACTGACCCTAGTAATATTGCGGAGCCCTTTTCAGATGATGTTTAGTAATGATGATAACTTTGATGAAGATTTTCTGTGATGAAATGAGGAGAAAGAGAGACTATTAAATTTTTTCATCAGTGAAAGTCTGTTTTATACACATAATCATTATTCCATTGTAAGTTACAATGGAAGAATTTACAGATGTCCTTAAAAATATAAAAAACTATTCCCCGCGTCATGGTAATGCTTTTTATGTATTGTTGACTAAGCTTCCTTATATCATCAAAGAAGCCATTAAACTTGTATAATAAAATATGGGAGAAAGGCATATATCCAGAAAAATGGAAGGAAGCAGTAGTAATACCCATTCATAAAGATGACGAATATTCCCTTTCTTCTAGTAGTTACCACCTAGTATCACTAACGTGTTGCCTTTCAAAAGTATTAGAAAGAATGATTAACTATCACACAGTTCCTGTAGGTCCGTCTGCTATAATCTCATACCAGAATATCAACATGGCTTTAGCAAATACCACTCAACTCTAGACCCGATTATGTATCTGCTTAATGCTTGCCAGATGGGATTTATCAAGTGATCATAGTAGTAGTAGAAAATTTCAAGTGCACGTAAGAAATAACGAGTCATCCACTAGATTGTTATAAAATGGCATATCTCCTAATATTAGTAAAATCTAAGCGTTATTCTTTTTACGATAACAATCACTCACATTGCATCTATATACGTTTCCCAATTGAAAAATGTATGTATGTTGATTACTTAATCCTTTTTCCTACTGGTAATTCAATCCAAATTTTACAAAGAAATATACAGCGCATCGTAGACCAAATTATAGCAGGTGGTAAAGAAAGACGATTTTGGTTCTCAAAAACAGCAGCAGTATATTTTTGCAGATAAATATACCCATCAATGTCCAAGATTAGTCATAAAAGACACTCCGATTCTATTTAAGGATCATAAAAAATTGTTAGGGGTAATATTTGATAAATTACTGACCTTGCATAATCAAATTAACAGCAAGATGTAAGCAGGAGATTAATATGATAAAATGTGTATCTAATCTAAACTAGGGTGTTAACAGGAAAGTAATAGTAGCTTTATTCCACCTTAGTTCAGTCAAGAATAGATTATGCGAGTGTAGCGCACCCATCGACATCTATTTCTACACTCAACATATTAAAAGGTATTACTCGTCAATAATAGAAAAAAGTGTAAAATTTCACTATGTATCCTCGCATACATAGTGAAATTTTACACTATGTGAGTACACTATAAATAGTGAGGGCAACATTCGCCTATTTACTTAGACTAGGCTATTTACTGCGCATCTCGTGGACGGTCCGATAGAGACTTGTTCTTATTCTTGACGAGCGGTTTACTCCCCACAGCAGTTTTGAATACTCGTATGCTACGGCACCGAACAGAAACAAAAAAATAGTTTATACTTCTGGTAACAAACCGTGTTAATATTTTTGTTTTGATTAATATGTTTTCTATTATCCTATTATTAAATCTTATATTAATATTTTCCATTATATTATATTTTCAGGATTTCATTCCGCATCACCAGTGAGGAGTCTTCCAAAGGCTTAATCCACAAGTCAAAATACTCAATTTTCGTGAAAAAACTCAATGATGTTATGTTTTATATAAAATAAACTGCTGATCTGTATACTATGTATATAGTGTATATAGTATAGTCTGTCTACCGTCTAGTGTATTCGTACTGTCTAATATGCATCTACAGTATAAAATTAATCAAGGGTATGTTATAAGTTATAAGTAATATGAATATATTCCACATTATGTTATTCTTCATCCTCCTTTCTTTCATTCGACTGTATCGTGAGCATGAGTATAGCACTGTATTTCTCACTACGAATAAATTGCAATAATTTTGTAATAATTCTGAAGCAACACCTTTTAATATTCCAGTAGGTTAGTAGAAATTAAATTTGCTATTTCGGTATTATTTAGAAAATTGTATAGAAGTGTATGCAATCTTTTAGCTACATACATGCAAACATTTTTAAAAATTTGACTATAAATTGACTTTCTTGATTATAATTGATTATTATTTGATTATAATTTGATTATAATTGAGTATAATCTCCTTATTTCTGTAGTATAAATTGACAAATCTATTCATCGGATATATCAATTAATTATGTCAAATATTATTGATATCGGTGGTATATTAAAATGTCGATAACATTAAAAGGGATATATATATATATATATATATATATATATATATATATATATATATATATATATATATATATGTATATATATATATATATATATATATATATATATATATATATATATATATAGCTTTTATTCGAAAAATTAATCAAATAATATTCCAAAATTCACAAAATAACATTTATTGACAATTATCGATCCACCCATCCGCCACACCGAGCTACACGTAATACATAATACAGACTAATCTTAGGCCCTGACTGAACATCGAGTAAATAGTCGTCTAAGCTTGAGAGTATTTGTTTACAATAACTTATAGTTAATGGGGTTGAATGGCATCATTTAGGGTTCAAGTGGCTGCGACGGGACCGTGAAGACGGCAGATAAGTTAACACGGCCTTCCTGACGTAGGGTCGTCCTCGAACCTATAAAGCTATTGACAAAAACAAAACAAAACAGCAAAACAATAACAGTGGTGTGCGGTTACTTTTTGTTAGTAGGTACATCTGTTAGAGTGGCAAAATAATAATAAAATGCAAAAAGGAAATATAAAATGAGCTCAGAAAAAAAATGAGAGTCAGAGCTCTCGTCCCGCCATGCCTAGGTTCATGGGGGAGACCTAGCCTAGCATGGTATCATGCTAGGGACCTTAAAAAGCCCAAATTTTATTTGGGGACCTTAAGCCTGATGTTATATTCAGGGACCTTTCATAGCCTGAATATATCAGGGACCTATAATAGCCTGATAACATCAGGGACCTTTTAATAGCCTGATAATATCAGGGACCTTTTAATAGCCTGATCAAATCAGGGACCTTTTAATAGCCTGATCAAATCAGGGACCTTTTAATAGCCTGATCAAATCAGGGACCTATAATAGCCTGAATATTTCAGGGACCTTTGCAAATACTTGGTTCCGTACCATACGGTGCTAGTCGAAAAGGCTAAAAAAGAAAAAAGTAACATTAAAACAATACAAAACATACCCTACTGAGGCCAGGTGTTCATGAGCAGCGACTGTTGTTCTACGACCACCTCCGATTCGGTGCAATGCGTACCTTTCGTTATCTAAACAATGAGTTACCTCAAACTGGCCCTGAAACTTTGATTTGAGTTTGCCTCCTGTAGCCAGTTGTGTATTTTGTACAGCCACCCTGTCGCCCATAGTGTACGGCACTGCCTGGACTCGCTTCTCATTGAACTTTGTCGCTGCTTTCTAAGTGATGCATTCCAGATGCTGAACGACCTTGTCTCGTGCTAAGGGTTGGGACGGCATATCGGTCAATAGGTGTTCGGCAGCTTTCAAGCGTCGGGTTTCACTAAACATGCGGTAGGCGAATACACAATTGTTTTATTTACAGTCACGTTGAAATCATTTTCAATAGTAGGTAGTACTTAAGTCCATTTATTTTCGTCCTTTTCGTTGAGTACTGCTTTTCGTCGTGTCTCTGTGCTGTCTATAACTTTGTTTGGTATATCAGCTGATCGGTGGTCTTTAAGCGACGATTTTCGGCTAACATCTGTATTTTGACAAGTTCAGCACAAATGCGGACTTCGAGAGTGCGTCGATTACCAGTCGTAAATTCTATAGATCTCCCTGAATAGTTGTCGCTGAGCAGAGCCCGTCGTCAACATAAACAAAAGTGATTTTATGTTTTAGTAGCTCAAACACTTTATCAATGGCACTTTAATATTTTTAACTTGTTAGTCATCATAACTGCAGGCGGTGTTTGTTTTTGTGCATTTTTAAGAATCGAATTATGACGCTCGTCCAATCCTGACAAATCTAATTCATTTCCGTTAAACTTGTGTACAGAACAAATGCGGAATAGTTATTGTTGGTGTAAATATTAACTAGAGGTTTGGTGACACAATTTCCCATTCCGGTAAAAAAAATGCGTGTTTAATCTCATCTTTGCGATAGCAAACGTCATCTGTGTGCCCTATCTTTCGACAGTGGGTACAGATTTTAACATGCTTCAAACTTTTGTGATCGGCCATTAAATCGGTTGATTTCATTCCAGATGGTCCAGGCAAAGGTTTGTCAAGAGTAAATTGAACACATGTTACATCTTGTCTACAGTCTACTTGTTTATGTCCATACCGATAGCACTTCCGATACTTTTCTTGAGATTCAGGAATTCTATCGCGCACGTATTGGGATGGTGAATCTCGCCATTAATAACTAATTTCACGATTTGAAGAGAGTTCATGTTTCGTAATACTTTTTTGAGCATCACAAGCCGCCAACAGTTTTAGTAAGCTCGTCTCATCTGTCGGATTTTGCATGCAAATTCTGTTTTTTACCTCTACGTCTTGCACCCCATCTTCAAGAAGACTTACTGTTATTTCCCAAGGAAAATTGGCATAAAACCGTTTGATAGCAGCAAGTTTAACATTGCCATATTCGACCAAAGAATCAAAATTGGTACTTTTAATGACAAGGCATGCACGAATTCTGGTAGCAGGAGTACCTTGTGCGGGGAAAGCGACTTCAAAATCCCTGCGGAATGAGACCCAGTCACGCACAAGTGGTTTCCATTGTTTATAAAAGCGAGAGGCACGTCCACGTAGAGCCTCGCCGGCTTTCAATACAATCAGTGTATCAGATATCCCGATTTCCTGTTGAATACGTGTTACGTCATCCATCCATTCTGTCATCGAAAAAGGTGTGTCATCGGGGTCAAATGACGAGAGACGAATATGCGCCAACGCGGATCTGACGTCAAACGCAGGCGTAGATGGTACTGATGAAGTGCTCGGGACGGAGAGGCCGGAAGTATGCTGGGCGACCATTCTGGATAATAGTTCCATCAGTTGTTGTTGAAGTTGTGCATTACTTTCTTGTTGCAGCTTCAACATGTTAAACATCTGATCACTCACTGTACTGTCTCGTTCAATTGTCTCTGGTTCACTGTCAACTCTGTCACTCAAGTTACGCACTTGTTCTTCGGAGTCCGCCATTTTTTTTTTAATCCGCACCTTTTCACGTAAGTCCTCTCCCTAGCCTAAAGCAAAGGAGGCATCCCACTTCTGATGTTAGCTTTTGTTCGAAAACTTAATCAAATAATATTCCAAAATTCACAAAATAACATTTATTGACAATTATCGATTCACCCATCCGCCACACCGAGCTACACGTGATACATAATACAGACTAATCTTAGGCCCTGACTGAACATCGAGTAAATAGTCGTCTAAGCTTGAGAGTATTTGTTTACAATAACTTATAGTTAATGGGGTTGAATGGCATCATTTAGGGTTCAAGTGGCTGCGACGGGACCGTGAAGACGGCAGATAAGTTAACATATATATATATATATATATATATATATATATATATATATATATATATATATATATATATATATATATATATATATATATATTGCGAATAAATCCAGAATGAAGGGTAGACCTACGTTTAACCAGTTAAGTGCGGATTATCTGAGATTTGTGGTTAAAGCCCAAAAAATATCCAACACTTCCAACTTTAACCGGCTAAAACTAGGTCTAGACAATGCCTAACGGTTAGAGTCCGTAGAGTTGATCATTTTAGTTCCGTGGTTTGTAAAACTGGAGGTACTTTATGTAACTCCAAATGCCATTCAAGTTTATTTTGTAACAATAAATAGAATAAATAGTCGGTGGTGTGTATCCACCTGAAAATCAATAGGTGTCGTCTGGGAGACGTCCCCGATCAAAATCAGTCAAAACCCGATCGGTCCGACACGATTTAGTTGAGTTATCGTGCTAACAAGAAATGCCGATGACAACGACGACAACGACGACACACACACAGCAAGAGATTTTTAAAAACCATTTTTTTTAGGCCAATAGGCTAATTGTGCTACAACCTACATCCCTTACTATTTGCGAGCAGTAGTCTAATCTAGGCCTACCTCTGCCTTTCTTCACTCCTATTTCTGCCTCCAAAATATCGCGGACTATTCCCCCATGTCTCAGCAAGTGGCCTACCATTCTATCTCTTCTCTTCTTTAAGTTTTTCCACATACTTCTTTTCTCGTCGACTTTCTCCAATACTTCTAACCCTATCAGTCCATGGTAAGGCCAAAACTAAAAAACGAAAAATAAACCCAAACAAATTTTGTTTTTTCACTTTTTCTTTAGACGATTATATTACTTTTCTGCTTATAGTGGAATGCAGAAAAGTAATAAACAATTACAAAAATGTAGATCATTCAAGTGAATGATCTACATCTTAGTCTGAACAATTGAAAAGCTCATGGAAACAAATTAAAACCAGAAATGTTTAAAGGTTTAAAGTCATAACTTTCATAAGTAGCACTATTTATTTAAGTGTAACCATCTGCAGTAAGTTAATTCCATGCCTCAGCGGCAATAAGCTTTGAAACTTCCTATTTATTCATTGGAGACCCCTTGGTATAATCGGAAGTAACACTCCAACCTACTTGACGTTTAAGCTCATCTACATTAATTCCTCCAATAGCTATAATTGTTCCCTTTTTAGCAGTTCCCTCGACAACGTCGCCGATATATGTACCTAAGTATCTGCCAGACAGATTAAAAAAAAATTTCTTACACGAGAAGGGCATCTGCCAAAAGTATTAACGGTCTAATCAATTACTTCTTCAGGTGGCAAAAAATAGTTCAATAATTGAAAATGTAAAAATTAGGAAAAATTCCGTAAAATTCAATGAACTACTTTACCCCACCTGAATTTTTGGGCTTCATTTTCAAAATGGTGTCCAAAGTTCGCAAAAAACTGTTTTTTTTCATTTATAAAACAAAACTAAACATTTTAGAAAAAAATGTTTCAAAGAAAAGTTGTAGGAATTTTTAATACGAATCGAGTAAGCTCAAGCGGGTTTTGATCGATAAATAAATTAATTAGTTATTGCAAAAACACCACTAAAAATCTCAATTTTTTCAAATAGGTGTATCTCATTCAAAAATAAATATTTCTTTATGAAGCTTGGTGAAAGGATGGCTCTTGGTGAGAAAAATAAAATATTTTTTTCAAAATTGAAAAATATCTTATAATATTTGCAAAAATCGAGTTTTTCGAAAAAAAATCGTTTTTGTAAAATCCCCATAATTCATACGCCGCCACATAATTAGGAACAGGGTTAGGTTAGGTTAGGTTTTCTTTAATTTAACACTATTATGTGCAAATATTGCGCGAGCCTCAAATCGATTTCAAATATAGCAGAAAACGATCGAAAAATCGGTATATTTTTTACAACAAAAATGCAAAACACAAACAAATAGCCAAAGTTGGATATGACATCATTAAAGATTTGTATTCTACAAAAAAAGATACCGATACTTTACATGAATTAAGATTTACACAATCTAAAAGATCAAGAACAAGACCGTCTTTTCAATTAGAGAATCTTCCACCAACTGAAAAAGCAGCAGTTGAACATTCGTATCGGACTTTTTGCAGCTACAAATTTGGCTTGGCAATATACACGATCCACAACAATCATCATCATCATGAGGTCATCATTCCTAAGACTGGTTGGATGCTAACCTCCAGCTTCTGCTATCTTGTGCTAACCTACGCATTTCGCTAATTGTGCTACAACCTACATCCCTTACTATTTGCGAGCAGTAGTCTAATCTAGGCCTACCTCTGCCTTTCTTCACTTATATTTCTGCCTCCAAAATATCGCGGACTATTCTCCCATGTCTCAACAAGTGGCCTACCATTCTATCTCTTCTCTTCTTTAAGTTTTTCCACATACTTCTTTTCTCGCCGACTTTCTCTAATACTTCTTCGTTTCTAACCCTATCAGTCCACGGTATTTTCATCATTCTTCGGTAACACCACATCTCAAAAGCTTCTAATTTCTTCCTACTTTCTTCCCCTACCGTCCAGGTTTCGCAACCGTATAGTGCCGTGTTCCATACATACGTTTTCAAAAATCTCTTCCTTGTTTCTAAGTTTATTACCCCCGAGCATAAAAGTGCTTTCTTTTTGTTAAAAGCTACTCGACCCTGCGCTATTCTTTGTTTTATATGTTTATCGCTTCTTCCATCCCAATTTATCTTAC
This sequence comes from Rosalia funebris, assembly GCA_037954035.1. NCBI lineage: Eukaryota > Metazoa > Arthropoda > Insecta > Coleoptera > Cerambycidae > Rosalia > Rosalia funebris. The sequence goes on along the minus strand of JAZFAV010000022.1, from coordinate 38,318,116 downwards.
TTCCTAAATCTTTGTCTTACTCCTTTTCTAATACCTACTTCCCTTCTTTCCCCTTCTACTTCTATAACAGCAGTTTGCTCTTTGTATAAATTGTGTACTAATCTCCTATCTCTATACTTCATTCCCGCGCTCTTTAGTATCTCGAACATTTTTTCCCATCTTACATTATCAAAAGCTTTTTCTAAATTTAATTCTAAGTTGTTACTATTTGTGATATTATTGGTTCGTGTAGGAAGTGCGAAATTTGCACATAAATGGTATCACAAGGGGAGGTTTTGTCCTAATTATCGTACGTATCCGTCTATCAAAATTGAAAAAAATTACAGTTATCAGAGTCGAAAAATTATAGTTGTCAATGATTCTAATATTGTATATATTTAAGATAGTTGTTAGTACCTTTCCTTACGTCCGAAGCAACTTGTCACTGTAGATATAGACCAATCAAATTGTCAAAAATACCTCTTTTTTTGTTTGCCAAAAAATAGTTCAGTAATTAAAAATGTGTAAGAAGTAGGAAAAATTCCGTAGAGTTCAATGAACTACTTTACCCCACCTGAAGTTTTGGGTTTCATTTTCAAAATGGCGTCCAAAGTTCGAAAAAATCAGTTTTTTTCATTTATGAAAAAAACTAAACATTTTAGAAAACAATATTTCAAACAATAGTTATAGAATTTTTTGATGCGGATCGATAAGCCTAAGCCGGTTTTGATCGATGAATAAATTAATTAGTTATTGCAAAAACACAGCTACATTACACACAAACACAGTACACTATAAATAGTGAGGGCAACATTCGCCTATTTACTTAGACTAGGCTATTTACTGCGCATCTCGTGGACGGTCCGATAGAGACTTGTTCTTATTCTTGACGAGCAGTTTACTCCCCACAGCAGTTTTGAATACTCGTATGCTACAGCACCGAACAGAAACAAAGACTAAGAAAGTCTTCGTTTCTCTTTGCTGGCCACGGGAGCATTCAGAACTAGTCTAAGTCTCTAAGCACAATCAGTAGTTAGTAAGCACCTCTTAATATCAAAATATATTAAAATATGGAGCAGGAATTTGGGCAAATTCCAGCCACAAAAACCACATGATCTTATTCACTAACATGAACTATCCATCAGTAGAAGGCAGATTACAAGTACCGCCAATTCTTCGACTAAAAATGTGCTAGAAATGCATAATTTAGACTTCTTTAAAACATGATCAAAAAGTTTTTGTAAAATGGACAATCCCATCACCTAATATGGATCTTTAACAAACTAATTATCTAAAGTATTTAAACCAATTTTATAATAAAAAAATATATACATATGTGTATATAAGGTTGTCCACTTGTAATAAAGCACCTAATTCTTGGCTAAACTATAAGTTGAATTAAAAATAGTCCCTAAGAAAAATTTTTGTAATTATCTTAATCAATGACGTATTTGTATTTTTTTTAAATCGGTGACCCTGTGTATTTTTACATTTTCATATATATACATTTGCAACCATGATATAGGGTTCAGTGGGTGTGCAATTTGACGTTCTCTGAATATTAAATGAAATAATAAAATAAAGATTATTACATAATCAGTAATTTAATACATAATGAAATCTCTAATATTAATATATTTTTATTGGATTATGACGTTTGCATCAAATACTAGGTGTGTAGCCTATTTACATTTTATATTGTCTCTGCATGGCAATCTCATAAGAAATACTCATATATTTTTACATATAGTCACAGTTTTCATATTTATTATATTTGTTCTCTTTATTATTCAAAAAAATTCTTAAGAATATTTTTAATCCAATTTATATTTTAGCTAAATGTCTAGTGCTTTTACACATTTTCCCAAATGTCTGTGTATATATGTTACTGTGAAACACTGAAATCCGGTGAATGTCGAGATACACCAGCCGATGAATGTCAACATTCTCCAAATTGCTTGGCGTATGTCCGAAATATCGGTCAAATATCATTATTTCTAACTTACACCGGTGAATGTCGACATTCAGCATGTACTCATGGTGTATGTTGAAAAGAAACATTTTTTTAATAAAGGAAAACAAAAATAAAAGTATAGGTAATATTTATTTATTAAAACGACATGGGAAAAATTTTCCAATAAACTTAAGGAAATTGTTGAACTTGAAACAAACAGTAGAACATTGCAAATCACGAAACACAACTAAAATAATGTCAATATAATATAAACATACACATACATTTTAATTTTTAAACTGAAATATAAAAAACCAAGAAAATGTATGACATTCTTATTCATTGCAAAAACTTAAACTACCATGACACTTCGAATTGCACAAAAGGCCTTTGCTTTTACAGCTGAATTTATCCGTCGAACACTTCCTTTTGCAATTGCAACGAGTATAGCCTTGCCCTCCACTTTTTGAACTAGCACAAGCTGCTTCTCTTAGCGACATTTCTTGAATCGAAACCTCATCCATGGAAAGTAACTTTTCTTTACAAATTACGAACTGATTACGGGTGAAAAGCTGTTTCAAGATGGTACCATTTTTGTTTGCTAATTTATAAAAGCCTAAATCCTCTATTCCAACAACAACCGCTAATGCATTTCGAGGGTCTGTACGACCATGGTCGACATCAGGAACTTGAATTTTTACGGTATCACCAATTTGGGCCGGAGGAAACTTTTTTTTTGACGTTCGTAACATTTTTGTTGCTTGAAATAGAATATTTTCTTTTGCGGCTACTCTCTTTGAAGAAATTAGCTTTTGTTGTTCAGCCAATTCTTGAGATGAAGACGTGCTAGGTTCCAGATTAACTCCAATGGTATTTTCATTGTCCACGTCGCTTCCATCTGAAATATGGTCATCAATATAGTCACTAACCAAATTTTCTTCAAAAGTGTTAACATAGGCTTCTAACTGTTCTTCGGTTTCAATGTTTGCAATTTGCCCGCAAGGGAGAGATGCTATGCCCCTTTTTGGTTTAACGCCAAACAGGGCTTCATATGGACTCTGGCGTATTCCTTCGTGATATGTTGTGTTTTTGGCGAATTGGACAAACGGCAAACCTTCTGACCATTTATTTGAGTCATTATCTTGCATCCGTGTAGTTAGCATGTTCTGTATGTCCTGATTGGCTCTTTCGACTGAGCCTTGTGTTTGACTGTGACGAAGCTTTCCGTGTACTATTTTAACATCTTTCCACATAGCGCATAGTTCAGATATGACTCGATTACTGAATTCTCTACCATTATCCGAATGCAATATAGCGGGAGCACCAAATGTTAAAAAAAATATGAAGAAGGTGATATGCTACTTTTTCCGCTCTCTTGCTTTTTAAAGGTCGCAACTGGACAAACTTGGTTAGATGATCTTGATATACCATTATAAACTTGTAATCGCCATCCCTGTGTGATTGCAAGTCTATCAAGTCGACTTGACATCTAGAGTTCAATTCGGAACTGACCATTGGTTTCACAACAATACCTTTTTTAGGCGCAGTGTGTTTCATTTGACATTGTTTACACAAATTTAAATACAACATTACAACTTCATAAGTAATATGTATATAAAAATATGTCCGCAAAAGAATGCAAAAAATTATTATTAACTTAATAATTTACTTAATTGACTTAATAAATAAATAAATAATATTTTTAATATCAATTTTAAAAAAATATACAATGTGTAAAGTGCTTTTTCTATAGGTAATACGGCAAAATGTTATTTAAAAAAGTTGTGTAAGAAGGAAAACGAAAGAATGAACCAGCCCCACAGGAATGACAGAATCAGAAAACAACATTCCTGACCATGACAATCTTGAACGCAATAATCTCGAACATGACACTCCTGAATACAACAACCTGGAATAATAATAGTACTTTGAAAAGGCCGTCGATACCAATCTTACCAATTGAATAACAAGAATTCCCAAAACATTATCGCGAAATGTAATCAGCTTCTGTCCCAGGAGATTACGAATACCAAAGATTTGGATGCTGTACATATAGCACCATACATTGTAGCTGTAACTGTCACAGAAATAAATAGATTGAAGCTTAATCCTGGATGAAAAGTAGTAATCCAGTTATAAAAAGTCCAATTAACAAAACAGATTGACAATCTAAGATGAAAAGTGAATATCATTTGGGAATATTTAAATGGGGACAAAAGCAAAAAGTGGCAACGAAGTTAAAACAAATTATCAGAGCTGGAATTATAGAATTATTGCGATTTACATCAGAAGTTAATATGCTGCAAATATTAGCTTTTATGTAAAATATGCAAAAGTTTAAAAGAAAGGGGGTAGGTTAAGAAGATATAATAAAACGACGAAGACAAAAACCTAGAATAGATACCAGAACAACCAATTTAAGACACCATTTTTAAAATAACCAGAAACATTTCTACCGTGAACTAAAAGCTAAAACGAATAAAGAATCCGAGGCAATATTCCACGACCACTGGCAGGATATATGGTCAAACCACACCAACTACAATTAGAGCCCGGTGGCTACAAATACCGGAGGGTAATACAACAGGGTTACAAGAAATGTCTGAAGCCTGAATCAACTTATACGAGAACGTCATTAGAAGAACAGTTACCAGAGTTTATCAAATTGGAAGTATATAACAATGATTAGTTGAAAGTATTTCCCTGCCTTTCAACAGCATATTTTTCTTATATAAAGTAGATGCACTGCATATTGCAGACATTGAAAAATAGCATTAAGAAACGTTATTCAGAACGATCTACTATGCAAGAGATCGGTTTCAAGTAGATTGGTTTATTTGTCTCCGTCTATTAGGCACTTAGATGAATATAGAAAATAAGAATATGACACATAACAAAACGCAAAATTAAATTTATTTCAAAACTAATTATTTTCTCCAGCCCCAAAAATAAAATTGATTTTCAGATTTGGATTTGGAGACCCACATACTCTCAAAGTAGAGTGAGTGGGATAACCATAGCATCGTGTTGAACATTTAAAACATATCTTGCTTTGTATGGGAGTTCGTCCACAAGCTAATTCAAAATATTGAAATAATTATACTGATATATGGCTGAAAATATTATGCATAAGTCTCCTTATATATTAAATTATATATATTTTTTTTATCCTGCATCAGAAAATATCACACTTTCTAATGCAGAATAAATAGACTGCATAAATATTTAAAAAAATGATTATAGTCCTGATCAAGATAATATTAAAACTGAAATTATAAAGACACTATTAAGTATATTGTAAGTTCTCTTCAACGTTTAAATTAATACTTAATCAAGATAAATTCCCAAAGGCATTTAAACTATTTGTAATTAAACCAGTATTTAAATTAGGTGACCCCTTATTAATTGTAAATCTCAAAGATCCATATCGTCAATCAGTAATATAGCAAAAAATCAGAAAAAATATTCAAATGCAGAATTCTTGAACATGTTAATAAATATAAAATTATAAACTCAAATCAGTTAGGATTTAAAGAGGGTGTCTCCACATTGGACTTTTTTAAACTTGGAAAAGCATTCCACACCGTAAGTTACACTATCTTATTGAAAAAGTTGAAATCGTTTAGAATCTATGACTTAGGCAATGTATTAATTAAGGATTATCCTAATAAAATAATATCAGTGCAGTCAGAATGTAGCTAGCATTAATCACATTAGGCATTCCACAAGAGACAATATTGGGACCTATTCTCTTTAAGTTATATATAAATGATATTTTTTATGATAAAATTCCAAGTAAAGTCGTAGGCTATGCCTACGATACTGTTTTGTTGTTTCCGCTAAAACTTGGAATGAGACAAAGGAACAAACTGAAATAGGACTATGCAAAATAAAATGGTTAAATATAAATTTACTAACGATAAACAAACATAAAATGAAGTTTATTATATTCTCTCTAAATAAGAAAAATAGATCGGATATAAATCAACTAATTTCACATAACTGCCCTAATGTTGTACCCTATTAACCCCAATTTAAGATGAAATACTCACATTGAGATGCTTTCGAATAAAATTATTATATTTATTTTACCAATTAAAACCATTTACCATTACCAATTTACCTTGGCATTACAAGGGCAAATATTCAATCTCTTAAGTTACCTATAGCAAATAACATATCACTTTTTAAAGTCTGTAGATGTGTATACGGGCATAAAGCTTTTTAATAACCTACTTTTAACTCAAACCACCAAATCAATAATTGTAAAAAATAAAAATATAAATGAAAAATGTTATTCTTATTAATATTCAACAAATTCTGCGTTAGTTACTATAATAAATAAGAATTATAATTATATCTGCCTATATTCTTATGTACAGGTTTCTCTGTATTTCCAGATACTCATGTCTCTACTCTGCTTTGTGTAGTGTGAAATATTTTTTTTATTTTTTTTTATAAATATAGATTTATTTAATTTATTGCTTATTTATAATCTTCGAGAAATTGAGACTAGTTTAGTAATTTTATGTTTGTTAATTATATTAAACTACATAAAAGACCGTCTTCAGACTTACACATTACAATTAAAGTATGAAATGTATGTATAACTATATTTAGTCAGAAATAAAGATCATTATTATTGTTATTAAAAAAAAGTAGTAATAAGACAATATATCATAATAGGCAAAAGGCTTTGAAACTTTATATTTTTACTCAGTTTTTTTCTCTGAATAACTTTTCTTTATAACATTTTATCATATTTACTACAGAAAACAAAACATTTTACTAACGAAAAAATTAATATTTTTGTAAATTTCTAAAATGTACTTAATTTTTCCAAAGCAAAATTATGATACAACTGAGTTTGTACCTAAGCATGGATAAACCTCACCTCTGACTTTTTATATCAAAGATGAAATTTTACCTCAAAAATTTTCACTCTTATCTATTCATGTGTCAATCCTATAACATGACGTATATAAAAAATAAACAAACGTGTATGGAATAGAAAACGAACCTTCATCCACCAGCTTGCTTTTAGGAAGCACCGTTTCTGTATCATCATGAGGTCATCAGTTCTAAGACTGGTTGGACGCTAACCTTCAGCTTCTCCTATCTTGTGCTAACCTACGCATTTCGCTAATTGTGCTACAACCTACATCCCTTACTATTTGCGAGCTGTAGTCTAATCTAGGCCTACCTCTGCCTTTCTTCACTCCTATTTCTGCCTCCAAAATATCGCGGACTAGTCCCCCATGTCTCAGCAAGTGGCCTACCATTCTATCTCTTCTCTTCTTTATGTTTTTCTAATTTCTTCCTACTTGCTTCCGATACCGTCCAGGTTTCGCAACCGTATAGTGCCGTGCTCCATACATACGTTTTCAAAAATCTCTTCCTTGTTTCTAAGTTTATTACCCCCGAGCATAAAAGTGCTTTCTTTTTGTTAAAAGCTATTCGACCCTGCGCTATTCTTTGTTTTATATCTTTATCGCTTCTTTCATCCCAATTTATTTTACTTCCTAAATAAGTGAAGTTTTTAACTTCCTCCAATCTTTCATTATTAATTTGTACTTTCGTTTTTGCTCTGCTCTCGCGCCCTCTGCACATTAACACTTTAGTTTTGTTTTTATACACCCTCATTCCGTATTCCTCTGTCAACACTGCCTCCATTTCGTTCAATGCTGATTCCAATTCCTCTTTACTAGATGCTAATACTGCTATATCATCCGCGAATCTCAGCATTTTTAGTTTCTGTCCCTGTTCTTTAATCCCGAAATCCACTCTATCTTTTACGACATTAATCGCCTCTTCGATGTACAGATTAAAAATTAGTGGTGATAGCGTATATCCTTGTCTTACTCCTTTCCTAATACCTACTTCCCTTCTTTCCCCTTCTACTTCTATAACAGCAGTTTGCTCTTTGTATAGATTGTGTACTACTCTCCTATCTCTATACTTCATTCCCGCGCTCTTTAGTATCTCGAACATTTTTTCACATCTTACATTATCAAAAGTTTTTTCTAAATCTACAAATCCTATATAAGCGTTCTTTCCTTTTTCTATTGTTTTCTCTAACATTACTCTTAGTGCCAGAATAGCTTCGTGAGTTCCCCTATTTCACCTAAACCCGAATTGGTCTTCTCCTAGTATTTCCTCCGCTCTATTTTCCATCCTCTTCTGCACTATTCTGGTTAAGATTTTTGACGCGTGGGAAGTTAGGCTAATCGTTCTAAAATTCTCGCATTTGTCGGCTCCTTTCTTTTTCGGTATAGTAACGATAATGTTCCTCTTATAATCCTCCGGCATCTCGCCCGTTTTATATATGTATGTTACCAGTTCAAACATCCTATTTACTAATTTCTGTCCCGCACATTTCAAAATTTCCGCCTGTATTTCCTACATCTTCCCTATCGATGCTAGATTCTTCCTCTAATATCTCTCCTAATTCCTGACCCTCGTATAAATTTCCTAAGTACTGCTTCCATCTATCCGCTTTCTCCTCTGTTCCGATCAGTATGTCCCCCGATTGACTCCCAACGTTTCTACTTATTGGTCCCATATCCCTGAAGTTCCTCTTAATTATTTTGTAAGCCTCATCGGTCTTACCTACTTGGAGTTTATCTTCTACTTCTTTGCATTTATCCTCTATCCATTGTTCTTTCGCTTTTCTACACTTTCTAATGATTTCCCACTTTATTGATTTATAAGTTTTCAGTCCTTCCTCGTCTCTTGTTTTTGTAGCCTCGTCTCTTTTGTATTAAGTTTAAGATATCGTCCGTTATCCAGAGCTTCCTAGCTTCCCTTCTCTCGTGTCCTAAAACGTACGTAGCCGCGGAATCTAGACTATTCTTGATACCCTCCCACTCAGTTTCTGCGTTCTTGATTTCGTCATTACTCGCTTTATTTATTAATTGATCTGTTTTCTCCTGGAACTTATCTTTCATATTCTGATCCCTCAATATGTCTACATTTATACGTTTCTTCGTTTCTGTATGTCATATTATAAATAAAAGTTATAATTGCACAATTTTTGTATACAGGATATTGAAGGAAATACATATATTAGTACTGTATTGATATATTTCCTAATAAATCATGAAAATCTAATTTTATTATATTTTTAATTTCTTGTTTCTTTTTTAGACTATATTTCATTATCACATAAGGATTTTTATGCTTTATATATTTCCTACAGTATATTAACTGATGTTTTGCCTTATGAATTGTAACTAATGAAGCAGGGATGGAATATGAATATGAACTCGTGTGAATATGAATATATTCGTATTCAAAAATGTGAATACGAATATATTTGTATTCAAAGGTTTTAATATGAACATATTCGTATTCATGGCAGTGAATACAAATATACTGGTATTCACGCCTATAAATACAAATATATTCGTATTCATAGCTGTGAACTCAAATGCAGTTGTATTCAGACATCCCTACGAATATTCGTATTCACGATGTGAATACTGTGTGGCTGGCTATGATATCTCACACGACTTTTCTTACCGCAATGACGAATATTCATATTTTAAAAATTAATTACTAATTAACTAACATTTTGTGAGACATGGCACCTCCGCCATATGTTAGCTAATGTTAAGTACATTATTTGTCAAAAGATTGAACAAAATCGTTAGATCCGTTTTTGAATATCAAAAAAGTCAATTTTGAATTAAATTTTGGGCTCTATTTTTTTTATATTTCATCAGTTCTCAACCAATTTTTTTTATGTTATCTATAATTCATGAAAAATTTAAGATGTAAATTTCGTAGAAATTCATTAAGCTGTTTTCATCAAAGAAATATATAATTATAATATGTAATTCAATTCAAATAGCAAAAATTGAGATTTCATTTTTTTATATTATTTTCATTTATTTTCATTTACGTTTTTAATTCAGTTCTTCTAAAGAAGTGTTATTTATTTTATCGTATGCACATGTATAAGAATTTCAATAATTTTAAATGTAAGTTTGTTTTATAATTAACAATATATTGTGCTTTTAATTAATGCAGTTATTTAATTATTTTTTGACTCTTAGTTTTGTTGCACCCGCGCACATCAGTGTAAGAGGGTGTCGGGTGAGAAATATTTTTGGACCCTCTAAAAATATATTTGTTCATTTCCCCCTTACTTGACCTACACAACATTTTGCAGGTACTTTGTAATGGAAGGACATTTCAAACTGGCATTTGTGCTGCCTTCTGTCCGATGGTTAATAACAAAAAATATATTCATACTCACAGCCATGAATATGAATATATTCGCATTAACACCTTTGAATACAAATATATTTGTATTCACACATAAAATATGAATATATTCGTATTCACAGGAGTAATATTCACAAGTGTGACTACAAATATATTCATATTCAAAAGTGTGTACATGAATATATTTGCATTCAAAGTCATAGAAAATAATTTTTGTGAATACATTCATATTCGCATCTACGATTACGAAGATGCCCATCCCTGAAGCCTTGTAATCCTTTACTGATAATCGTATTGAGAAATATTTCCATGTCTGTATTTTACCGTTATATTCATAAAGAAAAATATTTCATGAAAGGAGTTTTAGTTTATTCACTTTGTACATAGATTTAGTGAGTCATTTTATATAAATATGTCGAATAAATATATTAGTATATTACCTTGAACTAGTCATTATGAACTCGAAATTAATTTTATTCATAAGAATATCTTATCTAAAATTATTACTGTGATTAATTACTGAATACTGAATTACTGAATAATTTCTAAACCACTGTATTCTTAAATTATCATGAGAGTTTAAATTGTGAAAATTCCCTTACATGTTATGTTATATCCCTGGAAATATTTCATGGCAGAAAACACGATTGAAACACTTTTCAATATAAATTATTTTAGGGTAAAAATTTCAGTAGAAAATTAGGAAAACAAAACTGATTAGGTATGTAATTGTGAGAACGTTAAATGAAGTCATTATCTTTTTAATAGAAAACAAAATATATTTTAAAACGTTAACTATGTCTTTAAAGTAAATGAAGAAGTTGTACAATGCACTATAATGACATCAAAGAATTGATTACACCAGTCAACTCATTGATTATATACAAGGTTGAATGGGTTTATATTTAAAATAATAAAAAAACAATTTACTATTGTTCCTCCTACCGCCCATTCATTACGGTATGAATATATAAATAGGAAATATTAAATATCTACAAACACAAGCACTTAACATAATAAATATTATTTACATAAAATACCTATTAAGAACACCATATTTGCGTTCGCTAAGATAGGTGTTGTATTTTTGTAATGGTTACATATGTATTTTGATATATTTGTTTAAAATTCAGTTAGTGAGTAAGAAAATATATAAAAATAACACAAATTAAGTAAAATAAAGTAAGAAGATAAAAGGAAAATTAAAAAGTAAATATTTCTAACTTAAATTAATGTACAAGAAATACAAAAAGTTAAAAAGTTAAAGTAGAGGACACGTATTCCATATATTTCAACAAATTTGTGCGTGGCTTCAATAAATAAAATAAACAGTTTTAAAACCTTAAAACGAACTTTTCCGCGCGTAGGACATCTCTATCTCGACAATGAGTGGCCGAGAAAAAATAAACCAACACATAAATGCAGAATATGTGTTTTATGCGACAGTTTTACTTTTTTCAAATAGTCCATCATCGTGCTTTCTCATTACCCATGGACAGGGTGGGGTGTGTTCTATCCACCTTAAAATCAATAGATGTCGTCTGGTAGATGTCCCTAATCAGAATCAGTTGAAACGCGATCGATCCGACACGATTTAATTGAGTGACCGTACTAACAAAAAAAAATTCTCAAATTATCCACCATTGTACTTTCTCATGACCCATGTACATACATGGTAAAGTGTGTTCTATCTACCTCAAAATCAATAGGTGTCATCTGGGAGACATCCCCAATCAGAATCAGTCAAAACCCGATTGATCCGATACGATCTAGTTATCGTGCTAACAAGAATAAATGCCGACGACAAGGCCAACGACAACGACAACGACAACGACACACACACACAGCAAAACATTTTTAAAAACCGTTTTTTTTTTAGTTTTTAGGCCGAAAAACGAAAAATGAACCCTAAAAAAATTTACTTTTCCGCGTATAGTGGAGCGCGGAAAAGTAGTAACGGATAAAAACAAATGTGAACTGAATGTATATTAAATTATGTAACTAAGATCATTAGTACAATCAAACTTGTAGGTCACATCATTATGTAAGAATAAAACAGCACCCGTGGACGAATCTCAGTAATTAGTAAAAATCAGTAAAAACTAACCTTGACAATAAGACTAGGTATCATTAGACTAGCAAAAAAATACAGCAGACTTAAAACAAATATATTTTCTATGAACTTTTTCTAAACTTGATGTGTGGATTACATAACTGGGGCTCCAGATAATCAAAGCATATTTTATTTTAGATCTAACAAAAGCAGTAAATAATAACAATAAAGTTAATAAGTAATTCTTCTATTAGCATTAGCTACAATATAATTCATATGAGGAATAAAAGTTAATGTAGAATCAAAAAGCTTTCAAGCCTTTAAATTATTTACAAGTAACTGCTTTACTATTTATCTTATAATCAAAATTTATAGGATTAGTTTTTCTTCTGTAACTCATGACATTATTTATGGATTTGTACACATCAGTTATCAATTTTTGAAAGATCTTTTTGCAATTGAAAGCAATCATTATCGATAGTAATTGATCTAAACAACTTTACGTCATCTGGACTTAGGAAATCAATAACTTGACATTATTGCGTGACAAATATCATTAATAAATAAAATGAAAAGTAGAGCTTCAAGAAGAGAGTATGTATTGTGCAACATGAAGTGTTTCACAATACATCAATTACCACACGATTCCTACTATTATGATGATGTAATTGATGAACACCTGATAACATTAACAGATGAATTCACATTTAATATTCTGTTAGAAAAATATGAACAAAAAAGAAGTTATTGTTTAGCTCAAAGTTAAACAGCTCGATTTTAGTCTTATCTAAGACAGTTAGGCGACTATAATCGAGCCTCTTAAAGGCCTTTGACTGATATGTTTATATTACATCAACCAGGCCATCCTAGTCTAATAGCAAGAAAATGGGTAATATTAACAGTTACAGATAAATACCAGATACAAAACCACGTCGATGAAATGAAATGTGAGATTAAACATGATAAAATAATACATCATATAAAATAGTTTCAAAAAGCTTGATAAAATTATATAGGACAGCTATATTGTCTATATATATATATATATATATATATATATATATATATATATATATATATATATATATATATATATATATATATATAATATTTAACGCCAAATTAAAGATGACAGTTAAGGGATAACCGAAAATAAGAGCACATCGTTTAACAAAAATGCTACCATCTACGCCCGTAGTTAACTTGTTTTTTTTAACGCTAAACAGACAAAACAGTCTGTTTAGCTACTCCTCTCTAATAATTGGGACATTAAGTTGAGAAAAATTACATGATATTCAGCTAATTCCCTGGTAATTTTTAACAATTTTAGGCTTTAAGAGGAGACATCACAAAAGGATACGAACAACTTAAATAGTGCTAAACTAATATCTTACAGAATATTGCACTAGACAGTACAGCAACATAAGGTTGCATAAAAATACACACTTGTCTTTTTAGACTTGTGGAAAAAACGCATAACTAAAAAATTAGTTTAAAACTAGATTAAATTTTACATTTTTAAAGTTAAGTTTTACTATTCAGCTTTCAGTCCCAGATTTTAAAATAATCAAAGATTATTTATATGTATATGAAAGCATAAGAATTATAGCGTACCTTATGGAATGTGTAAATATTGTAAATATTTGGGGACAAAAAAACACAAAAATAACTTAACGAAGTTGTAAGTTCGCTTTCAATTGCTTAATATGAGAACGGATAGAAAATGAAAATTGCTATCAAGTAATATTATAAGTAAAACTGTAAGCATTGTATCAATCGCCACCGTTAACGCTGAATCAGCGGTATTATACTCGGGTAACTCCACCGCAGCTAAGAGACCATCGCGTACACTTGAGATATTTGAATCGATGTAGGCACAAACAATTCAGTATAAGTTTTCCATTGTGTTTTCGTATAACGTAAATATAATGAAAATTCGCAGTAACACGCAACTGTTTGCACACAATGTGAGAAATATGACGTTTATATGGAAATTTCCTGATTTTAAATATGACGATTCTCAAATAATATGTTTGGTTTGTAATCGAAGCGTGGCCTTATATATTGAGGCATTTGCCGTCTTTGCAACGTACACGACAGACTTATGTGATTCATCATCATTAGGTCATCAGTCCTAAGACTGGTTGGACGCTAACCTCCAGCTTCTCCTATCTTGTGCTAACCTACGCATTTCGCTAATTGTGCTACAACCTACATCCCTTACTATTTGCGAGCAGTAGTCTAATCTAGGCCTACCTCTGCCTTTCTTCACTCCTATTTCTGCCTCCAAAATATCGCGGACTATTCCCCTATGTCTCAGCAAGTGGCCTACCATTCTATCTCTTCTCTTCTTTAAGTTTTTCCACATACTCCTTTTCTCGCCGACTTTCTCCAATACTTCTTCGTTTCTAACCCTATCAGTCCATGGTATTTTCATCATTATTCGGTAACACCACATCTCAAAAGCTTCTAATTTCTTCCTACTTGCTTCCCCTACCGTCCAGGTTTCGCAGCCGTAAAGTGCCGTGCTCCATACATATGTTTTCAAAAATCTCTTCCTTGTTTCTAAGTTTATTACCCCCGAGCATAAAAGTGCTTTCTTTTTGTTAAAAGCTACTCGACCCTGCGCTATTCTTTGTTTTATGTCTTTATCGCTTCTTCCATCCCAATTTATTTTACTTCCTAAATAAGTGAAGTCTTTAACTTCCTCCAATCTTTCATTATTAATTTGTACTTTCGTTTTTGCTCTGCTCTCGCGCCCTCTGCACACTAACACTTTAGTTTTGTTTTTATTCACCCTCATTCCGTATTCCTCTGTCAACACTGCCTCCATTTCGTTCAATGCTGATTCTAGTTCCTCCTTACTAGATGCTAATACTGCTATATCATCCGCGAATCTCAGCATTTTTAGTTTCTGTCCCTGTACTTTAATCCCGAAATCTACTCTATCTTTTACCACATTAATCGCCTCTTCGATGTACAGATTAAAAATTAGTGGTGATAGCGTACATCCTTGTCTTACTCCTTTCCTAATACCTACTTCCCTTTCTTCCCCTTCTACTTCTATAACAGCAGTTTGCTCTATGTATAGATTGTGTACTACTCTCCTATCTCTATACTTCATTCCCGCGCTCTTTAGTATCTCGAACATTTTTTCCCATCTTACGTTATCAAAA
The DNA here is from genome assembly GCA_037954035.1 of Rosalia funebris. Taxonomy (NCBI): domain Eukaryota; kingdom Metazoa; phylum Arthropoda; class Insecta; order Coleoptera; family Cerambycidae; genus Rosalia; species Rosalia funebris. Next base: position 38,302,725 of record JAZFAV010000022.1, on the reverse strand, counting down.
GCTTTTTCTAAATCTACAAATCCTATATAAGCGTTCTTTCCTTTTTCTATTGTTTTCTCTAACATTACTCTTAGCGCCAGAATAGCTTCGCGAGTTCCCCTATTTCGCCTAAACCCGAATTGGTCTTCTCCTAGTATTTCCTCCGCTCTATTTTCCATCCTCTTCTGCACTATTCTAGTTAAGATTTTTGACGCATGGGAAGTTAGGCTAATCGTTCTAAAGTTCTCGCATTTGTCGGCTCCTCTATTTTTCGGTATAGTAACGATAATGTTCCTCTTATAATCCTCCGGCATCTCGCCCGTTTCGTATATGTATTTTACCAGTTCAAACATCCTATTTACTACTTTCTGTCCCGCACATTTCAAAATTTCCGCCTGTATTTTATCTACACCCGGCGCTCTATTATTCTTTAGCCCCCTTAGTGCTATTTCAAATTCCTCTCTCAATATAGGTTTTCCTACATCTTCCCTATCGATGCTAGATTCTTCCTCTAATATCTCTCCTAATTCCTGGCCCTCGTATAAATTTCCTAAGTACTGCTTCCATCTATCCGCTTTCTCCTCTCTTCCTATCAGTATGTCCCCCGATTGACTCCTAACATTTCTACTTATTGTTCCTACATCCCTGAAGTTCCTCTTAATTATTTTGTAAGCCTCATCGGTCTTACCTACTTGCAACTTATCTTCTACTTCTTTGCATTTCTCCTCTATCCATTGTTCTTTCGCTTTTCTACATTTTCTAATGATTTCCCACTTTATTGCCTTATACGTTTTCAGTCCTTCTTCGTCTCGTCTGTTTTTGTAGCCTCGTCTCTTTTGCATTAAGTTTAAGATTTCGTCCGTTATCCAGGGCTTCCTAGCTTCCCTTTTATCGTGTCCTAAAACGTCCGTAGCCGCGGAAGCTAGACTATTCTTGATACCCTCCCACTCAGTTTCTGCGTTCTTGATTTCGTCCTTACTCGTTTTATTTATTAATTGATCTGTTTTCTCCTGGAACTTATCTTTCATATTCTGATCCCTCAATATGTCTACATTTATACGTTTCTTATCCTTCCGGGTTTTCAGATTTTTGAACTTTAATCTAGCTTTCATGACTACCAAGTTGTGATCGCTGTCTACATCTGCTCCTGGATAACTCTTACAGTCTTTTACTTGATTTCTAAATCTCTTCCTAACCAGAATGTAGTCTATCTGATACCTGTCTATCCCTCCTGCCATTTTCCATGTGTACCGCCTCCTAACGTGATTCTTGAACAATGTGTTCGCGACTACCATCTTGTGCTTCTCACAGAATTCTATCAGTCTGCTACCTCTCTCGTTTCTGTTTCCTAATCCATAAGGCCCTACAAATTCTCCTTCTTTCCCCTCACCTACGACTTCGTTAAAATCTCCTACTATTATTAAATTTTCATGACCCTTCACAAATCCTATTACCTGCTCTATGTCCGAATAAACGGCTTCTAACTCTTCCTCGCTGTGGTTAGAAGTAGGCATGTATACTTGCACTATTACTGTTTCCACTGGCTTCGAATCTAACCTAACCATCATTACTCTCTCGCTGTATTGTAGGTAGCTATCTACACACTGTCCTGCGTTCTTCCGCATAACGATTCCTACTCCCGCGTTTCCATTTACCGATCCTGTGTGTATTACCCTATAGTCACCGCTCCAAAAATCTCCTACTTCCGGCCAGCGCATCTCACTTATACCTACTATATCTAATCCTAACCTATCCATTTCTATCTTCAGATTTTCTAGCTTCCCTGCCTGTCTCATGCTTCTGACATTCCACGCTCCGACTCGTGAAATGCTACTCTTCTTATTATGATTGCACTCGATCACGTCTCCCGGAACAGTCCTCGCCCGGAGATCCGAACGGAGGACTATTTTACCTCCGGAGTTTTTTGTCCGAGGAGACGCCATCATTAATTTAGGATAAGCTTTCTGCTAGCTGTTCTGAGGATTATAATGTGGTGGTTTCCTCTTGCCTTCCACATCGCAGTCGTGTGTGTCATAGCACCATACCAACCCCCACGGTTTCTGCCACTATGACTACTGAAAGAGCTGCTGCCCTCCTTCAGGGACTTGTCTTAGTCTGGTTTTTCAATAAGGACCCCCCCCCACTATGGTTAAACCTATGGTACGGCTCCTTAAATCATTAAAACGCGCAAGCCGACCCACCCGTTCCAGTTTGCACTAGAACTTCGTCAAGGTTCAAGTCCTATCGGATCGGTATGTGATTGATGAGAGAGAAAATAATGTGATTATTCTAATAAGAGTGGGCTGGGCTTCTAGCCAACATATTCTAAAGGAACATTCTGTGACTAACGCTATAGTACGTATACTTGATAAGCTTCGACTACCATCTACGTATTTACTAACCAGTAAAAGATTGGAAAAACTACATTACAAAAATTGTAACTTGCAACACATCAGGTGAAACTATTTCTTAGTGATAGCGCAACAGTTATGTTTTCTACGAGTTATTCGCTGAAAAGTGTGACCCGATGTGTATTACTGTATGCTTCATGCTTTATATGTTAAAGCAAAAATATTTCGAATATGTTGTCTGGATATAGATGCATTGATAACCTTTAGAATACAAGACAGTATCTTGTGTTCTAAATCCTTCACAGACGACTTGACAGGGTGAAAGAGATGGTTAGGCAGTATTTTATTAAGAAATTAATCGAGGAAGCAGTTACTCTGTGGTAATTCATAATTTACAACAGAAATGAGTAAAACAGCTACTAAGTTTTATACCACTATATTTTCACAGAAACGAGACAGGCAGTTTCAACAATATTTATGTCAATTTCAAATGATGATTCAACTAAGAATAAAATACAAACATTCTGTTCCTATAATATATACTATCCAAATACAGAGACTAAGTGTTATGATAATAACAGGTAGTTAAGGTTTACAAGAAAACGTGTTTTATAAATGGTGCAATCCCGACCATTAAATTGTGGGAATTTCCATGAATATTATTAAGAATTATTATACAGACGGTTAATTAATTTGGGTAATAGTAAACTATATACAGTACAGTACAGTAACAGTAAACAGTATACTATATTCTCCTCTTTTTACTGTTACCCAAATGTTAGCAGTTGTTTTACTCATTTCCGTTGTGGAGTATTTTATTATTTGCAAAGTTTAAAAAAATCCTTAGTTTTATCGTTTAATTCTAAAGATTCCGCTGCTATTAGAGAAAGTCAGATAAAATTTGAAGATGTTCTGATGGAAACAGATTTCAAAGCTATCCATAGTAATTACTTATAACTAGCAGATGTCATATATAAATCATAAAATCATTATTCTTAGGTGGATCATTTAAATAGTAGATGACGAGTAGACTATTTTTTTGCACACACAGTGCTGCTGATGTTTATCCAAGCTCATGCTAATATTTAATGCTAACAGAGTAGGTATTATATGTATATTAAAGAAATAGTCAATAGCGGTATTGAAAAACTTTAGCCGATAACTTACATACGTCGATAATGAATGACAATTTAGTTAGTAAGTTACTCTTTCTCAAATATTTTTCTCATTATATTTATGTATATTTATTTATTTATTCCATTCAATTAAAAACTAATTTTGCACAAAATTTTACTTCAATTACGAATTTTTCAGTTTTAATAGTATTCAGGAAAATATTGAATATTCTTGAATATTCGGTACCTGCCATCGATTTTTCAACTACTAGATACAGCATTGACTTATTTTGATCTTTGCGGAAGACTTCTTGGCGGACCTTGTTTGCTGTTGGATTAATTGGAACTATTTATTGGATTAATTCCACTATAATTATTAGCTAATTATAGTGGAATTACCCAATTAAACTGTGACTCCATTTATACGTCCATTGATGCCGTCATAGGAACAGTTGCATATGCATAACCCAGTGTTATTAAAACTATAAAAGTACGGTTTATTTCATCGCTATTTGCCAAATAAAAAATCCCAAACGGTTCTTATCTCATACCGTGGCTTGTTTTTATGGCTAGGCTCAGGTAGACTGTTCCGTTTATCGGCCAGATAACAGAGTCTTTTATTTGGCAAATAGCGATGAAATGAATAGTACTATAACATTGTAAATATACTTTTATTAATGAACGTTTATTTGAAATTATGAAATGTTATAATACAGTCATGAAAAATACTTTATTAACTGTATACATATACACTTGAACATTGATACATTATACGTATACATATAAACTTGAAAATGCCCTAAAATATTAATAATATCGTATTTTATTTATTAGTTTTTCAGCCACAGCTTCAATGATCATTAGCACCCTCCAGCAATAATTTTCCTCTAGGGTAATTATTTTCTTATATAAGCAGTAGTAAAGTTCGCAGCAACTATTAGCAATGAAGTACAAACCACAACTTCCGGTATCATATATTGAGTAATGTTATATTTTTTGGAAAAGATTAATGTTTCTCAAATATTAACGTCCTTTCTCAGTTCTCCGGTGATTTACCCAAACATAGCAATAACACATTCTTCCCTTCTTCCACATACTAATTGTAAGTTTGTTTTCCATTTGCTAACTCCAGGCTTAGTTTCTTTTAATTTGGAGTATTTATCCACTGGTTTTGCCATGCATCAGTAACTTCATTTCTATGAATATCAACATGGCTTGGCGTGCAAACAAACAAAATTGTTTTCCTTAGTAGTCTCTACCAATGACAAAATAGAAATATAGATTTTGCCATAGGTTCGCTTGTAAATACATCTGATATATTTCGTAAAGCAATTAATGAGTACGTGCTGATGATTGCGTGGTTCACTTCATACACTTCTATGTACCTTAGAGCTTGCCATATCGTATATAGTTCTGCGGTATAAATGCTGGATGTTTTGGTAGTGTCCAGGTATATGCGTTAATTCCGTCGGAAGAGACACATCCCCTGTTCTAGTTTGAGACCATCCGTATATATCCTATAATATCCATTAATTGCATCAATCGTGGAAACAGAAGTCTGCGAATAATTCTTGGCTACCAATCTTGTACAGTGCGCCTTTCATCATTATTTTAGGTGGAAGTAGGGTCTAGGGTTGTATATCACAACATATGATACTGGAGTAGGTCGGAACCTTTGGTGTGAAGATAACACTGACTTAGGTTTCCACAAAACACTATATTTTTTCTTTGCTTGCAAAAATGTCATCTAGGTTCTTTTCAGAGGCATAGTCCCTTCAAATTAGGAACATTGAGGGAAATTTTTCTTACAGCTAAGCGACGTATACAGAAAGTTGTGTTGGGGTTGTGTCAACGTATTTTTCACCTAGCGCATGATAAAAAAAGGGTGTACTTATAAGTCGGAAATCGAGAGTTACTGACAGAGATCGTCTCGATAAAGATGTATAGGCCATAAAGTTCATTCGGCATTTGTCCTGAATCGGCGTACCGTATGAGGCACTGATGAGAACTAACAAGTTCGAAACAGCTGTATGTCGTTCGGTTCCGATCCGGGACAAATGTCGAATCCTACCTGTGGCGGGTTTTATTTTTTGAAAAAAAGGGTTGTTTTTTAGATATAGACAATATATATATATATATATATATATATATATATATATATATATATATATATATATATATACGCGTTTTTGGCCGTTTTTTCGGTTTTTTGCGTTTTCATGAAAAACTATACATTTTTGGGAAAACATGATCTGACTGTTCTCTTCATTTTTTCGAAATTTTGTTAGTTGCACCTCTAGAGCGCGCTGAAGTATTTTTGAGCTGTTTTTCGATTTTAAGCCAAAACTATGCGTTGTAGAGAAGAATATCAAGAGATCAAAGTTGTAGATATAAACATTTCCTATACACTTTGATCTTTTGTTTTTTTTAAGTCGCACGGTTTTGCCACTAGAGAGCGAAAACCGTTTTTTTTTTTTTTAAATACTCTTGTGCAAATGAAAAAAAACACTAGCGCATTATTTTTGATTTATAGGCAAAACTATGCATTTTTTGTGAAAAAAAAAGTGTAAGACAATTTGTAGGATGTTTTTTGCTCACCATCTTTTTGTAATTGAACTTTTCTAAAAAATACATAATTTTACCTATAAATCAAAAATAATGCTCAGAGTGTTTTTTTTTCATTTGCACAAGAGTATTACAAAAAAAAAAAGAAAACGTTTTCACCCTCTAATGGAAAAACCGTGTTACTTAAAAAAAAACAAAAGAACAAAATATGTTGGAAATTTTTATATCTACAACTTTGATCTCTTGATATTTTTCTCTACAATGCATAGTTTTTTCTTAAAATCGAGAAACAGCTCAAAAATACTTCAGCGCGCTCTAGCGGCGCAACTCAAACAGAATTTCGAGAAAATAAAAACAACAAAAATTGTGGAGAATCGCAAAATCAACAATATCAAATCAGGTCATATTTTCCCAAAAATGCATAGTTTTTTAGAAAAACGCAAAAAACCGAAAAAACGGCCAAAAACGCATATATATATATATATATATATATATATATATATATATATATATATATATATATATATATATATGTCTATATCCAAAAGTCAACCCTTTTTTTATCATGCGCTAGATGAAAAATATGTTGACACAACCCCAACACAACTTTCTATATAGGTCGCTTAGCTCTAGAAAAAATTTCCCAAAATCAGTGATTTTTTTGTATAATTTGAAGGGACTAGCAGGTAATGTAAAATTTAACCCCTTGTTAAGGAGATCAATTCCTTCTTTATCGAACGATTGGGAGGAATGATTTTCTACAATGGAAATATCTTTCTGAGGAACTCTTTCTTTTACTGCAGCTATTGCTTGTTGATTACTGATTAATTCTTTTTTATTTCCTGTTTTGTGATGACATTTTCTTAATAAATTTTATGTTAATTGATACAAACATGTTCCTCTGAAAGTTACACCACTGTTCATGTTCTAAATTATTCAACTTATGGGTAAGCTTTCTGTAAAGTCCATATGCTTGTAATTCCAGCATACTTCGTTTACCATACATATACTTGATTTCTAGTTCTAGCCATTTTTATTTTGCAAATTTCTCGATTTTATTTGGGGTGCGTGAAGTTATAGTGTTTTGGTATTTTACGGAAAACTAAGTCAGTGTTACAATACCTAATATTATGAATAACGTTCTCGTTAAATGAATTCATTAATTCATAAAATTTTATGCCTGTCGGACATGATATAATAGACCTGTCTCTATAAGGTCTTTTCCGAATAGTAATAAATGATTTGGGTGGTGGGGTTGAGCCTAAATTCCTATTTTGATTATTAACACTATAATGTAACAATACTATGTTGTTACATTACAGTCATATAATTATATTTTTTCTTATTTGTTGTATAAACCGCTCATAACATTTATTTGGTTTCCATTCAATATTGAAGTTAGTTGCTTTGGTTTTCTCTTTATATATATTTTTTATTATTTATTACAGTTATATACTTATATTATTGTAATTGTAAATTTATAGAATTGTACAATTACAATATTGTGGATATAATCTATGTTCTAAGTCACTTGTATTATATTATAATTGAAAATGTGAATGCAGTTATTAATATTAATTAATTACAGTAAGTAATTACTCTAATTAATTAATGTAATTAGAGTAAGTTTGAATAATTGGGATGATTTATGTAGGTAATTAAAATGTTTCAAGAAAGCTTAAAGGAAGTCTAGGTATACAAGATTAATAATTGTATTATTAAACTTTAAATAAGTATCTCAGGACAATCAAACATATAATACATTACTGCAAAAACACAATAGAAATAATTTTGGAACTCTCGAAGATAGACGGACAATGCACCCCCGTCTATCTTCGAGAGTTCCAAAATTATTTCTATTCCATAATACATGGTGCGAAATTCTATAGCAGAGGAAAGTCTAAACTTTAGGAATCCCCTCTGATTACATTCTGAACTGTTTATGTGTGTTGAATACAGAGGACACCTTACCATGGAAGCATATTCAAATCACGCTCTAACAAATTAATTATGTAGTAGTGCCAATGTAGCAGACAAACAGACAATAAAATCTATACTGTTTCTAATTATGAAACCAAGATTTTTGTTGCCATACAATGGTAGTCATTAGAAGACAACTTGTTAATAAAAATAATACCAAGGTCAATTTATAACGTTCGGCTTGATAAGAATAACCTCTTGTATGGTATAATAAAAATTAAATAATCTCGTTTTCTAGTAATAGACATAATATTACATTTCTTTGTGTTTCTAGGAAGACTATTCCACATACATCTCAGCTGCAACATGTAAGTACATGCTGTAGCTGAACATAATGCTCGTACGACTTAATATTTATATAAAATTTAATGCCGTCCATGTACATAGGAAATTCATGTACATTTACATTTATAAAGGGGGGAATTCTATTTAGAAAAATGATACTGAACAGTAAATGACCTAGAACTGAATCCTGTGGGACACCCTATAATATATGAATATTTCTAGATCAATACTCATGACACTGAACTTATCGTACTCTATAAGATATTATTTAAATAGATTCACAAGACCTGCATGCGCATCTGCATCTGCATTCACAAGATCATTTCAAAAGTACATGATCGGACCCATCAAATACTTTGGTGTAATCTGTATAAACCACATTCACATGCTGGATGTGGATTACTCAATTTATTAAAAATAAACTGAATTACATATACTAAATTTGTAATAGTAAATCTACCATTCATAAAACCATGTATATGGTAATATATCAATGTATGTGGTAATATATCAAAACTTCAAAAGACTGTTCAAAAACTATTTTTATAGTTATCCGCCTGTAATTTAATATTTCATATATTTCTTTTCTTAAATATCGAATGGAATTTCGATGAAAACTCATCTACTATTTTTACGATTAGATTAAATCACTAATAATCACTAACAGATACGCAAGTATATATGCACAATCTTTAATTATTATAAAAGCAGAAATTATATCATATAGTCGCTTTTGGTTTCAATTTTCTGATGCTGCCAATTATCTTTTTCTCTGAAGCTGTTTCTATTATGTGGGTAGGAATATTTTTAAACATTTTGTAGATAATATTCAGGATCAGTTCAAGTGGAAGTTTGAGGAGTGAATTAATAGGAATGAATCAATGTAAAGTTTTATGTACAGATATAGGTGATTTAAATACAGGTACGTACACTACTCTATACTTACGGCTGCTGCATTATATAACTGATTACTATAACCGTCAGTTTACTGTACATATATATTTCTCTAATACATAACTATTGTAGAGTTAAATTTATATTTAAATACGGTTTATATTGTAAAGGTGGTCTAACCAAAGCGCACGATGTTAATTGTAAATAAAACAAAAAGTTTTCAGAGAATTATCTTAATATTTTTTATTATGATAGAAGGATCTATGACAATTATGTGTGAAACAAAATATCGGCCAAGTGCTCGCCACGGCTTCGGTGGCATACCTCTATCCGATGGTCCATATTTTCAATCACTCTGAGACATAATTGAGGTTCAATGTCGTTAATGTGCCGAATCATCTCATCCTTTAGCTCTTGAATTGTTCTTGGCTTATTGACGTACACTTTTTCTTTTAAATATCCCCAAAGAAAGAAGTCCAAGGGTGGCAAATCACATGATCGGGGCGGCCAATTAACATCGCCACGACGTGAGATAACACGGCCATTGAATTTCTCGCGCAAAAGTGCCATTGTTTCGTTGGCTGTGTAGCAAGTGACACCATCCTGTTGCAACCACATATCGTCCAGGTCCATATCCTCAATTTCTGGCCACAAGAAGTCCGTTATCATCTCGCGATAGCGAACACCATTCACGGTAACTGCTTGGCCGACCTCATTTTCGAAGATGGCCCGATGACGCCGCCAGCCCATAAACCGCACCAAACAGTCACTCTTTGTGGATGTATCGGCTTTTCAACAATCACTCGTAGATTCTCATTTGTCCAAATGCGGCAATTCTGCTTGTTAACGAATCCACTGAGGTGAAAGTGTGCCTCGTCGCTGAAGATGATTTTCTTTGTAAAGTCGCCATTCACTTCTGTCTGTTCAACCAACCATTTGGCGTATTGACGACGCTTAAAATGGTCAGTAGGCTTCAGCTCTTGAGTCAATTGAACCTTGTAAGCGTGTAAATTCAAATCTTTATTCAAAATTCGCATCAGCGATGTTCGTGAGATGTTCAATTGTTGGGCACGACGACGAGTCGAGGTTGACGGCTCTTCTGCTACACTATCGCGAACAACAGCAATGCTTTTCGCAGAACGAACTGGGCGAGCATGCACAGGTGTTTTCACATTTCCTATAGACCCGGTTTGCTGAAATTTGCGCACAATTCTCCCGATTGTGGACACATTTGGTCGATTATGCTGACCAAAGAAGTCACGAAGTGCACGAAATGCATTTTGATTTGAACGCCCATTTTCGTAAAAGGCTTCAACAATCTTAACGCGCTGCTGAATTGGGTACCTCTCCATGGTTGAATTTGTCAAACACTGAAACAAAGAAATGTCAAATTAAGTTGGGCAAAAAACTTGACGTTAAGGTGTGACTCACAATTAATATCGTGCATTATGGTTGGACCACCTTTATTTATGCTCTATATCAATTAATTAATTAATAACTAGTTTCTCTTATAAATACACTCTATTATACACTCGCTTATATGGGACTGTATCATTAGACAAAAGAGACCAATGTACCATTTCTAGTTCTACGACCTATTTTCATTAGCCATTCAAATATATATATATATATATATATATATATATATATATATATATATATATATATATATATATATATATATATATATATATATATGTATATATATATATATATATATATATATATATATATATATATATATCATTCTTCTAACATAGCAGGATGTTACTATACATATTACTTTTCCGGTTATTTTTGCAAAAATGTACCATTTTCAAAGATATTTATCTAATGTGTTTCATAATTCCAAACTGTTTGCTCTCACTGTGTAATATTAAACACTTTATATTATCTTAATGTGAAATGTTTACAACCTCTGTAACATTATCAAAATGAAATATCAACAGCGTAAAAGAAGATTCGCAAACGTATCCGTTTGATTCATAAAAATTCATAAAGCCTGTTAACAGATTAATTTATACAAAAAAAAAAAAGAAGCGTTTTATGTGAAGGTCCGGGGTCAAGTGATCTTCTATTCTATAATAGATTTCCTATAATTTGTTATATTACGTAAAAAAGTGTTGCATATTTTAACTTTGACAGACACATAATTTATTCATAAATAAGTAACATAAATAATCAATACATCCCATTTGTCAAAAAAACATCATGTTAAAATTTTTCAGTAACGCTAAATAAAACATCATTCAAAAAGATCATTAATTTTCATACTTCGAATAATCATTATTTTTATACGCCATCTTCGCTCCCCCTCCTACAAGCGGAAGAGACAGCTATACATAGACGATACCCGCGATCATGTTCTCTATTTACTAAACGGCTGTTTTCGTATGCTCGTCCCGAAATTTTTAGGTCGATGTAAGAAATGCTTTTCGTTCGGATTTCGACGTTTTAACAAAATCAGAATAGTAAATAGACCCTTGCGAACAGCGTGGTAACTTTTGTTTTTTGATCCGAAGCCTCTAGAGGCATGCTTCGGAGGTGTCTTCGATATGAGCAAGGGGGCGGCGCAATATTATTGCGATTTGCTTACTCGTAACGATATTATAGCGCATTCACATGGTCATAAGATATCTCCAAAGAGCAGTGCTGGAGCTAGAGGACTGGTGCTATCGATCGAAAATGTGATCAATGCCAATAAAAACCAAACCATCCTATTCGAGCGGAGGAGAGAAAACAGGACACGTCGAGCTAAATTGAGAGAACACTTTATAGCATAACCGTTAAGTTCCTTTCACCATATTGATCCGCCATATTGGACAAATCTCCAATGGAGGTTCCTTCTGATTGGTCCACTCTTGGTGGACAACATCAGAAGGACTGCTGGATATTAATAATACCTTATCCCAAATCAACTCTATCTGAGTCGGACAAGACATCAATATAAAGAATAAACTACTTCATCTGCGACAAATCCTGCAATTCCAGATGATGTACGCCAATAACCTTTAGATATATGCCGCCCACAGTTACCTACCCAACTCCAAGCCACAGAAAATATAGTGCTACGGCGAATCGTAGATGACACGAACCACATGGAACCTCCGCTGTTAGATCACCACCTTGGAAAGTGACTGGGGGTATCTTTTGTGTTTCAATGTTGGAGCAGGCGAAGCGGCGAAAAAGGAACCCATCCCTAAACGATCCTGCTGATCGCTTTAGACTTGGTCTACAGCAATAAGTGGGAAAAAGACAGTAACTTTGCTCTGCCTGCATGCCTCATTCAAATATCACTATGGCTGCCAAAAATTGACGTGATTCAAAACATATCTAATAAAAGTACCTAGAAGTAAATCTAGTAGAAGATCTAGTAGAAGTAAAGTAAAGTATATTTATACACTATGGTTTATAAGTAACGAATAAACGTTTTAAGTAATTAATTAAATTATTTGTGATGTTAAATCTTGAAGCTTAAGCTTATAAGAATACAAAAAAACTACGAAAAAAAAAAGAAGTGCTTTTAAGGTAAAAGATGAGTGGCGCTATACATATTATTTTTTCTAGATATAATCTGTAGAAAGGATAATATGTAAGTATATCCAGAGGAGTAAGGTACAGGGGAAGGCAGTGGGAAGTATGGAATCTAGTTCCGTCAAATCTACATTCTGAGTAGATAAAAACCTCACATTTCCTCGCACAGCACTAAATACTATATAAAATGTTAGTTACCAAAACTAACTATATAAATGTTAGTTAAAGTTGTCGGTTTGCATAATTGTTAAATAAATATATAATTTTTATATAGTATCACGCCGCATGTATCTTCATATTAATAAGTAGTTAGAAGATACGATTAAGACTTTAGCATCAATACTTTCATTTCATGTCTAATATTTTTTGACAGATATATTATTTCTTAAACCTCAGACCATTGCATATACTTAAAAAACAAACACTAGCGTATGAATTATATAGGCGAAGCAGGAGCTGATGAAATTAAAATGTATTTTTTATGGGTCTCGTGTTTTACTCTAAATCAGCGTTTCTGCTTTTATGGCCCATAATTTAAATAAAGTGTTAATATCTAGAATAATTTAAAAAAATATATATATTATTTAAAATTTCAATTTCATGATGAATCAAAACAATCATATTTAATAACCTGAAATCAAAACCCATAATTAAAACGTAAGTGAATAAATTAAAGAAAATCGACAACACACGGATGCATTTAATAATAAAATATTTCATAAATACAAGAAAACAGATGATACTTTAAGCATAATATTTGTCTAAAATATTTTTATTATTGTAAGAGTGCATAACATGCATGACAAGAAAATGATGTAATGAAAAACTAGTATGAATCACAGTTTGTATCATATTTATAGGATGTAGTAATAATATGTTTTGCAAATAAATATATTTTGATACAGCGAACATGATAAAAACATTACCGAGAAAATTGGACACAAATTTGGTTTTTAAAATATGTGTTAGGAATATGCCTTCAATGACAATTTTTTTTAAATGGCAATACCCTTGTGTGATGATACCATTTAACAGAGCATATTCTATTATGTATGTGTTAAATTCTGTGACAGGTGACAGGTAGTTTTGAGAAACAAAAAATATTTTAACAAATTAATCAGCATTAACTAAAAATACCGATCCGATAGGACTTACACCTTGACGAAGTTCTAGTGCAAACTAGAACGGGTGGGTCGGTTTGCGCGTTTTAATGATTTAAGGAGCCGCACCATAGGTTTAACCATAGTGGGGGGGGTCCTTATTGAAAAACCAGACTAAGACAAGTTCCTGAAGGAGGGCAGCAGCTCTTTCAGTAGTCATAGTGGCAGAAACCGTGGGAGTTGGTATTGTGCTATGACACACACGACTGCAATGTGGAAGGCAAGAGGAAACCACCACATTATAATCCCCAGAACAACTAACAAAAGGTTTATCCCAAATAATGATGACGTCTCCTGGGGCAAAAAACACCGGAGGTAAAATAGTCCTCCGTTCGGATCTCCGGGTGAGGACTGTTCCGGGAAACGTGATCGAGTGCAATAGTAGGGTTAGTAAGAAGTGTAGTATTTCACGAGTCGGAGCGTGGAATATCAGAAGCATGAGACAGACAGGGAAGCTAGAGAATCTGAAGATAGAAATGGATAGGTTGGGATTATATATAGTAGGTATAAGTGAGATGCGCTGACCGGAAGTAGGAGATTTGTGGAGCGGTAACTATAGGGTAATACACACAGGATCGGTAAATGGAAACGCGGGAGTAGGAATCGTTATGCGGAAGAATGCAAAACAGTGTATAAATAGCTACCTACAATACAGCGAGAGGGTAATGATGGTCAGGTTAGATTCGAAGCCAGTGAAAACAGTAATAGTGCAAGTATACATGCCCACTTCTAGCCATAGTGAGGAAGAGTTAGAAGCCGTTTATTCGGACATAGAGCAGGTAATAGGATTTGTGAAGGGTCATGAAAATTTAATAATAGTGGGAGATTTTAACGCAGTCGTATGTGAGGGGAAAGAAGGAGAATTTGTAGGTCCTTATGGATTGGGAAACAAAAACGAGAGAGGTAGAATGCTGATAGAATTCTGTGAGAAGCTCAAGATGGTAGTCGCGAACACATTCTTCAAGAATCACGTTAGGAGGCGATACACCTGGAAAATGTCAGGAGGGATAGACAGGTATCAGGTAGACTACATTCTGGTTAGGAAGAGATTTAAAAATCAAGTAAAAGACTGTAAGAGTTATCCAGGAGCAGATGTAGACAGCGACCACAACTTGGTAGTCATGAAAGCTAAATTAAAGTTAAAAAATCTGAAAACCCGGAAGGATAAGAAACGTATAAATGTAGACATATTGAGGGATCAGAATATGAAAGATAAGTTCCAGGAGAAAACAGATCAATTAATAAATAAAGCGAGTAATAACGAAATCAAGGACGCAGAAACTGAGTGGGAGGGTATCAAGAATAGTCTAGATTCCGCGGCTACGGACGTTTTAGGACACGAGAGAAGGGAAGCTAGGAAGCCCTGGATAACGGACGAAATATTAAACTTAATACAAAAGAAACGAGGCTACAAAAACAGACGAGACGAGGAAGGACTGAAAACTTATGCCAATAAAGTGGGAAATCATTAAAAAGTGTAGAAAAGCGAAAGAACAATGGATAGGGGTTAAATGCAAAAAAGTAGAAGATAAGCTCCAAGTAGGTAACACCGATGAGGCTTACAAAATAATTAAGAGGAACTTCAGGGATATAGGACCAATAAGTAGAAACGTTAGGAGTCAATCGGGGGACGTACTGATCGGAAGAGAGGAGAAAGCGGATAGATGGAAGCAGTACTTAGGAAATTTATACGAGGGCCAGGAATTAGGAGAGATATTAGAGGAAGAATCTAGCATCGATAGGGAAGATGCAGGAAAATCTATATTGAGAGAGTAATTTGAAATAGCACTAAGGGGGCTAAAGAATAATAGAGCGCCGGGTGTAGATAAAATACAGGCGGAAATTTTGAAATGTGCGGGACAGAAAGTAGTAAATAGGATGTTTGAACTGGTAAAATACATATACGAAACGGGCGAGATGCCGGAGAATTATAAGAGGAACATTATCGTTACTATACCGAAAAAGAAAGGAGCCGACAAATGCGAGAACTTTAGAACGATTAGCCTAACTTCCCACGTGTCAAAAATCTTAACCAAAATAGTGCAGAAGAGGATGGAAAATAGAGCGGAGGAAATACTAGGAGAAGACCAATTCGGGTTTAGGCGAAATAGGGGAATTCGCGTAGCTATTCTGGCACTAAGAGTAATGTTAGAGAAAATGATAGAAAAAGGAAAGAACGCTTATATAGGATTTTTAGATTTAGAAAAATCTTTTGATAATATAAGATGGGAAAAAATGTTCGAGATAAGAGCGCGGGAATGAAATATAGACATAGGAGAGTAGTACACAATCTAGACAAAGAACAAACTGCTGTTATAGAAGTAGAAGGGGAAAGAAGGAAAGTAGGTATTAGGAAAGGAGTAAGACAAGGATGTACACCATCACCACTAATTTCTAATCTGTACATCGAAGAGGCGATTAATGTGGTAAAAGAGTGGATTTCGGGATTAAAGTACAGGGACAGAAACTAAAAATGCTAAGATTCGCGGATGATACAGCAGTATTAGCATCTAGTAAAGAGGAATTAGAATCAGCGTTGAACGAAATGGAGGCAGTGTTGACAGACGAATATGGAATAAGGGTGAATAAAAACAAAACTAAAGTGTTAGTGTGCAGAGGGCGCGACAGCAAAGCAAAAACGAAAGTACAAATTAATAATGAAAGATTGGAGGAAGTTAAAGACTTCACTTATTTAGGAAGTAAAATAAATTGGGATGAAAGAAGCGATAAAGATATAAAACAAATAATAGCGCAGGGTCGAGTAGTTTTTAACAAAAAGAAAGCACTTTTATGCTCGGGGGTAATAAACTTAGAAACAAGGAAGAGATTTTTGAAAACGTATGTATGGAGCACGGCACTATACGGTTGCGAAATCTGGACGATAGGGGAAGTAAGTAGGAAGAAATTAGAAGCTTTTGAGATGTGTTGTTACCGAAGAATAATGAAAATACCGTGGACTGATAGGGTTAGAAACAAAGAAGTATTAGAGAAAGTCGGCGATAAAAGAAGTATGTGGAAAAACATAAAGAAGAGAAGAGATAGAATGGTAGGCCACCTGCTAGACATGGGGGAATAGTCCGCGATATTTTGGAGGAAGAAATAGGAGTGAAGAAAGGCAGAGGTAGGCCTAGATTAGACTACTGCTCGCAAATAGTAAGGGATGTAGGTTGTAGCACAATTAGCGAAATGCGTAGGTTAGCACAAGATAGGAGAAGCTAGAGGTTAGCGTCCAACCAGTCTTAGGACTGATGACCTCATGATGATGAACTAAAAATAATACTTATTAAAAACAAAAACCATTAAATTAAGTATTTAAATTGTCTCCCATTTCTACTAACTACCTCTTGATAATGTATAAGTCGAAACTGATATTTGGCTAGTACATTATTTAACGCTTCAAAGTGAATTAGTTTTACTAATTCACTGTGTTTCAAATTCTATATTTTAATACCTCTATAGTATTTTAAGATATACCTTGGATTTAAGGTAACTCAGAAAATACACCAGTGGAGTTAGATCCGGAGATCTTGTTTGTGACTCAATAACGCATCTTCCACGAATGCTGTTATTGGGAAAGACCATATTTATTGCAACCTCATTTTAAGTTCCGTATTTAATTGATTATTAAATAACTTACAAGCTTCAGTTTATGTACGGGTCCTGCCTCTGTAGCCAATCATCATCAAAATATCAATTCGCTGTGTTTCACTTGAATACATCATACTTTGGAATTATTAAAAACATATTATCAAGTAAACCATACAATATTCCTTCCTGATTTGTTCGAAACAAGACATTGTTTATAAATAATCGTCAAAACGTCTACCAGATATTTACAAATGTATGGAAAACGTATCCAGATGCATGGAAATTATCACGTATCAATCAATCTTAAAATCAGTGTCTTATCGGAAGTAACCAATTATGGGTCTGTGGTTTTCTTTAATTAATTAAAAATAAGGTAAAAGTCTCTATTCACAACACCAACTGATTTCAGTAAGTCACTAGATCATAATATATCAGACCAGATATTGCTTATAGCAGAGTATAAGTGTATATAATATGTAACGTCATCTATAATAAATATTAAACATAAACATCTGTAATATAAATCTATATCATCTATAATATCTGTAATATAAATCTGTATTATATAAACTATATTTGCCTTTCATAAGGAATAAACTTAAATTCTGGAGCACTATTTGGAATCCCTATCACGATAAGTATATCTTATTTCTTCAGAATATGCATTTTTTTATAATACCCATTTTTTAGAAGTACGGTATTTATTTTGCAATCCACTCCACGTTGGGCGTCAAATTATAATGTGGATCGCGAACGGTTCTCTAGGAAGACACATGCATAATATAATTACATGCAGTTCTAGCAAACAGCGTATAGTTCTTCTTGACATTAAAGTTTCTACAATTATTATTTATTTTGTCTAAATTATTATCAAATAAATACTAATGATCTTACCTAGCCAACTCAAAAGTATCTTTTCTAATTTATAAAGGTAACAAGATGTGATGATGGATGTATGTGTATATTTTTCTTTCTTTCTATTGTTACTATAATTGTGTATTTTCAACATATCCTACAATATAATTAATTATTTATTAAATACTTCTGTAATTGGGCATAATCTGCATCTGGAAGTATTTTCAAATAAATAGATATCTTTGTATTGATTGTTAACATTATCCAACAAATATATATTTAATTCATGAATTAGAGAATTGATTAGATTACAATCACTTATTCTGGAATGCATTGTCTGTATGTCTTGATTAATTAAAATTCAATAAAATAAGAATTATCTTAGATTGTCTATATTGCAAATGTTCACTCCTGTGCATGACAACTTCAGCCTTAAATTACTCATAAACGAAATGAGTTGAGTGTTACACCTTCAACATTAAAGATGTCTGTAATATTCCAGGTAATTTATAATATACAACAGTTTAAGTGTTTTCAGTAGCTAATAAATGTTTATAGAATGAGTGTTGTGATTATGGCATACGTATATATGCAGTGCCTTCATTTCAAAACTATACCGTTATTTCCTTTAGCAAAGAAAATGACCTCGAGACAAATAAATACGTAAATTTAAAATCAGTGCCCGTTTCGATTCTATCGATTTTATTGTCAGATTTATTTATAATCATTTGATCATAACTTTGGAAACATGTTTATAGATATTTACAAGGCAAAAAGCACAAGTAGAGTGTATTCCTTTTGTATGTATTAAGATACACTCAGGACATATTTAAATTTTTTATCCTTCGTCTTTTGTAAAAAAGTGGAAAAAGACTTTGATAAAAAATATATATTAGATAGATATTCTTAGTGGTGTCTAAAATGTGTATGTGTTTACCATCCATTTGGTCTCGAAAAATTAAAATAAATTGCAAATATATATTTGCCCTCGCAAAAATAGTTCTTCCATACTTCCATTAATTAATTATTCTAGTTCCTGGAAATATCTATAAGTAGATAATATACTGCTAAAACTGACGCACGATATAAAAAGTGAAATGTTTTTCTTAGTATTTTTTCATTATAGTCAAATATATTATTAAAATAACAAATAAGATACTATTATGTACATATATTGAAAATATTAATATATTTAATACGTAGATTATTTCTATGTAAAGGTCGTTTTTATTTAAGGAAATTTACGAAATTTTGCATTTGTATGTTAATTCAAGCTGTTTATTTGATTTGTGATGCATATTGGCTATGAATCATAAGTAGGTAATAAATAATATATAACATTTTCATTATAATAGTAGTAAGTACTTAGACAATATGGCAAAATGTGTATTTAAATTTTAAAGCGGTAAATTTCATTGGATGTTAGTTAACAATGTATGTACGTACAAATACATACCAAAGCTATTATAGGAGTGAGGGTCAAGTATAACCCTGGCTACTGATTATTCATAAATTACTTATAGTTGGCAGGAACTAAAACTTAATTTTTTATTTAACAATTTTGATAAATATGTAGATATAATTGTCAGTTACATAAACAGAGTTTTAAATAGGAAATATACATAATTAGTGTTGTTTATTCTTTCTTATTTATCCAATGTTCTTGAATCTTTCTTATTACGAAGCCGATAAAAGTTTTCATTCTATAATTTGTCACAATACTATACAGGTACAGGCTCGGCGACAAGGGGAGACTACGGGTACAGCTGTACCGGATCCTGAACAATAGGGGGCCCCATGTAATATGTTACCTAAACATATATCAATTTAATAAAAAACGGGTTGTTCCCTTCACATGCAAAGCGATACTCGTCGGAGTGTCAAAAAAAGCTGTAAGACCTATTGCTAGGCATCTTTCCAGTGTTATTGAGAGTTTAGACGAATTGATTGACACCAGACGTCAATAATTCACCGTTGAATCTACGCAAAAGCAGTCGGTTTACGAAAATACTTTTCATCTTTTAAACCTGCTTTAATGGCAGTCTTTGTAGTACAAGTTTTAGAAAACTTTGGCGACAGGAATTTAATCTTATAGTGAAGAGCAATTGCGATGGAAATTACTACAACAAATATCAAAAACCTAACAGACGAAATACAATCATTGAGAGAGGAATGACCAACTCTACTTTCGGTCAAACTCATTGCACAGAATGTAGGAATTACAGAAAAATTTGATATAGACCCGGAAACTAAATTTAAAAGAAATTTCCTCATAATTATGGACTCTGAGAATAGAACTCAAGAATTGATTTGAGCACTTGAATCATATCTGCCCTATGTTTTCACCGATTCTAAGGTTTCACAATATGAATATGGATGATATAAGAGAAGACTGTAAAATATTATTCAAATGTACTCAGAGGACCTGCCATCAAGCCTGGAGAGTGAAATTATTCACCTCCAAAAATATTTACTATACGACATTTAAAGAAATTACAAGTCCTTTAGTATTATTGAATGCGATACACAAGTTGCAATTAGAAAATATTTTTCCAGAAGTGAGCATTGCACTACACATTTCTTGCAATCTGCCAGTCACAATCGCAGAAGGTGAGCGAGCATTTAGCAAGCTTGCCTTAATAAAAAGGTACATGAGCGGAACAATGCTTCAAAGCCGATTGAATAGTTTGGCATTGTTATCTATAGAGCTATCTACATAAAACAGTACGAGAAATATATTTTAGTGACGTTATAAAGGACTTTGCCGCATTAAAAGTAATAAGGCTCATTTAAAGTTGAAATATGTTTTGTTTCTAGCAATAAATAATTTAAAAAATGTTTCATTATTTTATTATGTGCCTACCCAAATGCATATGTATATAAAGCTAAGCTATTACAGACTATTACTTGGCTAATATAATATACAGCTTATCAAGAATAGGAAAAGGTGTGAGATTCTCTGTGATGCGTAGAATAAAGAGTGAGACAGCATTCTAAGGGAAAAGGATGCACTTTACGCGCGGCCAGATCGAACTCATAATCAGTGTACATTCATACATACTCGATATTCACTCTGCAAAGGTCTCACTGCGACTGAGTAAAGACCAGGCTATTTACTGCACACCTCATGGACGGTCCGATATCGCAGTTTTGAGACTTGATCCTATTCTTGACAAGCTATACTAACTCCGAGACGCAAAACGAGGGACCAGGAGGGCTTGATACGATATATTATAGACTATAGATGTTATTTCAAAAAATAAAACCAGCTGGTTTTATTTTTTGAAACCTTATCTGATCGTGCAGAAACACGAGAAAGGGGTCGAGGATCGCTTCTGGGTATAATTTAATGCCTGCCGGGGCTTTAGCCCGAGGAGTAGTTGTTTCCTAGAGCGATTATGTAATAGCTTTGCTATTCGGGAACTACTTTGATAGCCGCTTGGCGGCTTGGTGGTTCCTTTCTCGATTTCCGACTTATAAGTTACTGATATAGATGTTATACAAAGATGTTTTAACTACTTATAGACTTTCCTTTTTACTGTTAAGTATAAACTGGATGAAGAATAGCCATTTTAATTTTGTCAACAATTATATCGATAGAATTTACATAAACTAGCATTAAAAAGACAAAGTTTCTAAACATTATTAAAGGGTGTTTTATAATACCGCATTATTATATACCATTTAGCTATTATGAAAGATTATTTTTCTTTATTACAACTATTTTATAAACAAACAACTTTAAGCATGAATATTATGCAACGTTTATATTTTTATGCAACGATCTCGATCACTGTTACAACAATTCTAATTTCTGAAGAATTCAATTAATCACAATGTGCCTCTTTTCACTTGAATAAGATATTTGTTGCAAACAAACCAACAAACTTTGAACTATATTCAATGTACTTCTTCTAACAGCATATATAATAACAATAATTTGATACAGCCATATGCAACAATATTAGATAAAAATATATAGGTAATGAATATTGAACACTCTGTATATTTATAATCTTCTCTCCCTATATATTTTTTTAGGATACTGCATTGGTAACTAGCGTTTACATACATATTCTACAAGTAAAGTCTAGAGTCCAGTAAATAAAATTTACCGGCCTACGCCGGTTGTAGTTGACAACGGCCGTATCAAAATTAGACACAACAAACATTTAACAAATTTATTATTTAAACAAACCATTTCACTTATTTACATAAATATTGACTGTACCTACATTTCACGAATTTTTGTTTAATTCGGTGCAGTATCCTAAAAAAATCTTATACAATATACAACCGGTAGCATTTTTGTGGCCTTGCCAAATATGGCACTGCAAATATGGCACATGGCAAAAAGTATGGACACGGCCACAAAAATTTGCTACCGGTCTAATAACGTAAATAGCTATTGTAAAACTACATCCGAAACGGCGTTAAAAAAATCCTCTTTTTCTTAACCAAAATGATTATTGATGAATATAGTATAAATCGTGTAGCATTTTATTGAATACATAATACATTAATCATATTAGCATTTTTGGTATTAAAATTATTGAACTGTAAGAGATGTTACATGATCATCATATGTTTCCAAAATATTATAGTGTGGCTTCAATATACTGCAGAAATTCTATAGAAATATTACTATGGTGATTAATTTGTGATACTCAAGGGTGGGCCAAAATGACATTTTGTCATTTAAAAACAATATTAACATAAAAATAACAAAATTTCAATACTGAATCAAAAAAATACATATATTTGAAATCATAATGGGGAATGTACTATTCTGTGAGAAATGTGAAAATGACTGTACTGAAAGTATAATCAATTTATCAGACAATTGTGTTGCCAAACTTACAAAAGGTATATGTACAAAGATAAGTTGTTAACAGAGTATAATTTAATTTAACCAGATAATGTAGACTTCAGTAACTTTTAGGTGAGAAAAGAAAAAAATGTGGCAAAATACCATCCAAAAGTAGCAAATTGCAAGACGATGAATGGATGAAGAAACTTAAATGTCTCGATGACATCCATTCACACGAAAATGGTTTAACTCAACAGGGAATAGAATGTCTTGTATGTAAAGTTGAGTTACAACTAGAACCAAGTCCGCTTCTTTGTCCTACCAAAGAAGTGAGTAACAATTTATTGATTTATTTGTAAGTAATACTTATTTAAGTACTTAGATTCTCTACCTTTAAATTAAACTATGATATTCGGGTGATTTTTTGAAAAGGACCCACCCTAAATAACTCGTTTCTTGTCTTTTTAAGGATAAATTCCTGAAACAGGTTTTTTTTCAGAAGGGATTCATAAATATGACATTATGTTGCAGTATAGAAATGCCTTAAAGAAAAATCAGAGATACACAGTGGCGGATTAAGCCCGTCGGAGGCCAGGGGCGGCAAAACTAAATGAGGCCTCCAATCTGCTCAGAAATTGATGTGTCTTTAGTATACATTTTGTAAATATGAATAGGCCTGATAATAGGTAAGTAGGTACATACCTACGTTTATATTTTACATACGTACCGGACCTCCAACTTCAAACTGCCTCTTACTTACTGAACATATTTTGAATTTTGGCCTTGTTTGGAAGAAGGGATTTGAAAGAACTTCTCGAAATTTGAAGGCCTTCCACAAGCAAATGCCCGGGGCGCCCCCCCCCCCTTGGTCCGCTACTGGAAATACATTAGATAAAAAATTATCAAATATATGTATTTTCAAATGAAATTCCGAATTCTTTCACAAGAGAAAGTTGCAATAAATCCAAAAAGTGAGAACAAGTGTGCAATGAATCCAAAAAGTGAGAACACAAAGGCATCAAAAAGAATGAAGAAGAAACACAAAATATGCTCAAAATATAGTAGTACAGCTGATATTCAAATTCCTGCCTCACAAGTTCAATGAATTTTTCTGCATTCGTCAATTATTTGTTGTCGTAAATCCAATAGCTCTGCTGGTTTAGCTTTGAGAATAATATATTTGAGGTAGTCTCAATGAAAATTGAGAGCGAATGGACGTGTTTCGAAAAATGTTATTGTAGCTTTATTTTCCGAGGGTAGGCTTTAAAAAACTCAATTTTCAATAGTTTATAAACTCAAAAATGTATTATTCTAAACCCTGAATAGTAGACATACATATTTACAAAATGTTTGACATCATTCGACGCTTATTCCCTATAATAACGTATAGAACAGTGGTCACCCTGACCAGAGGGGTGGTCCCTAAAACAAATATTGACCAGTTTCAGGAATTTACACTTAAAAATGCCTACCATAAATTATTTACCCCTAAAAAATGTGTATAAATTTATAACCACCTTACAATTTCACCAAATGCCAAGATGTATCTAAATATATAAGTTTGATATTATTATTACTTAAAGATTATTTTTGCAAGGTAGAAAATATTCATAAAGGGTTAAACCATTTAACGAACATTTTTAATTGCTTATATAGCTATGCAAGAAATATATATTGAACTTTTATTGATAAGCTTAAACATACAGAAGTAGCATTGCTTTCCATAATCATACATCAATTCAAACAGAAAAAATAACCCCACCTTTTTGGTAATCTTGATATGATTCGATACTATGAAGATACTTTATTAGTGCTTATTCTTATCAATTAAATTCTTAACTGTTGAAAGTTATTGCAGGCTCATATGTTAAAGGTATTTTAGTGGAATTTTACATGTTTATATATAATTTTCAGCTAATAATTTGCCTGAAGACTCAAGACAAGTGTATGATAAAATGTAAAAAAGTAATGGAAGAGTTTATAGACTGTGTTGATACACACAGGATCAATGCCATGAAAGTGAAATTGGAAGAGGGCAAAAAGTCGAAAGTGAAGGAAAATAAATTAGCCTAATTATAGAGTATATATGTTAATCCATGTCAACAGAAGATTAAAATATGATTTTTATTAATTATTTCATTTATAGATACAGATAAGGCAGTAATATACTATTAGATAAAAAAGATCACGAAAGAAAATTACTGTAGACGGAAACACTATAGATTCTCATATCATTGCTAATGAGTTGTTCACTTTATAAGTAAATCATCAATATGAGCTATAAACTGACAGTTCTATAATTTTCTACTAAGACCAGTGTAAAAAAGTAGCCCTTCAATAAATCTATGTTAACTTACATAGATCTAAATGTCGTTTCCTTTTATTCTGGAACATGAATGCAATATAATGAAATACACTATTTTTTTTCTTTTTTACAAAAAGCTAGGATCAGTTTTTTCAAACGTGATACTAGCTTTATTTTGAATACATAAGTATCCTTTATATTTCTACAGATTTCAAGTAAATATTGACCTATTTATTATGAATAGTTTCTAAGACATTAACATATGTAGCAAATGTATACAAGAATCACAATTCTGATAAAACATTTTTAAAAATAAAATTTTCTACAGAAATAGATCAGAGAGCCTGTTAAGTGATCGCCTACATCTTCTACAAATGCCTCAGTGTTAAGAGTTATCTGTTTAATGAATAAATGAATGTAATAAAGTAAAAGGACATCAGTTGAAATAATTATTTTAAAAAATAATTAAAATTTATTGATCACCTCATATATTGGGTAAGTTACTCATCTAATCACAGTATCTATAGAATGTTTACCATATTTTGGTATTCTGCATAGACAATAAAATGTCCATCCAAGTTTAGAATCAATTAGTGGTTATGCTTGATTAAAGAACCACCAATAAACATATTTTGTTTGTTTGATCCCTTTCATTTTAAAATGAGTATATAAATGTTAATAATATATTGTATAAAATTTAAATTAACAAAATATGTATCACTCCTTTTTAAAATATCTATTTATTCCTGTTATACAATACATAGTTTACATATTTACATTATTTTATTTATATGATTTACCGCTTTTCTAAATTCCTAAACTTAGCTTCTAATCTTTTGGAATAGGCATCTAATTTATAAGCTGCTTGTTCTAATTTTATGATGCTATCCTCTATTTGATCAATTTGTTGTAGAAGAGGCAGCAGTGAATTATCTAAAATAAATTTATTTTAATACCAATATCAGGAGGTCTGATCATGTAATCCAGCTACAGGTAACAATTTGCTTATACTACAAATGTAAACTGAAACCTAGAAGCGATAGTTATAACAGATACATTTTAATAATCGTTAAATTATTTAGAAATATATAATAAATTCATTTCCATCATAAACCTGATACTTTGAGCAATTAGAACAAATAGTAACAGTATTATTAGTTTAAAATTAATATATTTGTTCATCGATAACATATGATGTGAGAAGCTTTGAAATGAAATATGTAAAGTGTATCAATATAATAAGCATTGCTTTTCTCATTTGTGATTTTTGTTTTCAAACTTAAGCCATTAAATTTACAAACACTAGTATATATATATTGATTGCTTTTTGATTTGACTATAAATCTCTGCTGATAGAATAGGATATCTTAAAATATTAGATTGCATTGAAAGTCAGCCTATTTGAGTATATATTAACATAAAAGACATTCTCTTAATTAATCCTGATATGCATATTATGAATAATTGGCATGATCTAGCTCTGAGGTTATGAATAATACGTGTATACAAATAATAATGGTATCAAACACAGATGGTATACTTTTAAATATATTATACTCTTACATTTTTCATTCAAGTCATTTAAGCTTTTATTAATGGTGACTGTTAAATGCTTCATATCGGAATACTTTGTTATCGTAACTTGATTCATATTTTCTAATAATCTATAATCATCCAGAGTAGAAGTAAGTTCTCCATATAAATATTCTGATGTTTTGCTAAACATTGTATTTGCCAATTTGCTTAAATTTGGGTCATGTGGATCTAATGCCTCAAAACTAGATGTTGATGTTGATAATGTTGGGCCTATAAGCAGAAATATCAAGGCATCATAACCTATACACAATCCTGTAAACACAAACCCCTTTTAGGAGAATCGGTAACACCATCGGATTCCACTTCATCTGCCATTTTAAACAGTATACCCACAACTAAACGTAATAAATATTATACATAAGTTTAGGAAACAGAAGGTATCTGGTATACTAACATATAAACAACAAAACTACGGAATTAATAATACCAATTTCAACTTTATTCTTATCTACGAGCAAAAAGACAGATTGCTCGTAGATTCTTATAGTTACCACAGAATACCTACCTAAAATAAGTTACGTCATAATGTTGCATTTAATTTTTAATCTGAGGCAAAACACCATTATACATTTACTATACAGGAGGTAGGTTTATAGGAGATTAATTGTAGGTATATATTGTACATTTTTATATATGCAACTTATACATATTTGGATTCTTAAGTCGTACTAGAAAGGGCAGTTGACAAAAGTGAACCAGTTTTGAACTTGCACTTGTTTTTTGGTTCTTTTACTAGGACCAGTTTTATAGTCCAAACCTACGAGCAAAGAGACCTTTGCTCGTAGGTCCAAACATTCCAAACGGCGACACCCGTTTTAACGGATCAGTTTCAGTTCCGGGTAGACATCCCTAAAACATAGCTGACCAGGCCAAGGATTGTATAACTCCCTATACAATCCTTGTGACCGGGCATCTTAAATTAAGTTATCTTTACCACAGAAATATGTAAAGAAATTATATCTCTATGATCTACACGTATGTGCTCTTTGCTTATCCATATTCCATAGAGATTTCAATCTCAAAAGTGTGGTTAGAACTGTTAACAATTAATGTTTTTGTTTTGGTTGAAATGGGAGAGCAATTGAATATCTAAAGTTAGATATATTACAATATAATGGACGGCAGTGAAACTGATAATTTGATAGAAAAAACTAATTTACAGCATATGCTAGAATTTGAAACGCAAATATTTCTGGATATTATTCATAAAGATGGTTTAGTAGTGGCTGCCAAGTAAGATCATGTATAAATAGCTGATAATTTGATAGTTTGAAATGAAAATTCTAATTTCACTACAATATTATGTTTCAAAATATATATACAATGCTAGAACTGCTATCGAAAATTATGAGCATAACATTATGATATATTACTGGTAAATTTATCAACCAAAAAGTAGAGAATGTTTTGCAGTCATATATGTAGAAATTATGTATTTAAGTAAATATGTATATACCAAGTGTCAATAAGATCATCTATCAGCCCACTGTTTTTTTTTAATTAGAGGATTTTCAAATTTAAAACTTGTATAAAGGTGCGTCCAGACATGCAACAACGAAGCGTAAGGTAACGCCGTCCCGTGATGTTTAAAGGCTACACAACGTAACATCGTGCAACATCGGAGCATTCTGTAGCTTTTCGGTTTTTCAGCGTCACACCAACCGCTTGTACCGCAGTGGTATTACGCATCCCCCTTCCAATCTGGACGGGAATACAACGACTACGATAGATGGAACAGATTGGTGTTACGAACTTTTATATAATG
This sequence comes from Rosalia funebris, assembly GCA_037954035.1. NCBI lineage: Eukaryota > Metazoa > Arthropoda > Insecta > Coleoptera > Cerambycidae > Rosalia > Rosalia funebris. Next base: position 38,273,943 of record JAZFAV010000022.1, on the reverse strand, counting down.
AAATTTTCTAAATAGGCCTTGATGATAATATCCATAATTTTTTGTCTTATGGGGTGATATTGAAGAGACTATTTATTATAATGAAATAATCGAAAAACTATTTAATTTTCAGATTGTACAAGTACAATATATATATATATATATATATATATATATATATATATATATATATATATATATATACATATATATATACATATATATATACATGTATACAATATATACATATTGGATTGGATGTTTCTTTATAATAACGTTTATTTTTGAAAATGATAACAAAAACACAAATTATATAAAATGACGTTACATATAAGATGACAGGTAAATAAACAAAAAAATCAGTGAAGCGGTATAATTAAATATTGTTTGTATGTGACATAAGGTGTATATGAGGATAATGAATCTGTCATTACTATACATATATAGACACATAGACGTATAAAAAATATACATATACATATTTCAAGACAATTGGAATGAAATTAAATAAAAACTAAATTTAATCAAATTACACAAAAATAAAATATGGCCAGTCATAACGCTAAATAAGGTTATAAGGGAATTATAATCAGCTTGAGAGTACCACATGCTTCTTTTATCTCTTGTAATTTACCTTGTTCTGAATGATATCGTATTTGTAATTGTTATATTCAATTTGCATTAACCAAGTTTATCAAGACAATTGTTAAATTATAATGCAGTTATTACAAACATATTACCAAATGGTAAAATGTTTTGCACTTCTGGAGGCTAATGTAGATGTGTTTGTTGTCTGTGTAAAATAATAAAAATAGATAGTGATTTTTAAATGCATTTCTGCTAAGAATATACAATGTACACCAAAACTTTTTGTTCTCTTCATTTATATACTATTTAAGATTGTAAATAATATTTTTCTGTAATTGTATTCTAAACAATGTGTAGCTATGAAAAGAATAAGTCGATGGTAACCACAATATCTTGTTATAAGGCTATCTGAAATCAACAATATTTTCAATTGTCATGCTGATGTTTATTGTGTATGTATGCCCCGGTATACATTTTGAAAAAATCCAAAATATAAACATTTAGTACATTTGTAAACAAGATTTAAAAAAAACTGGATTACACGCATAAAATTGTTAAAAACAAAAAGACATGCTTCAAAGTGAATTGTAGAGGTATACACCCTAGAGAATTTAATAACAGAGGATTCTGTACAGTTTTTCAAACTGGTATGTAATTGTTTATGTTGGTCACTAATCAAATCATTTCTGTGAAAAACGCATTTAATTTCCTTTTTGTATTGTCATATATGTACATGCTTTAAATCCTCAATAACTGACATGAAGCTTGGTCTCATATGGCTCAAAACGGATATTTTAACTTTGTAAGTTTGGTTACATAAATTAATTAAATCCAAGTGTCCTGTCCCCTTGCATAGCCCTGTGGCACTCAGAGGTAGCTTCTCTTTTATAATACATATAATATCTATATAGTCGTGCATTTCATTCTGATATTTTTACTCAATACATCAAACATGTTATAAACTATTGAATATTTTGAAAAGATCGATTTCTTTTTTATTTTGATAAGAAAATAATCTATGCTACAAATGTATACTGAGAAATTGTTAATATTCATTACAGGAGTTTAATTAGCATAATGGTACAACTATTAGAAATATTAGTTGAAAGCATAAAAAAAGAAAACTTAAAATCCTATTATACATGCATGTTTAATCTATAGTCAGTTATGGCATACTTTGTCGGGGGAATTGTATGAAAAGTAATAATTTATCATGCAAAAAAATTATTAAAACAATGTATATAATGTATTTTGTCACATAGAAATGTGTATATTTACTTCGTTTAAAATACTTACACTATGAGCTGCTTGACTGTGTGTGAAATCAAACAGTCAGTTTACACCGTTTTCGGTTTGTAATATAAGTTATGATATCTGAGATACCAAATGTATTTTGATAGTCAAACATAAATGATCATACATAAAGATATACAGTTACTTGCCAATTAATCTAATAGCTGTATGCGGTATAAACTATTTACAAAATTTTGTTTCGAACAAAATATGATAACTTGTATATTCCTTGGAAGAATATTTGAATCGATCTCTCTCTGATAATTGTATTTTTTTGTTATTATTTTTCTTATGTGTGCCTTCTCCCAGCACTTCTTAACGTTCGACTTATGTTAGAATGTTATGTTTTTTCCTAATTTGTTTATTTACTATTAATTATCATCATGATTGGGTGATACACCTGTTAAGCTATTAATTTTTACTTTTCCGCACTCCACTATAAGCGGAAAAGTATTTATCATATTCATAAATTTTCGATCCATGTATTTCATATCCATATCTACATAAAATAAAATATAAGTACTATTAACTAACTAGTGATTATTTTAATTTTAGAGGACTTAATCTAGACTTGGTAATCCTCAATGTACTAAGAGTGTATTGTGATCCAGGCAATTTGGTCATAGTTTTAAATGCAACCGAGCATGAGGAAAAATATTACATGAATAAATTAAACGATTCTAATGTACATAGTACGACATGTCTAACCAATGTAACTGAAAGGTTCGTAGATTACTGTGTTTATAAAATAGTACCATAATTATAATTATTCTCATCATCATTTCTATTACAGTATTAGTTTTCATCTGTTTCAGAGAAGATGTTTACTTATCTGGTGGCATAAATTTTGTAACAACAAGGATAGTAGTAGTAGATATGTTAAAGAAAAGAATACCAATAGATAAAATTACCGGTTTTATTGTTTTGAGAGCTCATAAGATATTTGAAAGTTGTCAAGAAGCCTTTGTTTTAAGATTATACAGACAAAGTAATAAGGTAAAATAAATCATTCTATGTATGTTAATAAATATGTAATAAACATTGATTTCCATTGCTAGAGTTATATACATTTAAATAATCATGTAATTCATTGTATTTTAGGTTTTTTTTTATTATTTGCTTTGCATTACAGTAATGTAAAATTGTTGTTCTAGACTGGTTTTGTAAAAGCTTTTTCCAGTAGCGCTCAAAGTTTCACTTTTGGATTTGGACATGTTGAGAGAGTGATGAGAGCATTATTTGTCAAGGAACTGTATGTATGGCCGAGGTTTCAATCGCTTGTTATAGAAAGTTTAAAAAAACATGAGGTATTTATTTATGACGTCAATAAATACATAAGAAAATTCAATATGCACATTTATTTCAGCCCCAAGTGGTAGAATTGCATATTCCTATATCAGAAAAAATGAAAAAGATCCAAACACATATTTTAGATTTAATGAATTTAACTGTTAAGGAATTAAAACGTTTAAACGATGGTATTGAATTACAGGTAAACTTTTAAATATACTACTAATAATATTTCAAATTGAGGTGCATAATAGCCTCTCTACATATAGATGTCAAATACATATGAATAATACCTTAATGTAATTTGATAGATTATAGATGTTGTGTCATAATGTAATACCTTCTTAAAGAGTCATAGCAAAATAACTATATTTACATTAAATAAATTTTATAATTATAACTTTTACTTTAATGAAAACTAATTGTCGTGACATTGTTGAATTTGTTTATATAAACTTTGTTTTGAGAAAAAACTGCAACAACATGAAGATAGTTGTTAAAATTATTTTGTTCTAACTTTGCTTTATCACTAGTGATATTACAAATTCAAGTTCTGACTAATATGTTACTAATTAGTATTAGCAAGCTTATAAAAGATTATAAAGCAATCATATAAGACGAAATTTTATAACCATTGCAAACCAGAATTGAAATTGTTTTTAAAAAGTAAACTTATATTGTAAGTGATATAAAATAAGTAATACAATTTTACAAACTATACTAAGGATTTTTGTTGTAATCATTTAATTTTATCTTTTTTTAGGAAATAACTGTAGAAAATTGTTTAACAAAAAAATTTCATAAAATACTGCAATCTCATTTAGATATTATATGGCATCAGTTAAGTGCCAAAAGTTGTCAATTAATAGCTGATTTGAAAACCCTAAGACATCTTATATTGTAAGTATCCTCCATAATATATCTGTCCTACATACGCCGTCCATCTCATAGTTTTATGTTAATGTATTCCAAACATAATATGCTAAAAAAGCTCGCCTATAGTTTTACATTATCATCTCTATGAATTCAAGATTAATATTCGGTAGAACATTATATGAACACAATTTGATAAAAATGTTTTAGATATATGATTTATAGAATACCATACTGAACAAGACTTAACACAAAATAATGAATTAATTTGATTTGATTTGTATTATTGAAGTTACAGAATATGTACGTTATAACAGTGCTTAAGGAAGATCTAGCTATACATCTAATTATAGTTTATTTATTTCGTCATGGCAGTGCCTCTATCTAGTTACCAGTAATTACAAATTATTTAAGAATATTTATGAACTACGTACATATAGATTTATTATTTATGACAGGATCAAATTATAGAGATATGCTTTTTACATAATCTATATACATAATGTAAATAATATCATTGGTTTACAAAGAATAAAGTCGGACTGCACCTGTATAAAAAATAAATAAACCTTATCTCAACATGCTATTATATAAGAATAAATGTTATAATGACAAACCTCAGTGGAATCTTATATGACACTTATCCTTTGTTATTTATGTACAAGTAGACTTAGTTTGTTAAAGATTTTCATGACTGTATTTTAATTTGAATTGAAGATCCTTGGTTAGAGCCATCTAGGAGTCTTTGCTAATTCTTTTCCTAACTAATTCTCTAATATTTAATTTATAATCCATAATATGGTTAACTATCTTTAATTAAACAATGCTTATAATATTGTTTTAGGTTACTGAATAAATTAATTTCCATATATTAAAGGTTTCTAAATAGAAAATTAAATATAAGTTTTAAAGCACAAGTTATTTTAATCTCAATATGGCATCAGTTTTTGCAAATTGTGCTTTTAGTGTTATTTTATGAATTAAAACTAAGAATGTTCAGTAACAAAGTGTCGGTGAGAATATGATTTACTGGAATAACTCAGTAAGTTATTTTATTGTCATTTTATTGTTGTTAATATAAAAATATTTAAAAAGCATTTCAAATAAGTATAACAACAATATGATTTAATATCTTGATTATTACATTCATTATCATGATCATTATATTATTAAAAAATAATAGCATATTTTTTAAGGAACATTCATGACTAGATAAAAACATAATTGATCAAAAAAATGTTTCCTCAGCGTATTTTCTTCTAAGAATTATATAAAAAATGAGTGAGCATTCATATTTATAGAAACATTTTTGTATGTTTTGATTTGCCTTTAAAAATACTAAAGATCATTTTATTTAATAATTCACTTATGTAATATTTTGATAATGATATATTTTAACTATGAATTTGTGATTATATTTCGTTTTTAATAAAATATTCTTTTAGTAACCTGACATAATATTGTTGAATACTGCTGTGTAGAAATTATAACCTTAGAAATACTAGTTGTGATTAATGATTGTTTAAAAAATTTTGTTGAATTATATATTATATAAAAATAATATTTACTTAGTAGTAGTAGTACATACATTTATATATTTTTTTTATTTATACATCTAACTACTTATAGAACAATGATATATTCTGACTCAGTAAGTTTTTATTCAATGCTATCTGGTTACCGAACAAAGGAATATGCTCAAACGGCAACTTGGGTTTTGTTAGATCCAGCAGAACACCTTTTTACGCAGATGAATTCATTGATATTTAATAGTGATAAAGGTAAGTGCTTTACATATATTAACTTCTTTACATATTTTGATCATCAAACTTTTAGAATTCTGTCCAGATTTTTGTCCTAAATGGGAACCTCTTTTAGAAATATTGAGGGTTGAAATACCAAATGAAATGAAAAAATATAAAAGTAAAGATAACACTATACTGATTCTTTGTTCAGACAACAGAACCTGCCATCAGCTGAATGAGGTAAATGTAGACAGATAACATTTAACTATACAGATAATACTTAACACCCTTAATAATACTTCCATAAGTTGTTTATAGTTCCACATATAATGACTTTAGTAGAATGCAAACAGAATGTTCATGGAAAACATAATTTTTGTTTTTAATTGAATTGAGAAACAAATTGACTATTCCGGCATACATGTATGCCTCGAGGGGGACATAGACCTATGCAAATTATGATCCCGGAGCGATAATCTATCATCACATACTGCTCATCAAGAATAGGAACAAGTAGCAATACTAAGCATTATTATGTTTACCATATTATCGGGAAAAGGTTGGTCTCGCTTCCAATATTCAATCACACATTCACCTGCTTAACTTTGAGTCAGCATGGTTATTAAAGTTTAACATACTACTGTACTTATCCTTTTTCTGATGTTAAATATTGTAGAAATATCAGGTATAATCATAAAAAGACAATAATAAAATATTGTAAAGACATAAATTGAATACAATATGATACATTACACTAAAATATGTATTATTATGAAATTGGGCATTTGTCAATAGGGACTTTCACAAGTGTTCTATTTGAAGAAAATAGAGCCAAGTATGCGACACTTCTGGTTGTACCAGACGTACATACTGTTTTATTTTCCATTTACTTCCTTTTTTTTTTTATCTCTTTTTCATCGACATGAACGTTCCTATACCTGGAATTACGGTATTTGTGTTACACAGAAGTATTAAGAGAAATAATTAAATTTACAAATCAATATTGAATATAGTGTGTCATCCAGACCAAAGTCTACCCTTGGTCATAAAGTAAGTCTTACAAATCAAATTATTATTGAATTTTGGTCCTTTACACTCTTAAGCACTAATAAAGAGTATTCTAACAACTTCAACTGCTTGCTATTGAGAGACGGCGAGTCGATTATATAACCTAATAACTCGAAAACCGTTAGCCATCAAAGACCACATGGACTGAAGGGATATAAAAAAGGGATTGAATAAAATTACAAAATATAGTATGTTCTGAAATGAGCGATTTTATTGAGTTCTAATGAACCTTTTTGAATACCCTGTACATTTGGAACCATTTGCAAATTAGTTATTGAATATAGTTATGTTAGCATAAGATTTAAGAAATATCTCTGAAACTATTAGTTTTAGAGGTAGATACTGTTAAATTTACTTTCAAGTATTGAATAGAATTTAAATGTAGCTTAAAAAATTTGGTATGCCATGTAAAATAAGGAAGTTGATGCCAACTTCCGGTACAGCCGGAATGTCACATGTGTAACGTTATTTTCATCAGATAGAACACCTATGACCCCTATTGTAAAATTTTTATCGTATTTGTAGTTTCACAGAAACATTAAAAAGGCTGGTACATCACTCACTGTGATATACCCTGTATAAGCAAAACCTATATACATATTGCATTTTATGATATTATATTCATGAATATAATATAAACTGGCAAATATTGAATTGTTAGAGCTTGAATATCAGTTTTCTAATCCAAAGCCATATTTTTTAAATACAACATGAATTTAAACATTTTTTAGTACATACAAGTGTACAACCGCAATATTGTGTCAAATGGTTACATAAACTATTTCATAAACTGGGAAATTAGTGAAACATTAGTGGAATTGCTGAGCAAGTTACATAGGTCAAGACAAGACCTGAATTCCAATTTAAATAGAAGTTAGGTGGCCTTACGCCAAAGCCAGTGAGAGTGACCAGTGACCTAATAAGGATAATATCATCACACACATATATTATCTTGGAAAATACAAAATCTTCTAAACCCTTTTATTAGTAACAATAAATTAATATATGCGAAAGCATGCAATCGTTTATGTCCTACAGAAACATCATATTTGTTGAAGATCCAGTTAAAAGAAGAGTAATCATAATAATAGTATTATTAAAATTATAATAGTTTATTGGTAATTGTATATTACTATTATTAATGAGTTATAAAATAATTAACATTTAAATTAATGCAACTTAAAAAAAGAAATGGTATATATATATATATATATATATATATATATATATATATATATATATATATATATATATTTGCCATGAGATCATGATAATCCTCAGAAATAAGTCATGTGGAAGGTTATAATGATGAATAACAGTAATAACTTATAGACGATAAGATAAGGATATAATTCCCTAAGTTTCCTTACTATTCACAATTTAGTATTGATTATGAATGTTAAAATCCAGTTTAGCTGTCAGAATGTCAGTTGCTTTAATCATATGCATATTTGATTCAATTAATATCACAATTATAAATAATTCATTGGTTTGGATGAAGACTATGGTATCTCGAAAAAGTACAAGTTTCAGGAAAGTGATTTGAAATTTTTAAAGAATTCAACTTCAAATTTTCTCAATCATAACAAGGCAGGACTCATTTCACCTCAGTTTTCACCTCATAATCTTGGATATCTAAAGTAACGCTTCCCCCATTGATTAATAATGCCCTCCACCATACAAGTTTCCTCCTCTCATTTTGACTTTCTAGAAATTTATCACCACTTCATATTTAAGATCTTGTAAAGGAAGAAAAATACTTTTATCGTTATACTTATACTGGTTTATTCTTGGAAAATACAGCGAGAAACAGTCAAATTTTAACAACTTAAATATCACAATTATAAAAATATACCTGTGATTCAAAAAAAAAGGTATATCATTCTTCGAAACTAAGATAAACCTTTTCCCCATAATTTTTAGTAGTGCAAATAACATTAACTGGTAACATTTTGACTAATCATAATAATATTTCTCAAAGTAATCGACCCTTTCACTTGAAGCACTTGGAGACAACCGAGATGGTATGGTGTGCATTAGAAAAAGATGATGCAATAGTATTGATGGAGCTCTCTTGATGCAGCCAGTTGAACTATGCTTGTGAAAGTCTCTCATAAATCTTGAACCAACTTTGGATTATTTAATGGAAAAAAACGAAAAACTAGATTTTTTTAAATATCATAAAGTTTTTTTCCAAATCGACGAATTGGTCAATAGTATCAGTTTATTTTGACAAATTTAGTTCAGAGATGCTGATGGGCTACTATTATAAAATTCTAATTCAAGTTTACAGACACATGCCATTTGATATCCAAGTTATGTTAAAATGATAACATAGGTCATAAGATTACTAATCTTATTATGAATTCCACATATATTTTAATAATATTATTTATTAATTAATTATCTATTCCAGAAAAAAGAATATGTCAGATCACATGAAACTGTGCAGCTTATTAATGGATTAATTTTCTTATTGGTAGTTGTAAAATTATTTTCAATTTCTTTTTGAGTAAATAAAAATAGTTTTTAATAGATTGAATTAATATAAATTTATGTTTAACTGAAGGTATTACTAATTTTGTTAAACCTCAACTAGAAGCTTTTATTTATATTTACTTACATTTTAAAATTCCAACGATTATAAGTCATATATCATATATAAGCCATAGTTGCATTACTCAGAAAAGTGGCTTATGTCATTAAATTTCATGGAATATGTGAGATCAGAGCATCTTACAATAGTGTATATATAAAGATAATATAAGCTTATTTAATAAGACATAAAATTATCACCATCAAAGTAATATTATTTATTAAACGATTATTTTTATGTTACCGATATACTATAAAAACCATTAAAATATATATCATATAAATCACTTACGTAGTTATGATCCTGTTAGCAAAATAATTTTTTAACTTTCTATTTGAAATAACACACAAATACTACAATTCTATACTTCAAAATTACTGTGAGAAATATTTGAATTTATATTGTTAATATACATCTCTTTGATGAAATGAATCGGTAAAAACAATTTTAACCAAAATACAAATATGGTATACAATTACACAATTATGATCATCAATCAAAGCATCAAAGATATAAAAAATATTTTCATTCTATTCATTCATTCATTATTTCATTCATTCATATATTTGTGTATCTAATAATAATTTTGTATCTATTTTAAATTTAATTTTCGCAAATCACAAAATGACAGAGGACAGACATTGGTTAGTTGCATATTATCTATAATATATTCATTTTATTAAATTTGTAGATATTAAGACATGGACCACATTATTATTTATTTATGAACGCTTTAAAACAGAAAGTACCTTTTAAAAATATAAGTAAGGTTTACAAAAGTAATAGTAAACTAACTGAAATAGAAAACTTGGTAAGACAAAAACAAGGAAAAAATTCTAAAGCGAAAAAATTAAAAACTGAAAATTCTGAGCGGGAAGATCCAGATTCTAAAGAAGAAATTCAGGAAAATGAATGCTCTGAAAACTTTCAGAGCAGTTATTTATTAACAATGAGTCAATCAATCTGTAATTCAGTAGAAGATACTATAAATGATAATTTTAATGATTCTAATTATACATTTGAACCATTTACTCAGGTAAGTTTATTTTGTTGGTGTGAAGTTGCCTTCATAATATTAATTGTTTTAGATGGAAAACATGAATCTAACACAACTGTGTGAGTCAATATCAGAGCCAAAAATTCTTATTCAAACTTTTAAGGGATCCGAATGTTTTATAAGCTTACAAAATACATTAGAAAATATCAAACCAACTTTCATTATAATGTATCACTGCAGTATGACTTGCATTAGGGAAATTGAAGTAAAATGTCAATGATATATAAATTGTTTTCAATTTATTTTATACTTGCACATTTTAGATGTATGAAGCACATAGACAAAAAGATACTCAATTAAAAATTTATCTTTTACTTCATGCAGATACTGTGGAAGAACAAAGTTATTTAACTACACTGAGAAGAGAAAAAGAAGCCTTCGAACACTTGATTGATACTAAATCGGTAAAACTTGCTACTTATTTTCATATATATCTGAATTTACTATATTCATATAAATTATGTGAATTGCTTAAAAATAAAACTTAATATTAATTTTGATTAGATATTTCTTTTAATTTTTCTCTAACAAAGTAATAACTAGGATGGGGTGGAGTTTTTAATTATACTAATAATTACAGACAATGGTGGTACCTGAAGATCAAGATGGAAAAACAGAGCAATGTGCAATTTTACAAACAGAGGAAATGAGCCCAACAAAAAATACTAGAGAAGGTGGAAAAGAACAGGCCAAGAAAAAACAATTTATTATAGTTGATATGAGGGAATTTAGAAGTGAGTTACCACCAGTAATACACAAAAGAGGAATAGATATCGAACCATTAACAATTACAGTAAGTTTAAATATATATTATATTAAAAAAAAAATGCCATATCAAAAAATAAATTGTGTAGTTAGTTACTTAAACCACTGCTAATTATGATATAATTAACATTGCTCTCTTCGATTTAACCCAAAATGGATTCATATCAAGTGATATTAAAGAAAAAGTTAATGGGTGATACAATTGTGGTTAGATTAGATTCCACAATACCAGATGATAATCGAAAAATTACATTAAATGATTTTGTTAATCTGGTTATAATCTGATATAGTTGTTAATAGTCCAGAATGGTATAAGTTGTTTTCGCTGTTGGTTCGACTGTGTAGGTGGATGAGGCATTACCTCATTAATAAGAATGGGGACAGACAGCAGAGAAAAAAAAATTAGTGGGTTTGTTTTAAATTACATTCAATCATAATTCCTATATACATAATTGATATCCACAATTTAATATTTTAATATTTTATTAACAAAGCACCGAACTCATATAATATCTGGTATAGAGATAATGTTCAAAGATGTATTACATTACTTTTCAAATTATTAAGTTCACAAAACTGAATATCTACTATACCCTGTCTCTGTCAATGGTTGGTGTAATTAGAGATTTTATTTATATTTTAACCAGTTTTTAATAAAAAAATATCACGATAAATTATGAACCAAATAAGAAACTATTTATAGAATAGACTTCCATTAGTTTATTAATATGTGGTCTATGAAATATTAGTGACTGATATAAAGTGCAATATATTATTTTTTGACGGTGTATATTTTCAGCTGAACATTCATTTCAAAATGGGGGTACAGTTGTAGTATATAATGGTATTAGGCCAATATTAAGAGTATAACAGTCGAGGATAATTTTTTGATAGCCGAGACGTATACCGAAGCTAATAAACATTATCCGAGACATTATATGCTTTTATCGGTCATATGTTGTTCAATATTTTTCGTGACGCATACAAAAACTGGTTAATTTAAAAAAAAATCAAAAATACGGTTCAAGAAACTAATCAGGCAGACTTAATTTCTTACCATAGTAACTGTGATTTACTATGTATATTATTTATAACGTCCGCGGCTGTTATGTAGGTCTTATCGATCAAGCAGACAGTACTGTTATACCAAAATAACACATTAACAAGAAAATATAAAGACCTGGGTTATATTCAGTAGATTGTCTGTTTGGAGTGTGAAATGGGGAGGTCTCACATTTATGTAATACACTATAAATATGTGTTCTGAATTGACAATCTTGATAAGCAGATCTAAATTTAATGATCCACTGGATTGTTTCCAAAAAGTTTTTTATATTTTTTTACAACTAATTGAATGGATATGAAATACAACTAATTGAATGAAAAGGGCTATATAGATGTTTGGGTATAGATGGGTTCCTGGTGTATTGTTGGCATATTTCCAAAACGTAGGGCAATATAAGAATAACCATTGTCTAATTAAGAAATTCGTATTCTTTAAGTCATGATCATATGCCACATAGTAATGACAGAGTCCCAATTTTAGTTATTAAATGTAGATTTGAAATATTAAAGTACATACATATTTTATACATATCTATAGTTCCACCCATAAAAATTAAATTACAAGTTACTAGCTATAAATCCCCAGATCAATGTAGGTACATCCATCACTGTGGTGGTACAATATGTTCTAATTTAATCAGTGGCGCAACCAGGATTTGGTTCTAGGGGGGCTACAATAAAAAATTACTAGCTAAATATAACAAAATTTTTATTTTAAATTAAAAATACATACATACTAAAAATGCAAAGTATTTATTTAAATGTTTTATAGATCGAAATCAAGCCTACGAGGTCCGCGATTCTAAAGTTCTTGTATCACTTCATCAACCAATACTAGTATTTCTCTGTGGATATTTAAATGCGCTAGACCATTTAGTCTATTTTCTTTCATCGTATTGCGCAAATAAGTTTTGGTTCGTTTCAAGGTTGAAAAGGACCGCTGAGCTAGTAGACACAGGCAATATACAAAATATTTTGAGAAGTTTATGTATGTTCGGAAAGTAATTCTCATTGCAAAGATTTAAACAGTCTATAGCATTTTTTGGTTCATTCAATTGGACTGCTAAATCTTGATGCCACATTTCAAATTCAGCTTTAAGAGCTGCTTCGCTACTTTGCTCAAGATCATTTTCATAAAATGATGTTAAGTTAATAAAATCGGCTGATTTTGCAGAAATATTCTTAGTGGAAGATATAGGGAGAAGACTAGCAAAATTCGCAAGTATTGTTTTGTGTTTCTCAAACCTTTCCGACATATTACTTAAAAACGAATCTATCCAAGGTAAAAATATAGACCTCCTGTAATATTCCTCTTCATTAGTAAAAGGCGTATTACACCGCTTAGTTTGCACAGAAGTTATTCTTCGTGCTTTTATTGAAAAGTCCAATATTTCTCTCATTTTTAAAGCCCTTTGAAACAAGTCTGCAAATTCCTTTTCTGCATTGTTCCTTATTCTTTATATAGAATCAATAACATTTCGAACTTGGATAATTGCTAAGTGAAGCTCTATATCTGTTCGTTGAAGACTTTTAGTTAAATTTAGTGTGTAGCTGAAAAACTTCTTGGCACACAGTAATGCTAATAGAAATTCGGATTGCTTAATCGAATTCGTTAAAATCAAGGCGTCAGAGGCGACTTCTTTATCTTCCCAGGAAGTATGAATTTCTTCCAATGCGTCAACAATAAACAATAGTAATTCAAGCTTAATTATAATTGAATTGTGACATTGCACCCATCGAGTGGGACAAAGTTGTTTTAGTTTTTGAGCCTTGCTCGCGTTTTCACATTTAGAAATATGTTTTTGAAGGACTAGTTGTCGTTTGGGATAGTTAAAAAAATTGTAAATTTTTCCAAAGATTGCAAAAGAATTTCTAATCGCGGGAACTGATACGGAGTCAGAAATTCCAGATTTAAACTGTGAGAAACACAGTGAATGTAAATTGTTGTTGGGTATTTTTCCAAAGTTCTCGCTTGCGGTCCCTTAAATTTCCCATTCATAGAAGCAGCCCCATCATAGCCTTGCCCTCTTAGGTAATTAACTTCTATTTGAGATTCTTGTAAGCATCTAATTAAAGTCTCTGCAAGGTTAGCACCCGTTGTACTTTCAACTGGAGTAAATTGTAAAAAGTTTTCACGTATTTTTGACTCATTCATGTCTTTTTTAACATATCTGTCGCAAAGTGTGAATTACTCGACGTTAGATATATCAGCAGTTTCATCTGCCAATATGGAGAAACACTTAGCGGCATTAACTTCTTCGACTATTTTACGCTTGATTATTGTTGCACATGAATCGATAATCTCATTTTGAATTTTCCAGCTTATGTAAATTGCACTGCGACTGGCTGTAGTTAAGTGAGTTTTTAAATCTTGATCACCAGCATCAATTCGAAATCGTAATAAGGCTCGAAAATTTCATTAATTTTCATTTTCGGATGGTTTTTCGTTTACATCAAAAATGCTGGAGTCACGATGACCCTGTAATGCAATTCCTTGTCGTCCACAAAATATAACTTTCTATAATTGAACATATTTTGGCTCGATTTTCAACTGCTTGCGTGTTTGAAGCTGTATCAAGTTTCTTATCAATTGGTGTAGTTTTTCCCATCATAATTTCCGTAAAGTTTTTTGCACGAATTACTGAAGCTTTATGGTAATTTAAAACCTCGTGGTCATCAAAACGCTGTGTAGCCTTCTTCCACTTTTTGAAAGGTGTAGTATTAACTAGCTGACCAGTTGCTTGAGATGTAGTTAGTCCTACCTCTTTACTAGCAAATAGTACACAATGTTTGCAGTAGGCACCATCTTCTGCTTGGGAATAAGCCAACCATTTGTATTTATTAAGCCAGGAACGATTAAATTTTCTGTTTTGATTACCAATTTTAGAGACAGGAAATTTATAATTTTCATCAGGAATCCAAATATTTACTAAGAAATCATATTTTTCTTGGTCGCTTAAAACTTTACCCTTAACATTAAAAATGTCCATATGAGATAACGGAGCGACTAAAAGATGATGTTTTTATTATGTGTGATGACCAAGGCGATGCATGCAGTTTTGAAGCACGCGATGACATTGCAGCATTGTTTTCCGAGTTAGTTTCAGTTTCACACTCTGCAGTAATTTTAGCTCTTTTTTAGTGGTAGAAGTCATGTCATACTGAAGAAATCTTGTATGGTCCTCTTTTTGCTCGTTTTACCTTCGCTCATTTTGAAATATGTATGTAAATTGTCTGGAAAGGCAAGGCAAATATTTGTAGCCTATCAATTTTAATGCGAAACTCAGACCCCCTAAAAATAGAAGAAAATTTATCGTAAGTCGTAAGTACACAATATATTGTATTTCTAAAATTGATAAACTACCCATTTAATTTATTAAAACAATATTATATTATACTAAAAAGGTACTCACCAAATTAACTTTAAGTTACTAAGTTAGATTATAAACAACTTAAAACACAGCATTAGTCTTATTACAGTTTGTATAGTATTTTATATAGGGACTATATACGCAACACAATTCATAGAAACAGGAAACAGAAACGAACTTCTGCCTAAAATACAAAACAAGTCACAGCTCGCAAATCTTAGTAGTAGTGTTTTGCGTCAGGTGTCACATTGCAACATGAAAAGACAAAAGACAACGCGTTTTCTTTTGTCTTTTCCCCACTCCCCAACACCGTTTCCTCACTCCTAGCCCTCACCCGTTTCCCGTTTAGGAATAATACGATCGGATTCGGCTCGATCGGTACGATTGATATATTTTATTCTGTAAATTTTTCATTCATACTTTTGAAGGTCTGGGGGGGGCTGCAGCCCCACTAGCCCCTCCCGTGGTTGCGCCCCTGAATTTAATGCTATCCCACATTATATCCCCAGTTTTTTGCTCATTTGTTCTGTACACTATTTGCTTTAATCCAAAACTAATATGATTTCCCAAAATTCTAGTCTTTCCTAGGAAGGTTTTTTGAAAGTATATTCTTTACTTTCTATTTATTTTGTTTGTAAACTGCTTCTAGCTATTTATATATGCATATACTGCATATTCATGTTGTTTTAATTTATTCCATATTGTTTTCGGTAAATTTTAGATGACGCTTCCATAAAAATAAATTTTCCTCTCTTTCACAAACTTTCCAAACCTTGCCAAATATACAAACGTATACAACACATTGTATAAAATCATTTTATGATTTTATACAATATATCGTAGTAATATTTTGCCTAGTTCCCTAAGATATTTTCAATTCTTATGTAATTTAATAATATTGTATTTACAGTATTATTTACTGTAGGTTCTGGTATTTTCATGTCTTATATTTTAAGATATGCCTAGTCATATGAAATATATAATTGTAGTGTACCTTATGTGTTTTATCTTACATATATGAATATATTTTTCAGTACTGAGGAATAATATGAGATACTCTTAATACAGTCCCCTGTAATGTAGGGAATAATAGATTAATTAATAAGGAATAATTCTCTAAAATTTCATTAATGCTATATTTAGAAGGACATCGAAAATGTGTCAATATAATCTTTCTTCATCATATCATCAATTTAAGTATTATCTTTTATATTGTATAAAATTTTTATTAACAACACATTACCTTATTTAAAATTTGAAAATAATTCGAGCCAAAATTTTATGTTATAAAATGTGGTATATGAATACTTTTTACTCTACTTGGAGGATATTTTACTAGCATTTGAGAACAATTTTCTTACATGCTACTACTCTTAGTATTACTTGTTGAAATCATCACTTTAATCTTTAAAATTAATAGGTGGTTAATTTCTTGCTAATCATTAATTTATGAATAGTATCTCTATTGTAAAACAAACTATTGACTTATAAGTTAATAACAACTGAAGAGCTTACATTACATAATTTTTTAGGTAGGTGACTATATTTTAACACCTGATATATGCGTGGAGAGAAAAAGTTTATCAGATTTAATAGGGTCTCTTAATTCAGGAAGATTGTATCAACAGTGTACTCAAATGTCTAGATACTACTGCAAACCTATGTTGCTCATCGAATTCGACCAAAACAAACCTTTTGGTTGGCAGGTAAAAATATGATATTGAGAAAATTACTTTCCAACAAGATTTCTTTGTAGAATAATTATATGTTATCAAATGATGTTGACAACTTTAACATTCAGCAAAGATTATTACTCTTAACTATACACTTTCCCAAATTAAAAATTATCTGGAGCCCCAGTCCTTATGCGTCTGCACAATTATTTGAGGAGTTGAAGGTAAAGGTCGATTGAATTAGAAGAAAATATAATTGATAAAGTTTACTTTCAGCTTGGGAAAGATGAGCCAAATATTGAGTATGCAGCTGGAATTGGTGGCGAACAGGATTTAGATATAATTGAAACCAAGTATAATTCCAATATATATGATTTTGTTCAAAAATTGCCTGGTATAACATCTAAAAATATTGACACTTTTTTGAGGAGAACAGAAGACATGGATAATGCAATAAAGAAAACTGAAGTAAGTTCAGCTACACATACAGCGTCTAAGTATATGTAATAGTTTGATATTAAGGAACTCCAATGGGTTAATTTTCCAGATATCATGTTAACAACCCTCTTTGCTACGTTGTGTCTTTTACACTAAACATATATAGATAGAAATAGAAGTTTATATAGATTTCTCCCTAAGCAATACGTAACTATTAAAAATGAAATTAATCCATGTGTAAAATTTCATACATAAAATATATGGAAAGGTATTTTTATGTAATTAAAATTAACAAAGGAAAAAACCATACTTGACTAAGAAATTTATAACAGTAATTTCAAGCAGACAACATTGATATATATTTGTTTCGACATGCAATTATCCACATGCATTGAAAGTTATACAATTTGTAGTAATATGAAAACAAATTGTACGGATTTGAAAACTCAAATATACTTTTATTCAAGAATGAATAAAATAAAAATGTTCATGTAAATTGTAGATAATTATATTTTGTGATGCCTTTATTATTTCGGAAGTAATGGTTTCAGTAGTGATCAATGTGAGTGAAAAATATTGAGCAAAAAGGCACACCAAAAAAAAAACAGTAGACAGAATCAAACGAAAATAAGCAATTATGTCTCTAGAAAATTATTGATTAGTGAATTATTAAATTGCCATAATTTACAGGTTTACCAATAGTAACCCTAAACTGACAGTAATATATCCAAAATTGTTTGTCCAGTGAAGTTATTTTAAAATGTCAGAATTTATTTAGTGAGATGTTTTCTATCTTAAAAAAAAAAAAAACTTCAATGTTTTATAGAATATTAACATAGTATAAACTATTTATCAACCTATGCAAGGCTTCACACAAAGTTACCTCCATGTAATTTATAAAAAAAAAATTGTTAGATATATTGTAAATGGTTCTAAATATATGCCATAGTCAATACATATAATGTATATCAAAGACTAATTATATGACAACTTTAACCAGTTTTTTAATTAACACCATATTTACCAGTCAAATGGTTTGTAGTAACTGCAAAAAAAAAGTATTAATCATCATCATTCTTGTTTTTCTGATAGATCCTGCATCAAAGTTTTTTATTTGGACACTTATTGCAGATAACTTTAACTAGTTAAAAATATATTTCAATTGATTGTAATTGAACCAGCCTGCACAAAGTTGTTTATTTCGACACTTACTGCAGGTAACTTTAACTAGTTAAAAATATATTTCAATTGATTGTAATTGAACCAGCCTGCACAAAGTTGTTTATTTCGACACTTACTGCAGGTAACTTTAACTAGTTAAAAATATATTTCAATTGATTGTAATTGAACCAGCCTGCACAAAGTTGTTTATTTCGACACTTACTGCAGGTAACTTTAACTAGTTAAAAATATATTTCAATTGATTGTAATTAAACCAGCCTGCACAAAGTTGTTTATTTCGACACTTACTGCAGGTAACTTTAACTAGTTAAAAATATATTTCAATTGATTGTAATTGAACCAGCCTGCAAATATTCTATCAGTGGAATTAATTCTATTCTAAAATCTATCAGTGGAATTAATTTTTATTGAAATTTTCAGCTGTTTGTTGGTCATTGTTTCGGTATATTTATAAGTAACTTCTTTGGATAAGTGATCATAGAAACCTTTTTTGTAATATTATGCCAAACACATATATTTTTAAACCAAATTCTACCATTTTAATGACCCAATAACGTTTTGTAGGACGAGTTAAAGGAAATTCTTGGTAATGCAACTGATGCCAGAGCCCTGTATTCTGTTTTACATGAAAGTATCAAACCTACTGAAGAAATAG
Organism: Rosalia funebris; assembly: GCA_037954035.1. Lineage (NCBI taxonomy): Eukaryota > Metazoa > Arthropoda > Insecta > Coleoptera > Cerambycidae > Rosalia > Rosalia funebris. The sequence continues at coordinate 38,254,305 of JAZFAV010000022.1, read as the reverse complement.
AACCAATAAAACAGAGAGGCAAAGCAAAATCAAAAATTAAATATAAAAAATGATTAGTAATATTTAATTAACTGTAATATATGTACAATATACCTTTGTTAATGTAATTGATATAATTCTAATTCAATAAAATTTTTGATAATAAAATACTTAATTTATTTGGTTTGATCTACGAGTGTATACCAGTAAAATCTGCTGTTTACTGTGAAGGCTTCCTGTTTGAGGGTTATTATCTTTGTAGTTCTTATGTACCTATTTCAAACTGCAAACATTTACATTGTTCATGTAATAAAAAAACTAAATTAGTAAAAATGTTTGTTTTTTTTTTATTAACACTGTGTCACAATATCCATACAATTAAATTGATAAGTATAATAAATAAATATACAATTTTTGTTATGTAACTTGAATTTTTATAATATAAATAAGAACACATATCACACTATATCCTTGAGAATGTATAAAGAAAATCATACAAGGTTATTTAAATTTAATTTTTTTTAAGTCTATTTGTTTAAGAGTGTTAAAAAGTTTTATATGTAGATTTGTTTAATTGAATATACAAACTAAAAAATTTGTATGAAAACTTTGAATCACTTATTTTGTTAATAAAATAAATGATTCAGACAAAATTAATTAGGAATTTAAAATTAAGACCATTTCCTTTTAAATGTATTTATTCCATGTTAATTGGACAGGAATGTATGGAGTATTTCACACATTACACTAACAGAAAGAACATACAAGATATCAAAATTAGCGAGTAGCAGGCACACACATACTGTATTAGCACATTTGTTATACATATTTCATTTGTCTTTTTCCTTCGAAAAATATTGCACTTTCCACCTAAGTTTATTAAAATATTTGGTCATATTTAACCAATACAACCATAAATAATTATTTTCACAAAATAAGCAGTATATAAAATTAAGTACAAAGATTATATGAGTGTTCCGATTATAACACTTAAAGATATGTAGCTAAGAATAGAAAACATTCATGCTACTAATAGGGGATCATTAAAATAATAATGCTACTAATAGGAATAATTATAAGAAAAATTATTTCTAATAGTATACATTATCGATAATTTAACAAATCTTTATTAATATATTTGTCTTTTAAAATACTCGAAATATTTTAAGTTGTTTGAAATATAAAAACAAAACTAGGAAATATATTTTGTAGTATTTTACATAAAAAATAGGAAGCAAGAGTGGAAAGTAAACAAGAATGCATTTACAAACATGGGCAAAGCATACACACCTTATGTTTGAAATAATAAAATTAAGAATTGATTAGAAATTAACCCAAAGTTGATTTATGGGAGAATGTGAAAATATTCATAGAATAATATAAAAACATACATATGAAATAACAATGTATTCTAAAAATAAACATCATCAGCCATGTTTTATAAATATAACCACAAGAATTCAAAAAACTAAATAACATCACAAAAAAGTCTACAAATATCAAAATAGTCTTAAAATCGACTATTCTTAAAATACGATGTCATCTAGATGGTCATAAATACTGTTTAATTTACTAGAGCATGTAGCATTGCAAATTATAACAATATTGTGCTTAAAGCAATTAATTAAAAATAGTTATAAGTTATGTATCATGAACCTATAATTTTATTTAAAGATAATAATAATGTTGATATTCCTAATACTAACAGGAATAATTGTAGGATAAGATTAATACAAATTTTTTTCAACCTTTCTCGCAATAATTAACTTTATGTTAACATAGTATAGTTATAAAATTATAGCATTACAGAATTTATACGCACAAGTTGAATATTAACTTATTCAGGGGCATAGCGTCAGAAAAGAATTTAGGGATGTGATAAAAATTTTATAAGGGGAAGAGGTATAGTCGGATGTATGGTAGGCCTTATGAAAATGGTGAAAATAAAAAAAAAACACTAACCTAAAATGATTATGCTGAGGTATATATCCTAATTTTTAAAGTGAAGATCAATTCTTCGGTTTTTGTTTTGTCCAGCGAAAACGTCTATCACTGTTTGTTCAAATGTTGAAAACGATCTCGTATCTTCTAACAAGGTATTTTTAATATGTATTAATGCTAAAGCTGAGTCTTTTTGCTTTTGAGAATTTTGAGTCTTTATTCTCTGTAAACATGAAAACGATCTTTCCGCGGAACTACTTGTGGCAGGAATAGTCAAAATTAAATGTTGATGACTCCAGGAAAACAGAATATAATAAATTGGTGAAGCTCAAAAACAGTGCTCTTTTTCATATTGGGATCACTATAAATCATTAAAATTCTATAGTAGATTGTATCTACTAAAGAAGAAAAAAGTTTGTCAGGAAAAAGTTTTACGAATGAAATAAATTGTGTGAAATCTAGGAGATTTAAGAATTTCAGTTTAGAAATTTCACTAAACCGTTGACTAATATTCAAAGTAATAACGTCCAAAATTTCATAAAACAGTCGTGTGTAGGTGTTTTTCTTATCTTCAGGAATTGAATCCAAACACATTCTTTTACTTGGTGGTTTATGTTCTAACACAAACCTGTCCATACGGTCCCAAACACAGACTACCTTAGTCTGTGGTCCCAAATGTCACTAAACTTGTTTCTCATTTTTGAATATGTGACATGAAATTGGCGATCTTTTTATTGCAATAACTAATTCTGATATTTTTGTCTGTAGAATTTTAAACAGACTCTTGGAATGTGGGAATATCGCAGAAAACACTGCTAAGAAAAAATTAAATTAGAATTCTCTAAATGCGTTTTAAGTATATTATCATTTCTTGCCATTTTAGTTATAAATTTTACGAAATTTCCTTTATTTTTTTAATAATGTACTTTCATCATGACCTCTGAAAGGAAGGCCCAGTTTACCGAGTAGACAAGTTATTCTTATAAAATGTTTTCAATATTTAATCTGCACTAAGTACTTAAAGCGAATTCAAGTCTTTCAAATATGATTCACTGAACTATTATGTCTCTTTTCTTATCGATCTATATTATTATATATTATTTAAATCGTTATAGCCGGATGTATTCCACACATTATTTCCGTCGAGAATAATAAGCAAGGCCAGCAAAAAAGTTTATACAGTTCCTTATAGCCACAAAGCCAGTGTTCACTTTTATATACATTGTCACTAAAATGCCGAACACACGATTTTAGTTTTGTATTTGTATTCAAAATGGGCCGTGGTGGTCCATCATGAATTATTTGTAATTTTTGTGAGTACGATAGAGAACTGAACAAGGATTGTAACATTTTTTCAATTACACAATCACACTCACAATCAGTTGTAGAATTAGCCATGACAATAATTCCAAACGGAGTTAAACGTTATAAAACTGACATGCAAAGTCGCCAAAATGATGCGTTCACATAATCGCATAACTGAATCGGCAAATAATAACACTCACTCAAGTTTCCACTGTTGACTGCGTAAGATTACTGACCTTGGCCAGCTAACGCATAGCTTGGATGTAATGTGGACCATCGCATTTCAGAACTACAGCAAGTAACACGGGAGTCCGATAATTTTGGACGTCTTCACGGCCGATTTGAAATAAAAAAAGTTCGTAGTAGCGTTTAAAGTAAATAATGTATGTTTGCGGTCAGTTTAAAATAATTAAAAAATTGTTATAATTGAATAAAATCGATTCAACTTTTAAATAACACTAATTTGTCAATTGTTTAAGGGTTGCGACGCATCACTCGCATCCACACGCTACGCTTCTGAACTTTTATTTTGAGGAAACAATCATATAATCTAAAGTCAATCCAGGCGAAATCATTAGTTACATTATACTAATTTAAGCTACTTTATCATAAAGCTACAAAATGTTGTACTTAATTCCTGAAATATATTTATAAGAAAAAAATTTGCAACAGCAAGATAGTCATTAAGCGTCAGCTTTGTTAGCAAACTCTAACAAACTTCAGATGCTTCAAAAGCTATAAAATTTATATTGGTTGATAACAGGGAAACCGAAATTTAGAGGAAAAAACTATTCCCTAATACCAAGTGCCAATACATCTTTCATCATTATTTTACCATTAATAAACACTGTATTAAAATATTGAAAATAATATACATTAATTCAGTTGGGAGTAAGTTTCTGAAGTAATGAGTTTCCTATAACTTTAAATTAGTCTTACAACTTTATAAGAGTCAAATAATCAGTTATTTAACAAAACCTTTTACGTTTTTTAACCCTTTCAGCGCGAACGGTACATGTGTGTACCAGCTGCATTTCAACTTGCCTGAAATTGAAATCAGTAATATTGAGCATATGAAAAGAGTACCATTCCAGTGTTTTATCTTCCTGCAAATGAAATTTGGCAGAACTCATAACCTAGATTTACATTCTGCAGACTGGTTCACATATGCACCTCATATTCTGGCTACATTTCTACAGTATTTGAGCATTACTTTCAATATTTTGTGAAATCTGTGTGTTATTTGACGTGAGATAATCTTGAACCTCTAAGATAAATAGGAAATAATTCTCATCTGTGATTTGTTTGAGGAGAATCATTGCGGTACATAATTATAACATCCGGGTTTTTGAGTGGTACAGATAAGTACCATCCGTGTTGTAAAGCGTACTGTTTTGTTACTTCTAGCACAATGAGTGAATGGAAAAGAAAGCCACCCCTTAGTTAAAAAGAGTTGGAAGAAGCCACAGAACACTTAGATGAAGTAGAAGACTTCTCTTCTGGATCTGACGATTTTTATGAGCCAAATTCTGAATATGAAAGTAGTTCTTTGGAAGAACCAAGTATTTCAAAATGCGCTAGGAAAGCCGAGGAATCGATTTCTTCCGAAAGCTGTGATTTTTCTGACGATTTTTCGCAATTTGAACCTGAGAACCCACCAGATGCAGCAAACCGAACCCTTGACTGGAAGGTTCCAACTAATACTTTTCAACCCGCAAAAAACACCACCTCCAAGGATTTGTTCACTCCATGAAACTATAACAAAAGCATGGACTCCAGATAACTATTCGATAAACTTTTTCTTCATTATATTTGCGTATTGTTGAGTACACTAATAAAAAATGGGAGGTATAGATCGAGTTGATCAATTGATTCACCTCTATGATCATGATCACAAATCTAATACATGGTGGAAAAAGGCGTTTCAAACTTGTCTGAACATGTGCGCGGTGAATGCATGGATCATGTACAACAATCTGAGGTGAGACCAATCAAAACTTCCTTTTATTACATTTGTGATAATGGTCGCAAAAGAATTTATAGCCAAAGGCATGGAACAAACCAATTCCTGTACACCCAAGAAAGGGCCAGTTTCTAAGAAATTGAGGCTCATGGAAATGTACCATTGCATTTACCAGTGGAAGGGCCAACACGGAGAAGATGTGCCACCAACAAGAAGCAAACCAAAACCAAAACACTGTGCAATGAATGTGCTATTCCCCTGTGCAAGAATTATTTTGCTTCCTATCACGTGAAATAATATCACTTTTTGTATATGTACTAATTTTCGCATTGCTGATACTTACTTTTGCAAATAAAATTGGGTTATTCGTGAAAATTTTGCATAGTAAGGTGTAATCGTTGAACACTGTTGGTTCATATACATACCAACCAAAAATCCGGTTGGTACGTATAAGTACCACACTCCCCAAGGGCCTTCGTGTACAAAACAAAACAAAAAATAAGTCTGAAGCATTAATATATGAGACCATCAGAACGTAAGTATTCCAAAAATTTTGGAAAAAATGAGTGCTTTATATTCCAGGTCGAAAGGGTTAAAGAAGTAATAAGAATTTTTGCACTCCAGAAATTTGAACAACTGAAGTACAATTTTATCATCTACAAATGTAAAGGAATGAAAATATCACAATGCAAATGAGAAATTAGTAATACAATGTTATGGAAAAAACATACAAATACTGAAAATATCTAAATATATGTAACATGTTATTGAACATTTTATTACATATATTTGAGAAACGTTATAAAAACCATACATAAGAAAACAAACTTGATTGAAGATAGTTGTTGGAAGCCACAATTTTTCACATTAATATAAAAAGGAACACGTGTGCTTATTATCAACATCAAAATTATATTTCTACATACTTCGTGCATTTGAATATAAAGTTGAATATACTGATATGAATAACTTCCATGGTTATTTCAACAGAATAATACATATTTAACAGAAAAAATATGCATTTTAACAAAAGAGATACTATTGAAATTGTAATGAAATTATTCATGAACATTTGTTTAGGTAATCGATAAAGTACATCGAAATATATTATGTTTTAGTGAAAATGTGATATAAAATATTTTAAGTCTTGGTATAGAAATGAATGTGAATTAAGCCCCTTCTAGAGATAAATATTTTATGGCAGTGTATGAAGATCATGGAGTGTATACAAATTCTCAATCCTATAGTATACTGTGGATGTAGCTTCTAATGTTTTCGGCAATAAGTCCATTGCTCTTTGGATATTTTCTATTTCACCACATACCTTGAACATTTAAAAATAAACTCAAATTTTTCTCATAATGTATAAAAGAAAAATTTCGTCAGATACTAGCACTCATATTTAATTGAAGAAATGAAGAAACTCAAGTTAAAACATACATTAATATTTTAACCCTAGTTTCTTCATTTTGCCACAATGAAAAGACAAAATGCCACAATGAAATGATAGAAGAAGCAATATAATGTCTCATCCAACTAACAAATTAAGTAAAAAAAATATTTTGCAGTTTACATAAAAATATTTAAATATACATTCCCAGTTCAATTCAAAATGTATAAATACATTAATGTGACATAATAACTTTTTGAAAAGATAAAAGAAAGCTATTTGAACTAATATCTAATAAAAGTAATGAAGACAAGTTTAAAAAATTTGTTGCATTATGAAATTATAAATGTCCAATTTTTAATAAATATACGTGCTGTACAGTCAACATGCATTTCAAATGGAAGACTGATAATGAATACTTTTATCTTTGATTGATTACACTGATTAAATTGTTCTCGGCAAAGTTTGGTGGATGCACCTCTTAGGTTTAAAAATATAACAAAGCATTTATCTACATAAATGAAAAGCCTATTGGGATCACAATTTTTAAACTCATAATAACTTTTAAACCTAACAAGGACAGAGAGCAAATGACTTATTTCACTGTATTTGTGACAGTTGTCCTTGATTTGGATGAATCAGTTGATAAACAAACTATAAAAACATTGTTCATTGTTGGAACACGAAGATTACAGATTTTTTATACGTCCTGTTTTATTTTTACAATAGGAATGTTAAAATGTAGCCCAAAAAGCATTTAATTATAGGATTATCCTTTCGAAAGGTGGTACATAAAAAATTACACTACATTTTTAGAGTACATTAAAGGAGCTGATGGTATAGTGAATTTGTTGAAAATGATATAAAATTAACAAGTTGAAGAGGATTTACAATATTTTAATAGGTACAGAAGCAGCAGGAAGCTTTCATATCGGAGCTCATTTCAACAAACAAGGAATCCATGAAAGCTTAATTTTAATGATAACTGAGATATTAATTTTTTAATATTTTATTGTTGTGGTTGTGTAATTGTCATCTTCTTATATAATCAATGTTGTAATTTTTTAAATTAAACAAATATTTTGGGTCATATCAAGAGTTGGACTTTTAATTTTGATTAACATTACAAATGATAGTTTATAGGACATTTTAAGGCCTTGGTACATGCTAGAGGTGGTTTTTGTCAGAATTTTGTCATCAGAGCTGCCAGAGACGTGTAAATGCATGACAGAGTAGTGACAGAGATGAGGCCAGAGTGCTCTGCTGGCAGAGCTGTGGAAGTTTTTAATCTAGTGTGTAAACACTGTGAAACTTACTCTGATGCAGTTTATTTAGTTCTGTCACTCTGGTTGTCGTTGTACCATATTTTGTTCTCTAGGTACAGAGTTATTTGTTTTTCGTACACAATGCCTGATTTGAATGTTATCAACAACACAAAGATGAAAGTAATTAGTAGAAAGTCTAGGAATATTTTCGGACCATGGTCAAAAGACGAAACCAAGCTGTTAATACAATTATACGAAATACACTCAGTACTATGGGACATCACTTAATGGGACAGGATTATAGGAATGTGCATAACAAAATAAGATTATTGCGGATATTGCAACTGAACTGGGAAAGGAACCTCTAGATGTCAAAATGACAAACCTTGAAGTGTCAATTTAGCGTAAATAGTGAAAAAAGTGCCAAAAATTTTGGTACATACTAGGTTCACAATATAGGTACATACTAGGGTATCACCATTTCTCAGTTCCAAGTTCATTTTATAAAAACCACTTTTTGGTCTTCTTGCAAAATAATCTTTAGTCCACACAATTCTATTCACTTGCTTCCTGTTTTCCTTTTCTTTCTCTTCTTCCAATAATAAATAAACTACAACTGCTGCTGCTATCCTGACTGTTGCTACCGTGTTGTGAAGAATGTGAAGTATATATTTATTATTTGTTCTCACCTAAATATAAAGCTCAGGTGTAAACAGACGCCAGAGTTTATGACAGAGAGACTTGCCAGAGCTCTCCGACACTCTTCCTGCCAGAGAAAAAAGTGCTAGATTTCTGTCTACGTATAAACGCCGATGACAGAATTCTGGCAGCCCTGATGTCAGAGATCTGGCAAAACAACTGCGTGTACCAAGGCCTTTACTTATCTGATTAATCAGATACAGTAACACTTTCTGCCTCACAGTAGATGTGAAAATGTCAACTTTCTTGACAGTGTCAGAAAAGTAAGTTCACGCTTATGAACATTGCATATTTTATTTAAATTTTCTGATAATTTGAAAATTACTTACTTCTCTTTTGTAGCATAAATTTAATATAATGGGTTATTAATATTATTAAGTTTGGAGATTATTTTATGATAAATTAAACAAGTTTAAATTTTTTTTACAAATGTCCAATGCCGCTTTATGTTTAAATGTAACTTTGAGAATATATACTAGCATCATATCTTTAGAATTTAAATACGAGGGTCATTCAAATATAAACGAGCCTTGGCAACTGAGAGCAAAAAAGGAATTATACAGTGATGCACAGCATTAGGCGCGGTAGTGGGGATCTCCTAAGAGGGATTCGTGGCTAAACCGGCCACTCAACTTCAGTTCGTTAGTTGTCGTTACGATGAGCGAGAGTGCGATACACCCTGCGGTTGCACAACGCATCGTAATAAGATTTCTTACGAACGAAGGTGTTAAACCGGCCGAAATTTGGAACCGATTACGAGCACAATTCGAGGAAAGAACACTTTCATGGGTGAGAGTGAAAGCCTGGTGTGCAGAGTTCAAGAAAGGGCATAGACAAGTCGAAAACCTGAGTCACGCAAGACGGCCCCGCACCAGCATCACGCCAGAAAGCATTACAGCTGTTCAGGACCTTATTGACGGTGATCGTGGAATCACGGTAGCAGACAACAATGGAAAATTGAAAATCAGCATTGGAAGTATACACTCCATTATCCGACACAAGCTGGAATTCCGAAAAGTGTCAGCACGGTGGGTTCCACGTCTTCCTAATGCAGATCAGAAAAATGCGAGAGTTCAAGTTTCTCAAATGCTTCTCGCTCGTTTTCAAGATGAAGGGGGCGATTTTTTGCAATGAATAGTGACCTGTGATGAAACTTGGGTTCACCACTACACCCCCGAGTCGAAAAGGGCAAGTATGGAGTGGAGGCAGAAGGGGGAGGCAGCACCGACAAAAGGAAGCGCTTGGCGGGGAGCGCTTTGAGAATGATCAGCAGGTTAAGGAGTTCGTGTGCAACTGGATGAATACCCGTCCTAAGTCTTTCTTCGAAAACGGCATAAAAAAACTGCCTATTCGATGGGAAAAATGCATAGCGAAAGAGGGGAACTATGTAGAAAAATGATGTAAAATGATGTTTTGAAAAATAATGTAAAATAAATTTTTTTAAGGAAAAGGCTCGTTTATATTTGAATAATCCTCGTAGAAATAATGAAATAAATGAAATGAATATTATAATTTAAAATGTACTCAATCATTATTAACTAATTACAATCTGAAGTACATAGTTTCTAAGAACGGTGTATAAATTAATAATAAATATAAATTAAAATAAAATTACCCTTTTCAGTAACACTTCTTTGGTTGGTAATGTGTAAATGGCTATTTTTGCTCCATTCCTTATAACAAATGGGTGGTATTTAGCTAATGACTGATCATATGCCTCTCTGCATGCTGCCGAGGTGCTTTCTTCTTCCTTTAAATCCCCTAATTTCTTTAAAAATAGTTGTATAAAATCTACAAATATTTAACTTCAATAAATGTGTTTAGAACTAAAGAATATTAAGATAGTAGAATGCAGACTTGCACACTCATTGTTTAATTATCTAAATTCTTCTGGGTTATGCTGTCGTTGTCAAATTCATATTAACATTTCATTGATCATATTATCAGCTTTATCAGAACACATTCAAAGATTCTTTTTGGGTTTCTTCTGAAGAAGCTAATATGATAATGATCAAAACAAGTTTAACGCGGGAACCACAACATATCCCAAATAATTTACTTGAATATTATGATGGGTTGCAAAAAGTTTACTATATACTGGGCAATTTACAAAAAGTATGCTGTAGGTAGAATATTTACCACTAGTATAAAATATGCTGAATAATAAGCATGCTATGCATATTGATTAATCTTGAATCATTTATCATCCACGGATCACAAATTATAGCTTGGAGACCAAAAGAAATATTTTCTATACATGGTACTATACATCAAGGTTGACAATTTGATAGGTATCTAGTGTACATATTTACATCCTTAATTATGATCATGAAAGCCATTGCTTTTAAATTGTCAATCTGTCATTATTAATGAAAGTAAACTTTCGAAGAAGTCATGACTTTTATTATTGGCATTATGTTAATGCCAATGCTTTTAAGGCAAATATCAATTGAATTAAGCACATTATCTCCAATAATATATATAAAAGCTATATAAATATTTATACTTTAAGAACATCTTGATACTGAATGTCCATGTACTATATTAGATCTTTTCTTCTTTTTCAAAAACAAAAAATATTTTTTTACTTAATGACTATTTTAAAAATAATTTTCAATTAACTCCCTTATGAGAGAATCTCGAGTCATAAAAGCAACAAACTTCTTGCTGTTACAATATTTTCACTATTATATATACATAGGTTTGCCGTACCATTAGAACAGTTTATTTGCCTTACTCTAAAAAAAAAATTGCAACTATATCTTACCTAATCCTCTATGCAATCTTAATAAGGTTCTACTGCCTGATGTATGTCCCTTTTTATGCAGTAAATCGTTATTGCGTTCATATTCTATCATCTTTTTTACGGTAATAAAATTTTCTGATGTTTCCGAATCCTTTAAAAATTCGTGCAGGGTATTCATTTTAGCCCTCAAGTCTTTACTCACAAATCCAAATACAGTCCCCATTAACACAAAAAACCTAACCAAATGGTAAATAAGGAAATGAACTATAGAAATAGACAAATACTCACTTGTTGAGTTCCTCAAAACTTTCCAAGTAAAATTGTAATTGAATATCATCTTCCTCATGAACTGCAGCTATAAATTTATCATGAACTATTTTTATATCAAATGTATCGCTGTTATTTTGGGCCATAATTAAAAAAATATGCTAAAATTGTATTAAACTATTAGTGTAAAGTGTATAAAGCCTATAAACCCTATAAACTATAACTTATTATAGTTAGGTTAGTATTTTATTTAGTATTTAGTAGATTCGTCAGATATTCCACAGAACATTAATTCAAGAGTCTATTTTTTCAATTACACTTCTCACACTCATATTTCATAAGATTCAACCCTAAAGGGTAATTGTCTGTAAAAAGTGTTCCTTGGAAAATGCTTACGAAACTTTTCCTATCCCCCTATTTTCGAGGGTGCTGGAGACGAATCTGGCTTTAATTTCATCGGCTCGGTCACAGTTTTCGAGAAAATGGATTTTCCACTTTTCCGTAATACATGCCACTTTCCTTATCAAATAATTTTCACTTCATACTACATAGATAGCTAATATGAATACGAGTAGATGCTACAACACTTCCTTTACACATATCATATACTAAACTGTCATAAAACCTATTAGAAACTTTCGATGTTTAGTTACTTCAAATGTATACAATGACTTGCAGTTGGCGTCGTCCATTGTAATTCGTACCCCCTACGCCCTCCGTGTCGTTCGATGAAACTATATACATACGAAGAGGCTCCAAAAGCTAATTCTAAATATTAACAACTAAATACGCTGTTATATAATACCTAGATTACTAGACAGAATAGTCACAGAATAACTCCTACTTCAGTCATATAACATTCATCGGATAGAATATACATAACACGCTTTTTGTTAAATATAGTTAAATTGCTATCGTCCTAATAGGAAACTTTCAAATTTAAATTAGACAGATCGATTTATAACAATGTACTTTTTGATTTGTTTATTCTATGTAAGATGTCGCTATCGATGCAGTTATAATCAACCACAGTTTCTTTTTGTATAGTTTGTAAGTTTTGTTTTTTCTCTCTGTGCAAAAACATTTTTGAATTAGAAGAATAAACGTAATTCATATTTACCCCTGTATGCCCGTTAACACTGTTTACTAATGAATACTTTTAAATTATCAACAGCCCCCTCTGATTCGTCTACCTCAAAGTTTAAATTAATTGAGTGAGGTGACAAGATTATTAATTTTAGAAGAGCTTTATTGGAAGTTATGAAAGAAGAACAAGTAGGGTTAGTATTTGGAGCGCAATAGTTCCGTATACAAGAGAAAAAAATTTCAATAGCGTCTTGATTAAAGCAAAGTATTTAAATCCTAGGGCAAACAATTTAAGAGCTACATAAATTAAGCCACAAAGTGAAAAAATGGCTTTTTTTATAGATGGTGTAATCCTACGAGCAAAAAGACACTTTGCTCGTAGGTGTAATCAAATGTTTTGAAGAATTTGGGGAGATAGGATTGCCAAAATAAAATATGGTCAGATTTTCTGTAACTACATACCAAGCAGACTAGAGAGCAAGAAGACTAGGTTCTCTAGTCTTCTTGCTACATACCTATCTTAGTTTTTTTTTCAGAAAATGTATAAGAAGATCCATTTACGCTATCAAAAAATAAAAGGAGATCAGCTGTTTCAGAATATTTTGGTTCAAGATAAAACTCGGACTGTGGGGACAGTTCAGTACCGAGCTTAGCTGCAAGATACATTACCTATGACAAAACACCTGCGTGCAATTTTTTACATGCTTTTCTTTTTATAAAAGAGCAGATCCAGATTATGGATTTTTTGGTTATAAAAGGGTCCAAGTTCTAAAGATATTTCGTCAAACATCAAAATACAATATTTATCAGGTTCATACATTCAATCTACTCTAAATCTTATATGATTAAAAACTTCCTCGTTAATTCCACAATTAAATGGGATTTTATTTAATTCTGCAATTAATACCTTTCGTGGAGGTAAACTTGAAAGTTTGCTACAAATACCTGTATGCCTTGTATGTATGTATGTAACACTTTGCTTATAAACTGATAATGTAAAAATTTGGTCATCCAAAGGGTATCTTCTACCTCTAACTTTAAGTTTCTGTGTTAGCTGCTGAGATAAATATAAAAACATTTAAAGTAGTTTTATTTACATCTTTCAAAGCGGGGCTCGTTTTTATCACCATATTCCTTGTACTTTATTAAGCAATTAAAGTTATCATCCCATTCATTTGGTCATCTATATATTGTACTTGCATTCTATACAATCTGTTTTGTTTTTATTTTCATAGTATATCCAGCAACATAAGACTTTCAAGTGGTTTTAAATCTTGAAAACTATTTGGTAAGTTTTCAAGAATGTACGTATGTGTGTCCATGTATTTATTTTCCTCTGGTAGATGCAGACAAGACAAATGTTCTTACTCTTTAAATCCATCTTAGCAGATCCAGTGACACTATCAAAAACATCATCAATGAATTTTAAAAACTCAACAGCGCCACTAGCCTCTTCATTTAAAGAAGTTGTTTCACTTCAAAATCTGATCCTACAATGTATATATACAATACACATGGAAAACTGGTAATATACTGAATACAATAATAAATGGTTATAAATGATAAATTATTGTACCTATAATGAACAACTAAATACAGTATTGACAATTTTTTGTTTTTACATGATTAAAATATTACTACTCAGAAATTCACCCCCAAAATTGACACGTTAGCAATACTTATTTTTAAGCCACATGACTCAAAATAATTTGTGAATTTAAAAAATATATAATACCCTAATTCAACAATACACATTTCAAATGAACAATTTAACAATGCAACTTTTGAAGAGACAAAAACAAATATATAAAATAATATCTACAAAGCATTATTAATTAGCAGGTTCATAGTTGCTGCTACTGAATGACTAAACACTTAAGTATGAAACTACAGAAACTTCCATTTTTTTAAGTTTTGATTTGTTTATATTAAACGAGAAAATGCTCTCAAATCACCATTGTCTTTTAGCAATTTTTGTTTGTCTCTCTTTATTTAAGCAATAAATATCTCTATGTAAAATAATATTGTGAGGGGCCTTTAGAAGGTGAGGTATATCGAAGAAGGGTACTATTTTATCATGATGGTCTACTTCTAATATATAATGAGGACTTTTTTTTCAGTTTCTGTTCCAGTTTTATTCTGTATCCAAGGAGTTAATATCACTTTTATTATCCCAGTGCCTCTTAACATGTATACCTCCAGTCATGATCAGTTTTTAAAAACGATAAATTTGACGGTAGAGCACTGCATGGTGTATATGGGAGGATAGAATTGAAGATATATCACCTGATTTTGCATAGGTCTGATCATGTTGGGCTGACACCACAGCATCAAAAAAATATATAAGTATATATAATTTGCAACTGTGTTTGGAATATAAAAATAAATATATATGAAAGTGTACTTACAAGGCAAGAGTAGTTCAGGGTAAGTTACTTTCTTTAAACGATTATTAATAGCATGGTCTTGCTTTAGGAAATGAACTTATTTCATGAACTAAAGCATTCACTGACATCTATTGGTTTGGGGGAAAAATTTTTTATCCATCGCCATGACAATTTCATTTAGTATGTCCTAGTTTTCATTCTATCTCATTATTTTCTATGCCAATGATGAAATATTTTAATGAGCAATGAGCGTTTAAGGCTCGTTTATACGTATACATATAAACGTTGAAATAAAGTTACTCATATCGCGTGTATTTCAATTAAAATTATTATTATTAAATACGTATTTAATAAGTTTTAATTGAAATAAACGCGATACGAGTAAACAACTTGTAACCAACTATATTGATAACTTAATAAACATTTTGTAGGTATGAGGAATTGGAGGAAAATTAGAGCGTGAATTGAAGTGAATTATTATAAGACTGGGAACTTGAATGAGTATAACCTGCATCTTCTCTCGATACTTTCGTACCTCAAGGAAATTTTTTCTTCAGCTAATAATGTCTACATTTTTGTTTGAAGTGTTGTAGTGAATTTTGTAGAGGCATTTTTCGAAATTGCGATGCTACATTCATTCCTAACAAATGAAATTCATGGTAATTGTATACAAGAAGTGTTCCTGGACAAATGCTTACGAACCTTTTCCTACCCCCCTATTTTCGAGGGTGCTGGATACGAATCTGACATCAGTTTTATCCGCTCGTACACGGTTTTCGAGAAAATGAATTTTCCACTTTTCCGCATGAGGCCATTTTTTTCTATCAAATAACTTTCACTTCATACTACATAGATAGCTAATATTAATACCAATAGATGCTACAACACTTCCTTTACACATAACCGCCATAAAACCTATTAGAAACTTTCGATGTTTAGTTACTTCAAATCTATACAATGACTTGCAGTTGGCGTCGTCCATTGTAATCGTACGCCCCCCATATCGTTCCATGAAACTACATACATACAGAGAGGCTCCAAAAGCTAACTTTGAATATTAACAACTAAATACGCCGTTATTTTGAAGGATATTACACCTAACCTGACTGTCTACTTATTACGGTCAAAAATCAACACAAATGAATATAATATTTTACTAAATATGTCTTTATTTTATAGGTCTCACTAACACAATCATTATCAAGATGATAAAGATGCTATTCTACCATAAAGAAGTGATTATAGTATATACTTATACAATTAAAAAAGTTAAATATGTATAACTAGTATTTTCATAACAATACATTTTATTAAAACATTTTACACAACACAAATAATTTTATTGCTGGCTATGGTATACAAAAAAACATATAAAACAGTATTTATAAATTAAATAAAATTAGTGTTTCTTATTCGATACCTAACCAAAATGACTTGTTTTATATAGCACATTAGAATTTGAATTTTAAGGTTAGTTATGCTTTTTTCATATAGTTTGAGTGCAGTTTAGATAAAGAGGAACTCATGCAGAAGGTGCACAATTAAGGTCAGTGTACTGTCATCATCATTAGGTCATCAGTCCTAAGACTGGTTGGACGCTAACCTCCAGCTTCTCCTATCTTGTGCTAACCTACGCATTTCGCTAATTGTGCTACAGCCTACATCCCTTACTATTTGCGAGCAGTAGTCTAATCTAGGCCTACCTCTGCCTTTCTTCACTCCTATTTCTGCCTCCAAAATATCGCGGACTATTCCCCTATGTCTCAGCAAGTGGCCTACCATTCTATCTCTTCTCATCCTTATGTTTTTCCACATACTTCTTTTCTCGCCGACTTTCTCCAATACTTCTTCGTTTCTAACCCTATCAGTCCATGGTATTTTCATCATTCTTCGATAACACCACATCTCAAAAGCTTCTAATTTCTTCCTACTTGCTTCCCCTACCGTCCAGGTTTCGCAACCGTATAGTGCCGTGCTCCATACATATGTTTTCAAAAATCTCTTCCTTGTTTCTAAGTTTATTACCTCCGAGCATAAAAGTGCTTTCTTTCTGTTAAAAGCTACTCGACCCTGCGCTATTCTTTGTTTTATGTCTTTATCGCTTCTTCCATCCCAATTCCTTTTACTTCCTAAATAAGTGAAGTCTTTAACTTCCTCCAATCTTTCATTATTAATTTGTACTTTCGTTTTTGCTCTGCTCTCGCGCCCTCTGCACACTAACACTTTAGTTTTGTTTTTATTCACCCTCATTCCGTATTACTCTGTCAACACTGCCTCCATTTCGTTCAATGCCGATTCTAATTCCTCCTTACTAGATGCTAATACTGCTATATCATCCGCGAATCTCAGCATTTTTAGTTTCTGTCCCTGTACTTTAATCCCGAAATCCACTCTATCTTTTACCACATTAATCGCCTCTTCGATGTACAGATTAAAAATTAGTGGTGATAGCGTACATCCTTGTCTTACTCCTTTCCTAATATCTACTTCCCTTTTTTCCCCTTCTACTTCTATAACAGCAGTTTGCTGTTTGTATAGATTGTGTACTACTCTCCTATCTCTATACTTCATTCCCGCGCTCTTTAGTATCTCGAACATTTTTTCCTATCTTACGTTATTAAAAGCTTTTTCTAAATCTACAAATCCTATATAAGCGTTCTTTCCTTTTTCTATTGTTTTCTCTAACATTACTCTTAGCGCCAGAATAGCTTCGCGAGTTCCCCTATTTCGCCTAAACCCGAATTGGTCTTCTCCTAGTATTTCCTCCGCTCTATTTTCCATCCTCTTCTGCACTATTCTGGTTAAGATTTTTGACGCGTGGGAAATTAGGCTAATCGTTCTAAAGTTCTCGCATTTGTCGGCTCCTCTCTTTTTCGGTATAGTAACGATAATGTTCCTCTTATAATCCTCCGGCATCTCGCCCATTTCGTATATGTATTTTACCAGTTCAAACATCCTATTTACTACTTTCTGTCCGGCACATTTCAAAATTTCCGCCTGTATTTTATCTACACCCGGCGCTCTATTATTCTTTAGCCCCCTTAGTGCTATTTCAAATTCCTCTCTCAATATAGGTTTTCCTACATCTTCCCTATCGATACTAGATTCTTCCTCTAATATATCTCCTAATTCCTGACCCTCGTATAAATTTCCTAAGTACTGCTTCCATCTATCCGCTTTCTCCTCTCTTCGGATCAGTATGTCCCCCGATTGACTCCTAACGTTTCTACTTATTATTCCTATATCCCTGAAGTTCCTCTTAATTATTTTACCTACTTGCAACTTATCTTCAACTTCTTTGTATTTATCCTCTATCCATTGTTCTTTCGCCTTTCTACATTTTCTAATGATTTCCCACTTTATTGACTTATAAGTTTTCAGTCCTTCTTCGTCTCGTCTGTTTTTGTAGCCTCGTCTCTTTTGCATTAAGTTTAAGATTTCGTCCTTATCCAGGGCTTCCTAGCTTCCCTTTTATCGTGTCCTAAAATGTCCGTAGCCGCGGAATCTAAACTATTCTTGATACCCTCCCACTCAGTTTCTGCGTTCTTGATTTCGTCCTTACTCGCTTTATTTATTAATTGATCTGTTTTCTCCTGGAACTTATCTTTCATATTCTGATCCCTCAATATGTCTACATTTATACGTTTCTTATCCTTCCGAGTTTTCAGATTTTTGAACTTTAATTTAGCTTTCATGACTACCAAGTTGTGGTCGCTGTCTGCATCTGCTCCTGGATAACTCTTACAGTCTTTTACTTGATTTCTAAATTTCTTCCTAACCAGAATGTAGTCTATCTGATACCTGTCTGTCCCTCCTGGCATATTCCATGTGTACCGCCTCCTAACGTGATTCTTGAACAGTGTGTTCGCGACTACCATCTTGTGCTTCTCACAGAATTCTATCAGTCTGCTACCTCTCTCGTTTCTGTTTCCTAATCCATAAGGACCTACAAATTCTCCTTCTTTCCCCTCACCTTCGACTGCGTTAAAATCTCCTACTATTATTAAATTTTCATGCCCCTTCACAAATCCTATAACCTGCTCTATGTCCGAATAAACGGCTTCTAACTCTTCCTCACTGTGGCTAGAAGTAGGCATGTATACTTGCACTATTACTGTTTCCACTGGCTTCGAATCTAACCTAACCATCATTACTCTCTCGCTGTATTGTAGGTAGCTATCTACACACTGTCCTGCGTTCTTCCGCATAACGATCCCTACTCCCGCGTTTCCATTTACCGATCCTGTGTGTATTACCCTATAGTTACCTCTCCAAAAATCTCCTACTTCCGGCCAGCGCATCTCACTTATACCTACTATATCTAATCCTAACCTATCCATTTCTATCTTCAGATTCTCTAGCTTACCTGCCTGTCTCATGCTTCTGACATTCCACGCTCCGACTCGTGAAATGCTACACTTCTTACTATTATTGCACTCGATCACGTCTCCCGGAACAGTCCTCACCCGGAGATGCGAACGGAGGACTATTTTACCTCCGGTGTTTTTTGCCCCAGGAGACGCCATCATTAATTTGGGATAAGCTTTCTGTTAGCTATTCTGAGGATTATAATGTGGTGGTTTCCTCTTGCCTTCCACATCGCAGTCGTGTGTGTCATAGCACCATACCAACCCCCACGGTTTCTGCCACTATGACTACTGAAAGAGCTGCTGCCCTCCTTCAGGGACCTGTCTTAGTCTGGTTTTTCAATAAGGACCCCCCCACTATGGTTAAAACTATGGTACGGCTCCTTAAATCATTAAAACGCGCAAGCCGACCCACCCGTTCTAGTTTGCACTAGAACTTCGTCAAGGTGCAAGTCCTATCGGATCGGCAGTGTACTGTAATAAACTAAAATATACCCAAATAAATAATAGTGAATTAGGCTAATATGTACTAGTCTTGTAGTTTCATAACTCCCCAAGTTCTACAATAGAGCCAAAGCTCCAATCGGCGGAAAGTGCCGGAAAGACGCAGTTATCTTGACAATTACAGATCAATTTATAAGTATGTTTTTCCATATAATTTTTGTAAGTATTTTTTACGTTTGAACCCATGTATTATAAAGTTTGTCGCTGTGATAACTTATTTGAAAGGCATTTTCTATAGTTTGTTTTGGTTACAGTTGACTGTAAATTTAAATTATGTAAACAGTCGCTCATTTGACTCTGATTTTTCATCTTGGTTCCAAGGCTAGAGAACTCTCTAGTGTTCTTGCTTGGTTCATACGAATATCGTTTGTG
Source organism: Rosalia funebris (assembly GCA_037954035.1). Classification (NCBI taxonomy): domain Eukaryota; kingdom Metazoa; phylum Arthropoda; class Insecta; order Coleoptera; family Cerambycidae; genus Rosalia; species Rosalia funebris. The sequence goes on along the minus strand of JAZFAV010000022.1, from coordinate 38,234,034 downwards.
ACGTAGTGGTAAAGTTAGAACGGCCCGACTGTAACTTATATCACCATAATTGATTACATCCAATCGCAATAACAAACCATAAAACATCTAAACGAGTGTGTGGGAAAACTTCGAAATGAATAAAAATGATTAACTTACGAAACAAAGTACGCAATGAACCCCTTAAATATGAAAAAGACCAAATTGTCTTTATTAAAAATCACGAAGGTACTCGACATAAAACCAAATCTCGATTTAAAATTGCAAACGTTCATTCCAATCATGGGCCAATTTTATTCACTAACAAGGACTCAACAAACATAAATGAAAACAAAAAAAATAACAAAAAATTCTTCTTTACATGATCCTATTGGGAATTCAAATTGAGATCGCAGCGCCATGAGGGATTATCCGCAAATTAATCTCTAGTACATGGTTTCCCAACCTCACTTTTTTGGTCGTGTTATTTTCGATATTTTCCAGCATTTTTGGCTATTTTCCTGTACTTTAAAATTATTGTTATTGTTGTTATCGTTAGTTGTTATATTTATTATCTTTTTACACTGTTATAGTTTTTGTGACTGAAAAATTGGAATGTTCTGTCGGTTACGTCTGGTAAGTACCTACTTATTAGGAGTCTCTGTCTTAGGTATTATCATTTTTGTCTGTCTCAGGTACTATCATTTTTGATTAGAAAATATTTTTACTGTAAAATATTGTTATTTTAGAATGAACATGGCCCAAATAACTCTAAATTTGGTAGAGTACATTAACTATGTTGGTGGAAATATAAATGCAAGATGTGTGGTTGAAGGAGAACATGGCAGAACAGATTGTAGCTCTTCTCACATTAAGTTGGTTGCCATTTGTCTGCAGACTAGTGCTCTGCAGTCCGAACCTCATCAAATTAGTGGAGAACATATTATTTTAAATGGGTCGTGTAAAATAAAAATCAATGGTTTGTTCGTGTAAAGCGGGCGATGGTAAACATTGCAAGCATATATCAGCGTTTCTATTTTGCTGACCAGGTGTGTTTTCTAAGAAAAAGCAGCATATCACGTGAAATTAATTAAATATAAAATACTTTACTATCAGTATTTTTATGGTTTCTATCTCCGTTTTATTTGTTTCAGGAAAGATCTAAACGTTTGTTCTAAAATAACAATATTGTAGATTAAAAATATTTATAATAACAAGTACCTACTTACCAGACGTAACCGACAGAACAATCCAATTTATATAAAAGTTATGGGTCGTATACATTGATATTGTTAAACCGCTAAAAGTATGCATCACTTATATCCTTATATAGGTATGGTGTCTAGAAGACTTTGGCAGTCTTCTAAAGAAAAAGAGTCCCATATTTCTTGGAGACGATGTCGCAATGACTGAAGCGTTTTAGCCGGACGATTACGCAATTCCTTTTTCATTCGATGTGCCATAATGTCTCGATCGGAGAAAGATCAGGACTACTCGGGGGCCAACTTAGGACCAAAATATCGTTTTCCAACATCCATAATTTCACACGTTTGGCTGTATGGCAAGCCGCGCCATCTTGTTGGAAGAGAAATTCCCGGTTAGCTAATTGCAAGGACTCGATTGATGGACGAAAGCACCGATTTACTGCACTGAACGACTAAGTATTTTTCTGCGTTTACAGTGTCTTCAACAAAGTGAAGCCTTCCAACGCCATTGGCGGACATACATCCCCACGCCATAAGTGACGCGGGAAATTTCACTTTTTGCCGAAGACAGCCTTTGTTGTAAACCGCGGTTTTCGTTCGAATCACCCTACTCAGTGAATCTGCTACGCAAAGCTCAAATTTTGATTCGTCGCTCCAAATAATTGACCTCCACTGCTCCACCAAAGTCCAATTTTTATATATTTTGGCCCATAGCAAGCGGTTTTTCTCCCGGTTTTTGAACAAGTCGATTTATAATACTGCCTGTCTGTCGCTTCATTCCATAGAACTGTTAGAGCATCGAAATTGGCACGACGGTTTTTCTTCATGATGCGCCCCAAAATTCTTAATTCTGCAGCAGTCACTGCGGCTTTTCTGACCGTGGAACTCGTAACTTTATACGAACGCACAATGTCTCTTAACACTATGACGGGACAATTCTAATCCTTTTGCAATCTGGTAGGCACTCTTGCCTTGATGGGGTAGTTTTATCAAAACTCCATAAATCTTACGATAATGCTTTTGACGTGCCATTTCGACTAACAGCCAACAAGGTCATTTACAAGACAGAAAACACCATCGGCAGAGGTATCGCGATCTAGTTTCATACAAAATAACGCTTCGACTTCGGTCGAGATTTACTCAAATCAGATATTTAAGAACAAATTATATTTTCGAAGGCGATGTTTTTGTTTATTATTATAAGAATTACTCAAATTTATCCTACTTGGCATTAGGAATGAGAATTAACATAGTTTTCTTGTGTTAAAACGTTTATAGCTCATTTAACTAAAAAATCAGTACGCGCGAACTCATGTGATTTTAGGCTCGTATACTTGTAATTCTGTGTATCTGATCAATAGTGGAACGTCTTTCTCTGAATTCAAATCGATGTGACAGGATCAGATTATGTTCCTCTACGATTGGCTTTAATCGTCTTAGTAAAAGTTTTTTGAATAGTTTCCACAATACAGGCAGGATAGAAATTGGCCTATAGGAGGAAACTTCATGTGACGGTTTCCCAGATTTAGGGATCGTTATGACCTCTGCTATCTTCCACATCAATGGTACATAACATACAGTGACGGCTCGTGGTGATTTGCCATGGGTGGGCACATGGGCAGCAACTAACTATTAGTAGGTTATATAGTGCAAAATAATGAAGTAAAATATAGTAAAAAAAAACTTCACTCTATGTTAGTCACTGTACAAGTATATGTTAAGATTTAAAATTATTTCAGCTTTCAAGTTGAAAATGCATAGCACTAAAATTGGATAAAACTAGTACAGACTCTTATGAATGCTACACAATTTTTATATTTACACATTTTCTAATACATTAATAACCAAACTAATTTTACTTAATAATATAACAAATACAGTGTACAGAGTCCGATAAGAACCACGAGGAGGTCTAGAGTGTTCTCTTATCAGGAGGGGATATGGAATATGTGGATAAGGCATAACAGGATAGACAAAAAAAAATTGTATTTTTTGCTGGATTTAAGAAAGTAAATCATAAATTCTATAAAAAATAAAATCATCCTTGAATAATTAAAACTTGTGGAATAAAAAATATAAATATGTAACAAATTAGATAATACATAATTAAACAGAAAATTCATTCCAAAATAGAATATAACTTCGATAAAAATAAAATATATAATATAAAAATAAAATCAAAAGATTATAAGTGACGTAGGTGGAGGTGAGGTTTACGTGTAATAAGGATTAAAAAAAAAGAATCAAATATGAAAGTCGCTTCACCATTGTTTATATTTTAACTGGATTCTTCTATCTTTTGTGGTAGCAAAGTGATCTATAACGTGGTCGAAAAGTTTTATTATCCTTCAATGATCCTACAAGTTCTCTTTCTATTGAAATTGTTGACAAACTATTTAATCGCGACTGTGAAATTGTATTTCTGGTAAAACTTTTTAAGCGTTTTAAAGCTGAAAAACTTCTCGCAACGGAAGCAGATGTAGCTGGTAATGTCAATATTAATGATAATAACATATATTTCGGGAACAATATTTTGTAAAGAGTTGGAGTAAATAATTTTAAGTCTACCAGTCATGTCTGTGGAATGGCCTAAAAGTTCGACACCTGAATACAATACCCTTAGTTCGTTTTCTAATTTAACCTCTTTGAATAAATTTGGATAATTTTCTATTAAAGTATTTAATAAATCTGTTGGAAATCGTTTTTTAAAAGTTAGAAATTTAGAGGAATCCAGAAGACCAAAAAATTTTAATTTCTCAAAATTAGAAAATCTTACTTCAACTTGAGTTATAACTAGGTCTAAAATTTCGTAATATAGTCTCTTATAGTAACATTGTGAACCGTCTCGTTTTCAAAGGCATTCGATTTCCTTTTTTTTTTTGTGGTGGACCTAACATACTTTCGGTGTCGTTATAAATCTCTTTAAAATAACATTCCTCATTCCGGTAACTCTTAAGAGTGCGTGTAAGATTTTCGATTCGTGGCATACAATAGAGTATATCACTCGTTTTACTTTCAATAATTGAATATACTAAATCGGTTTGTTGAAAAATGAAATCAAATACTTCAAGCAAAAAAAAAAGCTTTTGAAATTATTTAAAAAATGTAAATATCCAACAGCTTCTCTGATCGTAACTGAATTTTTTACAAATTCCTCATTAGTTAAAATTACATCAAAAACTTCTAAAAGATCTTCTCTATTTTTTAAAACAGTATTAACAATACGGGCTTTATAATTCCATCTGGTGGATGCATTTGCTGGTAATTTTCACTGACAAATATTTTCCAAGACATTGGTTCTTTTTGGAGATTTGGAAAAAAAAAAGCAGAAATTCCGGATAGTGTGGCAAGAAATATTCTACATTCCTGAAGTTTACTAACTGCATCCTGTAAAACTAAATTTAAGCGGTGAGCATAACAGTGGGTGAACAAAGCTTGTGGAGCAATTGTTTTTATTCGTAACTAATCCATTCAAATCTTCAGACATAATGGATGCACTATCGTAGGTTTGCCAGACTAATTTTTTTTTCAAATTAAATTTTCCAAAATGTCCAATTAATAAATTAAATAAATCTGTAGCTGAACGTCCCTTACTGACATCAAAAAACCCCATAAAGTGTTCCTTAACGTTTCCTTCGTATACATACCGGAAAATAACCGATAACTGAGAATGACACAAGATATCTGTTGTTTCATCGACTTGCCATGAAAAGCAAACTGCATTTTGAATTTCTGTTTCTAGATGCTCATTAACAACGTGATTAATTGAACCTATTAAATCGTTTTGTATCTCTTTAGATAAACCGGTAAAAATAGATGATTCTTTTAGAAATGCGCTAAATGTAGAATCGTATGTGCTAAGAAATTCAGCGAGCTCTTAATTTCCCTTATTACTAGAAGAATTTTTTTCATTATATTCCCTAAATCCTAATTCTTGCGTGGCCAAATAAATGTTTCATAAATATTAAGCGTTTCAAAATTTCACGATTTTCTTTCACCATCTCATTATGTTTATCTATAAATATTTGATAGGCACAATCAATTGAGGTCTGAATGTTCTGTTTGCCGAATAATTCAAATTTTAAACTGGCAAACGTGTTCTTTCGAAATATTGTGTTTTTCTATTGATTTATATAGTTTTCAAATTATCAACACCTATCGAATTCCAGGGACTTTTGCTTTTATTTCCAAAAAGTAAGCACGGCCAACAAAAGATTTAATTTTTAATTCACTGCCCGAAAGCCACACGTATTTTTGAAACCACGAGCAAAATTTTCTATTTGATTGTGGATTTACATTAAGAAGATTCGTCATCTTAGGGCAAGGTCATTCTATATTTCTAATAAAAATTTTATCTTCATAAGTTAATGTACGAAATTCACGTTCTAACAAAAAGTTAACAATATCAGTATTAGTACTTACTATTTCTCTCACGTTCGCCATGGTATAAATACTAAATAAATAGAAATACAATACTAAACAAACAAAAATATAAAGTACCAACTTCCACAGACAGACTAACTTCCGCCGCCGCACTAATTTATTGTAATTATTGTTAAAGAACCGTTTCAATTTTGAAAATCCTAACCTACAGAGTACAGACCTCGCTGAGATAAACAACGTTCTACAACGTCTCTGAAAACCGAACTCGGAAATACGGAGATTCTCGATTCCTTCCCCGTTATGCCGAAGGCTTCTTCAGCAGGGTGGTCTAACCTACCCGTGTCACAGCTTACTCGAGACTCGAGTAAGCTGTGCCCATATTTCAAATTGTTTCTTGTAGTTTACACGTGTATAATATTGTTTTTATGTCTTCAAATCATTCGTAATTCTATTAATTAATTAATTCTATTCATGTGTTTACTGTTTATTTAATTTTGTATTCCAGATTCCCATGTTTCTATATTATTGTGAAATAATTTAAACTTTCAAGGGATGTTGAAAGTATACCTATGTCAATAATATCAATATTAATTTTAAAACTAATCTTGGTAGACACTTATTTACTTGTATTTATTTATTAAAGCAATAAATATAATTTTTTATTTGTGCGAAGCGCTTGACATAACCACGATAACTAATTCCACGGTTAGAAGAGTGAATTGCTGCACTTACTTGCACTGCAATTTTCCACCACGGTTGCGCTGTTAGTATTAGTATATATAATCAGAACTTTTCATTGTATTATTGTTATGTAATAATGTATTTAAATTAAATACATATTACATAATTATATCTTCACTAATTTCTATAAACGATAAATAACGAACTTTGGAACTGTGTGTTCCTCTTCTTCTAGGAAACAGCTGGGTGGGCACTGCCCACCTTGCCACCCCTGACCAGCCACCACTGATAACTTAATCTAAAAGCTGCATTTATAAGATGTCAGTTTAATGATTGCTTTTCTTGGGAGGTGTTTCAGGATTTCCCCACTAACGAGATCAAATACGGATGCTTTTTTTGGATGTATATTTTCGTTAATCCCGTTAATGACTAAAGGCATGTCTCGCTTTTTTGTCAAGTGCTACTGCACTTTCATGGGTATTCGTATCCAGTGCGAACGTGATCCAAACACTGTCTTGGCTTCAATGTTGATATCACAAGTAGCAATAAATATAGTTTTTTATAAGCAACAAAGTGATCATGCGCGCGTTGCACATGCCTCCTGGTGTCCACGACGCCCACTAGTAATATTTCATGACTAATATGCGCCACAAGCCGAGGGAGGCATCTGTGTGATCTGCAAGTCAAATCCTGCCTGTATTTTGCGTATAAGATTAACTTTTGTACAGTGCGTATAAGATTAGCTATAATCATGACATAATGTTGAGCAGAACAAAATTTTTGTACAAATGGCAATAGAACAAGCAGAAAAAGATGAAAAGTTTGGCAGTAAAAGGGAAAGTGAACATGAATGTGCCCAGGATAATACATGTGTTGAACAACATAACCCCAGAGAGACAAATAGTAATGATGATATAACAATTACAGCACCAGAAAATGTCGCAGAACAGGCACATGAGAATGAAGCCCAGTTTTTATCTGATGTTGAAAGTTTGCAAGATCCATATAGTAGTGACGACTCTCTATTGAACAGAAAATATTTATCAAGCTCTTCAGAATCTTCACAAGACGAATATGACAATTACAGTAATGATATAGACGCATCTGCAGAAAATGTCGACGATAACGAAATCATGAATGATCATGAACAGTCTGGTGAATGTAGTGATGAAGAGTGGTACAACTTTTTTTTCAGGAAGGCCACATTCGAGATCATACTTGGCACATCTGTAGTCAATGCCCTCATAATTTACATGTGCTCAAAAACAAAGCTTAACATTACTGAATCCAGAAAAGAACTAGCTTATTCACTAATAAAACCCTCCGAAAAAACAGACAAACCTCCCAAGAGGATCCACACTTTATCTAAACCTGAGGGACCAGGAAGAAAATATCGAAAACAATGTAGAGTGTCGCCAAGCTCTGAAGGCATCTGGTCTGGACTATAGAAATATAGACAAAAAAGTGCGTCACGTCATTACCTTTTGTTCAGATTGTCCCCAAGGCAACCTGGTTTTTATGTCTTGTTTTAATGAAACACATACGTAACTAGCATTTCATATTTGTAAAATAGAAGATTATTTTTTATTTAAATAAAGGCATTTGAAACGATCAATTAAATCTATAAATATTGATGTAAGGGATGAAACAGGTACATAATTTCATATTACCAATGTGCGTAACGGGTTATCGGAGGCATGTACTATTGAGATGTATAGTAGATTACTACTTATAGAACGCTTACAGCAGTTAATGTTGTAATGAAATTCAATATAAACTTAACAGAGGTCACCCTATTCCTATCAACCATCACATGCCACAGAGGGCGTGTGTCGCATGGACACGACGGTACATCACATAGCCTCGAAGGCATATGTCGCACCATAGAAGAAAAGAAATACAGTCTCACAGTCAACATGTTAATTTTCTTTTTTCGGCTATTAGGTCTCATTTCTTTTAGGTAATTATTTCCTTTAGATTTATGTTTGATAGTGGAAGTAGTGTCTCAAGCAGATTGTACTTGTTTTAAAAATCGATCAACTAACTCTTCATCCAACTGGTGCGTATTTTGTAAAGGTACTAATAGATAAATATTTTCTTCTAAGCCTAGCTTGAAGCTCTGCCAGTCCGTTAATTTGTTTATTAATATCTCATTATCTTTCACAATAATATTGTTCACTAACAGTTCAGTTGCCACCTATAATGAATCTTTTGTCTTGGTTTTTCAGAAAATTAAGATAATGGTTTTTGTTTGAGTCTATGTTTTGGAGGGCTATATGGGCTGTCACTGTCACCTCCTGATTCCTGGTTATAATAAGGCACTGCAGTCCCCGGATTCCTTCAGTTTGGTATTTTATTTAATTATTACGGCACTGCCACTTTAGGCGGCATTTCCGGATGGATAGTATGAATGTATCTCTGCAACGAGACATATATCTATTCTAAATATAGAATTGCTTGCAACTCATGCTGATGCTGCAATAGCCCATTAGCATACTATTCCATTATCCTAATTGCTTTAGCCATTTCTTTGCTTTGAAATCTCTCCCTTGACGCGATTCTCTACTGGTCTACTATACGCTTGTCCATTATTCATTCGCATTCAGTTTATCTAATATTTTATCCAATGTTCTTTCAATACCATGTTTTGATTGTTGTTCTTGTTTTTGATCTTTAGTTGTTTCAGCGTTTTCTCTCAGTTTTTGACTATAAGATCTGCTATTGGTATCTCTTTTGTGCTCCGATTCTCTCCTATTATCTAATATTTGTTGCCCATTTCTTTGCGGTCGGCCAGGTAAATCAACATAATTTTAATTCCTTTAGGTTGTACAAGGAACGTAAAACCGCTAGATCAGAAACTCGATCATGAATTAAACTAATATATTCGACATTAGGAAACATCGTCACTAACATCGTTAAATTCTGAATGGATAAATACTCCGTGTCTATTTTCTTTAGACAGAAAGGACCGTAACTATGGTTTTCGTCAAGGCAGTTTATCACATTACCAAATTCTATGCAACGTCCTATATCCTGCAATTGAGGTAAATGTGTTATCAGGTGTGCCAAACCTTCACTTGAAATTGAACTTTCATGTAACTGAAGTGTTCGTAGATTTTTACATCTAAGGAGAAAAGGTATACTGTGATCTGTTACTGACCTAGAAAAGGTCAGATCTAAATTTTGAATATTCGGGCAATTCTCTCCCACAAGTTGAACGATTTCATCTCTACTTTCACCGCGGTGGCATAAGGATTTTAAATTTTTCATTGCCGTTATTCCATCTAATAGATACTTATCGTATTCAGTTGTTTGCCATTCACAGAAAGATGTTACCCTCAGATTTTCTAATCCTGTCATCTTTTGCAAATTTTTATATAAAATATATCTTATGATCTCTGGCCATTCAGAAAAATCTATTTTCTTTAGTTGTGGAGTAAGTACAACCTCAGTTAAATGAGTAACAACACTGACTTCAGTAAGAAATGCATCTATCGATGTATGTGGGCAATCATCTATCTTACTTGTTGTTTCGATTACTGTTTTTACAGATCTTAATACTTCTAAGGCCATTGTGTCATATAAGTACCAAGGTACATGTGACACCAGATGTTTATTTAGCCAACTGAGATTCTTCCGTAGACTAGAAATGATTTTTTGAGAATCATGGCATACTTCAATTTTAGATACATGGCACCGCCCCATGTATACCACTAAAGAACATATGCCTTTTATGGACAATTTCTGTAACGATGGTATATCTTGATGTTGGATCATTATCTGAAAAAATCGGTCGTGTTTAATAAAGTGAAACACCATCTTTATTTATTTTTGGTAATTTTGGAGTAGACTATGTAAAATTTGTGGACATGTTGAATTAAAAGTTTATATAAAATCTATATTAATAACATTGATATCTTTGATTAAATACCTCAAATTCGCTCAACACTGTGGCAACTGAACAATCACTAAGCATAGATGCTCCGCAAACGATTGCATACACCTTGTTTACTCTACAGAGACCTCTATTGTTTATAAGCAACTAAATTTGTTATTTTTTATTACCCAATAATAATAAGTTTTGGAACAAAGCAATATTTCATCATACTTTCTTCCTCGTTGCTATATATATAGCTATACATTGTTTAAATTAATTTAATAAATCCTGGAATATTACGAATTTTGAACAGCCTTCATTAAAAAAATACCTGTAATATCTTGTTATTTGTATTTACCCACTTGAAAATTTCTACATGAAAATATAGCGGTGCAGTATAGTACCGTATGCAGGGTTCGGCAGCAAAACGGGATGAGTTAAAAATTTAAGTATTTTTTTAAAGAATTATTTTTTTTATGAATTTCTCATGTATATTATAACTTCTCATGTATTTCTCATGTATAAGGTACAATAATATAGTCAACTGACGTACAATACAAAAAAAACCAAAAACTATTTTCTAAACACTATGTTCGCCAAATGTCCTTCAATGAAACCGATACATTCTTGGAGTCAGACCTGGAAGTTTTGTATGACCTCACGCAGCATATTGACGGATATTGCTTCAATATCATCCCGAATGCGTTGTTTGACGGCTTGGATAGTTGTGGATGGATTGGCCTCAAACACTTTTGTTTTTAGGTACCCCCATAAAAAAAAAATCGCAAGTCGTTAAATCGAGTGACCGAGGGGGCATGGGATATTTCCTTGTCGAGAAATGACGCAGCCCGGGAACAAAGCATTCACAGCATTCATTGAAATTCTTGCAGTGTGGCTTGTTGCCGCGTCTTGCTGAAAAAGTGTGTTTTTATTCGCTGGAAAATGAGCAAGTTGTGGTGTGAGAAAGTTAGGAATCATTGCAACGTATCGCTCAGAATTAAGGGTCATTGCATTTTCAGCCGTTTGAGAATGAAGAGACATTTCATGAAGTAAACGAGGGTTTGCTCCGCCCAATATCTGAAGTTCTGTTTATTCACAAAACCATAGAGGTGGAAGTGCGTCTCATCGCTCATTCACAAGTTGTCCACTTAGTCGTCATTTTCTTCAAGCCTCTTGAGCATACCCTCACAAAATCGGATTCGTTGTTGATTAACTTTGTTAACACGGGTTAAGTGATTGCACAATCTGGATTTTGTATGGGCGAAATTGAAGATCTTGATGGAGAATCCTTCTCACATATCTGTTACTTATTGCAAGGCGTGCGACATAACGTATGGCCGATCGGCGTGGCCTTTTTTTTTAGTCAGAGCCAATTTGCTTGAGGTTGTTTGCCTACGTTCATTACCTACGTTATCCGATGGGAAGAGGCTGGTTGCGCGGTATATAGACATGACGACGAAAAACGCGACGCATTTGAATAAAACTCTCGCCATACTGATAATAGGTTTTAACTACGAAACCGCGTTGTTCATCTGTTCAATGATTCATTGTAAACTAAACGGTAGGCCGTGCTGATAGTGCGCATCGTGTCGGCACGGTTCCCGCCACCACCTTACCCATCTCAAACACGGAATCAAATAATCCCGTTTCGCTGCCAGACCTTGTACTACAACATATATCCTAATATGAGTAATTACACATGTCATACTTCGCTCCGTATACCACTGTAAATATTATCAGTAACTACCACAATTACATTATTTTGTATAGTACAATTATTATTAATTATTATATATTACCACTAACAGTATAAGTGGGACAACTGTCATCTCTCGTTATATTTGAATCAATATGATGTGGTTAATTGAATATTTTTTCTCTTATATTTAATAAAAATATTCTTAAAGAAGGGTTGTCCAGTAGAATGTTTTCATATTCAAGTCATTAATCTAAAGACACATCTAAACCATTTTATAAAAAAACGTAATATATACATAAACCTGAAAATACAACTAAACTTGTATAACAAGGCAAATTGAAATAGACTATGATAAACTTGCAAACAGGTCGTGGAATAATTTTATATTAATTAGTTTATTAGCTTTACTGAATCGTATTGAATAATATTCAATATAGTTCAAGCACAACCACAATAGTCCTGCAAGTGACGTCTTTATTTTCATGGAATATCCTTTCGAAAATTCTGGTAATTCAGTTTAGTAGTCTAGTTAGTGTGTTTCTGGTTATTGAATTTGTTATCCTTTTACCATAATAACAATTGACCCGATTTCTAAAAATTCTTGTAAATATCCTTATTTTTTCAAGTTTTTTTTTCAATTTAATATTACAAATTCGAAATATATTTGCATGAAAAGTTTATGGAAAAAATTTAAGCAAGCTTTCTTCTTAAATCGCTGCAGTATCAGTTTTCTTTAGAAACGTTACTTTGAAAATAATAACCATGAGTTATATAAACGTATCAATTTGTACCTTGTTTCTACCACAAGTTTTTTATTTGCACTTGTTTACCCATCACATTTAATAGTCATACTATATTAGTATAATAATCTGAAGTAATTCACTGGCAATATACAAGACACGTCCTCTTATACCAGAGACGTATAAGAGGGAGCATAATATTAAAAAAGAACAAAATAAAGGTAACATAAAGTAAATCCATATTAGCTTTCCACTGCATAATTGACTAAAAGCTATGTAATGGAATATATGTAATTGACATGTACTTATTGTGAAGTATATAGAATGTTTTATTTGTAGCGTGAACATCTATCTAAATTTGACCGCATTGTGGGGTTAAAGTTACATATTTTCTGTTCTTTATTTATTGCCAACAAATTGTCGCTAAATGAGATTAAAACAGTAAATATCTCTTTTAGTGTAAGACAACTGGAATTAAACAATCCAAATTATCATAGATTCTTAGGTTGCCATTTAGATTCATGCCATAAACCATATAAATAGTAGTTAAACTAATTAATATAAAATAATTCCACAACCTGTTTGCAAGTTCCTCACAGTATATTTCAGTTTGTCTTCTTATACAAGTTTAGTTGTATTTTTAGATTTATTTTTTTTTTAACCACTGTATGTATTATTACTGAAATGTCCTGTTATCTAATAATGTGCCATAGTACAAGAAATATTGGGATTTGCAATAATACTACTGTATTAAAACAAAGGAAATCAATAAAATCAACTAGAATTTTGAAAGGAATGGTTGTGTGTTTTGATATAATTCTTATTAAAAGTGTATGTTCCTAAATTCTCATCGAGATGCCTTTTTAACATTATTAATGAAAAGATATAACTCCTGTTGACTCTATTTGACACCAAATATTTTAAAAACTATAAAATAGTGCTAATTTTATTTTTTCATTTTTATAATCTGCCACAAAAAATGTGTTAATTTTGAAAAAAAAACGTTAATTTGTAATAAACAATTAAATACTTATCAAATATGACACTTAAATAATAGAAATTTTATAAAATACTGTTAAAACATCCTGTTGTATTATTATAATATAATAAAACTAATAGGCTACGTTCACACGGAGAAGTTTTTGTCGGCTCGACTAGACGAATTGTTTATCAGTTTAGAGTAGGGTGTACACACAATACCTCGAGGTCTTGCCGACTTGACTCATGGTTTTACTGATGGCGTCCAAGCGGCACAGAGGTCGCTTCGACTCATCAGATCATGTCTGACGGTGAAGTTGTTCAGACAGTATTTCGCTCTTCCGTTCACACAGCATGGTAGCCTGGGAAGCTTTGGCTGGAAGGCGGGTCGAACGACCGAGTGACGCGTTAAGCCGGTTTAGACGAAAGACAACGGCGTCATTCCAAATGTGAACATCTTTGCATGGTTCTTGATTTGACAGACGAGCCGACAAAAACGGCTCTATGTGAATGTAACCATAATAGCAATTATGAATGTGAAATAAAATCGACCTGTGAATTATCAACAATGGTTTTTAACAAGGTAATTGTATACAAGAAGTGTTCCTGGGCAAATGTTTACGAAATTTTTCCTACCCCCCTATTTCCGAAGGTGCTAGAAACGAATCTGGCTTCAGTTTCATCCGCTTGGACACAGTTTTTGAGAAAATGAATTTTCCACTTTTCCGCATGAGGCCATTTTTTCTATCAAATAACTTTCACTTCACACTACATAGACAGCTAATATTAATACCAATAGATGCTACAATACTTTCTTTACACATATCATATATTAAACCGTCATAAAACCTATTAGAAACTTTCGATGTTTAGTTACTTCAAATGTATACAATGACTTGCAGTTGGCGTCGTCCATTGTAATTGGTACGCCCTCCGTGTCGTTCGATGAAACTACATACAGAGAGGCTCCAAAAGGTAACTCTGAATATTAACAACTAAATACGCTGTTATTTTGAAGGATACTAACCTAACCATAATAAGTAGACAGTCAGGTTAGGTTAGTATCCTTCAAAATAGCAGCGTATTCAGTTGTTAATATTCAGAGTTACCTTTTGGAGCCTGTCTGTATCTATGTAGTTTTATCGAACGACACGGAGGGTGTACGAATTACAATGGACGACGCCAACTGCAAGTCATTGTATACATTTGAAGTAATTAAACATCGAAAGTTTCTAATAGGTTTTATGACGGTTTAATATATATGTGTAAAGGAAGTGTTGCAGCATCTATTGGTATTAATATAAGCTACCTACGTAGTGTGAAGTGAAAATTATTTGATAAGGAAAGTGGCATGTATTACGGAAAAATGGAAAATCCATTTTTTCGAAAACTGCCCGAACGGATGAAACTGAAGCCAGATTCGTCTCCAGCACCCTTGAAAATAGGGAGGGTAGGAAAAATTTCGTAAGCATTTGCCCAGGAACACTTCTTGTATACAATTACCTTTAACAATTTTGCTTCAGTATGTATTTGAGTACGTTATTCAGAATATTTCTTACTTACTATATCTATTTTTTGTCTTTGCCACGAAATGGGATGTTCCTTCAATGCCCAGAATGTGAAGTCTTTATTAATACTCAAAATAAGCTAGGTATGACCGTTTGATGTCTTACCAATAAAATTATTGCAGTTAATTTACCTAAAAAAAAAGTTATTAATATAATAGAATCAAGAATACTAGTAAAAAGTTAGCCAAAAAGAAACCGAGGAAGGAATGGATCACTAAATCCATTATTATATCATGTAATAAAAAAGAACTCTTGTACAAAATATGGAAAAATCAACCTAATAATGATCGAGCAAAGCAAGAATATAAAATATATGAAAAAATATTAAACAATGTTATAAAAGATGCCAAAATGAAGCACGATCGTATGCTCATAGAAAAAAATTGTAGCAATGCTAGAAACCTCTGGAATGTAATTAATCAAAAACTAGGTAAAAATGAAAAACAAGATGTAACAATTTCACAAATATATGATAAAAACCAACAACTACTTATTGATCCAGAGGGTATAGCTGATGAATGAATTCGTATTTTAGCAGTATAGGTGCTGAACTGAGCGAAAAAATACAACCACATGAACATAGCAAGATACAAATGCCTACAATGAATCAGAAATCGATTTTTTTAGTGCCTACTGACTACTATGAAGTCGCAAATATCATTGAAAAATTAAAACCAAAAAACGGAGGAGTAGACAATATAAATGCCAAAACAATTAAAACTATAGCAAATTATATAATAGAACCACTAGTGCATGTATTCAATTTGTATATTAAATGTGCTAATTGGCCAGAAGCCCTAAAAAATGCTGAAATCGTCCCTATTTTTAAAGCAAAAAATAAAAACTACGCGGAAAACTATAGGCCAATTTCGCTAATATCGAACTAAGCGAAAATTCTTGAGAAAATTATTTACAAAAGATTATATTCTTTTATTGATTCATCTCATATTCTGTCTGAAAACCAATAGGGTTTCGTTAAAAATAAGGGTACAAAAGATGCATTACAAAAAATCTCACAAGCTATATATGGTAATCTAGACAAGAGTAGGCCTATGGCTATAATGTTTTTAGATCTTGCAAAGGCGTTTGATACTGTAAATCACAAAATTTTATTGCAAAAGTTGTATGATTATGGAATTAGAGGAGATGCACACAAATTAATGGCTGATTATCTGCATGATAGGAAACAAAGAGTTAAAATTAATGACACTGTAAGCAAAAACATGATTGTGAGCACAGGAGTACCACAGGGTACTATCCTGGGCCCACTATTATTTATACTATATATTAATGACATGCTTAAGGATAATGTTGTATCTTATGGGGATGATACGACCATTATAGTCGAGGCAGACTCGTGGAACGACGTTGAAAAGAATATGAATTCTCATTTAAAAGCTGGAACGACATGGTCTGCTACAAATAAACTATCGCTAAACTCAAATAAAACTGTATATATGACCTTCGGCAATTATCGTGATAGCGTACCAAAGAATTTTCTAGTTAGAATTGAAGATAAGATTATAAACAGAGTAGAGAAGTACTTGGAAGTTATTATTGACTATAACATGAGATGGGAAAAACATATTAATTACATTATAAACAAAACCAAATATTTAATTTTTGTATTTTATAAACTATCCAGAATTATGAACTCGGAAACACTAAAAAGGATTTACTATGCTTTATTTAACAGTATTATAAGTTATGGTATAGTTGCTTGGGGAGGTGCTTACCTCAATGTTCTTAACCTACTAATTAACTTACAAAAAAGATTGCTGAAAATAATTAATAAAAATAATTTCATATTGGATAAAAATCCACTAGGCCTAAAGCAATTATACTCACTAGAAGTATTAATGTATCATTATGATAACCTTAAATCCAAGTACATGTCGTTTGATAGCAGAACAAGACATAGGAGTATTCAGATACCAAAAACGCTAAAGACTATAAGCAGTAAAAGTAGCTACTTTACTGCAGTAAAATTATATAACAAATTGCCAAATAACTTGAAGCAATTATATAACAAAAACAAAAAAAGTAAGCTCAAAGCGTGGATTGCATTTAATATCTAATGTCGAATACCTGATGTAATCAGCAAAAAGAAAGTACTACTAAATTTCGTGCAATAAGCTGTGACTACGAAGTGTGAACTTTAAGCACAGCTGCCTAGATTATAAGTTAGATTTAAGTTAACTATTTTAATTTTAGTTCATACTATTGTAACCAGTCCCACCAACAGATAACTGTGTTTATCTCTGTGGGAGTTGCGCGGATTGTAATAATCCTTGTAACTTGTACTTACTGGTTGAAATAAATAAATAAAATAAAAATAAATAAATAATTCTTATGTAACTATGTTAAGTTAAATTCACAATATAAAAAAATTATGGACCACTGTTTACAAAACTCCACAAGAATTTTTGGTAATTATCGACCAAAAATAATTTGTGGTAATTATTTACTTTAACGTAAAACCTCAAATCATCACAAAATGTTGTCTACTACCACCCCCCTACTTTGAAACAATCCGCACGTGGTACCATTTTCCAGTAATTATTTACTTCAGAGTACAACTCTCAAATACTTACCAAATATTGGCTGGAATGGAATCTGGCTTCAGTTTTTTTCCACTCGAACACAGTTTTCGAGAAAATGAATTTTTCACTTGTTTTATCAAATAATTTTTATTTCACACTACAGATCATAAAGCTTTACTTCAGACCACGTAGACAGCGAATATAAAAATGCCAGTAGACGCTACAACACTTCCTTTATAGATATACTTACATAGAAAATATATGATAGAATGAAAACTAGGATGTACCAAATGAAACAACAGTCATGGCAATCGATAGAAAATTTTTCTCCCAAACCAATAGATGTCAGTAAATGCTTTAGTTCGTTTTGATGTTTTTACGCATGTCTTTGAGATTCAATTAACGTTTGTGTAGGTTATTTTGAGGTTGTACGCGTTTATTTCACATTTTGTGTATTTACTGAGTGAAAATAGGAAAGCTGGTTGTGCGGTGCCTAACTGTGAACCAAACAAAACGAATGCAAGGCATCGTTTCCCTCACCCTTATAAATTTCCTAATCTCTTATTGACGACATAGCTGAACATTATTATCATATATATTTATTTTTATATTCCAACCACACTTGAAAATTATGTATTTTTTTCTTGGTGGTGCAGTATCAGCAGAACATGATCATACCTATGCAAAATGAGGTGATATATCTTCAATTCCGTCTTCATCTTATTACACACCATGCAGTGCTCTATCATGAAATTCATCTTTTTAAAAGCCAAAATAAATCAATACTTTCTACTTATACGTACCATTAGAATATCCTGTACTTGATATAATTTTTAGTTTGCCTGGAAACTAAATTGATAAACTTTTATTTTTAGGTAATAAAAATATTAATTCGAGTCACTTGGATCACGACTAGAGGTATGCACGTTAAGAGGCATTGCGAGTAACTGGAAACAACCTGTTGCAATTTTTTTTGTACACGGTAGTGTAAATGCCTCACAAATAAAACAAAATATATTGAATATAGATAAGCAAAATTGATGATGCTGGTTAAACCGTCATTACCACAGTTTGTGATGAAGGCAGTAATAATAAAAGTGTTATTAACTAACTCCTTGGTTACAGAATAAAACTGAATGTCCTCATAATATATTTGAAGTAGACCATGATAAAATAGTACGTACTCCTTTTTGACGTATCTCATCTTCTTAAAGACCCTTCGCAATATTCTCCTACATAGAGATATTTATTATATAAACAAAGAGGGATAAACGAAAATTGCTAATTGAAAATATATTGAGGCAACATGGGAATTAGATAATTGTAGTGATTTTAGGGCCCTTTTGACCTCGTTTAACGGAGCACCATATAAACAAATCAAAACTGAAAAAAAAAAAAATGAAAGTTTCTGTAGCTGCGCAGGTGTTTAGTCATTCAGTAACAGCAACTATGAACCTGCTAATTAATAATGGTTTGTAGATATTATTTTATATATTTGTTTTTGTCTCTTCAGAAGTTGCATTGTTAAATTATCCATTTGAAATGTGTATTGTTGAATTAGGGCATTATATACATATTTTTTGAATTCACATACTCATGTGGCTCAAAAATGAGCATTGTTAACGTGTCAATGTTGGGGGTGAATTTCTGAGTAGTAATATTTTAATCATGTTCAATATTTGTCAAAACAAAAAATTGTGAGTATGGTATTTAGTCGTTTATTATAGGTACAATAATTTACCATTTATAATCATTTATTATTGTACTCTGTATATTACCAGTATTGTGTATATACATTGTAGGATCAGCTTTTGGAAGTGAAACAACTCCTCTCAATGAAGAGGTACGTGGCGCTGTTGAGTTTTTAAAATTCATTGATGTTTTTGATAGTGTCGATGGATCTGCTAAAATGGATTTAAAAGGTAAATCATTAAGAACATCTGACTTGTCTTCTATCTACTAGAGGAAAATAAATACACAGATATGTGCATTCTTGAAAACTTACTAAATGCCGTTCTGTCTTATGTCGCTGGATATGTGAAAATAAAAACAAAATTAACAGATTGTATTGAATGCAAAATTCAAGTACAATATACTGAAACCATCAAATAAATGTGATGATAAGTTTAATTGCTTAATGAAGTTTAAGGAATATGGTGATAAAAATTAACTTCGCTTAAAATATCGTAATATTGATTTAATTCAAAA
Organism: Rosalia funebris; assembly: GCA_037954035.1. Classification (NCBI taxonomy): domain Eukaryota; kingdom Metazoa; phylum Arthropoda; class Insecta; order Coleoptera; family Cerambycidae; genus Rosalia; species Rosalia funebris. The sequence continues at coordinate 38,214,194 of JAZFAV010000022.1, read as the reverse complement.
TCTAATGAGATATTACAGTATATCTTGTATAAATATATCTTGTTTCATAGGCCTGCAGAAAGAAATTTATTAAAATGTGTCTAAGTTTCTATTTATATTACCTATAGTCTTTTGATTTATTGGTTTAATAAAAAATTAGAAAAACTGAGTTATTAATTACAATACAAGGTATTCTAAAGTGCGATACACAATTTCAGAGTAAAAGTATATTGCAATTTTCTATCGCTTATGCCGTTTTATTTCTGTCTTTAAACGAAATTAAATGGGTAATTTAATAGGCTATTAAATATATTTCGAAACTATTATTTTCTATTTTCAAACCATTGAATATAAAGACCGTAAATGTAGTAACCTATGTAATTATCGTAATGTAATTCTTTTGTGCTAAGTATAGAGCATTACGATTCTTCAATTGTATAGATTTGCATATTATCTGCAAAAAGGTACATGAATATTAACTAGAATATTGGGATATAAGGAAACATTTTAATTGTATCCAAAATAATTCAGATATCCAAGTCCAGTAATAATAGAAATGTAGTATAATTTTTTTCTCGTTATAAAATAATAAATTGCCACAAATTATAGACGTCAGGAGACAGTAACTTTTGATAAAATTATTTGATGAACAAGTTGATGTTTTTCCGTTACTGTCTGCCGTATTGCTTAAAAATATATCTAAATTAATTATAGAAATATCTAACCAACCAACATTTCGTTGCCAGAAAATCGCTAAAATGTAACTTTATACGTGCTGCCAAAATAACAATTTCAAATGTAACTAAAAGAATACATTCTTTCGGTCTCTGCCATTTTATTGACACGCACGTGTTGGTTTGTATTAAGTGGTGTAAATTTTTTTTAACCATGGCACCAAAAGGTAATAATATGATTCCTAATGGCCATTTCCATAAGGATTGGCAACGTTTTGTGAAAACTTGGTTTAATCAACCTGCTCGTAAGCTACGTCGAAAACAAAACCGTGTGAAAAAAGCCAGAGCAATTGCTCCCAGACCTGCTGCCGGACCTTTGAGGCCTGTTGTTAGATGCCCCTCAGTGAGGTACCACACAAAAGTACGCGCTGGTCGTGGTTTTACTCTGCAAGAATTGAAAGCTGCTGGACTTAATCCAAGATTTGCCCGTACGATTGGTGTTGCAGTAGATCCCCGCAGAAGAAATAAATCTGTAGAATCAATCCAGTTAAATGCACAACGACTTAGGGAATATAAATCTAAATTGATTATTTTCCCTATCCATAATAAAAAGAAGTTGCGTGCTGGCGAAGCTACCGAAGAAGAACGTAAAGTTGCAACTCAGTTAAATGGCGAGGTACTTCCAATTCGTCAACCAGCTATCAGGACTAAGGCTAAAGTACCTACTGACGAAGAAAAGAATTTCAGTGCGTACATTACTCTGAGGAAAGCCCGTGCTGATGCACGTTTAGTTGGTATTCGTGCTAAGAGAATTAAGGATGCTGCCGAAAATCCTGATGATGTCACAAAAGCAGGAAAGGAAAAGAAGTCCACAAAGAAATAAGTTTGACCATTTTATGTTGTAATCTTAATATAATAAAGTGGATTTGTTTTTCAAATGTTTGTCATTAACGTTTTAGTTATAAATAACCGTGCATATAATTTATATATAATTTGCACTTACCAAATAATAGAAGTGAAACGCATGTACTTCCATATAGTTTATTTATCACTATTTTATGTGTGATATTGAATTATATTAGATTTAAAACCAATTTGCAAGAAATACATATTAAAATAACATCAGTAACCTATACTCTAATGATAATACTATTTAATGTTAATGTTTCCTGCGTTGTATGTGAATATAAAAGGCAATTAATGAACATTAAAAAAATTATTACATATTTTGAATTATGAGAGTATTGTTTACTACAGGAAACAATATTTAGTAATGTATAGGTTTTGTACTTGTCCTTTAAAAGGGAAAATGCTAATGGACATTCTATTCTATTTTTGTGGTATGAATTGGGCTTATTGGGAAGTATTTACAGTAATTTGGGTCAATAATACGGCATTTTAAAAAAAATTCAGTTGAATAAAGGACATTCATTTTCTTTATTCTAGTCTACTCTATTTCATATAAATTTAATTCATATAAATATATATCTTCCATTATATATTACAATATGGTCTATTTTTATTTACTACCAAGTCTTCTCATTGTATTTCAGGATTTATTTGAACAAAATGGTTAAAAAACTACAAAAAAATTGTAATTTCAAATAATTGAACTACAGTAAATTTATGGGCCTACAGAGGATTTTATTAAAATGGGCCTTTCAGCCGCTGAAATTTCATATGGTGCCTACTTCAGTAGTGTATATCTACATTTAAAATGGAAACACTCGGTTTAATTTATTATGAATGTCAATATCGCTTTGGTTCTATTTTAATAAAGGATGTATACCTTAATCGTTATTTCAAATAATATAATTCGAATATTTACTATATCTTAACATTCCATAAAAAAAAATACTTTAAACATGATTGTAACTATATTGAAACAATTCAGATGCTAATTACAAAATTAGTGTGATTGTCAGGAATTAAAGTATCTTAAACAAGTTAAACACTAGATGGTATTCTAGTGTCTATATTGTAACTTCGGGACTGTGAGATATCAATGCCATACCATATTAGTGGTGTATGACATTTTAGACCATACCACAGGTGTAAACCTACACTTTACTTTTAAAATGCGTGGTCTGAAGGGTACATCCATGTTTATTGATTATGAATAAGTTTATACACATACACTGAAACTGAAATTGTAAAGTAGAATTTTTTTATATATATAGAAACAACAAATTCTACTTATATATAAAAAATACATTACTTTGTAACAGAAGTATTTAGTATTTTTGTTTTCAGTTTTATTAAAGAAACTAGAATGTAGTATTTCCTTTTGCAAATAGAACATTGATATCTTAAACACTTCTTTCATATCATAATCCTTCTTAAATTTTGAATATAATACATTTGTTATTTGTTTACCTTCTACAAAAATCTAAATTAGATGGACGTGTCTGAATTCATTAATCACCACTTGTTTTGGGCTAGAAAAAATAGTCTAAATATAAATTATTTTTGGTTATTTTTTTGAAAACAATATAAGTATTTAGCACTGCAAAACCAAATGGCTCCATAAACAATTTGATTCCACTTGGTTAATTCTCTACCATTAGTTAATTTTCACCTGATCGGATATCGTTGATTCATTACAGTCAATAACTGTACTAGGTTTTTCAATTTCTCTGCCTGCCTAATTACTTTTTTCTTTAAATACTTCACAGGATTCAACTTGTGTTTGTGAGGCATTATGTCAATTTCACAGTGCAAAAGGGATTTTTCTCTGGAAATGGGTGACATGAAAGTGTTGCCTTATTTGTTTTGGTTCTAATGTGTATTTTTTTATATATTCGGCAGAAATCCAGATATGAAAATGTTTTGTGCTATAAAAAAATGGTTTTGGTGCATATTGAAAGAGTTGAATTTAGTCTGTTGATAAAAATTAGTAAATAAAACAATTTTCCAATATTACTTCATTGTGCATTTTCCAAATTCATATTTGGAATACTCACATCATTACTACGAGCAAAGAGACAAATTTGCTCGTAGCATCATTATATCACAGTGAAAGCGAAAGAAAACTTGATTTAGTAAGATCAGTGTGATTAGGTTTTTCTGTTTCCTTCAGAAATTATAAAGTTCCAAATCATAGTTCATATCAAGAAATCAACTAGATTTTTATAAACATGTTTAAGGTCAAATTATTAGGGGTATTATATGATCTATCTTTTACTGCAGTTAATACAGAATGCAAGGTTTTAGCACTTCCGAATGAAGTTTTTTGACGGAGATGGAATAACTACAATTGGAGACATTTCTGAAGTATCAATTTGGCTTATATAGACTTCACTACATTAATGTATATTATATATATATATATATATATATATATATATATATATATATATATATATAAATAGTAATAAACATTTTTTTAACAAATAGAATGTTTTGAAGTTCCATAATAAATCCGGTGTCTTAAGTGTCATGAAAATATATTTTTATTTGCTATAGATAATATATAAATCACAGAGTCTAAGGCATACATAATACAGCAGTTATAAATAAGATATGTTTCACATATTAAAATACAAAAATATAAAATTTCATATTAATTGCCAATACTTATTACTTGATTAGTTAATCATATTCATAAAATTTTCTATAACAATTTATACATCATTATAATGTTGTAGAAGTAACCGTATTTACGCCATGGACAAATATGGTTGGTGGGAGATTTCTTGAAAAAATTTCTAGACTATTGTAAAATGATACTACCTCAACATCGTTGATAGGTGGAGATGGTAAGTATATAAATGTTAACGCAGTTTCTTCAGTTTGTTGTAAAATTAATGTATTAATACTAAAAAAAAAAACCATCAAATTAACATTTAAATGCAAGTCAACAAATCTAACAATTCAATAAATTAATTGTAGTGAAAACATAAATTATTACCAGATATAAATACATTAGTTAAGACGAGAACTTTTAAAAATAAATGAAAATGGTATCATTATTATACAAGGTGTCCTGAAATGTTTTCTTTATTTGTTTGTTGAAGATCTCGGAATGTGATAGTGGTAAATGTGCACGCGGATGTGTTTGTTAGGGGCACGAGATAAGATGGGGCTACAGCCCTTACTACAAATTTATCAATAGAAGCCATTAGAGTGATGTTCCCTAGAAAAGTGATCTCTAAGTGGAAGGACATAAAATAGCTGCCCCGAGGTTCCAATATAATTCAGATGGATTTCTTTTTATGGGGTTATTTGAAACCTAAGGTATACACTGATGCGCCTAGGACTTTACTTTAGTTAAAGGTTAGAATACGCGAGGAAATTCAGAGAATCGAACCAGCATTATGTTGGCGAGTTACGTCAAGAAGCAAATTTTAGATCCTCCCTTGAAGAGGTAGCGTGGTGTGAAGGAAGGCACCTTGACAATGTTATTTTCATACCTAACTTTCCCCACATTGTAAATTTAAATGAAAAATAGTGAATGTGAATATTTTTGTTTAAAACTGAGTTTTATTCACCCAAAAAGGGGAAAACATTCCAGGACACCTGTTATTAATCGTATCTACGTACTTGTTAATACAGAATAGTGTAAAAATAACATAAGTGATATTGGTAATATGGATATAGAGGGTGTCAGATATTAGAAAAGTAAAACAAAAAGTATTGTAAAATGTTAAAACATTATTTTATGAGTTTTATGGTTTACCATAAGTTAGACATAAAATGTTAACACTATCAGTGTTATTTAGAATATTACTATTACTAGGACTGTTGTGACCTGGAGTTATAATAATTGTATCGATCAAAAGTTACTCTTGTATCGAGATCCCAGATGTGCTGTGTCTCTTTCTGTATACCTTTCAAATCGACGATTCCAAAGACGACAGTTTCTATGCCTTTTTTCTTGTATCTCGTAGAGATTAATGGAAAATAGAAATCATCTGCAGATTTCTATTTTACTAATGTTACTGATTGCTCCGCTTACTATGCTTATAAATTTGTATATAAACTTTATACACACAGAAATATGTTATCATTTAGAGATACTTAAAACACTCAATGACTGTACGTTGATTTTACATATGAATCACTTCATATTGTTTTGGCAGCAAAGTATCGAAGATATTTTGAATTCTTTATATCAAGTCATTTTTGCATTATATTCTTGAAGTTTCTGAAATTATCTATTCAAGATGAATCAGAAGTCCGAGTATTTAATAAGAAAATACATGTCAATAAAAGAAATTTATTGCAAAAATGATACTATAGTTTTAACATTAAGATCTTAAAATAAATGATCTTGAATTAGTATACATCTCGGTTTTTGTAGAATCTTTATTGCAGGTTAACATACGGAATAAACTTTCTTGACAGTCTAAGAAAAAAGTATAACCAATACATGAAAAAGGTAGGGAAAGAATGAAGATATTACTTTACAAATATATAATCCCGCAGAGATGTGTTCATAGTAATAGCTAGGGTACTACAAAATAAGTTGAATACGATTCATTTAATTTGTTACGGAATTAAATAAATTACAGATGATATTAAGAATAAAATTTCTTATAACTTATGAATTATGTTTAATCATCTGGATCAATCAGGATAGAATGTTTTACGTATGACGAATAAATAAAATCTATGATGTTATGTGTTATTTCTGAAATAGTTTCCATTATATTATTCATATTTGTATTATTAAATATAGTGGTATTGTAGACTTACATATAGTGGTATTATAGAAAGTTCATAAACACCCTATACACAAATAAATAAATATTAAGGTACCTTTTTGTATACCTATCCATATCAGTCCCATGAGACTCAATTACATTTGCCCATCCATTAACTGGGAACAATTCTGCATCAATTCTCAACTTTTTAAGTAAATTTCTTAATTTGTCCGAATGGCTTTGAATGGAAGAATTTAATGTAAAGTAACTTGTTCTTGCTTCATCACATACACACAGCCTTAACTTTAATTTACTCCACAGAGGTACCATATTAACTATACATGCCAACTGCATCATAAAAAGTGAAGTTGTATCAAAGGAATCATTTTCACCAGGATTTAAGAAGTTCACAGGCCACACATCAATATACTGCTTACTTCTTACACTAAAAAGAGTAGTCTTCATAGGTAAATATTTGTGTAAATAATAAATACAACTAATAGATCTATAGAGAATTATGGATATTAAAATACCTCTTTGGATCGTTCTTCAACTTTGAGAAATTTCTACACAAGCAGAGGTTTTTTTTCATTCTCAAAACGTCTTTCATCATCTGAACATATTCTAAAGGTTGTAATGTACTTTCACTTCGAATAGGGAATACATCATTCTCAAAATTCATACTCTGGTAAATAGATTCATTGCTAAAACAGAAAAAACAAATATGTTTTACCACATTATTATATTCCTTTATAAAGTTTTTATATAATCAATGTTTGTGACAAAATTCTATTGAAATAAGTAAAAGTGAACATTAAAATTGTTATACTTTTGCAAAAAATCTTGAGGCTCTTGTTCATCTAAAAATCCAAAAATAACAGTGTTGGGTTTCATGGCTCCCATACCAGACAACCTCATTAAATGTTGCAAGCCTTCCCTTACTGTTTTTGCTACTGTAAGCTCTACAAAAGCTTTAACTTTCAAATGATCGATGAGGTTTAACCAATTTATATGCTGGGTTATTGTTGGATCAGGTCCATCATCAGCAAAATCTCCTACATCAACATGCCCTAATACATATAATCCACCTTTCTTTAGATCATTTATAAAATCTATAAGGGGACAGGCCGATCTAGGGCTATTTATTAACAGTAATACTTGAGGTCGCCAGAATTTGACGTGATCTTTACGCGAATCTAATAGAAGGAGATATTTTCTAACCTAAAAGAAAAAAAAAAAACAATATTTATATAAGGTTTGATAAGTTAGTACCTTTTATAATTCACAAGATATAGATTTTTTTTAGGATACGATTTTGATTTGATAATATCGAAAGCTTAGTTAAAATGAGAAAAATCTGCAATGAAAAGTAGTAAAAACTAGAGCACACTGATAAAAAATGCTCTAGATGAAGTATCATCCAAACAAAAATTCAATAATAATACATAGTGTCAAAAGATTTTTCTTATTCCAATACAGCTCTAGATTTATCTAACAAAATTTCTACCTGATGAAAGATTAGTGCCTGGGAAATACTGCCCCACTGTGCTTCTTTAGTAGCCGGCGAAAATAAATGTAAAAACATAACTAGCAGCAAGCATAATAATATGCTACAGGAAGCATATATAGGATTTATAACAAACATCATAATTATTGTTCCCAATAATCCAATTAATGCTGTATGCCACGTGAAGCACATGAAAGTAGGACGAAAATTTGGAGCGCCTGCTAGTTCAAGACCTAAACAAGCTAAGTTAGTGGCTAAGTAACTAAGCAAAAATAAGACAGAATTTAACTGAGCAATAACGTTAAGTGAACCTATTAATAATACGAGTTGTACTAGAATGGATGATACAAAAACGGCAGCCACTGGGTTTCCCTTCCATGTACCTTTTGGTATAAATTCCAGGAGAAACCCTGTAAAAAAAATTGGTCAATAAGTTTAAACAGACAAAAAAATAAATAAATAAAGAGACTAACATTCTTAAATACATATATTAATGTCTAGCTTAGTGGATTCCATGAGATCAGATGACAATTGGAATATTATTTGATTTTACAGACTTAACTAAAGCCAAACAAAAACTGAAATCTTAACTTTAAACTATAAAACTGTTAAGGTGGTATACAATTTAACAAGGAGCGGTTCATGGTCAAAAACTTTAATGAGGCATTATACGACCATTTCAACAAAACATGTTTACCGAAAAATAACCAAGTCAACAAAATGACTTATTTTATATGCCACATGTTAACAAATCAATGACTAGAATTTATAGTTTCCAGAATTATTACTTATTAAGAATTTACTTACATCAGAACGTAAAATATCCATGTCATTAATATATGTATAATTTATCATCATACAATATTTAAATAAACATAAATTTTGTAAAAATGTCTGTGATGGAATTACTAGTTTCTTATTTGGTTAATTATTTATTACAGCCTCTTTAACGCAGAATATAAATAAAACCTCCACTTACACTTAACAATAGTGTAGCAGACATCAAGTCCATCACAATAATTAACTTTATAACTTGAAAAGTAATGTAATACACATTTATATATATATATAATAATAAAATACACATTTTATAATAAAAATCACAAGCATGAAACATGGGCCTTCTGGGATGGCATAACAAATTTTCCACTGTGCAAAGTAACAACACAGATTGTTTATAGTTTCATATCTGCTTGTTTGGTCATGTGGTCTGTTAAACTAGCATAAGAGGTTTGCCATCATCATATTCATCCTCATGTGTTTTGTGCATTTACAATTTGTAGATGTACTAGAAAAGCATGAATACCAATTAAATTATTGCACAAGTACCAATTTAAATTATTGCATAAAATTTAAATGTAATATATCTTTGACAGTTCTCTTTGTACCAGATTAACTAACCAAAAATAATTTCTTAGTGTGTTTTATATCCCTGTTTTTATTGTGGGTGGTAATGTCTCACCTGCTGACGAGCCGCCACTGACACAACTTATACCAACCTGGATCATTTACGACTAAAAATCACCAAACTATCAACTTATTTTGATGTTATCTTTTTTGTAAGTGTCATTTGATCTTGTGGAATCTAGATTATTTTAAATACATATACACAGGATGTCCCAGCTGTATGTAGATAAGTATTTACTCAGAAATTGTTTGGGATAATATTTATAAAGAATGTTTTTCGTATGTATTTTGAAATGGAACATTTTTCACTTTTTGGATACTCGTTTTACTTTATGGGGTTATTTATCAGCAAGTATAAGCCATTCTATCTTTTAAATCATCAAAACTATTTGATTTCACAACATTTTTTATACCATTATTTATAAAATAAATGAGGCCCAGATCAGATGACCGTGTAGGTCATAATTCAGTTCAATGCAAATCTTAGTCAATAAACATACTACAAGGTATGAATTATGCTCTGATGCTGCATGACTGTTAAGACACATTCACATTTTTAAGATTTTAAGTCACATTAAGAAGTTAAGTCACATTTGAAAAGATTTGGTGAGAGAATTCAAAAATAAGAAAGCATATATGGTCTTCCATTGCAAACCCTAAAGTGTAATGTGTGTTTTTAAACAGAATAACTTTTCCATTCAATATTTTTTAGTCAAACCTATTCCATATAATATTTATTAAAGTAGAGCTGGGAGTCTGTATAATGGATAGTATTTAATTTAAAAAAATGTATATCAAATATTTTAATAAAGAATATAAGCAAATGTAAAAAAATATCCCAACACAAAAGAAGAACCGTTCTAAACTGTCAACAATTACATATTTTTATATATTACATACCAAATATTCGGTCCTTTGAAAGGGCTTCCAATACCCGGGATCCACCAATCACATTACTTAATGCAGCAGACCATGTTGCTGTTAATAATCCAATAGCAACACTTGGAGGGAAAATACTAATTCCCATCATGAACAAATAATCGTTTTGCATTAATTCTTTGGTGCATGTTGCAGCTGTTAAAAGCGAAATTGATAGATAAATGACAAGAGTAAAACCTACAGCTGAAAGAGTTCCTCGAGGAATAGATTTTCCCGGATTCTTCAATTCACCTTTAAAATAAATAATTCTGTTACCATTATTTTTCATATGCCACTATCAGTACCATATAGAATTGGATAATTTTCATTTATGTTTGTAATTCTTAACACAATCCGAAAATTCTAAACTCATTTGTCAGAATTCCCAAGTCTCGATGAACTAGTTTTTTAATAGTTATTTATGTACCAAGGGTGTTACTTAGATGATAATGCCCGGAGGTCGATGTGATTCAGCACGAGGGCCTTTGGCCGGAGAGAAGGATATCGACCGATATATAAGTAACGCCAGTGGTGCATACAATATTTTATTTTTCAATTACATCGCGAAAATAAAACTAAATGCAATGATTCTTTACATAATTATTGGATGGGTAGGGGTTCTAGGATATCTAGTAAAATGCTGTTTATTGTCATTTAAACGTCGCGTCGTTTGTATTTTTGGAAGATGAAATTTATCTCACAAAATATTGTTAAAAATGCCGAAAAAGCAACAGAACAACTGTTGCCGGTGAAATCAAGAGCGGTATATGACAAAGTATAATATATTTGTTAACTGGAAAGCAGAAAATTCGGTGACTGGTCTAAACGAGGTGGTCATGTTGGCTTACTTCCAGGAACTGGTATGTAGAGTTAGAATTTTACCTTATTTATATGTGCTACTCTATTAATAATTATCTTTATATTTATTTTAGTCGGGAAAATATGCTGCTAATTCTTTATGGACTAAGTATTCGATTTTAAAATAGACTTTGGACTTAAATGAAAATACTGATATTTCCAAATACAAGCGTTGATTTTCATTTTTAAAACAAAGATCTAAAGGAGACCTCCCAAAGAAGTCGAAAGTTTTGACTGGAGATCAGGTTTTGGCATTCATAAAATATGCTCCTAATGAAACGTTTTTGCTGCATAAGGTAAATAGCCAAAAATTGTTTGTAGGTAGAACCCGTTTTTATGAAAATGAATCATTGCAGGTCGTTCTAGTTATGGGTGTCTTTGGTGCTTTAAGAAGGGATGAAATGGTTAAATTGACTATCGACGATATAGAAGATAAAGGGACCGGTTATGCTGGTGAAAATTCCCGAAACTAAGACGGGTGAGTCTAAACGCTTTGCTGTTGTGGAGGAGGCACAAATTGGTGCTTTGAAGTTAATCCGTCAATATGCGGCTTTGAGACCTGGGGAAATGAAGGAGCGTAGGTTCTTTCTGACATATAGAAATAATCACTGTGCAGTGGGAAAAAATACTTTGGGCAGTGTACCTACAATAATTACTAGATATCTGAAATTAGATAATGCCAAGGAATATACTGGTCACTGTTTACGGCGAACGTCGTTTACACTTCTGGTTAGGGTAGGCGCTTCATTTGAAACTTTAAAATTATATGGAAAATGGAAAAGTACAACTGTAGCCGAGGGATATATAGCAGAAAGTGTAACCCCAAAAAATCGAATAGCTCAAATGATTTCAAGTTCTGTAAGTGGCTCTTCATCAAACTGTCAAAATCAAGAAGAATTAGTCAACACTTCCGTGGATTTTCATGTTCAGTCGCCTTCTGAAGATTCGGTTGTGTGCGATGCTGTAAGAAACGTCAGAAATCCAGTTGCGTATTTTCCGGGAACATTCCACAACTGCCAGTTTAACTTTGGAAAAGATTTTGCAAAGTAATTAGAATACGAATTTCCTTTTTTTATGTTTCAGTTATAAATTATATTGCTAAGTTGAATAAGTATATAAGTAAATGAGCAGGTAATTTAATTTATAATCCGGGGCATTATGGATATAACGCCCGCTGTAATTCCCCGGTTTTTATGCAGTTGTTTATGTGTCTTGTATCCTAGGCATTATTGACATATAATAATGAGTAATTGAAAAATAAAATACATTTCTCATTGTCAATTTCATCATCTATGCAAAGCCAAGTACACAGCTTAGTGGCTATATTTTAATTCTAAATTACATGGCTACTGGCAGTGGAGTGATCATATGGTTATGTAATAAGAAATAAAGAATTAATTTCGTTGGTATCAACAGATTAGTTTTTGAAAATACAACTATCTCATTATCAATATTATTTTCATCGTCAATGTAGCAAATACTTAAGGGGTTAGGCCACTCTAGAATTTTGTAAAAATCACATTCTTTTTTGCTTGAATGTGTCTAGGGGTCTCAAAAATAATATTATCAAAATGCTATCCGCAGTCAACATCTTGTAAGTATCCAAATTTCGAATTCGGCTGCAACCCCTCTCAGTCCATTCCGAACACCTTTTACCTCCGAGAGGCACAGATCAACTTGACAGTGCTCAGAAAGGAGTCAATGGTGCACAGAGGTGCAGGACATTAATGCAGAAGGCCAATTGTATGGTAAGGATTCACAGATTAGAGGCATATAAGAATTTTCTATGATTTTATAATACTGAATTGATTTAATTCAATAGTGATTTTTATTTTAATACTGAAACGCGTTTTCCTCGAAATGGCATTTTTTGAATTAGAAACATAACTGGAACAAACATATGCAAATATATTGCATAGTTTTTTTGTTATAAACAATTAGTTGATGATTTTTTCCACGTTTTTAACTTTTTTTTTTTTTAATGCTGGAGAAATGCTGTGCAGCGGCTGCACAGGAACTGCACACAGAATTTAGATTCATTATTTCATTGAAAAACAAAAATTACAAAGTATGCCTTTTTTGTATTCTAGAGTGTTCTAACCCCTTAACTTAGTGTCTATACTCTAATTTTAAAACTCAGAATTACATGGCTACTGATAGAGCGATTATACAAATATGAAACAAATGAAGTTCATGAGAAGTAAATAAATTAGTTTTAGAAAATATAACTTCAATATTAGTTTCATCATCTATATAGCGTCAAGTATTCAGTTTAGTGGTTGTATTCTGATTCTAAAAGTTTACATAGCGATTGGAAGTGGAGTGAATAGTTAAATGAAATAAAGAACATGAAGTTCATAATGGGTATCAATGAACAAGTTTCATCATCTATGCAGTGCTGAATACTCAGCTTGGTGGCTATATTCTAATTCTAAAATCAGAATTATGTAGCCACTGGCAGTAATAATTGAATTTAAATAATTTGAATTATATTATCTCTAAAGAAATTATATAGTTTATCATTTGTAATTGAGTGGTTAATTATACTCCCTAAATGAACAATCTATAGGCCATATAATACTTTTTTTACATATTTTCTTTTAATGTAAAAGAATATGGTAGACAAGTTGTCCATTAAAAAATAGAATGTTTGTACTTCCCTGAAATCAAATAAATACAATTTTTTATTATTGTAATGTAAATTAAGATAAAGAAATAAAACTTGTGTTATTTGCTTTGGTATCTGTTATCTATTAAAATATGAATAATTAATGTTCATAGATATTAGCCATATTTTTCCTTATAACCATGGCCTTACTTTAGAGATTGAGTTAGTTCATGCCTACTGGAGAAATAGCCATACCGCAATACTTTCATAAAATTCATTTATTCATAAGTAACTCATAAGTTTTAATAGCAATTTTTCATATTGGTTTGACATTATTAAGATTATTCTTCCTCTTTGTTATAAAAAATAAACAATGTTAATAAACACCTTGTACAGATATTGTGCCACAAGAAATGAGGTAAAATGACTCATAACGATAATAAATAATAAAATAAAGTTCATATTTCCTTTACATAATAACTATGGTTGTTACTGTTAATATTAGAATTTTATGATTAAATTCTTGTAAAATATTTTGTAATTCTTAAATGTATTAATTGCTACAATTAGTTCCACTATTTAAAAAAAAAGTAATAAAGAAATCATTGAATATAATGTAAAGAACTACAGATAATGAATTACAGACTATCAAATGTGCAAAATACTTCATTTGGTAAAGTTAATATTGTATGAGATTGGATTTAGATGAATGTTATACTTGGTATATATGCATATAAAATTAAAATTGGGAGGATTCAATTAAACAAGCTGAAATTAAAGGAAAAAATCTTACTAACAAAAACCATTTTTTGATCATTATTTCACATAACCAAAAAAGGAATGAATTATAAAAATCAGTTTAAAATAATTTACCACTCATATTAGCTCCTGCCATAATTCCAGTTACACCTGAAAATAAGACACCAAACACTGTAGCAAAAGTAACTAATTCCCCTTTTGCTGTATAATCAAATCCATATTGTGGCCATAAATTGTTTTGTAAAGTAGTGCTGTTTAATCCTGTATAATTTAATGTATAGCCAGTTTCATTCCCTATTATTGAGTTTGAATCTGGTATTAATATCTAAAAATAAAGTTGTTAGTTTGATAATAACATTTGGTATATAAAGTATTCACTCTTAAATAAATAATACAAGATATATTTGCATGTATTGAGTACAAACCTCCATAGATCCTCGATAAAAAAATGTAAAAAAGACAATGCCTAAACATCCACAGACAAGGACTAATATAAAAACTGTTGTTTTAGCAAACATTGATGCACCAATAAGGCAAACAATAAGATTTAAAATGTTTAATGTAGTACAATATAGAAATTGCCACCATCTTCCATCTGGAAGAAATGTTGCAAAATAACCTGTAATAAAAAAACTTATTAAATGTCTTTAATGTCATGAACTGGTAGAATTTATAGTTATACAATTGCATTATAAATATAATTCTTATAAAAGACTACATATTTTATAAGACTTAATCTTGAATTGGTAACATTTAAGTTGGTAACAAATAGATATTTGTATCACATTTACTAAGGCATAAAATAGAATAATCTGATAATTGACTTCAGGCATTAAAAAGTTTGCAAAATAAATATAATTAGAAGAAAATATGAGAATTTCTGTGCAGCATATAGTTGGTTAAATTTATGTTCATAATTACAGTTGAATAATTTTTTTTCAATTCCATGATTATGAATGGGATCCATTGTTTATACACAATAAAGTTAAATTCCTGTCTTATGAATACAAACCCAAAAATTACCTGAAGGTCCAAAATTTTCCACTAGTCCTTCAACACAGCCAGATATACAGAGGGCACTGCTAACTATGTTTGCTAAAAAGAACAAAGTTCCAATCGAACCCCCAAATTCTGGGCCTAATGTCCTACTTATCATAACTAAAATTATTGTTAAGAAAATATTTAAAGAATATGGATAGACTTTTGAAAGCACAAGCAGACTAGATAAAATAAGTGTTAGGCATTGCCACTACCGAGGTTTGTCGAGAAGCACAAGTGTGGATAAAAAAGGCAATTTTATTTTGACAAAAGTAATACTGTGAGATTTTATAGTTAGTAAAATTATTACTATCAATGAGACCTTTTAATTAAAATAAACATTTGTCGATATTTTCTCTTTTTATGTATTTGAATAAATGTTACTATTTTTTCTGTTTACACAAAAAAAAAACAAATATATAGTGATACAGGGTGTCATATTTGAAATCCAAAAGGTATAATTAAAACTAACTAATATATAAACAAAAAATATTGTGGCTTTAGTGACATAATATATCTTAAGTTTTTTCAACTCACTGACAAATAAAAAAGCAATGGTCAAAACATGATTTCATTGACATCTGGTGGTTCATTAAATAAATGTCATATAAATATACATTGATCAATAGCTAGTAAAAAGTAATAAATACATCTATAAAGGATACAATAAGCTCCACCTCCTTCTACAGCACCATTTGTTGATATAGCACATACAGATGTAACTGTAAACACCAATATTGCATATGCTATTACAAACTGTCCTAATGTCACTAAAAATCCTGCATTTCCAACAATATAACCTGAAATGAAAAAAAATTCTAGTTATAAATTATAATATACTTACGAGTATACACTCAATATACACTTTCATTGCGGCAAATCATTTTTGTGAAGAATTTTGGAATATTGTAACAATAAACTTTATTCATTCAAAATAATTACTTTTCTTATAAGTAAATTGTTCACCCAGAATCTTTGATTGGTCTGTAAGACTGTTTATAAGTTGTTAGACACAAGTCCAAAACCTAGTTGAGTGTCATGAAACTAGATGGCTCTGACAAATAAGCTGATAAGAGAGCGTTTTGACTATTTTAAACCTTAGGATAATAACAAAGTAATCATTATTTAATAAAAAAAAAATATTGAGTTGTATATATACATAGTGACAATTAATACGTAATGTTATAAAATACCCTACCATAAAATATAGTTTCTTAATCAGGCCAATATTGATTCTTCGATTTTCAAGGAATTTCAAGGAATATTATATCAATTATGAAGAATATCTTAAAATAAAAACAGATTGTCTTAACTCTTATGCAAAAAAAATTTTCAATAATTCCAGAAAAAACATTAAATACTGTATGGAAAATATTGTTAAAATGTAAACTAAAATATAGAAAAATATTTTATTCACTATTTTTATTTCTATTCCATCAGTTTATATGACACAATAGTGATTTTTATGAGCAATACAATAATTTATTAAAAAATTTTATTGCCATTAACTAGATTTATCTTATCATCATATAATTGAATACACCATATATATTGAATACACCATACAATTGAATCATCAATAATGAGAAAGAATAGTAACATACTAAACGTTTTAGTTATGCATTTCATTTATTACATTTTATTTTTTTTTAATAAGTTTACGTACCCATTCGGAGAAAAATCAGAGCTGAAAACATTGACAGACTTACAGGAGCAAATACTCCCGCAAAAGTGTTTAAAGTTCTTGTGTGGGATTCTTCAGAAAATGATCCAAATTCAAAATAACTTGGGCCATCTTCGATAATTGAGGTACTACTCCGGTTTCTATTAAAAATACTGGATATTCTTTGTATAAACCCAGTAGAAACTAAAGGAGCTTTATCCAGAACATCAGCATTTGTTGACCCTTCTTCTGAAGCGAGCATTTTTTAAAATATCTCCAACGTAAACTTTAAATATTAGACAATGGCATATTAATTAACGACTGAGAAGATATTATAAACCATTTATTTTTACCATTTAGACAATAAACACATACCCCTACAATGAAAGCCAAACTGACGTTTGAGTTTGACATTTGTCTTCAAAACTTTCAAGAATTCAAGAGGTTCTTTCGTTTCGAGGTCCATATGCTAAAAATCAGCTGATTAGTAGTGTATTTATGTATGTTATTTATTTATGGTTATGTAAAGGAGCGCTAATTAATGAAATTGACATCGATTGTGTAATTAAAATGAACAATAATTGTTTTTTAATTAATAGACCTAAGAGTGAAGTTAGAGTAGAGTCTCCGGGTCTTTCGAATTTATATTGTTTCCCTCTGCTCCAAGTATTCGTTACTGAATTGTTTTTGACTATGGTAAACGAATGATATACACGAATATATGTATATGAGAATCAATATTTGAATGCATTCAACGTTTATATTTTTGTAACATTACTAATTTTATAATTGATTATGTTAATGCATTTATATATATATATATATATATATATATATATATATATATATATATATATAATAATATATATATATATATATATATATATATATATATATATATATATATATATATATATATATATATATATATATATATATAATATAATATATATATATATATATATATATATATATATATATATATATATATATATATATATATATATATATATATATATATATATATATATATATATATATATATATATATATATATATATATATATATATATATATATATATATATATATATATATATATATATATATATATATATATATATATATATATATATATATATATATATATATATATATATATATATAAATGCATTACTACTATACTTATTAGGTCTATTATCTATCTTGATCCACAATGATTATGATTATAGGTACATGCATGATCTTGGTTAATACGATTACGTTTTATTCATAGATAATGTGTATATCCCATACGTCTTTGGTTTGGTTAATTGAATTTAATTTAAGTGTTCTGTGAATTGAGCAAACAAATGATGAAATCGTGCAATTTGTTTCATCTGCGAAGGCGAAGAGATAGTCTTTGTCATCTTTGCTGATGTAACTTGAACTAATGTGACGTCTTTAGGAGGTTATAAAAATTAACCTGACTAGTATATGTGTAGTATACTGATACTGCCGGTGCCGGTATACGTGGTAACTCGTTGCATGTGTTTGCATTGTAACCGGTGAAATTAAATAATATTAAATACAAGTATTGGAAAAGTTATATCCATTAAATTATATTTTTTTCGTAATTTATTATATAGACATATCGTCAAGGTAAGTGAGGTTTTATTACATGTACATAGTGTGTATTACAGTGTCATAGTTTTTAGTTTTTATGTAAGAAATAATATACAAAGTTATTTTTTTGTTTCATTAATGTTTACTTTTTAAATTGAAGAAGTTTTCAGTATATAGTTCATTCCAGCTGTTTACAGCACTACCACTCACAGAAGTATGTACACTTAAAAAAATTATAATAATTAGACTTCAATTTCAAAATAGGAAATTGTATTTTGCATGATTTTATAGCTACACTGTACAATATAAATAAAAAAAAAAAACAAATATGGTAATTATACAGAAGTGATAAAGTTTTGAAAATGCTTACCAAATTTTTCCTACCCTCTTATTTTTGAGAGTGCTGAACACAAATCTGGTTTTAGTTTCATCCGTTCGGACACAGTTTTCAAGAAAATGGATTTTCCACTTTCCACAATACATGCCACTTATCAAATAATTTTCACTTCACACAGTATGTAGGTAGCTGATATTAATACCAGTAGATGCTACAACACTTCCCAATGTCATTCGCCACTCTTGACTTTTAAACCATGGTACTAAAGTTAAAGTTATGTGAATTAGTAAACATAATCAGAATTTATTCACATTAAACTCTACATATGTGGAGGACAGCTGAGGTGTTGTAGATACCTACACCTTTACATACAACCAGTTTAGCATGCTTAGATATGATATAATTAGTTCTATTTTACGTTTGCTTTAAATTAGACTTATGACAAAAATTCCAATTGACAATTTTTCTGAGTAGTGGGCAAATAGAGTAAAACATGTAATTTGAAATATTAAAAGTATATTGGAAAGTAGAATCTATAACCAAAATAACATTTTCATTTGATTGTATTTAACAATGAGGGGAAGAACATTATTAAATGAAAGGTGTATTAAATGAAAAATATGTGTTTTGTTTCTTTATGTCTTGTGTTGTACATATATGAATATTGTTTATAAAAAGGTTTATATGAAATTAAAAAAAATGTTATTAATAAATTATTGAAATATAACTTTTTGTATTGCTCATAGTATCATATACATATGTAATGTGGTTTCACCGAACATGCCATTTTATAGGTACCTTTTACAATTTATATATACCATATAGAAGGGTTTCGTGTACTTATATAACTATATATGTATACTTGCAAAATATAATAATGAATTACTGTTTGTATTAATAGATAGCTAATAAATAAATACAGGTGGTGCCGACTTGGTATTTGATAACAGGGTGGCAACTGGGCCAAATACTGGACACATTGTCTGCGTGAGTTCGATTCTCACCAGAGGGAACTTGGCACTTCCCTTAGGGCTGGGTGTTTGTCCACGTTTATATGTGTAACCTTCCCCCACTTAAGCGTGCCTGTAGGCTTTCTGGGGAAGGATGTCTATTTCTATTTGTCCAAACTTTAAAGCAGTCTAGGGATTCTTGAGAGAGAGGTTGTTAGTTGCTTGAATCGAAGAATATAAAAATGATTATTTTTAATAACATTTTTCTTTAATAACATTCTTTAATATTGTAAAAATTTTAAGTGAGTTTAAGTACATAAGCTGAGGCCCCATCTTATAGCTCTTATGTCAGTAAAAAAAAGGGGTTATGTTTGAATAGCTTAACTTTATCGGCTCTATAGGTTTTACCAATATTACATTTATATGTGTTTTCTTTATCTGAGATTTCCATGATTTTGTCTACGTTTACTTCCTTTGCTGCACATTATGTTCAAATGTTATACGTAAAGACCTATAATGATTTATTTTATGAGCAAATATAATGTCTTAATGTAGGTATATATTTTAAAACTTTCATTAACGTCAGTATTAAATAGAAACAAAAATAGATGTGAAGTATAAATTCAAATCTGGCAGCTTTGTCTTCTTCTATATTAGTTCCAACCAAATATCTAAGTCAGTTAATAATAATAACCATTCATCATTCTATTTTCTATTTGCTGAATAGAAAATATTCATTTCTGAAAATTTTCTATTCAGCGGTTTTACAAATATTTTACAAGAATAGGAACAAAACTCGAAATTGCGATATCGGACCGCCCACGAGTTGCGCAGTAAATAGCCAGGTCTTTACTCAATCGCATTGAGAGAGTGAATATAGAGTTCGATCTGGCCACGCGTAGAGTGCATCTCTTTCCTTCTGAATGCTGTTTCACTCT
Organism: Rosalia funebris; assembly: GCA_037954035.1. Taxonomy (NCBI): domain Eukaryota; kingdom Metazoa; phylum Arthropoda; class Insecta; order Coleoptera; family Cerambycidae; genus Rosalia; species Rosalia funebris. The sequence continues at coordinate 38,193,309 of JAZFAV010000022.1, read as the reverse complement.
TCTGTGCATACATAGAGAGTATTACACTTTTTCTTATTCTTGACAAGCTGTAAATATATGAACTTAATACCACTAAAGGATAACCTTGAAAGTGGAAAGGAAACTCTTTTAAGTTTTTTTTCATGTATGTTGTGTACTATGTAGACAACATAAATAGTATGTAAGAGATGTTCACACAGTAATAGAAAAAAAGAGAATGAAAAGAAAAGAAGAATGAAATTTTTTTCAGAAACTTCCTAATCTGCAGTTATAGCAAGTAGCTATTTCGTCTGCTGTTAATATCTGGAACATTCGGAACTACTACAGCCCCGCGCGCTCCAAGGCCCGCCGAAAGGTCCACAAGGTTCAAGACGTTTCGTTACGCTTCGAGATAATTCTCGCTAGAGTGCGCTGGCCGGCTGGCCTATAAATAGGGCGGTCGACCGCGGCCACGGTAGTTGAGTTTGGAATAAACTCAGAAGCGACACCGTGATAGGTGGAAACGATTCGGTTTTGTAAGTGGGACGTTTAAACTTTGCGTGTAAGGTGCCTTGGTGTAATTGTAGTTTGACTTTGTGTTTAAGGTGCCTTGGAGCTTGGAGTAATTGTAGAGTTATTTGTGAGCATGAGACACGTGCGGTCGTGTCGTCTGCTGTTTAGTAAAGTTGTTTGAAGAGCGCAAGTCACTTGTTTTACGTATTTATTTGAGTTGTTTGTTATAATTAAAAATGGATGAATTCCTGAAAAGATCATCAGAACCATCAACTTCTAGCGGGAGTAGTGGAATAAAGAAAAAACGTCTTTATGACGACAATTATTTGAATTTTGGGTTTACTGTGATTGAGAATAAACCGCAGTGCGTAACTTTGTCAAGAGAAAGCATGAAGCCATCGAAATTGGTACGCCACCTAAACACAAAACATCCTAATGAAAAAAAATAAACCCGTGGAATTTTTTGAGCGAAAATGAAAAGCTCTTGAACATAAAGAAAGTGCTATAGTACAAATGTCCAACCTAAATGAGAAAGCGTTGTTCGCTAGTTATCGAGTAGCTTTTCGTGTGGCTAAAGTAGAAAAACCTCACACTATTGCCGAAAATCTGATTTTACCAGCAACTTTAGATATAGCAGAGATTATGTTTGGCAAACAAGAGGTCGAAAAGCTCAAAAGTATACCTCTCTCTGACAATACCATTCAACGCAGGATAAGCGATATGGCGACTGACGTTCGTGATCAAGTCATAGAAAAAATAAAGAAAAGTTCTTTTGTGTCCTTGCAATTGGATGAATCAACGGATATTGCGGATTGTGCGCAGTTTGTAGCTTTTGTGAGTTTTGAATCCGATGAAAAATTAATGGAAGAAATACTATTTTGCAAGGCACTTCCCACAAATACTACAGGTCAGTGCTTGCATGACATGTTCCTTGAAGCTACGCAAAATATGAATATCGATTGGGCATAAAAATGCATCATAAAAATGCATTGCTATTTGTAGTGACGGAGCAAAAGCCATGACTGGTGCGAAGAGTGGATTTATTGGTAGACTGAAAGAACAGATGCCAAACGCTTGTTGGATGCATTGCTTTCTCCATCGCCAAACTCTTGCAGCCAAAACCTTGCCACAAGAATATAGTCAAGTTCTAAATATTATTATTAAAATTGTAAATTCGATTAAAGGAAAAGCGTTGCAGACTCGATTGTTTCGAATCATTTGTGAAGATATGGGGGCACTCCATCGAAATTTGCTTTACCATACAGAGGTAAGGTGGTTATCAAAAGGCAAAGTACTGACAAGAGTTATGGAACTTGGCGCTGAACTTTTAGTATATTTACAGCAAGCCAAGTCAGATTATTCGGAATTCATTTCTGACCCGGAATTCCTTTTGAAATTAGCTTATTTGAGCATTTAAATAACTTCAATAAAAGTCTTCAAGGGCGGGATGAAAAAGTCATCACAGCAAAAGACAAACTCCATGGCTTTACAAAAAAAATTTAATTGTGGTCATCGTCTATAAATCAAAACAACTTTGATTCATTTTCGTCGACACAGTCTTTCATTGAAGAAGTCGGAAGTAAGATAAACATCAATTCATATATATCTGGTATGAAAATGGTGTTAGATAATTTGAAGAAAGAATTGTGTCATTACTTCTCAGTGCAAGAGATATCGTCGGATAACACTGGGTAAAGATGGATCTTAAATCCGTTTTTAAATGCAGCTATAAATGAGGCAAATTTAGCAACTAAGCTCAAAGAGAATCTGCTGGAATTATCTGCCGATGGGATGTTGCACTTGGAATTCAAGTCTGAAAATTTGGATACCTTTTGGTTAAAAAGAAAAACACAATACCCGACATTAACAACTGAGGCTTTGACGTGTTTGATTCCATTTGCTACCTCGTACTTGTGCGAGTTGACATTATCATCAATGGCTCAAATAAAAAGTAAACAAAGAAATCGCTTAAATTTGGAAAACGATTTAATACTTAATGTTGCAAAAACGGATCCACGATGGGAGAAATTGATTGAACAAAAACAAGCGCAACCTTCACATTAAAATGAACGAGTAGTTGAAGATTTTATTTTTTGTTAATTTGTTTGTATGAATTTTACATTACGAGTTTGATACATTACGAGTATCCTTTTGTTAACTATTTCTTAATATATCTGTCTTTTTAAAATTTATTGTTTTTTTTACTGAAGTACCTAGTTCTCTCGACCTCTCGCGACCCCCCTAGAAAGGCTTCGCGACCCCCCAGGGGGTCGCGACCCACAGGTTGAAAAACACTGCTTTACGGGTTTATTAATTTAATGAAAGTTTCCACTTGATGTGTTTAGATGATTAAAATATGCGCACAGTTTCCATTTTATCATGTATTTGCCTAAGTAATGTTACATTTGTGTAATAAAGTTCAAACAAAAGAACGTATATAGCATTAATTAATAAATCCTACATTGGACTTATATAGCTTCCACATTCGTCCAATGTGTCGTAATGTAATTGTACCACGGGAAACACATAAATTGTCTAATTGATAACTGGTAAAAGTAGTACATAAATTACTTTTCAATTAAAGAGGCCATTATTTTCATTTCAAAATGTACATTAAACTTTTTGTAAAATTTATCATGTACATACTTACATATATATAAACCACAATAATATATGGACAGTTGCTTTTAACATTTGGAACAGCTTTATTTATTTAATTACTAGATACTAAAAATAGTATATTAATTAAATAAGAGAATATAGGAGAAAGTACATTTTAATTCAAGTTAGCTATTCCTTATTAAAACTTTTATATTTGTTTTAGCAAAATGTGTGGAATTTGGGCAATTTTTGGCTTAACTTCTAATTTGCATACCCAGTGTTCAACTGCTTTTTCAAAAATTTCACATAGAGGTCCAGATGCATGGAGGATGGAGTATGACAAAAGATTAAAGGTAAGTAACAAATAACTTTTATTACTTTTTACAATTCTATCTAGAAATATATCAGTCCTGTTCTTCAGAAAGTAAGTGAGCAGTCTATTTTCTACTTAGTAGAAACCAAAATGTTTTAATTCACATTATATGTTCCATTACTTTATATATTATATTTATTTTAATGGTAATTCTTCAAAATAAATAATTTTCCTATATATTTTTTAAAACATTCAAGTGTAATAAATACAGCTTTATAAACCCATGTTATAAGGTACTTTCTAAAAGCATCCTTTTGTTTAGTAGTAGTCATCATTATTATTGAATAATACATTTGTTTTTTTTTTATTGTCCTAGAATTTTAGAACAGTGTAACTCTACACACATTTTGGCATGCAGATTTTTTTCAAATGTACTTTTAAAAAAAGTCTTAAGCCACTTAAATCTTAATTCTATCTATAAAAGTATACTTAATTCTATAATAATGATTGGTAAATCATTGATTTCATTTTAGCTATTCAAACTATTTGCTCTAATATGAGGGTGTTAGAAATAACATTTTGCTGATCATTTGCCACAGTAACAGTATTGTTTTCTCATGATCTTTTTTTTTTCTAATTAGACTAAGAAGTTTGGTTGTAAACCACATATTTAATTCATAGTGGTTCATTTATATATAATGTGTGGATATCCCAATAGCTTTTAAATTATTTTAGACCGATTTTGATCTATTCTAAAGGTTATATTTCTACTACCTTCTGTGTCTTATGTTCTAAATATATTGCATATATATTTTAGAACATTAAAAGGCCAATACTGTTTTCTGTGTTACATTATAAGGTTGTTCTACAAACGTTTTACCGAGGCCTCAGTGCGGCCTTAGATACACTGCACCGAAATAAATATTTATATTATAAATTTAATAATGCACCTCATCATCATGAGGTCATCAGTCCTAAGACTGGTTGGACGCTAACCTCCAGCTTCTCCTATCTTGTGCTAACCTACGCATTTCGTTAATTGTTCTAAAACCTACATCCCTTACTATTTGCGAGCAGTAGTCTAATCTAGGCCTACCTCTGCCTTTCTTCACTCCTATTTCTGCCTCCAAAATATCGCGGACTATTCCCCCATGTCTCAGCAAGTGGCCTACCATTCTATCTCTTTTCTTCTTTATGTTTTTCCACATACTTCTTTTCTCGCTGACTTTCTCTAATACTTCTTCGTTTCTAACCCTATCAGTCCACGGTATTTTCATCATTCTTCGGTAACACCACATCTCAAAAGCTTCTAATTTCTTCCTACTTGCTTCCCCTACCGTCCAGGTTTCGCAACCGTATAGTGCCGTACTCCATACATACGTTTTCAAAAATCTCTTCCTTGTTTCTAAGTTTATTACCCCCGTGCATAAAAGTGCTTTATTTTTGTTAAAAGCTACTCGACCCTGCGCTATTCTTTGTTTTATATCTTTATCGCTTCTTCCATCCCAATTTATTTTACTTCCTAAATAAGTGAAGTCTTTAACTTCCTCCAATCTTTCATTATTAATATGTACTTTCGTTTTTGCTCTGCTCTCGCGCCCCCTGCACACTAACACTTTAGTTTTGTTTTTATTCACCCTCATTCCGTATTCCTCTGTCAACACTGCCTCCATTTCGTTCAACGCTGATTCCAATTCCTCTTTACTAGATGCTAATACTGCTATATCATCCGCGAATCTCAGCATTTTTAGTTTCTGCCCCTGTACTTTAATCCCGAAATCCACTCTATCTTTTACCACATTAATCGCCTCTTCGATGTACAGATTAAAAATTAGTGGTGATAGCGTACATCCTTGTCTTGCTCATTTCCTAATACCTACTTCCCTTCTTTCCCCTTCTACTTCTATAACAGCAGTTTGCTCTTTGTATAGATTGTGTACTACTCTCCTATCTCTATACTTCATTCCCGCTCTCTTTTTTGTCATTTTGTCATTTTGTGATGAGACTAGCCACCATAGGTCAAGCAACTCTCTAATAGAAATTCAATAAAGGTATAGATAGCGAGGATAGCCAGGAAGACAATCTCATACAGTTTTCCATTTGAAACTGCATGAAGTCAAGTTTTCTTACCAGTCTTATCAGTCTTATCAGTCAGTTATATATTTCTAATTGTTAATGGCTTTTTTATTTGTTAGTAATACTATTATATAACAAACGTTACAATTAATAATTTTAGAACTGCTACATTGGATTCCATAGATTGACTATAGTAGATTGCACGTATGGAATGCAGCCTATGAAATTACATGAGTATCCTCATTCAATGCTTATTTGTAATGGAGAACTTTATAACTGTAAAAGGGTAAGTATCCATAAATAGATACTGTTGTAATGTTAGGTATGTATATAGGATAGAAGGGTTGTATGGTTGTATGTATACAGGATAGAAACCACTTATGGAATAAAATTATTTTTTATTACCATTATTTTATAGATTTATCAGAAGTACTCAGACGTGTTAAATGTCTTAATTTAAAAGGTACGGTAGGTTTTTTAATCCCTGCATATTTTTATGGTGAAGTTTTCTTGATGAGGCTGATTTCAGTAGCTACAACACTTGTGAGTGATCTAACTGGTTTGTTAATTACAACATTCAACTGAGATTGTTGGAAGACAACTTAAATGTTACTGTTTATTTAAATGTAATAAATTAAAATAAAAGCTTTTGATAATGTAAGATGGGAAAAAATGTTCGAGATACTAAAGAGCGCGGGAATGAAGTATAGAGATAGGAGAGTAGTACACAATCTATACAAAGAGCAAACTGCTGTTATAGAAGTAGAAGGGGAAAAAAGGGAAGTAGGTATTAGGAAAGGAGTAAGACAAGGATGTACGCTATCACCACTAATTTTTAATCTGTACATCGAAGAGGCGATTAATGTTGTAAAAGATAAAGTGTGGATTTCGGGATTAAAGTACAGGTACAGAAACTAAAAATGCTGAGATTCGCGGATGATATAGCAGTATTAGCATCTAGTAAAGAGGAATTGGAATCAGCGTTGAGCGAAATGGAAGCAGTGTTGACAAAAGAATACAGAATAATGGTGAATAAAAACAAAACTAAAGTGTTAGTGTGCAGAGGGCGCGAGAACAGAGCAAAAACGAAAGTACAAATTAATAATGAAAGATTGGAGGAAGTTAAAGACTTCACTTATTTAGGAAATAAAATAAATTGGGATGGAAGAAGCGATAAAGATATAAAACAAAGAATAGCGCAGGGTCGAGTAGCTTTTAACAAAAATAAAGCACTTTTATGCTCGGGGGTAATAAACTTAGAAACAAGGAAGAGATTTTTGAAAACATATGTATGGAGCACGGCACTTTACGGCTGCGAAACCTGGACGGTAGGGGAAGCAAGTAGGAAGAAATTAGAAGCTTTTGAGATGTGGTATTACCGAAGAATGATGAAAATACTGTGGACTGATAGGGTTAGAAACGAAGAAGTGTTAGAGAAAGTCGGCGAGAAAAGAAGTATGTGGAAAAACATAAAGAAGAGAAGAGATAGAATGGTAGGCCACTTGCTGAGACATGGGGGAATAGTCCGCGATATTTTGGAGGCAGAAATAAGAGTGAAGAAAGGCAGAGGTAGGCCTAGATTAGACTACTGCTCGCAAATAGTAAGGGATGTCGGTTGTAGCACAATTAGCGAAATGCGTAGGTTAGCACAAGATAGGAGAAGCTGGAGGTTAGCGTCCAACCAGTCTTAGAACTGATGACCTCATGAAGATGATGAAATTAAAATATATATTTAAAATGTTTTTCTTCATTTTAAATATATATTAGTTTTGCAAGTTTATTTTGTTCAAAGTTGATTCACTTGAAAAAAGAATGTAACTAAGAGCTACTCCATTTCATGATGAGCTTGGTCATGATTTCCTTGTAGAAATTAACAGTATGATTTGGATTATCTTCTGTTAATTCTGAGCAAATATTATTTTATAGGCATGTATCATTTTATAGTATCTCCATAAACTAAAACTTAGTTTATGGAGATACTTCAAAGCAGTTATGTATGCATATACATATGTATATGCATATGTATATTATTTTGTTGCCCAACTGTGCATTAACTTGATGTTGGATTGGAAATCTTAAAAACATGTCTACTTCCACATGATGAAAGTAGCACTGCAGCAAAACACCGCAGAGTGAAAAATATATTGGTATTAAGAATCACCATTTTACCTACTTTTTTTACATAAATTTAACCCTTTATTTATTTATTTCTGCCATAAGGCCATAGAAATCAGTTCATTAGCTAGAATCCTATATCAAAATATACAGGGACTTGCATTTCAAAAAGCATTTTGTTTCATACTGCATTTAAATATATGAATCGCTCTGCATTATTAGTCTGACAAAGATATTTTATATATATCTAAACGCCAAAAATAATTTTATTCCATATACGATTTTCCCCCTGGGTATACTATACACATATGTGATATATGTACCTTATATATAACTATAATACAATTTAACAAGTTTAATACAATTGAATTTGTTAAATTGTAATGTATATGTATTATTTATCTTTATAGTTAGCCAAACAATTCGATTTTAAGTATGAGACATTTAGTGATGTTGAATGCATATTTCATCTGTATGAGAAATTTGGCATTGAGGAATGTGTAAAAAATTTGGATGGGGTATTTGCGTTCTGTATAATAGATGTGCCTAAGAGAAAAGTTTTACTAGGAAGAGATCCCTATGGAGTACGTCCTCTTTTTAAAATTTTGAGTGAATCAGGAATTCTTGGGGTGTGCTCTGAAGCCAAAGGTGAATAATCCTAACTAAAAACTATCGATAAATCGACTTCAGTCAGCTATTTCATAGATTTCAAGTTATTATATATCTTTAAAATTACATCGTTTTCAGGTTTGCTATTAATTAATGAAGAGATAAATGGAGAACAAAAAAAATTAGAACCGTTTCCACCTGGAACATTTGAGGTGTATGATCTATTAGAAGATGGCAAGGTAAAATTAATTAAAAGTCAAAGATATTTTTCTCCTGGGGATAAACCAATTTTTCAGCCATTCTTACTATATGAAGGTGAATATATGTATTACGTATATTATTCTTTTTCAGTTAAGTGCTAATAAAAAAATGCAAAAAAGTGTCTTGATTATATTTATTGTGTATTTTAATATAAAATTAAAATATTTTTTGAAATATTCAAGATACACTATAATAGTATTCTACAGATGAAGATATCCCTATCCCTGGATATAAAATATGTGTAGACTCAAAGAGTCGTCTTATAAACTAGGGAGCATAACTATAGCGCTACCCCATATTTTGCAGTGTTTGTCCACTTAACATTAAAATAGGTTACCAAGCACTTGGGAGGTAAGAAAGTACGCTAAAAGAAGGTAATTAAACAAATCTTAGTTATGTTTTAAGGTTTTTTATAAAATTAACGCATAAATTAAGAAAACATCCTGAATTTATTGGTGCATAACTATAGTGCCTATTTTATAGAGAAAATTTTGGCACTACAAGATTAAGGAGTCAGTTGAAAGAAAATTGTTTTAATAATTAATCGTTCGCATAAAGTTGTGTCAAATTACTTAAATGAAACCGTTGGCTATGGTCAAAATAAGAAAGGAGGTCCAAAGAAGAAACTTTCACCACGAATAGAGAGCAGGATAATTGCTTCAGCAAGCAACAGTTTAAAGAATTGTAAGAAAATCGCTGGCGAATGTAATGTGAACATATCACGATAGACAATTAGGAGGATTTTAAATAAAAGTGGTCACATTGTTTGCCGGAAATTAAGAGAAGTTCTAAGAATACTGCCTATAGATAAGCCGGCTAGACTAGAATTTTCCCGAGAAATTTTAAATCGTCAATGAAATAATGTAAGTTAATCATTTAGTAGAAAGTTTAAATTATTTAGAAAAAAATCATTTTAGGTGATCTTTTCTGATGAAAAGAAATTTAAACGTGACGGTCTTTTCTTTTATTTTTTTTTTATGGGGGACGTAGCTGGTGCTTGCGCTAGCTAGACCAGTGGCCCCCCCAGATCAGTGTCCCACCTACCTCGGCACTACTCTTGCTTATCATCGAGGTAGGGGATCAATCTTCTCATTGAATGTTAGAAATTTCCTCTTCACCCTACGTCCCCCTTCCACTCACGCGATTAGGGGTTCAGGCCAAACTCACGTTCCTCTTCTTCCTTTTTCTTCATAATCCCACTAATCATTTTCTCCCCATACACCCACTTCCTCTCACATTCAATCATCCCACGCACCAGGTCATTTACACTCTCCGGCTAACCCAAAATAGCCATACATTCTTCCCTTTCGCCCGACCACCTCGGGCACCTAAGCAACATGTGCTCTGGGTGATCCCTCTCTCCACAAAACATACATTCCTCTGACTTGATGGTCTAGACGGATTTAATTGCTACTGGCACGATCTAAGAAGAGAACCTGAAATTCTCTCAAAGCGCAATTTTGGAGGTAGAACATTAATGGTGTGGGGTGCCTTTACAAGAGCAAGTGTTTTGACCCTAGCTTATCCATCAACACATATGAATAGCAGAGAATATGCTGATGTGCTTCAAGATCATTTGCTCCCATTTTTAAATGAAAACAATGTTTATTTCAAGTTCCAGCAAGACAATGCTCGAATTCACGTTAACAGAGAGTCCATGGCGTGGTTCCGTGAGAATGAAATTGATTTATTGGAGTGGCCAGCATGCTGCTCGCCGGATTTAGGTCCAATTGAAAACCTCTGGGGAATTATTGTTCAACGGCTGTATGCCAATAATAAGAGTACGATACTTTTCGTGAACTCAAAACTGCCATAGAAGAGATTGGGTCAACTTGGAGCCTGAAGTCTTAAATAACCTGGTGGACAGTATGAATAATAGACTATTTGAAGCAATTCGTAAAAATGCAGACGTAACACATTATTGATTTTTTTTGTAAGTGGTTTTGTTAAGTTTTAACTAATAGGCGGTATAGTTATGCACCAAATAATTCAGGATGTTTTCTTAATTTATGTGTTAATTTTATAAAAAACTTTAAAAGAGAACTTACTTAAAATTTGTTTAATTATCTTTTTTTTTAGAGTACTTTCTAACTTCCAAAGTACTTGGTAACCTATTTTAATGTTAAGTGGACAAACACTGCATAATATGGGGTGGCGCTATAGCTATTTATGCTCCTTAGTTTATAAGACAACAGCTTAATGCCTACAGATCTAATGTCTGAGGCAGCTTATGGATAATGATAGTAAAAACTATATTTCAATATGTGTATTCCTACTGAATATTGCAACCATATTTTCATAAACAACTAATAGAAAACAGGTATTTTACAATATTCATTGTCTATGGTTCAATTTTGTCATATCTTCAATCATCATATCAGTTAATATTCAGTACAACTAAAATCAGCCATGATACGTAAATATAAAACCATAAATATATGTATTTCAGTGTAACAATTTCATTTTATAATAGTAAAACGGTTAGCTTGTGAAAGAGAGAAGAATATTATAATTTCATGAAGGCAGTGCAAAGTGATTTTGTTGTATTATTGTATATTGACCGAACATGATAAACCAACTGTTAGTATTATAAATCCATTAATTCTATAAAAATGAAAACATGAAACCAGGAAATGGTAAATGTGTTTTGTTTCCACATGAAAATTATAATCAGAAACATCAAATATCCCTAATAACTATTGCAAAGCCTTGGGAATTTATATGACATGTTCTCGGCATTGGCACAAAACCAACAAGAATAAAAAAATGTGCCAGCAATCTTGATCCACCTGAAGAAGATACTTGTATTATAAGAAGTTCTTAATTCGGCAAGTCACAACCATTTCATTCATTTTACGTTCACGATATACGTATACAATATCTGAATCATTGGTGAGATGAATACAGGGATGCACACAGAAGATGCAGGAAAATGGAGGACATATTTATCAGTTTCTGTTATTATCAATTCTATTATACACGTATAGCAAACTTATATTGAGTGATGTGTGATGCGAAGCGAGGTGATATGAAGTGGAGTGTTGTGATGTGATGTTACATGATATAAAATTAAAATATTTTAATTTTAATTGTTAAGATGAGGTTTTAGTTAGATATTCCATTTATTGTTCCATTTTGTGAATGTTAGTTACCATTTTTATTCCTGAAAAACTTATTGCATTGTAATTTAAAAATGTCTTACATTTTACATGAACTATATCTTTGGGATTCCAAAACCAGAAATTTATAAAAGAAATACGCTGTTCTAACAGTGCATTTGTTTACACAATGTTTAATATGTGATAGGTGGTAACCATGTGGTAAGGTCTTTTAAAATTTGCACAACAAACTTCAGAGAGAAGATAAATGAATGAACGAAACTTTTTTGTTTTATTTAGCCTTCTTGAAAATTTTTTTATAATAGTGTTCTGCTGGTCATATAATACAGCTATGGGAAAAATATATATAAATGCATATAACTTAAGGATTCACTATTTATATGATAGTTCCTAAATATTTTTATTATATATTAAAGATTCTAGTTTTAGATTTATGCATAGCTAATGTTTCTATGACATACTTTTAGACTTGGTTCCAAATGATCATGCTGGCAACATACAAAAATTGTTAACTAAGGCAGTAACAAAAAGGCTAATGGCTGATAGACGACTTGGTTGTTTGTTATCTGGTGGTTTAGATTCCTCATTAATTGCTTCACTGCTTGTTAGAGAATCTAAAAAAGCTAATTTGCCATATAAGATCCAGGTGAGCAGTAAATTATTACCTAATATTAGTTTTAAAGTTTTTTTATTTGAATAAACATAAGGGTAAATAAGTGGAAGATATAAAGAACATATTTTATAGTTTAAAAAATAAAAGAAGAATTTAACCAAATTCTTTTAAATATAACATAAAAGTTGCCACTGTAAGAAAGAACTTATTATAAATTATTTTTTTCTAAATACATAATTAATGAAACATACATACTTTTAACATGTATACTTTCAATGCTTATATTAAATAATTAATATGTATAATTGTAAAAATATAACAAATTATGTTTGGCTGTATGTTTATGAGGATTAGGCACATCTTGTTTATCAATTTTGACAAAGTTAAATTTTTTTCTGACACTCGTACATTCGTATTTTCATGTGTAAAAATAGTAGGTAATATAAAATAAAAACTTGAAAAAGGACATAATAAAAATAATATTAATATTCATTCCAAATTATTTCGAGTTGGATCTGCACTGAAACTCGAATTATTAAATGGTATTTTAAATTTTTGTTAAAAAAGAATCTTCACATTTTAAATAAACCCGAACATTTTTAATAAATTACAACACATCAGTTAATTAATTTAGATTTTTAAAATATATTTGTCTCCAGTCCTTTGCAATTGGTATGGGTGACAGTCCAGACTTGAGAGCTGCTCGTGTGGTCGCCAAACACATTGGAACTGAACATCATGAGGTAATTTTTACAGAAGAGGATGTGATTAAAATTCTAGACGATGTAATTTACACGTTAGAGACGCCAGACATTACTACAATAAGAGCATCGATACCTATGTTTTTAATATCAAAGTATATTTTGGAAAATACTGATACAACAGTATTATTCAGTGGAGAGGGAGCTGATGAAGTAGCCCAGGGTTATATATATTTCAGAGATGCGCCTGATCCTCAGGCGGCTCATGAAGAAAGCTTAAGGTTATTGAGGGAAATATATATGTTTGATGGGCTTAGGGCAGATCGTACTATGGCTGCACAAAGGTAAGTAAAACCATACAATTTATATCTGAAAAATGAATAGTGGCAAGTAGAGCAACTAAACGTAGAGTAAAAAAAGACAAAGAAAAGAAGGTACGTTTTTACCAATAATCATTATAAAGTGTGTGCACGAGTTTTTCTACTTTAAGAAAAACACTGGCAAACGATTTTAAATTTTATTAAATATTTCTTTTGTTACATTCTAATTGAACGCTAAAATTATTGTGTTCTCTTAATGGCTATAATATCATAAAAAGCAAACGTGCCCAAAACCTAAACATTTGATATGTTACTAATGGGGAACTGAAAACTTAAATTTAACAGTCTTTAACGGTCCGTTGGATTTCTTAGAATCAATCATGAAACAAATATAAATATACAAGGAAATGAACTACAAATTTCTAACTAATTACTCTAGGGTTTGAGATTTCATACATAAAGATTCATCAGGATTCCTTGTAGCAGAGCTGTATTCCAATTTATTTGAAGATAAATTGAACAATTTATTGTTCAATAAATTGATCAATTTGATAATTCTTTTATAGGCTTTTTATATGCAACAATATTTGGAACAATTTATTAATTCTGTTTTGCCAACTTATAAATATTAAGAAGTTTGCCATTAGCAGTACTGAAACAGAATTGTTTGTGGAATAAAGGAGATTATGTGTGTCATAAATTCTTTGAGAGAATTGAATTGAATTGAATTAACTACTACTCTTTGGCGTACTAACAACGACAATACTATTGTTTTCAGTATGCCATTTTTCTTGCAATATTTCTTTTTATGGACTAAACAACGAATGTTCATTTAAAACATTTTTTTGTTTTGTTAAAAAACAAACAACAACTACATGTTATATTTACAGTTATGTTTAACTGCATAAAAACAGTAAACAAACCGATCTTTTTTGATAGATGGTTTGAAGTTGGTATTCAGACATAAATAGATCAAACAGTTTAGAACAGTTTTTAATTATTGAATTTATTGATTAATTTATAAGATTGTAGATAATACATTGAAATACAATTTATCTGTTACACATATCTCAATAAATTGAAGGTCAATTTGACCAATTTATTATGCGAAAAACTGTTGTGTAAAACAGATATATGACAAGTATAAAATAATACTTAGGTCTAAGATCATTCTTTTGTTCATGTTCATATTCATTATTAACTGTTGCTGGATTTTTAATATTCAAAACAAGGTTAAAAACAAATACATATATACAGTATATCTTCATTTGTGCGAATTTTCCCAAAAGATGTTTATTGTAAGCCAACTTGTGACCTATAAATAAATTAATATATTGATCAGATATACATATGCTAGGATTCTATTTTTTTATTGGTATTATTAAAATCTAATAATTGGAAACCATTATTGAATTTATTACCAATATAAATTTGTGGGTATTTCTAGTAATTTTTACTAGCGTCTAGAGGCAACCCGTAATTGGTGATCCCGAACTCGAATTTTAGCGCATGCGTAGACAAGATTGGCGCACAATTTGAAACTCGAAGATAATATAATGTGCAATGATGAATTGATGAGGACATGTTAAACTTGTTCTAAATAAATATAAGAAGGTATTTTCTTAGTTTAAGACTATACTAAAATTAAACGCCAAAAATTTATAAAGTCTATATTATAAAGTATTATATTATAAATCTAAACATCTAAATATTAAATCTAATTGTTACAAATATACAATAAACAGTATATAAACTCACACATATTGATTTTATCTGTTCTTGATACATTATATATGAAGGAACGAATTTATTGAATGAACTATGTTATATTTATAACAATATCAATTAATGTATGAATAAATGTTATATACATTTTTAATGAATGTATGAGTAAGTAACTATAATGTTTTATAACATAAATTAAAAATGCTCACATTTGAAATTTTTCATAAATTTTATAGACGTGTATGTAATAGTAATAGTTTAGTTATTAATTAATATAATCAAAAATGAAAAAGTCTACTTATTAGAATGACAATTAGCTAAGATTAATTTTAGACAATTTTTAACAGTACAGAATGAAACACAAGTTACATTTTAAATACATGTATTAAATGAAAGAAAGGTATTCACACAAAAAATATATAAAATAACAATTATTCTATTGCTTGGTTTTGTTTATCTTGTTCGGCTCGCTTTCAAAATTAGGTACTCTCTTGCTGTATCAAAGCTGCAACAAGTGTTTCGGATTCTTCTGCTGTAGGCTTATTGATTGAACCAGTTCTTGGTGTGTATTTCTTTTTAGTACAAAATAACCTTTGGCATGGAATCTTCTCATTATGAGGTACTACTTTTTTTATCGGGGGTGGAAGGTTTCTGTAAGTTGTAGCTGCCAAAATGGGGGAGAGTGGTTTCATTATTTTTTTTTAAATCTCTAATTTTGTTGGTGATTTCATACTATCTAATTTGTTTAACATTTTTTTGCGAATTTTTTCTTTTTCTATTTGAAATGACTGTTGAGATTTCTTGTATGAAATTCCTTCCAGGAAGAAAATTGTAATGTTGTTGACTTAATCGAAATGTCGTGTACCTTTATAAAGTGAGCAATCATATCCTTTGTGTGTGAATTCTTATAGTCACACATTGGACATTTTTGTTTCGGCTCATTTTAAAAAAAATTTGTTTGCTCTTCAGAATAACTGTAATGTGTTCTCATATGACAGTGGAAGTTCTCTCTTCTGTTAAAATTTTTATTGCAGATATTGCAGGTAAAATTAAAAATCGCAGTATCTTTTTGAAGAGGAGCAAGAACGTTTACTTTCGATGGATGTAATTTTCTCATGTGTTTTCGAAGATTTGATGTATTACTATAATTAGTCTTACATTCCATGCACACAATTTTCTGCGATTGGTCCATTTTTAATATTGATGTTTAGATCTATAAATAAATCGAATAAAAACTACATTGTTATGACTTAGGTTAGGTATTCATAAAAACCCATTTTTTAAAGTTACATATTTTAGGTAAGAATACACTTACCTGAGACAATTAAAAAACAAATTACAAGTCTTCTAATTTCTACAATATATGAATTTAAAACAGTTGCAAAATGAATTTAATTATGAAACACTTATTTAACTTGAACACCAGTTTTTTAACACCTATCTCAGGGATTAGTTGTATGTCTGGCTTTTTTTTTTCATCTTTATTTAATTAGAAGGAATTTCTAGGATATAAATTTTATTTAATTTATATACTTTAACATAACTGAGGTTTGCTGAAAATTTAATGAGTTTAATGAATGTTTTATGAAAGAATATTACGGTATCTTCTAAATAAATTTAAATTCAATTAGCAAACACGAGAAAGATCAAATCAAAATTAATGACAAAAACGAAAACTTAAAAATATTTTAGATAATTGAGATAATCATATTTTGACCTTCTCCTTCATTGTAGGCAGTTCTTTTGATACATTATATGTATCAATTTATCGTAACACATAAAGTAGAAAGGCCAATTCTTATTTTTCATTAAATAACAGTCATACTTAAATATATTCAATTGAGAAACATGAAGAGTTCTGCAAAGTTTCTTTTGAGTCGTTTTAAGGGTTTCTTTCTGTAAGAAAAAAATATGGTACATTTGAATTGAGAAGTGAGTAGTTGTAGAATTAATTTAAAATATTTTTAAATCTTCATCAAATCATGGATTAGGTTTTAATTAGTTTATTTTATGTCAACTAAGTACATCTCCATGTATAATTTTAATTTCTAATTGATCAACCTAATCATCTGTTGTAAATCAGTTTAATTTACTTCAATTTTATAAGTGTTGTTTTACATTACTGAAATTACTTGCATTTAGTTCTGCAATAATGAACTCTATTTTTTTGGAACTTAAAAAAAAACTAAAGTTTTGTTTTTTTATTTGCAGGATATATCTGTAACTGATATAATTATTTTACATTACTAAAGTTACAACATAACTTATTTTATTTATATTATTGTAGCAACCTTATCCCAGTGGGTAAAGTGAATAGTTAGAGCGATTGATTGATTGAGTTTCATTTTCCAATTTGAATCTCCATTAAGCAACTGCTTCAGGGATTGGTTGTATATATAGATTTTTTTTCATGTACATTCCTTAGATTTATTCTAGATGAACAATGTATCATTAAGAAAGAATGTAATGAAACACTTAATTACCCAGATGTATTCCATTTATATATAGGCCATACTGAATTAATGATACTATTGGTCAATTTAGGGCACAACCATTTTGAAACTAAGAGAATTGAATTCATTATTGTCTATATTTCAGAATAACAAGTCAAAAGTGTCTCATTACATTCTTGCCAGACAGTACTTAAAATTTACACTATCAATCAACACAATTTAATCTGTTATTAGTGATAATATATATTTGTTTGATTTTTTTTTTCATTGATTGTTATCCTCTATTTACAGCCTGGAATTACGAGTACCCTTTTTGGATTTACAGTTCACAAACTATTACCTTAATGTACAGCCTGAATTAAGACAACCTAAGGATGGCATCGAAAAATATTTACTAAGATCTGCATTTGATGGAACTGATGTTCTACCACATGAAATTCTTTGGCGTCATAAAGAAGCATTTAGGTAACTTAAACAATAATATATCTGGAAGCATATATTTACAAACTAATCGGAAATATGATTTCTGATCTTCTTGTTGTTCTAGTGATGGCGTAGCCTCCAAGAAGAAGTCCTTATTTGTTGTTCTCCAAGAAGTTATTGAAAAACGAATAGCAGAACCTTTTAATGAGAAAGCTGCAGCCCAGTCATATCCACATTGTACACCTAAGACGAAAGAGGCATTATATTATAGAGAAGTGTTCGAAAAAAGTTATCCCAAACTAGCAAATAACTTTTTACCTTATTATTGGATGCCTAGGTGGGTAGAAGGTATCACAGATCCGTCAGCCAGGTTTATCAAGCATTATGCAGCGAAGCAGGATTAAGAAGCTTAGAGATATGTGTAATTGGATTGCAGTTCTGAGGGTACATTCATTTTTGTAAGCGTCAACACTCATTTGAAAATATACATGTTCATGTGAATAAGAAGTGTATTCAATAAAAGATGTAATGTAAATAATTATTAAATGTAATATTTATGTATAAAACTTTTTTTTACGTTTTGTAATTATTTTATTTATTAACACTTTAATGACCATGTGTACCAAATTCGGCCACAGTGAAACTTTCTCGCAGACCACGTGGCCGCATTTGGGCACATGTTTTGGTGTTGTATTTTCGACTGTGGCCGTATGAAATGCACTGTTACATTGAAAAAGCATTGGAGAACGATCCGTCTGGTCCCGGGTAAACACTTTCTTGCATCAGGTCAGGTTTTCCTCCGACTGTAGGCGAGTTTTTAGATTAGGAATATATGTCAATTTTTATGCTGCATGTACGGTAACGTGATTTGTTTTAAACTTTGTTTTTAACTGTAATACCGATTTGATAATGTCGAAAAAGAGCTTAACAGAGACAGAATTACAACAGATGTTAGAGGAAAGTGATTTTTCGATAGTGATGATAGTGGATATACTTATGCAGTAAAATTGTATGGTGGAAAGTCGACCAGACCAGGAGATTCCAGTGTTGCTGCAGATGTAGTGTTGCAGCTTATGGCACCTCTACTAAATAGTAGAAGAACATTAGTAACGGACAATGTTTATACCAGCGTTACATTAGCTCAACAATTAAATGCAGCTAGTACTCATTTGATTGGAACTCTACGTTCCACAAGGAAATTGAACCCAAAGCCTGTTTTATGTGCCACAATAAAAAAAAGGTGAAATGACAGCATTGCAAAGCAATTCAAAAGTAATTGTAGGGAAATGTAAGGACAAACGGGACGTTTTATTTCTGACTACTAAAAGTATCCCAGAAATGCAAGATGTAGTTACAGATTGAACCACTGTTTCACCGACAAAAAAACACGGAAGATGTTCATCTTGTTACAGAGATTATTGCTGAAAAAATATGGACGTGCACAAGCTATAAAATTTGCGAAGAAAGTGTCTACAACATGCATGGCATGCACTCAGACAAATCTCTATCTTTATCACATGTTTTTTTTCTACCCACGTTGCTTTGCTGAAAAAGTGATGATGTCCAAATTTGGTACACATGGTCTTGTATATAGCAAAAGCACCTTGGTCTTCATATCAGACCGTGTGTATCAAACTTGAACACACTGTAAATTGATAATAAAATGTATTGTATTTTACTAAAAAGTGTTTTTTTTTTGTATCCCACACATTACAATATAAACATTATTGACACAAAATGTACATGGTCCGGTAGTAAAGGTTTGTCATATTAGCCTGGTCATTAAAGTGTTAAGTTTTATCAATATTTTATCAGTATTGTTACTGCATTTCGTTGTTTTTGCATGAGGAAACATTCAAAATTCATGTGGCATTTTATTTGTTTTTTATTTCTTTTTTACTAATGTTTTATCATTTTAATTTTGTTTCAAACTATATCAAAACTGAAATATTTTATTTTGACGTTTTTACTTAGCGAAGTGTATAAATCAATTTGTAAGTTCTTTTTTAAAGCCAATAAATATTCTGATGGAAATTGTATTGTACAAATTACATCAGAATTAACAGTAAATAAAATATTGTGTTTCAGTGTTTGTTTTAATAAACAAAACAAAAAAAAAAATAATAAAAATAAGGGTCATTTCTCTTCTGCATTTATTGATTAATATCAGATGGCATTTTTTTAATTCGAATTTCCAGATACACAGTGGGAAATACAATTTGTTTGATATATATATATATATATATAGTTACTCAAAGTCGGACAGGACTAATTTAATTTTTTACATTAATGTAAAAAAAGGAAAAATTAAGATCGCGGAGAACAAGGAAATATGATAAATGTAATTTAAAAGAGTAATATTTATTTTGCATTATGTATTTTTGATAAAAACAAATAGTATGTTCGAATAAAAAAAAAAAAAAAATTGCAATGTCTTGTGATTAAACAGCTCAAAGTGAAATTCGGACGGTAATGTTCTAGACACGTTCTAACAGGAGTATCTTGGACGACTATGATTTATCATTCACGTCGAGTCACTGTCGATTTTAAGTTGCACCTGTTGATGTACAGCTGTAAGTACATGATGTACAGGTACAGGTACATGATGTAGTTTGGTAATTGCGATCGGAGTGTTAACATGGGGCGACAAAATGGTCAGACGGTAAAACTGAGCAAATTAATAATATTTCATTGGGAAAATGGCAAATCAGTACGAAATATTGCATCATTAGTAAACAGAAGTCATTCAACAGTTTTTGACAATAAAAAGGTACATAACTGAAAGAAGAGTGGTCAATAAACCAAAGAAAAATTCACGAAAAATTTTTACCAAAGCAGACGAGAGATGGCTTTTGAGAAAAATTTAAGAAAGCCAATGCTAAGTGCCCCTAAATTAGCGGCAGCAGCTAATCGTTGGTTAAATAAAGAAGCTCATCCTGAAACAATAAAAATGATTCTACGTAAACATTAGTATCATGGCAGAACTGCTAGAAATAAACCTTTTATTAACCAGACTAACAGAATTAAACGAGTCAATTTCGCAAAGGAGTACAAAAATGAAAATTTTTCATTTTGGAAAACAGTTATTTTTGCTGATGAAACTAAAATAAACTCGTTTGCTGCAGATGGGAAAGTTTCTGTGTGGCGAAGATCTAATGAAGAACCGTTTAGAACTGTGACTTGTTTCATTTTAAAACTGCGTTTTATATCAAAATACTATTTTTTTGGGCTATATCAATAGACCATTTGGGAATAAGATATTTACTTACTAACTACGTTATTAGACTTAATTATTCAAAACCACAAAAATTCGGACTTACGAGAAATTAGAATTAGGGTGATGATAAGCACTTTAGTCACTTTTTTAGTCATTTACATATGGCACTGTTTATATGCTTTACATAAATATTTCTTAAAGGCCAACAAGCTTCGATTATAAATCTAACATGTCTGAAATGCATCGTATTTTAAATCAGGAATTTCCCCTATGAACTTCACATTGTGTGTAAACAGTCATATTACAGCAAACCTTTGAAACCATACGAAAATTACATGGATGAGATAGAAATATAAATATAAGTGTGTGACAGCTAACAGGTTTGGAATCAACTTGTTAAGAGTAATATTAATAATTATGTGTTAAATTGCAAATTTCTATTAATACTATATCTTTTTAAATATTAGGTATTTTTTCTTTTGATCACTGCATCTGTTTTCAACACATTTATTTGATGCTCATGACTAACAAGTTTGGCAATATTATTTGTTTACTAGTGTGTCACACACTTGTGGTTACATGGTTGTGGTTTCAATAAAGGCATGTTGACTTTAACGTCACAGTAGTAGAGGTTGTACCATTATGGACGCACATTATTGTAGGTAGCCATTGTGGGAGCATGCTGGTTTAGAAAAAACTGTAAAAGTTCACTATTACTTAATCTTAAAGGAACCACTAATAATGCAGATAGGGCGTCTGTACTAATGACTGATGACATTTACATAACTAGATGAGCAGTGAATGTGTTAACTGGTTTTTTGTTATAAAGACACTATTCATAAACTCGTGATGTAAAATCATATATTTGCAATGAATCGTGTATATATATTTGCATTACCATAATACAACTGTTAGCTGCCACAGATTTGGAGACTAATAATGTCCAAGTATAAGTAGTGTAATATAGATGACATCAGTTATATCATTTTATATAAATCTATAAAAGATATGCGTTATTAACAGTGTAAGGAACAACTATTTGTTGCAAAACGGGGCCATAGTTAAGTTCAATTAAATTGGCATAAACGGAAAAACTAATAGGATTCCAAAGGCAAACTCAGTAATAAGTATGTTATGCTATGCACTAAACAGATGTATTGAAGAGTTACAGTAGGACATGATCAACAATATACGTTTTGATATATTTCAATTCGACCATACAAGAGCTTCATATATCGATAACGATTTCTATATTGATAGAAATAAGAAACCCATAAAATTGTTATATGAAATATAATTGGCACTACCATAACTCATTCGTTCATTCTGAATTTGTAACATCTTAACTGGAATTGTTAGTTAAAATGAATTTCAATTTCTGTTGAATAGCAACCTTACGACTATCTGAGTAATGACACTAATAATTTCGTTAACATCTAACATCATCCATAACTACTAGACTGTGTTAATGAAATATATTTAGATTTTTAATTTGATGATCGCAATGGTCAACATTTTTATTTGTCCTGATAATTATATCAGGACAAATAAAACGAAAAATATCTTGAAAATGGCTTGTTCCAATCACTTCCGAATGGCGGGAATTGAGGGTATAAACTTTTTTTAATGGTATATGTGAAGTACTATTGCTAAAAACCCATTTTTGATTTGACATTTTCTTCCACAAAAGACATATTCTTTGTTATAAATACAATTTCGGTAATTTTATCATCTTGCTTTTGGACATGTGTCAACCACGAAGTTGGAAAGAGATGTGAATTATGCGGCTTTTCCTTCAAGTACTCTTTCTCTTTCAGCAGCAATGCCTACATTATTTAATATATGTTTTAACAATATTATTCGTTCCCACAGTTTACTACATACATGTATGTTACATAAGCAGGTAACAGTCTAATCCCAAATATTTCACAAGCACATGTACCACTATATTTTATTGATCAGTTGTTTTGGCTACAATTACATAGATATATTTATTTTTTATCATTGATTTTATATTATTAATGCACCCTTGCCATGAACTGTTGAATAAGATCAACTGAGAATGATATTTTTCATTGTGGTACATGAATGGTTACAAATAGCGGTACTTTTTCGGCAGCAATGTTTACATTACTTAATGCACATTTTAACAGTATTAAGTATTTGTTCTCATAGTTTACTACATGTTACATAATAAGCAGGCCAGGCTAACTCTAAATGTCTCACAAGCACATGTAAAACTTTAATTATTACTGATCAGTTGCCTCGACTACAATTACATGGCTATATTTATTTTTTTCCACTGATTTTATATTATTAATAGCTATTATGCACCCATGCCATGGGTATTAGAACAACAACAATTGAGCTTGGTATTTTTCATTGTGCATACTCTCAAAATTCTTAAAAATGTGGATTGTCTACTATAAATACAGAGCATCATACAAATTAACAAACTATGAACACAAAAGAGTTACAGTAACATACAGTATTATTGCAATGTAGACTGCTTCAATATCGGGTTTTATGTTAGTTACAATATTTTTTTACATATTGTATGGCGTATTAATCATATTACCTACTTTTAAAACTTTTTTTTTTTTCAATATGTTATACCTATTACAGAACATAAATTTATATATATATATATATATATATATATATATATATATATATATATATATATATATATATATATATATATATATATATTTGTAAATACATTGAATTCACTGTTCAATTTTGGTTACATGTTAAACAATCATTCACTAACCGTTTCAAAGGACAAGGTTAATTCTATTTTTATAATCATATTGGAAAGAGTGTTTCCAATCAAACGTATCTCCTGGGTTATTACTGATATTAGCAATTAAATATCAATGTTTTACACTTTTACTGATCATATTTTTTAATAATTAAAATTCCAGTAATTAGGAGTATATATACGGCACATAATTCAATATCAGTGAAGAATAAAAATCAGTGTATTAATGTATATTACATAAAAAAAACCAAATCAAAAATTACTAAAATAACAAAGTTTTATATTAATAGGTACATTGTAAAGCTGATGATAGACTCGAGAGGGTAAAACCAATTCATGTGTGAATATATTTTTCATTTAGTTTCAAGACAAGTTAGAGATGTAAAATTGTAGAAGAAATTTGAGAATTTGCGAGCTACATACATATATACCAATTTTTTATCTTAGTAAATGTGTCCAAAGGTAGAAGTTTTAAATTATGTTGATACCTATCATAATTACGTGATCAGGTTGCCAGTTAATATATTTGTATTCTTTCATTGTAATCTAAGAGTAAATAATATATTCGAATTTTTGAATAATGTACGATGAAAAATTCACCAGATTTCATTGTTTTTGTTTTTGTTGCATACAAATTCTTGGTTGTGACATGAATTGTTCCACTTTGTATGTGCCACAATACAGTGAGAAATAGAAATATATGATACTTAAATGTTTGTATCATATATTTCTATTTCTCACTGTATTGTGGTGATACTTAAATGTTTGTTGAGGAGGGGCTCCTATGGATGCCCTCTGACAGTACGGGTGTCCACTTCCTGTTTGACAAGAAATATAAGATCACCCTCACCAGTAAGACCGACTGGATAGAGGGTCGAGCTGGATTACCGCTCAATGGAGACATCTGGTACACGGATGGAGCCAAGAGTGAGAACAGAGCGGGTGCGGGGGTGTATAGGCGACGTGATGGGACGGGTAAAACCTCTCCCCTGGGTAAATACACTACCGCACTCCAGGCCGAGCTAGTTGCAATTACATACGGTGTTCTGGGGGCTGACCAAAATCGGACCCAGGAGAGGGTATGTATCTGCTCGGACAGCAGGGCGGCGTTGATAGCCCTGAAATCAGCAACGACAAAGTCGAAGCTGGTCTATAATTGCTATGAAGCATTGAACCACTTGGCACGGAAGGGACCGGTGGAACTCTTATGGATACCTGGGCATAATGGCATTAAGGGAAATATAATTGCAGATGACTTTGCCAAACTAGGGACCAGGGAAAACCTCTATGGACCAGAACCTGCAGTGGGAGTAAGTCGGAATCTGATCAAAGACCGTATCAATGACTGGGCAAGAGACCAGCATAGAGAAAGATGGAAAAGAGTAACGGGTTATCGAATAACCAAACTCTTCATCGAATACTCAGAGATTGAGAAATGGGCCCAGGAATTCATTAAATTTGAACAGGCAAAAAGCCAGAATTCTGGTAGGAATCATAATGGGCCACTATAGTAGCCTGAATGCATATAAGCATAAGCTGGCACTGACTGACAGCCCGGCATGCAGATACTACAGAGAAGACGAGGAAACCTCGATTCATCTTCTTTATACCTGCCCTGCACTGGAGGAGAGGAGGTGCCTTATATTAGGGACCCCTGTTATCCTAGAAGAGGCGAAGGAATAGCATTTTTGGAAAATGACCCGGACAAGAGGGGATCGCCAAGGGACTACCCATGCGATCAGTGGCTGATGAGGCCCAAACCCACAAAACATAATAATAATAATAATAAAAATAAATGTTTGTAGTATCACTTGAGTTTTATTCTGTGGATGAAGAATTAGACCTTCAGTAAAGCATATAAGATAATTAACAATAAACTCTGTGGAGTTGTAAATTACTCTTCTTAGAAAACTTAATCTATTGTATTCATTAGTATCATCTATCGAAATGTAATCTAAAATAGTTTATATTTACATGATAAATAAAAATGATTTGGAAAATTTATGTTTCTCCAAAAATATTTTTTAAAATGACTATGCTAGTCCTCTATCATATCAGAACCCTAAAAATTAGCTGTTGAAGACTAAAGTCAAATTAAACTGCGATCAAGGTGGTGATCATAGTTTATACATAAACTTGTTATAATTATTTGGCAATTTATTGTGAACTTGTAGATTGTTGATTGATATTTGAATGAAATTGTATATCTTATGTAGCCCATGTATACAAATACGTTTAAAACAATTTAATAACATTCATAAAACTTTTTTATTTTTGTACATTTATTTAACTTATTTTCAGTAATGAAAACAATATACATGTTCTAATTTCTCTTTTTCTTTTATTTTAATTGTACAGTTATGTATGGTGAATATACATTAATATATAATGTATAATAACAAAATTGGGATATGAATCACATATTCTAGATATGAAACGAGGTTAATTGAAACCTATTTAACTTTTTCCACTTATGCTTGCGTTTCGAGATATACTCTTAGTTATTTTTTTGTTTCCTCATATTTTACCATATTTTGTGTACTATATTTACCATATTTTATATACCTACTATAGTATATCTTCAATACTTCTGCACTAGCATTTATCAAATATGATTGGCAAAGAGAAAAAAAAACGAAAATGACCTCCATTGTTGTCAAGAGACACCTGACGATGATTCACTAGAGAAAATCGTATTTTTTGAAAAAAATCCATGTTAAACAACACTAATGTTGGTGATTCTCTGGCGTACAACGTTAATGTTATGTTTTTGATACAATTCTTTTTACCGAAATGCTAGACCTGTCTTGAGAACAATGGAGGACATTTCGAATATCTGTTGGTTTAATTTTTTTTGTTTTGTAACCAAAACTGTTAAAATGTAATTACTTAAATATAGAATTTACTAGAAACACGATGTATATGCACGTTGGACACTTTGTTAAGAATATATTTTTTTTCGTTAAAATGAAGGTTTCTACGGCAAGCACGATAAAGAATAAAAAAAACTTAAAACGGAATTGAGAAACAATAATGCAAAATCCATTAACGTACGTGCTTCAAAGAAAATCAAGTATTAAAAATATTTGATAAAATGTGAAAGAAACTGACAGCGTCTATCTCGAAAAGGAAGTAGGTACATTTGGTAGGTGAATGGGGTTCAATCAACCTCATTTAATCTTTAGATGATGTGATGCTCCCATCTTCTTGTTACTAAGATGTGTGTCATCTTGTTCATTTATTACAATAGTACCAGTTTCCCCAATTTTTGCACATGGTGGTTGGTTTCTGCTAGTATATAACTTATTTTAATAGATTTTGGTTATATTCAGGAATTATATCTGGCCTGAAGCCGTTGTATATTTATCAATATCCACAGAGATTTATTTCGTAAATTCTAAGGGGATTGCTTAGGTACGGAATAAACTGTCATTCCACAGTATTCAACATACATAATTTTCAGCAGTTGTAAAAATAATTATGTAAATCTAGTGACCTAATCAATTTTAGAGTGATAATACTGATATAATAATAATAATAGTAGTTACAACCAGCGTCGGAACGAGAGAATGGAAATACATGCTATTACAAATTAAATCAATAAAGTTCTGGAAACAATATATGCAACATATCACAAAATTTGCATAATACGTAAACAATGCTCTCTGAAGTGGTATCATTATATAAGAGTGTTGCCATTAAAACTACTGCTCATGATGTCATAACTCCAACAGTGGCGACGTTAAAAATATATGTACAAGGTATTGCACACTAAAAAATGGGCATAACAAATCACCTGTCCAAGTATTTTTCTCTTATTTGCTAGGTTTTATTGAATTTGTTCCAACCTTTCACGTATGTTTACTTCAACGTGTTCACTGTATGTTCACTTCCGGAATGACCATGTTCAGTTAACATGGTGGACATTTAAGTAAGTTTCATTTTTTAACATTTGACTTAGGAGACCTTTATCAGCTATTTGTTGTCGAGAACTTTATCAGCGCCGAAAAATTGATGGTTCAAAACAGAAGAATAACATATTTTAATTTCCTTTAGCCCTTATTGCTGTTACTACAATTTAAATATTGCCTATATAATTCATCGTTATTTTTGCAATTGTCACTATAAAGTTTTTACTACCAATCTTAAAATTTCCCTTTCTATAGGGGCGCCAGGTAATATTGTAAGTTTAATTTGTAACTTTTATGATGATTCCGAAAGTGAGAACATAGCCATTCCTAAATTAACTATTGCAAAGATTGACGAGCAGGGCCCGCTGAAATTAAATCGGCCACCCTGAGTTTGGTGGCGAACGGGGAGTTCGGCGAGGGATATTTGCTACTGATGTGGCAGCAGACTGTACCGACTAAATTGGTTTGTGTGTTTTTATGACTGTGTTTTAGTGCCGGCCCCGCGCGCGTCTTAGATTGCTATTGGGTTAACAGGACGAGAAAATGGACGGAGTTATTCATTAAGGAATTCAGAAGTGAAGGCAACGTAGGTCTCAAAATATCTTCTTTTACCTATGTGTATATAACTCGTGAAAACCGAAGTACACAAAAGTAACAATGATAGATGTTATTATTTATATTTTACTACAAGGTGTTTCACATAACACCTAGTTTCAAACTAAAAGAAGTGTGTCTAAAGTAACTTATATTTAAAAAAAAAAGGTTACTTAGATAATTCTAATACTATCATTGTTTCCAGTAACTGTTTTATTTTTTAATAAGTTCAACATTAAAAATACATTACTCTTGCCTTCCGTCTTATATAACACTTTCCCATTTGGCTAGGTGTATAGTGAGTGAGTTGGAGGAGTGAAGAGGTATTAGGGTGTAAAAATAAAATAAGAAAATTCAATCTAGTAGCCCCTATGTAATGTTTAGCGTATACATACGACAGGAATCTTAGTAGGATTTAGGAAAAAATTTATAGCTATTTAACTGATTTATTTTGGTCAAATGATTTAATATCGAATTATGGTTATATATAATTGCTATTACACAGTAATGTGGTGAAATATAAATATTGTAGACATTGTCATACCGTCACCATATTTGACATAGTCATAGTAGTGTAATATTAAGTAAGAAAAAGACTATTAGACTCAATCAATATCCTGTCTAGGTTCCAGTTTGTTAAGCTGACTGTTGGTATCTGAATCGTCGTTTCTTCAATTGTTAGAGGTCCTCGATGATTAGCTCGATATAACATTTCTACAATTTTTGTTACACTGGAACAAAAGTTCCAGTGTAATTACAGTTTAATTGTTGTCTCGCCCATAGTTCCGCTGGGGGAGAGTAATGTGTTATTCTGGTGGTTTGTCTCTAATACTTTCCAGTGGAAGTCTGCCTTTATTTGCCTCAATAGGCAGGGACTGGTGTTTTTAGGTATATTTCAGGGATCCATTAGACCGGGGTTAATATAAGTTCCATGTTGTATTTATGTTTAGTTCAATTTTGAAGCATAAAAGTTCATTTGAGTCCATGTTGAGCTCGGTTGGTGATCACCTAAATTGGTGTGCGAATATTTCTTTTATAGTTTTGTTGCCGGCTTCGATGTCATCTCATTTACAGTTATAAATATTGTTATTACTGATACGCTAGAAATTCACCCTATCATAAACCATGGTGTTCTTCTATTGGATGTGGTGGAATAGTTTGTTTTTCATTGGACTTGACATTTTTTTTCAAAAAACGGTCACGAGGGAGCCATTTTTAATCTAGTTATAATGATTAACATTATAACTAGATTAAATCTACAACAATTTTTTTTTATTTAAGAATCTAGACTTAGCTGTTTAGTAGATGAGCATCCAGCGACACATATAACACTAATCAATTTGTTCATGTGGTAGATATACATTTAGAATTTCTAGGCACTGTCACTGTCGCTACACTAATTCGAACTGGTTTAGTCTCTTTAACCATTGAATACGTTCGTTGTTATCGCTATTACTTCGAATTTTTTGTGGGTTTCTAATCCTATATGATTACTTGCAAACCTCTTGATCTCATCGTCAGGTCGCGATGGATGTCTTCATTGGGGATATACCATTTACGCGAAGTACTTTGTTCTGAAGCGTCTGAATAACTTTGGTGTTAAATTTCTTCGTGCAAACCCAGAGTTGGATGCCATAAGTCCATACGGGCTTTAGGATTTGGTTGTAGAGTAGCAGTTTCTTGTGTATTAACAACTTAGATTGACTCCCGAGGAGCCAATACATTTGTTTGACTTTGAGGTTCAGTTGCTTATGTTTCTTCTTCATCTGTGTTGTCCATTGTAGCTTCGCATCTACAGTCATACCTATATACTTTGTTTCGTCGGCATGAGGGATTGTTTGCTGGTTGACTCACTGACTCATATCACTGATATATAGATGGTTAATATCACTGGTATATAGTCGTATTTCTTGGTGAAATTAACTTGACTCGACTTCGTCTCATTTAGTTTGATGCGCCATTTCTTTGTCCAGTTTGTGACATTGTTAACTGCTGTTTGAAGTTTTTTTTGTAGTTGATTGGATGTCTTGGTCGGGAACGAGAAGAGCGGCGTCGTTGACTAATGTTGCCACGACTATTCCGTGGCTTTGTGGGATGTAGTTGGTATATAGCAGGTAGAGAACAGGTCCAAGGACGCTGCCCTGTGGTACTCCAGCATAAGTCTTCTTGAGGTTAGAGTATTCTTCGCCACGTTTGACTTTGAAGTGACGATCAGTAATGTATGAGCGAAGCATTTGGCTTATTTGCTGTGGAAAATAATTGTCTAACTTGTATTACAACCATGGTGCCATACTCGGTGGAATGCTTGGGGCACATCTAGGAATATTAACCTGACATATTGAATGCAATTAACGAAATTTTTCTAATTAAAAATTTAATCTAATTAGAATATTTATTCTATACATAAAAAGAACATAAAATACAGCACATAAAGCAGACAACTATTTTTAAATATAGAGGGAAATTTTTGAAGACAGGTAGGTAACCCATTAAAAAAACAATATTCATTCACAGTTGAGATGGATATACACACAAGCTACGACAGCAAATGGCTAGCTGTTCTTATAACAACGCCTTCTAATGATGGTGCTATCATGACAACGTAATAAATATCATCATTTGTAGGTGAAAGCGGAAAAGTATGTACACTTTATGATGTTATATATTTTATTACCGATACGTCTCTCAAAATTGCTCAAACTATAAATAAAATATTTTTCAAAAACAATAACACGTTGCACGCACAAATGCACGTCCAATTTTGAAACTATTATCAAACATCGATTTAAATTCACTACGTGAGCTCTTTCTGTAGTACACGTATGTAGAAATTACTTGATGCTACAGAATGGTCATGTTAAAGTACACTTCTTGTATAAATAAGAATTGTATTTTTTCATTAGAAGCCAAGTTTAGTTTCATCAATAATTAATTTATTACTGTTCTGTATATCATGTATTCAACTATATCTATTCTGTATAGTAATATAGACATACTAAAACAGAACATGAAAATTTTAGGGTGTAACACTGAGAAAGTAATATCACAAAAATGTGCTTACGTGGTACGTACGCATCTCACGCATTTCATATTAGACTGGTGTTCAGAATTTGAACGGCCATTCACATTTAAATGAGGTCTATTTCACAGATAAATAAATTCTCTAGAAATGACAAAGGCTAGGGGAGGTTGATGTATAAATTCTCTGAGTTCGAAGCACATAGTTAAAAAGTCGATTATCAAATAAGCGATAATTCATTTTATAATTAGTTGTGTATATTTGGAACTAAATTATTGAACTGTTGCAGAGGTGTTTTATAGCATAGTATTAGAAATAAATAATGTAATATAACTCAATCTGAAGGCATAGATATTTGTTACAAAAATTGTATTTACATATTATTATCTTATGAATTATATAACTTATCGAAAAGTTGGAAAAAGAATTTATTGGAGAAATTACATATTAAATCAACTAAACCTGAGCAATTGCGAAGGATGCCAAATTAAGACATGGGTGTTGGTCTAACGATGCTATTGTGCCTTTCCTTTTTTCCGAAGATTTTTTCCTACATTAGAAACCATCTTGTATTGTACACATCAAATTATGGCAATTCGCGATTGGCATAAGTTTTTAAAACTGGATTTTCAGTCCGCTACAAACCTTTTAGATATTTGATTGATGTAGGTAGGACGAAGTTTCACTACAACCAAAACGGACCGAAGTCTATCAATATTTATAAGAAATTGCATATTTTATAAGGTGATGGACTAGCTTTTTGGTGTACTTTGCTATACATGTCAATGTTTTTGATATATTAGTGATTCATTGATCGTCAAATCGGTATATGTAACACTTATAGACACAAAATAATTCCACTCATTTATCCACGTATTTATTTCATAAATATGTGGATGAAAGTAATTTATACATGGATGTGATTTGCTTTTCGATCATTGCATATGTAGTACGAATATATCAGTCTGCGCAGTATATGAGGAAATTTTCTATTCTTCTGGGTTATTTTACATACATTGTTTTAGCTGTGTTTTTCTCCTTCATATTTCTCCTCCTGAAATACTAAAACAGACTTATGGTAAAATGGTTCATTGATTTTTGAATGTTCTTTTATTAAAAATTTATTTCTATATGTGAACACTTGATATGATAAAAAATATGGAAAATAAGTTCTTCAATATTTTATTCTTATATGGAAATATTTTATATGGAGTGTTACTTACTCGTATGGTAAGTAGATTAAAATATATTAATTGAATGCGATGTTTTTTTAATGGCGTATGTATAAATATCCATATTCTAACCTAGTTACTTTGCCTCTGCTAACTTTAGATAAATACGCAATGCAAAACATTCATTTTGGATCCATTTTGGACACAATTTCTTTACATAAAATACGAGATTAAATGTATTTGCGTTTTTTTCTATTTTTCTACATACAAGGTGCAATGCTTTATTTTGTAAAACATCGTCTTTTGTATTCATCATAACTGTTTGTGATCACTGGTGTGATAGGTTTACACCAGTGGAGAAAACTATTAACGCTCATTCGGTGTATTTTTTGAATATTGTACTCACCTATATCAAAAAGACGATTTTGTCTCTATCATCCATAATTACTGTAACTACTGTACTTTCTAACCACTGGAATTATTGATTAATATGATTAATATATTCTTCTTTTCTAGTTTAGGATGTTCTTGGGTCTGATTAATCATCAGGGACCTTATGTTAGTTATCCATTCATAGATTCAAGTCTGCACTACTATAGATTTATTGGCTTATTATTTTGTAATTTCCTCATTTTTACTTTATTTGTCCTATTATGAATAATATACTTACATTACTATATAAAAAAACTATATTTGTTTGTAAATATATTTCTGCTCTTCTACGAACAGTTTAACTGTAAACTGCATTCTGAATACCATGTCTTAAAATAATTTCGATCATATTATGTCGATGATAAAAATATAAACTTGATTTTAGAAAAGGGTATAATTTATCTATTGCTACTAAACAGGCATCATAATTATATAATTATAATTACTGCTATATAAAATATTTTCTGGGTTTTAGATTTTTTTGTGATTGGAAGTAGTTTTTCAGGAAATGGACAGGAAATGGTTCTTCATCCATTGTACTGGTGATGCTATTTATGTACGTTGTTATAAAAATATAATCTTCATATTTTCTATTAATGGTACATTAGAGATGGAGTTTTTTTTATGAATTCTAACATTTATTAATTCTTACACAAGTGGCTTTATATTCAAATAGATTAAAATTATCTTGGTCAAAGGTGATAATTGTCGGGGTCGTGCACTTAGATTAATCATGTTTTCATTGGCACACTTTGTCAGTTATTAATCTTAAACAGTTCTTCAATTATAATTTTTACCACGTATTTTTTATAAAAATACAAAAAAAATCTTATGGTCCTGCTATAGGTCGTGCTATTCGTTAAGATCATGTGTATAATCTACAATAGCATAAACAAGGCTGTGAGCTAGCGCTGCATACTGTTGGCGTTTCATGTGGGGCATGAACATTTTTACTGCAACGAATGTTTCGTTTATCAAATCTACAAAAAATCTTAGCTATTCTAAAATAATAATCATAAAATTTCGTCATAAAATTTCTATTAGATTGTAAACGATGTGTGGTAATTTACCGAGATAACTGTCTTTTAATTTATAAACAGTTTTAACGTAACGATGCGGTGATAACGGTAACATGAGGTAAGTGGTCCACGAACCGTAGTGGAGGGGGATCAGCAATGCACTTTTCACGGCCATAGGGCTGTAGTTGATACTGGTTTATCGATCGAGGTGTACGTACTGTCTCCGCTATATTAGTTGAAACGTTTTAATTTAATAATAAAGTATGTCGCATGTGCGAAAGCCCAGATAACCTTTATATGCTCACCAAGTGAATACATTTATTGGTGAATTTTATGATTTATTCTACGATAGAGCGAAAGTAATGTATAAAGTATGCTATAAACCCTTAACGTGCTGGTTCAAATCTAACACCACATCACGTGAATTCCACAGAATTCAAATGACGTACTATGTTGATGTTGCACACAACATCAAGGGCGTGCCCTTGCTCAATTTAGGTTTGATGTATTGTTGACGTTAATTGTTTGTAATATTTCGCTTCACATACTAGATAAGGAACCATTTCGAAAGTTTTGGCACAAATACAATACACGGTTGCAGTTACCAAGTCGCAGAACATTATGGAGCGATATATCAACTGTACGCGACAACATTATAGAGATTATTATATGTAAAATATAAAATAGACGACTGTGGTTATGTATTGACGAGACGATTAATCATAAAAACATTTATTTTAAATATTATACTACGTACATTGGACTCTTGAAAATGGACATTTTTATTGCTATTAGCTAGCAAAAGACTCATTGAGTGTACTGGAAATATAACTACGCAGGTGGTGCTGAAGACGTCAGGAAAAATTCAAGTGTCAACAAGTCAAATATTGATGTTTGTGACCGATGGTGCCGCGGCAATGCATTACACACAGTACGGTTGTAGATTATTACATGTTATGTGTAAAGTACATCTTGTGACAGAAACTATTGGACAATGTTTCTCAAGGTACCAGAACCATCAGAGTCAATCCTTATACGTTGGGGAACATTGTTAAAGGCAGCTTCTTATTATGCTGAAAATTTCAGGCAAATAAAATCTCTAATACCACAGTTCAATCCTGCCGAGACTGCAGCTATTAAGGAAAGTCGAAACACAATTTTTAGACATTTCTATTGAAATTGATTTAAACACTATTCATACCAACTATATAAATAAGTGCATGCTGCAATAGAGAAATTCTAAAATAATACATTGGCGTTAGTACCTGCAAATAGTGAACCAAGTAAATTCACTGCTACACGTTATAGATGATGTAAAAAATGTGTGGATCAAACAAAAGTTTGAAAGCGTGTTAAAGAAAGACACCGACTTTAACAGATTAAGACAAGTTTGTGATGATACTGCTAATAGTGTTACAGATTCGTTAAGTGAGTGCAAAGAGTATTTTACATATGCCTGCATTACATCAGTAGATGCCGAATGGTCGTTCTCCAAATATAAGTATATATATATATATATATATATATATATATATATATATATATATATATATATATATATATATATATATATATATATATATATATATATATATATATATATATATATACTTACTTACTTAATACAGCGAGTATCATTCTCTGAGACAAATATGGAAATACGTATACCCGATGCTGCGAAGTATTTATGGATCATCTCCAGATCATGGTATTCAGTTCATCACGCTAGTTAAGAGGGTAAGTAATAAGACATTATTATATTTAGGGGCGTACCTTGAGAACAGAATCGAGGGATGTGATAAAAATTTTATAAGGGAAAGAGGTATAGTCAGATGTATGGTAGGCCATATGAAAATGGTAAAAATAAAAAAAGATACTAACCGAAAGTGATTACGCCGAGGCATATATGCTAATTTTTAAAATGAAGATCAATTCTTCGGCTTTTGTTTATTCAACGAAAACGTCGATCCTTGTTTCTTCAAATGTTGGAGACGATCTCATTTCATCTTCTGACAAGACACTTTCAATATTTATTAATGCTAAAGCTGACAGTCTTTCTTGCTTTTGAGAATTTCGCAGATAAGTATTTATTCTTTTTAAACATGAAAATGATCTTTCCGCGGAATGATCTGCTTTTGGCAGGAATAGTCAAAATTAAACGACACAATTTTTGTGAAGAAGATAATTGAAGGGACATAATATATTGGTGAAGCTCAAACACAGTGCTCTTTTTCATATCGGTATCACACTATAAATCACTGATGAATGACGAAACGATTTGCGTCAAAGAATATTCCATATGTATCTACTAAAAAAGAAAAATGTTCATCAGGAAAACGTTTCACGAATGAAGTGAATTGTGTGGAATTTAGATTTAAGAATTTCAGTGTAGAAATTTCACTAAACCCTTCACAAATGTTCAAAGTAATAACGTCTAAAATTTCATAAAACAATCGTGCGTAGGTGCTTTTCTTATCTTCTTCAGGAAATAAATTCAAACGCATTCATTTACTTGGTGGTTGATTTTCTAAGGCCTCGCGTCCACTGCAACCGAAAAGTTGCGAACTGCGAACTGACGAATTCTGACGAACACCATTCGTCCGAAATCGTGCGAGAGCTCTTCGTACACTGCTACCGAATTCGTCAGTACATAATGGAGATTCGATTTGACGATTTGTCTGAGGGCGAGCTTTTTGCTCTTGAAACATCACCCCTAATTCGTAAACGTTTTCACAGACGCTACAGAAGAAAAGTGTGGGTGAACAGTATTCTTTTGAAAATATTACAGTTTGGAGAATTTTCTCAATTGTGGAGTGATTTGGAGAGAAACGAAATCCACTTATCCACTATTTCGCATGAAAAGCGACACGTTTTATTACATACTTCATCAGATACGTGGAAAAGTGGAAAAATTCAGTAACTTCCGAGAAACGATTTCTACACGAGAACGGCTGGCTGTTACATTACGGTAAGTGCAAAATTACTGTACTTAACCGTTTTTTTTTTGTTTTTTTATATTTTTTCCGACTAACCATTTAAAAGGTTGTAAATAATTTTTATTCGTACTGTTGAAAACAGAATAGAATTAAGTTAATAGGGAAATCACAAAATCAAAACATAATATCTAAACAAAAGTATTTAATTAATTTTCATTGTATTAAATTCAAGAAGGAGCAATAATAATCCAACATTCACATTATTGTAGGATCAAACTGGTTAAAATAACTCGATGTATTCTCCATAGAAGGGCTTTCATAGTGATTTGTGGAAGAATTGGATGAATAATTTGACGCAGAATATGTAGATATTGGTGTGGAAGCTGCAGAGTCTTGTTGATGGATACAACGACTTCGTCGAAGATGATAAACGTTGTAATACGTTTATCATCTTTTGTCGCACATACAATTTTCTTTGTTTCAGGATATCATGGAGGTATGATAATAAACTCGAGAGGAACTGATAGTCTCCGTCTTGAGTGAATGTTGTTTTTTGTTTCAAGTATTCAACTTTTATACTTTCAACTTCGAGTAATTTTTCATCGAAGATTGACTGTTCGCTTTTCGAGCACCTTTTTCTCTTGGGAGGGCTTTTAAATATTTTTTTAGCGGTTGAGGTGGTGGGTGTTTGCTGATAACTATCATCAACATTCTCACAATGGGACCCTGAAATTGATATGTCAGTTGTTTGAGAAGTGAAACGTAAATCTGCATGACCTTCAACAGCAAACTTCTCACCAAAATCCTTATTTGCACTGTCTTCGTCGCTTATGATATTCTCTGCTTCGACTGGTGGAACACTACTTTCCATTTTTCTTGGCTTGATTGTGTAAACGAAAGTTTAATGAAAAAGGGCCATGAAGGCATTTGGCATATGGCTTTTCTTTGTGATGAAGAGGTTGATGAAATATCCAAAAAATTTTGGAGGAAATGGAAATTTCCAAATTGTGTGGGATGTATCGACGGGAAGCACATTAGAGTCAAATGTCCGCAGCATTCTGGTACATTATATTATAACTATACAAAATTATTTTCTATAGTCCTCCAAGGTGTAGTAGGACCTACGTGCTAATTGGTGATGAAGGTTATCATTTAAAACCATTTTTAATGCGTCCTTATCCTGCTAGAAGTACTGGACCAGATGAATACATTTTTAACAAACGCTTGTTACTTGCGCGCCAAACTGTGGAATGTGCATTTGGCATGATTAGCAATAAATGGCGTATACTCCTAAAATCATTAAAGTTAACCGCAGAACGAGCAGATGTCATTGTAAAATGTATATGCTTATTGCACAACACAATTATAGATAAAGAAGGGTTGGCATCATTCCAGTCTCACGCAATTAATAATGATTCAAGGAGTAATAGAAACAAT
The DNA here is from genome assembly GCA_037954035.1 of Rosalia funebris. Classification (NCBI taxonomy): domain Eukaryota; kingdom Metazoa; phylum Arthropoda; class Insecta; order Coleoptera; family Cerambycidae; genus Rosalia; species Rosalia funebris. Next base: position 38,155,008 of record JAZFAV010000022.1, on the reverse strand, counting down.
ATATTTGCTACTATAGGTCAGAATAGAAGTGCTTCGAGAGCGTGTGAAGTAAGAGAAACTTTTAAAACTTATTTTGTAAACAAAAGATCTAGTTAGAAAATAGGAATTCTTTTTCATTTCCTTTATTTTACTTGTAAAATGATTACTACTAACTGCTGAAATGATTAAGGACTATCTGTTTATGAATAAAATAAAATTAATAATAAAACACCTATCTGGTATTTTCATTTCCATCGACACCTCGTTCCACAATTGTTTTTGTACATTCCGCATGTGGTAGTTTGTTTCCCGTTGGTCCCACAGATATTTCCTTTCCTGAACAAGCAATGTCAACTTTTCAGTCCATTTCTACCCTGTATTCCTGCACTTTGCGCTCTCGTTCGCAACTAAATCCCAACAAGATGGGATCGGTTCGCAGTTCGGCGCTGTACGGACGAAGACTGACGAACGATACTGACTCAGTGGACGCGGTCCCCCTCAAAACTATGTGTCTGGATCGCTCGTACGATTTCGGACGAATTCGCACGAAATTCGACTTCGCAGCTTTCCGCTCCCAGTGAACGAGAGGCCTAACACAAATCTGTCCATACGGTCCCAAATGTCACACATTGCTAACAAAAAATTAAAATTAAAGTCGCGCAATAAAGTTAAAAGGCCTCTAGCACAAATAATGGTTTCTCGATCTCATTCCTCATTTTAACTTTCCACGATTACCTGAAACAGCGCTTCCAAATCTTCCTTATGTTATGGCGACAGTTGCCAAGATGCGTTCACATAATCGCATAACTGAGTCCGGAAATAACGACAACACCCACTCGGGGTTTCACTGTTGACTGCTTAAGACCACTGACCTTTTCACCCATCTAATGCGTAGCTTGGATGTAACGTGGACCATCGCATTTCAGCATTGCAACAAGTAACGCAGGAGTCCAATAATTTCGGGCGCCTTCACGGCCGATTTGAAATAAAAAATTTGATGGTAGATTTTAAAATAAATAATGTATGTTTACGGTCGGTTTAAAATAATTAAAAAATTTTAATAATTGAATAAATCGATTGAACTTTTAAATAACACTAATTTGCTAATTTTTTAAGGGATGCGACGCATCACTCGCATCAATGTATGCTACACCCCTGATTATATTTACTTGTAGCAGTTTAGTGCCTTTGTTACTAATTACTTTGTATTATTATTTTATTACCCTTGTTACGGCATGCGTGCAGCACATTTCCTACAGGTATAAATAATTATTTTGACTGTTGTGGCATACGAAATAATGGATTAAAATAATGTTTTCCTCTTTTGTATAATTTTTTGCTTTTCTACTACGTGTCGATTAATTGTGCAATTCGAATTCTATATTACTTATAGCCCAGGGGACTACAGTAAATAAATATATATTTTGTTACTGTCTGAGTAACAAAACTGATGGAGACAGAAAACAGAGAAAGATAGATCTTCTGAAACTCGAATTAATTGGCACTAATATATTTAAACTGGTTTTGGTATACTTTTTGTTATATTAGATTGTTACAGATTATTGTAAAAATTAATATTAGTTTAGTAGAATAGCATTTATTATTCTTTTTCAAACGTTAATTACAAAATAAGTATAATTAACAGAAATAGAACTATTTGCAACGTATGTGCGTATTATATGTATATGTAACACATAACAAAAATTGACTGGCACAATTATGATTACCGTTAATTTATTCTGTAACTATAGTGCACTTATAAGTATTTATTATTATTAACTCTTCTCTAGTCCTTCCTAGTTTACCCTTCCACCTTCCTGCTATATCCATTTATATCCATGTGTTCAACTTGTCTGAGAAAGTATGTCGTTATGTGAAATGGTGTGAATAAAAATGTGACTGCATCTTATAAATATACTCCTTTATTAAATAAACCTTGCACTGAACTCACTTTTTAACTTAAAATAATAAGAATTCTTTGTTGATAATTTATTGTGTGTACCTATATCGAAAGCGTCTGTTATGTGTTTTTACATCTTTGATATTTACTAGTATTCCAGGATAATATTTGACACTGACAGATAATCATAGTTAATAGTAGGCAAATGTCAATTTATCTGGCATATCATAAAGTATCGACACTACCTGCAAATCAGTATTTCGTTAAGCTGAATAAATTATTGTTAATGACCCTAATTCAATTATTAAATATATGTATATAGTACTGTGATTTTGGGCACTGTAGTACTGTACTATTTTGGGCATATGTTGATATAATCACATCTTGACATGGTATTATGATAGATTTTTGGCTGTAAAAAATGGTATAAAATTATACCAGTTTCACTTAATATATAACGTACCAAACAAGAGTGGTTTTAAAAGTAAAGTTTGTTAATGAAATATTCATTTCATTAACATTATTGCGTTGTAGTAGTTGAATTAATGTATTTAAATACTACAACGCATCATCATTATGTTCCATTCAGCTCAAATGTTGCTCAAATTGCAAATTGTGGAGCAGTTTGGTGAAAATAGCCGTTCACAGTCACGAACCCTTTATTTACACAAAACGTTCTCTGAACGTCTAGAGTAAGTCAAAAATTGAACCCCATGACGAGTTTAACCGAAGAATACATTATGCGGTTCGTCACCTTATTGAAAAACGATTGCCGCCTCATCGTCGCTGAAACCGTTTTTGAGGTAAACATCAGCAGCAGGACTATCCATTCGATAATCCACTATAAGCTCGGTTCCAGCAAGATTTTGACCGGGTTACGTCTTCTTTTAGAGGTACAAAAAAAACGTTCGTCTTGACATATGTCCATGGTTTCTCGATCGTTATCGGACCGAAGGAGACTCTTTCCTTGTGCGCATTGTGACCTGTGATGAGAGTTGAGTTCATTAAGCTCTCAAGAGTAAATTACTGCACTCTTTTGGACAAAACGAAAGCCGCTATCAGAGTAAAAGACGACGACAACTCATCGGGGACATCATTTTGATTCTCGACAATGCCAGGTCCCATATGGCAAACCAAACGTGTTGGAAATTGTAGGAAACTTTCTGGGATACCCTTGAACACCCACCATATAGTACTGACCTATCGCCTGGCGATTTTCGTGGGCGATTGGCTCCATACTCGCTCTATCTCTTTTTACAGTGATGGCACAAAAAACTCAATGGAAAAAACGTGTAAACAAAGGGGGACTACGTAGAAATATACAATATTTTTTGTTAATTTTTTTGGTCTTCATTAAATCTAAAAAAAAATCTCGTTTATATTTGAAAACTCCTTGTAAATTCCATAATATTTCCAAAACAGTTTCTTGTGAAAATCACTCGGATATGTTGAAATACTACATTGAGAGACATTTAATTTTTTCGAGTTTTCTTCGAGCTTTCGAGCGTGTTTTTAAAAGCTATGTCTTGTCTATACGTTGTTTTAATGGAAAGCCTAATTCTTGATTGTGCCGTTTCAAAGAACTCTTTTTTACGTACAGTTAAGTAAACTAACGCGTTAATTACATTTACAGATTTTTTGTGAGAACTTTTTTAATCAATAGGAAAAAACATTGTATAAAGTCATTCAAACGAAAATCCTTCGTTCACATTTTATATTGGGCAGTTATGTTGTTGGGGGACATTTTTAGGGTATGAACATTTTTAATATGTTATAAATATACTCAATAAATCACAAGATTAAACTAGTGTCCTAGTAAATTAAACTGACGACACTAATTCAAATTATATAATAATCGATGAATACGTAAAAAACGTTACCACAGATACCGAAACACTTAGAACACTTATTTAAAAATATGTGTAATAACAAAGACCTGCACTGTTAATAGTGCAACAAGGGCATTATTATATTATATTATATTATATGCATATTATATAATATAATTATATATTAAATAATAATAAACATACATTTTATCTTTCAAATGCTTATACGTTTTGTTCTACTTGCCTTTCACTAATAGAAATATTCGAATGTCGCCTCTGCAATTTTTGTATACTTGCTATATAAGTAAGGAGAATATTAGTTTTATGATTTCTCTTCAATTTTTTTAATACGGCACCGGCGGCATTTTGTTTTCAGTTTTCTCCCTTTTTAATGTTTAATTTATCGACCGATAGTTATCACATTGGTTAAAAATAATTAATTTCATAATATCGTGTATATTTTTGCATTTAAATCTCATTTGCAAGTGATAAACCAGTCTTAATAAATATCATAACATTAATTATCAATTTATTTAATCAATTCATTGAATTATAAATTCAGTTACCCGAATGGTTAAGGATTTAACAAACATCCGGTTTTAAAATGAATGAATGAATTCTGATCAGGTGAGTTATGTGCGAAAAGGCATTAATCCATAGGAGATCATTGGCAATAACCCCTGTGAGCCAACCCTCTATTATCCTTGTAACGAGTTCGCGTAACTTTGACCCAGATATTCATTCGGGAAAAGAATGAGATAAAAATCACCGTCTGGCCTTTAACTTTCCCTTCTCAGAAAATATCATCATTCATTTAGACGTATCCTTCCTCACGCAACAGTAGCTTGGTAAATGTTTGACGCCTTAACACTCGATTGAAGATCTTTGTCGTTTATTTGTTGTGAAAAAATTAACAATACTAATTATAAATATGTCTTTATGTAGGTGTCACCATTGTATTACAGAAATAACAGCAATTACAATAGCAAGGATACTTTTCGTTATACAGATTATCCAGATGCGGACTTTACTACGTTTCAAATCTTTGATTAACTTTTTACTTTTTAAGGCATACAGGTTTTGTAATTTGATTCTTAACTATAATGATTTAAGTATATAATATTGTGTATTTGTAGTATATGTACATATACTACATACATATGTACATGTTACCTGTGTCCTAGATTTTTTTAATTGATTAAAGAAAACTACCCCCAATTAACATAGTAATTATTTTTATAATAACCCTACAACTATTTAACCTACAGTTTGTACAGTAGATTGAAGATATATAGAACAATACAGTTTGCCATCTATGTAACTTAGTGGATTACTGTACGAATGACATTATTGTCATACTTCTATATAAAAATACGCTAGGTCACCCATCCATTTTACGGATGCGAGAACAGTTTCTTGCTTGACTTTCGTTAACTCTGCGCCGGGCAATCATACATTGAGAATGTATAAATACAGTAATGAAACATTTCATTCAAAGCTTTAATTTTTCCACGTTTTTGCACTCCAAATTCTATGTTTTTAAATGTATTTCTATTTATAATAGTGTGTGTATCGTAATTTGTATTGTAAAATTGTAATAAAAATTATGCAAAATAATAGCAATATTCAACAACTAATAATATATTAATAACATATTTAATAACATTATATTGAAATCTTCAATTTTAAATATAATTTGAGAAGATTTAACTGTTTTGGATGGGCTATATTTATATTGATTACTGTTCATTTATAAAAAGTGGCGCAAGTTTATTGAATTGTAACTTACAATTACATTGATGTGAATTTAAATTGCAATTTGATATGAACTTAAAAAGCGAGATTAAAAAAATATTTGGGATGTTTCTTGTTTTAATATCGATAAGTATACGTTACTTTGGGAAAACTTGAGTAGCGGCAATATCTTGAGCGGCTTATTTCAGCATAGTAAAGAAGCCAGTTTCAACATAGTACAATAGATCATGCCATATTACTCTCATATTAACTACGGGCAAAAATTATATCAAATGGGAAAATGCCAAAGTATCACGGTATCTGACAATAGTATTTTTAATTAGAATTATAATATTTACGACATTCTAAATGGCTTAGGTTATTTAATTCGTGATACCACTTCAGACTCGTGATTACACCAAGAAAACAATTCATTTATTGGCAACGAATTATGCTTATAACAAAATGCTGATACTGGGTATGATGAAATAAATATACCACTCCCTTCTTTTTTCTCATTTTTCTTAAACAAATAATATCCTCGAATACATTTGAATATACAATAAACTTTGATCTATACAAACCTGTTAGATATGTTTTAATATTCATACTTATTAGCTAAAAAACACATTTATTCCATGACATAAATGTTCCTTTCAAAATGAGAATTGTGACGTATCAAGTTAAATAATTAAATAAATATGTTTATGTGGAGCAAATGTTATCGTTTTAAACCTCACTTGAGAAATTATCAGTTTACCATACAAGAGAGACACTTATTCTTTGCATAAAATTATATTTTATGTAAAGTAATAGATGGAAAAAAACTTTCTAATTACGATATGCCGTAATTTTACAAGGAACAAATATATTTTTGATAAAGAAAATTTGCCCAAATAAAGAATATATTGTTAACCAAGTTTGCGATAATTTTATATTTTGTAAAATACATTAAGGTAAAATGCATTATTTTATGGTACGGTATAGCTTATCATAAAATAGTGGTTTACCATTATTTTATGGTAAAATGCATGTCTTGTAGTGGTAGCATACTTCTTCAATGCCGTTTTATTTGAATTTTTATACCGTATCATAAGAACTGGTGAAGATATATAACCTGAAGAACCTACTCTCAGTTTTCAGATCTTAAATTACTGATGTTTTTTGTAAAGGTTTGTTTTACTAATAAAAATACCTCAAATTTAACATTAGATAGTTAGTTTAACATTAGATTAGCTAATGTGAAAAATGTGTGTGGTTTAAAGGAATTTTTATTACAGTACTGTATATCTGACAAGAAACAATGCCTTTAAGCAGTATACCCAAATTGAGTGTACTCAGCTACAATTATTCATTAAGTGACTCAATGAATAATTGTAGCTGATTTCATTGAATAGGTCTAGACCTAACATATTTGTATATATCGACGATGAAGCAAATAAACTAATATAAACGCATGTTCTGTATTTGCTACGTCTTATTTGTTGTCTATTCATTACTTTATAATAATAATATACAAATTTGACCAAAGATATTAGCAAATTTTTTATTTTCAACAAAAACTGAAGTCTCTATGAGAAGAAATAATAACAGTTGTTAAAATCTGAAGCAATGTGCTTGCTTATGATTTCAGATTAATCAAGTTACGCCCGAATAGTTTATCGACACTAAGGAGTAAACATTATAGGGTTATGCTGAAGTTTATCTATCATTATATGTATATAGTTTAATATTATGCTTAATTTTGACATAATAAAGTCGCTGGAGGATTGTGTTAGGCAGGTAGTGCCGTGATAATTTATATACCGCCATATATTCTTCTTCTTTACTTGTTAATAATAACATATTAATCTTATTAAGAATGTATTTAATTATTAAAAAAATGAAACATAATTTTTTTTATTTTTAGCAAGGACTAAATCCTTTACTATAAAAAGAATTAAATACCCAAGGATCGATAATCAAAATAGTTTTCAAATATGATACTTAGGAATTTGGCTGCATATTGAGCATTTCATTAGTGCAATAAAAAATTAAATTTGCATATGAAAAATGAAAATATAATATAGTGTATTATATTTCTAAAGCATTTTATATTCCTTCATTGCACAATATGGACCGTAAGGGGTGTAACATTATTAACATTGAAATAAAGTTTACACTTAAAGGTGGTGAAGTTTACATCGGATATTGTGTTGTTTTTACTCCATTGCTGGTAAAATTCACATCAGCGAATGGTAGAGTTCCATCTACGGTCTTACGGCGTTCATTTATCACCAAACTGGTGTGCCCCTAAATGTAGGTACCCTGTTAGATCTGAAATTGGTGTTAAATTTTACATCACATTTAAGACAGTGTAAAAGGTGTAAAATTGAATTAAAGTTTACACCAAAAGGTGAAGTTTACATCAGGCGTTTTGATTTTATTTTATTACTAGTACGAAAATATACACCAACATGTTCTAAAGTTCTACCACGACCTTGCCGTGTTCATATAACACCAATCTGGCGTGTCGCATTTGGTGTTAAATTGGTGTCTTATTTTACACCACATTTCTGACAGTGATCTACTGACTATGCGTCGGTAGATAACACTGTGATCTACGACACATATTAAAACTTCTCTATTAAAAAGCGATTAGGAATACAAATTTTAGAATTAGCGTTTAACATCTAAAGTGTTTAGTTGTATCTTAACTCTATCTCCATATTCGCTTTCAGCGATAACAGTATTATTTTTAGATATTTTTTTTTGTGCAGAGCATATGTACACGTGGATATAAATTATTCTATTTAGTGTTATAATATATTAGCATAAGTCTCCTAGATAAAATAGTAGATTGAACAAAAAAAAGTATTGTTCAGTGGAACTTTCCTTTCATGCCAGTTAAATGCCAAGCCAATGTACTCATTGTCCTTTAATAATAAGGATAGATTCTATAATAAAGGAGAAAAAAACTTAGTGTCACGTTATCTGTAAAGTTAAGTATCTTACTAGGAGTAAGACGAAAATTATTCTTCGCTGATTACAAGTTAAAAAGTTTCTTGTTCCTTTATTAATGGCGACACAGCCCACTATTTGACTAGAGTTGCTATTGTAATTCTTTATCAACCAGACTGCTAGTCTTCATGCTTAGATTTATGCTTTTCAATTAAGGATCGAGTTATTAATGTCGTCATCGAAAAGAACTATATTATTGTCCTCGAGATGACTTATATCGACTCATATTACCATTCACTTACAATAACAGCGTGTGTAGCAAATTAAAGTAATTATTTTACGGAATTATTATGACTTAGTCTCGAAAGGATTGCATAGAATTTGTCACATGTTTACAGGCAATACTCACTCAATAAATTAAACATATGAACGTAATCGGTAAATAATGTTTTATAACGATACTGAATATTTCAGTCTTCTCTACATTCAGTTTTACCTACTCTGCAAAACGTTTAGTTTTACCTACTTATAGTACGTTCTATTCTATTGGCCAAAATCATGAAGTGGGCGACATTTATATTTCTACATTACTTCCCAATGTCATAATTATTCTACCATTGATATTCTCCCTTTTTAAATGTTTGTCATCAAATATACTTAAATATGCCTAAATATCAAACATTTAAATTTCATGAATATTCTTTTCTTTTTCCTATTTTTTATATAATATCGTAGTAGTATAGCAAAGCCGGGTCTGGGCCACCCTCGGATTTGTCCGCGGACATTTGATGCGGATGGCATGTGTCCATCGGGAGTGACCAACAAGCACCAGTGACGTCACTTCTTCGGAACTACAATAGCGACATCTGGAATATCCGGGCGGCGGCTTGACGAACTAACCCATCTTTGGTCATTCCCGATGGACACATGCCATCAGCATCAAATGTCCGCGGACAAATCCGAGGGTGGCCCAGAACCGGCTTTGCTATACTACTTATCGTATATACCATGTGTCTCATTTAAAATGAAGACACCCGGATATATTCATCATTTTTTGAAATCCAGATTTGAGTTTTGAAACAATTGTAATAAAAACAATTGTAGTATAAGACGTACACTTTGAAGAAATCAACTTAAACTTAAGTAACAAACTGAGACAACGGCAACCCCCCAAATGGGGCCTGTTCCCGATGTCTTGCTTCGCGTTTAAGATATCGAAAAAAATAACACTAACTTAGTTTTCCACAAAACACCAAAACATTATACACTACACTCAACGCGCGTTTCGCCAATAAAGTTCGCATCATTTGGAGATGATTAAAACAGTTTTAATCATCTCCAAATGCGAAACGCGCGTCGAGTGTAGTGTGCCACTCTCGAACACTACACTCGACGCGCGTTTCATCAACAGAGTTGGCATCATTTGGAGATACTAAAATAGTTTCAATCATCTGCAGATGATGCCAACTTTGTTGGCGAAATGCGTGTCGAGTGTAGTATATAGTGTTTTGGTGTTTTGTGGAAAACTAAGTTAGTGTTATCTTCACACCAAAGGTTCCAACCTACTCGAGTATCGAAAAAAATTTTAATAGGAAAAGTTGTTTCCAATCTAAGTTTGAACGTTAACACTAAATTTCATTATGAAATTCGCATTTTTAGTTTTTTCAGTATTTTTCCGCAAAAGTTCACACACGGTTACAATTTTGGTTTTCAATTTAATTCTTCTTCTGTTCAATAAAAATTTTAATTTTAATTGAACAGAAGTGTGATTTGACAAGAAAATACATTTTAAGGGAAGAAAACAAATAATTAACTTTTGGTAATTAAAATAAATAAAAAAAGAAACAATAACTTAAAGTAACAATCAGATTTTGAGATAATTACTAATTGCACATAAATAAAAAATTTAATTAATTATCGGATGTAGCCTCTTTCACCTACTCTTGCTTTAATTTGAATACAGTTCTCAATTTTTTTACAATTATGATTGGTTACTCTTTTCAGCTCTGGAATGGTGATTTCTCGACAGACTTATCTTATTTTAGCACAAAGTTCTTCTCAATTTCTGGGCTTTCTTTTGTAAATTTTATTCTTCACTGAAAAATGTTTGTTCAACCACTGACGAACAATCTGGAATTATGGATTGACGCATCATCTAGCTGGAAAAACACTCTCTGTCTCTGTCTCACATTAAAAGAAAGATTTTCAATTGCATCCTATAATTTCGTATCGAAAAAAGTTAATTAGACGTTCACCATTTATCGAGCTATTGAAGAAAAACGGACAAATTATTCTGTTTCCTAAAATTCCACACTTTTTCTGAATTAATTTACAATTAATAAATAACTTGATGAGGATGTTCTGTAGGTCAGTATTTACAGTTTTGAGAAGATACCACCTCATTAGTGGCAAATGAAGCCTCATCAGTAAACAAAATTTGATGTAGAAAATTCCGGTCATCTAAAAATTTCCCTGGACTCAATAGCAATATTCTAACCTTTTATTTTCATCACCATCTTTCGAAGTATGCAGAAATTGTGGTTTATAAGGCTTGATGTTATCATGATTGAAATATCTTTTAATTATTTCCTTGTCGATATTCAGTTGAGAGGCTAATCTCGTAGACTCACTATTGGATTCCCTTGTTTTTATATTAAAATTACGTTATTTATGGTATGCGGATATATTCAATGAGGTTGATTAATAATAATTTTAATAACACTGCCAGTTTCATTGAAACGAGCATTTGTGGCGGATGTAATTCCATGACTAATAGCGACTAGTGAATAATATCTTCGGGTTAATTCTGCAGCTACATCTCTGCTACTATATATGAATCCCATCATCAAATAACCTTATTTTTCCGAAAATAATATTCTCTGTTATAAGCACAACTGAATCATGTAAATCCCTAAAGAATCAGAAATATATTAATTTTGAGTATCATTAACTGCAATAAACGTATTTTTATTGTATTACATTCACGATTCTGGACGTCTTTTTATTCATACACTCAATTTATTAACTTTAAAGAAGTAACTGATCAAAATTAAGATTGTTATTATTTGGTGAAATGATTATACCTTTTAAATGGTTATACCTTTCGAATTTTAAACAATTATACCTTTTCATCTACATTTAATTCATAAATTTCTAAAGATGAAGTAACAGTTTATCTTAATTTTGAGACTGTTTTAAAATAAAATGATATTGCATATGATACTACTTTAAAATCCTATGTCGGGTCAAACCAATAAAGTTAAATTATCTCGGTACATATAGCAGAAGTGGTCCACGATGAGTAACTATAATAGTTTAATTGGGCCAAGTGAATAGGACCATATAGGCCCGTCTGTCATGGAGAAGAGCTCTTCTCGATATCAGCTAGGGCAGGAGCGCCGGTCCCCTAAATGGTGAGGCCCTCGGGGATTATACGTTATATCGTCTCAGACCAAGGCAGCCTACCACCTTCAAGTTTCACTTTGCAGTATATCGTCTTAATAGGTTAACGGGATCACAGGCCCTAATATGGGATAGCTAAATCCAAATAACTATTCTTAACACACACCCTCGTTAACATCAATGTCTTTACCATGTAAAAAAATGATTTTTATGGTGGGGCGTTTCATTTGCGTGGAGGACTACGGCGTGCTATATTACATAAATAATGTTTTCTTGTCCTAGTTTCCCTAAAATATAAAATTTGTGAATCTATTTTTATGAACCATGGCTTATGTATTCCACTTTGTCGTTAATAGTAACATTTACTTTATTAGTTTAAAAATAGAAATTATGATTTACTTACATTATTTGAATTGTTATTGAATAATCTTTTAACTTTTAATTGTTAATAGATGCGATCTTTTAATTGGTATAAGAGTATATTAATATTTTCGAGGTGACCAAATCTGAATTTTATCACCATTAGTGGCGCAAAATTTGCGATTATATAACTTCTGTTGGTATGTAAAATTTTATATAACTTGAATTGTACATTTTTATACATTTTGGGTATAAAATTAATATCACTTGTAGTAAATTTTACAATATATAGGGTACACAGATTATAATTCATGAGATAAAACTACCAGATATTCTAGAGTACACGTGCAAATGGCATCTTAACTAAATTTGTGTTATATTGAAGCTATTCTTGTTAGTGGTTTATGAGCTCAGATTGTGCTATTTATCCTAAGAAGCAAACGTTAAGAGTTATTATGACCAACTTTATTAAGTGTTGTATTTTAATGTACACAACTACAACAAAATTATTTGTTGTTTTCAGTTATTTTCATTATTTCCTTATTAAAATATTAATGTTGTTAAGAATATACCCAATTATAACATAATTAATTATGCGAGTACATTACAAACCTAATTATAATGCAATAATAATAATAAATGTTAATTTATTTAGTTTAGTAATTTTTATTTGCAGAAAAATTAAATTACTTTATTCAGCTAGCTAGGGTGATTAGTTAATACTCAAGGAGTGAATTAATGGCTACAAAATACTTGAGATACATATTAGTCATATTACCTAAGAATATCATCAGCTATAATAGGAGTGAATGGGAAAATTGAATGGAAATAACGATAAAATAAACGCAAGTAGAATTTAAAATATATATTATATTTTGTGTGCACGATACATGAATATGTAATTATTTACCGAACTTGTATACTAGAGTGTCTCACTTGAAACTATAGGGATTAAATTGTGTGCCATTTGTATTTTGTTAAAGATAGAGCTGTATTCTGTCAATATTTAATGGCTGTCATATACAAATAATACGACGTTAACGTGCCGCCATTATCAGTTCAACAACGAATAGTTTGTGTACAACTGTTTTATGAAAGCGAGCAATTATTTACAGTTGTATTTAGAAAAATTCGCATAAAGTTTAGGCAAAATGAAGCGCCTACAGGATTCAACAGTTCGTAATATAATTAAGAAGCGGGTTCTACATATTGATGTTGCCTTATCAATATGGCCTCGTCGTGGTCGGTCAAATGAAAATATTGATGAAGCGAGAGAAAGTGTACGGAAGTATCCAAACACATCAATTGGAGGTCTTCCACAACAATCGAATCTGCCAAGAGCTACCACACATCGAATTTTAAAGAAAGATCTGCATCTATCAGCATACAAAATTCACATTACACAACAATTAAAAGTTATAGACCATTTACAACCTCACACATTTGTTAAACTGATGTTAGAAAAGAAAGAAGGCGGTGCCGATTCTTGCAACAAAACTTTGTTCAGCCATGAAGCACATTTTCATATTGATGGATGCATACATCAGCAAGTAAAATATTCGAATTTGGGGTGCTGAAAATCCACATGCTGTTCACGAAAAAGAAATGCATCCACAGATATGCACGGTTTGGTGCGCATTTTGGACTGATGGAGTAATTGGATCCTATTTATTTTTAAAAATGGAACTGGTAATGCTATCACAGGCATGGTGATAATGTCGGTTTGGTTATGGGTATGGTTTGTAGATGACAGTCATTGAATATCGACGCCCTATCTTTAACAGAACACAAATGGCGGTCAATTCAAATCCTATAGTTTAACTGAGAGACCCTATACATACATACTCCGACGTTTGACTGACAGAATGTAGAAAAAAAGTAAAGTGCATTAAAGTGTATTCCATTTCAAATGTGTTTTATAACAATATGGGTGGCAGGAATTGAGGAGTAATCAGCCGAAATAATTTTAAGTCTATTTCTAACGATTCGAAAAATCCACATTATTCGTACCGTATAGTTATATGATTTTGAATGAAATATATTAGGTCATATTAAACATGAGCATGAATAAATGTTGAATTATGCTTTATCTACCATCATGTGGATAGGAGTGAGTTTTCTGCATTATAGTAGACTGTATATTATGGAGGCACTATGAAATGTGAATCGGTAAGAGTTTGAGTAATTATAAATTAATAATATACATTAAATTAAGGTGCCAATGGTAAACGCAATTATATGTATATAAATTGGCGAGTGCTGTGAAAGATAGATACCTTCATCGAATCGAGTGAAGTGGACGTATACGAGTAGCTATAGTAAAAGTTTTTTTAGGGAATGAAGTGACTAGATTGTTATTAATAATTTCCTCCAACTAGAAATTCTTTGCGCAATCGGTTACGATATTTTAACAAAACACCTCAGTATTGAGCAGGAGGTACCCTACCATAATTTCTCACAAAATAAGTTGAGATTGTAATAGGACTTTCTAGAGTTTGTATGTATTAAGCAAGAACCACGATATTTATGGAAAGCATTGGTGATGAATGTAAATATCTGTACGAAGCCTCTAAACGAGGTCAGATCAATTTTGATTAGCGATCGGAAAACATCTGCCATAAATTCCTCATTGAGAAAGAATAAATAGACCATAACGGCGATAATCGTTGTGATATATTTTGTTGGCGTTGCATGCTGGCATCTGTGGACTAAAAGGAGAAGTATTATTTCCAATTTTTGACTGTAGTTTACAGATTTTTCATTTGAAATTATGTTTTGAAGATGCACTCGTACAAACATGAACTCTTTGTACATATTGAACTAAAATTAGAAAGAATTTTCAAAATGATACACATGGATAACACTGGGAAACAGTTGTTACAAGGAATTTAAGAGTCGATTTGGAGTACGTTAGCGCCCCTGATGTTGAAAATGGCATTACTTTCGTTGATTGGCTCTAATTTCTGAAATAAACATATGATAAATATTAATGCGAATTAAGAAAAATAAAATAAAATAAGCAATTTCTCTTGTTTTTAAATTTTTTCATAAATGAAATCTAACAAGAAAGCATATAATGCAGAAAATATTAAAAATTATACAAAAGTTTTTTTGTACGATTTTATTTTATATTTTTGCTATGAACGGTTCCTCTGTAGACTCCAACACTAACCGGCCATCATGTGATGATCCCACCTTCCTTGATACCTTTCTTCTATTATTCGGATATCCTGATGAAACCGTTCACCTTGTTCCTTGATATAATCTACTAAATTAAGAAGGAAATTTGTCTTAAGTGACTATGCAAAAAATGTAATTTAATGTTCATATTGGCTCCCAATTTTTCAAAACATTATAGTATCATATGTACTAGCTCTTAGTAGTTATTTGCGTTGCGATTGCTCAAAACATTTTGAATTAATTACAGATACATAACTAAACCATGCCCCAGATTCTACAGCGGTCATATATCTTTTAAAATTTGGATATTTTCCTAGTTTTCGAATTTAAGGATCGTCAAAAATCCCTGCTTCTAATTTTTCCATATTCAGTGCTAGAAGTGCTTGGCAACTGTATTTAAAACAATCACTTGACTTGTCCAGTGCTTTTACAAACTGTTTCATTAAACTTAGTTTGTCGTGACGAGGTGGCAATATTTTTTCTCTCTTTTTATTAATGGCTCGTGAACTCGTTTCTCAAAGGCCAAACAGTTTGCTGCCAATGATTTCCTTTTGCACGACAATCCCATAAACAGAGGTGACAAGGATATTTGGTATATCTACTTTGTTGTCCAAGAAGAATGGTAACCATTTGTAAATCTACATAAATAACCCACTCATTCTGAGAATAAGCAATTGTTTCTAATATTAACTTAGACAATAATACAGAACAATATTTTCATATCGTTCTGTAAGTTGTGTCGAATGACCGATTGGAATCGACACAAACTTATTTCCATTGTGCAGTAATACACATTTCAAACTCTTTTTAGAACCATCCACGAAAAGACACTAATCATCTAGTAAATTTCAGGAGTTTCTATTATTTTAACAAACGTAATCAGTTTATCTAAAATGAAGAAATTATGTGAAATTAGGGTCCTCGAGTACTCAGACACAAATCTCAATTTTGTGACAATATAAAAAAATGGTTTTGTTCTTCAGTGTAATGAATAAGAACTAATAAAATATACTGCAATAGATAGGACGCACATTTTCGAAAAAAAAAAAGAAATTATCTTGTGAATTGTTTAATTTAGGGTCGTACGAGAATAAATCAAAATTTCATGAACTTTTTCAAAAAAGTTCGACGATCAAGGTATCAGGAAACAAGACGGAAAAGTTTGTCAATAAGTTAAATAAATCTTCAATACACTAATGCAGACAACATATGTAATGAAAGAATATAATATACGAATATTTTAATATGACAATATAATATAAGAATATTTTAATAACCTGGGATGATTTAAAATGTTTTTTTAGAAATATAGTAGATTTCTATTAACATTCATAAAAAAAAAAACAATAGAGTCTATGATAGAACTTTCCTGAAAGGCTTCATATTTCTATGGATATTGTATTCGAAATGAGATCCTAGAATCCTAGATCCTAGAATAAATTTATACTAGAGCAATATCATTATAACTATTCTGGTGGACTGATACTTAATAACCTACTCGCCCCTACAGATGACCATAAAAACTGTTAAATGTAGTACGTATGTTATCGGGCTACTCTATAAGTGGAACTATATTGGGTTTTGGGGACTTCGACAAATACAGCCATTAGATGCCTAATTTTTGCATAAAATATTTTTCTTCTTTTAGAGGATATGAATTTAAGTGAAATATCCATTATATGATGAACTATGTCGAACAATTGTTCTAAATCCGTGTTCTTATCTATTTTTCATTTGTTAAATAACTAGCATAATGTTTTTATTTATCATTTTTCCATTTATTGTCTAGTTTAGTTGGTAAACAAATTGAAGAACAAGAGAACTAAACATATAATTGTTGCGATCTGACTTGTAGGCTTTAAGTGGCATAGCTATGTCTAAACTATGTTTCAAGTGTCTTGAATTTCATTGATTTCAGTATGTGTAGTTTTAGATGAAATCCAGACGAACCAATAAGAGAATTTATTGGGAATATTTATAGAAATAAATTGTATCTTTATGGATACGGTTTAGCGACTTTAAATATTAAAAAGACGTTTTATTTTGACAAAGAGCTTAATGCAGCGGTCCATCACAAACAATTTAAATCAAGTAGAAGAAGATAAATATTTGTAAAGGAGAGAGCAGGCAGTGGAGTAGTGTAGTTGAAAGTTGGGACTTCAAAAAGACATGTGACCCACGCACAGCTTATCAAGAGACGGTCGTCGTCCAGCGCTGCGAATTCAATTTCAATACGCGCTCTCAATCATGCATGGAGTCTGGGGGTGAGGGTGGAGTGGCAGGTGGAATGCTCAGAGACGGATTCAGCCGGTATTATTCTTCGGGAAGGGGAAGTGACATTTTATTACCTTATGTGACATAAATAAATGTTTAACTTCCTTTAGAAATCGTATACCCAAATTACCAATATTTACTGTATTAATGATAGATATTTTTAAAATTTCCATTTCTATTTTAACATTTTTTTGAAAATTATTGAATTCAGAACTTGTGTAAAAACCATACATTGAACCTATTGTTTCTTTTGTTTTACAAAAGGAACAATAGGTTCAATGTATTTGTACTGACTTTAACCCATCGTAAAGAAATAATGACGTACCAATAAACATAGAAGAATATTAATAAATGAATCTCATTAAAAAATCACTGTTTTCCTGTACTACAATTATTTTTAATTTATTAATGTAATTTATTGCCTTACCTTTTTTATTTATAAAACAATATACCGTACAAGAGAACTAAACATATAATTGTTGCTATCTGACTTGTAGGCTTTAAGTTCCAAAAATGGATTCTTTGATGGTCGAAAGGTCAAATCATTACATACTACGTGTTATACAGTTTCATTTTCTTGTTCCCATCCTTTACACAGTGATGTATCCTTTACAGAGTGGTTCCATTTTATATTATAAAAATGTTTCTTCACCTGACAGTGTTTAATTAGAATTTTTGTCACAAGACACAAGTTCTTGCCAAGAAATATTGCCAACAAAGTCAGTGTTATTTTGGCTGGAGGTATCTTAAAAATTCCCTAGTGACCTGACCGCCTTCCGTTTCATTACATAGTTTTTTAAACTTGTGCTACATGTTATCTTTAATTACTTGCTTTATGCTGTGATCGGTAGTGTACTAAGTGGAACAGGCCTTTCTCAGAGTGGTCTGTGAAGATATATTAACTGTTTTTTCATTGGCACTTTGAATCGTTTTTTAATATTTATTGCATAGAGCCTGTCAATGACGAATTGAGAAGATACTTTGTCAACATCATATATATATATATATATATATATATATATATATTGAGGGGAAAGAAGGAGAATTTGTAGGTCCTTATGGATTAGGAAACAGAAACGAAAGAGGTAGCAGACTGATATAATTCTGTGAAAAGCACAAGATGGTAGTCGCGAACACATTGTTCAAGAATCACGTTAGGAGGCGGTACACCTGGAAAATGCTAGGAGGGATAGACAGGTATCAGATAGACTACATTCTGGTTAGGAAGAGATTTAGAAATCAAGTAAAAGACTGTAAGAGTTATCCAGGAGCAGATGTAGACAGCGACCACAACTTGGTAGTCATGAAAGCTAGATTAAAGTTCAAAAACCTGAAAACCCGGAAGGATAAGAAACGTATAAATGTAGACATATTGAGGGATCAGAATATGAAAGATAAGTTCCAGGAGAAAACAGATCAATTAATAAATAAAGCGAGTAATGACGAAATCAAGAACGCAGAAACTGAGTGGGAGGGTATCAAGAATAGTCTAGATTCCGCGGCTACGGACATTTTAGGACACGAGAAAAGGGAAGCTAGGAAGCCCTGGATAACGGACGAAATCTTAAACTTAATGCAAAGGAGACGAGGCTACAAAAACAGACGAGACGAGGAAGGACTGAAAACTTATAAGGCAATAAATAGGGAAATCATTAGAAAATGTAGAAAAGCGAAAGAACAATGGGTAGAGGATAAATGCAAAGAACTAGAAGATAAGCTGCAAGTAGGTAAGACCGATGAGGCTTACAAAATAATTAAGAGGAACTTCAGGGATATAGGAACAATAAGTAGAAACGTTAGGAGTCAATCGGGGGACATACTGATCGGAAGAGAGGAGAAAACGGACAGATGGAAGCAGTACTTAGGAAATTTATACGAGGGTCAGGAATTAGGAGAGATATTAGAGGAAGAATTTAGCATCGATAGGGAAGATGTAGGAAAACCTATATTGAGAGAGGAATTTGAAATAGCACTAAGGGGGCTAAAGAACAATAGAGCGCCGGGTATAGATAAAATACAGGCGGAAATTTTGAAATGTGCGGGACAGAAAGTAGTAAATAGGATGTTTGAACTGGTAAAATATATATACGAAACGGGCGAGATACCGGAGGATTATAAGAGGAACATTATCGTTACTATACCGAAAAAGAGAGGAGCCGACAAATGCGACAACTTTAGAACGATTAGCCTAACATCCCATGCGTCAAAAATCTTAACCAGAATAGTGCAGAAGAGGATGGAAAATAGAGCGGAGGAAATACTAGGAGAAGACCAATTCGCGTTTAGGCGAAATAGGGGAACTCGTGAAGCTATTCTAGCACTAAGAGTAATGTTAGAGAAAACAATAGAAAAAGGAAAGAACGCTTATATAGGGTTTGTAGATTTAGAAAAAGCTTTTGATAACGTAAGATGGGAAAAAATGTTCGAGATACTAAAGAGCGCGGAAATGAAGTATAGAGGTAGGAGAGTAATACACAATCTATACAAAGAGCAAACTGCTGTTATAGACGTAGAAGGGGAAAATGGGATATAGGTATTAGGAAAGGAGTAAGACAAGGATGTACGCTATCACCACTAATTTTTAATCTGTACATCGAAGAGGCGATTAATGTGGTAAAAGATTGGATTGGAAAAGAGTGGATTTCGGGATTAAAGTACAGGGACAGAAACTAAAAATGCTGAGATTCGCGGATGATATAGCAGTATTAGCATCTAGTAAGGAGGAATTAGAATCAGCATTGAACGAAATGGAGGCAGTGTTGACAGGGGAATACGGAATGAGGGTGAATAAAAACAATACTAAAGTGTTAGTGTGCAGAGGGCGCGAGAGCAGAGTAAAAACGAAAGTACAAATTAATAAGGAAAGATTGGAGGAAATTAAAGACTTCACTTATTTAGGAAGTAAAATAAATTGGGATGGAAGAAGCGATAAAGATATAAAACAAAGAATAGCGCAGGGTCGAGTAGCTTTTAACAAAAAGAAAGCACTTTTATACTCGGGAGTAATAAACTTAGAAACAAGGAAGAGATTTTTGAAAACATATGTATGGAGCACTGCACTATACGGTTGCGAAACCTGGACGGTAGGGGAAGCAAGTAGGAAGAAATTAAAAGCTTTTGAGATGTGGTGTTACCGAAGAATGATGAAAATACCATGGACTGATAGGGTTAGAAACGAAGAAGTATTGGAAAAAGTCGGTGAGAAAAGAAGTATGTGGAAAAACATAAAGAAGAGAAGAGATAGAATGGTAGGCCTCTTGCTGAGACATGGGGGAACAGTCCGCGATATTTTGGAGGCAGAAATAGAAGTGAAGAAAGGCAGAGGTAGGCCTAGATTAGACTACTGCTCGCAAATAGTAAGGGATGTAGGTAGTAGCACAATTAGCGAAATGCGTAGGTTAGTACAAGATAGGAGAAGCTGGAGGTTAGCGCCCAACCAGTTTTAGGACTGATGACCTCATGATGATATGTATATATATATATATATATATATATATATATATATATATATATATATATATATATATATATATATATATATATATATATATATATATATATATATATATCAGCATATCCGCACCTTCGCTTTGTTATATATCCAACCAATTTGAGGTTATTATAGTCACCTCTCTTAGATATGTATATATCCAGCTCTAGTTATGTTTAATATAACTAGAGTTTAAAGGTAGTTGTCTAGTTTAATACCATTACCAAGTGGCAAATTTTCAGTTACATTTAACAATGCCCATAATTTTTTATTGTATTCTTCTGTAACCTTTAGTGTGCTACATGATACAATGATAATTATGACAATCGCGATGAGGTATTTCCCCAAACCGCTGCGGATTTGTATTTACAACCAATCGGGTAAGAGAGTTTCGATTTGGATAAGCTTCGCTAAAATATCATGTGTTTATTTTGCTTTCCTAAGGGTTCCACATTTGATTTACCGCTTTTATTAATTTAATTTTTAACGAAATAAAAGGAGCTTAACATTTTTTAATTGATAATTTACTTGACATAAGGATAGTAATGATGAAACTTAGTGCCTATAACTATAATTTGTGCACTTAACATGACGCAGAAATGTAACCAGTTCGAGAAATGATTGTAATGTTTTAAAGCTTAGAAACCATAGTGTTATTGTCATATGAGTTTTAAATATCTTTAAGGACGCTATATATGTATGGAATTTTTTTAATATTTGTATATAATTTATATAGGCTACCTTGAAAAAAATTTTAAAGCTACAATTTAAGTATTTCTTATCCGATTTAACAAAATCAATAATTCTAAATTCAAAATCAATAAATAAGTTATTAGAACCTATTATCTATTGGCTTATCACCGGATTCGACGCTTCCGGCATCTCAACGGGGTTCAGCGCCGAGTGGCGGTAATATTATAATTGGTCGAGGTCTTTATTCACACAATCTCGACTCTCGGTTCGAATCCAAATTGACATGAATGTTTATAGGTATGGTCAGATCTTCTTTGGATGTTGGTTCGATTCCCACATCAGTCGGCTTGGTCAATATGAATGTCCGGGGGTTATGTAGAAGAATATCATGAAACTAAACCTCGACCTCATAAAAATAAAAGCGCATAAATAAAAAAAAAAATAAGAGTAAAATTGCCAACTGCTTTTTTCAAATAAAACATTACATATTTTATAATCAGTATAAAAGCTTTTTTCTGAACTCCGTGATGTGTAACGATTTGGCATTCGTGCAATATTTGTTGAAACAATTGTAAGTATTTAGCAATATTAATTTTTATAATCAAAATTTCAATAATCAAAATTTGAATACCAAAGTTAGTAAGTGTGTTATCATTTTTTACTTTATTGATTTGATTGTTTTTGTAAAAGTTGATTGTAAAATGCAACATTTTACATAATAGGGAAATTAAATATTACTCGTGTGAAAATTGTGATATACTTGATAACTTTTATATACGCTTAATATTGACAAACGTATAACTAATTTTTCCAATAAATACTATAAAAACCCAAAATTGAAATTATTTTATACCGTTGATTTTAGAAAAAAACTTCTAGCAGTCTAGTTGAAATATATATATATATATATATATATATATATATATATATATATATATATATATATATATATATATATATATATATATATATATATAATATTCCTTACGAAAAAAGATTATTGCTGGTCATTGATATTAAAAAAACTTAATTTGACGCGTTTTTTACAAGGTATTCTATATATAAGGGGGGAGGCGTAAATTTTAGCACATTATGTCAATTTTGTGATATGATTGATTTTGTTGAATATATTTTAATATTTTCGGTGATATAGGAGAAAAACAATAATTAACAGTCCGTGTAGGAAGATACTCGTAAGGGTCAAAATCGTTCACAGAATGTGGCGATAGAATGTAAAGAAAGTTTTGCCGAAGTAAAAATTTCCAGAGCAATATCGCAAACATTTTCTGTCACATATAAATTCCGACTGTAACCGTACATAAAATTTTAATGGAATACCAAATATGTAGTCGAGTAGAGATGTGATACAGCTTCAGAATCTGTGTTTATTAAAATAATATCTACGATATTTCCATAAACATTGGCTGTAGGTGAAAGTTGGGTGTTCTTGTATCGACTTCTCGAAAGAAATCAGGACCGATTTTCATTAGCAATTGTAATGCAACCAACACAAATTCCTCATGGACAGCGAGTAGAATGTAAGCGCATTTAATCATCCTGATGAAGGCATGAAGGGGTAGTGCTATAGTAGGGCGATATGGTTAGTTTCTGACTGACATGATGAAGGATTTCAGAATATAAAAGAACATTAGCATCGTCTCTTTTTACCATGAAGATATTTCTAGATAGTTGTCTTTATGTTTTAAAAGGTTCATTAAGCAATAAGTTCTTGAAGTGGCCAAATTTCTGTATCATATCAGAAGTGGCGAAAATTAATGATAATTGATGAGTGTGCAAATTAGAGGACGGAAGATGGCAGCTATCCCTCACCAGAGAGGCAGTGATTGTAGTTATATTATAGTCTCATCACTGCTATGCGGTTGATTTTCTTAACACATTTTTTCCGCATGAATGTTTCCATGAAACGTCACTATCACTGGTGTATTCAAAATGATTGCAGTTGATTTATAAATATCTGATTGATTCCACCTTTATCTGCCTTCTGTTATACGACAAAAATTATAAATTCTTCAAATCTGTAGTGTAATTTTGATAATAGAACTAATTTACAACAATAAAGTTGTAAATTAGTTCATATACAAGAATAGACGGAGGGGCCGTTAAATAATTTAACAGAGTGATTTATTGTGTATAAAATAATTTGACTCGAATGGAATACATCTATTAGGATTAGTTTTATTAAAAATATGTATTTTAATTTTATGTTGACTAATTAACATATTCAAAAATTAAAGGTGATTTATCCCAAGTTGAATGTAAAATTGTCACTTAAGAATTTTCGCTTTCAAACATTGACAAAACTGATTTCAAAAATATTTCCTCTTTCGATAAATAATAAAACCATAGAACTATTCTCATACTAACAGTTTATGTCCTAATATTCTAATATATGAATAATAATAATGTTTGTGAACATATGTAAATTGTATATGTATTGTAGTGTTTTTGTTTTAATTAGGATACTATGGATGATAAACTGACATCAAAATAGTCAAACAATTCACCTTTAAACAATCCAGTAACAAAAACAATCCTTTAACTGTCTTAACAACCTTCTGAAAAAATTTCAGATCTACACAAGTCATTTTAATCCTTTAATCTTGTTAATAAACTCATTAGGATATTAGTGATCTTAAAAGTTAAAAAATGCTTTGAACAGTAAGGCCACATTCTGCTGTTAAATGGAGAGAAATATCTAAGGAGGATATATTTTCATTTACTTATGTACATATACTATTGTAGTTGAGTAGTTCTTTCTCCATAAATAATATGAACCGGACGCTACAATTTGTGAGATATTATATATTTAAGTTTAGTGTAGTCTACTAACTAACAGATTTGTTTAAGTTTGGCTTAAAATTAGATCATTTGAGCTGCAATCTAGAATTGTAGGCAGCATAAACTGCAAAGCTTAAGTAATATGAATTAAATTTGGTACTAATACTCACTGCAATGTATCACGATACAGTTTCTGCTTGAAATATAACTGGATAACAGGAAGCTTTACAAATGATCATTAGGTTATTTACTTTATTGCCTAATTTGCTTATAATACACTTAACTAAATCGAATGAAGTATTTAGTATACCACACTATATTCAAGTACAAGAAAGAGTGAAACAAACGAAGAAAAGTTGGTAGCTGACTTTAAAATAATGTAGTATTCAATTTACCAGCCCTGGAAATATTTTTTTACAAATAGCTCCAAAACTAACATGACTAGTCATTACATACAGCTTCAAGCCTTTATCAAACATTACATTATGGCGAATTTATAACAATTATAACCATCCAAATATAGTCATTTACACAGACTCGTTCAAATCACTTGCGGCACTAAACCATCCATTTAATACTTTCCATCACTCAACTATCCTTTTAATACTGACCATATGATTATAAATATAACCAGTCTAATACATTGACTGGCAGAAATTGAGAGACAGAGAAAAACAGAAAGAAATTTATTTTATTTGGACACCAAGCCATATTGGAATCATAAGAAGATTGACCACGCACCAAGACTGGGGTAATGACGAGAGCATATCTAGAAAACCTTATGGCCTAACATCCTTTGGTAAATTAATCAATAATCATGAACAAAATCATTGGTAATATATATATATATATATATATATATATATATATATATATATATATATATATATATATATATATATATATATATATAGGAAAATCAAACCTGGGGCAATTAAGTGGAATAAGATCATTAGTCTAATGAGAAGGGCACAGGTTAAATTAATATAATAAATGTATTAATGAATAAAAGCGAGTCTATATACCTAAAAAGTTATTGTACCTAAAAACTTTCAGGATATATCCATCAAAGCATATAAAGTAAAACAATTATTTCTTTATTGATCACTATTATTTGGTGTCATTATTGTTGTATTGTACAGTATTGTTGTTATTGCACAGTATACATCAGCAGAGTATACACTATATCCACGGTCAAGTGGATGTGGTGTATGTATGCTGATTTTTCGAAGGCATGATAAGATGGCATCATAATGTATTAATTTCAAAATTGGAGTTATATGGATTAAGTAGTAATCTAGACGTACATTATTTGTTTTATATAAGTAAGTACTTCAAGGCTAAAGTTTAGGACCATTATTCTTTATCTTCTTTATTAATAACTTATTTGACGATGATCAATTGAGGTTGCCAAAATTCATCAACTTTGTTGTGTCAACTATCAATAAACATAGATAAATGTAAGGTTTAAGGTTATACCTTAAAGAAGCAACTACCAATATATGATTAATCTCTTGGTGGTACAGTTTTAATACGTTGTACAAATATTATGGATCTTGGAGTGTACTTTAATAATAAACCATCTTTCTTTGGGCATACAACCATGTGTCTCCTAATGCATATAACACCTTTGGTTTCGTGATTATTGGTAGTGTTATTAAACGATGTCGTGCATCTACGATATCGTTTAATAACACTGTTTATCTATATAACATTGCTTATCTATATAACAATAACACTGTATATCTATGTCATATGAATCAACGTGAAAATATTCGGCGGCGTTTCTTGAAGTTGTTGTCATTTCTCATAGATAATTAATATTCAGTAAGGTTTTATGGATTTTGGGATTAAAGTACAGAGGCAGAAACTAAAAATGCTGAGATTCGCGGATGATATAGCAGTATTAGCATCTAGTAAGGAGGAATTAGGAACAGCATTGAACGAAATGGAGGCAGTGTTGACAGAGGAATACGGAATGAGGGTGAATAAAAACAAGACTAAAGTGTTAGTGTGCAGAGGGCGCGAGACCAGAGCAAAGACAAAAGTACAAATTAATAATGAAAGATTGGAGGAAGTTAAAGACTTCACTTATTTAGGAAGTAAAATAAATTGGGATGGAAGAAGCGATAAAGACATAAAACAAAGAATAGCGTAGGGTCGAGTAGGTTTTAACAAAAAGAAAGCACTTTTATGCTCGGGGGTAATAAACTTAGAAACAAGGAAGAGATTTTTGAAAACATATGTATGGAGCACGGCACTATACGGTTGTGAAACCTGGACGGTAGGGGAAGCAAGTAGGAAGAAATTAGAAGCTTTTGAGATGTAGTGTTACCGAAGAATGATGAAAATACCATGGACAGATAGGGTTAGAAACGAAGAAGGATTGGAGAAAGTCGGCGAGAAAAGAAGTATGTGGAAAAACATAAAGAAGAGAAGAGATAGAATGGTAGGCCACTTGCTGAGACATGGGGGAATAGTCTGCGATATTTTGGAGGAAGAAATAGGAGTGAAGAAAGGCAGAGGTAGGTCTAGATTAGACTACTGCTCGCAAATAGTAAGGGATATAGGTTGTAGCACAATTAGCGAAATGCGTCGGTTAGCACAAGATAGGAGAAGCTGGAAGTTAGCGTCCAACCAGTCTTAGGATTGATGACTTCATGATGATGAAGGTTTTATGATCATACTCTTCCTTTAAAAAAATTGACATCCAGTCACAGAACCCTAGAAGAGTGCTTACTAGCCTCTTATTTTTATTTAAACTGTTCTATAATAGTATAAAAGTAGCCGCATTGCTAAATATGTTTAGTATACGCATACCTAGGCTGGGCTCTAGAGAAGAAAGTAATGTTTTATTGTCAGACTGCAAGAACTAACGTGCTGTTAAAATCGCCAGTGTTTGTAATATCACCAAATTTTAATATAATGTCTGCACTTGTGATTTGAATATTTGTACTAAAAATGAATTACTATCGTTAGGGAAACAAAAAATTTTTTCTGTCCTGTAAATTATATGTTACTGTATTGTTATATGTTACTGTGTAAGTATTCCATTGTTTATTTATGTTATGTTATTTAGAGGATACCCTTTTTTTATTTATTTTTTTTACAAAAATATATGTATTTATTTGTATTCTGTCCCATAAATGGATTTTTCTGTTGTTCTGTATGTTTCAAAAACATATTTAATATTAAAAACGTTTAAAGATAAAATACTGACGATTGTCTTAATTTTTTCTCTTATTTCGGAGGCTTATGTATAATGATATGTAAAAATGTGGAAAATGTCGTCAGAGTTCAATTTATGTTTTGTGACATTCACGCCTCTTCTAAAATTATGAATAATAAAGCAACAGAAATTCCGTTCCGCATCCTCTTAAGCATTTTGAATACTTCATATACATTTCCCCTCAATTTCCATGCAGTTTAAGAATTTATAGCCTGAGCTGATTGATCCCCCCCTAAGTCCTACCCTGTCAGTAGATGAGGGATGAGGTAGAGAGAGTGAACATCAAAGTCCTGCAGGCTCTCGCGTCCAAGACATAGCAGTTTCCCCGCTCGCCCCTCGGATTGACGCGGCTGCCACGCATATACTCAGCTCACGCATAATTTAGACGCGCGGTTGCGAGAATGGACATCGCCCAAGCTCAATCAATACCTCAGATCCAGGACTACTGACTACATTACTGCCTCAGGCTCTTTGCTGGATATTCTGGATCCGACTAGAACAGCTTTGTACTTGAGTTAAACGATAGATGGATGTGTTAGATACACTCTGTGAAACATTCACTACTAATTTATCGGCCTTGTTTTCCACTTTTCTTTTGCCGAAGGGAAAATAAACTTGAAGTGAAATATTTCCGATGTTAAGTTACTAAGGTCGACACTCTGGATTTATAAGCGTGCGTACATCGTTAATTTTAAGTTTGTAGATTCGTTTTGAAGGAATTATTCATTGTACTTAACAACTACGTTAATTCTTTCAGGAATGGAGGTACTGGGAGAGTTTAATTTTTATGTGTCGTCTATCTAATAAACCTTATAAAAAGACGGGAATACTAACTACCCAGTCAAACAAACTGTGCAAAAATTGCGGGTATTCACGTTATTCGTGTTTCAGTAAGAAATAATTAGAATACAGTATATTGAACAAGAACTAAACAATCCTTTTACTATTATTGTCGTAGATAATCTAAGATTATGTCTTATTTGATTCATATTTTTTTAATGCAAGGCATACGAACGAGACTAAAAATTATGCTTATTAATATAACATTATCTTAATTAAATATTTTCTGTGTGAGAACAACAAAAGATTGAAATTTTAGTCTTTTAAAGAAACCCGTGAATGTCGCGAGAAATTTGTGGAATAAATTTTGTTGTAACTTTGTTTTCAATAAGAACTGGAAGAATTATTTCCTATAATTTGCAAGTACAGCTTGTCAAGAATAAGAATAAGTCTCAAAGCTGCGATATCGGGCTGCCCACGAGGTGCGCAGTAAATAACCTGGTCTTTACCCGGTCGCATTGAGACCTTTGCAGAGTGAACACCGAGTATGTGTGAATGTGCACTGAGTTCAATATGGCCACACGTAACGGGCATCCTATTTCCTTTAGATGCTTAATTTCACTCTTTCTTATACGCATACATAGAGAGATTTCACACTTCTTCCCATTCTTGACAAGTTGTAAATGCTCTAAAAAAAATACTCATGTCTCTTAAATTGTGACATAATTAAAATAAAATAAACAATTTTAAAATCTTAAAACGGACATTTTCGCACGTAGAACATCTTTATCTCGAAACTGAGTGGCCGAGAAAAAATAAACCAACACATAAATGCAGAATATGTGTTTCATGCGACAGTTTTACTTTTTTCAATTTTTCTCAAATGTGCTTTCTCACTATCGTGCTTTCTCATGGCCCATGGACAGAGTGGGGTGTGTCCTATCCACCTCAAAATCAATAGATGTCGTCTGGTAGACGTCTCTAATCAGAATCAGTCGAAATCCGATCGATCCTATACGATTTAATTGTGTGATCGTGCTAACAAAAACAATTTCTCAAACAGTCCACCATTGTACTTTCTCATGACCCATGAACATGGTAAAGTGTGTTCTATCCATCTCAAAATCAATAGGTGTCGTCTAAGAGACGTCCCTGATCAGAATCAGTCAAGACCCGATCGATCCGACACGATTTAGTTCATCTTCGTGCTAACAAAAAAATTTCTCAAATAGTCCACCACCGTGCTTTCTCAGGGCCCATGAACATGGTAAAGTGTATTCTATTCACCTCAAAATCAATAGGTGTTACCTGGGAGACGTCTCCGATCAGAATCAGTCAAAACCCGATCGATCCGACATGATTTAGTTGAGTTATCGTGCTAACAAGAATAAATGCCGACGACAACGACGACATCGACGACAACTGCGACAACGACGCGCACACACACACACACACACACACACACACACACACACACACACACACACACACACACACACACACACACACACACACACACACACACACACACACACACACACACACACACACACACACACACACACACACACACACACACACACACACACACACACACACACACACACACACACACACACACACACACACACACACACACACACACAAAATGGTTTAAAAACCATTTTTTTTTGTTTTTAGGCCGAAAAACAAAAAATAAACCGTAGAAACAATTTTTGTTTTACACGATTACATTACTTTTCCGCGTATAGTGGAGTGCGGAAAAGTAATAGAATGAATGGTCGATTCGACCGTAGACTCCACCCATAATACTATCTATTCATATTAATCAGACGTAGATTATAGGAGTGGCATGTTCGTAGAGTTGATATATCAGCCCATGTTTTTTAATGTGATAATTCAGACGCAAGAAAGTTATCACTTGTCCGTTGTTCGTCGAACCATCTTGATCGTCACATCAACTAGAACCACTCCAACTGTTTTTGCACATATACTATGTATACTTTTTTATTGTGAGCCCCAAGTTTACATTGTGCGCTATTTTGAGTCACTGTCATCATTTAATGTTTAGTTTACAACGAGAAATATGTGCTGCAGAGGTACATAAATATTTTTGATTGTGAGCCACAGGCTTGCATACGGCACGGCGTTGCATTATTATCAGTGATATTGTAATGTTTAATATATAAAGAGCATTTACTGGCATGAAATAGTGCATTCACTATTATGAAATAATATTATGGTACCACTACAAGCTTTTGGTCATTTTAAACTTTTTTCAGTCCTTTAGTGAAAACACGATAGATTTTTATCATTGAAATAAAGTCTTAATGCTACAGGATGGGAAAAGATAGTTTAATGTATTCTATAAATTTTAAAGTTTTTAGACACACATCAACTTCCTTCATCAACAATCAACTTCCTTCCATTAATGCCTCAAACTGTGCGGGGGAAGGTTATACATAGAAACCCATGCTCGGGAAATGCCTGAGCACTGAACGCTCCTTATTTGGGACTTGAACCCAAGAATAAAATTCAGTAATACCTTCAATATTAGTCCCAGTTCAGCACCCCCGTCACAGTACGAATGATATTGTTGCAGACATTTATACAGGAAAATACGATAGGACATCTACCCTTGTTGCAAATGCAGAATAACCGTTTGCCTTTTATTGAGCATTGCATCGGGTACTGAAATGTATGCCTACAGTATTCACATTGTTACACAGAATATTCTACAATATAAAGTAAAAAATCATAAAAAGTGCGAAGAGGAATTGATTGTTAATATTCTGATCAAAGTAGTCTTGAGTGTAAAGAATATTCTACAGAGGTGATTATTTGCATTTCTTAATTGCTGTTAATGGATTTGGCTATAAGCTAATTTAATTTAAAGTTTTTTTAATACATTTTTCTTTCTATGATTTTGACATATACTTATCTATATATAGAGAATACTCACAATTTTTCACTTAAAAACATATATTTCTGCTATCTCCGGTGATTTTAATGATTAAATCTATTTGAGTGCATAGCCTGATTGTAATCAAGCTATCATCTAAAAAGTTCAATCACTATTGAGGTTGCTTCATCAAGTACAGATCCTTGCCGTGGTGAGATGCTTGGCGTTCTTAGATGGTAGCTTAGTTGAGTACGTTACAAGTATGTCTAAAGGAAGAAATTAAAAGACTATTTTTCCATGACTTATACCAGATGTGTTTTCTCAATCTTGATATTGGTTTTTATTTTACAGAAACTATTGTTTTTGACATAAATACTTACCTACAATACTTTAAGTTACATATCTTATCAATTTTCTTTTTGCGTGTCGTGTTACAAGTATTACAACTATCAAGCAAGAGCTAAATTGCTCACTTATATGAACATATAATAGTTATTCTTGTTTATTGAAATGTATTTACCATATTTCTACACATGTTGCCATTGAATAAACTGCCTGTGACGAATGGCAAAATGTTGATGAAAACGGAGAAAGACAGCTTCTTAGACCATAACGGAATAGCGCGGAAGATGCTACCAGGGGCACTATTTATATTTTGAGCCTAATAATAAAAAAAATTAATCTGTCATTGAACATTACCTTATCGTATTTCAAAATATTCTCCTTCATGCTATGCGTTTTTTGCACGCATTTTGAACGCATGCAACATGCTTTTGCATGTGTTCGAACCATTTGTCAAAGTATTTTTCCATTCCGATTGAGATATATCCAAAACATGGTTTTTGAACGCATCAAGTGCTTCTTTTGCGTACGAAAATCGTTGTCCACCCAATTTATTTTTGACGTTCGGGAACTAAAAGAAGTCATTCGGTGCCAAATTAGGACTGTACGGTGGATGACCCATTAATTCGATTTTGCCAAGCATGAAAGTGTAGCAAATATTGACGAAACAACATCCTAGCAGTTTAATTACTTATTTAAAAATAGATATTTTATACACGTATCACTACTAATTCTAGGGTATGTAGAAGTAGAAATTTCAGATATATCGAACGTTGGAATGCTATCTCTATATTTAATGTTCCGTACTAAAATGCTTTTTGAGCTGGACTTGGTGCACGAAGAGTAATATCAGCTAAGTAAGTAACAATAGCAAGCAACTAACTTAATTTTTTGCAACATAGAAGGGTTGTAGGTGATTTGTTGCCGAACTCGGATTATCACAAAATATGTTTACACCTGTTCGTTTCTCCAATCGCACCAGCAGTAGCGTCTATATTTACATCGTATACATAGCTTATGAACCTTCTTACATGATGAAAACTTCTTAGATGACTTTGTACCAAAAGTTTTGACTTAATAGAGTCATAGTTCGCTAAAATAAGTAGATTGTTTGTAGAAATAGTTTTCTGAAGTTTTGTGAATATTTGACCTTCGGTACTTGTATAGACGATTCGATACGAAAGGTTCCAAATGTTCCTTTTTCTAGTGTTATGGAAGAGTACAAAGCATATAATTGTTTTATTTCCGTATTTTCATCTTTATTTGCGTTAGTTTAGCTTTAGTGGCTAACAAAATCCCTATTATGATAAATTATATTTTAATTCAGTAAAATATAAAATCGGCGTCTTATAGAATTACAATACAATATAGACGAGTTGAATATACATTGTAATTGGATGCTGAATATTTTTGTCCAAGATTATTGCATTAATAGGACTATCTAATTTGGACAAACAAATAAAACTATATGTTTCTTCTTGTTTGGTTAATTTTGAAAACTTTCAGCCCTAACCATTGAGTATAAACGGGAGTAAATAAAACTTCAATAAAAACGAACAAAGGGAAATTAAAAAAAGTTGAAAATAAGATAAGTACAAAAAGTATAACGGTATATAAAAAGAAAACAAAGAAAGTTAAAAATATTGTGGAATCACTAATAATTCTGCTCTAAATATCCAAACGTCACTGCATTCTAACATCAGTTGTATGTAGTATAATAGAAAATCCTTTCCAAAGAATCTAATAATATTTTCCATTTCCAAATGAATAGTACAACTATTAAAGGAATACATATAAACGTATTTCAAATTCAATGTGATATATTAAATATAAAAAAAAGTATTTATTACACAAAGGTATTTTCGAAAAGTTCAAAAGAATCAATATTTACAGAATATTATATTACTAAAGTAAGTAACTTCATTCGTAAATTAATATTTTTAATAATCATTTCTTTTCTAGTTTTATCCTGCAATCCGACATTTATGTTTGCACTCTTGAAATAAAAAAAAATCATTCAGCAAAAGACCTCATATTTTCGCTTAAGGAAATAATTTGGCTTTATATGTTTTGATATAAGAGAAAAATTATAAATTATAATATATGCAACTATGTATAATAAACTCTTGGACTAAATTAACGCATCAACAAAACTGTTCATTATTATTTCTAACAATTCTTCGAAGATTTAAATCATAGTACCTACCTAATATTATAATTAACTAATTTCAAGTAATATTTAACAAATCAGAATGGTATTATCGGGAGAAACATGAATAGATAAAACAAAGGAACAATAATGTCAAATGCAATGAAAACGGCGATAATGGAAAACCTCAAAAAAAATTGAAGGTAAAATTAAATCGTAAGAATTTTAATTCAGTAGCGTATAGATCCTTCTCTAGCTCTATCACTGTTTGCATTCGTCTGGACGTGCTATTCATCAACTGGTGAATGGCTTCCTGTGGAATATTCGCCCATTCGACTTGTTCGAGTTCAAGAACAACTTGAACGAGTTCCCTAAGAGGCATAGGGGCAGATATGTGGCGCCTAACTGATCGTTTTAGTATATCCCATATAGATGCTCTATGAGGTTCATATCTGGGCTTCTTGGCTGCCAGTACATAGTTCGAATATTCACAAATCGAAGGTAGTGCAGTACCTCTCTAGCAACGGGGACCGCGGCCGAACGTTATCCTGCATAAAAATGAAATTGTCCGCGACAAATGAGGCAAATGACATCACATGTTCTTCTACGATGTTTTCTACATGTGAATTTATGGATCTCGCTCGTATAAGAACCAAATCCGTTAGATATTCAAAACAAATTTCCCTCCAGATCACTATTGATTCAACAAAAAATGGCATCTTTGGAGAAATATTGCAGGCAGCAAACCTCTTTCTTGGCCTCCACCAGACTCGTTGACATTCATCTGGTGAACTAAGAGTTACTCTTGTTTTATCAGAAAACAAAACTCGCTTTCAGTTGTCAATGGTTTAATTTACGTGTTCTCTTGGAGTTTAGTGACTCTATGTTCTCTGGTGAGCAGTGGTCCAATAGTTGGTCTTCTACTGTCTAATCCTCATTAAGTCTTCTCCTGATTGTTTGTCCAGAAATTGCTACATTTTATGCTGTTGCTAGGGCTCTACTTAGCTCTAAATTGGTAGAATTTCATGCCTATTTCTTAAGGCGACCTGCATAATATATCGTTCATCTCTTGCATCTGTAGACTCCTTACGACTTTGTCCTGGAGTTTTACAGTAATTTCCAAGTTCGTTGAAATGTTTAATTGTTCCACTAATTGTTAATGGTCCAAATGATAACAATGTAGCCACATATCACTGGGTACGTATCTCGTTAATCAGAGTTACCGCTTCCACTGCTTCGTCTTCTCTTAAGTTTCGTGGACGATTTATTTCTTCTACTGTTAAGTGTACTGGACAAAGGGTTTTCTTCACTTTATGAGTGGCGGCTCGCGTACTTCCAAAAACTTAAAAATCACAATCATTTATATAATTTAAAAATCCTCGAGCAAGCTGAATCGATTTTTGGTCTGATTCTTCACAAGTTATAATAAATTCAAAGCCTTCCTTATTCCATTCCTAAACTATTGTATATACTAATTTGGAATTGGAACACCATCGAGTTTCTGTAATAGTCAGTATACGTCTTGCGGATGTTGAGGAAAGGGTACAGGATCGTTTTGCTGAATGATGGAAAAATGACGGAATCCCACTGAGACTTACAAAATATATTCTACATTTAGATGTTTCTAAATCTACATTTAGAAAATCTACATTTAGATATTTTTTTAAAACTTTGTTGTAATACAAGATTACGATGGTGTGCTAGACAATGTACAAATACAGCTTGCGTAGTTCTATTTTTGTTTTTTTTTCAAAGTCCATTTAGGTGGCCAGACATGAGGTTCGCACCATCATAACACCGTCCTATTAACTTATTTTTATAATCAAGTTGATGTAATATTTGATCTAACATTTTTTATAAATTCATTCATATGATCAGTATGCAACTGATGATTTCATTTTGAATAGTTTTTGAATTTCCACTGAAAATATTTAAAATTTTTTCATATTGATTCCTGATTTCTAAAGGACACCTTAATAACAGAAATTCTAATAGTTCTTTGAAATTTCCACGGTTAACGGAGTCTGTGGTTTGGTCGTGGCCGCGAAATCCTAATTCTTGCTTTGTCAAGATACAAAATTGCGTCAATAACCGTCATTAAGGAAACTCTGTTTAAACGAACGTTTTCATTAAATTGTAGTTTATAAAGTCTAACGTTCTCTTTTAAAGCGTCGGCTATATTGTTCTTTTTTTTTTCCGAATTTTTTAATAGTATTTCACGTTTTAAATACTCGGCAGAATCGGTATGTTTATATAATGCCCTCATAATATTTAAAATATCAACAAATCCATCCCTGTTCCAAACCAATTGTTTATTAAAAAATGGTAAACAGGGCCAGCAATATAGTTATTGTAACATTGGGCAGCTACATAACCATTTATAATTTGTGAACCAGGCAGCGATAAATTTACGTTATACGATTTATCAGATTTCTTAATCTCTTCTTTGGCGAATATTGATAAAACAGTCGTAGGTCTTCCTTCCAATAAAACATCTCTTTTATACTCGTGTGTTTCCAACAAATTATAAATAATATCGTTAACTGGATTTATTATAAATAATGTACATTATTGTTTCATGTAATATTGTCATTATCAAAGTTGTTGGTCAATCAACACATTAAAATCAAAAGAGCAAGTCTAGAAATGATGAAAACACAACGCAAATTCAATAAATCGCTCATATTCAAAAACAGAGCGCGCTTTAGTACATTAAATAGATGCAAATGCACTGTGCAGATAGCCGATAAAATCTCGGGAAACTCTTCACTGACGTGGTGGGAGAAGACGGACTAAACGGACGAAGCTATTGCGTGACGTCACGTTACCATGGCAACCCGCTGTTACAGTGCATACTTAAGGGCATCCGATATTTATATCTGCACCGGGGGTTATTTATATTATAGATAACGCGCGCATGAACTATTGAAGTTAAAGGACGTTCCAATGTAAACACAGTGTTTTTAGTAACATAGCAGCATATTACGCTTGACATAAAAATATAATAGGTTTTTCATAACCTATGATGACATGATTAAATATTCCAAAAATATATAAAAAAAATTCCAGTCTCAATTATTTTGATGAAGAGGCACTTAACCTACTTTACCTGAATACCTGCTACTGCACTTGATGACATTAAATTGAAAAAAAAATCACTAGCGTAACTGATATTATTGCTTTTTACAAATCACTTTAAACAGCATTAAATTTATTTCCTAAACGGCTGTTTTCGTGTGTGTGTGTGTGTGTGTGTGTGTGTGTGTGTGTGTGTGTGTGTGTGTGTGTGTGTGTGTGTGTGTGTGTGTGTGTGTGTGTGTGTGTGTATCACGAAATTTTTAGGTCGATGTACGAAATGCCTTTCGTTCGAATTCTGGCATTTTGACAAAATCAATATAGTAAATCGACCCTTGCGAACAACGTGGTAACTTTTTTGTTTATCCGAAGCCTCTAGAGGCATGCTCCGGAGGTGTCTTCGATATGAGCAAGGGGGCCGCGCAATATTATTGCTATTTGCTTACTCGTATATTATTAACAAACAATTGCAAAATGTTAGTTTACATCTGTCAAATAATTGCAGTTCTTTACCAGTAGCGACAGAAGATATCATAGACCACTTACATAATATCTTTAAGGATTTAAATCCTCGAAAAATTATAAGAAATAATAAAAAGTTTTGATCATCCGTTAATTTTGACCAGGAACCTATATGAATTTGGTTATTTAGCTGTTTACTTTGAATTCTGACTCACAAGAGTCAACCTATCAATTTGGTCTCATGAATTTGGTTCCATTGTCAGTCTCATTATTTATATAATTTGAATAGTTTAAATTATATACTCCTATAAATTGAACTAAATTTCATTTGTAAGCTTCGCGAAATTTTTGTCATTAAGTATGCCACAACCCATTTGCCTTTGTACTTGATATTTTAAAATTCAATCAAACCTTTCACTAATAGTGTAAGTGAATTCTTGGACCCTTATTAGAAGTTTACATGGAAGTTTCCTTTGGGATTAATCCATAGAACGGAGAAACTTCCACTTGTGATCTAGCGTATGGCAGGTTAAGGGAGTAGATAAGTTTGCTGTACACGTATCGAATAATAAATGATGGTATAAATTATTTAATTATAAGATAATTCTCAGTATTCCATTTAGGCATTAATAACTTTTGTTGTAAGTATATGTAGTGCATGTATAATGTTTGTTACATATTAAAACTTTTTATTATCTAATTATCACTTAGTGTCAAATTTAATAAAAGTTATATCCATCTCCTTTTCAAAATAACTCTCACTGGTTTAACTCAACTATCAACTCTGATAGTACGAACATCACTTATCGTTCTTGGGTTGTAGTTTATTCATGAGTATAATACTAAAAAATAATGAAAATAGTAGGTTTAGTTTATGAATATTTCGTAATTGTCATCGTGTAGTAAAATAATCTCTTTTAAGTGATAGAAATCACCGAAGTGCTGCAAATTTATTGCATTTTAATATAACGATTATAATTGATAAGGAACACACATCTCTTATTGAAGTTATAGCTAATTATGTATTTTATAGACAGATATAGATTTTTAACGATTATCTATATTTTAGCCCATAGTTACTAATTTGAATTTGTTCTTTTGGTAAAATTTTTTATGACATATTATATAGATAAACAACAAATTCAGACTCATATTTACATTTGACTCGTAATATACAGCGTGGTGATAAATTTGACAAAATAAATGATATATAGAATAATACAATATGGTTTCTGACAACTTTTAAAGTTGGTAGAAATGCCATCTATTACCAGTCTGACATTGATACCCTGTATTGAACCCTACAGATAATAATTCAATCATTTAAGTTTAATTTTTTATATTAACCTACCCATCTGTCACCAAAAGTATCGCCAAGAAATGATTCGACATCAACATAAAAATTAATAGCCACTCTGTCTGGTTCAAATCAAATTCTTTGGTGGTGAATACTATTTCTTGCAACATCGACTTCTTGGTCATTAGCTGCATCATACATTTTTGCGCGAAATTCTCTTATTCCATTTTTTTACGTGAACTCGATGTCATACTCAGCATGTATAATGACGTCAGTAAGTGTATACAATTTTTCAAAATATATTCATAGCTTTTAGATAATTCAATATTATTTCCTGGTATCCTCTATGGATGCACCATGACATTTCTCTATGGACGTACCAAGGCATGAGCGAATATTCTCAGGGATTTGAAGTTGCTGATGATGATGGTCGTAATTGGGACACTCCAGGATGATATGTTTAATTGTTAGGTATGTATTACAACTCATACATATTTAAAGGTTGTTGACTACCTATATAAATAGCCGTGTATAATTCTTAACCCTGAACGTGGGGTTTGTCTCTTCCTTGTGATGACAAATGTGATTTACATTTATAAACGTTAGATTTTACTTCTTTTAGTTTTGAAACTCCTGCATCCCATAATCCTGTAAGTTTTCCCTTGAAATACGTTTTTATGTTAAGATTACGGAATGTAATATTAACTTGCGTATATTTAATACTGCTTCTTCGTAGCTCTAGTCAACGCATCGTCATAAAGTTCTACATGACTATGAAGGTTGTCCAGATGAAAATAACAGTTTTTTCCAAATTAACCAACTATGCTAAGGACAGAATATTTTGTATTAAAGGATCGCATGTATCAGCAGGTATTATCTGAGTATTGCAGAGCACTGAGAAAGTCAGTACAAATGAGTACATCCTCAATAGTACCCTCCTACCTCCTACATAAACTCATTTCTGTATAACGCATAAGTCTGTTATATTGCATAAAGTTCA
The DNA here is from genome assembly GCA_037954035.1 of Rosalia funebris. Lineage (NCBI taxonomy): Eukaryota > Metazoa > Arthropoda > Insecta > Coleoptera > Cerambycidae > Rosalia > Rosalia funebris. The sequence goes on along the minus strand of JAZFAV010000022.1, from coordinate 38,115,192 downwards.
GCAGTGTATATTCTAGGCGCCTTTAGGGGAATACTATTATCATCCTCATTATTTGGATAAAGAACTGGAAAAACTGGAACTTAATTGTCATATGGAATTGAAAACATCTAGCAGTGGTCTTTTATTCAAAAACCTAATATCATAAAAGACTATCTCTTTACGAAGACTTAAGGTCACAAATGACGACTTTAAATTAACACTGGCTATGTGATTTTTAATGGGTAGAAAAGATAAAAGATCTGTAGATGACATTAAATGTACCTTATAAGGATGGGACTTTTATTTTTAACAATATTCCAATTATTGAATGGTGGACATAATTGTCTAAACCTAATAGAAATATGAGGGACTGAAGCAACAAATTCGAATCAAAATGGAAATAAGAGCATGAAAATTATGAGTTGTAAATTTACTTTTGGGAGGATATTTTGAACAACTTTGAAATGTCTGTCAAAAATAGTCATCACTGCTTTATTATGATGGTATTTATGCAAAACCCTAATATGGAACGTTTAATACGAGGTACTGTTGTATTTGAAAAACTTAAGGAATTCAATTTTGCAAAAAAGAGTTGCAATTAAAAAATATATATTATAACATCACAGGTCAACCCCAAAATCTGAATAAATTTTTTTCATTGAGTAGGAATCTTCTTCACTTAGTAAAGATTATCCAGTATTTATCCAGGTGTACATTATTTGTTTTATATAATGGCTTTAAATCTGAAACTTCTTTAGCATCCTCTGGAGTACCCCAAGGCTTAAATTTGAGACAATTATTCCTTATACTATTTATTAACGACTTATTAACGTGTCTAATGCTTATATCGCATCATCTTCTTTTTGGCGATGATTTAAAATTATTTCAAAAAACGCAAAAACAACTTACCTATATTTTTTTGTATATCAATTCCATTCGCCGCGTTTTATTTTCCGCAAAAACATCTATAGTTCTTGAAATAAATTGGTAGGTTTTGCCGCTTTAATTTTTCAGTTTATCTTCTAAAGACATAAACCACTCTTATTAATTAAAATGTCTACTGAATCGGCAGTGTTTAGGGATGCCATTATCGTTATAATAACACTAATCACTACGACTAACGACATGTCAATATTATAGTCACCCTATTACGCAAATTGATCGATCAGGCTACTCCCCTCTCCCTCCCATGCACCGCGGATCTCTATAAAGTCTGTTAAATCCAAGGCGGTAGAGAGTCAGCCCAGGATCTCAGTGCACAGGCCTGCCAAGGCTTGGGCACTACTGGTTGCCGGCATCCCGGCGCTTCAGTTTAAATGGAAATAAGCATGATAATATGAATAAAAAATGTTTATTATTCTGGCAAAGGCAAGAGGTAATATAAAAACGGAGTCTACCATCTAAAATATATAGGGTAGGCTGCGCCTTACAGCCTTAATGGACGCTTCGCCACTGGCTAAGATCACTTGAGATTGACAAAACTTGTTGACCTTGTTGTGTCGTGGTGTTTGGAGAATAAACTATCAATAAACGTAGAGAAATGGAAAGTTTATTCGTATACATCAAGGAAGTAACCACTAATATATTACTAACTATATATTAGTAACTAATATTAATTCTATTAGTGGTACAGTTTTAATAAGTTCTGAAAATATTAAGGATCTTGGCGTGTACTTTGATGATAAACTATCGTTCCCTGGGCATATCAAGCATGTGGCTCTTAATGCATACAATAGTTTGGTGATTAGAAGTGCGATATCGATTAATAACACTACTACCTTAAAATATTTATATTTTGCATTAGATCATTTGAAATTAGAATATCGTAACCTTAATCGGTATCCCTGGTATTGATGTCATATGAATCCACTTAAAAATGTTCAGTATTTGTCATTTCCCATAGATAATAATTATTATCCAGTCAGGGGTTGTGATCTTAATTTACTTTTACAAAGATTTGGCATCCATGCCTTTTTCCATGGATTTACATCTAGAAGGGTGCTTATTAGCCTCTCATTTTTATTTAACATTGGGAAAGTGTCTTAGTTAAACTCTTTTTCTTGTGCTAATTTTATCATTATATCATATTAACAAAAACATACTTATTATAATGCAGATCATCTTACTAAAGCTGCTTATTTGACCAATTTCCCTAAGAATACGTCAACATAATTATTTTAATAATAATGTGGAATGGATTACAATTTTGACTGTAAATTGTTTCTTCAGGGTGTTAAGGGACAAAAGCAAACTGAAAATTAAGCTTTTTGTAACTATTTATTAAAATTATTTCAAATAATGTATATAATGCTCAACTGATGAGTTTATCATAAAAATGCATATGGGACTAAAATGGTCAACATCATTTTTTATTGAAAAACAGTCAGTCATAACATATTATGAAACATCATTATAAAACCATACTAATTGTAATAATTTCTGACCAATGTTGGAATGTTCATGTGGCTGTGACACATGGTTGTTAAAGAGCTTAATGCTGAATCAGAGTGAACATTCTTCAAAAATATTTGCTTCAAATTAGCTAAAACTATATAATTTTAGCAAAGTCCTCAAATTTATGCTCCATGATATAATATTTTGTCATACAAGGTCTCAAATTACTGAGTGCCAATACGGATTTGTTAAAGGCAGATCTACTCTAATTTGATCTGTATTACATAGTTTATTGATTTTGCATTGGATGAAACATTCTAAGTAGATGTCATTTATATCGATATCTCCAAAGCTTTCGGCAGGCCAGACCATGGCATTTTATTCAAAAAGCTAAGCATTGTTAGACAGCTTTATTGTTTTTTAAACATATTGACATAGTACAAGATTAATGGTTTAGTATCAGGGTTTTAGTTCTGTCGAAATAGTTGCAATATCGGGTAGTGCACAAGAATCTATTTTGGAACCCCTTCTACATATCGTATTTATAAATGATATCTGAAAGGGTACAGAAGTCAAACATTTTGTTGTTTGCAAACGACTGTAAACCTTTTAGTCACATAACGGCAGGCTGCATTTTGCTGCAAAATGATATTAACAATTTAAATACATGGTGCGAAACTCATCTGTTACCACTCAATATCAGTAAGCGTAATTTATCTCTTACTCGTAAAGAGTCTCCTATTACTTTTAATTATAATATTAATAACGTTAATTTAACTTAAAGTTAGTGAATTTAGAGTCGGTTATAAAATGCTTGGATTTAATATCAAAAATTCTAAATGGTTTACAATATATAACATGTAAAAACAATTATTTGATGTTTTTGTGAGATTTAAGCTAGAATATGGATCTCTTGTATGGAATCCAGGTTATAGTGTTCATATAGATAAACTAGAAAGAGTTCGCAATTTTTAAAATACGCGAGTTTTCGTTGTGATGGAATTTAAGTTTATCAAATATATTTAAAGTTTAACTCTTAAAAACACGAAGAAAGTGTTTAGGTATAATGTTTTTGCATAAATTACTAAATAATTGCGTTGATTCAGTACCACTTGTTATCACAAATTAACCTTCATGTTCTAGATTGCCTTTACATAATATAACTGTTTTTATCTTACAACTCCTAAACCTAATATACTTTTATTTTCACCAAAATAAAAAATTTGGATATAGATTTCAAATAATAAAAAGTAGGGTAGATATTTGCTACTCTCACAGTCAGTATCAACTCACAGTCAGACAACAAGTCATATAGACATACGTGTATGTAATGCTACATTGTGTAATATTTGAATCGGTCATTTCAGAAACAGCACATGTAAATCTTTCAGCCATTTTAGGTCTGTATCAAAAACGTAATATTTACAGGTAAATACACCATTCCAGACAGTAACAGCACTCGTCAAGCAATTTTTCGATAAATTCCGAATGTCTATATATCGAATTGAATTCAGAAACAGCACAAATCAGTGAACTCTGAATATACTCAATAATGGAGTATACTAAAATGATCATAAATACAACAAGAAAGTCACAATTTTCTGCAAAAATGATTAAAATTGATGATATTGTTGATTATAAAGCATGGTGGCCGCGCTTTTACAAACGAAATAGCCGATCTGTTGATTCCTTTGGGAGAGGTGTACCAAGAGAAGAAAAACAAAGTTTCTAGATAACAACTTTTACCCATTTTTATTATTCTTCAGATGAACCAGGAATAATTCAAGCCTTTGACTTTATAGATGGATTTACAAGCCATAAAAGACTTTCTACGTCCAATTTGGGCACGCTACCTCATCCTGTATGAGATCGGACTTATTCAGAGGGGTTGATTCCAATAAATTCAAAAAAACTTGATAACATAAAAAAATTAGTTTCTTATGTTTCTGAAGAGCATTAGGACTTTTATAGTGAAATTATACGTTGGCCGACAACGGACAATGAAGAAAATAATGAGTAAATTGCCCTTAAAAGATGTATTGTACATATTTCTTGCTATTTATGATATCCGTCTATATTCTTCTCATTGTTCATTTCAGAAACAGCACATTTCGAAATTTCTTCAATGGCTATGTCTTTTTATTTTAGTTTTTTGTTTCAAAATTATAAGACTAAAATAACTTAATATCACCGATCGCTGCACCGGTGACATTCTGCAAATCTTTGTTGCATCGACATGTGCTGTTTCTGAAATGACCGATTCATTTAATGTTCAATGTTTAAAAAATAGGTTTATTTTAGATTTCTTTATTATTTGACTTTATGCATATATGTTTTGTATTGAGTTTTTCCCATTCTATATGCCTTGGCTATTGAATGGTGGATAAATAAATGAAGGTTTTATTTATTTATTTATACACCATCCAGTCCATATATATAATAGAATATGTTGTAATATTGTATAGAATATGAACGTCTCATCATAGGTCTGATTGTATGTATGCGTTTCTGATAAACATTTTTACTTTTGAACGAATTTTGAAATCTGAAAACAAGATCATAATAACGTAAAGTTCATTTGAAACAGAAGATAATTTTACGGCCATTTACTTATTCATTTCGCAATTAAATATTCAATTTTGGCCAATTTACGAGAACAGACAATAGATTGACATTTCTACCCCGCTCTGCCCAGTTCACAGTCGAAATATCAGACAGGCAACGCATCACTTTGAAACTTCTACCAACAATCTGCTAAAAAATTAACACTCCATTATGAGAGAGTGCGTTTAACAATCAAACAACGTGAAGTCCCCTTACCCATAAGCGTAGACCATTGAATTGTTCTGAATAATGAATATCTTTATTCGTTTTTTGTTTCCTGGTTTTAATCTGTATCGATAAAAGTAATGACGGTATAAAAACTATATGCAATGTATACGTGGTTTGTATCTAATACTAAATTGGAGCAATTTTTAAATCATCAACAAAATAATGCCAGCCGTGATAACGCTTTACACAAATACAGATTTTTAATACAAGATTAAATTAACTTAAATGTAATTAAGCTTTATTAGAAACCTGGTTGGTATTAAAAATGTTATTATATGCAAACTTGAAGCGTGTGTTAAGGATTTCTGTAATTTTTTCATTGTGTAGTACTTTAGCTTTTTGAAGAACATTATCTGAATACAATGTATTTTTAAATTTTGTTAGCAACGGATATGATATAGCAACGGAGTTAATGTTAACTTGTACAAGAAGTAGGTGCTTGCATTAATGACTTAGATAGGTGAAATCAATCCAACGAAGTCATCTCAATTTCTATTTAAGTCTACTGGCCAACATCTGTTCAATATTCGGTTCTCAACTAGAAGTAATAGAGTTTCTAGAAGGAGGTTGGGAAGTGCCTCGTGTTTTAGGTGGTGATTACGGATTCAGCCTTTCATAACTTCGCTCACATAGGGAATATTTAAGTGTGTATATAACGTACATATGCTTTGAAACATACCAGAGTGCATCTGTTATGGTACGAAAAACCTTACAATTGACTTCCTTGTATGGTAGCAATATGTGATTTAACTACACAGTCTCAGAGATATACTTAAACGAGTCTAATTAATGTTTTATATAGAAGTAGTTTATGTTCTATTGATAATTTGGACTATCCTCCAATAAATCAGTTCATTTCCTTTTTTTCAAGTCAGTTTGATTTTTCTTTTTGCAAGTGGAGACCAAGGTATTTAAAGGTACAATTTTTTGGTTGAGATGCATTGTAGGACAACGTTCTTTTCTAATAATAAATGTGACATGTGAAGACTTGGATCCATTAACTTTTATCTTCTACTTTTCCAACCACTCCTCAAGCGTTCCTAGATGATATTGGAGATTGTGTGTTGCAATGTTGGGATCTGTATCTCTAGATATTAGGACTGTATCACCAGCGAATGTTCTAGTTCCAATCAAGGCAGTTCCATCTGCCTTAAAGTTAGTAAACCAGATGTATATAATACTTCCTGTGGCACACCCAAGTAAATCTGAAAGCAGTTGGAAGTTTCTCTATACTTTCATTAAGAATCGTTTTGGTTCAGATATGATTTCAGTTAATATAAGCGCTTATTGGGTACTTTTGATTTTGAATAGTAGGATTTAGACTTTTTCAAAAGCCTGGCTTACATTTATGAATACTGCGGTACAATACTGTCGATTTTCTATTGATTTGTTGATGTCTACAATTATGTGATACTGCTATATGGTGGAATGTGAAGGGCGAGAATCAAATTGATAATCTGGGATCCAGTCGTGAGCATTGATATCTGCATTGATTCTTTTAAGAATCAGTTTTTGCAGTAATTTTGATATTGTCGTGAGCAAGTTTATTCGACGGAATTAAGTCTACTGTTGTTGTACAATTTTCGACAACTTTAGAACATGAATTGTTGGCAAATGTATTCGTCAAATGGATTCGTTAGTGATTACTTTGTATATTATAATCTGCAGGATATTAATATCATCAAAGTATTATTATTATTTATGTGATAACAGGCAACCTAGAGAGGAAAATACAACATGTAGTCTTTAAGTAAGTAGTTTTATGCGATAAAGCCACATATATATGTATGTTTAACCAAGAATTCTAAAGTTGAAAACATGTTTCCCTCTGAAGATAACAGTAGCTTTGAATCCGAAGGTTACTACAAAGAAATACAGGCAAGATTATGCGATTAAAGAAATAAGGGCTTCAATAAATAACTTGGAATCGGTAGTCCCTATCGTTGCTATACACGATACTACATCTAAGCGCTTCTTGTATAATTCACGTTCTAATTGCACATTCAAGTTCAATGTAACAGTCAAATGTAATAGTTCCTATTCAATACATAACGAAAGGAGGTATAATTTCACAACCTTCAAAAGAAGGTAAAAGTAGGTATGTCTGCTAACATTCTGAAAGTTATCTATTCATATATTAACATTTTTTAGCTCACGAAAATTTGAGATAATGTTTTTATTTAGAAGTTACAACTAAAAAAACAAGGCCTTTTACACAACCAACACATATTGGTGATATTAAGGGTCCACATGAAGAATAGCTGGACAAACTGTTATCCAGAAAAATAAGAACATTGTAGGAGGCGAATAGAGTTCAAAGAAAAAAGACCGATCCTTTGATAGTTTTGGTTAATCATTCACAAAAGAAAACTGTAATATATGAAAGAGAGACTGATGTTTTCAAAATAAATACTTATTTTGAAAATATGATGTACATTTACTTTTTTACTATTTCGTGTAAAAGTATACATATATCTGATATATTCTATATCTAGAGCGTTTAGAATATAGAAAAACGATTAATGAAAACGTCATACTTCAACATCAGTACATATTGCCTTGTAGAGACAGGCTTATAAATTTAATACTTGATGTACTTACTTTACTTGTAAATTGTGAATAATACTTACTAGGATAAACCGCTGTTAATTCTAAATCTTGTTTAATTAACGTTTACGCAATCCTTTCCCCCAAATTTGTGCAGGTATTACAAATGAATTTACTATCTTGAATTTAGTTCTTCATCTCTATGGGAATTTGAACATAAATAAAAAAATAACACAAAATTCAATTGTGACTGAATCTGCGACGCTTGTATAGGATAGTTATGCGCAGTGAGTTTCGAAATCATATATAGTATATGATTTGCTGAACCACTTGGCAGGAAAGGGACCGGTGGAACTCTTATGGATATCTGGGCATAATGGCATTAAGGGAAATCTAAATTGCAGATGACCTTGCCAGACTAGAGACCAGGGAAAACCTCTATGGACCAGAACCTGTAGTGGGAATAAGTCGGAATCTGATCAGAGACCGAATCAATGCCTGGGCAAGAGACCAGCACAATAAAAAATGGAGAGGAGTAACGGATTGTCGAATAACCAAACTCTCCATCGAATACTCAGAGATTGAGAAATGGGCCCAAAAATTCGTTAAAATGAACAGACACAAGGCCAGAACCCGGGTGGGAATCATAACAGGCCACCATAGTAGCCTGAATGCATATAAGCACAAGCTGAGGCTGACTGACAGCCCGGTCTGCAGATACTGTAAAGAAGACGAGGAAACCTCGATTCATCTTCTTTACACCTGCCCCGTACTGGAGGAGAAGAGGTGCCTTATATTAGGGACCCCTGTTATCCTAGAAGAGGCGAGGTTTAAGGCGAGGGACGTGCCTAAATTGCTCCTTTTATGGGACAGCATTTTTGGATAATGACCAGGATAAGACGGAATCGCTAAGGAACTACCCATGCGATCAGTGTCTGATGAGGCCCAAACCTATATAACATAATAATATGATTTGTTTCTTTACGAAGCCATTTTCTATAGCTTTGAGAGCTTTTCATTTTTGTTATTTTTATTACAGAAAAATGTTTGGATGGAGAATTACAATTAAATTTCTGAAACAGGTGGATTGTTTAGTTTGAACTCAATTCTCAATTGAACCTTGTCATCCAATCCACCTATTTGAAATTACCTTATTCCATAGTCTTATCTCACTAGTGATCTTATTCCATTAGTGGCGGACGGTTACGGAATAGTGGGGTGGAGCTTTATCTTGTCGAAACTATATTCTGGTGTGAGATAGATCTGCATCTAATTTATTGGGAAAGATAGTCAATAAAGATAGGGTAAGAACTTCTTGAAAGAAATTTAGATATATTAGACCATTAAGGTTACTCTTAAAATAACGGTCCAAGAATTTTGTCTTCCGTTGAGGTTTGCTGCTAGCCCTAAATAATGACAATTCTGTCGATTAATTTCACCGTTTAGAGCAAATGTAGTTTTTATGTTATGCTTTTTACACAAAACTCAATTTTGCGATTCGGGTCATCTTCATTAAGTTCCTGAACCATTTTGTATATTGTAAGGGTACATTTGTACGTCTTTCGATAATTTCAGAATTGTGGCATGAATAACGAGTCGAGTTGTGGATAAATTAACGATCCAGTTGTCAAATAGAATCTTATATTTTCTGTTTAGATTATCTTTAGAATATCACAAATGAATTATCGATATCTATAAATTTTCCACGTAAAGGCAGCTTTTGTCAGAACTTGCCTACAATTATTTTATTTGAACTCTCAATAGTAATATATATTATCCTGGATATTTATATTGAACCTAAAGTGTATTTGTGTACTATTTCAAGTTTTATATGGTATCAAATTAGGGCAAAAAATATTCTTTAGTGTGATATATTGCTTGTTAGAAATATTCAGTGAAAGACTGTTTCTATTTACAGTTAACTAGTAAAAATACGTAAATTTAGATATCGAAGGGGACGCTTAAAACCAGTGTCTATTGCAGTTTAGGTTTCACTTCTTTATCCCCAACTACCCCCTCTTAAAAATTTCAAATGATACCCTCATGATCTTGCAATACACTCTTTCAAATGTGTTAAAAATTTTGATTCAACTCCGTTTAGAGAACTGAGATCAGTCGATTCATTCTCCTAATAGAAGCAGAAATAATTTAAATAAAATACAAAATAAATTAATGGAATAAATTTATTTTTTACAACACTGTTTGAAATCTTATTTGACTAAGTACTCAATATGTCTACCATTGTTGGCTAAATAAAAATACAGTTTATTTTCGAATTCTTTTCGAACGTTTTGAAATATGTCTTTGGTAATTAACCTATATGTGTGAATAATCCTATTTTTTATATCTTGAATATTCTAAGGACGAGATTTGTATATAATTGTCCTCAAATAACGCTAGAGCAATAAATCAAGTGGAGTTATATCTGGAGATTTCGTCAGTTATTCCAGCGCACCTCTTCCATTTGTTAAGAAACGTCTGATCCAGTCATTGTTGAATATGTAACAAATATTGTGGTACGCTGTTGAAAGTGTAAAATTTGTTCATTCAACAATGGGTTTTCTTCTTCTTCGACTTGGTTTTCTAAGGATTATGTTATAAGATGGTCGATTTTGTACCCCTATAAATTTAATTTACCATTTAAATTTTCTTCAATGAAAATCGATTCTATTATTTCTTTTCTCAGAATTCCAGTCCAGGCGTAGGTTCTTTGAGGAGACACTGTAATCCTCTCGAAAAATATGTTCATTGTTCCAATATCTACAGTTATGTTTCTTTAAAGCCATTAAGAAAAAATAGTGATTCATCCCTGAAACAAATAGTTTTCTATCAAATTCGGGTCATTTTTAATGTTCACAGTAATTATTTCATAGAAATTAGTTGTTCTGTCGTAGTTATCTTCGCCGAGTTGCCGAGGAATACTAGTTTTGTAAGGACATAACTTGTGGTTTGATTTTAAAACTTTGTATATGAAACTAACGAAAACATTTGTTATCTTAGCAACTTTTGAAATTGAAGTGACAAATCAGAGTCACAGAATGACTTAAAATATCTTAAACCTATGAAGGTTCTTAAAATTTCTTAAAGAAAGACTTAAAATCTATGAAGGGTTACTAAGAACTTTCGGCTGATAATTTACTTGTAATTTGTATGCAATAGCACATGGGCCCAGTTTCTTGAAATTTGTAAACAATGTCAAGCACATATCGGTATCCTATATGTTTGTCATGAAGTACACATCGTTATGAATCCTATCATTGTCACTGCAACTGACATCACTTCACCAAACTGTTTAAAATTACTAACACTTGCGATAAATTATTTCAAAATTTAATTCTACCTGTCATCAGGAAAAATTGTGTACAAAAATTCAGATGAGCAATGAGTTAAAATAGACACCCTCTAATCTGATTTTCAATATCAGCAAAAAAAGTGATGCGTCTAAAAAAATGAAAAGAAGCAAAAAAAAAATCAGTGTTGAGCCTGCGGCAGAAATTCTACAAAAACAATACCTCTTTACTTTAATTGAACTCACAACATATAGTATATTATTCTATTAGAATATTCCATTAATTTGTTTTGTTTAAATTACTTTATTTTTGCTTCTATAACGAGAACGGATCAACCCATTTCAGTTTTCCATACGAAGTTGAAATGTAATTTAAATATACGATTTTCTTGTCTAGAGGTCACGTTTTACTAAAAAGAAAAAAAAAATGACGGTGTGGGCAATTTTGAAATTAAAACACTGTATGTAAATATAACTTAGGATAAGTAAAATACATCCTATTAAATTTCTTTCCTTTTTATTTTGCGCTTTCAACGAAAATCATACTTGAACTGAAGTCTATTAGTATTATTGTATCATATATCATATATGGTATTTGACTTATTTAACTTTTGATTTATTTAATTTAGATTTAAATATTTTATAGTAGAGATATTATTTATTTCATATAAGAAAATTTATTTGGGCATTACTTAATTTGATAAATAATAACTAATAGTTTCTATCACACAAAAAAGGTGTTTCTTACCTAATAAATGTTTCTTAACCAAATATAATAATAAATTCGATCTAATACATTTACGATGATCAGGGTGCGCCAATGTATTAAGTTATTATGCGTTTAAAGAGAAATTTGTGCTTATTTCGGAATCTCCAAAATCAGTATTTATTTGTTATAAATGTTATTTATTAACAATAAATAAATCGGTCACTTGATGAGCAATTCAATTAAAATAAGCATTGAAACTTGGATATCATACAGAGTATACCTTACTCGCATATTCTTTTTATATTTATGTAAGTGCACATTGGGGGTAATGTGTACTTACTTGGTTTTGTACCATATTACAGGTCATAGATATTATTACCTATTTTATTACAATCGAAGGCTTTCCCGGAAAACAATACGTGTCAAAATTCTTTTAAAATGAGTTAGTAATACTGCCAAAATTTTTGAAGCACATGCTATACAGCAACTGCATTAGTTTCCTGAAAGAAGCCATATTATAGGCGTTTAATATTGCTATAAATATTCTATAGTCGCGTGGTGCTATATATTCATAAAAATGCATAGTTTTGAAAGATAATATCTGAATGAAAATAATAAAATTCCTATTAAATATATAAAAAAAGGAACCTAAATTCATAAAAGTGTGTTATGTCATAAAGGTGTAGAAATTCCCGCTAGAAATATTGAACCGCCCATTTTGTTTTTTTTTTGTTTTTATTTTTTCAATAAAATCAATAAAATTAGTGTTGAGTTTATGTTCTATATATATATATATATATATATATATATATATATATATATATATATATATATTATTTTCTAAAATTCCTTAGAAACAACTTACATTAAGAAGTATTTGAGTAGGCCTGTTGCAAAGTGGGGTTAATCGATTTTTTGAAAAAGGTGAGCTATGGGTAGGGTTGGATTCAGAACAGCATCCGTTACAATGAGGTAATAGTTTCTAATAGGTAATAGTAAAGAGTGAAAAGGACACAAGACTCCTCAAAATCAAGTTTAAAGTTTGGTAGCAGTGTTAAAATTTGTTAAAAACCTCGGTGTTTCAGGTGCATAGTGAGGTAGAAACTTTCATCTTGCAAAAGGGGTTAACGGCTATTGACAGTAATGGTAGCTTACATGAGTTCAAAAACAAAAAAGCTTAAATATCTCGATAACTCCAATCGACTCCCGTCTTCACACCCATTTTATTATTTTTTTAATTTATAACCCCCTGAAAGGGTATTTGGAAGTTTAGAGACGGAGTTCAAATGCCTGAGCGTAATTTAAAACCCCGAAACTTACCTCATATAAAACATATTCCTCATAAACATACTCAAAAAGTACACCCACCCTCATTCGTCTTGGTGATGACTGTGATGTATTGGACTGGAAAGAGCAAAGTAATAAGACTTTGAAATCCACGATGTCTTGGCATTTTAAGTTTCAGATATTCTTTATATCTGACTAAAGGTATTACCCAGCGAGGGGTGTTGGTTCAGGTACCTTTCTATAACTACGAAGCTGGAGAATCAAAATTTGTAACCAACAGAAACCGATCCATACGCAAAATCAAATTGCAAAAATGAGTTGCAATCAGGTAAGGAGTTGACATAAAAACAGAAAAACTTATAGATGTGTTGAGGCTGTTAGAATTACACTACGGGAAAAATGGGAAGGAAAATCCTGTTTTTAACTATTATTCTGAGGTGTTCAAAACTCAATCTTCTATTCCAAGAACATCATCTGGTATCATGCTACCTACTTAGCAAGTTGAGGACCAAGAGTTCAAAAATGTAGTAATGGAACTAGAAATTATTGGAGGTAAAATTCACATAGTGGAAAAAATTAAAATCCAGAAAATGATCTTGAAGAACCAGAACCGAAGATTTTGATCTAACGGAGAGTGACTGTGAAGAAATTATTTAAACTAGTTTGGTGCATACAAGATTTTTTTATTACCCTTTACCATTTTTTACTTAAGCTTTTCAAGTGCAATAAATTTTCAAAATTTTTTTTCATATAAAACTACATTTTAATCTTGACTGCTTATTTTGGTTTATAATATTGGGAAAAAATAAAAAAACTCTCAAAGTTAGTTTACTATACTCATAGTGTGAATGATTTGTAGTTTAAACATAAAGCTGTAATAAAAAACTATGTTCCATTAAAATGAAAAATACTATTAAAATACTAACTTCTGCAAATGGAGAATTTTTTAGAACTTTTAGAAAAAGTTCTAAAAACCCATTACAGTTGCATAACAGGTTTATTCAAAATTAAAAATTGAAATAACAATTTTCGTTGCAAAAGTGGAAAAATTTTGGAGCATAAATTTATGGATTTTTTGTGATTTACAAAAAAATTGTGTCTGTAGCTTATCTAGGTCAATAATGACATTTTCTTGCGATTTTCTCAGTTTTGTTTGGGACCCAGATAACCCACTTTGTAACTGGCCTACTCACTTATTTGTTTCCTTACCATTCAACTGTCAAAAAAATTAAATGATACCGTTACGTTGTGTTAATGAAATTTAGTTTAGGATAAGTAAAACATATTTTACTAAAAGGGGTTTCTTTTTATTTTGTAAACTGAAATATGTAGATCGTATTAATTTAGTAGATGGAATATTTTTATGTAGACTGTAACATCAATCTACTTATTTTATCCTAAATATAGCATTGGTTTGGCGTTAAATTTATATTTAAACATCACTATTTTATATGTTAATTATTAACCAACAGTTTATTTTCGAAGGTATTTATTTCATCTAATAAACATGTCTCTTGTCTAAGAACACAGGCCAACAAAGTATTTGTAATTGTAATTGTATATTGTATAATAATCTGTAGTTTTTAAAACCGAAGTTCTATAAAATTGAATTTTGCCTCAATCATTGCGGCGCCCTTGTGTTTAATCTGTTTGAAACGTACACACAAGCGTAGGGGATTTACCGAAACATAATTAGCCGGTGGGGATATTCCGGTTTTATACTATTCGGGTATTTACATAGTCGCTGTAGTACGTTTTTAATGTGTGTACGTTTACTCGTGACATTACATCGTGTGTTTTTATTTTGTTTTAAAAATGCCTAGAAGTTGTAAAAATACACCAAATATATTTTATAAATATGCCATACCATATGCATATTACATTGCATTTATGGCATTATGCCATAAATATACCATAAATGTAAAATATACCAAATATATTATGTAAAAAGAAAACACATGTAAAAGCTATAGATAAAAATGTGAATTGTTTTAAGTACTTATGTGGCAAATTTTTAGCTCTTTCCGAAGCTAAATTAAACGCAGTCATTTTCGTAGGACCACAAATAAGAAAATTAATGCAGGACCAACAGGTTGAAGAAATAATGACAGAAATTGAAAAATAATCTTGAAATTTTTTTTAGGAAATTATAGATACCCGCAATATGAGGAAATTGTCAACAAAATGCTGGATAAGTTTAAGCAACTTGGTTGTAGACATTCATTTTATGCATGTTTATATGGACTATAGAAAATCTTGGTGCTATTAGTGAGGAGCAAGGTGAAAGGTTCCACCAAGATATAAAGTAGATGGAGAGGAGGTACCAGGGAAGATGGGATATGGCGATGATGGCAAATTACTGCAGGATACTGAAAAAAGAACATTCAACGAATGATGAAGAAAAATTATAAAACGTAGTTTTTTGTTAAAGGAGAGATTTTCAAAGAAAAAAAGAAATTAAAGACTCAGAACTATTTGTGTTGTTGCTTTTTACTGCTTTTTAATGTTTATTAAAAATAATGTTTATCAAAATGTAACTTCTTCTCTAGTTTTTAATTTATTCTGATTATTCAGTTGATCAAAAACCCTACGTGAAGAGCAAAAAGCGGAAGGTAGATATGAAATCAACGCAGCATAAATAACCCACTTATAATCACTTATTAAACAAAAATCAACTTTCAAAATGTCAAGATTTGTAGGCCTATGTAATCGAGTATATTAAATTATGGCTATGTTTATATTGATCAGGATTTGCTAATATATTCACAATTATTTTTGCGTAAGACAAACTTATATTTGTTTTACCATATCCAAAATGTTATTTCATTTATTTGTCATAAACTTAATTTATTAAAAATCAGAAAATAGTTGTCTCCTTGTAATGTACCGCGATGATTACAAAATAATTATGAATACGAATTTCACCTGCGTTACCGAACATACCGGCTATGATCTTTTCGAAGCCGTATCTAGGCACCTTAAAAGAAAGAGGAACAGCTCCGAACCCTTTATTTCACCCACCCTATACGAAATCACTAACCAAAGCAAACACGCGCCTCGCTCACAGCGTTTAGACTCCTGCGATCCTGCTACCTGAATATGCAACAAGACACGCCGCTGCCCCGTGTCGTGCCTAAAATGAGAGAATCGGGAGAAAGTCCAGAGTTGTGTCCGTACGGAGAGTGAAAGTCCTGCGGGAAGTGTAAAGTGTGCGGGGCGCGGAAATTCTCTATCGATCTCGGCCCTCCCTAGTCTTAAACCCCCCGCGGACAACGGACACTGACAAGCGGCCACTTGCTTATTGTATTCATATGCATGCAGGAAGGTGACGTAAGGGCGTGAAATATCATTTTTGGGGTTACCGGAAAAATGCACAGTTCCAAAAAAATTCGGAGTAGCTTCGACGAAATCTGCCCCGTTTCTTTTTTAGAAATGTCCTTCATGCACAATTTGTTTCTTCGTCGACAGGACTGAAATATTTATCTATATATTTGATACACATTTATTGTATTATATAAAGTATATAATAATAAATAAATTCAAATAAACAAATAGGGTTCCATTCCTGCGTATTCTGAGCTGTTGAACATACTCATTGCTTTATATGTGCACCATACAATACCTAACTTTATTTCAAATTTAACTACGACGCGCGCCGGTTTCAGCAAATCGGATATTTATTTACAGATTTCTATACTGAACAAGTCTTTCCAATTCATTAACAGAACTAGGTTAAAATATTGTAATTGTGGAAAATATCTATTTAATGAGTCCGTGTTAGTTTTAGGCTTAAAACACCTTATTTCATTATTCATTACTACTTCTAAACAAAAAAGTTGGTAGCATCCTATAATACGAGTGTATAAGATATTGTAGCATGTATAAAATTCCTCTCACTGTATTATGACAAAAACTCTGAATCTAAGACTTATTTATTCATAATTTCTCTACGACAATATGACAAAGTAAATATTTACACGACGTTCTTTCTATGGCATTGAAGATACGTACATATAGGGACGTCTAAGCAACATCTTTATTTGCCCAGTGGACCGTCTCAAATGATTAAGTGTCATTATTCAACTCTCTAAATTATTTATTATGAACATACCCATGACGTAAGTGTTCTACTTGGGATATTTTTAAGTCAACAAGAATAATTTTAAAGTTCCTATAAGTATTCTAAATGACATTGAGCAATATTTGTTACTTTAACTATTAATTATGATGAATACCTTAATAACTAATTTTACTTCTTACTTAACTGGAACTTTGTGCAATGTATGTACATGTATGGGCAATGAATAATACTAAAAAAGAAGAAAATGTATCTAGAAATTAATAATATAATAACAATTTCATCACTGAATTTAATAAAATTGGAATGGATTTAATAAAAATTTCATTTAATTTGGAAGAGTTGTAGAGAGTAAAAGGGTACTTCATTTGCAGAAGTTATGGATTACATTCTGTACATGTAGATTTTTATATAGGATGAACTTATATAATTATTTCCTATAAGGGTATACTGAAAGATCTTACGATATTCATTTTCTATCCGATAAGTGAAACGTTTGGAAAGTATGTAAATTACTGTAGGCAATATCAGAGTAGCTGATAAAATATATTTAACAGATATCAGTACTTTCCAAATAAAGCAACGAAGGTTGTTAAATAACGAATGTAGTTAGTTACTTCTAACATACTTCTATGAAATCATTGTCTTATATACAAGCAACTAGTAATAAAATGTTTATACATACTATATGATATATATAGTATTTAGTTACAGAATTTTTACAGTATATTGTCTAACAAAACTTTGTAGGACTGCTACAATTACGAACCAAAACACGATTTTTGTGTCTTTCTATGATCTGAAATTTATATGAAATGAAGAACTCATCTAAACCTGAACAACCATCTCAAAAAAAAAGCAGGACACATATTGACTACTGCTAACCAATAAAATAGGTATATAAAATAATGAACTTTTGAGAATTATAATAACAATACATATTTAAATTCGAACCTAAGATACTGCATATTGGAAATGTATGGAGAAATGGGAATCGTCAATATATTTAAGATGAAAATGGTAAACAAATATGTCTTCAATCTGAAGTAGAATTTTAGGATTATGCCGTGGTTATGGTCGTACTCGTCTTGACGTTTCGCTAATTATATTATTAGTTTCATCAGAAGACATCCGAAGACTTCTTCAAGATCAGATTACTTCTTAAGAAACTGACAACATCATTATGTTAAGAGAAATTCAGCGACCCTCACAGCGACCATATTCCGAAGGAATTTACTTAATTGAGCAACGGTCGTGAAAGCTTGCAATCTACCATTAGTCTCAAAACTATTTATTAAAATATATCAACTTGGTACATATATTTTTAAATGAAAAGGTACTATATCACATTAACATTAAGTGTTTAAGGTTCTTAATTACAATACACTATTTTAATAACAATAGCTCTTAACCACAATACTTTGGAATTAAATGGATTAAACTGAACTAGGTATTTGTTTTTAATGTGATATGTTTTGAAATAAGTATTATTTATACAGGGGGAGTTTCAAATAAAATAATGCATACTTTATATGAAGGTAATATTAACAATGCCTTTATTTAATACTTTGTTAAACTAGAAGGTCATGGATACCATTTTCTATTATCGAGAGTTACAGGAAAAGTAAGTAATAAAATAAATTTAACAGCTATAAGCACTATCTAAAGCTATGAAGGTTATTAAATAAAGTATATACTTCACAATTACTGTACAAAGAGTTGCATAGTAAATGTACTAGCTATAGAATAATAGTTTTATCACAAGTAAATAAGAACACTTTTAAAGAATAAAGTATGATTCATGTTGATGTATGTACTTTCATCATATGTGCGCCTAAAGAAACGTTGTACAAATGCTTCACATAAAATTAATTTGTAAAATTCATTAGAATCATATGAATTCACATAAAACCAAAAGATTACTTAATGTCTTCAAGAAAAGAGAAATCATTTTTTAATGAGGAAAATAATACATATTTGAATACTGCAACACCAAAATGTGGGAAACGACTTGTGACGCTGAGAAATTGGATATAGAAGACATATAACAGCTTTAAATCTACTTGTATTTACTTGTGTAGAGAGTTGAGAGAGATTTGTATATCATTAAGTTAACTGTTCAATAGTATTCATTACCACAATATCAAACATCTTAAATCTTATTAACTGGATTAACTGGAAGGATCAAATCAAATAAACAATCAATTTTCAATGTTATATATTTGTCGTGAAATAATATAATAGTACATAAATAGAGGTGGGTAAGATAAAGTTAAAAATGTGCACCTTTTATTTGAAAGAAATATTAATAATGTCTTTATTTAATAGAAACTTTGTTAAACACGAAATTAATTGCTTTCTATTATAAGTATAAAATAAGAAAATCCTAGTGCAAACCTAAAAAACAATAACATCACCAGTAAACTTTTTCTATTAGTGAATATTTTAAAATCATTTTTCAATATGAGATTTAAGGAACTACTGTGAATATTTCAAAAAGTTACAAGAAAAGAATACTACGTCTTCTTGTCACTAAGTAAAATTACATACATTAATTTAAATTATTATACTAAATTAATGCACAGATAAAATCAACAAGTACACACTAATACATAATTTTAAATACTTATGCTTAAACATTCCTTAAATGATAATTAAAAATTGTTATGATATTATTTTACAGACAAGAACATCTATATATTTTTCCTATAGGCTAGGCCTATAGACTTCCTACAGAAATGTGAAATAAATCATAGAAAGATATATAAATGTAGAAACAATAAATCACATAAACAAATTAACTGAAACAACATATACATATAATAATAATACTAGCTTATAGCATTTTAATAAATCGACCTTGTAGATAAAATAATTTTTTTCTCACAGATAATTAAAAGAAAGTTATAATGTTTCATATTACTACATGTTATCTGGATACTTATAAAACATGAGAACAAACACCCAAGTTACGAGAGAGGTGCCTATTAATTCCTTCTGTGATCGGCATTGGATACTTTGCGCCTTCTTTATTTATATCCTTATTATATAAAATATAAATTTTTATTTCTTTTTATTCACTTACATTAAAAAAATCTTACCTTAGATTTTAGCCTTTCAATAAAATTATATAGTAAAAATTAAAGAATTAGTTTTTCTTTTATCTTTCTTGATACTTATATTTTCTTTAAAAGTTATATGTTTTATTGTAATTTTAAGTGCATAGTAATTTACAATCATATAAATAAACATGTATCCATTTTATATAAAAATAACTCTTTTAACGTTATGATTACATGTGTTTTATAATATACAAATCATTTAATTATTACAGCTAAGATTGGTTAATATTAGAATTATTTAAAAAAAATAATTTGGGTAAAGGTAAAATATAAAATTGTCATATTGAAAAAATTAACCGCATTTCGCATACATCAAAATTATTACTAGTAGATTTAGAAGTTTACTAGTAATAATTTTGGTGGTGCTAATATGTTTAATTTAAAATAGGACATCATCGAATTTCTTGAATAAAGAACATTCAGAAGTTGATTATATATTCGCTGATTCTTGATTTGATTTATCTTTGCTGATATATACATATTTGTGTTAAAAAGTATAAGTATAAAATAATTTCAAGTTAATAAAAAAATTATAATTGATGCAATATAATTATTCATTCATATAAACCTTTTAATAATAAAGTTAACAGCATTATTGAAATAAATACTTTTATTCAGAATATACGTAACATACTAAAGGGTGGTCCAACCATAATGCACGATGTTAATTGTGAGTCACACCTTAACGTCAAGTTTTTTGCCCAACTTAATTTGACATTTCTTTGTTTCAGTGTTTGACAAATTCAACCATGGAGAGGTACACAATTGAGCAGCGCATTGAGATTGTTGAAGCCTTTTACGAAAATGGGCGTTCAAATCAAAATGTATTTCGTGCACTTCGTGACTTTTTTGGTCAGCATAATCGAACAAATGTGTCCACAATCGGGAGAATTGTGCGCAAATTTCAGCAAATCGGGTCTGTAGGAAATGTGAAAACACCTGTGCATGCTCGCCCAGTTCGTTCTGCGGAAAACATTGCTGTTGTTCGCGATAGTGTAGCAGAAGAGCCGTCAACCTCGACTCGTCGTCGTGCCCAACAATTGAACATCTCACGAACATCACTGATGCGAATTTTGAATAAAGATTTGAATTTACACGCTTACAAGGTTCAATTGACTCAAGAGGTGACTGACCATTTCAAGCGTCGTCAATACGCCGAATGGTTGCTTGAACAGACAGAAGTGAATGGTGACTTTACAAAGAAAATCATCTTCAGCGACGAGGCACACTTTCACCTCAGTGGATTCGTTAACAAGCAGAATTGCCGCATTTGGGCAAATGAGAATCCACGAGTGATTCTCACCGCACCAAACAGTCACAAAGAGTGACTGTTTGGTGCGGTTTATGGGCTGGCGGCATCATCGGGCCGTACTTCTTCGAAAATGAGGTCGGTCAAGCAGTTACCGTGAATGGTGTTTGCTATCGCCAGATGATAACGGACTTCTTGTGGCCAGAAATTGAGGATATGGACCTGGACGATATGTGGTTCCAACAGGATGGTGCTACTTGCCACACAGCCAAAGAAACAATGGCACTTTTGCGCGAGAAATTCAATGGCCGTGTTTTCTCACGTCGTGGCGATGTTAATTGGCCGCCACGATCATGTGATTTGACACCGTTGGCCTTCTTTCTTTGGGGATATTTAAAAGAAAAAGTATACGCCAATAAGCCAAGAACAATTCAAGAGCTAAAGGATGAGATAATTCGGCACATTAAAGACATTGAACCTCAATTATGTCTCAAGAGTCATTGAAAATATGGATCATCGGATAGAGGTATGCCACCGAAGCCGTGGCGAGCATTTGGCCGATATTTTGTTTCACACATAATTGTCATAGATCCTTCTATCATAATAAAAAATATTAAGATAATTCTCTGAAAACTTTTTGTTTTATTTACAATTAACATCGTGCGTTTTGGTTGGACCACCCTTTATTTACAAAGAATATAATGAGTTACTTTTGATATAGTCCCCTGAAATATAGATAATAATGATTTTTTTACTTACTTTTAACTTTAAAATTAATGCATTAATGCCTATATTTTAAGGGACGCAAAAGTGTATTGTTATATTCTTTGGTATCAATGGTACATAATTTTTGATGCGTGCATGCCAACTGTAATATGCCTGGTTCCGGCGCATTCGCCATTTTTGAGAAACCACGTACAAACCCAAGCTCATAATAGTTCAGCCAGGCATAATTTTACTACTAATATATTTAAATAAACGTATAACACTCTCAAGACTATTTTATTAAAGAAAAATATTGGTTACAGGGACAAAGTATAAACTTTTAACTTAAATACAACGAAACATTACTACGTTATGATGTGTCAATGACAAGTTTGTTAATAAATTAACATTAAAATCCGCGGTTCAGAATAGTTACGCCGCTTTGTATGCTCAGGCATTGTATCTACTAGCGTGGTGTACTCTTCAGGAAGCATGCTGTCCCAAATTTCTTGTAATTTGGTACGTAGATCGTAACTGAACGGGCTAGATGTTTACGCAACTGTTTTTTCATTTTATACCACAGTGTTTCAATTGGCCAGAGGTCTGGACTGCTAGAAAGCCAATCTATAACAGGGAAATTATGTTCAGTAAACCAAGCTTTGACAGTTTTTGCTGTGTAACACGCAGCACTATCCTGCTGGAAAATGTACTGCGCGTCAGTAAATTCACATATTGGTATTGACGGCAATAAACTGTCTGTCAAAATTTTATTTATATTTTTCTGCTGTCACAATATCATCTAAGAAATGCAATTTTCCTACACCCATACCACTCATACACTCCCAGACCATAAATGACGCAGGAGTTTCACTTTCCTAATCAAACAGTCAGGATGATAATTTTCCTGTGGTGTTCTTAGCACACGTTTTCTGGTATCACTCAAGCAGATTTCATATTTGAATTTATCCATTCAAGTTACCTGGTGCCATTATTGTAAAGTCTAGTGCCTATGTTCTTTGGCCTGTCGCAATTGATTGATTTTCTGTCGTTTAGATAAAAATGGATTTTCCTTTGCCTGAAGGAGAGACTGTTAAGTTCAAAAGTAAAATGTAAAGAATCAAACTTTACCTTGTAGAATTTGTCTCCTATTTTCTTTATTGAGCATTTAGTTGTATATAAGAAATATTTTTTTAAATGGCTTGCCTCCATAGTATCATAATGTATTTTGCACTGGATCGTCGATTTGTTGTTACAATCCTTTTCAAAGGATGTTGATTTAAGCATGAAATGTTGAATGATTGACCAATTTTCTTCCTTTGGATTGTGCATCTAGTTTTTTAGATGCCAACTTCGTTGGCGAAACGCGCGGAGAGTGTAGTGTACGAGTGTTGCGTTTTGGTGATTTGTGGAAAAGTAGTGTTAAAAGTAGGTTAGTGTTATCTTCACATCAAAGCTTCCAACCTATTCCAGTATCAAATAAATGTAATTAATGAATATGCTTTATAATAGTGATTCTACAATTAAATATGTCAAGTCTATTATCACTGTTATTATAGTTGAAAAATATCCGATATAAAGAAGATAGTTGCAAAATACTAGTTCGAGAACTGGAATTCTGAAATGCATTGAAATTTATTTGCTAAAAATATTGAGGACATTACTCGTGTAATAATATGAGCGTTTATTTAAAATTTATATAAAAAATTTGTCTTGTGGTGTTTCTCTATCGGTATAATTACTTTAGAAAATAAGATTTTCAGATTTAAAATATCTTCATTGTGCTTCTTTTTAATAATATTATGTCACAGTTATACTTAGGAGACCGTACAATGGATGTTAAATTGATATCTAAAATGCGTATGCAGCTGTTGGGGCATTTTAAATTTGTCATCGTTTAAAGATGCAGTTATAAATTGTTTATTGTCTAAAATATATTTGTCGAAAAAATCTATTGAATAACAATAATTTTATTACACACTAGTTTTAAATTATATGAGAAGGTTTCGAAAAGAATAAGAGTTTTTCTGAGTTGCCGAATATTCCTGAGGCTAATTGTTCGACACATGAAAAACGAACAGTTGTAAAAACCCCCACCGAAACTATAATCAATTTCATGTGCGAAAACGGTTGAACGTGTGGTTAATTCGGCGGGGTTCTAGAGAATATGCAAAAGACATTGACGAGTCAACCCTGTGTAAAATGACCAGCGGCCGTAGGCTTGTAAACTTCGCAATAGAGAGCGGGGTAGTGGAATAAAGGGGGAGCAAAGGGGCTGTAAACTTTCCCTTCTCAAAGATCAATACCTCCACTCTAGTCCGGCGTCCAGTGAGTAGCTTATACTTGGACTTGATACTCTCGTCCTGTTTAACACAGCAGGACGCACCAGGATCCTCTTTTACTCCCAAGTGCAAATCCTTCTCTGACAGCCTTTTTAAAACAGTAATTGTACTAAATTATTCACCAAAGGGGTGAGATTTTCTTTTGGAGGAAAGTTTTTCACTTGTTTCGTTCCTTGCTTATGGACAATAATTGAAAGTGATGTTTTATATTTCGTAGATCCTTATGTTGCTACTTGCGTATTAAAGTGCCTACCTTGAGTCTGGGTCCTTTCTGACAATTAAAATATCTGACATTTTAAACTGTTTTCCGATTATAAAAATAAACTAAATCAAACAATATTGGCTAGACGTAAAAGATTACTGTACTGATAATTTAGGTCAGATCTTGGAAGTATATTTATTTATGGAACTATATTTAACAATGTAACTAGCTGATTTTTTATTCGGAATAGGGAATGTTTATACAAGTGATTAATTCTAAATTTTAAATCTATTTTGCATTTTATGTTTATTACAATGTAGAAACGGATTTAATTATTCTCAGTCATATGAGGAAACATGCAAGTTCTTAACTGTTAATGGTTTCTGTTGATAAAAGTAGCATATTTTGTATATTGTTACTATTTTAACAATATTGTATATATACGAGATTAATAGAATATTGCATAAACCTTTAAATACAAAGAATTTTAATAGTATTATTAATACTTTCACTTTCAAAATTGGTGTAATTTGTGATACTAAAAGTTGTATCAATAATAAGAAATGTAAATTACTTCCATTACCAAGAAAGTTTATTCTTTTCAATATGAGTCTCAACAAGTAATTCTAGTATTTGATTTAATTTATAAAACAATTCGATAATTATGTAATATATTAACTTCTCATATGTTTATTATGAACAAAAAATAAATTTCAATCAACATTCACACTTAATCAGTCCTTTTGTAAAATTAACCCATCTGATTTGTAGTGCCTGCAGCACTAATGTACAGGAAATCTTTTATCATTTATTCCTTAATTGTTCTATATAATGTGCAATTAAACCATTCAGCTGTAACTTTATTAGCTGTAACTGATTTCAAATTATTAGCAACAACACTAAAACACCTAAGAAATTAGACAACTAAAGCGATAGCTACATGGCTGTGGAATATTTTAAAACTCCGTTTATTTATATTAAATGAATAACTTAATCTTTTTCCTGACTTGGAATTTATAATGTATATACAGATTATATATGCAATAGTTAAGGTTAAGTAATTGTTGTTTTTTCTGACATATTATATCCTGCTTGAACTATTTCAAACATTTTGGAATACTTAAAATATTTATGTAGGTACCACTGAAGCTTACTAAAATAAATAAATTCTAAAAATGAATGAGCGCATTTTTGTTTTTTGGATATGATTAATTTATTTTCTCACATTACTTATAGTGTGACCTACTCAATAAAATATATAGTTAATTGTTATTGATATTGTGTACTGTTTATGTTGTTAATTTGTTTTTATGGTACAATTAGTAACATACTATTTAATTATTTAATTGTAAAAAACATTACCGTTCTTTACGTTTTCTTCGTACCTTCAGTGATGTTGCAGTTGTAATATAGTGTTGTGATCAACATAAGATTTTCTTCGATAATTATTGATATGATATAATAGCTTCTTGTAAGTAGAACTTTCAGTGTTTTCATAATTCCTATTTGTATTATAAAAATATTCACAATACTCGTATTTCAATGTTTATATATTTACATCTTATACGGATTTCTATGTTAAAGTTATTAGTCGCCACTAATAATGATGAAATAAATGTCGATCATTCGTGAATATTTTAGACCTACAAATACGAAACTCATCCTTTCTAAGAAAGTATGTGGTATCATAAGTAACATATGCGACAATTTATCAGTATTGGCAGACATAGATAGAGGACATAGTGGGGATACTAGACAGTGTTTTCGTAAAATAATAATAAATTCGTGAAAAATTCAAGGAATAACTTTTGGGAAGAACTTCTGGATCCGTCAAATTCTATTGTTAATGAAAGAGCACATTTTCGTTATAAGCTGCGGTAATAATTATATTAGCATGAGTATAGATTAGATAAAAAAAATTAAGAATAACGATTTTGCAATTTCAAAATATTAAATTTAAATAATAATTATTATTTAAAAAATCAAATAAATTAACTGTTCAAATTGTGCACCGTCGGCTTTCTGATAATAGACAAGATGATTAATACATTATTTTTGAACATTCTCAATTACTTCAGGAGGTACACGTTGTCTTTTGTGGCTAATTACTGCTTTTAAATTTTCTAAATTTCCGGGTCTAGTAACGTATACTTTCCTTTTTAAGTATCCCCACAAAAGTAATTCAGGGGTGTTAAATCTGGATGGATTAAATCAGGATAGCCACTCAATCGGCCTCCTTCTCCCTATCCAACGATTCGGGATCATGCCATCTAAATGAGCGTGGCTAGGTGGTAAAATGAGGAGATGCACTATTCTGGTGAAAGAAAACGTAACTTCTAGGAAGATCAGGTTCCTCTACATCTGGATATAGTTAGTGCAGGAAGTCGTTTCGGAGAAAATTCAAATATATTGCACCAGATAGGTTCACCACAAAGAAATTGGGACTGAGAATTATTCCGTCGACTATAATACCGCACCACACATTCACATTCTGAGGATTTTGAGTGTGATACTCTATCGTCAATCGGGGAGTCTCGGTAGCCCAATAAGTTTTGCCCAATAGTGGCATGGCCGTTCAAGATAAAGATATGTATGTAAAAAATATGATGTTTCACATTCCGTTATAAAATCGGGGGTTGCTATTAAAAAAATATATCTGTGACGTCATACCTCTTACACGAATTACCGTGTATGTATAAATTTTATTTAAAAAAATGCGGTAACTAAAAATTAAATTTGTTACAGCTGCGATAGTTATTCCCAAAAATTATTCCTTGAATATTTAACGAATTATTTCATTACTTTACGTGTGAACTGTATATATGCACTTGATATAACTTTGATATTTCATTTTACACTTTATTTCTGGTGATCTACCTCGCTATATTACCTATAAGAATATTTAATATAAACAAAATTAACATATATCCCCAAAAAATTCTTATATATTAGAGATTATTGTTGCGGTTAATAAAAGTATTTATTACTAATTAAATTATTTTTTGCCAAATAATAATAATAATATTTATTATCCCAACAGATAAAATCAAATTACAGGAATATATTTAAAATAGCAGTAAGAATTAAATAATGATATAATGCAGAAGTATGACTAATGGTACTTTCTCATAACCTAAATACCTAACAGTCTGTTTATCCTAAGTACTTAATATATTTTAATTACAAATAGAACTTATGCTATCGTTAAATACACTGAATTCATTTGCATATAATATAAACCGTACATAAGCGAGATTAGAGATCTGGCTAGTATATTCGCATTAGGAGAAGCACAGTGAAAGAGATCAAATGATCAATTTGATATTTTTCTGATCAGTTTCATCTGTAATTTGATGTGTATCAAATTACAGATTTATTTTAATTAATAATTAAAATAAATCAACTATCGGGGTTTCAAAGTAAAATTTATTCTTATTATTATTATTAAGATTTCAAAATGATGAGATTCTCGTGGTGGATATATAACACATTCAATTGTTTAGAAATTGCCTTTAAACCAGTTTCGAAAGTTGACAATGAGTATTATGGACTCATTAGAAGATCTTATAAGAGAACCAAATAAAATTTTAAAATCTCACCACCAGAAAACATCAGAAAAATTTCGGTAGTTTCGATATACAGAATCATAAGTTTATATAATCATTATTTATATGATCAGTAAATATAAATGTACTGTCAAAATTATGCCTAGGTTCTTGAATGTTTCGACATGACTAATAACATAATCCTAAATATGGTAGTCATGAGAAATAATTTTTAATTTATGAGAATAAGACATTACTTTAAATTTAGTGATATTCAACATCAGAAAAATTTCTTCACACCAAGATAATGTCCTATTGGTACAATCTTGAAAATGTATGCAATCTAATGATTGATTTCTGAATATAGTTTGCATTATTTATGCAATAATTTCTTGCATAAAAAATATCAGGACGATCGTTGATAACCAATAGGAATAACAGAGGTCTTAAATTAGAACCTTGAAGTACACCTGAAGATGGAGACAAAGCTCTAGAAGTTTTGAAATCTCATAACAAATTGTCTGTTCGTTAGATATAAGACGAAAATATTACTTACAGACTGTGATCGACATATGTGTAATATAATTTCTCGAATAATACGAGATATCATGTGTCTCATTTAAAATAAATACACCTGGATATTTTTATCATTATTTTAAATCTAGTTTTGAGTTTTTGCGCAATTGTAGTCGTAGTGTAGTCTTATATAAGACGTATATTTCAAGGCAACCACCTTAAATTTAAGTAACAAATGAAGACAACGGTAGCCCCCCAAACAGGGCCCATTCCTGATGTTTCGCTTCGCGTTGAAGATATCAAAAAAAAGCTATTAAAAAAACTCAAACTTCAGAAGCTTGAGTCCCAACACCAAACTTTATTAAAAAATTCGCATTTTTCGTGTTTTCAATATTTTTCCGCAGTTCACACATGGATACAATATCGGGAATGGCCACCATTTCGGGGGCCGCCGTTGTCTTATTGGTACTTAAATTTAAGTCGGTTGTCTCAAAATGTACGTATTATACAAGACTACAAGTGTGCCAAAGCTCAAATCTGTATTTCAAATGGATGGAAAAATATTCGACTGTCTTCATTTTAATTGAAGCGCATGGTATAATAGCCTATTTGATCAAATATTTTTTGGAAATCTGTATATATTACGTCAATTTGAAAAATAATAAAGGTTATATAATAGCAAAGAATATCGTTTATTACAAATTTAAGTAAGATTGTTTGGATGGAATTATTTAGACAGAAAATAAATGTGTGCATAATTATAAATAATATATGGATAGTCAGGGGTGTAGCGTGAGAAAAGAATCTTGGGGAGTGTTAAAAATTTTATAAGGGGAAGAGGTATAGTCAGATGTATAGTAGGCCATATGAAAATGGTAAAAATAAAAAAAGACACTAACCTAAAGTGATTATGCCGAGGTATATATACTAATTTTTAAAATGAAGATCAATTCTTCGGATTTTGTTTGTCCAGCGAAAACGTCCATCGCTGTTTCTTCAAATGTTGGAGACGATCTTATATCTTCTAACAAGGCACTTTCAATATTTATTAATGCAAAAGCTGACAGTCTTTCTTGCTTTTGAGAAATTTGCAGATAAGTCTTTATTCTCTTTAAACATGAAAATGATCTTTCCGCGGAAATGCTTGTGGCAGGAATAGTCAAAATTAAACGACATAATTTTGATGACTTCGGAAAAACAGAAGATAATTGAAGGGACATAATATATTGATGAAGCTCAAACACAGTGCTCTTTTTCATATCGGGATCACTATAGATCACTGAAAGTTCACTTTTTAAACGATTTGCGTCAAAGAATGTTCCATATGTATCTACTAAAGAAGAGTAAAGTTCGTCAGGACAACGTTCCACGAATGAAGTAAATTGTGTGGAATCTAGATTTAAAAATTTCAGTTTAGAAATTTCACTAAACCGTTGACTAATGTTCAAAGTAATAACGTCTAAATTTCATAAAACAGTCGTGCGTAGGTGCTTTTCTTATCTTCTTCAGGATTTAAATCCCAACGTATTTATTTGGTTGGTGGTTGATTTTCTAACACGAATCTGTCTATACGGTCCCAAATGTCACTAAACTCGTTTCTCATTTTTTGAATATGTGATTTGAAATCGGCGATCTTTTATCTGATCTAGAACTATCTGATATTTTTGTCTGTAGAATTTTAAACAAACTCTCGGAATATGGGAATACTGCAGAAAACACTGCTAAGAAAAAATTTAAATCAAAGTCGCGCAATAAAGTTAAAAGGCCTCTAGCACAAATGATGGTTTCTCGATCCCATTCCTCATTTCCATTTTCAACAATTATCTGAAACAGCGCTTCCAAATCTTCCTTATGTTATGGCGACAATCGCCAAGATGCGTTCACATAATAGCATAACTGAGTCCGGAAATAACTACAACACCCACTCGAGGTTCCACTGTTGACTGCGTAAGATCACTGACTTTTTCGCCCATCTAACGCGTAGCTTGTGTGGACCACAACACAGTAGTGCGGTTAAATAACACTAATTTGCCAATTCTTTAAGGGATGCGACGCATCACTCGCATCCATGTATGCTACGCCCCTGATAATAGTTAAATAAGTCGTAACTAATTTAAAAAATTATATTTTGTTCTTGTGTGCTTCATAGCACAGTACGATTTAAGTAGTCGAGCCACTGGCGTATATTGATTGACTTCAACTAAAATTGTAATAAATGAGATGGGCTTAACATTATTTAACATTAACGTTATTCCCAATAATTATATATACCATTTTCCAGTTATGACCAAGTTTCAACTAAGGAATGTAAGATCTTCTATCGATAGTAATATTTTCAAAGTAAGAAACATATTCGATTAATCATTGGTAATATCTCTAATACGGTTAAATTGCTTCGAAGGAAATCTATAAAGCAGGTTAGTGATAACGACTCAACGCTACCTTACAATTAATAAAATGAGCAGGAGTTCGAACGAGTCCTTCAGGACCTTCAGTAGGATTGTGATAACAGGACAGCAGGAAAATTAGGAGCGAAAATCCTTGTCTTGGCATGAATGTATAATACATGCGGTGAGCAGGAGAATGGGGTTAAAGGATGAATAACACTAGGGTGGTTTACAGGAGGATGGAATAGAATTAATGCTAATGCTAAAATTGTGTCTCTAATTTATGTCGTTAATTATTAATCAATTTTTACTTAGGTTATATGCAATATACATATATTCATTATTTATTTTGATAAACTGCAGATAAACTATTCTACGGAGTGTTATGAAAGAGATAAAATTATAGTAGCTGTTATACTACAATCTTTCTATTGCTAGTATATACAGGATATATCACGGTGAGTGACCCATTAGATGTTTTGGGAAACAGAAAATAATACTCTAACTGCCAATGAGGCACTTATATATGTTACATTTGATGAAAATAATGTTATGCATGTGATTATTTTCGGTTGTAATAGAAGTTGGCAACATAAGGATGTTGTCAATGTTTAGTTTAGATAGCATACTATAGTCATTATATTGAAATAAAATTCTATTCATTGTTTTAAGGTGACTTTTAGTATAATTTCCCATCTATAAAACTAGAAGTGTTTGATGTATTTCTATATTATTGAAATCTCTTGCAATATCTAACTTATAGACGAATATTCATAACTTCATATAATAAAGACTAATAATACATTTTTTCCCAACCAGTTTATCATATACTAAGCTTGGGTGTAGTCAACTGGAAATATTTAAAAAATATATAGTGTGTTCAGAAAAAGAAGGTCTAACAAATTAAATCTCTGTTAAATTGCTTATTGAAAATCCTTATGGACATTTTCTAGAATCATAATGTATGATTCTTGAATTGTTGGATCAAACTCAAATGGAAGGTACATGCACCTGACAAGTACATTATCCTTTAAACATGTTTTACATTATCTTGTAGACATATCTTGTTTAATTTCCGTGAGAGAAATTGTCTAAGTGAAATATTATTGTAAAAAATATAAAATATTATTGTATGAAGTAGTATAAAAAATAATATATTTGAGTTAGTTTTAATATCAAAGGTAAAAGGCAGAAATATTAAATATTAAAGGAAATAAACATTAAATATGGTAAATAAAATATCTCATAATTTATCTCCATGGTACTATATACTATATATATATATATATATATATATATATATATATATATATATATATATATATATATATATATATATATATATATATATATATATAATATATACATAACTAGTACTCGATATTGATATAAATACATTTTTAAAAAAGACATTACGTCTTTTTTAAAAATTTATAAAGCGAATTAAAAAGAACGAATATTATGTAATTACAAAATACGCCGTTTATATATAATTTTACGAATATACCAGGGGCGTAGCGCACATGGATGTGAGTGATGCGTCACATCCCTTAAAAAATTGGCAAATTAATGTTATTTAAAAGTTCAATCGATTTATTCACGTATTACAATATTTTAATTATTTTAAACCGACCGCAAACATACATTATTTATTTTAAACGCTACCATCAATTTTTTATTTCAAATCGGCCGTGAAGGCGTCCGAAATTATTGGACTCCCGCGTTACTTGCTGCAGTACTGAAATGCGATGGTTCACGTTACATATAACCTTCGCGTTAGATGGGCGAATAGGTCAGTGATCTTACGCAGTCAACAGTGGAACTTCGAGTGGGTGTTGTCGTTATTTCCGGACTCAGTTATGCGATTATGTGAACGCATCTTGGCGATTGTCGTCATAACATAAGGAAGATTTGGAAGGGCTGTTTCAAGTAATTGTGGAAAATGAAAATGAGGAATGGGATCGAGAAAGCGTTATTTGTGCTAGAGGCCTTTTATCTTTATTGCGCGACTTTGATTTTAATTTTTTCTTAGCAGTGTTTTATACAATATTTCCACATTCCGAGAGTCTGTTTAAAATTCCACAGACAAAAATATCAGATAGTTATTGCAATAAAGAGATCGCGGATTTCAAACCACATATTCAAAAAATGAGAAACGAGTTTAATGACATTTGGGATCGTATGGACAGATATGTGTTAAAAAATCAACCACCAAGTAAAAGAATGCGTTTGGATTTAATTTCTGAAGAAGATAAGAAAAGCACCTACGCACGATTGTTTTTATGAAATTCTGGATGTTATTACTTTGAACATTAGTGAACGGTTTAGTGAAATTTCTAAACTGAAATTTTTAAATCTAGATTCTATACAATTTACTTCATTCATGAAACGTTTTCCTGATGAGCTTTTTTCTTCTTTAGTAGATGCATATGGAACATTCTTTGACACAAATCATTTAAAAAGTAAACTTTCAGTGATTTGCAGTGGTCCCGATGTGAAAATGAGTGCTGTGTTTGAGTTTGAGCTTCACTAATATATTATGTCCCTTCAATTATCTTCTGTTTTCCCGGAGTCATCAAAATTGTGTCGTTTAATTTTGACTATTCCTGCCACAAGCAGATCATTCCGCGGAAAGATCATTTTCATGTTTACAGAGAATAAAGAAAGACTTATCTGCGAAATTCTCAAAAGCAAGAAAGTCTGTCAACTTTAGCATTAATAAATATTGAAAGTGCCTTGTTAGAAGATATGAGATCGTCTCCAACATTTGAAGAAACAGTGATAGACGTTTTCGCTGAACAAGCAAAAACCGAAGAACTGATCTTCATTTTAAAAATTAGTATATATACCTCGGTATAATCGATTTAGGTTAGTGTTTTTTTTTATTTTTACCATTTTTATATGGCCTACCATACATCTGACTATACCTCTTCCCCTTATGAAATTTTTATCACATCTCTAGATTCTTTTCTCACACTACACTCCTGGAGTATACCTACTAAATATTCCATAATTACAAAATATTGCATTTACAGTAAGTCATTTAATTGAAATTGAATTTGTTGAAGTTCGATCTCTTTGTTTGCATTCTGTACATTTGGAAACATTTTTAATATAAGCCTCGTATATAAGTTATATGTTATAAACACATGGAAAAAATATTTGTTGGATTTCATCATAGTGGAAGTTTATAATAACATAGCGAATTAATATTCATATATGGAATAGTTTTTGCATATATATTTACAAATATATTAACATTAAAATCAAAATAATATATCAGAAAAGAGTTAATTTTAGAAATAGAGGTTGATATTGAAAGTTATAAAATAATACATATAATTTAAATGAAGTATAAAGAATATGGCATACCATTTAAAATGAGGAAGTAGATTATACCAGAAGCTCTCTTCTACTATAATACAGAGTATGACATATATGCGTACCACTTATACGAGTACGTACAATATTTTCATCTAACACAGCACCTGTGAAATATATATGAAACTGAAATATGCATATGTTTCAGTTTCATATTATTTGTATTTTCTCAAAAATATCTAATAAGCCATAGTGATATGCTCTGTATTTATTAATGCTGTATATTAAATAATAAGATTAATGCCTATACTAGTTTTACCACTTGACTACATAGGTTCGATTATATTATGATAAATTACGGAAAAAGTTAGATAAGTAATCAACATGAAACGTACATCAAAATAAAATAAATGAATGCATTCAATGGAGAAGTATTCTTTTGCTCTGTAAGTAACTATAGAGTGTTAATACTCTCCTCCTCCTCCTAACTTTAGAGTATTACTGTGAGCTACTGCAGGAAAATGGCTGAAGAAATGTATATAGATAACGAATAAGTATTTGATGTTGAAACAAAACGCATTTGAGTATCTTTTTATATAAATAGGAATTATTAATTTTTGTATACATACTCGTAGTTTTCATATAGCTTCATTCTGTTGGCTACATTTTGTTTTTAGTCATAAGCTTTTTATGATTTTTATTTTCAAAAGTCAAAAATGAAACGAAAAGGAAAGCTATGAAAAAAGCATTAGTATCATACAATAACAAAAATAGAAATTACTCTAATAAGTGGCTAAATGTATAAAAAGAATATTAAGAAACTTTTCTATTAGCAGTTCTTCTTGTTTTCTTGTTAGTTGGCAGCCCTGTATTTTATATATCCAGACCTGACATTTAATGTCAAGATTATATATCCTAACATGTAATGGATAATGAAGTGCCCATTTTATTGTTTCTTTTATTTAAATTTAAATTCTAGAAGATATTTGATTTAAATATATACTTACTAACTCGACGTTCATATTGAGAATCATCATACTGCTAAAATCATGCTGTGTCCTTGTCGGTATATTTGGAATGAGTTATATGGCACAAATATTTCTATGGGCCTTATTATAGTGTTTTGTTATTATACAAAATTGGTATAATAACATTGTATATCGAAGATTGAACAACAACATTGAAGATTGATGAAGTACTTTTAATAAAGGGTGATTCCATCTAAATAAAATGTAGGTAGAATGATGTTTGGAGCGTTTTCTGAATTTAAGAAATGAACAACATATACCAAAAATACAATGGATTATTATGTACGTTCATTTCAAATCAATAAACAGAGATTTGTTCAATGAATCAAACCTACAATTTTCAAATTTTGAGTGTTTCTATGAATGTAATTAATGTTTTCTATTCCATACATTAGAAAGTTTTAGGGGTAATATTTATGGTACAATTTGAGCAGGTATTCTAACAAAATACCATAATGGACTTTTGTAAATTATCCTGGAACATTTACTCAACTGTTCTTCTGAATATTTATTAAAACAATAGATCAAGGAAAAGTTGTAGTTGACAATATGTGAATGACGTACTAGTATCTAATTCAGAACTTTTTCAAGAATCACTTACTAAGTCTTACTTTGACTGTATATATCACTTGACATTTCTCAAATTAATACGAAAACAGTGGGCTTTACCGATATTCATAGCCATTACTTAAACGATATTAATACTACTTTTTGCCGTAGATGATTGTCAATAATTTAAAATTATATTTTCAATAGAATCGTAAAGGAAGTAAACGACTAACGAGGCATAACCTTTGTTTTCAAATACATAAATATTAATAGTCTTTACATCATATAATAAAAGAATAAATCAACAGTTTTAAAACCTTAAAACGGACTATTCCGCACATAGAATATCTCTATCTCGAAATTGAGTAGCCGAGAACAAATAAACCAACACATAAATGCAGAATATGTGTATTATGCGATAGTTTTCCTTTTTTAAATTTTTCTCAAATAATCCACCATCGTACTTTCTCATGACCCATGGACAGGGTGGGATGTATTCTATCCACCTCCAAATCAATAGATGTCTGGTAGACGTCTATAATCAGAATCAGTCAAAACCCGATCGATTCGACACGATTTAATTAAGTGATCGTGCTAAAAAAATTCTCAAATAGTCTACCATTGTGCTTTCTCATGACCCAGGAACATGGTAGAGTGTATCCACCTCAAGTTGTATCCACCTCAAGATCAATAGATGTCATCTGGGAGACGTCTCGAATCAGAGTCAGTCAAAACCCGATCGATCTAACATGATTTAGTTGAGTTATCATGCTAATTTTATTAATACCGACGATAACGACGACAACGATACCTTTTTTTTGGTTTTTAGGCCGAAAAACGAAAAATAAACCCTAGAAAAAAAAAACAATTTCTTTTACACAATTACATTACTTTTCCGCGTATAGTGGAGTGCGGAAAAGTAATATACAGTCCTCTAATACATTTTAGAGAGAGAGTGTTACAGTGCTTTTAATGCCATTCTTAATAAAAAGTGTTTTTTTTTTTGTATTAAGAATACAATTAATCCAAACCTCGCGAATGCGAATGTAGAGAGGAGGTTTAACTTAATGTTACCTTCGGTTACTACTATTACTACTACTACTATTCATTTATCTAACTCCCGGATATTCACACGGACATACAATCACACCCAGCCGACTGATGTGAAAATTGACCCTACGCCTTTATTACTTCGAATGGACAATCTAGGCTAGCCCCAAGTGATTGACATCATTACCTTAACATAATACAGTGAACTTGGAGGCCTTCTGTCAGGTAATTATGGTAACAATATATCTTCAAGAGATGATAATCTTTACTCAAAAGTGGTCATGTGAAAAAAACTCTACTACTGCGGGATACTGGCGTCAAAGGATGTAGCATTGTCCACTTGACTGATCGGCAAATGTATAATAAGAAAATGTAGATCAAGTAACCTATATGAAAACAAAAACAGGAAGGAGACTAGTTTTCTACAGGCACTGGCAGATTATACGTAGCTCAATGTGCATCAATGTCTGCATCATCAGGAGATGATTAAACCTCAGTTTAAATCATCTTTTGATGCCAATTTTGTTTGCCTGTAATGGTGAAGCGAACATTGAGTAACGTATAATATTTCAGTGTTTGTGGAAAACTCCTATTTCTGTTGATGCATCAAAAGCTTTAATTCTCTCAAGCAGCAACTCTACATATGCTCTACACTCTTCGATGCTTAAATTTCTTCAATTACATAGCATTAGTACCTGTCTCATGTATATATATATATAGTCCAAATTTTGTATAGTTCAAAACCCGTAAAATATTAAATTTTTCAACAATAACTGTACAATTTTATAAACTATAATAATAATATAATCTATACCTCTCCTACCGTTAGGTGTAGAGGCTTTTTTTATAACTAAATAGATTTAAACTTTATGGAAGTAATGAAATATAAGTCAAATTAGCATCATTTCTAATTAGTAATATGTAAAATATTATTTAGTATTAATTGGTAATGTGGTGAAATATTACAAAGGGAGGTGCGAACTTCCCCGCTCAATGGGTCTTGAACCCAAGCATACAATGATATCCCCCGTAGTGGATCCAGTACACCATTCCTGACCACAGTATGGATAACATTGTTGCAGAAACCACCATAGGAAAATATGGTGGGTGCACCCATTCATGTTGCAGATATCAGAGTACAGCGTAAATAATGCCTCCCATGATGCCTTTAGTAGACATAATAATATATCATTATCTATTTTATATTGTCATGGTAGTCAAATGTATAAGAGCTACGGTCTGTCCTGATCTTGGTTCGATTTCAAGCTCCGGCACTGGCAATGTCGGTGGGAATGGATATTTTACGCGTTTCTTCAATATGTATGCTCCACCCAGATAGGTGACTTTGGCTTTGGCGGATTTTGCATTTATGTGGTGTGTTTTATGTTATGTTTATAATGAATAGTCGATGATCATAGTCTTTTTTCTTAAAGTACTAGTTAAAGTTAGTCTAAGTATTATTAATTGCAGGTAACAGTTTGCATTAAGCATCATGTGCTAAAGTAATATTATTTATATAGGAAAACAAACCCGGTCTATTATGAACTTATTTGATTTTAATATTTCATTAGACATTTTTTTTAAATAAGTAGATTAAAGAAGACAGCTAAAAACATGTTTCCATTTTGTTTCTCAACAATGAAATAGAATATTAAAGTAGGTGTTTCTCCCTAATTCTAGCCACCTGTAGAAATAAGGTATTCTTTTGTAAACTGCTTATGTGAAAAATGAATGAAATATATATTCCTACTCACAGATAACTACTTTTCTTCCGATATATTTTCTAAATTACCGAAAGATTATATAAACACTATATTCAATATGTATATGTATAAATAATTTTTTTATATAAATGACATCAAATCTAATTTAAACATATCTCGGAATATCCTTCAATAATGCACATCTCTCTCTTTATAATTTAATATAGTTTTATTAATATATATTTATTATTTTAATAATAAAAAAAATCAATTACATTACACATTAAAGGCCTTAAAGGCATTGTTTAATTTAGATCGTTTGTAGCGATCTGTCTTTCAGACACGGCATGATAGTAGCATGAAATATATAGCAAGATGTCTGCTGAAGTTTCCAAACAGATTATATTTGTGAAGTTCAAATGTCTTGGAAGTTGGAAAAGTTTAAGGATGTAAGTGAGAAAGGTCAGTGCCGCGCTTGGGGAAAATATTACAAGTTTGGAAATGAATAATGTCGGCGGTCTGAGTTATTATATCGTGTTCTTTCACATTTTTACCGCAAGCACTTGCCCTATAGCTTCATATGTTCATACGTACTCATGTTTTAAACTCTTAGAAAATGGCGATTCAAGTGAAATTTGTCCCAAAATTTCTACATTAAATTAATAAAAACCAATTTAAATTGTACAATGTGTATTAATAAATAATTTATCTATGTTGTTTTATATAAAAGCCATTATTTATAATATAGGTACATTATAATTTTAAATTATTATAATGTTTTACTTATTTAAAGTCTAATTTTCAGATTATATTGATACAATTTAGTTTTTACATGTGCACTAATAATATTATGACTACTTATTTTTACTCAATTACTCAAAATTTGTTTAACAGGTATACGATCTTTCCTACAAAGACTGAATGATTCATTAAAGTGTGAATAAATTTAGATATGCACATGAATGCATCCAATCTAAAGGTGATGAATTGCAGATATAATGCTATGAGATGAATGTTAATTCTTTGTGACTCGAACATAGTTGGGTAATTATTCCAGTATTTAGATCAGTACCACGTAAAAAGTTATGTCACTGACCAGGTTATCTACGGCATCTTCAATAAAATTATTATATTTTGTCGCAATTGGTAATGCAGTATTATGATTTTTGTCACATGAATCAATGATTCTTGTGATATAAATTATAATGGTTTTATATTTATTGCGGATGTCGAAATGAATATTTTCTTAATAATTTCAAATACATAACTTTCTGAATCTTTTCAGAAAGTTTTTTCGATTTTAAACTTTTTTACTTGGGGTAATAATTTTTACCACATTATTATAACTATGATTATAATTAACACAATAAATGTTTAGTGGTCTGTTATATACAATAAATGGACAATTGAATCAATGACTACTACAGTGGAGCAACACTATGAAAAAATGTTTTGAATATGTATACTTATAATCTAACTTTCCACGAAAAGATTAAGATAAAAAAAGTGTTCCATCAAAACTTGCTACAAACTCTATGTTGTCTTTTTTATAAAAAATAAAATCTAGGAACTAGGGTGGATGTAAGAGGCAAAAAAGTTTATATGGGGGAAAATTTACATATTTTATAAAATGAAAATTTTATATTTATATTAAATATTTAATTTGTTCCGGTATTTAATATGTGATCTTCAAATTTGCCATGTTAAAGTGTTAATACTTTTATGACTATCACAGGTTGTTATACTTCATGAAGTTTTTTAATTCTACACTCTACAATAAATATTTTAAGAAAGCCAAAACTATGAGAAATTAATATAAAACTTGACCTAATCTAGTTGAAAAGTAACTATAGTGTATTTTTAGCATATTTTTAGAAAGAAATATTTTGACATATATTTAGTTTATTTTAGGAATTTCCATGTACGGCATAGCTCAAAAGTAAGGATTATCTATTAATGTTTACCCATTTGGTTCTGGTAAAATAAAAATTGTTTATACCTATTTACTTATCTGCAACCGTTATTGATATATTGGTGAGTGGAAAATAAAGTAAAAATATTGCTGCAGTGAGAGAAAGCGTATGGGAGTATCTAAAAGTTACAAATGATTTACAATGTCGTACACTTGATAATTGGGTGTTAGAAAAGAAAGAAGGTGATGCTGATTTTTGCAACAAAATTTTGTTCAGCGATGAAGTACACTTTCATCTTAACGAATACGTCAGCAAACAAAATTGTCGAATTTGGGGTGCTGAAAAGCCACATGCTGTTTACAAAAAAAAAAAAAAAAATGAATCCACAAAGTGCGCCGTTTGATGTGCATTTTGGATTGGTGGAGTAATTGAACCATACTTTTTTGAAAATGAATCTGGCAATGCTATCACAGTAAATGGGGAACGGTATCGTGACATGTTAAATAATTTCTTTTTCCACCAAACTGATCATTTGAATTTGAATATGTGGTTTCAGCAAGACGGTGCAACGTGTCATGCAGCACATACAATCCTAACTCTGTTGCATACCAATTTCGTGATCATGTTTTCTCGAGGAATGCTGACATCAATTGGCCGGCAAGACCATGTGATTTAACACTACTGGACTTTTTTCTTTGGGGTTGTGTCAAGAGAAAAGTGTATGCCACCCATTCAGCAATAATCAATGACCTCAAAGCAAACATTCAACGTGTTATTTGAGAAAGAGAGCCAGTTCTATGTGCCCGTGTTATGGATAATTTTGCTAAACGAATGACATCAAGCCAGATGAGTCGAGGCAGCTATATGAATGATTATTTTTTCCATGTGCAGCCGTATTATCTCCATTTTATATTGAAGAATAAAGCTTCTTAGTTTGTCAAATATTATTAGTGTTATCACATCCTATAGTTCCAAATGAGACACCCTGTATTTACTATCTAATTTAAGATCAAAGTAAGACAAAATATGAATTTGGTTCCATTCTAAGACACTTTGTACACTGTTTATAAATATACCATAAATAATCTGCTTTAATAAAGTATATATTTTGCATAATTTAATCCCCGATTGAGCTAGTTTATTCTGAATAACTTTGGAAGCGATACAGTTTTCGTATAAGTAAATCCGAGAATTCCTTGAACGCTAGATAATGGATATGTAGTTAGCCTATCAAAAATCCAATTCGAAGCATATGCTTGTTCTCACGCACTTCCTTCGGCGTTAATTTTTCGATAAAATCCTGAATAGGTAACTAACACCTAATGATACCTCTGTAATAACTAATAGCAAACACAAACACTAACTATATTTAGCATTCTCCATTGTTCATGGTTTCTGTTGTCGTTTAACTATCATTGAGAATAGAACTCGGCAAGTTGCAAGCTGACAAAACGGTTTGCGTTTGAGGGAGTAAAATCGGGATGGCAGGTAATAATTTTAAAATAACCAGTAAATTAGATGTCTAAAGCTTTAATTGTACAGTTTTGACTCCATAGTACCACGCGGTGTTAGGCATTTTAACCGGAGGAAGCTATGCGGAAACTTATTTTTAATTTTATTTTATTGAATAATAGAATATACGAAACCGGATTCATTTATTGCTGGGCGTTAGCCTATTTATTTTTTTTAATACTGTGTTTGGAAATACGTAGCGAAATTATAAACGGGAAATAAATAGATATGTGCTCCACTACGATGGGCATTGATCGTCATATTTATCTTGAGAACCTTGAAATGTGAGTAATCTATATTTTGTATATATTTATAATGTCTATAGATAATTCACCTGATTAATTTTTATAGATTATAGTTAAATTATAATTTTATATAGTACTTATATAATATATTATAAATAGCGATGATATTCTTCGAATTCAGAATTTATCAATGTGGTGTATTTATAAACAAGATACAAAGTTTTAAGACACTTTGTATCTTTAGAAAGGCATAAAGTTCATTTTTTTTTTACTTTGATCTCAGAAGAACGTAAGGATAAGTGCTTTATCATACAGCAATTACATATATAACGTATAATTTTATAATAGCGATGATATTCTTTGAATTCATCATTGACTTTCATGTAGCCTACATATTTATTGTACTTTTACTCACCTTAATGACTTTATTTGTAGTTCCAAAAAAAAAGTTAAATAAAAAATTGTGAGACTACATTTATATGTTTTACATGCAACTAAAATAAAAATAGCCTTCATAGGTGATATATGCATATAAAAATGAAGGCGATCTTCTAAATAATAATTTTTCTTGTGGATCTTAAAGTTTTTAATTAAGAACAAAGTTAGTACTTTTTGAATTAAACTAGGACCATGTTTCAGACTATCTAATAAATTTAAGAAAACTATATGAGCTTTGTGCTTTAAATAATGGAGTCCATTTTTGTTTCCAACATTGGAAATGTACATTTTTCATTATAATTTGAATACTATAAATTATTTTTGCTCTTAGTTATTATTTTATTCTCATGATATTTCAAAGTATTTTCTCTTTTGTATACCATTTTGTTAAAATAATACAAATAGTCAAACAAAAACAATATTATAATATCACAGTCTAATGCGTATGAAGTAGTAACTGCGCTCTCATCCGTACTGAAAAAGACCTATATACATACATATATGGGGTATATTTAATTTCCCATATACAAAAGATTCACATTACTCCTTATTTAGGTTGATAAAATCAGGAAAAATGAAATAAAAGATCTAAAATTAAATGTAAAAATCTTAAACTAATCTAATAATTAATTTGTTTATCTAATATTTAAATAAATATGGACTCAACCCTACAATTTTTGTATTTACTTCTTATTAGAACTGTAAAAATAAAAGCGTTTCAGGGGTGTGGATAAAAATATAATGATTAATTCTGTAGATATCTATATAGAGTTAGGCCACGTCCACGTTGGCGCACCGTGCCTCGCCCCTCGCCTAGAACCGCACCTAGCCTCGCACCACGAAAAAAATGAACAAGCGAGAAGCATGGATTTGGCCATAGTGGTGCTTCGACCCTGACCCTATCCCTCACACCATCCTCGCACCAACCCAAGGAATGGAGCTGAGAATTTTTAATAGCTTCGACCGTTGCACCTGCCAATCATTTTAAATATTTCATCAAACATAGGCAAAGAGAAATTAACAGCTGTTGTGTTCTTTCGCTGAGACGAGGGAGACTCCTCATCTCAGCGAGGGAATTCAATTTTTTTTGCAAAAAATTGAATTCCCTGATTCTCATACTTGATGATATCTCGTGCGATGAAGAAGCATTTCTTCCGTCTGCTGCCGAACAAC
The DNA here is from genome assembly GCA_037954035.1 of Rosalia funebris. Classification (NCBI taxonomy): domain Eukaryota; kingdom Metazoa; phylum Arthropoda; class Insecta; order Coleoptera; family Cerambycidae; genus Rosalia; species Rosalia funebris. The sequence goes on along the minus strand of JAZFAV010000022.1, from coordinate 38,071,080 downwards.
AAGGCTCACCTACTCGGTCATTTTTATCAGCATCATAAAAAAAGTGTCCTTATTTCAGCGGAGGAAGAGGCCTGAAATCTGAAAAGAGATATAATTGGTGAACGTCTCTTCAAGCAAGAAAAAGTTGTATACCTAAAGAGAAAGGAGGAAAGCAGAATAAGAAAAAATGAGAACAGGGCAATGGAACAGAAGTATGAAGATGCTTCGTTCTTTGGCAGCATTTTGCTCCATGTGCGTACACTTTCAAAGAAAAAGAAACTAAATTTTAGAATTCATGTTTTATAACTTTTGGCGAACATGACTCCTGACAACTCTGACCATCCTACATCTATGATACCTACTGGCACAACATCCTACTTTCAAACTCAACCACCTCCCCATGGCTCTGCATCGGAAAGTAACGTTTTGGAGGATACCAATTACATTTACTGGTTTCACACCTATCAATTATTGATAGGATTTTTTTATATATATTTGAAAAATGTTAGTATAAATTGTTAACTCTAAATTAAACTTCTAAAATAAATAAAAGTGAAATTGGTAAAAGAAAAACAATGTTAATTTACCTTATTGTTGACATCAGGCACTCCTTGAGAGATATGGGCTGAGAATAACAGATCATCCATTTTTTTTAATATGCAGTTCGATACAGCTTAGTATATAATCAAAATTAATAACATTCATCCTCATATATTCAAAAAACTTATTCGAGTCCTGCTTCAAATCTGCAGAGAGGTGATGGAATTCGCCATATTGATATATTCCCCAAATAAAACTGATTCACAGAGGAACATAGCGCAATTTCTTAATCGCTAGAGGAAGACGTATCCACCTTATGGAGTTTAAAATCATACTAAAGAAAGAGATAAGAGATATTCTATTCTTTTATGACACCAAATCCTACTCCTGCTCTTAGGTAGGTTGAGGGTCGAGGCCACCAGGTACAAGGTTAGGATCGGAGCTACGGTCAGTGCTATGGTCGGTGCGCCAACGTGGACGTGGCCTTAGGCCTATGACACACGAATTAGGTGGTGTAAATACTAATATGTGGAACTCTATAGAATCTATAGAAAATCTGTTAAATGTTACTACTATTAGGAAATGTAATTTACGGGAAACTAGAATATAGGCTAAAGTATGTGCGAGCGTGACGATAGATACGATTCCAAACTCGATGCACTTGTAAGTTGTACCTTGTAAAAGAGTACATAATTTCATATATTTCGTGTAATTTCATCATTTCCAAAAATATAAAAATTTTAGTTTTAGGAAATAACAATTAGCTACTAATTTTAAATAAGTTTTAAGTAAATAATATTGGATAAACTTAATTTTTTGACTTAAATAATTTTCTCTGCATTAAGCTTATTTTTGACTTATTTACAAAAAAAAAAAAAATAGTAACATCAGAGGTAAAATTTCTCAAAACTGTGCTTCCTTTGTCAATTGGGTGAGTGCAATCTATCCATTATCCTAATCTAAGAAGTAAATTCCTATAATTGTAGTTTTACATTTTGTGAAATGGAATTTTACAACACTTCTGCAGTTTTAATGTACATTTTATATATGAGATTGTTGATCGTAAACATCTCATGGTTAAGTAAGCTTATGTGAGGTTTACTTGAATACCGTTTCGTCTTCAATCATCATCATGAGGTCATCAGTCCTAAGACTGGTTGGACGCTAACCTCCAGCTTCTCCTATCTTGTGCTAACCTACGCATTTCGCTAATTGTGCTACAACCTACATCCCTTACTATTTTTGAGCAGTAGTCTAATCTAGGCCTACCTCTGCCTCTCTTCACTCCTATTTCTGCCTCTAAAATATCGCGGACTATTCCCCCATGTCTCAGCAAGTGGCCTACCATTCTATCTCTTCTCTTCTCTATGTTTTTCCACATACTCCTTTTCTCGCTTTCTCTAATACTTCTTCGTTTTTAACTCTATCAGTCCACGGTATTTTCATCATTCTTCGGTAACACCACATCTCAAAAGCTTCTAATTTCTTCCTACTTGCTTCCCCTACCGTCCAGGTTTCGCAACCGTATAGCGCCGTGCTCCATACATACGTTTTCAAAAATCGTCTTCAATATCTTCTAGTTATGTAATAGTTCTAGAAACTTACGTTACTATTATCAGATTAATAAGAATTATGTGATTTGATGTCATTTGTCTATCTAGGTATAGCATTTGAATTTGGTAAAAACATTATAAATATTAAAATTATTCAATTTATATATTTCAACATACGAGTACATATTGGAATTTACACTTCACATAATACCCTTCTGGTATTAAAATGATTTATAGGTATCGAGGTATACATATAATACATGTAATATATTCTAAGCGCATTCTGATATACTCCAGTGTCGCGTAAATGTAAATTGCGGCGGAAATTATATACATATAGTTTCAAATTATACAATGCGCATTTAAAGACTCTTCGACCATTTTAACTTTGAAACTGAGAGACCTAAAAGAACGAAAATTGGCATACATAGACTAAAGTGTAAAAGTAATATTTTAGTTAATAAATTATGAAGGATGTGGGAGCGGCGCGATTTTATATATTGTTTTTATATGGAAACAGTACACGATTAATCATTTGGAAATTGCTTCAAATATCTATTCAACCGATGCTTTTATTTTGACATGTCTCTTGATTTTTCAAAAAAATCGATTAAAATTAATATCGACAAACCTTTTAGCCAGTGCTGTAAACACTAAGTTTTTTTTCTGACAGAAAACACCTAAAGCATCACTTTCAAGTTTACGTTGAAAATAAATTGTAGGTTAGTGGAAATCAATAAATTTAATTCACAAATAGCCTGATGATGAAAGTAAAAGATAATACCAGATATATTCAAGGAATTTTAAAACAAATATTCAAAATGTGTGTGTACCTCCCTCTTACTTACAGTACAACATCCTGCTATAAAACTTTTCTCTCACTCGTTCAAGTGTTTCTGCAGAAATTAACCTACATTCTTAGCGGATTGTGTAATATACCTTAGATTTTAAGTATTAATATTTATTCATTTAGTCTTGCCAATAATTATAATCGTATTAACCATCTCTTGTAACGGTACATGTTATTAGAATCAGTAATCAGTTATAGTTTCCTGTTGGTACATGTTATTAGAATTAGTCAAAAGTATGCTAAATTAAGTTTCTAAATGTAAACACAAAATAAAATTAGATTATATACAAACGTTTAAGTGACTTTTTGCGTGATTTCCGTCAGAAAAAACCTAATACTTAGTTTCTACAGAGAGGAAGACTAAAACGTTTTATAGTCTGCCAATATTAATTTCAATCGATTTCTATTCAAAAATCAAAAGACATATGTAGGTCAAAACAAAAGTGACTTTGAATTGATATTGAAGCAGTTCCTAATCGCATTCTATTGCCATTTAAAAATCGTTATAGAAATGGCGCCGCAACGCCATCTTTGATGTCTATGTCACTATTAACTAAAACGTTCTTACACTTTAATGTGTGTATGCTAAATTTCGTTCTTTTAGGTTTGCCTATTCCAAAGATTTAAGAAGTGGTGAAAGGGCTTTAGACGCGTACTATATTTAGTATGCACATAAAATAGAAAAATATGTTAGTGCAAAATTTATAGTGTAATATAATATTTGAGTGATATATTTAGCATAAGATAACAACCATATAATTTTATGTCATTGACGATATTCCCGATATTGGCACCGATAATAGTACTAGTATTTTTTTCCCACGAATGCAAAAAATTTCAAATAAATAGAGTAATAGAGATCAACTTTTCAGTTGCTAGTATTTTATGTTTGCAATCAAAACATTATTTTTTGTGTGTTAGTTGCTTTTTATAATCTACAATTATCGTTAGAGGAAATGGAAATACCTACTGATAATGAGTAATTAGTGTGAATATTCTGACTTTTGCATCAAAATTCACATAAAAATTCTGTAGTTTAATTTGTGGCCATTTATAGGAGCAACATGCAATGCTCGTAACAAAAATGTATCTAGCACATGAAGTGACGTGATCCCCCATAACAGCTAAGGTAAAACACGCAACGTTGATACAGAGCGATAAATATGTTTGGTTATTTTTTCCAATTTAATTTCACAGTAACGATTTGTTTGAAGTATTTATTTAAATAAAATATATAATACAAAATTTCCAAAATTAAACAGCATAAATTATAAATTTGGTTTAAGACAATCGTTATTTATAATTTGTTCCATACTTATTTGACACTTTAATTTAGGTTTATAGTACATTAAATCGATGCTAGGGGAATAATTTTATAATAAAAAATTGAAATATTTTAAACATGAGCAGTATTTAACTTTGACTTCTGAGGTTGATGGTAATGAGCAGTAATTCTGCTCCTTCCCAAATAAGCTTATTATCTAAGGACTTATCCGATATTATGTGAATATTGCCAATCAATTCTGAAGACTTTTAAGGAGAAAGAGTGTCATTCACTTTCAGTAACTTATAAGTCGGAAATCGAGAAAGGAACCTACAAGCCGCCAAGCGGTTATCAAAGTAGTTCCCTAATAGCAAAGCTATTACATAATCGCTCTAGGAAACAACTACTCCTCGGGCTAAAGCCCCGCCAGGCATTGAATTATACCCAGAAGCGATCCTCGACCCCTTTCTCGTGTTTCTGCACGATCAGATAAGGTTTCAAAAAATAAAACCCGCCACAGGTAGGATTCGACATTTGTCCCGGATCGGAACCGAACGACATACAGCTGTTTCGAACTTGTTAGTTCTCATCAGTGCCGCACACGGTACGCCGATTCAGGACAAATGCCGAATGAACTTTATGGCCTATACATCTTTATCGTTACGATATCTGTCAGTAACTTATAAGTCGGAAATCGAGAAAGAAACCACCAAGCCGCCAAGCGGTTATCAAATATTATAAAAAGCGGTTATTATTGTTTATATTATACGATCATTTCTTACTTTGATAACTGTTGATATCTAGGCAAATTTATATTTCTTATCAAAAGTAATCTACATAATATGTAACATCATTTAAGTATCTGCCTTTTAATGATGTTAAGATTTTGGACAAGATTTGTCAAACATGATAACAGCATTCAATGCACTTTTAAATCTATTTGAAAGTCTAAAAAGAATCTAGTTGGAGCAGACGTTGGTGATTTTGCAAGTTCTTTAATTCGGTTGTATGATGAAATTATTATCATCGTCAACTATTATTGGACTAGATGTTTTTAAACTTCATATGAGTTCAGAACACACGAACCATCTTGGTGGAGGAACATGGAATGGCGAGGTGTAAATGGAACTTGACCTAAAACTAAAAAGTCAGCAGCTTTCAATGAGAATTCTAGATATCATCTAGATATCTAGAATTCTCATTTAATTAACATCTATGTTAAAGTACCATCGAATATGATCGACCAAATTCTTCTTGTGTCTAGGAGATAAAAAATAACATTAAACTCAAACTTTTCCTAGAGTTTTCCTAGAGTAGAACTTCTAGATGCATACATATTAATAACATAATCTGTTTGTATCCACTATTTGAAATCGTTTATGTTGAAACTGAAACACAGCACAATACTCATATCCTAGGGCAATATTCTTTGTGAGCAAAAAGATATATCAGGGTGAGATTATTTGATTAGATCTAATATTGAGATAGTGTGTTCCTAGAGCAAGGGAATTGGTTTACTGTTTTAGGAATTGGATGTGTAATACGTTTTGAGCAATGTGCGAGTACACATATGTGTATATCTTTCTAAAGCAAAAATAACATTAATGACAAGGGCTATCACTGTTCTCTGGCCTCTACACAGGTTTAAGTTATTTACGAATATGACCATTGTCTCATCATATCAAGTTTTTGATTTATTGACATGTTTGCTGATTATTATTGTAACTGTGGGTTGTAACTGTAGATTACGAATAAGGGTTTACCAAGCTTTTATTTTTACTCCAATTTTTTAAACACACAACTTTTTAAACACTTGGTAACACTTTCTTTCTTTTTTCTCATATATTTTCGTTTTTGTCTTAATATAATATGGTAGAAGTCAATATCGGTATGTCTTGTTCCAGTTGTTCCACACAAAGGAACTTGTTACAATTTATTTTACTTATAATTTATTTACTCAGTTTTATATATTTATTTAGAGTTAAGTATAAGAAAAATCACTAACTAAACTTTGGTAGTTAGTTATTTGTTTTGTATACAGTTAAGTTACAGAAAACACTATTTGATGTCGAAAACATTGGAATTTGTTGCCACAATATCAAATGTGAAGTATTTATTTCTCATTGCTTCAAAAAATGTTCTTCTTGCTTTACCCATAGAGTTGGATTTAGTGCATAATTTCATAAAATCTGTGAATATAACTAGCAAAGAAATTGTTAAAACCTTTATTTTCAAAGAGGGTATATTTAGACTGCCAGTACGGTAACAAATGAAATGCCAATTTTAAATTAAAACTAATTGTAAAATAACTGTATGTTGGCATATCATTTAAAGTTATATTAAAAGTGTGTTTGGGAAATAGCCCAGCTGAAGATTCTGAATTGTTAGTTGCAAAGACTTTGATGTCTTTTGATAACATTTTGAATTTTTTTCCTGCAAATGTTGGTGCTGTTAGTTATGCAAAAATAAATAATTTCATAATTCATTCAGTATCAGTATATAAAGAAGATTGAAGACTGTTGTTAAGGTAGTTAGAATGCAACTATGTTGGGTGACTATTGTTGGTTAAATGAAAAGATTCATGTCATAAATAGAGCTGCTTACTTCGATGTCTCAATAGTATTGCGTCATATATAAGTTAAAATTCTTGTTATGTAGATAATATCAGATGCTGAATAGCTTTGGGGGACATTTTTGTAATATTTTACTGGCTAGTAAGCAGACGATGGTCGAAGAGGATCAAGTGTACGTACTATAACGTTTGCCATGAAATATGTTTTATAATTCGCTGTCTCGTCTTCGGCTCACCGCAGGTTTTTATTATGCATTTGGGATTTAATATTATTTTCAATAATTTTCCCCAAATCAATAATTTTCACCAATCTCTTTCGTACAGGTGAAAATGTCTTTGCAACATACTTCGGTGTGCTATTTCCGTATATGGAAATACCACACAAAATTGTTTTTTAATATATATAAATAATAACATTACGCGGATATAGCATAAAAAATAAATAACAGATAAATTCAGTATAAGATCTTTGGCCTATTTTCTTTACTGTGTGTTGCAGTGTTTACATACTTTATACATAATGATTTCTTAAGTGCAAATAAGTTTCGATTGTAAGCAAAACCCATTATTGGGTCTTGCTTATAATTTGTAAAGATCCGCCATATTTTGTATCAGGAAATTTCTATAGAAACCTTCTTACGTTATCTGCAAATAATCGCACGTTACTGGCAACTTTTAGTATATTTACACTATACAAAAGTCATAGAGACAAGATAGAAATACAAATATTTCCACTGTCACTACGAATAACACAACAGGTGGTCAAATACAACGACTAATTGTAAATTAAACTGAATTTATCGTACCTACATCGATTCAAATATCTCGAATTCTGTGGAACTACTCGAGTATAACACCACTGATGGAGCTCTCACAGTGGGTAGCTTTAGTCAGATACTCAAACGTTAACATTTAAAACATTTTAAATTAAATAACTATTCAATATATTTCAGTTTGCAGTTGGTCTTTTTAAATTTTGTAATTCTATAAAAATAAGTGATGTCTATGTTAATGTTAATGGCCATAACACAACATGGGTACTTGTTACCATATTTTCATTGATATACATATCCTTAAATGGGACCAAATATTAATAAAAAACGTTATACACAAAAATTGATAAAATTGTCAGGCAGTATTATTCGATGGGAAATATCTATTATCGTGATGTGAATCTCAATTAATTTTCTCATACATTGATAAATTCTTCATACACTGACATATTTTGTAATTTAATAGGTGAAATCTGTAAAAATATTTGGCATTGCTGGCTTGTCAGCATGTTGTCAGGATATTCTCTTCTAATGAAACCAAAGACAATTATAATAAAGTTTAATGCCCATAAGTTTCAGGCAAAATAATTAATCAAGCTGGTTCACCTCGTCATAATATTTGATCATTGAATTCTCCTGCTTCAAGATTGTATTAAAGGGCCTCTCGTAGCATGAATTTTTGTGTATTTCACGAACGCATGTTCACCATCGTCATGAATAATAATCATATTCATGTGCATAATAGGTATGTTTCGAGGGTGAACGGTCTCCAAGTTTTCTTAAATTTGTTTCAAATGAACCAATTAAACTATCACATCTGCAAAATTATCGATTGATATTCTTTTATATTTCTTTGACGTTATCACTGTTGGAGTTATGATCTCATTAACTGTTTTTTTAAATGACAACACCCTTATCTGATGATATCATCTAAAGGAATTTCTTTTACGTATGGTGCACTATAGTAGGTGATATAACAAGGAGAAATCTACATACCAATTTAATTTTTAAGTATGTATGTTTATTCCTCCATTTCCTTACTTGTGCTTATTAGGCCAAAACAAAATTTACTCATCTACTATCACAAGTTTTCAAAACATGATACGTTTAAGAGAAATTGAAATCTTGATGATACAATAATCATCAAATGGAAGCAGGACGGGTACATAGGACGTGTACGAGTATACACAATGTGTTAAAAAAATGCTGTCTATTAAATTGCATCATCAGATAACGATGTTAACATTTAAAAACTATCGATGACGTCATTAATGCAACAGTGATTACATAAAAAATATATGTATACCAAATATTGCGTATTTAAAAATCAAAATTAATCTTTTCAAGTATGTAATTTATAAGCTCGGTAATTTTTACATGTTCACTGTATAAATAAATCGGCGTAATTATGGTATTAAAAATCATATTTCTGTTATCCCCTCTTAGCTAAAAACTAATCTATATCAGGGTGCATGTACAGGTGACAACTTATACATTTTAATTAATTGTTTTGCTGTACTAATTATAATTATACAATTTTGAATTTTAGTATTTGCTTTAACTATATATCGAGTTGCATTAGTATTTTATTATCATCGTTATTATTAAATTTTATTTTTTTCAATGGGTTTTTCAAAGTATTAGGAACAACTTTAATACGCCCAGAAAAGTTACTGATTTTCAATCTTTCTAGGCATATTTGTCTAAAATCAAACATTTTTCATTTTAATTATTTTCTGATGTAATTTACGAAGATGTGGAAAACTAATGATGCTGATTAATAACAGCTTTTATATTTTCTATTGAATTCAGAATCCGAGGTTTCTACCCTAGCACTTACATCAAGTTTAAAATTGTAAATATGAACATGGACTTTTGTTGGCAGTTAGGAAGAGGAAAGGCAATTGTATCATATATTTAATGTAATAATACTTAATAATTAAATATTAACAAAATTAAGAGGAATGCTTTTTAGAACAAATACACTCCGAAATTAATTTATATAAAAAGTACGAAGTTCATTTTTAAGAAAATATATAGAGAACAGGAATCTCAAAATTCCTCGATATATATAAATATATATAAAAAAATACTAGACATTTGGTAGGCCTGATAGAAATAAATAACGGAAAATTTAGTCGTAATAGGACTGATCTATTAAAAAATTACCACTTATATTATAAATTTAAAGGAATCATAAAATATTTGCATATCTGTTAATAATGTATGGAAAGTATAATAGTGAAAAGAAAATTCATATGCTAGTCTGATAGTTATAGATAATAGAAATAGGAAATAGATCAATATTTATGAAAATGAAAAAGTTTTTCACTAGTTTCACTTTCTTATATTAATATAAGACTTAGGATTATAAGATTTAAGATGAGGATGTTACGTATTTTCCACGCTATTCAATGGAGTTGAGGCATGGACGCTTAAAAATAATCACATGGACAAATTGCAAGGCTTCGAAATGTGGTATTACCGTAGAATGTGGTTTGGCGATAGCAAGGATAAAGAGTGCTTATGCCTTGACCGGGAATCGAACTCGGATCTTCCAATTTCCGGTTGGTTGCTCTGATCACTGAGCTATCGAGGCACACTTATTATTCTTGCTAATGCGCCAATTTAACGCAGCAAGGATAAAGAGTGCTTATGCCTTGATCGGGAATCGAACTCGGATCTCCCAATTTCTGGTTGGTTGCTCTGACCGCTGAGCTATCGAGGCACACTCATTATCCTTGCTAATGCGCCAATTTAACGCGTCGCTACAGTACTCCCTCCCTAGAGACATGGTTTGTCTCGATGCAATTTAACGGAATGTGACCGCGTTCGCCATTCTTACGAACCGTTGTTCGCTAACCCCCGGACTATAGGGCGATGGATAGGACGGGAATCGAATCCGCGAATTTGAGATGTAACGGAGGTTGGATGTACTGGAACGAATCACATCACGTCGGGGTCACCACTTTGGCGATAGCAAGGATAAAGAGTGCATATGCCTTGACCGGGAATCGAACCCGGCTCTCCCAATATCCGGTTGGTTGATCTGACCGCTGAGCTATCGAGGCACACTCATTATTCCTGCTAATGCGCCAATTTAAAGCGTTGCTACAGTACTCCCCTCCTAGAGACATGGTTTGTCTCGATACAATTAACTGTTCGGTAACCCCGGGACTATAGGGCGATGGATAGGACAGGAATCGAATCCGCGAATTTGAGATTTCAATGCGTCACTACACTAATATTATTACAGCCACGTTCGCGGACGACACAATAATATTAGAGACATATAAAACGCCAAAAATAGCCACAAAAGTTCCAAAACTACCTAAATAAAATATAAACCTGGTTAAAGAAGTGACGAGTAAAAACTAATAAGAGTAAATTAATATATGTGACTATTACCCTTAAAAAATACAACTATATTCCAATCATGCTGAAAAATCAATCACTAACAAAAAAGGAAGAAGAATATTTAGGAATACACCTAGATCATAAGCTCACCTGGAGAAAGCATTTATTTATGAAGATAAAGCAACTGGGATTAAAACTTTCTTGGCTCATTGGAATAAAATCTTAAAAATTAAAAATCTTACGCCAACTAAGTGTAGTGACTGTAAAATAAGAAATAAAGAATCATAATGAGAGATACTTAAAAAGACTGAGACCGGCCGCAGACTACAGACTTTTTATCGGCCGACAGTTTGGTTGGTTGCTTGTTAGTATGATAACATTATGGAGTGCACACACCTTTAAGTGTGCACTCATATATGTCTTCATGCTAATTAAAAGACCGATCCAACTATCGGCCGATCAAAAGTCTGCAGTGTGCGGCTAAGTGACCATCTAAATAGTTTAGTGACAACTTCGTAGAAGACTTATTGGTAACTGTGCACCTAAACGTTATGATTCGAAAGACTTACCAACTGGATTTTAAATTAGTTTATAAGCAAAAACTCAGTAGTTAAACATTAATCATGAGATTAATTTCAATGGCCAGTGGGCCCCTTCCTGTATGCCAATTAATATTGTTATATAAATCACTGAATGTCCGACTAGGATAGATTGTAATAAACTAGGATAAAGAAATATCCCTGTAGTTCCAAAACATTTTTATTTTTCAATGGAACCTTATTTTACTATATTAAATCTAACACCCTTTAAACGGTACGTTATTAACTGCACCTGCAAAAGTTTAAGGAATTAATTTTTGTTAATAAATTACAAAGATAAAGCCTTTTTTAGCCTGTGACAATGTTATAGTTTAAACAGAAAATTAAAAATAAATATTTACGTCGACGTCTTTTCTTAAGAAATTCAAGAAGCCATTTAATAACATAATTATGAATATTGTGCTAAAATGTATAACCACACTGTACATGCGTTACAGTAACAACATTAGGATGCAGTAATTGGCTTACAGCTTCTTTATTGGATTATTTTCTCAAGCTATGAAACTAAGAGCTAATGTGAGTTTTAACAATCCTAACACGTAATACATGCTATGTATAAGTGATATTTTCTTTATAAAAGTGCTCAATATCATATAAGAAATGATATAAGTAATTATTACATTCACTACGCTATTTGAATAAATTGTTAAAAAATAAATGTACTAAATTCTTCTCAACTTCAATGAGTTTGTATTGGTGTACCACAAATTTTACGAACAACAAATAATGCTTAATTTGATGGCTCCACCTTATATAATCTTGATTACTACAACCTATCATTCTAAAACAGGCGACTGGCAGGTTTCAGTGTTGGTTGGGTTGCGTGTCTGGTAATAAGCAGGCGCTTGTACCATTTGAAACCCATACTGTTTATAAAACTCCACACAAACGCTGCTGTTCATATCGTCCGACCGATAATGGCCCGCCTGAAAAATTATAAAAACAACGTATCTACCCAATTATTGATTTTGGTGTAACATTTTTTTTGGAAAAATACGCCACATAAATATATTCGTGAGTTAAATTGTACTATAAAAATAAGCCTCTTTTGTTAAACTTTCACATTATCTTCAATCGCACCTTATAATAAATATTAATTTATTTGGTATAATTGAAATTGCAATGTGTAGATTAAAAAAGTGTTGTGTCTGTAGATAGTCACTTCGTCATTTCACGTCTTTTATGCTTTTGGCTTTGCTTAATATGCCCTCTTTCGTTTATGGGCATATTCTAAACCATTATTATGGTATGGTTAAATATATATTGTTTTTATTTCATTGGAAAAATACGACTTTAATCATAATAACACAGTTTTTAGATATATGCTATATATAATTAACACCTATTACACTACAAAGATAATAGAATTCTTAAGTATTATGAATATTTTAATGCTGTATATGCTTATAATGCTTATATTTTCCAATAGTTATTTTTACTATTTGCATTGATTTATTAAAATATTGTCACCAATATAGTCTGTATCATACGGGAATTTATTGAAGTAAAATTTCATCCCACTAATAATTTCTGTTAAAGAAAAATACACCATTCACGAAATTAATAACTAGGTTTCTCTTTTGTAAAAAAATTGGAATACAAGATAAATATTTTATATTATGTGTTTCCTGTTCAAATGTATATTTATACATTAAATATTCACTAACAATAAGTCGATTTCTCTGTGTTTTTTTTTACCTTTTGTTAACTTTTTTAACCGTTTAGTACAGTCCTTATTACAGTTTCTCAAACATCATTATTCTTTCTCTGAACACAATTTACTTCATTCTAATAAAACTAATTCATATAATTAATTAAATTAAGTACTATAAATAAATATAAGTACTTAAATAAATTAAGTATAAATATAAGTACTATAATCTTAAAGGAATAAGATTATTAAGTAAATTGGATATCGAATACAAAATAGCCAAAATAATTATATTTCATTATTAAGAAACTCCAATATTTCAAAAATTATATGTACTATAAACTTAAAGGATTAAGATTATTAAGTAAATTGGATATTGAATACAAAATTGCCAAAATAATTATATTTCATAATTAAGAAACTCCAATATTTCAAAAATTGTAAAGTGTAAAAATTGTAAATTTTAATAATAAAATGTTAATGGAGAACAAATCACATATTTCATTGAAAAATGGCTGTGTAAAAGTAATGGCATTCTTGTGCAAAATAAGAAATGAAAATTTACTTCTAAATTATTTTTATTCTGGAACTTTTAGTATTACATATTCATTTATAAATATGTTGTGTCTAATTTTTACTCTAAAATTTTTGCCTACAATGTTTCCTACAGTAGATCTACTAACATTTATTTACTAGCCATCGTCATTTGTTCTATACAATGCCCAGTACATACGATAAGTTTGCGTTTATTTTTAAAAAAGTGGAACATAAAATAAATAATTAAGCTTCTATTGTTTATATATTTTTAGGGTCCGCTTATATATATATATATATATATATATATATATATATATATATATATATATATATATATATATATATATATATATATATATATATAATTTATGACTAAAAGTATGAAGTTTGAAAAATATGAAAAAGTATGAAGGATGTAAATTTTTCATTCGTGAAATAAAACAGTTTTATTTGGTTTTGGTTAACTTCGTTGAATAAATATTGCAACTAGGGAAAAAATTAACAGTATACTGTACAGTTAAATATTATTTGATTCTAAAACAAAAAAAAATCAAGTTAATATTTAGAAATTGTGACAAATAACCATCTTATTTTTTCTCGTTATTTTTTTTCAAAACCATACCAACTTTTACAGATTCCGGAATGAAGTCTTCATATTTATATTGTGTCACTGTTTTTCATGCAAAAGCTTTCAGTGAATTTAAATTATCCTTAAAATGAGTAATATGAATATCATCTGCTGATAATACCTAAAGATAAATTATTAATTAGATAAAGACATATTCTTGAAGCAATCATTACTAGACGAATATTACGAAATAGAGGAAATCAAAACCTAAGTGTTTAAAATGATGAATTTAGCTTTTTAAACATCATAAAACCGTAATTTATATATTCCAATTTTATGTAGAAATATGTATAATTATAAACATTCACATTATAAATTCCAATAAATGACTTCTAGAACAAAATCTATAAAAGTATAATAAATCAAATACATTGCCTATATGGCACTCAGTATTTGAACCACCACGACCTGATTTCCATTTACCAAGTCATATTTAGCTGCTTTTATACATAATAAAAATGTATAATAACTTACCTTTGGCCTATCCATTAAATGCGTTTGAAACGATATAGCGTGTTATCCAACAATGAAATATATTTTAATATATTTCGGCAACTTAAAAGAATGTTTGATGGATATGAAAAAGTATAGAAATAATTTGGTTTCAAAAATAACCATGATATAATCAATAGTAACATAACATATACATATGTAGTATTACAGTTGTGGAAACGAAATCATCCATCGATATAATTAGTCTAGACAGAGCTATAAATTTTATCGTTTAAGTATTATTTACGATGAATAACAAAATATTAAGACAACGGCCTTGCATAAATACAATGCAATTTTTACATAAATCAGTTTAACTATAAAATTTAAATAATGTGTTAGAATAGTATTATTATATTGTTTATGAAGCCTGAGTGTTATTTTATTTGCAAATTAAAAATGTAAAAAATATAGTTCATACATTTGTATTAGTTATATAAAACATCTAAATAACTGAGATGGCCATTCATAATAATTTAAGTTACTCAAAATAATGTTTTTTATTTTCAATAATGTTCAATAAGTTTGAACAACCCCTTCGAATACCTATATAGTGCGCATCTAAAGTCCCGTCTCCCTCCTTTACAGTTGAAACTGAGAGGCATAAAAGAATGAAAATTGCCATGCATAGATTAA
The DNA here is from genome assembly GCA_037954035.1 of Rosalia funebris. NCBI lineage: Eukaryota > Metazoa > Arthropoda > Insecta > Coleoptera > Cerambycidae > Rosalia > Rosalia funebris. The sequence continues at coordinate 38,055,649 of JAZFAV010000022.1, read as the reverse complement.
AGTGTAAAATAAGTTTCACTTAATAATAAACAGTTTAAACCTTAAAACGAACTTTTTCGCAAAAACATCTCTATCTCGAAATTGAATGGCCGAGAAAAAATAAACCAGCACATATATAAATGCAGAATATGTGTTTTATGCGACAGTTTTACTTTTTTCAAATAGTTCACCCTCGTGCTTTCTCAAGACCCATGAACAGGGTGGGATGTATCCTATCCACCTCAAAATCAATAGATGTCGTCTGGTAGACGTCCCTAATCAGAATCAGTCGAAACCCGATCGATCCAACACGATTTAATTGAGTGATCGTGCTAACAAAAAAAATTCTCCAACAGTCCACCACTGTGCTTTCTCATGACCCATGAACATAGTAGAGTGTGTCCTATCCACCTCAAAATCAATAGGTGTCGTCTGGGAGACGTCCCCGATCAGAATCAGTCAAAACCCGATCGATCCGACATGATTTAGTTGAGTTATCGTGTTAACAAAAAAATTTTCTCAAATAGACCCAAGGGAGGGAGTGGTGTGTGCTATCCACCTCAAAATCAATAGGTGTCATCTGGGAGACGTCCCCGATCAGAATCAGACAAAACCCGATCGATCCGACATGATTTAGTTGAGTTATCGTGTTAACAAAAAAATTTTCTCAAATAGACCCAAGGGAGGGTGGTGTGTGCTATCCACCTCAAAATCCATAGGTGTCATCTGGGAGACGTCCTCGATCAGAATCAGTCAAAACCCGATCATTCCGACACGATTTAGGTGAGTCATGGTGCTAACAAGAAATTTCAATGCCTACGACAATGACGACACACACAGGCAACATTTTTTTAAAAACCTTTTTTTTTTGCTTTTAGGTCGAAAAACGAAAAATAAACGAAAACAAATTTTTGTTTCCATTTTTCTTTACACGATTACATTTCTTTTCCGCTAGTATAGTTGAGTGCGGAAAAGTAAAATAGTAATATAATGATTAGACATGGCATTGCGACGCTAGTTTGAAAATTAATTATAGCAATAGTGTGCGTTACATATATCTTTTGATTTTTCAAAAAGTCGATTAAAATTAATATTGACATACCATCAATCATTTTAGGCAGTGCGTCCCTGCAAAAGCTAAATGTCAGTTTTCTTTTCTGGCAGAAATCAGACGAAAATTTTCCGACATTTTTCATATGCGAATCTTATTTTGTGTTTATATTAAAAATAAATTTCCGGATAATGGAAAACAACGAATTTATTTCACAAAGAACAAAATGATAAAAGTAAAAAGTAGTATCAGATTCAGTAAAAGCAGTGTTTTTGCGGAAATTAACTTATGTTATTTAGTAATTATGTGCTTTAAAACCTTGATGTTAGTGGATTACGTATCGTATACTTTGGATTTTAATCCTTAATCAGGCCAGTCTGTAGAATGTTTCAAAAAATAAAACCCGCCACAGGTAGGATTCGACATTTGTCTCGGATCGGAACCGAACGACATACAGCTGTTTCGAACTTATTAGTTCTCATCAGTACCGTACACGGTACGCCGATTCAGGACAAATGCCGAATGAACTTTATGGCGTATACATCTTTATCGATACGATCTCTGTCAGTAACATATAAGTCGGAAATCGAGAAAGGAACCACCAAACCGCCAAGCGGTTATCAAAGTAGTTCCCGAATAGCAAAGCTATTACATAATCGCTCTAGGAAACAACTAATCCTCGTGCTAAAGCCCCGCCAGGCATTGAATTATACCCAGAAGCGATCCTCGACCCCTTTCTCGTGTTTCTGCACGATCAGATAAGGTTTCAAAAACATGTTTTATTTTTTGAAACCTTATCTGATATTTTCTTTAGTATTCAATGTACTTTTTAACATGATGTAAATTGACCACAACGTTGGATGTCCTACTTCCTCGATATTTTATTCAAAATAAGCCAGTAACACATTTTCAGATATTTTCTTAATTTTTTTAATACACTTTTTGAAGTCATTGTAAACTTTTTAATGAATCTCTAATTGAGATTTTTGAGGAATAAGTTGCAATACTGCACTTTCTGCTGCTGTCGATATTTCAATCCCTGTCACTTAAAAAATGCATTTCGCTTTCCATTTCAATCACACTTAAGACTTGAGTCATAATATTTTAACAATTATCTCTTAATATTCATAAGGTTTCTCAGATACTCATTTTCAGGTTACACCGGGCAGGTATCATAGATAATAGACTTACTAACATGTATGGCAACCATATGCAAAATTACTATTCATACTTTGTTTATCCAGTTTCTATGATTACTTGTTTATGGCATATTAGAATATGATCGATTAATATTTTTATTATAAACGTAAAATTAGTGTATCGTAAATGTAAAAATATTTATTCATATTTTTGTCAATTTTAACAATATTTTGAAGCAGTTTACGGAAAAATATTGTTTGATAAACAGTTGCGGAGTCATTTTTATAATCCCGAATGGTTTCCTTATAATCTCAAAAATAACTCTTTTGGGTTTTTACAAGTGATTTCCGACAAAAATATTAACTCTTGAAATATCATAAGCGAGGTTTAGCAACGATTAAATCTATTTAATTAAAATGTACTAAATATTTTTGTCTGAAATATGCTGGTGAAATTAATGGTCCAACCTGATTAAGGTATAGACCATCGGTTAGCTATAATTAATTAATAATGTTTATAATCGTGGGTATTGTTTTCCGCTAATGTAAACATAAACTGTGCAAATTAAAAGTGAACCGAATAAAAAATGGTGAAATAAAGATATGAGTAAATTCTCTTAAATGAATAATTTATACATATAATTTTAGTACAGTGGCGCTAGAAAATGCATTTGTAAATTTCAAATAAATACATTTTGGCTTATCCGCGCGAGTTAATGAACAAACTTATATCTTTTTTATATTTAGTCTATTTAATTACCTGTTTCTACTCCATTAGATAATTTCCTCTAGGATTCTGTAAAGAAAAAATCTACATGATGTGTAATGCAACCAAATGTTTCATAACACATTTAATAGATGCTAATGCGGCGATTGTACATAGAAATGTTTTGAAAAATATTAGGAGAGAATTTAACCACGGGAATGTTGATGGATTAAGACTGGACACATAATTTATTTAAGGTAATTTTCGCATTTATCAATTTTTTTTTCAGATATCAAAAATAAAGTTTATTCACTGTATTACAGAAAAAAAATGTAAATTTTTTAATATAAATCTAAAATAATAAGGAACAGAATACATTCCTTTAAGTAATTTCATATTTTATAATTTTTAAAATACCGTGTACGTAGATATCATCAGTTTAAATATTGGATTCATTTCGTTATACCCAAGATAACGCAAAATTATCAGAAATAACCTTTTTAAAAGATTAAATATAAGAACGTTTCTAAAACTAGAACGTAATTAACATAATGTTAAGTTATATATCAGCTTCATGAATATCATAACATAAGCATAATACCTATATAATATAAGCTTCATGAATATCAAGATCAAATTAATCAAAATAAGATAATTGACAGAAGATATCGAATTCGGAGAAACGTGATATATTTAATAAGTATATGTGATTAAGTCTTACATCATCTTGAAACATAGTAACATACGGTGTCCAATTATTCAAAATATATCTACAATACTCATTTGCTATTATTTATCAACATAACTATACTGAATATAAAATTTTTGCGAATATGACATCAATTAATGTTTTATGAATAATATGCGTTATATATATATATATATATATATATATATATATATATATATATATATATATATATATATATATATATATATATATATATTTAAACTTGATAATAATAACAAACAGTTAAATATTCATATAACTAACATAACTGTTTATTACTCTCTATACTGGGTTTCAGGATAGTCTCTTGTGTAACTTTGGAGGATAGTTACCAGGTAGTTATCAGATACCTAAAACTTAATTTGTAAGGTAATCCAATAAAAATAAAAAAACCCATGCCCCGTACGATAGAACGCACTAGGTCTGGTGAATAAATTATTAGGCTCAGGACAAATACAGCTAACGTAGTTGATGTTGATATTCCGTGTTCTGTCGACAACTGCTTTACACTACGCTCTAGAAGTAGAATTTGGTATTTCTATGTATCAACTAACAAATTATAATAATGCTAATATATATATTTTTAAATTAATGCCATTTTCACAACAGTGAAAAGCATATAATAAATAAATATATAATATTACTAAATACAAAAACAAATACACATTTATTTTGAAGAATTAATCGTTTATTACATATAAAATGAAAATTTAATTCAGGTCGGGTAATCTGTGTGATGTACAATCTAAAATATTTATTCACATATCTATTGAAATGTCATATTATTTTCTGACTGGTTATAAAATGTTCTATAACATACTGTGTTAGTTTTAAATCTACACTATATTAAATTCCACGATAATAGTGGTGTACATTTCTAATTTACAAATATAAAATAATGATGTCGTACATCCTTAGCACTGAACTAATAATGATAACGTATTGCACACTAAAATACAACCAGCGAAGCAATATTTATTACTTTTTAATAAAATTACGAGTAAGCAAATCGCAATAATATTGCGCCGCCCTGTTGCTCATATCAAAGGCACTTCCGGACCATGCCTTTACAAGCTTCGGATCAAAAACCAAAAGTTACCACGTTGTTCGCCTGGGATATACTATTTTGATTTTATCAAAATTCCGAAATTCTAACGAAAAGCATTTCGTACATCGATCTAAAAATTTCGTGATACACACACGAAAGCAGCCGTTTAGTAAATAGAGATTAGTAAATATAGATTGTTTATATATCATCTGGAATATAATATATTATGTAGTAGTGAAAACGAAATCGCCAGCAGTTTTTGATTGTTGTTGTAGATACTTTCTAACTATCGAATGACCACAGAAGAGTATTACAACCAGTATGAGTATCTAATGGTCTTTCCTATCATGAATATTTGAGAAATATACCACCTAGCGAAACAAAAGTTCTGACAATTGTTTAAAACAAAAAGTAAAATAAATACACTAATAACACACAAATCTCGGATTCAATATAGCTAAACCATAAAACAAAACAAAGAAGTAGCTAGTATGGAAGTATAGTTTATTCTGGGGAACGAAAATAGTACTTGAAAAAAAACCCGTTACTGCCCATGGAACAGAACTATAATTATCAATACGCGCTTTCAGATTCACTAACTCGTATATATAGTGAGACAAGGATTTCACCGCTACATACTCGTATAAGAAGATTCTGACTTATATTAAATTATGGAACGAACATATGGGCCCAACCTGAACATCCAACCGATGATATAATATTCAATGAAGAAAATAATGCAAATTTTCAAGCTAAACGTTACAATTTCAAGACCAATAGGAATATCTCACAATGCAGATTCAACTCTCCGTCTTTATATTAGATAATTCTGAACTCAGGAAGTTGGGCACAAATCGCTCGAGACTCCTTGAAATTATAGATCAAAATCCCAACTCAGAATCCCAATTCTTTATCCTCTTCGGTAAAAAATATGGGAACAAGAAATAGGTAGAATTTTGATAGTCCTTAGATAGTACCCCATTAGAGAACCCATATTAGAATGGTCACACATTAGAAGGACACATTTCCGTTATTTTCACAGCGTTAATTTTTCTTGTGAAAATAAAAAACATTTCTTTTCACATTTTGAAACACAGGCTTGAGACTATCAGCTGCAAATTCTGGCATGTTTAAATTTTGTTAAGGGCTTGTATTTTTGAGTTCCATGAACTGTTTTAATCTGAAATTAATTTAATCAATGTTAAGACTGTGTTACCATTCTTGACGAGATAAACGAAGAACAATCCAAACATCGATTAAATGAACCCAAGATTAAAACTAGCCTTAGAAATATTAATGCATATTCCCGTCGTGCAACTACACTATTTTCATTACATGGATTCCTGGTGGTAGGTACAGTCTGCCACTTTTAATATTGCTAAGTGTAAATCGTTATGATAACGCGTGCGGCCATACAGATATAATTTGCTAGACAAACTAAATTCGATTTATTTTCTGGAATTGGGAATGGACACCAAACATGATATAAATAATATATTCACCACGTGAAGAGGCGATGAAAAAAAATTCCCATTATGAATGTGCAATGACCTACCATGACCTATTCACTGTATGTGATGTTGACTATGTTATTATGAATCTTACATTAGCGTAAAGGAGAGTTAGAAGTGTGTTAATTATAATTTTTTTCTGCTATAATTCTTGCTATAATTAATGATATTGCTGTAGACCTTCCTTATATGTATTATTTTGAAGATAGTAAACCAGAATTTGGAACTGGAAGCTTCCAGTGTTAATTTATTGTTAAAATATAAAATTGTGACAATTCTATTAGTGAATCGTCGTAAGGATTTAAAGTAAGAGTTTATATAACTTCAAATAATTAAATAGGCTTTTATTGAATAATTATATTGTTACAATAATACTTTTTAAATATTTCCTGATGCCAACTTGATTGGCGAAACGCGCGTTGAGTGACGTATAATCTTTCGGTGTTCATGAAACTCTTGTCTTTGTTACTGCAATGTAGATTTCAACCCTTTCCCAGATTTAATATAAATTGTGACATGCGATACAATAACGAATATATAATAAATATTAATCTATTAGTGATTGTGTGATCGGTAGTAAGCTATAACGTGGTTAGGTCAAGGTAATTATTGTCTGTTCTAAATTTGGCGGCCTTTCACAATGTCATTTGATAAATAACTTCCTACGCTTTATTTAGAGCAGAAAAGGTTTTTCTGGTCTAAAATATACATTGAAGAATAGGTAAGAAAATCAATTTGAATAAAATTTATACCAAACATATTTTAAGCAAAATTAAAGTAGGCGTTTGAATCAGTTCAATAGTATCAAGGTAATTATATACAGGATGTCCATTTAAAATTTATACATGGGGTACATTTCAAAATACATCGTTTTAAAGAACTCATAAAATTGACTGTAAAGCAATATGTGTATAAAGTTGACTTGTTAGTTTTAGGAGAACACCTTCAGTTTACGTATTTTTCATGCGTACTCATAAAGGATTGTCGTTTTAGTGGTCATAATTTACCCCCAAAATTGTTTTCTTTATGTCGAAGGTTATTAAAGATGCCTGAATGATGTAAATTGACAAAATGTATCTCTATTAGAGCTGCTACCCTTTGACATATAATTAACTCGTTCCCACTTAGCAAAAGGTGAGTGAGGTGCAAAAAATGTGCTTAATTTCCTTACTATATTAATCTTCAAGTATACGATCTTGATGAAACTAAATATGCATGTGTTTACTCGTTGGTGTAAATTTTGATGCTAGTAGTGGAATAAAATCAATACGATTTCTGGTGTAACTTGACTGCCTTTTGATGTAAACTTTAATTTAATCTTAGGCCTTCGATATTCATATCAAAGCATTTTTGAAATAGAACATACTTTATTGTACTTTTTTCATTATTTTTAATATATGAGTATATTGCATTAATGAAATCTCGGAATGTGTGTATGTAACGGTACAAGACTAGGAAATATGAATATACTAAATACTATACGAAATATTTATACACTTATACCGTGCTTTCATTTTAAAACTGTACATAGGTTCCACCGTTCGGTCCTTCTCGGAAAATTAGCCACCGCTCAGGTGGGGAGTCCGGCCGTACGCCGTGATGATCGACGACTTAGATTTCACATTTACCGTCGCATACGTGTTTGGCATTTAGACGAGTGAACTTCGTAGTAATATGTGTAATTTTAAATAGATTCTTTTAATTCAAAACTTAGTAATTATGACGTACTCACTTGAGGAAAAAATTGATTTGATATCATGGTCTCTTCAAGGACATTAATTACGTGCAATAAGGGACCTTTTCTCAGTCAAATATGTAAATCGTCCGATCCCTGCCTTGAACACAATATCGACAGTAGTCGAAAAGTTTAAGTCAACGGGATGCATTTTAGGTTGTAAATGCCACAAGACACCTAGAATTAACGAGGATGGTGAAATGCAGGAATTAATGGTAGAAGAATATTCAAATACTTCTATCCCAAAAATTTCTGAGGAGACTGGTTTTAGTGTGGGTAAAATTCACAAAATTTTAAAGAAAAATAAATATCATTCCTATAAATACGAAGCCCATCAAGAAATTTTCGATAAAGACCAGTACCGTAGAATGGAATTTTATAACACGGTAGTGGAACGTGCAAATGCAGATGACAATTTTATTTATAACATCGTGTTCAACGTTTCCGTTACATGGTAGGCACAATCCATCAATTCTACGGTATTGGGCTATTGAAAATCAGTATCGCTTGTTAAATACAAGGACGTTTTATTAGAAGGCACTTTTTTTAATGCAAAACCAATTATAAAAATAATGCAAAAAGGCTCATAGTTTGCTGTTAAATATGGCCAAGATATTTTTTCTTTAAATGCGTTGATCATCTTTTAACAGTAAACCCATCAACATCACTTCCCACGTAAAAGTTTTTCCCCGTTACAAATACGATGTACACTCCCTCACGTGTAGAACGTAACTGTCGTAGCGCCGTTAACTATCGACACTGGACAACCTGAAGCAGGGCGTATCCTCCGCGTCCCCTCCCTTCACATTATACGAAATCGACCGATTGACTTGCTGTCTAGTAAAAAAATGAAAGAACGGTATATGGGAATAACAGTCAAACTACGAAATATAATATTTGAAGTACTTTTACGTTCAAATTCGTCCTGAATATTGGTTAAAATTAAATTTTTTCTCTCATATTAGTATAAACATTCTAATGCATCAAAAATAGCTTTAGCAAAAATATGTGTGAAGTAGAAACGTCTATTACATGGCTATGTTTTAAATGACATAGAATCTTTTTTGAGTCATGATATGATAATAAAAAACATATCATTAATAGGTCCAATGCAAATACTTTCATACCCTTATACGTGTGTGCGGTAATTTATGAACTAAATAATATAAAACTTTATTGAAAGTCGCAGCTGATTTCAAAATAGGATTCAGTTTAGCAAATAATGTGATTGAGAGTAACCTTTAAAATTCCCAATGTAGAGATATATATTTTTTTTAATTGGAAGTAAATAGTAATTTACTTCCAATTTTTTAATTGGAAGTAAAAGTCAAGAGGAAGCTCACTTCTTCTTGACTTTGTATAAAAAATATATAAACGCATAAAATGTTTTGGTAGTGATTAATATTCCGCTTTACGTTAAGTTACATGTTCACTATACAGTTTGTGCAAATAATATATAGTTTCTAAACGAATAAAATATTTTGTATGTAATTTTATTTCTAAAACAAAGACAAATACATAATTAATTTTGTGAGTGAAATTTCTAGTTAATTTTTTGAACTATTTTTGAGAAATGAACTATAAATTTATCAAATATGAACTATAAAATATAATGCAAAATAAAAAATAAATTTTACCATCTCGCTGTTGGCAAATTTGTCTATTCCTTTATTGTGAAGCAAATTATTTTTCTTTATTTCGTATAATTATGGCTATAAAAAATATATCGAGGATTTGAGATAGTCCAGATTAATCAGTGTTTAAACGATGTATGAAGGTTAGCATTTCACTTTATTAAATAGTCAAAATTTCGAAGAGACAATTACTTTTGAACTGACAATAATTGGTTCATATTTGTAAAGGTTATATTTGCTTTCATTTACATCTCGGTTAATATACTCATAATTCATTTGATTTATTTATCAATCTACGTAATCTACGCAAATAAATACATACCAGAAATATATAAAATAATACTCGTGTACATATGCGTATATTCTATATGTTCAATATAAGCACCTATCCAGGCACAAAACCAAATTGAGCATTATGGGGAAATAGAAAGTAAAAAGAACATTACTGCGAGGTCCATAAAAGCTCACAGGGAATAAAAGAAATTTATGCAGCTGATGCTTTCCGTTTTTGAATAGGGTGCTATTCTTACTCTTGTTGCTATACAATTAGCCATATAATTAAAGTTGTTTACGCTTTCAGAATTGAAACTGTTATATTCATGTTTCCAGGTTTTAACAGAAAATTGATATTACTCTTTTTTTCATTTCAGTTTTCAGTGTACTGGTGAGTTTCTTAAAGATAGCGTTTTTTAAAGATAAAAATAGGGTAATTAGGGATAGAACGGTGGATATTCAGGTAAGTTGACCTAACGACGTGGAGCTAATAAAAGTACATTTTGCTCTGCATCTATAGTATGGATGAATAACCCATTGTATTCTTCTATAGAGGTATTTGTAATAATGTATAGTTTATTTCATCGCTCTTTGCCAAATAAAAAATCTCAAAACATACTGTGGCTTATTTTTATGACTAGGCTCAGGCAGACTGTTCCGTTTATCGGCAAGATAAGAGAGTTTTTTATTTGGCAAATAGCGATGAAATGAATAGTATATTCGTACTGTGGTTCGGAATAGCAAATTTGGGGTCAGTATTAGGGGTGTAATTATATATTTCGGTTGGAGTCCCAAACATGCAATGGAGCAGGGGGAGTGTGGCGCTTCCCCATGAGTAAGATAGATTTCTCTGTGTCCAAACTGTCTGTGTGTTAAAGGATACAGGTTTTATTAAATTTAAAAATGTTAAATGGCTAAATCAATATCTTAATAGGAAGTAAATATTAAATATCTCATTAAACAGAGTCCAAAAGATATTTTATTTAATGAAACAAACTTGGAACGTAAGTGACACTTATACCACCACAAAAATGGGGGTTCGGCAAAATTTTCAGGTTGGGAATATCTCGTGACCCGATGTTGGTGGTAGGCCTTGGTAGTGAAAACACGTGGATTTTAATTAGCAGCATAATTATAAAATTAATATTTATATGGTTACATTTTCGCGAATATAATAAACTATCGTGAAGATATAATTATAATTGAAGCGTCTATGTCGGCGAGCCGCAACATAATTGAACTCAGGTCAATATTATTACGCAGCGATAGTTCACAGAAATAAATCATAATAATGAATATTAATGGATACTGGAATCAACAGAAAAATGGGGAAAGGAACGTATAAATAAAAAAAAATTACCAATATATGTCCCAGTCGGTCTCCGTTTTTGCCTCACATGGAGGTGGAGATAAGGAAAAGTTATCACTAGGTACTTTTAACTAAACTTTATGTAGTGAAACAACCTCGACACCTATCGCTCAACAGTAATTTATGCAATGATAAAGTCCATTAAATGTCTACTGTGCCCAAAGGACAGTACGAAAAACTAATTATATATGAGGACTATATTTTAGTAAAGTAGGAGATAACTCTTGATGTGCTCCCTTTAGAAATAAACACGTGTTCCATACAGCTATATTCAAAATTTTTCGTAAACACAATGGAGCAGTTCCTCCCTCCCCCCCCCAAACTAATTCCTTAAGTTCTTAAAGTTCTATATTTTATTAATAATTTAATTCAGTTTCTGCGTAAATTTTATCATTATGTCAATTGAAGTTCTATTCTTTTATAATAATTTTAATTGAAATTTAATTTTAATTGGCCGCTTTGCTGGAACCGCGCAATTTCGTGTGTACAGCGGGGTGACATACGAAGTAATCCCGCACCACCCGGGATGGGCGGAGGTGCGAAGCGTAGCGCATGCAGTTAAGAATGCAGTTATGCATGAAGTCCATCGAATTACGTAATCATTTGGGCTAAAACCAAGTTGCCCCAAGCCAAGTGGCTTTCAAAGAGTGTGTTATGGTGGTCGTGTGTCGCGCTAGATACATTCTTGAACCGTTAAACCTCCTACATAATTTCATTTTATTGCTATTCTACGGGACTATTTATTCATGATGAATAATTCAGTAGACAATATTTTAAAATTAATAGATAACAATGAGTTCACGTACGAGATAAAGGTTCAAATGAAAAACTTGGGATGTCCAGGGCCGAATATGGCAAATTTTCAGTATCAGGAGCTAAAACGAGAGAATTGAATAAAAGCATGTACGATTTAGCTGATTGGTTGTGTGGATGTGGTGTTGGAAATGCATTTTCTTGTTTTGTTTGTTTAATCGAAATTCTCTACAAAGCGATCCTTCTTGGACCACTAAGGGAATTTGTGACTTGAAACACCTCAGTGAAAAAATTAAAAGGCATAAAATTACTGAAAAACATTTAAATAATGTGATTGAATATTCGATTTTAGGAAAAGTAAATATCATGTGTCAATTAAATAGTGCATATTGATTAAATTTTATCCAACAAAATGAGCAGGCAGCTTAAGAGTCCACATATCCTCAGCAAGTTAATTGATTGTATTAAATTTTGTGGAATGTTTGAAATAGCTCTACGGGGCCACGATGAGAAAGAAGGCAGTACGACCCCGGAATTTTTCGTGGATTGGTAAATTTGGTTGCGGTAATCGACGGTACTATGAAGGAGCATATCAAAAAATCTAATAAAAGGGTGTTTATCGGTTTGTCAAAGACTATACAAAATGAATTATTGGATTGTATTTACGATGTTTGCCGTAATTTAATACTGGATGAAATCAACAAAACGCAATATATAGCCATTCAAGCAGATGAAACTACAGATACAGCTACAATTTCCCAGTTAGTTTTTATAGTTCGCTATGGGTTAAATGGAAAAATATATGAACGTTTTATAGCATTTATTGAAAACACAGGACCACACTGCTGATGGAATAAGCAACATTATATTGAAGGAACTTGAAAAAAATTAATATAAACCATACTCCCCAAAAATTAATTTCTCAAAGCTACGATGGTGCATCTACAATGAGTGGTAGAAACGGGGTCCAGGCAAACATTTTAAAAAATATATATAATAATGCTAATTACATTCACTGCTACGCACACCAGTTGAACTTAACTATGAACGCGCTGTCTCATAAAATAAACAAGTTCGAGTTATTTTTTTAAACCTAGATGGCTTTCCTGCCTTTTTTCAAGATGTTCTGGATGAAGTAGTGAAAAAACGACTTCCGCGATCTGCGCCAGCCAGGTGGAATTTTAAATCACGGTTTGTAGTGACTGTTTTTAAATATAAAATGGATCTCATTCGATGCCTGGAACAAATTTTAAACGATGATACTAGTGATTCATCATCTCATCAACCGTAAGAAAAGCTAGCGGTTTAAAAAATACTTTAAAATATTATGATTTTAATTATTGGTTACACTTTTTTAATAAAATTATGCCGAATTGCGATATTCTTTTAAATCAACTACAGCAACGAGATATTGACAGTCTCAAAATTCAGTCCTACTTGACACCATTCAAAACATCAATTCAGCGTGTGAGAAGTACAATTGATTACGATTATTACCGAGAAAATGAAAACAGAAGAATGAAGTCCACGAGGGACCTTCCCACGGTAAAAGGCAGCGTTTTGAAGCCAAACATGCAATGGTTGCTAAAGAAGCGTGTGATATTATTATTTCTAATATTAATGACCGATTTATGTTTAGTGATTACTTACTTCTACGTGGCTCATCTTTTTCAACCCTAGTTTTCTTTCACGTTTCAAGTAAATTTTCCCGAGACCGAATTTCAGAAAGCTATTAACATTTACGATTTGGATCCAATTGCATTTAAATATAAACTAATAGTGCTTTTACTGTTTTATAATAGACCAGATTTTGCAACTGCGCCGACTGTCTTAACATTGATACAATATTTTTATGAAAATAACTTAACATCTTCGTTTGTGGAGACTGTAATAGTGGAAAATAATTAAAAATTGTGTGTATAATGCCAATGACGACAGCCGAGAGTGAGCGATGTTTTTTTAATTCTAGAAAGAATAAAAACATTTTCAAGAAATACCATGAAAGAAAGTATACTATGTGTTCAATTGAAAAAGAACTAATAACGTCAAGCACAAATTTCAATGAATCGACCCATTTCGCCCAACGCAAAGACAGGCGTATGGATTTTGTTTTCAAGAAAATTTATTAAAACTAAGTAGGTATGTACTCGTACCTAATTTAATAATTTTATTCTGATATTTAAAACCTGGCTTAAAACACTACGATATACCTACCTAAAAATGTAACCATGTAGGTGCCTAAAAATATACATAAATTGATATTTATTTATTGCCCCCTCAGTTGTAAAACTCACGAGCCGCCACTGTAAGCACATCTTGCATTGTTTTAATGATAGTACTGACTTCCGTATGTAGGTTTTTTATTTTTTGTTTGACAGCATTTAATACCATAAACTGTTCTTGTAACGATAAACCATATTATATTTCTAGTTGTTTCATTCTTTATTGCAGTAATTAAGACGCAATAGTTACATTACTATTAATGTAACGGACGTCATGTCGTATACTTTGTAGTTGCAGTAAGTTACTGCATGTTATTGCATACTGCCTGTATGGCATTGCTTTCATTGGGATCAAACCTAACCAAGTGTAATACATACGTATTACACTAGGCTTCCCACAACAACCAACAGAGGACAAGAAAATTCAGAATACAATAAGATATTCTAGTGCGGAATGTGTGTATTAGATATTACTAAACATGTGTGAAGTGTTAAAGAAAATAATTGAACAAGTATTAAAAATTTCAGAAAAAGAAAACCCGCTACAGGTAGGATTCAACATCTGTCTCGGATGGAAACCGAATGATAGACAGCTGTTTCGAACTTATTAGTTCTCATCAGCGCCGTACACGGTAAGCCGATTATCCAATCCAATATCAATTGGCCGGCGTAATGGCCTCGATGGGTTCATATGGCGAGCCGAGCGAGATCACCGCTCCCTACTCGCCCATCATGTAGACCTGGACCGTCGTTAAAGGTGGGCCAAGCTTTGCTTCCCCTTTCGCGAGGTCTCAGCGCGGACGACAAGATGTTGCCCACAAACGAGAACACGCGCTACTGGCAGCGGTTCGCTCCCCTCGACCTCCTCTGGTCCTAACGTCGTAAGTCCCGCTGGCAGGGACTTCTTCACGGTTT
This sequence comes from Rosalia funebris, assembly GCA_037954035.1. NCBI lineage: Eukaryota > Metazoa > Arthropoda > Insecta > Coleoptera > Cerambycidae > Rosalia > Rosalia funebris. The sequence continues at coordinate 38,040,584 of JAZFAV010000022.1, read as the reverse complement.
GTTCTATGTCATTTGACGCCTGGTTTTACTGATTCGCTTTGCCAGCGTCCGCCCTCCGGGGGGTGTCATCGTCGTGGGAGACGGTAAGCCGATTCAGGACGAGTGCCGAATTAAATACCGATGCGGTATTCATCTAAATCGATGCGATCTATGACAGCAACTTATAAGTAGGAAATCGAGAAAAGAACTAAAGTTCTTTTCTCGACTGATTGTCTGATCGTGCAGAAACACGAGAAGGGGATCGAGGATCGCTGTTATGTGTAATAATTCAATGCCTGGCGGGGCTTTAGCCCGAGAAGTAGTTGTTACCTATAGCGATTACGTAATAGCCTTGCTATTCGGGAACTACTTTGAAAACCGCTTTGCGGTTTGGTGGCTCTTTTCGCGATTTCCGACTTATAAGTTGCTACCAAGTATTAAAAATATTTGTTACAATATATATAAAAAGACTTTCATCTCGTATATTTCGAACAGGAAATACAAGTGGATATAGATAAGTGAGGTTTAATCGACCTGATTTCATCTCTAGAATATATGATTCTGTAATATTTAGATAGATATAATTATTTTATGCATTACGATATAGGATACGTTAACTCTAATAACAATTTGAGGATTATTAGAAAACTTTTATGGAGAAAGCACGATCTGTCAATGCATAATAAGGTATTGAGTAATTTTAGAATACGATGGATATTCGGTTTAGTCGCCATTCAGATCCAATAAAACTCAAGCCATTGTTGTAGGGCTTGTAACATGGATAGGTGACCTTTTCTATTTTCCTATAGAGGTGGTTGCAATTTGAGTTGCAATTTGCAGTTGCAAACGAAATTTTTACTTCAATCCGGGGTGACGGGCTGGGCATAGTAATGAGGGTGTCACTGTCATTGCATGTTTGGGTTTCAGTCTGAACGGGCAGACTTCGGTCTTATTGAATATGGATGTATTTATCTTCATTCGTATGTGCCTCTACCTCTCCATCCGCAGCCTGGCGCTTTAGAGGAACGAGGTTGATTTTGTATGTATAGTGTTTTGTACATAAACATACAACACAAGAATTAATAGACTAAAACATTATATTATAATATAGTTGTAAAGTCATAAAAGACTTAACAACTGTGTGAACTTTAAGAATGATTTGTTGTTTATCGTTGAATTACTTAAATTTTAATTCAAAACCTTTTCTCACATGGCATGGAAAAACTAGACTTTTTTACAATTAAGCTTACTAAATATTATGTCAAATTATAACAGATTATTATTGTTGGTCCTAATGCACATATATATTTTTCTCAAATAGTTACTGTATCACTACTCCATTAAAAACAATTATTACTAGTAACTATAAGTAATAGTTACTATATTAATATACTTAACAAAGTATTCAATATTTATTTAGCTAATATAACAATGTCTATTTACATGTTCGGCAAATAAAGCCGAACAATTACCATTTTAGTAGCTAAGAACTAATTATAAAATGTGAAAATACAGACATTGTTATTATTATCATATACCTGTTTTAGGTCTTCATCATGAAATGTACGCCAGTTAGATTGCTCAACAGATCAGAATATAACAAAAGTAAATGGAAATACATTCACAACTTTCACCATCGAAATATTGATCCAGCCTACATAACAAAAGAGTACCATGGGTAAGAAAGATGGCATGACTGTATAAAAAGTATCTTGAGAATATTCTAAGACAGTAAAGTATCTTAAGGTGTGATCCTCCTTAAAGTTAATCCTCCAATGAACTCTGGGTTTTCAAACATTTGTTAAAACAATTTCCAATCAAAATAGAAATTAAAGTTGACGTATAAAAAATTTCAATATATGATATTAGAAGAACAGAGGAGGGAATCCAATGCACATTCGTGTCAGTTGCCCGAGGCAGAGCTATAACAGTGCAGTACTTTGCTTCATGGCCACTACATGGATGGGTGGCCTATTGTATTCTCTTATAAAAGTCGCTACAATAATGTCATTCATACTGTGGTCTAGGATAGCAGACAATATTGAGGGTGTTATTCTGTGCTTTGGATGAGTCCCATTGGGGAAAGTTTGGCATCTCATTGACATTTTTGTGCATGGGTGTGTTTGTCCTCATCTCTACGCATAAACTTTCCCTCCCTAGCCTGAGGTTTTAGGGGGCGGGTATCAATATCTGTGTCTGTAAGCTGTTAGACCTTTTTAGAAATTTGTGCTGTACCATACCTATTGAAGGAGAACAGCGTTTTAAAATGTAGTTATGTTGAACATTTCATATTAATAAGAAAGTAATTAGTATGTGTTCCTCTTGAATACATAGTTTACCAGATATTTGCAATTTTTTTATTAACACTTTTCTGATACTATTTTACAAAATACAAAATTTTCTTTTTTTAATCAAGTAATATTCAATTAACCTTTACAGATACTCTTTTACTTTTTTAAGAAGTCGGTCACTTACGCCTATTGAAAGACCAGGATTAACTGTAAAAAATCTTCAGTTACCTGAAAATTTCAGCACATATAACACAGGATATTCTTTAGATAAATGGTCTAAAAAAATACCCAGATTAAAATCAGGGAATAAAAGCACCTCCACGAGACCTTCGAGTGAAATTGATCAGGATTGTGACATAATTGTAGATGTTCATAACATATTACACTGCTTAGAGCACACTGAAGTTTTGGAAGATGCAGACACTTTCAATGATACCGGATACGATGACCATTCTGATATTGAGGAATTGCTACGAAAATCACATGAAATCAGACAAGACGCGGAGGAGGAGAGAGTTCAGGAAAAAAGAAAGGGGATAGGAAATAAGAAGAAAACTGGCGAAGGAAGGAGGAATAAGCATAGACTTAAGAAGACAATACGTTTCTCATTTTCAAAACCAGCTAGTCCTAATACGGAACAAATTATTAGGGTTGATGTTACTTCAAATATATCTGTGGAAGAAATGAAACATTCAATACTTGAGAAAGGCGATATACGAAGAGGTGGGTAATATATATTTTTTAATTATGGTAGTTACTTGTTACTAACATAAATACTTTGTATCACTATACACTGTAATCAAAGTCACTATTTTGATTACAGTGGATGTTAAAATGATTTCAGCTTTCTTAATTAAGAAGTAATTAAAATAATTACCTTTACATTGTTTAGTCACATGATTTATACTCAATGGTGGTAATATTATACAAACATAGTTGTCACCTGACAAATTATGTCAATTGAAGGAAATTAATGTCTTAAGAAAGAATCTGAAATAAAAATGGTAAATACATTTCCATATGCTTTATTTTACATATATGTTGACGCTGTATATATTGATGTCCGTTAACTTTGATAAGTCACATTCCGTTTTTTCTTTTGGTTGTGTTCTTTCTGTGTAACAATGTAAGAAGGTTTTGACAGTATATAAAACAGATACAATCTTTACTAGAAATAAATTAGTATTAGAATTTAGATTTTGATGTACGTAATAGAAAGTGCCTAAGTTTGTTATTGTTTTTATACAGTCTATGATTACTATAATTTATTTCAGTGTATGAAAACAAAATTAAACCAGCTACCTGAACAATATATAGTTTATTTCATGGCTATTTGCCAACTAAAAAATCTCAAAACATAACCTTGGCTTGTATTTATGGCTAGCCTCAGGTAGACTCTTCCGTTTATCGGCAAGATAAGGGAGTTTTTTATTTGGCAAATAGCGATGAAATGAACAGACATACCTATGAATGTATTTTATTGACAGATAATATTCATTGTGAAACAAAATTTTTAAATTCTCGTAATGTTTATTATCGTAATTGATAATCTTGTAGATATCCTTTCTATGCGTATCGTATTAGCTTATATTCTTCATTACATATTAATAAAAAAATATATTTTACAATAAAATAAAAACTTAATAATCTTAATCTTACGAGAATAATATCTTAATGTTTAATATAATAAAGATGTATAGGAACAGAACTAATAGTTTTAAGGGTATTATCTGAGACTTTTGACGTAAATAAATAATGTAGAATAACAATTTAATGTACTTCAACATTAACAGTAACAGCTGCAATTTACACTGTATCCTTCCATTCAGATGATTTTGAATCAGTTTATAGAGACCTCATTAATAAATATTATCTTAAATATCTTAAATATCCCTAAATTGAATTTTAAGTCAAATTTAATTTTAATGTTCTCAATGCAAACGATATACATAAGTAGTTTAGCACATTATTAAAACCATGGTATTGCGACTTAAATATGATTCCAACAGATTATAAATGAATCTAGAATCTGTTTTATTATTTTAAATAAGCACCTTTTTATAGCGGATATTAATTATAATCTATTAACAGTAACAGCTTTATGCGCACATTTCATGACAAGTTGCCATAACTATACCGTGCCTTCGGTGTTACAGTTTAAACGACATTTATCATAATTTAATCGACTAAAATACGTATATATACTATATTTGCATAAATATAATACATTATAAACAAAGAAGTATAAATAGAGTTATTTTCATTCCGTTCAGACTTTTGCAATATTTTATGATTCCAGATTATGTCATATCATTGGTTTTCATGTAATATAAACTATTACATCGTGTTTGAATTGATAATGCCGAATATTATCTCGGTTATTTATTGAAAAGTTATCCCATGTGATTTAAAATATTTACTATATTCGTTATTTTGTCGATAATTTTGCATAGTTAAGTTTTTGGATTAGTCTCCAATTATATCACAATTTATTTACAACTCTAATAGAGAATATATTAAGTAATATGTCTGTACATAAAGTTGGCGTATGGGTAATCTTCTAATGTGAAATTCCCTTTTTCTATTTAGTCGTGATGATTATTCTTGTCAATAGGCACTAACTAGACGCTTAGCACTTTCACCAATCAGTTTGCGTTTTAGTCTTCTGGAGGTTCTAATCCGTGTCATAAGGTTCTTCCAGAGTATGTTAGGGAGAGACTGTAGTCTTTCTTTATATCTTCTGGTGTACTTACGTGCATTTTCTTTAAGATACAGAATTGATAGTCTCTGTATAATGTTTGATTTGTTTGAACCATGAACCATGGAGAGTTTAGTATGAATCTTAGAGTTTTCCATTGAAATCTATGTATTATTTTCGATATCTGAGGAGGAGGTTGTTCATATGGATTGTCTTCATATGGGTTTAATTTTGATATTAGAAGTTTGTTATTGATTGAAACTTCTTCTATCTTCATCTTCTATGTAGCATCTAGTATAGTTGTCTTAACTTAATGACAAGTTGTTTTCCTTTTGTATATATGTGTTCTTCCATATCAATCTTTTGTCAAGATACATTCGAAAATACTTAACCTCTTCTTTTTGTGAGATTTATTTTTTATTCAGATTTGTCTTTATTGATTTTGAGTTTTTATTTGTTTATCCATTTTGTATGTTGTCTAGATTTTCATGCAAGATTTCAGAAGCTGTAGTTCCTCTTTGCTAGATGCTATTATTGCTGTATCATCAGCAAATATGGATTTTGATATATCGGAAGGGGTAGGTAAATCTGCTGTATATAGTAAGTAAAGGGTTGGACTCAAAACGTTCCCTTGTGGTATCCCAGCTCGTTTGGGTCGAGGACCAGTATAGTCACTCAAATTTCACTCTGAGGATTCTGTTTTCCAGATAAGATTTCAGTATTAGATAGTAATTGACCGGGAGTTTGCATTTTAACTTATATAGTAGGCCTGCGTGATACACCTTGATGAAGGCGTGTACAAGTACCGTTAAGTAGCTCACAATATTTAATTTATGTACATTTTATGTATATATTAATTATGTACATAAAGTTAGCAAAACAGCTTGCTCCAATCAAAGGAATAACTAAACTGATAATTTGCCGGAAATTTGCCGTAAATTAAATGTAAATAAAAAAATTGCCATTCTTTATTTTAAAAAAATATTGTATGTTTTGCTAACTTTATATAAAGTTAGCAAAACAACTAACATAGTTGTTATTAAAAAATATTTTAAACAACCATGTGCACGTTAGAAATTTGCCGTTAATTTTCCGTGACAGAATAACTATGCTCAAAATTCATCTGCATTTTTTCTTCCCGAGTTAATGGTAAATATTCATTAACTATAGCAAAAAATGTACATCTTCGCGAATAATTCCTGGAATTCTGCTACGGCAGAATCTGCAATGCCACAACTAATTCATTTTGCTCAGAAGACAAATTCCCATAACGAATTCGATTGAGAAATATGCAACACTACCTTACAATCGGAGGTGTTTTGCCAGAAATTATGAAAAACTTCCATCTTCGCGAATAATTCGTGGAATTATGCCACGGCAAAATTTGCAATGCCATATTTCGTTATGGGAATTTGCCGTGGGAGCAAAATAAATTATAGCATGAATCAGTTATGGCATTACTAAGTTTGCCGTGGCAGAACTTCGCAAATTATTGCCGTAGATATACATTTTTCCTGGTATCTACTCTACACTCCCGATTGTAGGGTAGGTTTACATATTTCGGATTTGAATTCATTACGGGAATTTGCCGTGTGGGCAAAATGAATTAGTTATGGCATTATAGATTTTCTGTAGCAGAATTTCACAAATTATTGCTGTAGATGTACATTTTTCGTGATGTCAGGCAAACACCCCCGACTTTAAAATAGGTTTGCATATTTTGGACTCAAATTTATTATGCGAATTTGCCGTGTTAGTAAAATGAATTAGTTGTCGCATTACAGATTTTGCCATGGCAGAATTTTGTGAATTAATACCGTAGATGTTTGGTATATTTTTGGTGATATTTGGCAAAACACCCCCGATTGTAGTGTAGGTTTACATATTTCTCATTTGAATTTGTTATGGGAATTTGGCATGTGGGCAAAATTAATTAGTTATGGCATTGGAGATTTTGCCGTGGCAGAATTTCGCAAATTATTGTCGTAGATGTAAATCTTTCGTGATATTTAGTAAAACATCCCCGACTGTAGGGTAGGTCTTCATATTTTAAATACGAATTCGTTATGGGAATTTGCTATGTGGGCAAATTGAATTAGTTATTGTGTTGCAGATTTTGCCGTGGCAGAATTTCAGGAGTTATTTGCGAATATGGACGTTTCTCTTCATCTACGTTTCCAACTTTATAGGCACAACAAAGATCATACATACCTTTCTTATGACAATATATAAACAGGTTCTTTTCATGAAGTCTTTTCAAAAAGTTTTCTTCCCAAGACATTGCTCTTTCCATTTTTAGTACATTTGTCCACGAACATTTGGTACAGCTAGGCCAACCATCGTATGTCATCTTATAGAAAAAGTTTAAAGCTGTATTTCTTTACATAATAAGATGGAAGCTTAGGAATTTTATCGAAAAAGTTATCCAAACCCGTGGCAGCAGAATGTGACCGCTTTACATTATAGTTCTGTATTTCTCTAGCTACGTCTACGATTATGTTTTCAGGATACATTTTATGTTTCGAATATAAGGTTCAACTGAAATAGGTTATGGAAGAACGCATGTGACCCATTTCACATAGGAGATATTTTCCCACCAAAATTTGAACAATATTTGTAGCACTTAGTGCTATTTACATTCAATCCGCCATTAAAAAGCTTTAAGAATGATAGTTTAGTTAAATTTTGGCCAAAATGTCAAATAGGAGGCATTGTCAGATCACCGTCGATATGCTAGTTTCACAAAGTATCCTTTTTATTAAATTCAATTCAGCTCATGTCACCATGATAAAGTACTGTAACTACTTTATCATGGTGACATTATAGTTACAATTTAGGGTTAATTATTATACTGATAAAGCCACTGATGTGCTCTGGTGCAATATATTTCATTAGATACTGCAATGAAATATATTGCACCAGTATTGAAACAAATTTTGTGCAACTAGCATGAGCAACTAGCGTAACTACGAATAAAAGTATAATTGATGTATATACCTATACCTATATACTATGAATTCATTTTATTTATAGATGACTCCAGTAAAGGGCTGAGGAAAATGATTAATGAAAGCAAAGAAAGTGGAAAAGAATTACATGGCGGTTTCGGTGAAAATGGCGTAATAAAGTTTGATGAAGACTCTGAGGATTTTGTTATTCGTTGCAGTCAATTAGCCTTAACACAGAGGAGAAGATAAATCGAACGCTGATTTATTAATGGACAATAATTGAAAATCTTTATCGCAATAAGTGAAAGATGAAATATGATTGTGAAAACTCAAAGGGCATCCCATAACAGTGGGCTGTGTGTGTTTAGCTTTTCTCTTAATATATATATATATATATATATATATATATATATATATATATATATATATATATATATATATATATATATATATATATATATATATTAATTCCCATAAATATTATTTATCATCTGTATGCGTATTGGAAATAGGGACAATTACATTGATAGTTTTCTAGATTTCAACCAAGTATTGTAATTTAACAGGAATAGGCTTATAAAAAACTTTAATGTTTTAATGGTTGCTAATTACATATGTAGAATAAAGATTAGTTTCAATATTTAACAGGAATAATGTATTGTAACCTAACCAGTGAATGAATGAGAGTGAATAGAGTAAACAAAAAATAAATAAGTAATTTATTCATTCTACTAACTAGAAATTAGGTGTTCCATTTATATTTACCTATATTTATATGTAGTTTGGAGTTCTTTAGAAAACCACTAACCACGTATAAATTACGTCATGTTCCAGATAAGAAGTTCACAAGGCAAACAAAAAGCTGTAATATTTTTTTCATAAAAAATGTTAAGAAATATCAAAGTTGTACCATTTGTATGTCCGATAATATGATGTCAAGAAATTACGGATAAATAGATAAGTTTTAAAATTATTAAAAAAAAATGAAAATCTGAAAAATCTATTTTCTGACGTTTTTGAAGACATATTGGAAATATATAAATCTGTATTCATTGCCACTTCTTATTCTATGTTAGATTCTGTCAACAGTGAATACAATATAATTCTGTCAACAGATTTTTGAGCGGACGTTTTGTCTTTCCTTGATCATCATCGGGTTTATTATTTGAAATATGGAATGTGTGGATTTAGCGTATTACCGTAGACCAAGTTCTTGTGAACGATAAGAAGTTTACTGCCTCGGGTTTTCCAGTATACTCTCACGCTCAGCAGCGATGTTTTCAGCATACCTTGCATTTCGTTGGCGTATGGGCGTTGGCCGAATATATATCAAACAGGTTGACTCGAATTTGGTCACCAAACGTCGAATATTGAACTCGGCGGGACGGTTATGGCAAGGATAAAAATCACGTAATGTGCGAACATTTCTTGAACAGAGCACCGATTTTGGAAATAAAATTTGATAATTTGCATACGTTGTTGAACGCTATATTCCATGATAACCAGAACTAACCTAACTTTTCACGGTAATTTTCCAAATTACTCAAATTGGTTCGTGAGCAAGAAGGGTTGATGCGTAAAAGATAAAATTACAACTTGTTTCTATTTTTTTTGTTTTTGGCAGAAGACTTATTTCTTCGGCTATCTAAGGACATACTTTATATGGTTGATATAGTTATATTATATCAGATTATTATTTAAGAATAATAATAATTTATGAAGTATCTGTAGAAGTAAGGTGACTAGAAGTCCTGAAAGTTTAAAACTTGTTGTAAAACATTTTTCACGTAGCATTCTTTTCTATTTATAGCCCAAAGTTATTATTCTATATACAGTATTTATTTTTTATACATTTACTGTTATTTCATACCAAGTTTCTTATATGGTAAATTTTATGGTCACTTTCATTTTTGATTTTCATGTACTCACTCTTTCTTCTATCCATACCTAGAGAATCTCACACTTTTTTCTATTCTTGATAAGCAGTAGAATTACATACGCAATACAAAAAGTCGCGCTGAAATGTTGTGTACATAAAAAATATATGATTTTTATTTTGTACTTTTCTAAATTTAATTTTTCTTTCTAAATAGAATGTCTAATCAGCGTTATATAACATATAACTGACACGAAATTGTAATAACATTGTATTTAATAGGTCATCCTACAAGTATGGCCTCTGCTGATGGCGGATATCTTGTCGTTTCTTCCTGAATTTATGCACCGCCTGAAACATTTATTGGTTACTCCAATATTGAATTTCCAATGTGTTGTAAAGATCTAATTCTAGAACTGATTGCCACTTAATGAAGGTTTTAAAGGGGAAACATGACAATAGCCATAGTGCGGAGGACTGATAATAATTGGGGAAGAAGTTAATTCCAAGTTAAAATATAATTTTGCAGCAAAAATGCTGTTACATTGCAAGCTTTAAGAGGACTTGACATTACTATGGAAAAGAGGACGTTACTGATGTTGTTTTTTGTTATGAAATCTTGAATTATGTCAATCAAAAACTAAAGATATTGTTTAGAGGTACCAATTTCCCCGTCAACTTATAAATGTCAGTATGCAACGCTATCAAAATTCACCGCACGTTCTACTCTTTGTCGATACGGAATTTGTGATGATTAATATCCAATGGCTAGTCAAAATCGGTTCTGGTCTCATTCGTTGGATGGTACAGAAATATCCAACTTTCAATATCCAAGATCCAGTCAAAGAGAACAATCTATTATTATATAATCTATTACATTTGTCGACATTAAGCATATATGTAACTTACACATCGTATTCCTTCATTATTATTTTTTTATATATAATAATATGTAAGAAACAAACAAGTTATACGACTTTAAGGGTTTATTAGTAAGATCGTTAACGTATTTCAAAAAAGTCTTATAAGGAAATGATACATCCATGAATCTGTATTCTATAGGCAGGCGAATTGGCATCTATACTACTAGAAGGTCAACAGTTTGAAAATATAATTCAAATACATACTTTCTTGTAGTTACTTTATTTTCTGGTGGATTGGATAGCATCTATTGCTAATTTTTCCTTTTCGTGATAGTTCGTAGTTACATTATTATTAAGTTAATCTATATTCGTTGTACAACTATTAATTATCTACTACTTATTCGAGAGGTGTTAAATTTATACTTCTACTATTTTGTGATGTAGAAATATTAAAATATGAGGAATTATTAATATATGATTGAATACAATTAAAATTCTGATTAGAGTAACACATTTTATCGTATCAAATTGTTGCTAAATATTCCCTCGACTATTTTGTGATATCAGGTGTTCCTCAGAGTTTTATTCTTGAAACTTTATTATTTATAGTTTTTATTAAAGATATAGTGGATAAGTAAATATTTAGAATAGTTAGTATTTATGACGACTCACTACTTCAAGACATAGTAGTGCTGAAAGGCTATAATCACGACAATCTTGAAAAAATTAGTATATGCTATGATGTCAATAAATATACCATTATATCATTTACAAATAAAATGTCACAATAACTATATTGTGATATAACTATATATCTTTAATGGCATCTATTTTTTCTTAACATATTAATACCGTAGTCTGTGAAGCAAGCACAATATATGGACTCTTATTTCGAAATTATCGTTATTTTAATATAAAAATATTAATCTATCAAGTTAATTGTACAGTTCCTAGATTACCTCTAGATTCTTTAGAGTTTTCTAGAGAAAATTTGAATTTTTACTTATTAACATTATAACTTAAGAACTGTATAAATATTCTCTTCCTTCTATACTTTTCCTGTAACAATTTCAATGAGACAGGAGTTCAGGATATATTTAATTACAGCCTTATTGGCATTAAACAATTTTGTTTAATGCAATGCATATAGTTCAAATACAAACTACAGTTTCACAGTTATTTTAAACTATTTTCCACACTCTCAAGTTCAGCAGTTATACCTGTAGAACGGTGTTCTTAAAGTAAAAAATAAATAATGTATAGTGCACAATACTTTTTACTATTTCATTCAATGAAGACGTTACAGTTAGTTTTGACAAACTTATCTTAATTTTATTCAACCAAATTCTCTTCTTAAATGGCTAGATTGATATCATCTTTGTATTAATATCAATCCTTTGCATTGGCGGCGCTAGCATTATTTTGCGGTTGGGCGACAATAGGCAGGAAATATCTGGGGTGGGCGAGGGCATTAAATACATTATTTTATGTGCGAATGTGATATAGTGGTGTTATAAGAGGTTGGGCGACAAGAATTTTGCCTTGGCGTTCGCCCACCCGTGCCCATCCCTGTTGCCGCCACTGATCCTTTGTTAATATTTTTCTTTCTTTTTATTAATGTCTGAATTGTCTTTTTACTGAAGTGGGGCACATGAATTAAAAATAAGAATAAAATAATACATTATTCTCAGATGACAGTTAGAAATGCTATTCTGGAATATAAATATAACAAATACATATATATATATATATATATATATATATATATATATATATATATATATATATATATATATATATATATATATATAGTGGTCTATATGACCGCTACATTGAGATATTAATGTACACATAGTTGTTAAAAATATTAATTTTCGATTTATTGTTATTAATTTTTATTTACGCAATTCTGATACAACTTTGTATTTACTGGTCAAAAAGTTATATATAGTTATATGGCGTCCTTGAAGCATTTCACAGAATTATAAAGATCTGGAACTTTTTTATAAAAATAATGGCAGGGTCTATCTTAAGTTTAATAAAATATAAAGAGTAAGTAATATTTCATTTTCAAACTTACACAGGTATTTTCAATATTTATGATTCTAAAATAATGCGAAAAAAACTAGAAAAGCATATAACGAGTGTTTAAAAGTGAATAACATTATTAATTGTAAATATATTAATTGTAAAATTTATAATATAATGTAATTTAGCTCGAACATATAAAATTTCTATGAATATATGTATACTTAAAACTTTTCCACAAACATCGAGAAGTATATGTCGCTCGACGCGCCTTTCATTAACCTAGTTGGTATCATCAGGAGGTGATTAAAACTGAGTTGAAAAAGAACGACTTATTGTTAAAAGTAAGTATTAACCATAGAAGGCTATAGTCCTCTCCCAGGGTTTATTGAGAGACTTAAGTTATACTTAGCAAAGTTCGATAATGGTTGGTATGATTTATATCCTTTATAATATAAGATTCGAATACAGTATTATAGGTATAGAGAATATCCATGTTTATTTAGGGATATCGCTGAAGTTCATAATAGATTATTAATTCAAGAATTGTAGTCCAAATGCCGTAATATGTAGCTTCTAAACACATTGATTAATCTTAATCATTTTTTTAAGCTGATTTTGGACTATCACCGATTATTATAGAGGGTAAGTAAGGTACTGTCAAAATTTGAAAGGTTTACACCGCTCTTGTCTATGTATTTTTACTCTTTTAAAATGGTTCAACTCATGCGTTAGCCCAAAATCTCAAAACAAGTTTTCGAACTGCTTTTTTTAAACATTGGTCATCACTTTATTGTTGACCAGCTTGCCGTTAAAACACCGAAATTTGCCGTTAAAACACTAGGAGACTGAAATTTTTTCATGATTAAAATCCAAGGTAATGGACTCTTCATAAGTTAGTCAAATTTAAGTCCCTTTTGTACCATTGCATGAAGCTAGAGGTTTTCAACTTTTAATATAACTTTATGAGACAGATCTACACTGAACATTTATATTTACGTCTTGTCTCAATAGGTCAAGAATTTTTACTTTAGAATCAAAATATTGCAACATAATAAATAATGTTATGAAAAACATTGCTGATTCAGACATTCAGACATTCTTACTTCAGATTGCTGAAGTGATTATGGGATCAATTCTACTATTAAATTGATTTCGAGAGATTGGCCTACTATCTTTAGCTGCACCGGTTTAAAATATAAAAAAGTTAAAACAAAAAACCCTGATGAGAATGATCTAATTTTTGTAATTCTTTACCTTGAGATCTTCTATAATATACAATTATCTATACAATAATCTACAATCGCAGAGAGATGATTCGACAAACGGGCTTTAGTTCATTGTAGTCCGAATTATTAGTTCTTCATCAAAAGAACGTTCGTGATCGTCAATTATATTCTTTAATAAATATGACATTTTAAATTAGACTAAAAATTCTTGATTACACTACACTTCAATTACCCGGTAGTTTATTTTAAATTCATTATTTGCAAATATTAAGATCTGTTAAGTGTAGGTTTAATTAATTACTGCCTCAATCTAATATAATTATATCAGCCATTCTTTCTATTGGACATTGTTTTTCTAGAGATGATTATTTCTCATATATTTGAATTATGTCCATAAAAAAGACTTTTTTTTGGCTTTTGGATTTTGAATAGAAAGGTAATTTACGAAAAAAAAAGAAGAAAACATAAAAAATTATCTTACCATTCAAATGTCATTAAAAATAGTAAATAAATCGCGTTTAAGAATTCTTTACTTCTTCATTCAAGTGTAAGATATTTTTAAACTGAATTAAATAGTCTGATACAACTTTGCATGATAAAATGAATACAGTGACTACGTAAATGACAATAAAACTTGATGCGCAATACGTAAAAAAATGTGTTCTCTTAAATGGTATCACCGGATAAGGGTGTTATCATTAGATACAAAAAACTATGATAACGTCAAAAAATATACGTAACAAATATTAATATAGAATTACTTCCAATTTTTATGTGCTTTCTGTATATAATATTGTTGATATGATTGATCCAGTAAGTCAATATGATAGTTATATGTTACTCTACGCATATATACTGTACACTAATACTTGAAGTATTATATTATTATAGTTTTTAATATATTTGTCTAATTGGTTGCCTATCTATCTAATGTTCTTGTAATACATATCGTGTGGTATTTAATCATGCATGGCAACATAAAACACATTTTCTTAATTCAAATCCATGGAAATATTAAGTATATGTGTAATAAAATGAGGTAAAATATAATTGTTCATGTCAGGTAATTCTAGTTAAAAAAATGTTGGTAAAACTACTGCGTAAATTGGCATTTAAACTGGAACATTTATCGTCTTATTATATACTTATTTTTTATATGATCATTATATAAGTGAAATTTGTATACATATTCCGAAGACAATATTTGTATGTTAGACTGTAGTTTTAGTTAGTAGTACAATTGTAATAAGTATATTGGATTTCTTTGTGTGTCTAGGTATATAATGAATATGTGGGATATATTATTCCCTTTCTGCGAACTGGCATTTGAAACTTATAACCAGGCGTTTTTATTATCATATTTTAATTAACCTACAAGAATTTTATACGTCGTGTACTTATTGCATTATATATACAGTGTGAACATTGGTTATGCAACTCTCCAATTCCCAAAATTCTCACATCATTATATTCAGTAAACGACAAATTCAATGCATATTTTCATTGTTGTTATTTTATTATTTCTTTCTCCCTGTTCTATAATAACAACATCAGTATTTTTATATAGCAATCCCTATTTTTAAATACAAGACAATTTTTTTGTGAAAGCTGTAAACAACCAGATACCAGATGTAATTCATATTGATTGACAATCAGGATATAAAAAAATATATATGACGATATTATTTGTAGTGATGCACTGCGAACATTTGCAATAAAAATAATTTCATAGACCTCATAGCGAAAAAAATTGGGGTTAAAAATTACAATTGTGGGAAAATGTATGCGTTTAAAAATTGTTTGGTGTAGTCGAGTTGTTTCAGCATAGCTTAGAATGACGAGGAAAAGTTTTGATATAGAGTAACATTGGCATTGTATCGATATACGAAGAGCGTAAAAATTTCATCGAAGTACACGATTAAGACGTGTGATTTATATTTTATGTAACCAATAATATAGAAAATAATTTTGTTGTTTTACTGGTTGCATAAATGATGCCGTATTTTATTATACTCGTAACTCGTATACATTATACCTATACATTCTCCAGTTAATTTTGTAATTGAATTTTAAATAAAATCGACAGAGAGCTTTTAAAAACGTTCTAATATAAAATTTAGTAATATGCCCTAGAATATGTAGAATAAATTCATACTGATGTAGATGTTTACGTTATATAAATACCTAGTAAATGTAATTTACATATTAATATTATTAATACATATGTATATTTAATAATCTAAAAATTTTTATATCTTTATCGAATTAGTTCTTTTGGATCATGCTTTAATTCACTGTTAATTCTGACTGTAAAAATTATTTGTATCATTTACAAAAGAAGGCCAATCTCAATAAATTTGGTATTATAAAATAATGGAAAATTTTTCTTATACCTTCTACAGATCTTTGCTTTCCATACTACCATGTTTCTCATCTAAAATGAAGATACTTTCGTCTTTTTTTGAAATCCAATTTGAGCTTTGGCACAATTCTGGTCTTATATAAGACGTATATTTTGAGGCAACCAACTTAAATTTAAGTAGCAAACTGAGAAACCCCAAATAGGGCCCAGTCCCGATACGTTGATTTGTGTTGAAAATATTGAAAAAGCTTATTAGAAAAAAGTTAAAAAGTTGTTCAGAATGTAGGTTTAAACCTCAACACTAAATTTCATTACGAAATTTGCATTTTTAAATTTTTTCAATATTTTTCCGCAAAATCTACACACGGTTGCAATTTTGGTTTTCAATTTCATGGGATGCCTTGGAAATTGAAAAAAAATATTGAACAGTATCGATTTGACGAAAACTACATATACATTTAACAAGAAAAAAGGAAAATACAAGAGAAAAGAGAACAAACAATTAACTGGTAATTGAAATAAGTAAAAAACACTAGTTTAAAGTAATAATCAGTTTTAAGATAATTACTCATTACACAAATAAAAGTTTTAAATAATTATCGGATGTAGCCTGTCTCAACTAATGCTCGTTCAATTTGAATACATATACTCTTCTCATATACTCTTACCGTACACACTCTTACAGTTACACTACAGTACTCTTCTCAGCTCTGGAATGCTTATTCGTTTTTCATTTCAATTTTATTTTTCACTGTTGCCCAGAAATAAAAATCTAATGGTGTACTACTGAGGGACCTAGGAGGCCAGAGTTCAAAAGGACTATTTTTCGTATCCACTCAGCTTTTAACGAATTATCAAAGAAAAACGGACAAATTATTCTGTTCTGGATTTCTTGTAGAACAATATCTACAGTTTTGAGAATATATCATCCCATTAGTGGTAAATGTAGCCTCATCAGTACACAAAATTTGTTGTAGAAAATTCCGGTCGTCTAAAAAATTTTGTTGGACCCAATAGCAATATTCTAACCTTTTGTTTTCATCACCTTCTTTCGAAATATGTAGAAATTTTGGTTTATAAGGTTTGACTTTATGACGACTGAAACGTCTTCTAACTTTCTCCTTGTTGATATTCGGAGACGCTAAACCTCGTAGACTCACTCTTGGATTCACTTGATTTGCTGTTAAGATTACGTTATCATCAGGATGCGGATGTATTCGACGAGGTTGATCATTCTGAGATCTTTTAATAACACTGCCACTTTCATTGAAAAGAGTATTTATGGCGCCTGCAATTCCATGACTAATAGCGAATCGTAAAGGATGTCTTCGAATAAATTCTCTGGCTACTTTGCTACTACGAGCCCCATCACCAAATATCCTTATTATTTCGATTTTCCCCAAAATGTAGACGCATTAATCAATTGTAAACTAGAACGTTACATAATATAACTCAAAGTTTTGGCAGATTTATATTTACTTTAATATAATTTTTGCTTTCATGGCATCCTATTATTGAAAACAAAATTGTGAATTCTGCGGAAAAATATTGAAAAAACTAAAATTACGAATTTGTTGTAATGATTTGAGGTAATGAAATTTGGCGTTGGAGCTCAAACTTAAATTATGAATAACTCTTTTTAATAACTGTTTTCGATATCTTCAACGTATACCAAAATATCCGGAATGGGCCCCATTTAAGAAACTGCTGCTGTCTCATTTTGTTATTTAAATTTAAGTTGCCTGCCTTGAAGTGTACGTCTTACATAGGACTACAATAATTGTGCCAAACCTTAAATCTGGATTTCAAAAAATGAAAAAATATCCGGGTGTCTTCATTTTAAATGAGACACATGGTATACCAAATAAATATATACGGAATGTATTTATTTAATTTTTTTCCTGTTATTTCTATAATTTAATACAAATTTCGCTAACAGATGCTTATGAAATTTTAAACGATAGTATTCTTGATAGTATTCTTGAGTAGATCACAATGATATTGAGTAACGAATTCTTATAATAGCAGGGACGTGTGATATCTGATCACACTTTGTCGGTTATCGGGAAACTAATTCTATGAATAAACATTAAAAAAAATTGTAGTACATTTATTATTTATTTATAAGAAAAGATTTATTTTGTGATTCCACATAGTTTCATTATATTTAATCCCCTTTCACAGAAAATGGTTCTTCTCGCCCAAATATTGAGAAGTATTTTCATTTGTTTACATAAGTCCTTTTATCGTATTAGTATACATATTACAATTTTTGTCCATGTTATTAAATCAAGTAGTTTCAACGATATAGCTTAACATGTTGTATCGTAGCATAAAACATATAATATGTATCTTTTATTTTCAATATCTACGTCCACAGTATCTTCAGAATCTGAAGGAGACAGTTCTATTATTTTGCCACTTAAGCTATGGTTTGTATAATGATTCTTTGCGTGTGCATCACATTTAATAATCGTATGAATCAATCAACTGACATTTTTGAACAGTGTCGTGCCGAAAACACATTTTAGGATAACAGTTAGTACAATACAAATCCGTCAACCGATGAGACAGTAATGAAAAGGGTTTCCACAAAACATTCAATGGAAGTGATATTTTCATCAAAATAAATTAAATAAATTCAACAAAAATCAAAATAAATGAAACAAAAGTGAAATAAATTTTACAGAAATATTGAGACGCCAACGATTCAAATTATACAGTAAAGCTAGGACGTGACTTCATAATTGCATTTTGTTCGGCAAATTATTAACTGCCTATGCCATATGTAGTTGATTGAAACATATATCGCTAGACATACGTGCTGGTAATTGTGGCATATTAGTAACAATTGCGAGTGATGTAGCATGTGATCCGTGGAGTCGTCACTAAATCGATACACGCGCAAAGATCCATTATACAAATTGTACAAATTGTTCAATATCGTTATACGATATTGAACGATTTGCAAATTTAATATCGTATATTACACATTTGTAGCTCAATTAATCAATCATTATAATTTAGCAATTAGAGGTGATTGTATTTTTTTATTTATAGGCCTTTCATCTTACTGGAACGCGGGTTTGCTTAGTGTCTATTTTTCTCTTAACCTTCGAATATTCATACTGATGCACACAAACACACCCAGGCGGCTGATATGGGAATGAAACCTACGTCCGGAATACTTCGAACCGGCAATCTAGGCCAGCTCCAAGCGATTGATATCGTTACCCTAGATCAATTCAGAGAATCTCAGAGACCATCTGTGAGGTAATTATGGAATAATATAACCTCAAATATCACAATAAAATTTGATTATTTTTTGTTTATTCTGTCGTTCTCCATTATATAGTTTCGCGTTAGTCAGAAATTTCAGGTGTGGAAATTTCAACAATGTCAATGACCGTTCTCAATATTTACAATGTAGTAATATTGAATTGATATATTCTCTCAGTATTTGATGTTCCACAGGGTTCGACACTTAAACCACTTATGCTAGTAACTACATGGTTAATGATAACGCTGTGCGGTATATCTTATATGCCCTACAATTGCAAGATATCTCATTTCATTATTAGTTACGAAGTTTAGAATAGTTTTAAGGTAGTTTTGTCACTTATTTAATTGATTTCATAATAATAAACTTCATCCTCATGTAATGTAACGCCATATGATTCCACAACAAGAAAACTGTCACGTTTTTTAACATTTCGACTACAAACTGAATGTTAATATTCCCAGAGGTCCCGATTATGCCAAAGACTTATTTATTTAAACTTCTTTGGTTCGTGATCTAAGCTATTCAGTACGCATAGATGTATGCCTAAATATCACAATTCAAAGTTTCGAATTAATTTTTCGAAATTAAGTTATTGTTAATAAATTCAGTTTTTAAAATCAAACTAGAATATTCTACAGTCTTAAGCAGTTCCATTTTTTATAAGTGGTATTATGTATATACCATATGTACCACATATACCATATATAGTCAAAAATATAGGAATCATTAATATTACAATTTATTGTTTTGATTTTCCTAATTTCATGTACATCTCATAACAGAAAGAGTTGCTATTTGGAAGGCAGATGACCATAGTGTTATTCTCTTTAAAGTAGCGTTTAAAATTTCTGAGTACAGCAGGCACAGTACTGAGTAGTCAGCAGTACTGACGATTTGCAGGAAACCGTGATAAGCAGTTATTGTGTTTGATATCTCCAGAGAGGACAATCATGAGAATCTTCATGTGGCGAATAACATCTTTGACATCACCAGTTGAGGGAGTGGCTTTGCTATTAGTAGGTAGATGACAATAGTGTTATTCTACGTATATGTTCACTTCCTAAGTGAGTGAGTAAACCCATCCATACATGTTTTTAAAGGCATCAGGTATCGATTATGCTGCATTGGCAATTTATAAAAAAGATGGAATCATTATATGCTGTTCCCGTATTCCATTGGGAATAAATTAGATGACACAATTCTTTTGTGTGGCTATTATTCTTTTGGATTTGCAATTTGCAAAGGCGTATTTGCAATATTTATTCCAGAGAACAAAAATTGAAAAACATATAAAATAGCAGATTAGATTTACTACTAGATTGTACCATTTTCGTTTAATTCAATGTTTTAAGTAGTTCCAAGCGAATCGACTATTTTATAACGATTCGAAATTTTCTATTCGTACTGATTTTGTAACTTTTAGGAATATGTATTATCAAAATATTTAGTGATAAATGAAGCTGTCCATCATGAGCGCTGCATTAGTGATGAGTAAACTTGAGATATTTGAATCGATGTTGGTACATTTAACTCAGGGCAATTGAGCTTAGCTTTGTTGTCGTGTTTGACCACCTACATATTATATTATATAAATGTGGTTATACATACTATATACGTTATTATAAGATATACCTAGTCGTTTATATATGACACCTCCACTGATGAGGCATCTAAGTTGGTAACTCTAGTGGTAGACAGCAGTAAGGACAAACTCTAAAAATTAGATAACATGTCACTGTTATCTAATTGTGAATAAAAACAAAACTAAAGTGTTAGTGTGCAGAGGGCGCGAGAGCAGAGCAAAAACGAAAGTACAAATTAATAATGAAAGATTGGAGGAAGTTAAAGACTTCACTTATTTAGGAAGTAAAATAAATTGGGATGGAAGAAGCGATTAAGATATAAAACAAAGCAGGGTCGAGTAGCTTTTAACAAAAGGAAAGCACTTTTATGCTCAGGGGTAATAAACTTAGAAACAAGGAAGAGATTTTTGAAAACGTATGTATGGAGTACGGCGCTATACGGTTGCGAAATCTGGACGGTAGGGGAAGCAAGTAGGAAGAAATTAGAAGCTTTTGAGATGTGGTGTTACCGAAGAATGATAAAAATACCGTGGACTGATAGGGTTAGAAACGAAGAAGTATTAGAGAAAGTCGGCGAGAAAAGAAGTATGTGGAAAAACATAAAGAAGAGAAGAGATAGAATGGTAGGCCACTTGCTGAGACATGGGGGAATAGTCCGCGATATTTTGGAGACAGAAATAGGAGTGAAGAAAGGCAGAGGTAGGCCTAGATTAGACTACTGCTCACAAATAGTAAGGGATGTAGGTTGTAGCACAATTAGCGAAATGCGTAGGTTAGCACAATATAGGAGAAGCTGGAGGTTAGCGTCCAACCAGTCTTAGGACTGATGACCTCATGATGATGATTTATTAGAGTGTTAAATAAAAACCGAAGTTTGGAAATGAGCTTCAAAAACTTATTTGTGATAATTCTAAAATTAATGCCTAAAAATATTTCGTCCCAGTTTCAAAAAGTTTACATAAAATGTGGCAAAGCTCGAATTTTTATCACAATTCTATATTTTTTATTTGTTTTGTATTTTATAAAGTTTTACAGCCATTATCAACAGCTGTAGTGATAAACATATATAGTGATAAGCAGTATAGATAAACTAAATAAATTAAATGGCGCTTTAAAAGTTCAACTTTTACTTTGTGTTAATATTTTCTAAACAAAACTCTTGGAAAATAGTGAGGTCTAATGTTGGTAACTTTACAAATTTATTTATTACATATTTAAAGATTTACTGATCATTCTTGCAATTTGTTGTCCACTTTATGAATAATATAAACAAAGAGAAGAATATAATGCAAAAAAGGTAAATATTTTATTTTATTAATTTATGGAATTTTTTATTTGGATCATATTAGAAAATGGACATAGCTCACATAGATTTTGTTCGGTTAATTGCACAGCTACGTTTATCTGACGCAAATTTGTTACGAATCACTTTCAAGGGATGCTATTACAAGGTTTATTTAACAAAAAATTGTTCTTTGTGCAACACTTTCTAACTACAAAATTTAATTCATTTATTATTTGTTGTCCTTTGCTCTCCGTCATAAGTCCTAGTGTATGGAATAGGATGGAAAACTTTTCAGCATTAATTGATACTCTAGGAAATGCATTGTATGAAAATGTCGAAGTAGGCAGCGAACTTCTCATAAACATCCTAGACTAAGGCTTAGGGCTTTTTTAATGAATTAATAATTGTTTTTTTTTCTTATAATTGTTATAATATATTTCAGTAATTATTTTTGCCAATTTCGCGTTACTATAATTATTAGTTGCTCTAGGTTATTGCTCATTATTGCTTCTTACTCTTTTGTTTTCTGTTATGTATATAGCAGACTGTATATATTTATGAATAAGCTCCTTCCAATAAGATGTACATATGTATATCTTTATAAGCAATAAAAAATATTTAATTTACTTTTACAATTAATATAGAAAGCAATAAATAATAATATAGTTAACTAATAAGATTATTTTTAATTTTTGTATTTAATGTTAAAGTGGGGACAAAATCGCTAGCACATCTTTTGCAATATCATCAACTATGAAATGACGCTTTAAAACTTGAAGTTTATCCAATTAAATTACTCTTTGATAGATGAAGGAATGCGATAAACAGAACAGCATCGGTAATTGCCAAAAAATGTACACGCTTAATATTAACAATCTTATAGCAAGATTCGGTTTCAGCAACTCATTTCAATTATTGTTATTTTCTCCAATCTATGTTTATATAAAAACTCAAAGTACACAATAATCACTATCACGCAAACAAAACACATGCTATTCTAGGAAAAACTCAAATTATTGCATAAAAAATATACTTATTTTCCACCTGACTGAAACATCAATTCTCTATGGCCTACGATAGAGGCAGCTGAAAAATGAAAGCAATCAAATTGTCGTCTTAGCTATTTCCGGACGAAGCAAAAAAAATATTTGATTTCCGTTACACATTCTTAAAATACTAAGTGTATTGCCAAGGTCGTTCCCATGCCTAATATTCTTGTAAATTACGATGCTGACTCATGTGCATATTTAAGTAAGGCATTGACTGGCTTATGATACTTTGAATTTTTATTATTAAAACTTGGTGCTGTAATTTACTTTCAGGAAGATTATTATCATTTTTGTGGTTAGTGTTTGAAGTAACGTTTTGTTTAATTCGTCTTTCAAGGGTATGCCATATTGCTTCACGTGGGGGTCAAGGACAATGTTTTCCGTACAAGACATTTATCAGCTAGAGATCAGGAGTAAACTATTTTATTTTTTTTTATCTCGGTTATTTCGGCTAACTAACCAGCCCGACAGTGATAAATGGAGAGTTCGAATAATATTTTGTGATACTCTAATAGTTGGTATTTATTAATCTATAATGTATTAACGTGCTCTCAGCTTTCATGTCTAAGTTGATAAGTACGGTAACGCTTCATCACAATCCGAAAGCAATTAGACAACTGTCGTTCAAAAGCCAACGTGTTCAGTATAAGGTGAATATAAAGTTGTATAGAGAGTATATGAATATTTGTTCAATTTTCGGCTTAATTCAATTAATCGTATAACTAATTCAATAACATAATTAATATTTTCATTTAAAATGTAAAGGAACATCTTATTTAATGGTATGAATGCGTATATATGTACATACATATGTATATATCCTTTTCTTGAGAACCAAGTAGTTTTGCATTTTCATAGATTCTATGACACTATTTCTTTTTATTTATGTTTAATTAAGAAAACATATAATAATGATAATATTACTACATAAAATTTTTATTTTCTTTTAACGATTTGTTATTCAGATATGGATGTGTATGGAAGTTAATTTGTTTGTTTAGGTTACATTCATATTTTATTTTAAAAACAAAACTAAGAAACGCATTTCGGAAACTGATTTATTGCAAATTCTTTGTTAATTATAATGATTTAAACTTAATAGTCATATCGATTTTTTTGTAAATAATACAGTAACGAATCTTTACTATTCATTAATTGCAATCAATAGTAATCAAACTTTATAGAACAAAATGCCATTCTCGTTATTTTTATTTGACTACCAAATATTATTTAGCAAAACTATTCTCAAAGAATTAATAGAAACTAATAGAATATCTATTCTTAGAAAAACGAAACAATGAAAATTCCATTAACAACTAATGATTTTTAGAAATGCTTGAGAAAGTTTAGGTTCTCTAAAAACTATGTACAACTGCCATCCCTTAAATCGCGCTGGGCTATAATATCTAATATGTTTATAATTTTCTTAGATATTTCCAGCAGAAGCAGTCTATAAAGGTAAAATTCAACGACTCATAAATTTTCTCGAAAAAAGGACGAAGATCCTTTGTCTTAAATATGCCTCACTATGTGTATGCGTGAAGATTATATAGGTCTTTATATTATAAGCTTTGAATCTATACGGTGTCTCAGTTGAAACTATAGAATATGAATTTCTGTGCCGTCAAAGATAGGGCGTCAATATTCAACACAACATTTCAACGTCAGTTCAACAACGAGTAATTTCTGTACAACTATTTTATGAATATGAGCGATCATTTAGAGTCGCATTAAGAAAAATTCGCACAAAATTAAGACAAAAGGATACGCCTACAGTGTTAACAGTTCGTAACTTAATCAAGAAATTCGAAGAGACCGGTTCTGTTATTGATAAGGCAACACTAATACGTCCTCGTTGTGGTCGCTCAGATGAAAATATTGCTGTAGTGAAAAAAAGTATACGGGAGTATCCAAACACAACATGTCGTGCACAACATTTGAATCTGTCAAGAACTATCACGCACTGAATTTTAAAGAAAGATCTGCATCAGTCGATAATTTTGTTTACTGACGTATCTGTCAAGATGGAAATGTGCTTCATCGCTGAACAAAATTATGTTGCAAAAATGTTGCAAAGATCAACATTAACTTCTCTATTTTCTAACCCCCAATTAATAGATATACGACGTTATAAATGGTCTGCAACATTTAATTGTTGTGTCAACTGAAATTGGTATGCTGACAGATGCAGTTCTTTCTTTAAAATCTGATGCGTGGTGGCTCTTGACAGATTAAATTGTTGTATATGGGCTGTAAGGCGTTAAATTGATATTCGTTGTTGAAATGTTAATCGCTGCAGTTGACAGTCGTTATATATTGACGCCCTGCCTTTAATAGAAAAGAAGTGGCGCGCAATTCGAATCCTATAATTCTAACTGAAACATTCTATACTACTAGTTTGCTACAGACAATTTTATGAATTTAGCCACCTCTTGAAACACCGTACAAAGAATTTGGTGAAGAATTGTGTTAGAATAATTTATTGATTGAAATGCCATCTGAAATGTCACATCAAGTTCACACCAAACGAGGTACATATAAGAATCAGTTTGGTGATAAGACTAATAAATGAATACTGTAATGCCGTAGTAGAACTTTCCCATTCGCTGGTTTCAAATTTTATTAGTCATTTAGTCAAATTTGTCTGATGTTGATATTCCTGTGAAGAATATCAACATCTGTAGGATGTTGATATTATTTTCTCATTTTAATGCTTATTCGTGAGTATATGAGAAACAGATCCAAATGTGTAGGTTAGAGGTTCGGTAGTCCATTTATCACTTAAAAAAGTAAAATAAAACACATCATTTTATTTTCTCATATTAATGTCCATTTTACTAGTGGAATGACGAATTATTGAACTTTCTATGCAAGTCATACGTTTTAATTATTAATCAGGGTCAGTCAGCCAATTTTTAGGGTCAGTGAGTAGTAAATGTGTTTAGTCGGTAATAAACTTTGCAGTTGTTGATTCCAAAGAAGTCTGAATATTTGCTAATTTACTAATCCGTTTTATAAAGTTTTTGCTAAAATTGAAATTTAAAACGTTATATGGCAAACAAGTATATTATGTAACCACATACATTATTTAATGATAGCCTACGTTATCGACAATGTTACTATATTATTATTAATAAGTAGACAATACAAGTAGTAAGGCTATGTCACTCCTGGCTCACCCTCGGATTTGTCCGCGGACATTTGATGCGGATGGCATGTGGTCATTGTTGATCTGAAGAACTCTTGGCGCAGGTATAAAACAGGTGTGGACAGGTATAAAACAGGTCTGTACCGGTTTAAAACAGATATGGTGGTGTTAGGAAAAGACATTACGTCATTAAACAGTTTACCATACCTGTTTTAAACCGGTACAGACCTGTTTATACCTGTACATACCTGTTTTATACCTGCGCTAAGAGTTCTTCAGATCAACAATGACCACATGCCATCCGCATCAAATGTCCGCGGACGAATCCGAGGGTGAGCCAGGAGTGACATAGCTATACTACTAATACATATAACATAACATTTGTAATAATACATGTAATTAGATACATACCATTTCAACGAAATACTTTTCTCCTTTTTCTAATTCAACCTATTTGTCGCTCATCTAAGTAATTAATTTGAATGAACATCCATTTCTCTCAAAATTGACTTCTTAGGATAAATATCGTATCATTGTAGCCAACACAAGTCGATTAGTTAGAAATCACGAACAGAACTGCATTTTTAAATGTAGCAGAAAACACTTTATTTCTGTATTAGGTTATTCTACATTATGTGCATGTTTTGATAAAATATTGCAATTATGATAATATATATTATGTATTTCAGATAAGAATAGCTTTTAAATTTCCTTACTACTGTATTTAGTACAAACTTTTAAAGTAAACCATACTTTGTACATATAATACTGAAATTATGTTAACTATTACTATTATTGAATAAAAAAGTATTTATGAACAACTTAAAATTGTTGTCAATTATTGGTTCATGTATATCTCAATTATTATTCCATTGTTAAAAATAAGTCTAGTTTGTAAATAATTCTTGTGTTAAGCAGAGAATTTGACATAAATTAAAATAAAAACTAATTCAATTTACTGCAATAAAATATGTATATACAAGGTGGACCACGGGAGCGGGAAGTTTTGAAAATGTTGTTATTTCGTAATTATGCATAGGTTGCTGTGGATTTGCTTGTCACCTTATCTGTCATTTTATGCCATTTAGTAATCATGGGACAGTGGTCCGGTGAACAACGTTCGTTTGTGATTAAGTCTCAATACAAAAATCATGCCTGTGTGGTCGCAGCGCAGCCTCAATTTCGAATTCATTTCAGTATTCCTCGTCACGGAATAGTTCCATCTGCCCATGCCATAAAGGAATGGATTCGTAAATTTGAAGAAACTGGATCAGCTAAAGATGTCAAACATAAGGGACCAAACAGAAACGTAAGAAGCCTTGATAACATTGATCGCGTTAGAGCAGCTATAGAGCGCAGTCCAAAACGTTCAAGTCGAAAACAAAGCCAGGCTTTGGGTTTATCTAGGACCACTTTTCTTAGAATTTTGTACAAGGATCTCTATTTCCATCCTTATAAAATCCAGATTGCCCAAGCACCGAAATCAGCAGATCCCCCTGTTCGCCTGCATTTTTCTGAAACGATATTAGAGCAAGAAATTGATGTTCACAATTTATGGATGTCTTATGAAGCACATTCCCATTTATCCGGCTATACCAACAAACAAAACTGCCGTTATTGGGCTTTAGAAAATCCACAGGAACTTCACCAACAGCCGGTACATAGCCTGAAGGTAACAGTATGGTGTGCAATGTATTCAATGGGAATTATCGGTCCTTACTTTTTTGAAGATCAAAATGGAAATTATTTGACAGTCAATTCTGCGCGCTATACTGATTAATCAGTTTCTGACACAGCAGTTGAACATGTTTCCACAGATCAACCCAAACAGTTGGAGTTCCAGCAAGATGGCGCTACTTCTCATACCGCAAGAACATCAATGGATGCTCTGCGAATATTGTTTCCAGGTCACGTTATTTCCAAACGCGGGGACATTAAATTTCAATTGGCCCCCAAGATCGCCAGATCTCACGGCACGCGACTACTTTTTGTGGGATTACCTAAAAAGTAAGGTTTTTCTAGACAAACTACGAGATATTCGGGAGCTCAAAATGAAAATTAGTGAAGAAATTGCTAACATACAACTGAATATGTTGCGTGGCGTTATGCAGAATTTCAACGTTCGACTTCAAGAGTGCGTAGAGAGAAGAGGACGCCATTTGCCCGGCATAATATTTAAGAAATAAAAATGGCATACAATTATCTTTTTATAGTTATACTTTGTTTTAATTAAATACAGTTACTTTCTGGATTACATTGTCTTCAAATCTTCCCGCTCCCGTGGTCCACCTTGTATTTAGCAATATTCTTATATTAATTTATAGATAATTATGTATTATAATTAATTAATATATAGGTATTTAAGGATTTATAGAATACTTATAGTATATAGTAATTATATAAATGTTATGTAAGCTTAAAAAGTAAATGAAATATGTACATAAATATTCTAGAACATAGAGCATATTATTTTATCTACATCTATGTACATCTAAAATGAAAATATACATATACACATGTACATAGTTGACATGATACAGGTAATATTATTTTATTATTGCGTAGTTTATCAGAGAAAATATGTACGCGGTAGGTCAGTAATGTTTTTCTCTGCAGGATGTTGATATTCTTTTCTCATTTTAATGCTTATTCATGAGTCCACATGAGAAACAGATCCAAATGTCAAGGTTAGAGGTTCGGTATTTTATTTGTTTGAAAACGACAATGCTATATAATCAAAAGTTTTGCTAATACAATCCATCTGGCATAGCTTATGATTCCGTTACGGCAAAAATTAGCATTGAGTAAACTTTAAGATAGAAGACAAACTACATACAATACAATCTCTGGGTGGGTGAGAATTTTGAAGTAATCTTAAAATAGCTGTTATATTGTAGGAACTTTACTTAACCCTTTAAAGTTATCAACTATGCTTCAGGGTGACTATGATTTTATCAACTATGATTATGTTTGCTTGATCTATAAACAATTCTTCAAAGGGACACTCCTCTATAACTAATCATTGCTCTTCACAATAACTATGAAGTCATTTTCTAAATATATTCTAAAGATTATTATTATTTGCCACATTTATTTCTGGCGTTAAGCGCCATTATGTTAATTTCTGATAACCGCTAATATAATAAATAATATTGCGTACTTAGCACCACCAAAATATGAAATTAATGCGTAATGATAGTTATTTAATTAACAGTGACATTTAAAATACCATTACACAATGTTGATGTACTTTCATGACCTTTTGTTTTCGTTTTAATTAATTTAATTTTTAGAAAACGCGAAAAAGTAAAAAGTTTTTTTACTTTTCGCACTCCACTATACGCGGAAAAATAATGTAATCGTGCAATTTTTTTTTTCTAGGGTTTATTTTTCGTTTTTCGGCCTAAAAACAAAAAAAAAAACGGTTTTTAAACCATTTTGTGTGTGTATGTCGTTGTCGTCGGCATTTATTCTTATTAGCACGATAACTCAACTAAATCGTGTCGGATCGATCGGGTTTTGACTGATTCTGATTGGGGATGTCTCCCAGACGACACCTATTGATTTTGAGGTGGATAAGACACACCCCACCCTGTCCATGGGTCATGAAAAAGCACGAGGGTGGACTACTTGAGAATTTTTTTTGTTAGCACGATTACTCAACTAAATCGTGTCGGATCGATCGGGTTTTTACTGATTCTGATCGGGAACGTCTCCCAGACGACACCTATTAATTTTGAGGTGTATGAGACACACCACGCCCTGTCCAAAGATCATGAGAAAGCACGATGGTGGACTATTTGAAAAAAGTAAAACTGTCGCATAAAACACATATTATGCATTTTTTATGTGTTGGTTTATTTTTTCTCGGCAACTCAATTTCGAGATAGGGATGTTCTACCTACGGAAAAGTCCGTTTTAAGGTTTTAAAACTATTTATTTAAAGTATGTATTGAGCCATTTATACATCCATCTTATCATATATAACAAAAAAATTGTGAGGGTTTTAAATTTTTGTTACATCGACAACGCTGAAATAGACAATGTTGTATTTCTGTGGCTTGGTGTTAGAAGGGCTAATGTCATTTTTTTTTAATTTATGGGTTCTATGTTGGAATTAGTAGAAGAAAATATAACAATTCATATAACTCAACGGCTACTGTCTATTCCTTTAAAAAAAAGTTGTGAGGTCAAGCTCAATGATATGTTAATAATATTACATATTTCTAAAAGGCCCAAACATGACATTGGTCCTTATTACTTGAAAATTAGTAGTAGGCATAAAAGGCCAAAGTCAACATTCGTACAGGATTGCCGATGTAAAGCTTAGAGTTAAAATATAATTTAAAGAAAGTAAGAGTTATTGTAGAGATAAAGCCTCTTTCAGATAGCGCAATCTGTTTCAGAGACGATAGGGGTTTTCATTTAATATCTCCAAATTTGCCAAAGAAAGTTAGAAATTACATTAATATGTTCCCAGAATACGAGAGCCACTATTCTTGAAATCACACCAATAAGAAATATTTATTTCCGGTCTTTAGTATTTCTCTAATGTACCTTTATATAAAAAATTGCGAAGAAAATTGACATCCAAGAGGAATATTTGTACCGTTAGATATTTATCAAAAATTCAATTTGTCATTTGATGTCCCCTAAAACGATACATGCAATAAATGTGACACATTTAATATTCAGTTGAGGAGGTGTCTTCAAACTGAGGAAGAAAGACAAGAAATTGACAACAGAAAGTCTACTAACCTAAATCTTGCAGAATCTGCTTATGAATCTAAAATTACAGCCTCGACAGATTCAAAATCTTCGACAATATACTTTGACTCATAAAAATGTCTGGCAACTCCTTTCCTAATAAATGGCGTAAGCTTTTATAAGCGGCAGCTTTAGACATTCAATTTGATGATTTATGAAACAAAAGGAAAGTCAACTAGTGCCATTTGCTATATTTGGAACGGAACCAGGTCAGTAAATAGCGTCCTGTGTATACCATTGTCTCAAGAATCTAGATTCTAACTAGAATTTAGATAAAGATTAGTGGAGTTGGTCAATATGTATAGAAATTCTTGCGGCGACAAAATAGGAATATATCCTTTTCAGTAATGCTTTCGTATTTTGTAGTTAACCTTAAAGAAGAACATCAGCGAGACATCATCATCAATCACAAGTTTTTAGAGTTCAAGTACGCCCATATGGAAGCCGATAGTATTCAAGCTATTATAGAGGAAATTAAAAAGCGCACTAATTTAGAGGTAAAATTACCAAGAGATTGGGTAAAACTTATTAGAGACATACATAAAACCTCCAATAAAGGTTATTGAGCTGGATCGATTATATTTTTTTAAGTTTCACGATTTGCTAGGGAATCAATATCTTCACAGAAGAAAAAATAAATCGGGAGAATCAATATGTTTACAGAAAAAAGTAATAAGGAGAAGAGGTTCAATGGCTGAAGATAAAGTGGTTGCAGCATAATACAAGAAATCCAGAGGGAACCATTTATTACAAGGAAAACTTTTGTACAACGGAGGAGTTTAAAATACTAAACATTAAAAGAAGATAAATAAATAATTACTCTTTAAGATAAATCAACACAACTCTTCTTCCTACTTCAAAAGAAAATCTGAAAGATCTTAAAGATCTTCTACCTTTAATTAGCAAAACAAGTCAGAAGTACTACGACGAATTTTGTTCAACCATACCATCACAGTATAATGTAAATGACCACGACTTCGAGGAACTCGAAGAGAGCGATGACTTGTAATGCCATTTTTATGAAATATCTCATTTGTTTTTGGGAAATATAGATACTTTTCGTTAAATTATAGTTTTCATTAAAAGGCCAATGTCATTAAAGTGTAAAGATAAGCGAGGACCAAATGTCATAACAAAAAAAATACCTCTGCACTATTCATTTCATCGCTATTTGCCAAATAAAAAACTCTCTTATCTCTACCTAAACAGTTATCTCTATCTAAACAGTCTACCTAAGCCTAGCCACAAAAACAATTATGTTTTAAGATTTTTTATTTAAATTGCTAAAATTGTTAAATACAATAAACATTATCATTTTTCTGAAAACAAAATCAATTTAAATTATTTTCTTTTGATATTGTAAGCAACTATATTTTATAAGAAACCTTTTATCCCTATTTTCTTAATTATAAGAAATCTGACATTGGTCCTTCTAACACCAAGGCACAGATTTATATGTAATATTGTAGGTTAATAAAAAAATATGTAGTAGTGAATAGTCTTAGTACAATAGTAGCATTTATATACATAAAAAATGACAGTAAAATACTTTTTAGATGTACAAAACAAGGAACATGCTACAACATTGTCCGAAGAAGTTCCATTGAAGGATCTGTACCTACACTGCTTCATAGTTATTCCGTGATTACAATGTAAGCATACTTGTAACGAGGTAGTTGGCATAACATGATAGCTAAGTAAAAGTTTTTCCGCATTTTAGTTTCCTATCCGTTTTAAAGTCCTGATATTTACAATTTCGAAGTTCATGTTTCGATAACAGTAATTGCTACGTAGTAACATAAAAAATTAATGCTGGGGTTACTTATTTTCAAATATCAAACAATGCACTGTTGAATAAGATCTTCTCACTCTAGTAAAATGTTTCAAATAACCATTTTCAATGTTATTAAGATAGTTAATAATATATATTTTAAAGTGAGTGTGCTTATAATGATATTTTTGCAATTAAATCAAAGATAACACTGACTTACTTTCACGATTTACAATTAAAATATCGTTTCTTTACGTAAAAGAATATAGTAAGTACAATGACCTTAACCTCTATTTTTTTTTTGCACACACCACTCATTCCTTTTTTATATGAGGAGTGACGTACATATGTATATTTAAAAAAACTTGAAACTAAATCATGATATAACAGTCGAATGTAACACATTTATATAAGAATTGCAATAGCTACTCCTAATAAACTAATATTAAGTGTTTATAACTTACTAATAGCAATAACTCTTATTGCTAATGAATGCCTTTATTCATGTAAAACTATTTCATTCTAAAAGCCATGTAGTTACTTTTTTGTTAAAGCATTGCTGAAAAACTACTCCCATTTACTTGTTATTTTGATATTTGTGTAGCTAGATTATATATAAAAGTACTTGCATTACAAAATTTTAAACACAAAATCGTCGTAGTTTTTCTGTCGAATACTACTTGTTGAATAAGAGCATTGAATAACACATTTTTCGATATAAGTTAAAGTTTCCTTTTCAGATATTAGCCTTGAACTCTACCCAGAGGTCTCTGGCTCATGCCAATAAGCCAGAGACCCGGGATTAGCTCAAGGCTAACATCTGCAGATAAATAGAGAACTTAACGTACGATTTTTTTTCTTGTTAAATGATGTACTTATGGAGTAAGTAATATTATTGTAAGAAAATTATTTGTTTAATGGAATATTAATTTCAATTCTAAAGTAAGCAAATACACTTATTTGAGTGGATAGAAAGGTAACTACAGGTTTTTGCAAAATTATATTAACAATAATATGTAATGTCGTATTCAGCCTGTAGTACAATATAAAAATAGTAAAAACTCATATAAGCAGGTATGTACTCAAAATTTCCATCGACAAAAGTAAACATTTTGGACTGGAACTAGAATTACAATATTCACTTTAGAATATACATTATTATAAGGTTGGCATTGGTAATTCTCGGTAGTAAGAAAAATCAGTAAATAAAAATTATGTATAAGAATATTATGAAATACAGCTTGTCGATAATAGGAACAAGTCTCAAAACTGCGATATCGGACCACCCACGAGGTGCGCAGTAAACAGCCTGGTTTTTACTTAGTCACATTAAGACCTTTGCAGAGTGAATATTGAGTGTATAGTCAGTGAAAGATCCATAAGTCCCTAAAATTTTATCTCTGTTTTTATATAATCCCATTCCTTACATTTCTTTCTAAATAAATATAGAAGTCCCAACTTAATGTTACGAAATAAATAATAGGTAACCAATAGCATATTTCTCTTTTGTGTAAATTGCAAAAGCATATGATGCATTGCTGCTCACAATCAGTCGAGATGAAATGGTTTTAAATATGAGTGTACACAGAGTTCGATCTGGCCGCACTTAAAGTGCATTCTTTTCTCTCCAAATGCTGCTTCGCACTTTCTTCTATGCATTATGAGAATCTCACACTTTTTCCTATTCTTGACAATATTGTAGTAGATTTTCCTACTTCACAATGAAAGTATTCTTTTAAGACCAATAAATAATCAGAGTATCTATACAATAATCCTAGAATTATTGAAACAAACTGGTACACGAAACATATATGGTCCCAAACACATTAATTTTAACTCACACCAATGCGTTGTAAATTCTGGGAGAGAGTTGAAACCTTTGATGAAGTAGCAAAAAAAAATATTCTAAAGAGTCCAGCTTCTACAAACTCCGAAGATTATACGGCGTTCTAAGTACTTCATGAACCAATTAAAACACAGTTTTAATTATTTCCGGAAAGTTGTTTCTTTTTTCAATTTAGCTATCACACTTGGAATATAGACAAAATGACTTGAAAACATTAAAACAAATCTTGGAGCAAACTCACCCTAAACATATTATGAACATACATTAAAGACGTTATATAGAAATTACAAAAGGCACTTGCTACATCCACAATTAAACAAAAAATTAACATTTTCATTGCCTATAAAATTGAGAAGAACCCTTAGTATTATTTAAATTCAAAGGTATAAGAAAAAGGTGTCAAATTAAATAAGAAGTACCTACTTTATTTTATGTTCCAGTCTGGATCATGTATGAATTTTGAAATAGATTTTTTCTTTACTGAAACTGAAACATAGTTTTAGTAGTATTACAAATATTATAGTATGATCAATTAAGAAAAAATTATATTGTCATATATAAGGAAGATGCTTAATTACAAATATGTTTCATTCAGAGTATTGAATTGAAGGAATCGAACATATGCTTGTTTACTTAACAAAATCTACATATTTAAAATTAATTTTTAAATTTGTAAATGCCAAATTAGTTGACTTCAACAATTTTTCCATCATAGGCTTTATAATGTCGGCCTATGCTTTAGTTTAGATCTAATATTATAAAAATTAACAATGTGGAATGTCACTCATAATTTTGAACAAAAAGAACTTGTGTATTTAAATCTAAAATGCATTAACCTATATCTACGGTAGATGTTAGATTATGGCTTAGTATTAAGCATGCATATAATAATACTGACGTAGTTTTCCACAAAACACCAAAATACTATACACTACATTCGACACGCGTTTCGCTAACAAAGTTGGCATCACTTGGAGATGATTAAATCTGTCGAGAAACGCCAGTCCAGTGTAGTGTATAGTGTTTTGGTGTTTTTTAGTGTTATCTTCACACAACATCTCTCTTCTTCAGCATCAGCGTCTTTTCCACTTGTAACATGAATAACTAACCAAGTATATATCAAACTAGATAGGTAGTGTCTCAACTAGTTACACCACAGCTTTCACATAGAACAGACAAAAATAAAACAATTAAGATATTTATATAACAAATATACAAATATAAGTAGTCATAAAAATAAGTTAGAAAATAGTTTGTTCTTTATTAGGTTTTGTAGCTTCTTTCAAGATGGTTTTTAGAACCGAAATCTATCTATCTATCTATCTGGAATAAATTATGATTGAATTTTTACATAGTGTGG
Source organism: Rosalia funebris (assembly GCA_037954035.1). Taxonomy (NCBI): domain Eukaryota; kingdom Metazoa; phylum Arthropoda; class Insecta; order Coleoptera; family Cerambycidae; genus Rosalia; species Rosalia funebris. The sequence goes on along the minus strand of JAZFAV010000022.1, from coordinate 38,004,218 downwards.
TGATAGAATTTTGCACTATATTCATAATTTTGTAATTAAATAATTTTTGTTAACTTTGAAACATTTCAACCTTAATTTCTAGAAAGATATACATTTTTTTCGGTATTTGAATTGCCACGGCGTTATCATAATATTTTTTAAATTTTAATATTTTTATATTTTTTAACAAAAATTAATTTCTTAATTTTTTATCGTATTAGGGGTTTCCTATTTATCATCTATAAAAGAGAGAGGAATAGAAGGTTTTAAACTGAAAATTGTAAAATACGGTTACACTGAAAAATAAAAATATAAGTATAGAAGTATCTCATATAGGGTATCTGGTAGATATTTTGACACCGCAGACAATTTTACGAATATAATAAGTTGTGACAAAAAAATCCCAATTTCTGGAAGTTTATTATTTTTTTCTAACGAAGCGAGATTTTCCTAGAATGGAACAGTAAATCGTCATAACTGTAGATACTTACTAGTCTTAAGAGAATCTTCATTGGATTCAAGAATCTAATAGCCATCGTTAAGAAATAGTAAATGTATGAGCTGAAATGATAGGAAGTCGTCTTTTAAGGTCTAGTTTTTTGAAAATTTAACTGATACTAGTTATTTATAATTTAGACGTCTCGATTCAATTCTAGCTTTAGCTGTTCTTTACTCAAACAATGAGGATGATGATGTTCCCCATCAAATGATTCGCTTTCAATAATACGTAGCTTCTCACTTTGGTGTTGATGTTCGGTCGGGGATAATTTGACTGAAAAATGTACAGGACGACCAACTAAATGGACACCACTGTCACCTGATTTGATCATCTTGTTTTTTAACTGTGGGGCTTTGGCGGAGTGTTTCAAAAAATGATTTAGTTACAAGATTAAGAGTATTATATGCAATTAACTCTACATTTCCATTATTTTATAACTGAAGTTGCAATTATACTATTTCGAAAAATGAAAAATACACAGTGGCAGTTGCTGTAATTTAATGCGACTTATTAGAATCAGAAATTATGAGATTTCTTAGAACATCGATTATGTCAACTTCCTCCTATACAAGTAAACAATATATCTAGAATTTCGAGAAGATGTGGAAACTGTTGCATATTAGTGAAAAACTTTTTCTCTAAGATTCATAATTGTTTTTAATATAGTAAATTTAGTTATCACTATTGTCTTGCGAAGGGGCTGGACCTTCGATGCCGCAACAAAAATAGGAGATCAGTTTTCCACGAACACTGAAAGATTACATATTTCTCGATGCGTGTTTCATTAGTTTTAATAATCGGGAGATGATCAAAATTAATCTAAAGTAATTATAGTTTTAGTTATCTCCCGATGATGCCGACTTAGTTGGTGAAATGAGCGTCGAGAAACGTGTAATTTTTCGGTATTCTTGAAAAACTGGTATCCTGTTTTTGTTACTATTAAAAAAATAAACAGCTTTATAAACCTTAAAACGGCCTTTTCCGCACGTAGAACATCTCTATCTCGAAATTGAGTGGCCGAGAAAAAATAAACCAACACATAAATGCAGAATATGTGTTTTATGCGACAGTTTTACTTTTTTCAAATAGTTCACCCTCGTGCTTTCTCGTGACCCATGAACAGGGTGAAGTGTGTCCTATCCACCTCAAAATCAATAGGTGTCGTCTGGGAGACGTCCCCGATCCGAATCTGTCAAAACCCGATCGATCCAACATGACTTAGTTGAGTTATCGTGTTAACAAAAAAAAAATTCTCAAAGAGTCCACCGTCGTGCTTTCTCATGACCCATGGATAGGATGGGGTGTGTCCTATCCACCTCAAAATCAATAGATGTCGTCTGGTAGACGTCCCTAATCAGAATCAGTCGAAACCCGATCGATTCGACACGATTTAATTAAGTGATCGTGCTAACAATCAAATTTCTCAAATAGTCCACCATTGGGCTTTCTTATGACCCATGAGCATGGTAGAGTGTGTTCTATCCACCTCAAAATCAATAGGTGTAATCTGGGAGACGTTCCCGATCAGAATCAGTCAAAACCCGATCAATCCGGCACGATTCAGTTGAGTTCTCGTATTAACAAAACAAATTTCTCAAATAGTCCACCATCGTGCTTTCTCATGACCCATGGACAGGGTGGGGTGATGGTATCCACCTAAAAATCAATAGGTGTCATCTGGGAGGTCCCCGATCAGAATTAGTCAAAACCCGATCGATCCGACACGATTTAGTTGAGTTATCGTGCTAACAAAAAAAATTTCTCAAATAGACCCAAGGAAGGGGGAAAGTATATATATTTTTGGCAGTAAAATCAAATAAACAGTTTAAAATTTAATGGAACTAGTGGGATTTCTTGATGTTCGGTCCAAGTTCCTTGATTTGGTCGGCCTGTGTTGGCACATTGAAACACCATTGAGTGGAGATTAATTACAGGTTTTCAATTATTTTTGTTTTCAAAATGGACTAAATATCATACCTCCATATCACAGTCTTGTATTTCCACTTATTAAATTTCCTCTTAACAAAATAAGATTGCCATTTAAAAAAAATCATTAATAGTGTTTTTATCTTTCTCTTCTTCTTTTGAATTTAGCTTTCTACATGGCTTTGTACTTTATTTTATTATTTACCTTTGCTGGTTTATAAATATAAAACAAAAAGAGGGACAAATCGGTGTTTAACTGTGTGCTTAAAATATTACAACACTTAATAAGTTTTGTTTGAGGTAAATTTTAAATGCCAGTTCATTAAATACTATTATTCTATTTTATTCTGATTGAGACGAATATAAAAAAAAAACAAAATAAAAGTTGCGCTCATACATAAAAATAAAGGTTGAGGTTACATTTATTTGATCTAAAAACGCTTCTTTTATCTACCGTTTCCCCTTATTACGTTTACCAATTGGTGCTTTGCCGAAATACATATAAATGTTGGGATGAGAAAGATTAATTTTAAGAGTGTAACCCGGAAGGAATGCAGCATTAGAGAAACATTCAAGATGGCTTGGGTAAGGTCGGGGATTCCTTGACAACAAGTATAAATAAATACACTAGAAAGCAGATAAAGTAGGTGATGCTGAACTGCTGGGAGCCTCAGCCCCGTTCATTTCATTCAGCCGTGGGTTTCATTGATAGCGACGCTCTTCCTAACCGAGTTTTGCAAGGCGACGTTGCCTCGCCGAACGCTATTTCATCAGGTTACCCACAAAGCGAAGTGTCAGTTTCTAAAACAAATTTAAGTAAGTGATCGTACAAACGAGATATTTATTGTCATAGAAATACCGACAGATATTTCACATGCATCCTTAAATTTAACATCATTTACGTAATATATTTTTAGGGATTAGGGTCAGTTTAATAATGCAAAATGAGGGTTCACAGATTATTATTCTTCAACACTTACAACACCTCTTCGATGTGATGCATCTCATTCGTCAAGTAGAAGAGATCCTTGGCAATCCCTATTTCCCCTTAGTACTAAAATATCCTTTAATACTAAAGGTACTAATCTAGACTAGTCGTTATACATTAAGTACGCAAAGGTTAGAATAAATTCGATAAAATCGTTATCGAGCAAATAAGAAAATAATGCCTGGATAGGCCTATCATGTTTTTTAGATGCGCATTTTTTGGTATATGAATATTTGCGAATGTTATCTCTATTGAAGTTATAATATCATCGACAGTTTTTTTTATAAAAAATTGATATTTAACGATGTCATTTAAGAGAGCATATTTTTCAAGGTATGCGTAAACTTAGGGTAGGTTACATAATATTTTGAGGAACAAAAATTAATTTAGCAAATTAATCAGAAGCATTATCAGAAGTTAAATAATAGTTCATACAAGCAAACATTATTTAAATAAGTGTTTAAATTGTCCGTTATTTACTTCTTGACTATATGAACTCAAACTTATTGTAAAACGTTATTTAAAGTCTCAGTTTTAGTTAGTCTTATTTCGATGGTGATGGATTGGATTTAAAAGATATATCTAGAATTTAAGCTGGTTACTCAATAGTTCCTCTTCTACCAACCTATTTATTAAGAAGAACGATGTTTATGTAATTTTACACAATTTCTGTATAACCTAGCGGCACGTCACTACATTGACTGTTCTAGTATTTGGATATTTTCATTATCTGGAAGCAATACCATAAGTAAAGCAAATTATGTGCTGTTCTAGCAACTCTAAATACTTTTCAACAATTAATAAAAACAAATAGGTTTTTTCAATTGAACTATGTATTTTAATTTTTATTCCACAACTTATCCACTTATACGCTTTTTAAATATATTATTGTCATCCCTCCTTATTTAATATCTAAAGATAGTAACTTGCAATGCTGAAGTTACAGATACCAGAATTTGAAGATGTAATTAAAAATTTTACTTTTTTACATAAAATATCTCATCTACGCCCATGCTGTAGACCATAGTATAGCTTATCTGTCGACTTCTTTACTAAAATTTGAAAGTCGAAAATAAACAACACAGCTGTTGAACCAGCAGTTTCACTACATTACAATTATGGCCTGGAATTATCGATTTCTTTTTTATTTTGATTGAGATAATTTTAAAATTCGATACAAACATGGAGCAATCAATTGTATTTCCTGTTGTAAAGTTTATTTAATAATTTTATTTAACAAGAATTTTATTTAAAAATGGATTTAATAAAATACAACCGTCACAGGTAAAGAGAGTGAACACAGCCATTCGATTACTACTATTTGACAAAATCAAATATTTTCGTTCGTGTGGTGTGTATGGTTCGTTTGGGTTTGAAAATATAACTGTAAGTGTACAGAATAATGCTGGTACACCTAAATAGTATAATATACTGACACATTTATACTAATATACATATTTAGAAACGTGTACTAGTATATTATTATATATCAGTATACTTAACTGTATACATATATTCCTATTTGGGATATTGATATTTGATATTCGTTAAAATAATTACTATTTTCTATCAGTTTTGAACAGTTTCAGTCAGATTTGTCACAAGGTCTCACTGAAATTAGAATCTTGGAAAATATTGTCATATTAACATTACTTTACTTTGCCATCTTTCAGTAAATAAATAATTATATTATTACAAAGAAGTTTAGATTTTTTCCTTTTCACTAAATGAACTAAGGAAATACCTTATGCTGTCTATGTCATTTATATTATATGTACATAGTTGTAGACACGTTTCATTCTCATTTATTAATGTAAATATGCGACTTAAAGTAATTATTACTTTATAAATAAATCTACCATATATGTATGTCCCAAATGTTGCGACCTATGTGGCAACACTGTCGTGGTTCCATATCTCCGCATTCTAACTAGTCGCGGACTCGTCAAGTTTAAATGCTTTCGCTTTTATTCTCACATAATGCATTTCAGCGTATCTGAAACACTTTCGGTTTCGTTGTTTTATTTTATATCCAATAGACTAAACAATTTGGTCCCTAGTGCATTAATGAAAAAATATCAAACGACCAAACTATTCTTATCAATATACATATTTAATTAATATCTGTACATATATTCATGAATCTCTTTAGAGGATACACAAACTTGATAATTGATTATGATGTGCTATATATATAGTACATATTTAGTAGTTTTAAAATTTGGACACACAGAAATCGACCTTTCTTCCGTTAAAGTCTCAGGTTACAGAAGGGAAGGTTACACATAAAGACAAGGACAAACACACTTATGCGTGAGAGGAGGTTTCAAACTCGAATCCAATGACACCCCCAATATTGCGCTAGTCTGTAACCCTGGATCACAGTCCGTCATTGACATGACATTGTCAGAACCACCTTTATGGGAGAATATGATGGTCACTCACTCTTGTAGTGGCCGCGTATCAGTGTCCTTTATACAGATAGGATTTTTATAGCTCCGCGTTGGGCAATGGGCCCGACCGTCCATCGTATTCTACTGTATATGATCATGATCAATCTGGACGTTCTAACGTGACATGCCACTGTGGGTGGTCCCAAGTCAGATATTTGTATTTTTAAAGATAATTTTCTTGGAAAAAACGTTGTAATAGTTATATATAATATAGTATAATTAGTACATATAATATAGTATAACTATGTATTATAATATACATATCAGCTGTCCACATTTTCAGTACTTAGATACATCGTGTTATATCGCCTAGTGATTTAACCAAGTTTTGGAATTGGTTCCAAGTCAAAATACAGTTCTTCAGCAAAACCTATGACACAACAAAAACCGTATGAGGCCTTATACGGGAGAAGTTTATATGTATTATATTGGACAAGAAGGACATTGCTGATGTTATTTCGTGTTTCCTGTCAGTCAGAACTGATATTTCAGTTTAAATGTTTTAACGTGATGGCTGTAGTAACAGTTTTCATTTGGAGGGAGATTTCAGTGACGGTCTTTTGGTTGCTTTAGAAGATTCTTCATAGCAGCAATGCATTCGTTATGTTTCACCGCCACATTGTGTGGATTAACTCGACCCTCACTAATGTCTGTCTTCTCCTCACAATATATAAATTGTGTTTGTCATTAACGCATTTAAGTAAAGTCTGTAACTCTTGTCGATTCATATTTCACGATGGCAAATTAAAACGCTGTTCACGATAATGCGCAATACTTGCATTATTACCCACACCAGCGTAGAGTAAATTAATGTATACTAAAGGGCAGGTCGCACATGCATATGTTTGAATAAGATATAATATATTTTCTTGATTTTAACTGAATTAGGCTTAAAGAAAATGAAACGAAACAAGAAATATATGGAATTACAGTGAGGCTTCTGTTCTCCTGGCCGTGGATAAGTTTTTGAATGGACTATTAAAAAAAAACATTTTCAGGAATAATGTGAAATACTTGCACTACTAAAGAGTAAACTAATATATACTGAAGGGCAGGTCGCATATGTGTATGAATAAGATCTAGTATATTGTCTTGATTTTAACTGAATTAGTTTTTAAATTTACTATTTTTAAAAAACCATTTTCAGATTAAAATTAGTTATCAGAAGAAATTTTTTATAAGGAAAAATGCAGAAAGTTCATAAAATACAGTCAATCAATTTAATGGAAAATCTTAAACAGGTTATTTTTATTTTGATTTTGCGTATTCAAAATAAAAGAAAGACTTAATAGGGCTGTTCGAGTTTGACTTAGCGTTATCAGATTATGCGTTAGTAGCGTCATCAAATATATTTTTAAATGGAATTTTCTATTATTAGAAAGTGAAAGGTACATAAAATTGTATATCAATAGTCTTAATTCTAGAGCATTTCGAATAATTTATAAATTTACATAAACAATTTAAACTTTTAGACACCGAGAAATCGATTTCCATCCCCAATAGCCCCAGGTTGCGGAGGAAACGATAACAAATACAGATGACGACAAACACCCAATACTCAGGGAGAGGTGCCAAACTCCCCCCGTTTGCATTCGAATCAACAAGCATACAATGATACCACCAATACTTGATCAAGTTCACCACTCCAGATTACACTACAAATGTTGTTTTGTCTCGTTTCTTTATAGTGAGCAGACACATTTATAGAAAAATACTAGATGCCTAAATGCAATTTGTATTATGAGTACACATTGTGGTCACACACATGATCATCAAATTCTTTGCTCATGGTATCAAAGTGAATGAGATACTCTATTTATTCCATTATTTATATGTGGTATTTTAGATCGAGTCTCATTAGAAACATGGTGATATTTCCATAGAAACATGGTGATATTTCCACAACCTCACCTCAGTTCTACAAGCAATAGGAGATTTTGAAACAGAATCATCTATTCTAAACGATCAGAATGAAACAAAATGATTCCAAATCTCGACGATCATAATACACCAATAAATTCAAGTTTTCTAGATTTTATCAACATTTTATTGCACCTTTGTCAAATTATATTATTTTACTATTTTGTATATTTTTAAAATTACTATCACAAAAAAAAGCATCACAGAAATTAGACAATGCCCTGAATTTAAAGCGAAAGCTATTTGAGTCGAGGATACACATTGAAAAAATGTGTATAACACCCATTACCATCGACATTACTAGTGCCGACGCTTGGAATCGAACCAAGATCACGACAGTCAGTAGCTAGTCGCATTAGCCCATAATGTACTATAATCGACTCAGCTGCCGTGATAAGTTCCGAAACTGTCTTAGTAGATTAGTGCTATTCATAACTAAAATATAACAGTACTGAAGATCAAAGACACTTCTTTGAAAAATGTTTACAAATAATTCTATAATTATACAATATTTTCAAAATTAAAATTTTTCTGTTGACATATATAACAAAAATATTTAGAGGATGGAAACAAAGGAAAACGTGAATAAAGTCATTAGTATGGTTTGATAAGTAATTATTGTTTATTTGGCAGCAATTTAATAGCAGGAAGTTTCATTGTTAACATAAATTAACATTATTAATAATAATGTTAAGTTACTATGCACGATTTTTAGATAACAATTTCATTCAAAAGAAAAATCGGACAAATAACAATGAACTGTATTGGGTAAAACAGAAACATGAAAAGTGAAGATGAACGAAAGAAAAAATTGACAATTTTACCCTTTACAAATGTCGAATCTTACCTGTGGTGGGTTTTATTTTTTGAAACCTTATCTGATCGTGCAGAAACACGAGAAAGGGGTCGAGGATCGCTTTTAGGTATAATTCAATGCCTGGCGGGGCTATAGTCCGAGGAGTAGTTGTTTCCTACTATACTAGCTATTATGTAATAGCATTGCTATTCGGGAACCACTTTGATAACCGCTTGGCGGTTTGGTAGTTCCTTTCTCGATTTCCGACTTATATGTTACTGCCTTTAAAAATGAGTCAAATTTGAAATTTTAGTGTTTTTAACTTAGTTTTTATGATATCGAGGATTCAGCCGGGAGATTTTTTTTAATATATTTCTACAAAATTTCTACAACTACTGATTAGAAGAAAACAAATATGAAATACAAAATTGTGTACCAGGGTCCTTTTGAAATCGCAGCATAATATCACTACATTTCATGCCATAACTATCTAGAATTAATACAATAAAATGATTTTCAGAGGTCATTTCAAGAACGAATATATTGCTATATATAGTTGAAAAGAGAAATTTAAGGGGAATCAGTTGGCATAAGAAATGTACAGGGTGCCGCTTTAAATAAAAACTAAATAAATATTAAACAAAAAGTAATCACGTATTATACAAGTTTACCAAATTTCAAAATAATATATTCCTAACTAACAATGCTATGGTGTGGTAGGTCTGCTATGTCATCCGATATAGTATTTTTAACTTAATAAAATCCATGTATAACTTAAATTTGTTTTAAAAATCAGTTAGTAAACTAATTAATTTATTGATATTTGAATTAAGTATGAGAAGGGGTAACGGTTTTTGGCAGACATTAAGGAAAGTTTCAATTTCTACATCAGTGAAACTGGAAATTCGGTAAAGGAATAAATAAAATGAAAAGTGGTGTTTCTATTGTAAACATATGTTCCAAATTATTTATATGGCAGCTAAGTTGACTACTCATTATACAGTGTGGAAAAAAAGTAAAATAATTTGGTAGTCTTCAGGTTTTATGGAAAACGCTTGAACACGTCGATTTAGTTTTTCAGTTTCCCATATTCTGTTAGAATTCATTTGTATTTTTATTGACATCTGTCAATAATATGATGTCATCGACATTTTTATTAAATGACAATATTTCAACAAGCAGAAAAAATTTTACCTGTTGTATTAACGCACGCTTGAATCGTCTAGATTCAAACAGTGCAATATCCAGTTTTCATTAAAAATGAGTTAGCTACATGCTCTCATACAGAATTTTCAGTTTTTTCATATTGTGAAGTTGTATTGCTTTAAATCGTGCAATATTACGACTAAAATCAATGCTAAAGTTCGGGGTTAGATTCAAAACGTGCAATCTTCAATAATTTATTGTTTTAATTAATTTAATTATTTAATACTAATTAATTTATTAAAAAAATAATTTCTTATTAAAAAGTGTAAATATAAATATTTTTGGTTGATTTGGATTTTATTTTCATAGAATATCATAATAATTCATATTTCAAAGTTAAAATAATTTAAAACTTATAACAAGATAATATATTAGTTTTTTGACATTCCTGTAAAATAGGCATTAGTTGATGGAGATTGCATACTTTGAATCTAGTCGACTCAATTGATAATTCACCGATAATATAATATGATTTGAAATAAATTGCTGATTGAGTCACGTCCTCCAAAAATGTCGTGCTCTAATTGCAAAGACATTAGGGTGCTTAGAGAAATAAAAACAACTGAAACAAAAAGCCGACGCCGACAATCGTCAATGTCAAAGCCCCAGTTAGTGGGCCACCTCGACCTACGGCAATATGGACCACGGCGGCTACAGTTACTCAAGTTTACACTTTTACATATCAATAGCAGGAAGTTGGGCCGGGGTCGGATCCCGTCGACGCCACGGGAACATCCAGTTAGACCCAAACTTAAGAAAGGGAAAGCTCCGGGATTCAAAGGATTCAGGAAAGGGTAAAGATCAACGAAACCAGCAACCTGTTACTTGGAACCACTGATCTTTCTCTTCTACAACACTTGAACACTCCTTAAATCGCATCAAATTAATGGACGATTAACTTGTTTTCATTCACGCCAACGCGGAGGCATTACAGTCATTTATCAGGATGAGGGTGGTTTTGATCAATATTTATATTGGCCGGAATATTTAGATAAAAATGTGCATGTCTCAATTATTACGATGAGTGATGCATTTATTTAATGGTTTTGTGGTGTACATACATATAGTACTGTGCCTTGTAAGGACTTTTTTCTGTCAAAAAATTGGAGTGTTTTTTTATCTTTTGATGATAACTTGTGAGGGTCTACCTAAAAGTAAGTTTCTATTTATTTTCGAAACTAAAGTTTAGGGGAGAGGTCGTAGTTGTTAAAAATTTGATTTTAATTAATAGGTAGGGCTAATAATATGAGGTTGGTGAAATATGTCGGAATACCGGATCTTACTAAACTATAAATTTTAATATAAAACTTTTTTATTCATTTTAATCTACTTTGATCTCCAATAGGTATTGTCCAACTTATCTGTCGATATATGACATGCTTTCTTATACGGCTGACCCTTATATTTTCAGGCAGATATTTTTTTAGCAATTGTAATGATCTAGAGTTTGGTGGATATACGATTTGCGGGTTCCTGAATATTGAATAAAATAATAAAATGAACAGTATTAAGTAATTCTTAGATAATAATTAAAAAATAATATTTATTGATATAAAATTTTAATATTAGATATATTTAATAGAATTTTAATAGGATTTTAATATTAATTTACTAGAAATAGATGGGTATAGTCAAGAACTATTGATGAATTTTCTAGACAAAGGGTATAAACCGGGTTTCAGTGGAATTACTAGACCATCTGATAATCATAATGGCAATGCATGTACAGAAAGAACTTGTATTGACAACATGTTTACGAAGGCAGAAACAATTATAAACAAGCATTTTAAACTTATAAGCTCGTTAACGGATCACTATCCTTTATTTATGTCATTAAGTAAGGTCAAGAAAGGGAGATCGGATTATCAATTGAAATTTGTAAACTATAAAAAGTTAGATAATTTAGCTATAAAAGAAAATTGGGACATGATTTTAAAAATATCTGATCCTGATCTGGCAATTGAAGAATTAGTAAGAACATTGAACAACTGTGTAATAATCGCAACTGTTAACAGTAACTCTAATAAAAAGATAGGTAAATATATTCCTAGAAATAAATGGATTACAAAAGCGATTTTAAATTCATGTGAACAAAAAGAGCTTCTGTATGAAATTTGGAGAAAGGATCCAAGTAATGAGACATTGGAAACAGAATACAAAAATTATACGAAAATTCTAAATAAAGTAATAAAAGAGGCCAAAATTTTGCATGAGCGTAAGCAAGTTGGAGAAAACTGTAATAAGCCATGGAATATTTGGACTAATTAATCAAAAGCTAGGTAAAAATAATAAAAAAGAGAATTTTATAAATCAATTACATGATGAAAAAAACAACATAATAACTGACGACAAAAAATAGCTAAATATATGAATGAATACTTTACCATGGGTAAAAAATTGAGTGATAATATCTCACAATCAAATAATGAAAGAATTCAATTGCCAAAAATGAATCAAAAATCAATCTTTATATATCCAACCAATTTTACAGAAGTAAATAAAATAATTGAAGAAAAGAAGCTAACAAACGGAGGAGTTGACAACATAAATTCAAAGACACTCAAAGCATTGAAAAAATATATTATTGAGCCGATTTTCTATATAATTAATTTGAGTATTCAACAATCTGTTTGGCCAAATAAACTAAAGGAAGCTGAAATAATACCAATACACAAGGCTGGTAGTAAAAAATCAGCATCAAATTATAGACCTATATCATTAATCTCTAATTTAGCCAAAATATTTGAAAAAGTTATATACACTAGATTTTGGAATTTTTTTGACATGTGTAATATAATATCAAATAAACAGTTTGGTTTTGTGAAAAATAAAGGAACCAAAGATGCAATTACGTTAATTACAAAATTGATTTATGAAAATTTAGATAAGAGTAAACCGATTGCAGTTACTTTTCTTGACCTTGCTAAAGCGTTTGATACAGTCAATCATAGAATTTTATTAGATAAATTATATAACTATGGAATTAGAGGAACAGCAAACAAACTGATCATTAGTTATCTAGAAAATAGACACCAAAGTGTAAAGATTAATAATTGTAAAAGCGAAAGTATAATATTAACGACAGGAGTACCTCAAGATACAGTTTTAGGCCCGTTACTATTTATTGTATATGTTAATGATCTCTTAAAGGAAATGCCAGATAATTCAATAGTCTCATATGCAGATGATACAGCGATAATATTTACTGATAATACATGGTCTGGGGTGGAAAATAAAATGAATCAATACCTGCACAAAATATATATATATGGCTAACACTAAATAAACTATCTTTGAATGTTAATAAAACAGTATTCATGACTTTTGGAAATTACTGTAACAGTGTTCCAAAAGAAATAAATATAAGTATTAATGGAAACAATTTAAATAGAGTTCAAAACTCAAAATATTTAGGTATAATCTTCGATTATAATATGACATGGTTACAACATATACAATATATAATTAATAAGACAAAATTGATTAAAAGATAAAATTGAAATGTTACATGGATACTAGAACATTGAGAATGTTGTATTATACACTTTTTCATAGTATTATAAGTTATGGCATTACTGCCTGGGGAGGTGCATATTCGAATACTTTGAATTTACTACAATCGTTACAAAATAGAATTTTAAAAATTATAAATAAGAATCAATTTATCACTGAGGATAACCCAATGAATATAAGGCATTTATTTGAGTATGAATCCCTTGTCTATCACTACGAGCTACTGAAGAATAAATATATTAACTCAAGTAGTAAAACTAGAAACAAATGTATACAGTTACCGATTAGTCACAAAGCTATAAGTAATAAAAATAGTTATATTAAAACAGTTAAGGTATATAATGAGCTTCCAAATGAATTAAAGGTTATCAATACTAAGAATTATAAATCAATTTTGAAAAGATGGATCAAAAGTAATACATAAAAGTATTTATTCAAACTTTCAATTGTTTATTGTAATTTGTATGGAAAATAAAAATAAAAATTTTTAGTCTATGTTGCGACCATAAGGGTCATAGTTTTAGTTTAGATTATTATAATTTTTATTAGTTTTAAGCAAACTGGTGTCGCGAACAGATAACTGTGTTTATCCCTGCGATAATTTACTGTTATGTTATATAACTATATGTAAATTTTACTGGTAAATAAATAAATAAATAAATAAATAAATAAATAAATAAATAAATAAATAAATAAATAAATAAATAAATAAATAAATAAAATATTGATATACGGTAACTTGATAATATCCTAATTGATGAAGGAAAACTCGAAAGGAGCTTTGAATATAATGCTGGGATATTTATTGAATAGCCGTTCTAATTCTTCTTCTAAAACGATTGAAATTCAAGATCATATCCAACCGAGTTTAAATAACTCTTTAAGTAAATATTCTAATGAAGTTAAATTTGACGATTGCGCTGGACATTCAATATGATCTCTTCAATATATCCATCTTTGTGGAAGCGTTTCATTGAGGTATTGTCGCACGCCAATTTCGTAATGAGAAGGAAGTCCATCTTATTGATACCAGCCTTTATATGACACTCGTTTACAATGTGGCTGGTTTAGAAATTAATAGCTTAATGTTGAAAATCAACATATGTCACTGAATAGATTAAAATACTACAAAAACCTTTGTTGATTGAAATTTTTTTGAAAATTTGGTGTCATCAGAAATCACGTGTTCCGACACATTTGGAAAATTATATATTTTTTATTTTTTATACTATTTGTGTTAGATTTAAGTTAGAAGTGTAACGACGTATGTACATCATTTTAGTTTTAATGTGTACATACATATTTAATAATAAGTAAAATATTTTTGCATAGTAGTGACCGATCAGCATTAATACCAGTTAATTTAATTGCAATTTTGACAGAAAGTTAACAAATTTTCATCTTGGGATAAGAGATAAGTTCTATAGATGTCATAAATCAAAAATATGTTGATGAAGATCTACTGATAAGGAAGGAACGTGAATCCTACAATTACGAAAAGAGCTTTTGATGAGAGATAGAGACAAATTCGACGATTTATAATATTTATATTGTCAATCAGATTTTAAAGTAAAATACCATTTTTTTTTGTTTTTACTGTTTTCTATATTAGTAACTGGCATTTAAGTAACGATACAGAATAACAATTAGTTTTCTTTAAAAGTTTATATGCTTAAAATATACTATCCTACTATCCAGAATATAGAATAGTTGAGCGAGAAATACGGTTCAAGTGGGATTCATCTGCACGCGGTTCCCTTATGAGGATATTTAGGAGGGTGTTGATTGCTGGGGTATCTGCAAGATCTATAGCCATAATTTCTATTATTACAAAACATTTTTACTTAGTATTAATAGTTTTTACTGTTGGTTTCCTGGGCAATATTAATGAAATTAAAAGAACTTGTACCAGCAGAGAACGAACTAAATATTTACACTTCCAAAGAAAACAACTGGCATTATTCAACCTTTGAATGTGTTCCATTCCTTCATTTTATTTAAATATGTATCATATGAAAGTGGTTATGTTTTAACATATTCCGATTACTTTAAGAATAAAGTCTGTTTCCTTCTTGAAAATAAGACTCTCTTATCCTGTAGGGTGAGTGTAGCTACTCATACTATATGTAGCCATAAGTTTGTTTTCATTTGAAAAAAGACGTCGGGTATATGTTTGTAGTTTAAGTTTCAGTAACTGTCACATGAAATTATTTAAATCCTAATATTTAAAATCGAATACAAATGTGAAGCATCACGAAATAGTGAAATGATTATATTTACACAAAATAAACATAGTTTTGAGACCCCGAATTATGATCATAATGAACACAATCACAATGAAAATATTAGTAATCTAATAATCGAACTACATAGTCATTGTTACTTTGGTACATATGTTATAAATAATTAATTATATTATTGTCATTGTCGATAAACTTTGTTGAAGAGTTTACTTGACTTCTCTGTTTCACCGAATGTTCAAAATCTTGTGAGATCTTATCTAGAAAATCGTACTTCATATGTAAAATATAGAGATCATACATCCAAAAATATTACCATCTTTTCTGGTGTACTCCAAGGGTCTGTCCCTGGTCCTTTGTTATTTAATATTTTTATTAATAATTACATTGATATTTAGAAAATATAACATAAATTATTTACTGTATGCACATATAAAAATTTATCTATATCTACAAATAGATTCATCATCATATTGTATGCGTTTACAAGATTGTCTTTTGGAAATGAATGACTGCTGCCTTATATTTAGACTTCATCTCAATGTGCAAAAATGCAATGTCATGAGCTTCGCAAGGAAAAAGGAATAGCATACCTTATGATTATACGCTGAATAACATCTCTATAAATGGTTCTAATGTTTTTAGAGACCGGGTGTAATTTTGACCCAAAGCTAAATTTTATAGATCATTACAATACAATCGTAAAGCAATCCTAAATGCCTAGGATTTGTGGTAAGGAATTCAAAAAAATTTACTTCCAGTGATACGTCGATACTCTTATTTAATGCTTGTGTTAGAACCTGACCATATGATAGACTATGCATCTATCATATGGGCACCCACTCATCAAGTGCATTGTGAAAATATCGTGAGGGACAAAGAAAGTTCTTGGAGTATTTTAGATTTGGAATGAATGCATATGCATATGAGTCCTGCATATGGATATGGCCAACAAAATTTATTATATTAGGTTATCATCATATCTCTAGAAAAGAGGAGAGTAATGCATTTCATTATATTTCTTTATAAGATTATTAATTTTTGTTTTGATAGCTCCTCAGTATTGGAATAGATCAAGTTGAGTGTACCCAGAACAACACCGCGAATTTCAAGCACAATTTATTTCCTAACGCCACGTATCAATTTACTTAAATCGTCCCCAATCTATCAAATGTGTGCAAACTACTTACTAGTACAAGATTAAGTAAATATTTTTTCCATATCATTGCGATCATTAAAAATTATTTTATAAGACAAAATGTTTAATATAGAAAATATATCTATATTGGTAACGCATTTGTAATATAATATATTTCTGCTCCTCTTATTAATTATTAATGATAGCACTCTTTTTTTATGAATACATGGTTTCTGTAACTATTGTATTTTATATAATTACTGTATTAGATTATAATTAGTTTCCAAATTAACTGTATTCTTGTATATTTAGAACTTAAATTTATTATACATATTTGTAACATTTCTATTGTGTTCTAGCACTTTCAACCCTGTGATTGAAGATTTCTCGTTTCTGTTGGGTGGCTGTATTTTAAATAAATAAATAAATAATCGTTATTATTTATTAATATCATGCTTGTTATTTCATTTTCTGTAGTTTGCCGAGGATATATAAATACATTAACGTTCTTTGCCTTTATCTTTTTATATAGAACTAGAAAATATAGAAATTACGTTATGGTATTATTTTTGATACTATTAAATAGTATAAAAGGATCTATTATTAATTTTTACTGGTATTTTTTACTACTACTTTAACACAGTTACAATTTGGTAGACGGTCCAATATATACAGATATGTTTTTAATATAATTCGATGTTGTTTATTGAATCATGCTATTGAAATATGTATGTATAACGAATGTAACATTGTTCGGGTTATTAGCCGTTCCAGCGACATTGAAATACTTTTATTAGTGTTGCTAAGCTGCCAATATCTGCCTGTGGATTAAAGATAAAGACCAGTAAGAGTTTGCACTTAAATAACAAACAATAGGCAAACGAAAACGGACAAATTTTTTAATTGACATTAATTCAATTGTCAAAGACAATCTAGACTTAATAACAAATACTAGATGAGAGTTAGCAGTCTATAAAAATAACTGTACATTGGAACAGTGATGAATTACAATATGATGAAGTGTATATTAAACAGCTACATGGTTATGGTTAATACTTTTAAACTTCATTTTGTAAATAGAAGACTATTTCAATGAGAAAAATATAGTAGAATTATTTTATGAAGACCAAGTCGGCAATAAATCGTGCGACAAAGACAGATGCATGTCTGACTGAATAAGAGACACAGACCTGCCTATGTATAAATCATTTGCGAACGCAAAATTCTTTTACTGCATTTGCGTGGGAGAAGGTAAGCTATAGTAAGCTATACATTGCTCTTTGTCGCCCGGTTAATTGCCGACTTACTCTTCATAAAATAATTCTACTATAGTTTTATTTTAACGCTGAATTAAAAAAAAATATATACATTCTGTTGCTGATGTTATTAAATATCGTGATTTATGTAAGAGATTTGGGAAGATTTGCTCTAGGTCATGTAGGAAAATTTTGAGTCAAATGTTGAACGTAGAACGTAGAAAGGCTAGAAATGCTGTAAAGAAAAGAGCGTTGTCTGGTCAGTTTTATTTCATTAATAACCATTTAAAAATGGATCATATATTTTGTATAAATATTGTTGGTTTAAATTTTTTACATTTATTTTTAGTATGTACTCCAATAATGGTTCTGATTTAACGATAAAATGGAGATACGTATGATATGAAAGTCTATGAATAGATAGTGGCTGTAGAAATAAAACGATTTTTCTTACTTTCTCTCATATATATCTGCATCTTTATTATTAACTGTAAGTTCAGTTACTGTATAATAAAAGCTATATTAGCTATACAAACAAAAGTAATTTTATTTTTTCTTAAATTATATCAAGAAAATATGAATCAAGAATTTTTTCGCCTGCGTTAAATTTCTAGAAATATTATTGATACTGAAAGCTCTACAGTTTTACTGTAGAGCAATGTATAAGTTTTGTTAAGCTAATCACTAATTTAGAAAGAACAAACTGTTCATTAACGTTATTTTAAAATAAACTTCATCATTTCGTTAAGTTAATGTCACAAATATAAGGATTTTGGCGTTACATTTTACTTTAAATTATCATTAAAGATCATTATTAACCAAAATTACTGATTATTCTTCGTAATTCCAAGCATTTTTCGACTTAAACACAATAAAAGTATTGTATTACTCATCTCATCAGTATGTTCTAAGTTAGAATATGCTATTGTATGGAATGTATGCTATGGCGTATATAATAATAATAGATAATAATAGAAATAATAACACTATTGTTGGAGAATAGTGCCTTTATTCTTCAACATAAAAAAATCCATTTATAAATTACTTACATCTATTATCACTGAAAAAATATACCAGCACATGGAAGAACACCACTTTGTAACTGAAGAACAGAAAGGATGCCGAAAAAAAAAACTAGAGGGTGCAAAGAGCAAATCATCATCGATACAGTAGTCACTAAGCGCGCATAAAAGAACAAGAATCCACTTCATGTGTGCTACATAGATTACCAGAAAGCCTTTGACAGCGTCCCACACTCTTGGCTATTAGAGATCCTACACATCTACAAAGTGGATCGAACCATAACAAAGTACCTGGAAGAGGTGATGTCCAACTGGAACAACGATCTTAAACTCACCTTACTGGAACAACTGACATCGGAAAGGTAAAAATTAAGTATAAAATTTTTCAAGGGGATGCCCTAAGTGCTTTATGAAAATGACCCCTCTTTGAAATTACAGGGCTGACCCGAAAATTACAGGGATACCCACCCTATAACACCACAGAAGTCCGTAGGTCACTTCTTCTACATGGATGACTTGAAGCTCTATGCAGGAAACCGTAAAAAGCTTGACAAGTTAATAAAGATAGTTAATAGATTCTCCTAGAACATCAAGATGCAATTTGGCCTAGATAAATGCAGATTAAATGCCATGGAAGGTAGGAAATGGGCGAAGCAAGCACCATTCTCAATTGATGAAGGCGAAATACAAGGTACAGAGGAGGACGAAATCTATAGATACCTAGTAGTTGACCAGAAGTTCATATTGGATAACAGAACAATGAAGAATACAGTAAAGGATAGGCTGAAGGAGAGAATCCCCGGAAATACTCAAATCCAGCGTATCTGGATTTGAATATTTAGCCTTCCGGTCGCTACTTACACTTTTGACATCATAAGCTGGACTCAAACAGACCTAGTATCCTTGGATACACTCACCAGGATGTTATTCACTAAATTTAGATCTCACCATCTAAAAAGTTCCGTAGAGCGGTTCCACTTACCTCGCTCGCGGGGCGGAAAGGGTATAATTCAAATGAGTGAACAATATGTATATCAAGTATACAACTTGCATACATACTTCACACAGAAGGCCCAAACCAGTCCGCTACATGCAGCCATAGTGAACGCAGACAACCGTCTTACACCACTTAACCTCCACTTATCACTTCGCCAACCGGAGAACCGAACCCAACAATATAATATGTTAATAGAAAAGTAGAAGTCCAAACCACTGCATGGAAAGTATCCCAACTTAAGTTCTGGGACAGAATTGATCACGATGCAACGTTTAGTTGGCTAACGAACAGTAATCTATTTTCAGAGATCGAAGAAATCTTGATGGCAATACAGGACAAGGTAATAACTACCCGCAATTATATGAAACACATAGTTAGGGACACCACGATTGCCATGGATAAATGTCGAGCATGCTTCGAGGCTGGAGAGAGTATTGAACACATTGCAGGGGGATGTTTCATCTTAGCCTCAACCAGCTACACGAAGCGCCATGACAATGTAGCAAAGATAGTTCACCAGGCACTGCTGATGCAAATTAAACCGGACCATCTTCAGGTCCCATAGTACCAATATACACCTACATCAGTTATCAGTTACTAACAGATATGGCCAAACTATACTGGAATAGAACTGTCATCACGGATAAATACACCCCCAATAACAAGCCAGATATAATACTGACATTAGGAAAACAAACATACCTAATAAATATCACCGTACCACTACCAGAGAACATGGAGAAGAAAGAAAGGGAAAAAATCACGAAATACTTACCCCTTGCTGAGATCAAGCAAATGTGGCAACTGGAGAAGGTCACCATAATTCCTATAATAATAGGCGCCACAGGTAAAATACCTACCAGCCTGAAAGCAGTCCTAAGGTCATTAAAGACTAAAGAAAACACCTACCTCCAGACGCAGAAATCAGTAATCATCGACACTTGCAGCATACTCGTATATCGTTCGCAGATTTCTACAACTGCAATAAAAAGACAATCAAGCTGACCATAGGTCCCTTGACTGTTCACACATACCCTTCTAAACATAGGAGAGCACTCTATAAATACTAATGTAGTTGTTGGAGAATAGTGTCTTTATTCTCCAACAGAAAAAAATCCATTTATAGGATAAAAATATGATATACATATATGCGTTCAATATATAACTAAAAGTGTTAAAAAAAATAACATTTAAATAAATCTAACATCAATATAGTATACATATATTACTTCAGGTGTAACTCACACGATAGTAAAGTTGTTGTTTCCCTAAAGATAGTAATTCATTATGAGTACAATTGTTCAAGTTACAAGTTACAAGTGCTGGGTATTACATTAAAATATTGTGAAGTTCTAAACATTGGCGATTTTAATAGCATATTATTTCTTGCAGTCTGGCATTAAAGCATACCTTGTTCTAGAGAGCCTAGTCTAGGTATGCGTATACTAAAAATACTTAGTAATGTGGGTGCATCTATAATATTGTGGAACAATTTAAATAAAAATGAGAGGCTAGTAACCACTACTGAATAGAGTTCAATGACTGGATGTCAAATAGGAGTAACCCTTTATTGGATAATAATTGTCTATGCGAAATGACATATTAAAATGTTTGATATACAATGACATATTTTCAGAAACGCCGGCGCAATTGAATATTTTCAAGTTGGTTCATATGACTTAAATAGCGGGATACCAAATAAGGCTACAATATTTTAATTTAACTAATACAAAATATAAACAGGAGAATTATTAGAGAAAAATCATATGCGACATGATTATTAGAGAAAAATCATAAATACATAAGACGGAGAATAATAGTCTCAAATTTTAACTTTGAGATACTCCAGAGGACGCCTAGAAAGTTTCGAATTTGAAGCCATCATATGAAAGAAATAATGTACGTCTGGATAAGTACAATTTGACTAAGTGCAGCAAATTACTGAATCCAAATAATGCATATTATATATTATGATTCATTTTGTTAAAGGTTTTCGAAAAATCAATACACACATCAGGATAAACTTTTATTATCTACGTGATTATTTGAGTAAATTCTGTTATATTTATAACTGTGGGATGTTTTGCTATGAACCCATCTTGATTAGGAGATATACACCGAAATAAATTTGGGGTATAAAGACATTTCGAAAATTTTTCAAAATCTGAAAAATTTCTCTAAAAACTTTTCGAAGCGAGTTGGCAGAATATTGTTTAGGCGATAATTGTTTGTATCAGATATAAATATATCAGATATAGATATATTTAAATATATATTTAAATAAAGAGTGATAGATGCATATACAAACAGTATCGAGAAGATTAAAAGGCATTGTCTTAACTATATATGTTATAAAAGTAGATAGCACTTATACATCCCAAGGTACAGTAGAGAGGAGTTACTAATATGAATTGAATTTAACACTCTGGCTCAAAGAAGATACTGTTCGTCTATTTTCTTTGCATTTTAAAATTGTTAATTTCACGATTGATTATCCTCACATATTACAGTCCTAAGTGTGTATTATATTTACCCCTTATCTATGCAATGTTCAAATTATTATGTTATCAGAATAAGTCTGACATGGTTTGTAACAATGTGCAATATATAACAAAATGTTTATTACGTACGTACATACATGATAATGAAATATTAATAAACTTACATAATTTAAATCCAGAAAATTGTAAACATAACACGTTTAGATAATACATAATAATGTAATAAATGTGTTACCTCTCTGAGTAAAGTAAAACAGTACAGAGTAAGAAATTCTCCATCTCTTAAAACGGTAATCTAATACACAGCTACACAGTTAATTAATTTATGAGCGGCTTTTCACCTCGCAGTTAAATGAGGAAAAATCGCGCTTATTAACCGCCTAACGAAAAAATCCCCTTTCAGGGGATTCCCTAGATAAGGAAGAACATTATTAATCAATTGTGAACCACTTAAAGGGGAAAGTAGGTCTGAGAGTTTCGAGAGAAGTTGTTTTTGTGGGTTGTATATAAAAATGAGTGAGATTCATCGCATCCTTTACCTTTCTTGGGAGAGGTCGGGATCAAGCAGGCCTGGCCTGGGACGGTCGCGTGCTCTGAATCTTCTGTTGCTCTGCTTCCCTACATATTTTTTTTCTCAAAAGGACCGCCGACCATTCACTTTTCACACTTTTTACAAGGAACACTGGAAAGGTTACGACATTATTAAGTGGGATGTGTATCATTTTTTGTTAACACGACGATAATTTGTACGTTACATTGATATTTTTGTCACGGGCCTGATTTTCATGGCCATGAACAAATCTTTATATTATACGTATCCGCAAATTATGCGTTTATGACGACATACATGTGTATTTTTATAGTTCTGCGTAATATGTTTAAGCGTCCCTAAACACGGAGGCTGACAAGTGATATATTAAAATATTGAGATAGTTATTACTCATTATAGAAAATTAAATTGCAATTTATATTACGCAGCATGATTAAAGCTACCCACTGTAAATAAATGTATCAGTGCTGTAACATTCGGATGCGGCAGCTGAGATGCCGTTACGTAAATTTGCTGGTTAAATGGTGTAGGTCGGTCAAGTGGTGTAGTGGATAACGCTCTGGCCTTTCATTCTGGCATTTCGGGTTTAACACGGAGCGGCGGTAATGATTGGTCCGGGTATATTTTCACATGAATATTTGACTGTCGTTTCGAATTCGAATTGACATGGCCGTTTATAGGTATGGCTAAATTTTCTGAAGGTAAATTATTCCATAATTACCTCACAGAAGGTCGTTAAGTTCGCTGGGTTAATCTGAGGGTAATGATGTCAATTGCTGGCTTAGATTGCCGGTCATAATAATAATAATAATAATATTAAAAATGTAATACTTTTCACTAGGAAGATTTTGAAAGATTTTAAAAACACTGTACTAATAAATAGAGAATTAGAATGTCTTTCAAATTAGCATATATTTGATTATAACTTATTCCATTTAAAATTTTTGAAGGAATAACGGTTCAATTTCCAAGGGGGTTAAAGGGGAGGTATAACATTTTCCGCAAAAAATATTATTTTAACAATCATAAATTACGTAGATAATTAATTTATTCATTACTTTAAAAATAATTATTTTTATTTGTTTAAACAAATATGTTAAGGGATTACATTAGACATTATGTATTGATCCTGATTTATTTTTATTGTTTAATAGTTATGTGAAAAAGAAAATAGTTTCTATAATAAAAGTTATATAAGAATTACGAAGTTCCATTATACAAAATATATGTTTTTTTTTTATTATGGAAGTAATTTCCCAAAACACGTCATTTTTGTATTTACCTACTCCCTTCCAGTGTTAAAAATACATTTTTGTATATAAAAATGTATTTCCATGTTGATATTTTAAGTAAATCTTTTGTGGCACCAGATATTTTGTGGTCTATTAGTAACAAACACAACAATTAACTCTGTGGACCGTTGTAAATAATTGTAAACAAATTCTTGTAATTTGATGTTAATATTTCATAATTTCTTTAATGGTGTAGTGACGCATTAAACTGGCGCATTAGCAAGGATAATGAGTGTGCCTCGATAGCTTAACGGTCAGAGCAACCAACCGGAAATTGGGAGAGCCGGGTTCGATTCCCGGTCGAGGCAAAATGCACTTTTATCCTTGCTATCGCCAAAGTGGTGACCCCGACGTGATGTGATTCATTCCAGTATATGCAACCTCCCTTACATCTCAAATTCGCGGATTCGATTCCCGTCCTATCCATCGCCCTATAGTCCCGGGGGTTACCGAACAACGGTTCGTAAGAATGGCGAACGCGGTCACATTCCGTTAAATTGTATCGAGACAAACCATGTCTCTAGGGAGGGAGTACTGTAGTGACGCATTAAACTGGCTCATTAGCAGGGATAATGAGTGTGCCTCGATAGCTCAGCGGTCAGAGCAACCAACCGGAAATTGGGAGAGCCGGGTTCGATTCCCGGTCGAGGCAAAATGCACTTTTATCCTTGCTATCGCCAAAGTGGTGACCCCGACGTGATGTGATTCATTCCAGTATATGCAACCTCCCTTACATCTTAAATTCGCGGATTCGATTCCCGTCCTATCCATCGCCCTACAGTCCGGGGGTTACCGAACAATGGTTCGTAAGAATGGCGATCGCGGTCACATTCCGTTAAATTGTATCGAGACAAACCATGTCTCTAGGGAGGGAGTACTGTAGTGACGCATTAAACTGGCGCATTAGCAAGGATAATGAGTGTGCCTCGATAGCTCAGCGTCAGAGCAACCAACCGGAAATTGGGAGAGCCGGGTTCGATTCCCGGTCAAGGCAAAATGCACTTTTATCCTTGCTATCGCCAAAATGGTTTAAAAAATCAATAGGTATTGTACCACCCGTTTGTTGAAAGTTACTATTTGCAATTATTTTTATTACTTTGTCATGAAGATTTTTCTTTTTTCAAAAGAAAATTTCTTTGAAAACCTATAGAAAGAATTTTTTTCCATTGGGGTATATATCGACAACATCCTGTATATTTCCCCATTCCAGATAATCATCTTAATAACGCTTTATATATTTAGTGTGTGAAACTAGAGGTTTCATTGTTACCTTTTTGTACAAATTGGATAAATTATTCACAATTATTATACATTATATACGAGTATACTGAAAAATCGTTTGATACAATGTACGTACTTTAACGATATTGCAGTAGGAATAAAAAAGTAATAAGTGGTAGGCCTTAATTCCCTCTACCAAGTTTCCTAAAAGCTCGCAATGTGTAGCTAATAACAGTCAAAATGTTATGTAATGCCAAAACACTATATAAAATGCTGGTAATGATATACATACATACGTTGTACTTTTTACAGATATACTTTGATATCCTTTAAGGAAAACTATAAAGCCTTAAAAGAACCAATCGGTAATCTTATATTTTTAACATTATTACGCAAAATGCATAGTCATATTTTAATTGATTTAGGACTATATCTGTGTGTTGGCTGGTTTTTATAAACAATATCTCAAGCTTCGTAAATAACTATTTCTATGTTAAATATAAATAATATTAATGACAAACCCTTAGGTAGGCCAATAGTGTATCTGGGAAGTATATTAATCGCATGGGTATAATTATGAAGATATGTCTCCTAGGGTATAACCTCATTTACACCTACTAATAATTATCTGTAAAACCTCAAGAGGGCCTTCGGACCGTGGTCACTTTATATACACCTTTCCGCCCTAACCGTGTTAAATGTTAGTTTGCATTAAATGGCGCTACTCACATAACTTTGATATAAATTATTCTAATTATGTCAAGTTATCGTAATAAATTAAGCAAATAAATACGAATTAGATTTCAGACAAATATTTCAGACAAATAATATGAACAATTATCGTTTTTTTTTCCAATTATTTAGAACGGTTATAAACTCTTTACGTCAAATACTCTCGTACTTATAAAATGTATACAGGGTGTTCAATACATTTATAGAATGTTTTAAATGCTTCGTTTACCGGGTCATCGATATTATAAGTATAATAACACAGTATAAGTATTAATAGCACAGGTCAACACGAATTTTGACTTTGATTAAGAGGGTATAAAATTTCGATAGATTGATCGCCAGTTAGACGAAAAAAATATATATCTCTTGAAAAAGCTTACATTTGTATTCAGGAGAACGGTTGAACAGTATTTTAGAAAATCCATAGTTTAAATTTTTATTTATCGATAAATCGAAATAAACATATTTATATATGATTTTTATCAACTTTTACAATCATATCAAATTACAAAATAGTGGAAAAAAGTTTAAAAGTGAACCCTTTTACTTTTTCTTTTCTCCCTTTTCTTCTAAGTACGCCCCCATGTTGTTTTCAAATTTATTTAAATGAACATGTAGCATATGTACCTACTTTTAGAGACATTCTGCAACCCATGGTTTTAAAGTTTTCTAACATGTTTTCAACTAGTTCTTGGTAACTTTCAACTTTGTTGTTCCCTAAAAATCTAGAGACTACTGATTTAAAACTATTCCAACTTTTTTTTGAGCACTAGTAAGTAATTTTAGAAAACTGACAAAAAAATTTTCAATTTGTGGGCCAGCAAAAATTCCAGCTTTAGCCTTTGCTTCTGACAACTTTGGAAAAGAGTTTTTTAAAAATATAAAAGCTTAAGATTTTTGATCTAGCCTTTTTACGAATTGTTTCATAAGCCCTAACTTGATGTGTAGAGGCGGCATTAATACATTTTCAGGTTCAGCAATAGGTTCACATTTAACGTTTTGTCTTCCAACACAGAATTCCGTTCTTAGTGGCCATGATCGTTGAACATAGTGTTTACTATCCCATAAACAGAGATAACATGGATATTTTGTACATCCACCCTGTAGTCCCATTAAAAATTCTACCATCTTAAAATCACCAATTAACTGCCACTTATACTCTTGATACTTTAAAGTTCCGACTAAAATGTTGACACTTTCATAATTTTCTTTCAGATGTACAGAATGAGCGACTGGAAGAGATGTAAATTTACTTCCGTTATGTATTAAAACGGCTTTCAAACTTTTCGTCGAGCTGTCAATAAATAAACGCCATTCACTGGGGACACAGGACATCCCAATTGCTTCAAACAAACCTCCTATATCGTTAAAATAACAAAGTCCATCTTCTTTGATGAAGAACGTAGCAAATGTCTCATGCCGACTTCGTTGATCTGCTATTTTGACATCAATAAGCAAATTCCATTGCTTCAAGCGAGAACCCAAAAGCTCTGCCTTACTCTTCGGCAAATTTAAATCTCTTATTAAGTCATTAAAATGTTCTGAGGTAAGAAAATGGGGTTTCGGTTGCTCCTGTGACAGTACGCATTCTTCATCTTCAATATTTTTATTTGAACTTTGAGATGAGCTTGATGAAGATAATTTTTGAGGAGGTTCAGGTATTGGAAGTTGTGGACTATGTGAGATCGGAGCAGAAGATGAAGCAAGTTCAGGATACTCAATAGGGTTTCTCATTTTTGCCATTACGTTTTTTAGCTGGATTTACTACGCAAAAATAACAGTCATTAACGTGGTCTATTGGTTCTCGCCAAATTCTTGGCACTGCGAATCTCATATTCCGTTTCTCACCTTGATACCAATCTGAAATAAATAAAGATAAAAATAAACTTATTCATATTTTTGATGTGGATATGTCTGTTTTCGTTTGTAATAGGAGTCATTTAGATTTTTTTACTAAAAATTGTTCACCTTCTAAACATCTCTTGCAATTACTACAAGCAACATGTGGAGCCCAGGGCTTGTCTAGATTCCGAACAGGGCAGTTGAAATAGACTTCATAGGCTTCACAAAGCTTTTCGCATGCGTTTAAATAAAATTTTATATCTCGTACTTTAATAAATATACCACATATACTCGTATAACAAAATGCATCAGCATCATATTTACACTGTCTCGACGACATTTTAACCTCTATGAGTCTTTTATAAAACAGTCAATTGTTTATCACTTAAGTGACATCTGTAGACACTGTGAATGTTACGACCCCTTTATTTTTTGGCGGTATTTTTAAATATACCAGAACTATTTAATATTTTTACGATAACTCAAAAAAATGTATTATTATCATAACTATCACCAAAGCAAACTTTATATGAAATATTGGTACTTTTCCTTTATTTTGGAACTTAATGAATAGAAAAATCATAAAATAAATTTTAGGACAGACAAAATTTTTTTTGTAGAGTTGTGTAATAAATTGGAAATCAATTTGATCCGTGTCAATTTTATGTATTTATAACATATATTCTTTCGAAACATGCTATCAAATTGTTGTATGTATTGAATAAGGAACATCCCCATAAAACGCCTAGATGTATGACTGAAAAATTAAATTTCAAAAAATGGCTTCTGTTGTAAAATAATGCTAAAGTCAAGAGGAGTAAAATCGAGTAATATAAAATATTCTACTGATGTATCATAGTAATTGTCATAATTTCTGTATTCTTGGCGAAATTTTAAATTTTATTTTACAACCGTACATCAAGACGTCTCATTTGTCTCTTTTTCTTTCCCTAATACCTAGAACTTATCAATATCATAGCATATTTCGAAAGAACGAATATAAATACATAAAAGAATATTGACTGTGATCAAATTGACAAATCTACATTATACTTATATTGCAGAAAAATGGAGAAAAGGAGTAAACAAAAAAAAAACGCATTGATAACACAATTATTTCGAAATGTGTAACATCTAGTGTAAGCTATATGAGGTTAAGAATTCTAAATGACATCTTGCATCATTCATTTAAAACTTTATATGAATGTATCTTAAAATTACCTGTACCTACCAAATTATACTCTGTATATTTTGGTAAATTGAATATTATTATGTGAATGATACTATTATAAAGGTTATTTTACATCACGACCAATATGGGACTGAATTGCTGAATTCAGCAGTACTTTAGTAGTATTCCTGAAATTAAGCTTTATTGCATCAATAGAGGGCACCACTAATATTATGAGGTGCACAGATAAATATTTGATTATAGAAATTTTAAATAGAAGCGCACATTCCCATAAATTATACAGACGATACCCCGCGTCCAAGATCAAGCGAATTCCTTGCTTGTCAATTAATAGAGGGCTAATAATATTTAATAGAAGTTAATGGAAATTATTAGCAATTAATAGCAATTAATGGTAACTTATAGTAATTAATAGTAATTAACAGTAATCAATAGTAATTAATGATAATTAATAATATTTAATAGTAATGAATAACAATTAATAGTAATTAATAGCAATTAATAAAAATTAATAGCACTTAATAGTACTTAATAGTAATTAATTAATTTATTGTTTATTTTCCTTATTTAAATAAAAAAATACATTCCCTTATTAAAAGATTTCTTGATGACGGTCAAGGCAAGCGCTAAACGTAGCTAAACCATAATGTGTGGACATTTAAATTTAAAACTAAGATGGGTTCTAAGTTTGGCATCAGATTCTTAGGACCTGATTTAAAAAAAATTGAAATTGATGATGGCTGCTCGGAGATTATAAACGTCAATTTAAAAAGCTGCCTATCACTAATCTCTATTAAAAAAAATAAACAGTCTTAAAACCTTAAAACGGACTTTTCCGCACGTAGAACATCTCTATCTCGAAATTGAGTAGCCAAGAAAAAATAAATCAACACATAAATGCAGAATATGTGTCTTATTCGACAGTTACTTTTTTCAATTTTTCTCAAATAGTCCACCATCGTGCTTTCTTATGACCAATGGACAGGATGAGGTGTGTCCTATCCACCTCAAAATCAAAGGATGCCGTCTGGTAGACGTTCCTAATCAGAATCAGTCGAAACCCGATCGATCCGACACGATTCAATTGAGTGATCGTGCTAAGAAAAACAATTTCTCTAATAGTTCACCATTGTGCTTTCTCACGATCCATGAACATGGTAGATCTGGTCTGTCCACCTCAAAATCAATAGGTGTCGTCTGGGAGATGTCCCCGATCAGAATCAGTCAAAACCCGATCGATCAGACACGATTTAGTTGAGTTATCGTGCTAACAAGAATAAATGCCAACGACAACGACGACACACACAGCAAAACATTTTTAAAAACCATTTTTTTTTTTTGGTTTTTAGGCCGAAAAACGAAAAATAAACCCAAAAATAAATTTAGTTTTTCCCCTTTTTCTTTACACGATTACATTACTTTTCCGCTTATAGTGAAGTGCGGAAAAGTAATAAATACTAAAAACATGTAGAACTCAAATTATTGATTTCAGTACAGTGTATCAATAAGAATTATTTAAATAGTATAATAAGGAACCATTATAAAGCTTGACTTGTTGGATGCCACGGTGATAATGGATTACTCGATAATTTTTATTGGGAGGCTATATGTTTACAGTTTTCGTTTTGACCTAGAGATATGAAAAGATAAATCAAGAACTGTTTTAAATTTAAACACAAAAATTTGCTGAATACCAACTGAAAAACTTGTTTATTTTTTCAACCCTTAGGAAATGTCACAAACTCTTTCTATAAATAATTGCACCCCTACTATTTTTGTATAGAAAATGAATCTCCGCTTTATTCTAGAATATAATTATAACATACTTAATATTTTAAATTATATTTCTCCATGAAGAAAGCATTATTCTTAAATAAACAGTACTAATATATAATATAGTATAGTAGATAATAGTACTGTTACGTCCCAAAACGTTGTTTAAAAAATTGCCCCCCATCCTTTTGTGTTCCCTGAAATTTAATTTTTTTATAAATAATATTGATATTTCACATTTTGTAAACAAGTTAAATAACTTATAATTATTTTAAAATCGAAATTAAACACGAAAATGAATGGAATGGAATGAAATTATAGCAATAAATGTTCAAATTCATCTCCTGAATACTCTACATAAGGTTTAACACGGAGGACTGGTTCCCTCGTGCACGTAGCTTAAATCATAATTGCTGGAATACATCAATACGCCTCACAAATTCTGTCTTTCAGGTCATTCAAATTCAAAGGTTGAGTTTGATACACGAGATCTTTAAGATAAATCAAATACATCTAATAGTCTAAGGTCTAGAAACTTCGCAGGTCAATTAATTCGCCACCTATTACCAATCTATCTATCTTGAAATACGTTATATGAAGCACAGCTCAGCAACGATCTACAGATTGTGGACAGGAGCACCATGTTGCATTCCTCCATAGGGATATTCTCCATGAGGTGACATATTTATAGGCAAAGCAGACATCGTTGTTCTATTAAAGTACCTTCACAAAAGTGTGGTTCATTTAAACGACCATTAAATGATAAGCACCAATCATTTATATCCCAAACTGTTTGGAAATGCGTTTACTGAATCCAATGGAGATTTTAGTTTAACCAAGGGCGTTATGCTTATTTTTGACACTATTATTACGAAAGCGACTTCCATTATTATGGAAGCCACCCATCACTTTAAAAAAGTTCAAAAACTGAATACTGCACTATAACTTGAAGCAGATATATAAACTGTAATCGGTGGTTCAAACTAGTGAATAGTAATGAGTACACTAAGTAAAGATTAAAAAGGCGGTACTTGTGTTCTTTCAAAATTGTATGCATGGACTGTTATTCATTTCAATATCTTTAGCTGCCGCTTCAATAGAAATCTGTGGATTTATGCTAATATATACCGGAACATTTATTGTAGTTTCCTCAGTTCTAACTGATTGCCTATGTTCTTGACATCTTAAACTAGGAAACAACCCAGTATGTTCTTTCTATTCTACATTTAAGTCATAAACGAAACATTAGGTTCCGGGAAGGGTTCTTGCTATACTGAGCTTCTTCACGGAATGTTTCCTACACTCTTCGGAGGTGAACAATTTATCAACGTACTACTGAAGTGGGTCGGAATCCCTTGGTGTGAAGATAACACTGACTTAGTTTTGCACAAAACACCAAAACATTATTATACACTACACTCGACGCGCGTTTCGCTAACAAAGTTGGTATCATCTGTAGATTACGAAAACTCGGTTTTAATCATTTCCAGATGATTTATCTAGTACCATCCAGGCCACAAGTATCATCCAGATACAAGTACCTTCCAGATGGTTAAAACTGAGTTTTAATCATCTCCAGATGATGCCAACTTTGTTGGCGAAACGCGCGTCGAGTGTAGTGTATAGTGTTTTGGTACTTTGTGGAAAACTAAGTCAGTGTTATTTTTACACCAAAGGATTTCGACCTATTCCAGTAGTACATTGATGTGTTGTCGACCTCCAAAAAGTGTAGGAAATATTCCATGAGGAAGCTCAGTATAGTATGAACGCTTCCCGAAACCTAGTCATCCTTCGTTTATAACTTAAATGTAGAATAGGAATAATATACTGAGTCGTTTCCTAGTTTAAGAACATAGTGAATCAGCTACAACTGAGGAAATAACAATAAATGTTCTGGTAGATGTTGGAATAAATTCAGAGATTTCGATTCAAGCCGCAGCTAAAGAGATTGAAATGAATAATCGTTTAATAAACTGAACGATTTTCCACTACACTTCTAAAAACTGCGTTCTTAGGCTGCCTTCATTCCGGGTACCCATCGAGATATAAAGTTTTAACAGCAAAATAATTTTGGTGGCACAAAATGTAACATGTCACCATATAAAATTTTTCTTTAGTTAAAAATGATTCTATTAGTAAATGCATAAGTATATACTACACGATGAAACGATCAACGACTATTTATGATAGATTGTTAAAACTCAAACGATCATAAACTAAAAAGCTAACCAAATGCGAGTAGTACATTAGATACATTTGTTTCGCTTGATTTTTATCAGTTTAAACGAAATAATCTTAAATTGAAATGGTGGTATCGTTTTTGAAATTTGAGACTTGGGTTTGCATCCGTATAAAATCGAACTGACCCAGAAACTTAAGGTAAACGACCATAGACAATGCCGTGTGTTCTTTGACTGGGCTCTGAAGCAGTTAGAAGTTGACCCAAGTTTCACCAAAAAAATCATCTTTAGCGACGAGGCCCATTTTTGGATGAATGGATATGTGAACAAGCAAAATTGTCGGCTGATACCAATTCACACGAGATACACCAGCACCGAATGCATCCCGAGAAAGTCACTGTTTGGTGCGGATTTTGGCCTGGAAATTGTCATCATTGCCATAACCGACAACAGCGAGTACTATAGATCGATGATGAGCAACTTCTTGTGGCCTAATCTGATGATATGGATACCGACGACATGTGGTTCCAACAGGACGGCGCTACGTGTCACATAGCGTGATGGACATTCTGCACGAGCTATTTGAGGGCATGGTTATCTTGTGCAGCCGTGGCTTGAACTAGCTACTGAGATCGTGCAATTTAACGCCTTTAAACTTCTTCCTTTGGTGCTATCTTGAGTCGCAGGTCTATGCGAATAAACCGTAAACCACTGATGCCCTCAAAGTTAATATAACGAACGCCATTCACAACTTGTTTTATTTACGTTAAAAAATCGGGCGTCCTTATTGACAGACTCTTTATGTAGCCTAAAATAATGTGTCTGATCGTGATTTTCCTAACTATTCAACCCATACCTGAATAGTATGTTTTGTGTTCCAGGTTAGTATTATCTACCAACCTGGATAGTATAAATTCAAGAGAATTCAATAAGTACTTTAAACATGATATTTGAGAAGTTGGCTGAATTATAGAGCGAATATGTATTTTCTAAACTATACGACTACATATACATTTCTCTCGTAGAATGAATGGAAATTAGAAAGTGAAAGAAGAAGAAATACAGTGGATTCTATGTCAAAGATGTTTTATTTTTCAGTTTTAAACAGTACGTACAGTACAAATTTAGGGTGTATACTTATGGCGATATATGTTTTACAACATAGAAAACGTAAAGTGATTACCGATATATGTAGCATTACGATGTTCGTGTCATATAAAACTGTTACAGACTTAGGTTATAGGTCTAGATTGTTATATGTCTAGAGGTAGTTGGCTTGGTATGCAATTTTACACTGTATTGAAGACAGTGTAATAGAAATGTACTTTTTATTTTGAGGTTTTCTGACATGCTGTCAGCTTCTCCAGAAGGTTTAAATATTGTTGTTATCGTCTTCTGCTCCTTGTTATATAATTAGGTTGTGCTTTACTTGGCTGATAGTTATGCGACAAAAACACCTATGATGATAACAGTTATGATCGAGCGATTGCACTGCTCACTGACCGTGTTTGAATGCTTACCATGCTTACTGCCTAAAATTACTGTTCTAAGGTGACTTTTATATAATAAATACAAAGGTCATATAAAAATAAACAGTTTTAAAAGCCTAAAACTTTTTCGGACGTAGAACATCTCCATCTCGAAATTGAGTGGCCGAGAAAAAATAGACCAACACATAAATGCAGAACATTTGTTTTATGTGACAGTTTTACTTTTTTCATTTTTTCTCAAATAGTCCACCATCGTGCTTTCTCATGACCCATGAACAGGGTGGGGTGTGTCCTATTCACCTCAAAATCGATAGATCTCGTCTGGTCTGTCTCAGTAGCCAGTCCCTAATCAGGATCAGTCGAAACCCGATCGATCCGACACGATTTAATTGAGTAATCGTGCTAACAAAAAATTTTTTCAAATAGTCCACCATTGTGCTTTCTCATGACCAATGAACATGGTAGAGTGTGTTCTATTCACCTCAAAATCAATAAGTGTCGCCTGGGAGACGCCCCTGATCCGAATCAGTCAAAACCCGATCGATCTGACATGACTTAGTTGAGTTATCGTGTTAACAAAAAAAATTCTCAAATAGTCCATCGTCGTTATTTCTCATGACCCATGGATAGGGTAGCGTGTGTCCTATCCACCTCAAAATCAATAGGTGTTGTCTGAGAGACGTTTCCGATCAGAATCAGTCAAAACCCGATCGATCCGACACGATTTAGTTGAGTTATCGTGTTAACAAAACAAATATCTCAAATAATTAACCATCGTGCTTTCTTATGACCTATAAATAGGGTGGGGTGTGTCCTATCCACCTCAAAATCAATAAGTGTCGTCTGGGAGACGTTCTTGATTAGAATTAGTCAAAACCCGATCGATCCGACACGATTTAGTTGAGTTATCGTGCTAACAAAAAGAAATTTCTCAAATAGACTCAAGGGGGAAGGGGGGTGGTGTGTGCTATCCACCTCAAATTCAATAGGTGTCGATTGGGAGACGTCCTCGATCAGAATCAGTAAAATCCCGATCGATCTGACACGATTTAGTTGAGTTATCGTGCTAACAAGAATAAATGCCGACGACAACGACGACACACACACAGCAAAAAAATTTTAAAAACCATTTTTTTTTATTTTATGCCGAAAAACGATAAATAAACCCAAAAAAATTTTATTTTTTCACTTTTTCGTTACACGATTACATTACTTTTTTCCGCTTATAGTGGAGTGCGGAAAAGTAAAAACTCCAAAATGTTTTGAATCAAAGAAATGCTTTATGAATGGGTTGAAAAAGGTGATCGTGGGCTGTCAGCAAAGTATTATAAACATACATCGCAAAATGGGATTTGAGAGGTACATTCGTATAAATATATTCAACTTTTCAAATGCTTATTAATTCTGCAGGTAATTGATTTGAATTAATAGCAATTATATGAGGAGTAGAGGAGTACATTGATATGTGTGACGGGGTTTTAGGTTAATACAATAATAGGAAAGAGTAGACGTTTGTGAATATTTAATGAAATTCACTTTCAGGTACTACATCGACAACGTGCATTTAGAAAAAGCCAACTGATCACAATTTTACTAAGAAGAATTTAATAATATCGTCTTGAGTTATTCTATATTGAGATATTTACTGTAATATAATTTAACAGGTAGAACACTTTCTGAGTGTTAAACTTTATTGCATTTTTCTTTTCACATTTATTCTATTAAAGATGGTTGTTAAGGTTTAAGCCGATATATGGCAATAGTAGTGTTTATTAGGATTTATAATATTAGTTTATGGCAATGTTTTTATTAGAGCAAATGTTTTGTCTTTCCGAAATTGCACTTTGTATCGTGGGAAAGTTCTTTTGAACTTCATTACTACTTGAACTGTGTAGTAGCCTATTCCAGGATATTAAATGATCAGAAAATTTGCAGAAAAAGGGCCACAGTATCATTGACAGAAGCTGAAGAAAGAATATAAAAGGGTTAGCCGATAGTTAATAAGGAGTCATTGCCACGTAATATATTCCTGATTGTATATTACGTATTTTATTCATTTAAATTTAACATTAAGATCGCTTTTCAAAACTCATTTAGCAGTAAGAGTATTTACTTAAAATGTTTGTTATTTGTTTATTTTTAATAAACGTAGGCACTTGAAGTGATATAGTAGTACACCCAGTAATATGAAACAGGATCACAATTAAAATCATGGTTCTTCAAGCGGATGTTAAATAAAACGAGAAGAAGAATGCAAAAAAGCCGGTACATTAATTTCTCAAACAGTGCACATAGCAGTGCAATAGGAATATACCGAGAGAAACTAAGTAACACATCACTTACAAAATAAAAACAAATGTAGGAAACACCAAGAAAATGTGCTTCCTTTGTCATTATCTTATATATCGCTTTATAAGCTTTTAAATTCGTGTTTTAACATGAAGCAATTAGAAAGTTTAATTAATCAAAGGTATCAATTAAGGTCACATATAACACAATTAGAAAATCATTTCATGCAAGTATTAAATACGGCTGAAATTAAAATTAGTGATATAATTAAATTAGAGGAAACACTATTTAGAAAATCGAAACTAATTAAAGGATTTTGAATATGTTTATATTAAAATATGGTTTATTTCTGATAAGGAATCTCACGAGCTAGAAATGGGAGATTTTGAGGATTTGTTTTTTCTAACACCACATATCAAATTATTTTTGCGCAAATGTAAAACTTACACGTTAGAGGCACTTAATTTACAACTATCCGGTATAACTTTCGCTAATTTTCAGGGGCGAATTTTCAAATTAGCTAGAATTTCGTAATGCGTTTAATACTCTTCTTCACGAAAATCGTGTATTATTAATAGACAAAAAATTTACTATTTAAAATCAAGTACTTATGCTGAGCAAAGCTGCTCAGTTAATTAAACCAATAAAGGTTTGCTACGAAAACTATGAAATTAGACTTAAATATTCAAAATAGCATGAATGTTCAAAATAGTACAAAGGCTGTAACTTAGAACACGAGAAGGAGGATACATCCCCATATGTGCAATCTTCTGCATCTGATATTAATCATAATATCCATCGTTCACTATATTTAACTCGTGTCTGAATAGTATTATTTGCCTTAAAAAGAGACTAATTATCTATATCTAACCGAAAGAGGATCAATTCAAGAGAATTTAAAAATTCAGGAATTTGGTTGCATTATGAGCAAATATGTGTTTTCTGAACTGTATGACTAAATACATATTATAGTTCATTCGTGAAATGAATGGGAACTAAAAAGTGAAAATATAATATAATGCATTCCATTTCAAAGATGTTTCCCACTCTAAACAGTATAGCCAGTATAAACTAGTAGTAATAGTAATGCAAGTACACACACCGTCAAAAGTCTTAGACCCCCGATGTTTTGTATTAGTAAATAATTTTTTTTTAAATATTATATTTGTTTTTCAACGTATGTTTTTTTCTAAATGTATTCTCTTGTAGTACAGGAATAATTTTTAAAAATTTAGTCAATTAAAAAACAATGGGAAAAAAATTTGCAATTTTTAAGTAAATTTATTATAACAAAAATTAACAAAACATATTTTTTAACAAAGTAAACTACAGCTTAGTAGTCAATATGGTCTCCTCTGCTTCTCAGTAATATATTGACATGCTTGTGCATTGAGACAATCAAACGGTTGATAATTTCTTGAGGAATATTGTTCCATTTCTCTATTGCTGTTGCAGATAACTCTTCCGCATTTTGGGGTGGGTTCATGCGTTTGTGAATTGCTCTAGAAATAAAATCCCACATGTTCTCAATGGGATTCATATCTCGGGAATTAGCTGGACAATCTAATCGGGTAATATATCCCTGTTCAAGTACCTCTTGAACCGTTCTTGCGCGATATGGCCTCTCGTTGTCGTCCATGAAGATGAAATTGTCCCCTAATTATTCGCGTAGGGGATAAATAATGGGCCAGATAACACTTTCAATATAAAATTGACTTGTCATATTCTGATTTATCGGAATTAACGGCGTACGGCGATTGAACATTATTCCTCCCTAAAATATTATTGTCCCATCATTTTAGGGAGCAACCTCACGGGGAAAATTTAGTCTCTCTTGACGACCTGGCGCTCTTCAGACCCTTTGTTTATTGTCATTGCTTACCAGTCCAATTCTCGTTTCATCTATGAATAAGACCCATCATCACTGCTGCAAAAGCAATCACTACGTTCCCGTACCCACTGAAAGCGGGCAGCTCGATCTCGTGGAAGTAGAGTGCCCTTAAAGACCTTCTTGCAAGTATATTTGCACAATGGAGTTTTCTTAGAACTGTAGAGGTCGATATAGCAAAGCGAAACGTACCTTGATAGTGAGCCTTGAGGGCTGGAGCTGAAGCTGAAGCATTTCGGTGTCTACGGGCATATTGAACCAAATACTGATCCTGCCGTTTATTTGACACTCGAGGCCGACCACTACATGATCTTCTTTCCACTGTCCCTAATTCTTGATATTTATGCACTATTCGCACAACAGAAGGTCTAGGAATGACTAACATCTCGGATATCTGATGATTAGAATGCCCAGTATCATGCAAAGCAATAATTCTTGCCCTATTAAATGTAGAAACCTCACGTCCTGGTATTATAGCGAAAGAAATGTATCAAAGTCGCTTTGCTAAATATGCAATAAAACTGACGAATACTTAAAAAAATTATAACTAATCAACAATATTTTATCTAGCAATTTATTTGATCTTGTTTGACAGCTAAATAACTCACCTTTGTTTCCTACTAACGAAAACAAAATAAACATAGTCGAAATCTGTAATATACGGGTCCAAGACTTTTGATGGTGTGTGTAGTTATTTAGTATGATCAATACAAATGTCATATAAAAAAAACTCGAGTATTGAATTAAATAAATTAGATATATCAAATAAAAAAAGACGTATTGAATCAAATAAATTCTTACTATTTTATGAATGGGTTGCAAAACACTATTATAGAAATATAATGCAAATCCTGTGAGTATTTATCATAATATATCCGAAATATGAGGTTCAACTGTTCAAATAAGACTTCTGCAGATAATTAATTTGAATTCACAGTTCTATAAGTAATACATCAATATGTGTCAATTTGTTTTAGGCTAATAAAGTTCTAGGTGGGTATGAAAAAGCGGACGCTGGTGAATATTGGGCAAAATAATTCACCTTCCGGAGGTCAGGCAACGATGTGCATTTAAATAAACAGTTTTAAAACCTTAAAAAGGAGTTTTCCGCACGTAAAATATCTCCATCTCGAAATTGAGTGGCCGAGAAAAAATAAACCAACACATAAATGCAGAATATGTGTTTTATGCGACAGTTTTACTTTTTTCAATAGTCCATCATCGTGCTTTCTCATGACCCATGGACAGGGTGGGGTGTATCCACCTTACAATCAATAGACGTCTTCTGAAAAACGTCCCTAATCAGAATCAGTCGAAACCCGATCGATCCGACACGATTTAATTGAGTGATCGTGCTAACAACAAAAAATTTCTCAAATAGTCCACCATTGTACTTTCTCATGCCCCATATACATGGTAGAGTGTGTTCCATCCACCTCAAAATCAATAGGTGTCGTCTGAGAGACGTTCCCGATCAGAAGCAGTCAAAACCCGATCGATACGACACGATTTAGTTGACTTATCGTGCTAACAAGAATAAATGCCTACGACAACGACAACGACACACACATAGCAAAAAAAATTTAAAAGCCATTTTTTTTTTGTTTTTAGATCAAGAAACGAAAAATAAACCCAAACAAAATTTGGATTTTTTCAATTTTTCTTTACACGATTACATTACTTTTCTGCTAGTACAGTTGAGTGCAGAAAAGTAAAAGAGCCCACTGGTCACAGTTATACTGAGGAGAACTTAATAATATCGTCTTAAGTTATTCAATATTGAGAGCAGCAAATTTGCCTTTTTACCGAATACTTTTATTTTCTGGGTGTGCTAAATTTAAACATTTATGTGTTTTTAAAGATAGTCCTCTTTTATACAATTTTCCATCGTCTGATATCGCAATATTTTTGGTAATCAACTTGTTTTGTCATCTATGCGAACCATTGTGAACTATTAGAATATAAGTTTAACTTTATCGAAGCCAAATTCTCGTTGTTGATTATATAAAACACTTTATTAATGCGTAATCAAAAATTGTTGGTAATAATAGTTTTCTAAGGATTCTTTCGTTGGTTGGTTAACATTTTGGATATCGAAACTACAATTTTAGAAATAGTCCAATAAAATTTGAAAAGAAAAGAGTCTGTAATCTCGAAAATGAAAAATATTTGATGTAGCATGTAAATGTGATTTTCAATTATGTCACGTGTATATTTATTATAAGAACACTTTATTTCTAATATCCTTTTTTGTGTATAACTACTTTCACAGTATATGATACTTCAGAAATATCAAACATATTTAAACTATGTTTTTTAATGTGTGTACATTTTCTTTTATTTGTCAACCAAGTAACCAAGTGATCACCAATAACTAAATCACGGAAAATTATTCGGTTATTCGTTTCATAAATGGTGAAAATGTTCAACGAATAGGTCAGAATGAATAGCAGATAAATCTAATTAAATTACTTTAAATCCGTTATTCACAGTTAAACTTAAAAATAAATCACAGTCAAGAGCTATAGGTAGATAATCTTTTATAAACAGCGGAAGGTTAACAATTCACATTGCTTGGTGTATTACGTACGTATCCTCAAATCTCTATAATTTCCTTCCACAGAATATTATACATCTAAATAATCATGTAACTTACCTATTCTAAAAAGCTTTTACTGTAATTTGGTTAACTCATCGAAATAATACCCGTACTTAGATGCTGGTAAGATAAATAATATAAATAGTTCAAAATGGTACCCGTGTCAGAATGAGATAAATGATCTTTTTGTAAGTACAAAGGCACTGAAAATACAAAAATAATTAATGACTTCATCCTAGACAAAGATATTCCATTTATGTTCTGAATGCGAAATATTTCATGAGCCATATTGTAATAACTGGATGATTTGCAAATTATCACAAGTATATTACTTTTGTTTATAATTGTATTGGGAATATTACTGCTACAGAAGAATATAATTATATTGAGGTTGTTTTATGTAAATAGTAAGTATTCTTTATAATTAACATTTCAATGTATTAAATGACATAGGTAGCAATTAACTATGTGGTATTGAAAATAGAATGTATCTAAAATAATCTATGTAGATGAGGCACTGTTAATAAAATATAAGGAAGCACCGGAACACTTTATCGATTTAACTATTATATATATATATATATATATATATATATATATATATATATATATATATATATATATATATATATATAACGAATATGGATAATGTTTGTTAGAGTTTTGCTGTTTCAAAAAATATGTTAAATCCGATATACAATTCTTTGGAGTAATGGATCTTTGCGCGTGTATCAATTTAGTGACGATACACGGTAATACACGGACGATACCACTCGTAATTGTTACTAATATGCCACAATTACCAGCATGTATGTCTAACGACATATGCATATTTAAATCAACTACGTACGGCATAGACAGTTAATAATTTGCCGAACAAATTGCAATTATGAAGTCACGTCTTAGCTTTATTGTATAATTTGATATTTGCTGCATTCATTTTATTTATTTTGATTAAAATATCACTTCCATTGAATTTTTTTGTGGAGAACCTTTTCATTACTCTGTCATAGGTTGACGGATTTGTATTGTACTAACCGTTATCCTAAAATGTCTTTTTCGGCACGACACTGTTCAACAACTATCAGTTGATTGATTTATATGATTGTTACCTGTGACGCACAAGCAAAGAATCATTATACAAACCATATTCGCAACTTTCTATGGCTCATTAACAAAATTAAAATAACAACTCGATGTTGTGTTAATTGAATATTCTATGAGTATAGTGTTATATACTGTTGAAAATATTGGAAAAGATACACAGAAATATTTATAATTATTAAATAGTAGTTTTCCGAATATTGTGGATGCTGTGATAAAAAACCCGTAAGAATAAGTATTCATCATAAATCGGCAAAGTTATCATCAAAAACTTCAGTCCTATCCAGAAAGATTCTTGCTAAAGATTGTCTTCAGACGAATCTTTTGAAGTCATAAAACTAGAATTCCTCCATTTCAGTATTAAGGACTGGTCTATGTCAGACCAAGATAAGAAATCGTTATTCCTCACGATTGTCATGGATCTCATCCAGTGGCGGTTTTATTGTAGGTGCATTTGTGCAGCGAGCTCCCTTAAAAATTCCTAAAAATACCTATTAGGTGTTTACTATAAATTACATTATCATTATATATAGAATGTTCCGATATCTAACAGTCTCGCTTACAGCTTATTATACAGTCCAAATACATAGCGCGTTCAGTTTTAATCTAGCACACATCAGAAGACCGTTTAATCATGTGTTAGAAAGAGAGGACTCGGACGCGTGAAACAGGAGATTTCTATATGCATGCATATGAGATTTGCGTGCGATGCACGTTATATATTCGGTGGAATATATAACGGAATTTGAATACGCGAACTGTACGAACCGTTTCTGAAAGTGCTGAACTTTTAAAAAAATGCTTAGAATGTATTTTTGACACTGCGGGAAATGATTAAAATACAAAAAATCAGGCTCAAATGTTATTGGGTTATTTAAATAACGATAACTTTAAATACTGGCTCGCGTTTCTTACCAAGGTGATGACTCATTGTGAAATCTTTTTAATAGGGTTTCAGTCTCGATCATTGAATGCTGTCAAGATGAGCAGTTATTTGAATAATTTTGAAGACGCAGTTATAAAAATCCGGACAACTAATTCCTCAAATTCGCCTGAAAAAAAAACAATACGATCCCATAATGACATATCATTTTCTGTACAAACTAAGGAAGTGTGTGATATATTAATTACCCAAACTAAAAACAGATTTGAGTTTAGAAAACACCTGTTAGCGTTGAAACTATTTTCCCCAATAAATTTAGTGACTATGAGAAACAATTCCCCATTCAAGATTTTGACAATGTAACGAAAACTTATGGATTTTTGGACAAAGTTAAATTGAAAAGTGAATTAACGGTTATATACAGCAGGGAAGATTTTCGTGAAGCAGCAAGATGCTTAGCAATTTTACAATTATTTATAGATCGAAACCTGACGGGCTGTTTTAGTGATACTGTTTTATTATTAAAATTAATTTGCACCATACCCATGACAAGTGTTGAGAGTGAACGCTGTTTTTTCGACGCTTAAACGAAATAAAAACTTTTTGAGAAATACAATGGCTCAAGACAGACTAAAATTCACTTTGTATGATAAGTATGGAGAAAGGGCTAATTGCAGCTATTCCAGGTTATTAAAATCTGGATTT
Organism: Rosalia funebris; assembly: GCA_037954035.1. Lineage (NCBI taxonomy): Eukaryota > Metazoa > Arthropoda > Insecta > Coleoptera > Cerambycidae > Rosalia > Rosalia funebris. The sequence goes on along the minus strand of JAZFAV010000022.1, from coordinate 37,960,044 downwards.
TAATGATCTTGTAATTGACGTTTTTTACGAATTCCAAGAACAGACGAATGGATTTTTTATATAAATAACCTCAGGCTTGGAGATAGGTAAGTTTATTTTAATTTTTCGTTTGTTATTATTTTATCGATTGCACCCCCAGACAAAAATTACACCGGCCTCCACTGATCTCATCTATATGGTTAACTACTACTACCTATAAAATTTATTATATTTGAACTTGTAAACTTTATTATACTACCAATATTTGATTATACTTCTGAAACGTGAATATCTGAATATAGTTTTTCCTCGGTAGTGGATTGATATAGGGAGTCCAATAGAATGGTTGGTCAGAAGTTGAACCCTGAAACAGTTTATAATAGTTTACAAGTAAACTGTGACTTTTTCGAAAACAGTTCAATTTAGATATAGAAAACGATATATAACATATAATACGAATTTTACGTAGAATTAAAAAAAACGAAATTAAAAACAGGCAAAACTATCAAAAATTAAGTTTATCGTGATATATTTATTTCAGGCTATTCTGTGTACATTACACTTAGATATAGGATACGATATATAACATATAATTCGAATTTTACGTAGAATTACAAAAAGGAAATAAATAACAGGCAAACCTATACAGAAATTAAGTTTATCGTGATAAATTTCAGGTTATTCTGTGTACATTACATTAAGTTTAAAAAATGTACAAAGAAAATAAAAAAAAGTACCAATTTGAACGTTATCGCTCTATTGTAAGTGAAGATGCTCCTGTTTCTAGAATTAATGTTAAATGAGTTTATTCTAACCTTTCCATGTTTATTTTATAAACCTTCAAAGGAGTATGACAAGGTATCTAGTATGAATTTCTACAGCAGACTGTCAAATCTTAAACCTAATATGATCACATGTAAAACTGTGAAAATATTGTTAACTATATTTTTGATTTGAGAAAATGCTTTATTTACATGCTATTTCACAAGGCATTTTTTTTCTTATCACAGTTTTGGAATTAGTTCATTATTATAAGGTATTTACGAATTTTTTTCATTTCATATAGGAATTCACAAATTCTGTTGACTTATTATTGATATATATATATATATATATATATATATATATATATATATATATATATATATATATATATACTGAGGAAAATTTATTTTTCTTATTCGCTTTCCGAAAAAGTTATTGTAAAAAAACAATATCATAGATACTTATATGGGAGTAGTAGAATAACAGTTCAGTTTTTCAAATATAATAATTTTTTAGCCCTTTGAAATTAACTTTTATATTGCAATAATTCATAATTAGCAATGCTTCTGTTAAATTAATACTAATAATTAAGTAATTTCGTAAATCGTAATTTAATAACTTTTTAATAGAAGTCTCAGAAAAGAAATCTCTGACATTTAGCTACCAACGATTATTCTTCATTCATTGTAGTCGATTCTTAATTTATGGCGGTCTTTTTATTATACTTCTTTAAATGTATTTTTTGTAGTATAAAAAAATTGCGTGTTAACAGGGGATGAGAATAAAAATATATCCACGTGTTTAAATTTCTCACGCATTTCACGTTTTAAACGTATAAATAGTGTCTCTTTCCATTTTCATCTTCCCTCTTTTTAATAAGAAATTTAACGGGTACTCTATAATAAAAAGTGGTCGACATTCCACAATTGACTTATATATCACCCCATATTTAAATTTCTTTAGTACTTTCCCTAATTTGGTAATATATCCCTAAATTTATACCCATATAATGTGAGGATTTATAAGTTAAGTATAGGTTTTGGAAACCGCATTTTCTGGGTTATTCTTTAGATTTTTTATGCGGTCTTTATTTTTACTACTGCACGCTCCTATTCAGTTCTGCTCTACATTAATTTACATAATGGAAGTAGGGAGATATTCTATTCCTTTATATTGGCATATTTATTTCCAGTCTACTTGGTCATCTATATTTGATCAAGAAAAGAAATAGCAGGCAGCTGCAATTATTTGGTCAGATGTGTTCGAGTCGGATGGGACGATTTATTTTCTTTTGAAATACGAAATATTTGTCAAAAAAATTAAGTGTGTTTCATAAAGAATTTCATGCTTTCTCGCCAAGCGTATTCGTCTTATATGCATATATGGTTTTTACAATTTTTTATTATCCTTAACCGTATTATGAGATACAACAATGTACATATACATAAAACGATACGTCATTATCTTCATTTAAGAAAGTATCTTGAAAGTTAATAAGCCGCACGTCAAGATATATTAAGATTTATTTATAGATTGTTCTATTGTTTTACAAAACTGTATTAATTTTTCATATATATATATATATATATATATATATATATATATATATATATATATATATATACTCATATATATTTATATACTTACTCAATAAAATTATTTAATTATATTTAACTATAAAAAATTATTTTAATGAAAAGTCTTCTTGTGTTACTTCGAGTTATCTTCGAGTTACTAAATATTTTGACAGAAACACGATTGTTAAAAAAAATCGGTTATGATTTTTTTAACAATCGTGTTTCTGTCAAAATTATTTAAATATCCTTTTATTTTATTGTGAGGAAATATTTTTTGCTTGTTGTGAGATGCACATACATAAATATGTACGTGCCATTATGTATATTTTCTTTAAGATACTGATTAATGAAAAAAATAATTTAATTGTTGTAAATGAAATTAATTTCAATGACAATCAATGACATCAGAGAATTTTTTTAGTTGTCTAGGATTCCCATCACGCTGGTAGTGTATTAATCTGCATAGGCCAATTAAATTGTCGAAAATACCTAATTTTTTTGCCAAAAAATAGTTTAGTAATTGAAAATATGTGAAAATTAAGAAAAATTCCATACAATTCAATGAATTACTTTACCCCACCTGAATTTTTGGGCTCCATTTTCAAAGTGGCGTAAAAAGTTCGCCAAAACCAGTTTTTTTCATTTATAAAAAAAAAAACTAAACATTTTATAAAAAAATGATTCAAACAAAAGTTGTAGGAGTCTCTAATGTGGATCGAGTAAGTCCAAGCAGGTTTTGGTCGATAAGTAAATTAATCAGTTAATTAGGCAAAAAACCGCTGAAAATCGCAATTTTTTCAATTAGCTGTATCTCTTTCAAAAATAAATATATTTTTATGAAACTTGGTGAAAATATAGCTTTTGGTGAGCAAAATGAAATTATTGTTTCAAAATTGAAAAATATTTTATAGTTTTTTCAAAAATTGAGTTTTTTGAAGAAAATGCGCTTTCGTAAAATCCTCATAATTCATAGGCCGCCATATATTTAGGAACGGGGTTGGGCTTAAAACTTTCTTTAATAATTACACTATTATGCACAAATATTGTGCAAGCCTCAAATCGATTTCAAATATCGCAAAAAACGATCGAAAAATCGGTTTTTTTTCGGGGCCATAAAACTTTGATTAACCCTTTGATTTCAATTCGCATTTGTATCATGTTATGTAAAGAACTAGAAAATAAAAATATTCTTACTAAAACTGACGATAATGATGCCAATAGACTAATCATTTTAACTATTGAAAAATTGAGTTTTTTCAAAAACTCAATTTTTGTAAAAACTATAAAATATTTTTCAATTTTGAAAAATTATATTATTTTGCTCACCAAGAGATATCCTTTCACCAAGTTTCATAAGAAAATATTTATTTTTGAGAGAGATATAGCAATTTGAAAAAACTGAGATTTTTAGCGGTTTCTTTGCAATAACTAATTAATTTATTTATCGATCAAAACCAACTTGAGCTCATTCGATCCGTATTAAAATTCCTGCAATTTTTGTTTGAAATATCTTTTTATAAAATGTTTCCTTTTTTTATAAACGAAAAAACTGTTGTTTTTGCGAACTTTGGACGCCATTTTGAAAATGAAGTCCAAAAATTCAGGTGGGGTAAAGTAGTTCATTGAATTCTGATGGAATTTATCCTAATTTTTACATATTTTCAATTACTGAACTATTTTTTGGCACCTGAAAAAGTAATTTGATGGGACTAGCATATGATACCTTTTCTATAGTGCATAACCACTAAAACTGATTCCGCATATTCTAAAGATATGTGAAAGAGATACACCTAGGTATTTTAAGGTAGTAATTTTTTCTATAGACTGGGCAAGGTGTATCTAAAAGAGGAAATGTAGGAGATTTAAACGTGGGGAACGTAGGTGTTCTTTTGCCGATCCAATTCTGAAATCTAGTGTTACATATCTGGTATCCTTTTTATACTTTATCCTCTCCTAATTCATGGATAAGACAAACTTTGTGTGAATGGTATTTGCTGGTATTAAATATATTTAAGGCTAATTAAATGATGAGATATAGTATCAATAAGTTGTTGTAAATTGTCTTGTGATAAATAAAAACATAGGTGCTTAAACATTTAGATTTATTTTTAATAGATAAAACGTGCTAATTAAGTTTTAGTGTCTTGAAAGTTGCATATCATTGACTAAAAAAATCTTGTAATATTTTTAGTTTCAATAATTGCAGAAACCATGAAGATAGACAGACGATGAATTGTGATAGCCGTATGTCAATACATTGTTATGATACTGTCACATTATTCTTTTAAATTAGAACTGAGGTTTTTATAACGTTTTCGAAAAATAATAGTTGTATTGTTTATATATAATATTAAATTGATCATACTTCTAGAAAGATTGAGTGAGACGAAGTTGCCATCTGGGTAAAGAAATTCCAATTTAAAATAGAAATTGAGTCCGAACTTCCTCTACGAAAATAATGTTTAGCTAAAGCCCGAATTTTATCGGGTTTGCTCCTTACATTATAAATATAATATCAGTACCTCGAAGGTAAAGGACACCATGTCACTAAAATGTAATTTTTCAGGGCAGAAGTTTTCGATTTTTTCCAAATTTCAATGTATGTTTCTTCACAACTAATAGGAATTACTTTAGAAAGCATTAACATATTATTAATGGCATTATATACTAAATAAAAACAGTGTTTTTTATATTGAATTTTGATGAATCTATTTAAAAAATATTTTTGTGGACATAGTATTGTACATCTTTGGGCATGTATGTTATTAATTTTTAAAAGTTAGTTACACTGTTTATATATATATATATATATATATATATATATATATATATATATATATAATATATATATATATATATATATATATATATATATATATATATATATATATATAATATATATATATAGATATATATATATATATATATATATATATATATATATATATATATATATATATATATATATATATATATATATTATATATATATATATATATATATATATATATATATATATATATATATATATATATATATATATATAGAGAGAGAGAGAGAGAGAGAGAGAGATTTTATAGAGATTTTGCAACTTTTAGTGTTGCTTCTCACATCCCAGATGCCATCGTTTCCTATCGCTCGAGTCTCCTTCGTGGAGTCCTCTACTTTCCATTGTGGTGCGGATGTTTGAAATTATTTTTTCCGTGGCCTTTCTCGTTTATTTCTTTGTGCTGGTGTCCACTTCCAAACCTATTATGGTATCCTTTCTTCTTTCATTTGTTACAAGTGTTCATACCATTTTAACTGTTTTTCAGTTACATATATTGTCCATTGTCCATTATGTTATTATAATTTTCTATTTCCATTTTTTCTCTGATGGTCTCCTTTCTTATATGGTCAAGTAAAGTTAAATCGGAACATCTTCCACATCCAGTACATAATTTCGGTTGAGAGAAGTTTTGTGACATATTTTTATCTATAACCCACACTTCTGACCCATACGTCAGTGCTGGCTGAATCATAGCCTGATATATACTTTTTTTGTTTTTTTGTTAGGTTCTTACTCCACAGGATTGGGTGTAGTGCTTTAATCATATTTTTTCCTTTTCCTATTTTCTTTAGTATATCTTTTATCCGATCCGATCCGATAGGACTTGCACCTTGACGAAGTTCTAGTGCAAACTAGAACGGGTGGGTCGGCTTGCGCGTTTTAATGATTTAAAGAGCCGTACCATAGGTTTAACCATAGTAGGGGGGGGTCCTTATTGAAAAACCAGACTAAGACAAGTTCCTGAAGGAGGGCAGCAGCTCTTTCAGTACTCATAGTGGCAGAAACTGTGGGGGTTGGTATGGTGCTATGACACACACGACTGCGATGTGGAAGGCAAGAGGAAACCACCACATTATAATCCTCAGAACAGCTAACAGAAAGCTTATCCCAAATTAATGATGGCGTCTCCTGGGGCAAAAAATACCGGAGGTAAAATAGTCCTCCGTTCGGATCTCCAGGTGAGGACTGTTCCGGGAGACGTGATCGAGTGCAATAATAGTAAGAAGTGTAGCATTTCACGAGTCGGTGTGTGGAATGTCAGAAGCATGAGACAGGCAGGGAAGCTAGAGAATTTGAAGATAGAAATGGATAGGTTAGGATTAGATATAGTAGGTATAAGTGAGATGCGCTGGCCGGAAGTAAGAGATTTTTGGAGCGGTGACTATAGGGTAATACACACAGGATCGGTAAATGGAAACGCGGGAGTAGGGATCGTTATGCGGAGGAGCGCAGGACAGTGTGTAGATAGCTACCTACAATACAGCGAGAGATTAATAATGGTTAGGTTAGATTCGAAGCCAGTGGAAACAGTAATAGTGCAAGTATACATGCCTACTTCTAGCCACAGTGAGGAAGAGTTAGAAGCCGTTTATTCGGACATAGAGCAGGTAATAGGATTTGTGAAGGACCATGAAAATTTAATAATAGTAGGAGATTTTAACGCAGTCGTAGGTGAGGGGAAAGAAGGAGAATTTGTAGGTCCTTATGGATTAGGAAACAGAAACGAGAAAGGTAGCAGACTGATAGAATTCTGCGAGAAGCACAAGATGGTAGTCGCGAACACATTGTACAAGAATCACGTTAGGAGGCGGTACACATGGAAAATACCAGGAGGGATAGACAGGTATCAGATAGACTACATTCTGGTTAGGAAGAGATTTAGAAATCAAGTAAAAGACTGTAAGTGTTAGCCAGGAGCAGATGTAGACAGCGACCACAACTTGGTAGTCATGAAAGCTAGATTAAAGTTCAAAAATCTGAAAACCCGGAAAGATAAGAAACGTATAAATGTAGACATATTGAGGGATCAGAATATGAAAGATAAGTTCCAGGAGAAAACAGATCAATTAATAAATAAAGCGAGTAAGGACGAAATCAAGAACGCAGAAACTGAGTGAGAGGGTATCAAGAATAATCTAGATTCCGCGGCTACGGACGTTTTAGGACATGATAAAAGGGAAGCTAGGAAGCCCTGGATAACGGACGAAATCTTAAACTTAATACAAAAGAGACGAGGCTACAAAAACAGACCAGACGAATAAGGACTGAAAACTTATAAGTCAATAAAGTGGGAAATCATTAGAAAATGTAGAAAAGCGAAATAACAATGGATAGAGGATAAATGCAAAGAAGTAGAAGATAATTTGCAAGATAAATTGCAAGACCGATGAGGCTTACAAAATAATTAAGAGGAATTCAGGGATATAGGGACAATAAGTAGAAACGTTAGGAGTCAATCGGGGGACATACTGATCGGAAGAGAGGAGAAAGCGGATAGATGGAAGCAGTACTTAGGAAATTTATACGAGGGTCAAGAATTAGGAGAGATATTAGAGGAAGAATCTAGCATCGATAGGGAAGATGTAGGAAAACCTATATTGAGAGAGGAATTTGAAATAGCACTAAGGGGGCTAAAGAATAATAGAGCACCGGGTGTAGATAAAATACAGGCAAAAATTTTGAAATGTGCGGGACAGAAAGTAGTAAATAGGATGTTTGAACTGGTAAAATACATATACGAAACGAGCGAGATGCCGGAGGATTATAAGAGGAACATTATCGTTACTATACCGAAAAAGAGAGAAGCCGACAAATGCGAGAACTTTAGAACGATTAGCCTAACTTCCAATGCGTCAAAAGTCTTAACCAGAATAGTGCAGAAAAGCATGGATAATAGAGCGGAGGAAATACTAGGAGAAGACCAATTCGGGTTTAGGCGAAATAGGGGAACTCGCGAAGCTATTCTGGCGCTAAGAGTAATGTTAGAGAAAACAATAGAAAAAGGAAAGAACGCTTATAAAGGATTTGTAGATTTAGAAAAAGCTTTTGATAACGTAAGATGGGAAAAAAGGGAAGTAGGTATCAGGAAAGGAGTAAGACAAGGATGTATGCTATCACCACTAATTTTTAATCTGTACATCGAAGAGGCGATTAATGTGGTAAAAGATAGAGTGGATTTCGGGATTAAAGTACAAGGGCAGAAACTAAAAATGCTGAGATTCGCGGATGATGTCGCAGTATTAGCATCTAGTAAGAAGGAATTAGAATCAGCATTGAACGAAATGGAGGCAGTGTTGACAGAGGAATACGGAATGAGGGTGAATAAAAACAAAACTAAAGTGTTAGTGTGCAGAGGGCGCGAGAGCAGAGCAAAAACGAAAGTACAAATTAATAATGAAAGATTGGAGGAAGTTAAAGACTTCACTTATTTAGGAAGTAAAATAAATTGGGATGGAAGAAGCGATAAAGACATAAAACAAAGAATAGCGCATGGTCGAGTAGCTTTTAACAAAAAGAAAGCACTTTTATGCTCGGGGGTAATAAACTTTGAAACAAGGAAGAGATTTTTGAAAACATATGTATGGAGCACGGCACTATACGGTTGCGAGACCTGGACGGTAGGGGAAGCAAGTAGGAAGAAATTGGAAGATTTTGAGATGTGGTGTTACCGAAGAATGATGAAAATACCATGGACTGATGGGGTTAGAAACGAAGAAGTATTGGAGAAAGTCGGCGAGAAAAGAATTATGTGGAAAAACACAAAGAAGAGAAGAGATAGAATGGTAGGCCACTTGCTGAGACATGGGGCAATAGTCCGCGATATTTTGGAGGCAGAAATAGGAGTGAAGAGAGGCAGAGGTAGGCCTAGATTAGACTACTGCTCGCAAATAGTAAGGGATGTAGGTTGTAGCACAATTAGCGAAATGCGTAGGTTAGCACAAGATAGGAGAAGCTGGAGGTTAACGTCCAACCAGTCTTAGGACTGATGACCTAATGATGATGATCTTTCATCATCCTTTTCGTCTTCATCTATTGTAACTCCTAGGTATTCGTACTGTCTAATGTTACACTGTTTGTAATAATTTTATTGTTAACAGTTTGTGTTAAGTATAAAGATAGGCCAAACATAAAATAATGAAAATACAGTTTATTATTGAACAAAACGCTTAAATTAAAAGTTCAAACTTAAGACATTACAATAGTGTATGCTGAAAAAACTGATAAACTAGTTAATGACTGGTAACAGTATTGTAAAAGAAATCATTGCAGTTCTCCAGTGAATCTCTGTCATCGCCATCAAGATAGTCTCCCTTGTTGACATTGCTTTTTGACACAGATTCTTATAAAATGCATGGCAAAAACTAGGTACATAAGGTAACAGAGGTATTAGGTCATTGAACTCCTGTTGAGATATTGAGACTGCTGACTTCAGTGGAATATGTGTTGAAAAGCTAGGCCCACCCATCTTTCAATCTTTCAATCTTCCACTTCTTCTTTTCATTCTGTTCAGGTCAACTGTATCAAACTCGCCAGCAAAAAATTATTTTAAGTAAATCATCCCGACGTTTTCCTGTCGCATTTGAATGTGAACATATCATAGTTTGACAGAAGAACATTTTTTCAACTTTGTCATCATTTGTTTTTATGAATTAATGGTGCATTTTTCCAATAAAGTGTGGTTAAAACCTTCTTATTCCATGTTGTGTACATTATAGTTCCTAGAGCATTGGCGCACCATTTGCTGCCAGTCCCATGGTGTCATGATCGTCATGTTAAGTTTCTTGCGTTTCCTTTCTATTAAGGCATGAATGGTGTTGGCCTCCATATGTGTTTGTCCTCTCAGAAGGCACTTTTTTACACAAGAAGAAATACATTATAACAGAAATATTTTTATTTTTGACCATAATAAGTATCTGACCATAGTGTTATTTCATTTACATCTGAAGTAGAAATTACACTTTCGGCCCATACTAAAATAGTAGATGAGATTTTCCCCCCATTCCCTTCTACCAGCTTTACTTTCATCCCACATCATGCAGTGAACACTTTGATTAGATAAGTCAAAAAGAGTGTAATTCAATATCCACAGTTTACGTTTGTAAAAACTTATCTCATTTGTTAACAGTAATGTGGGCAAACATTTTTGCAGATCGCCAGTTAGAACTTTGTGTGTGGGATTTGATTTTAATATTTTGGTATTTTTACTTTTTAGATTGTACGCTCTCTTTGATTTTGTAAGGCGAGAATCACATTCAGATTCAACGGTGAATCTGAACGTGACTGGTGGCTTAAAAGAAAGCTTAAATTGCTTATCAAAAACATCAAAGTATTTCTATTGTTTAGTAATTGTTCCTTATGTATGTCTAGAGAGGTATACAACATGTCCCCATGGTGTATTATATTCTAGTACTTATAGGGTTAAACAAAGCTAAGTCCACATGGTGTTCTTTACCTCCAACAAAAATGGACATGGTTCAATTGTTCATTGTCATATTTTCGAAAATCCAGAGGGGTAAGGTCGGGGCTTTCAGCAGGCCATGGTATAGGCCCTCCTCTCCGAATCCATTCGTTTGAGAACCATTGATTTAATAAGTCTTTCATTTCTCTAATGGATTTTTATGTATAGGGGCACATGAAAGAACTTATGTATGCGACCGAAAGTACAACGCAGGAACAATTAATACATAGGATACAAGAAGCAGCAATATCTATAAATAAATAATTTTTCCACCAGGATTACTAGAACCGGAATAAGGAAACGGTCTCATTTTTACATAAGGAGTAGAGGTAGTCACTTCGAAAATCTGGTATAAACGTGAGCAAATAAAATGTAAAATCCATTTATGGACTTTTATTTACTTTCCTAATTTTTTATGAGGACTAAATTGTGTCTGCGCCTACTATTTTTGTATTATTCCTGGAAGTAACAGGAAATTTCTTAAAACTTTATACATCATTCAAAAGGTGATGAAACATAGAAGCTTTTAAAATAATTTGTGCGATTCTAAGAAAACATAAAAGTCTAAGGTAGTAACATTTCTAAGAAAACACAAAAATTTAAATACCTCGAAAACTATCAACAATGGTATTATGCATATTATAATTCAATTGACTGCAAATTGTCTGTACTAACACCTCTTCAAAGGAATACGTTGTGGTACCAGTCACTCTGTATTTTTTAAAATGGTTTTTTTCTTTCATTTTCCAAAATTCAGTATTTGTTCTGTTTAGTTTTCGCATTAACGCTACTTTTATCCATTTAAATCGTATCTGTACATACAAAACCGATATTAAAAGCTGTTTTGCTTCATAATGGACATAAATATCCTTTATTCCCTCTCGCACATGCAACAAACATGAAAGACAACTATGGAAATATGAAGTTGTTACTGGAAAAAATATTCACAGTACTTGTGAAAATAAAAGTTGTAGCAATGTTAACCGGACTGCAAGGAGGAGACATCAAATTTTGTTGCTTTTGTGCGAATAGGACAGTCGCGTAAGAGATAAACACTACGTAGAAAAAATTGGACACAAATAGTGAGCGTGACCCCTGGAGTCAAAAATGTAAATTAAGAAACTTTAGCGCAAAGAGAACAATTTTTTTACTACTACTGAATATAAAGCTGGGTCTGATGAAAAACTTTGTAAAAGCAATGAACAACTATGATGAAGGTTTTCAATATATTAAACCAAATTTCCCCGAACCACCTAAAATGCAAAATTGAAAGAAGGAATCTATTTAGGCTCGCAAATACGAGAGCTTATGAAGGACGTAAGTTTTAAAATAAAACTGAATAAAGCAGAAAAAAGAGCATGGACTGCTTTTATAAAGGGTGGTCCAACCATAATGCACGATGTTAATTGTGAGTCACACCTTAACGTCAAGTTTTTTGCCCAACTTAATTTGACATTTCTTTGTTTCAGTGTTTGACAAATTCAACCATGGAGAGGTACACAATTGAGCAGCGCGTTAAGATTGTTGAAGCCTTTTACGAAAATGGGAGTTCAAATCAAAATGCATTTCGTGCACTTCGTGACTTCTTTGGTCAGCATAATCGACCAAATGTGTCCACAATCGGGAGAATTGTGCGCAAATTTCAGCAAACCGGGTCTGTAGGAAATGTGAAAACACCTGTGCATGCTCGCCCAGTTCGTTCTGCAGAAACATTGCTGTTGTTTGCGATAGTGTAGCAGAAGAGCCGTCAACCTCGACTCGTCGTCGTGCCCAACAATTGAACATCTCACGAACATCACTGATGCGAATTTTGAATAAAGATTTGAATTTACACGCTTACAAGGTTCAATTGACTCAAGAGCTGAAGCCTACTGACCACTTCAAGCGTCGTCAATACGCCGAATGGTTGGTTGAACAGACAGAAGTGAATGGTGACTTTACAAAGAAAATCATCTTCAGCGACGAGGCACACTTTCACCTCAGTGGATTCGTTAACAAGCAGAATTGCAGCATTTGGGTAAATGAGAATCCACGAGTGATTGTTGAAAAGCCGATGCATCCACAAAGAGTAACTGTTTGGTGCGGTTTATGGGCAGGCGGCGTCATCGGGCCGTACGTCTTCGAAAATGAGGTCGGCCAAGCAGTTACCGTGAATGGTGTTCCCTATCGCGAGATGATAACGGACTTCTTGTGGCCAGAAATTGAGGATATGGACCTGGACGATGTGTGGTTCCAACAGGATGGTGCCATTTGCCACACAGCCAACGAAACAATGGCATTTTTGCGCGAGAAATTCAATGGCCGTGTTATCTCGCGTCGTGGCGATGTTAATTGGCCGCCACGATCATGTGATTTGACGCCGTTGGACTTCTTTCTTTGGGGGTATTTAAAAGAAAAAGTGTACGTCAATAAGTCAAGAACAATTCAAGAGCTAAAGAATGAGATAATTCGGCACATTAACGACATTGAACCTCAATTAATTCTCAGAGTCATTGAAATTATGGACCATCGGATAGAGGTATGCCACCCAAGCCGTGGCGAGCATTTGGCCGATATTTTGCTTCACACATAATTGTCATAGATACTTCTATCATAATAAAAAATATTAAGATAATTCTCTGAAAACTTTTTGCTTTATTTACAATTAACATCGTGCGTTGAACCACCTTTTAGAAGTGCGTCATAATTTTCTTGGCAATGAAAAAGCTGAGAACTAGTAGAAAATCATTCGAGAACTTCTTTCTTCTTATAAAGTTCTGAAAAGCAATATGTCCCTTAAAATTCATTTTTTAGACTTTCACCTATTTTCTGAAAACCTTGACGCAGTATCGGATGAACACGGAGAAATGTTTCATCAAGATATATTGCACATAGAGAGACGATACAACGGGAAATAGTCAGAAGCAATGCCGGCAGATTTTTGTTGGTCGATTCGTCGCGAAACTTCAATAATATATATGAAATGGAAGAAAACTACAAAGTGAAATGCCATTAATATACAACTAGTTAGATTGTTTTAATGATTTTTGGTGGTTATATAACTTTGAATTATAACTTTTATTGTAAACATTGTTGCAATTAAATTTATGATTATAATCTTAAGTAAAATAAGCATTTTATTTAAAAAATCAATTACAAAAAAGTATACGTGATACATAATTCCTATTATTATATTTCGATCAGAAGCATCAAATCTATAATAATCACGCTTAATAATAAGAAGGAGAAAAAAAAGTTATATTTTAGTGTTATTTACTGTACTCTACAGTACTACATTTACTACATTTTTACAATTGCGATGAAACTTCTATGTTACATATATTTTACTTCAGAGTGATTCTTTATTATACAAAAATCAAATAATATATTATACCAAATAATTAATAAGTGTATTGCTTTTGGCATTACAACAACTGAAGAAAAGGTTACTGGATATATTAATGTAATTAGTATATCAAGATTAACATGACTTTTATCGTTCATATTAAAATATTTTTCTTCAGTGAAGGATAATCAATTAATTGTTGAAGTCAACTATCCAAAAGAAAGTTTATAGAATATGTTGTAGTTACATTACCTACTGAGGCATTCACTTTGTTATATACTTTTGTTAAATTAATCGTTAGCAATCTAAATCTCATTTGAGTTTGTAATGTAATTAATGAAATTTGTATTAATGACTAGAGAATCGACTTCGCAACTTCATATTAATTTATATATGATTATGTTTATATAAATACAACAAGAGAGTTTGTTTAAATCGGGTTAAAATTATTAATATAAAAAATTTCCTAATATATTTTGAAATCGAAGTTTTAATATATATATTCTCAAAAATCGATATTAATTTCTTTGCTTTATGAATAACATAAAATCCATAACAGTTTTCTATTCCGGTATTATTATTTTCTCATAGACCTGATCTTATAGAAATAATGACCGTGATACGTCACTTCAAAGAGAAATTACAAAACATTCACATATATAATATATATCATATTATTTTAAAGAAAAATAGTTGAGAAGACTATATTATCAAGCCGTTACCATTCTAGTGAACAAGATTGTAAGACATTAATTTTTACTTTAATTCAGACTACCCCACGTATATAGTAGACACAGATTACGAACGTAAATTAAGGTGGTTCCTCGTTCCGCAAATGGCTGCTAATATTCGATCCCTTAATGATGTCTATTACTTCAGCTTATTAAAAACCGCTCATTTTTACATTTCTTCGACCAAAAACAAATTAATTATACCCTTCAAAATTATAATAATTCGTATTTCAAAATATTTCTTTCCCAGCGCTAAATTTCGTTGGAGCAGTTATTAAAAGGGATATATGATGAGGCCGATGTTATTTTTGAAGTCTTCAGTTCTGTATAATTTTATAGAGCAACAGGTTCTATGTGGCGCTTGAAACGTCACACAGTAGTTTAGGGGGTGGTGGGGTGCAAGGTTGTTGCGGGGTGGGACGGGAACGTGCATCACCTAGTCTTAACAACTGCACAAAACCAGCTTTTAGAATTAGAGATTTACAAACTGTACTACCCGTCCTGAAAAGTTAACCACTGTAATAATTTCGGCATTGTACGACTGCAGCATTCTTAATTTGAAGTTTGTAAAGCCGCGTTCATATCTCTTAGGGTCTATTATAAGCAGTTACTTGGTCTTTCGTAAAGAAATAAAGGTATTTTGATAAGATTTCTTATCAATAGGTGTGTGTCACACAAACGTTGAATAATGAATATCGTTCTGGATGTTTTGTTAACATTTTCCATTCAACATTATCCAACTTATTTTAGATAAGATCTATCATTACATAATATATGGAAATATAAATAATTAATGAACGGTGACAAAATCTTAAACAATATTTACAATATCGTTATTAATATTTTTTGACATACTTTAAAACACGTGGATATTATAAAATTTTATATTTTCAGATTTTAAGAGTTGTGACGTCACAATAGAATTTCTTCGAGTACAACGGTACCCTATATTAGATTCCTATTTACTGTTCATAACATAGAGGCGTTCACCTTATAATTGTTAAAATAAGGTTATACTCAAAAATAAGAATATTCTAGAAAGAATATACTAGAATCTAGAAAGGCGTGTGATATCTTGTATGAAAACATTTTTATCCAGCAATAAAAATGTTTTGTTGCAAAACATTTTTATCCAGCATTCAATATCCGATATCTGGTAGACATTTTGTCTAAATATTAGTTTTGCACCGTACCGCATACTAATTTTATTGTCGACATTGAAAACGTAAATAAAATTAGTTTGTGATTGAAAAAGGTAAATTAATACCTGCACAATGAAACACTGAAACAAAATAAACAGTTTTAAAACCTTAAAACGGACTTTTTCGCGCGTAGAACATCTATACCTTGAAACTGAGTGGCAGAGAAAAAATAAACCAACACATAAATGCAGAATATAACACATATTCTGCATTTATGTGTTGGTTTATGCGACAGTTTTATTTTTTTCTAATAGTCCACCATCGTGCTTTCTCATGACCCATGGACAGGGTGGGGTGTGTCCTATCCACCTCAAAATCAATAGCTGTCGTCTGAGTGACGTCCCCGATCAGAATCAGTCAAAACCCGATCGATCCGACACGATTTAGTTGAGTTATCGTATTAACAAAAAAAAAATTCTCAAATAGTCCATCGTGCTTTCTCATGACCCATCGACAGGGTGGCGTGTGCCCTATCCACCTCAAAATCAATAGGTGTCGTCTGGGAGACTTCCCCAATCAGAATCAGTCAAAACCTGATCGATCCGATACGATTTAGTTGAGTTATCGTGCTAACAAAAAAATTTCTCAAATAGTCCACCATCGTGCTTTCTCATGACCCATGGACAGGGTGGAGTGTGTCCTATCCACCTCAAAATCAATAGGTGTCAGCTGGGAGACGTCCCTGATACGTCCCTGATCAGAATCAATCAAAACCCAATCGATCCGACACGATTTAATTGAGTTATCGTGCTAACAAGGAATATTAATGCCGACGACAACAACAACTACACACACACAGAAAACTTTTTTTAAAAACCATTTCTTTGTGGTTTTTAGGCCGAAAAACGAAAAATAAACGAAAAACAATTTTTTTCTCCATTTTTCTTTACACGATTACATTACTTATCCGCTAGTATAGTTGAGTGCGGAAAAGTAAAAAAATAACAATACCTATGTAAACAGTTGGCTATCGACACCACAGCTGATTTTTAAAAATTGCATCCTTTTTGCAGAGTACATTTAGTACTAAAATTGAATGAAGATGATCCAGATAGCAACATAGTGTTTTACGAAGATATGTTATATTGTAACTAACAAAGTTTAATGTATTTTTTGCCCAAGTGATTTTTTTCCTTGAATGAATCACTACATCGTCATAATATAATAATAATAATAAATTTATTTACTTAAGAAAGATTCAGTAGAATCTGCTCACAAAGAATAATGCACAGAATAAAGATAAATAACATAGATACAATGAAAAATTCTGATGGACAGAAACATTAAATAACAATAGGGAAACTATATAAGCAACAAAGCAAATCTGTTCTATTTTTACGGGTATGTACAAATTATTGAGCCTCTCTACATCACAATACCTGCGTAATATTTCAATATATCTAGTGAGTATAGTTTAAAATTGAGGCGTTCTTTGCAAAATCCTATATGTCAGTTTATTACGATTTTAGACATGTGCCACCTATGGGTTTATGGGCTAATTATTTATATCCCTTTCGTGAGAAAATTCCGTAAAACGCACAGCTGTCTTAAATATAAGCGGTTCAATTTTTCGAAGATCCTGCATAAATCCCAAATGTTATGAGCAGTTTCAGCAAAAACTCAGACACTAATGGTGGTCACTCTCCGTGGTCATTACGTGGTACTATTACGTCATTACGTGGTACTATGCGTGGTCATTCTTTTCTGAGTTGTGATCAAGATTTTTCGGTAATTGAAAAGCATAAGAAACTGTAACAGTGGAAATGCCTAAAGAATGAAACAAAGTCTTGAAAACTGTTAGGAACAAACCATTGTCATTTACCATAACTGATGTTGATCAATCTATGATATTTAATATTGCAAAAGCAGTTACTCTATTTTTTCTCAAAGCAGGTTCTCTGTGAGTTAATATCAAAACAGCGCGTGTTGAGATACTCCCTTAATGAAGCAGGGATTATTTTGGTGAGGTATACTTATATAGGCAGCTGGAAAAAATCAGTTATATGAAATAAGCGTAGTACACCCAAAGAATTTGAATTTAAACCCTTATATAATGCTCGATTAGATGTTCCTCAAGGAAAAATAGAGAACTTAAAGGATTTAACTCAGTATCTAAAAAAGCAGAGGCCTAGAATTTTTATAAAAATATATTCTCAGAATCTGGTGGATCTGCGCAGATTAGTGATGTAGATGGAGATGATAACAGTAGTGGTATGACTGATGAAGACCAGAATCTTTAAATATTTATTACAGATTATAAATAAAGTGTTTTCAAGGTATTCCAAACAATAGTTTCAATTCAAAATAAAATGCCGAATAAAGAAATTGCCCATACAAAAAATGCAAAAGTAAAAATAATGTCTTTTATATTGCAAAAAATGTGTATTATCAAAATGATAATTCATCAAAATGCAAGTTTTCGTAATTCAACTGATATGTAAGTAAATAATATTTTCTTTTAGTTTTCTTAAAAGTTGTATTAGTAGCGAGACTATGTTCATTCTGAATCACTTGGAAGTGGATAGCATGTGGCCATTCGGAGTGATCACGGGAGCTGACGACATGGCCGGAGATGAATGTCAATGACCAGAGGCTGCTGAAGACACTAGACTGCTGGGGGCGGAGATTAGAGGCGAAGCCAATGGTGTCTTCAGCACCCTCTGGTCATTGACCCGTGTCTTCAGCAGCTTCAACCCCATGGTGTCTTCAGCAGCCTCAGGTCATTGACATCAACCGTTGGCCATGTCTTCAGTTTTTATGGTCACTCCTGATGGACACATGCCATCCATTTCCAAGTGGTCCCATACTCACATAGTTTCTCTAATTTAACAACAAATATTGTTTATGCAGAGAACGTCTCAATTGATCTAATTAATGTTTTGGGAGGAATAGGGAGGAAAATACTACTTTCTATCAATATCGAGTACAACTTTGACATGATGAAAAAATGTCCAGTAACTTGATATACAAAATGAGGTAGATAGCTTTAAATCCTCATTAATTTTACTAATAGGTTTGGATCTTCTTAATTTGGTAATATGTGTCCACATAAGAACGGTTGACTTCCAAATATCGTTTAGAATTATTTCCTTAAAAAATAGAAACCGACATAGATATAGCTATTGAATGCTCATGAGCATTTAGGAAATTAGGTGCTCTATATGAAAATAATAAACCATTACTAATATTTCTGTCTCTGTTTACTCAGTACATCATTGCTCCGCAAAAACTCGATTGACTGCGGTTAAACATTTCTGCAATTAATTCTTGAATAAGTTAACAATCTAGAGATGAATTTTGTTAACATTTATAATTAATTTGCTTTATATTATAGTTTAAAGCTAATTGCAATACCTAATTAATTGAACAATTTAGCGCATTTTATATCCCGTTACTTTGAATGAATAATTTTCATTAAACCTTCATAGCAATTTTGATATCTTCTGTGACAGTTTGAAATAGGATTCAACACACCAATCTGGAATTGTTTCATTTACAAATTAATGATGTTCATTAATCAATATTGATTTTTAATGAGCCCCTGCTCATATATTTATTCGGTTATTTATTGACTGTACTTACCCTGGCAAACAGATAGGGAGATGAGGACGGACTTAGTGGCCCCCACGTTCATCTGATTTGACCCCCATGGATCTCCTCCTGTGGGGTTACTTAAAATTTAGGGTCTATTTTAATTGACGAATAATTTAGAGAAGAATCTGAGGCAACGAATTTGAAACGAAATGTAAAATATCGGCCTGAAGTGAAACATTTCATTCAGAAATTACTGAAAATTCAGTAATAATTAATAAATGTAATTCACATGAGCAATGTCAGATTATTAACTGGAGAATATTTTGAATAACTTTAAAATTTCTGTCAAAAATAAAGTTGTATTTGCTTTATATCTACTTTTCTTAAAGAACACTCTCTATTTTATAAATGGTAAATAAGAAACTCCTAATATGGGTACCGTTGTACTCTGAAAATTTATTCAATACATTCATACAGCATTATTTTTGTTAAAAGGGGTTGCGATTTAAAAAAAATACTATGACACAGCTCAAACAAAATCTGAAAAAATAGATGTTTTATATCGGTCAATTACTTTTTCAAGAATAAGTTTCACATACCTATTACAGTTTTTTCTAATACTTTTTCTACTTTTTCTAATAGGATTTTGATTTGGCGGAATCATCGGTCCGTACTTTTTTCAATACGAAACTGGTATTGTCATAACCGTCAACGACGAGTGCTACAGATCTATGATAAACAAATTCTTGTGGCCTAAACTGGATGATATGGATACCGACGACATGTGGTTCCAACAGGACGGCCGGCGCTACGTACCACACAGCGCATGTCACGATAGACATTCTGCATGAGCGATTTGAGAGCATGGTTATCTCGCACAGCGGCAACTTGAATTGGCGACCGAGATCTTTCGATCTAATTTCGGTAGACTTCTTTCTTTGGGTCATCTTAAATCGCAGGTTTATGCGAATAAATCACAGACAATTGATGTCCTCAAAGTCAACATAACAAACGCCATCTAGCAAATTGACCCAGATTTATGCGACAAAGTCATCGAAAATTGTATCTCCCGAATACGTGCCACCAAGCTAAGCCGTGGCAGACATTTGGACGACGATATATTCTATACTTAGTTCCATAAAATATTCTTTCAAATAAAAAAAAATTGAGTGGATATCTCGTACAGAACTTGTTTTATTTACGTTTGAAAATCGAGCATCTTTATTGAAAGACCCTTTACAATCAACTATTCTTAAATACAATTTAAAAAAGGTTAAAAATCACCATTCAATACCTTTAATGATTGCTATCAACAATAGTTATAAAGTGATATTAAAGTTCTGTTTTATACTTTTAAGTTATCTTATATTAAAAATACAATGTTTTTTATTTAGTTTTAGTTATTCTCTTTAATTCATTATCAAATAGTGTTTAGTATATTTACAAGAAACTGATACAAATTCTCGTAGAAAAAATATATTACATACATTGACATAGGAGAGACAGAAGAATAAACAAATTAAGTAACAAATATCTAATTTAATCACGACTTGATTAATAAATAGTATCTCATGGTATATGGGTTGTTTTTGTGTGGTATGCAATGCTATAAGGAAAAACACGTAAATAAACTAGTTATCCAAAGCCATTATTTCTGTTTACAAGATATACGAGTAAATATGTACGTTTCATGAGGTTATGCTACTTTCTAATATTGCAGTCTAAATTTTTAAGACGTGTAGTATTTTCTACCCTCAATAAAAGACCTTGAAGCAAGATGTTCTTCAGGGTTGCAACAACAGAGGATGCGGCTTAGTCGACAGAGATGGACAACCTTACCATAATAGATTGAAGCGAGATATAAGGCAATTGTGGAATTTTTCACGGTGTTGCTTGTTATAAAGTTAACCCATGAATGCTCTTCGATTTAAGACATATTTTTTAATGCACGATATCGGGCTTCAATACTACTGAAGTTTTAGCCAAATTCGTCCATTTTGACATACTAAAATAATATTTTCAGTTTAATTTTGTCTTTTGTTTGTATTAATTTTGCCGTCATATTAATATATAACCCTACTTATTAATAATACAGTATTATTGTTATATATAGTAATGTATTATTGTAACTACAATTACATACTTAATATGTGTATCTATATAAGGAGAGTATATATGATATAATTATGTATGGAATTTTTTCATCATATTGGATAGTAATTATGATATCTGGGGGACGTCTAGGTGTGAAAAGGATGACCATATGTTCATATGAAAATATTTCCTATAATGCACCCTCACTGAGATAATCGCCCTTAAGTTAAATATCTCATAAATTTAATACAAAACTAAAATAGTATTTTTTCAAATATTATTTTAGTTCTGTATTAAATTTTTGGAGGAAATCCACAATGAATTAAAGTCGTTAGGTTTGTATGACATAAGTGTTGATAACTCATTATTAGCAGCGAACAAACTTCCTAGCATTCCAACCCCCACAACTTTTAAGGGAGTGGAAGTGAATAATTTTTAGTACATCGAATTGAGTTTTAAGTACATCATACTTTTTTCTTCAAATATTTCTTCTACTGTTATCTGTTTTCGATTATATCAACTATTTTCGAGACAAATAGCACTAGAATGAGAACATTTCACTTTAACCCACATATGCCCATAACTATTTTTTTCCGAATTTTGTATGCCCTTTTTAGAAATTGTTCCTTTTATGTTAGAAATGAACAGAAAATTATGTTTAAAAAATTGTATGTTCATAGAGCTTAAAACACATATGGGTCGCTAATGACCCTGTGGGCACAAGGCCAACCTTTGACTTAAAATTTGAAGAAAAACTTCCGTTTGGGTACTTAAATGAAATTTGACCAAAAACCAATTGTTTACTTGCAGCAGAAATGATATGGAACTAATAAAATACAATGTACTTCTCGTCAATAATAGGAAAAAGTATGAAATTTAGCGTGAGACAAGATTTATAATAGTTGCTTTATTTTGCAGACTACACAGCGCTTCCTCGGTTGACCAATGATAATAAGATGATTAGCATTTCTTTCTGTGCAGCTTTACTGGTGTTCTTATTGCGAACGAGCCCAGGTCTCTTCTTTGTTGTTCCAGGTTCCTTCCAGATACAATTAAAGTGGCCAATTCTAGGCGGAATGCTAACCTGTCAGCTATACAATCATTCGACCTTGCTGGCCTTGTCGTTATTCTTTTATATGTTACATTAAAAAAAATAAATAAAAATCCCCATTAGACGATCATATTTCGACAGATTTGACCGTGTGCCCACGAGATCGTTAGCGACCCCAAACATGTTTATTACCCCATGGAGTTGGCTCATCTTAAGATTGTTGTTGGTTTTGTACATCGAGTGTTTCAATGAAAGCTTATGCTATGAAATGCTATGAAATGAATAATACTTACACTTTAACAAATTAACCTGCCACTGTTTACATTGTGTAGTTAGCTGTCTTTCGAGTGAGACAAATCAGCATAGCAGTGCGTATATACGTAATTAAATTTTTCCCGATAGATTCTTTATGCACTTAGATACACAAACAATATAGTATACAAACAAAAGTATATACAAAAGTATACAAACAGTCTATTTTTTGTAGGTCGCTAACGACCCTGTGGGCGTATATGGGTTAAGTAGATGTAGTTTATAAAAATCAGTAAGAGACAATATTGTGCAGTCAGCTCATTTCTTCAACATTATCTTTGGTAATGTAAGTAATAAACGATATATGGATTTGAAAGTTTCTATATTCAAATTGCTTCGCATAATCGAAATCAAACAAAAGTACATTATTTTTAAAAGAAGTTTTGATATACTCGAAACTATATTCAAAATGCCATCAAAAAATAGAAACCTACAAAACTACTATATGTACATGTCTATTTAGGAAATGAGTTGCTATATAAGAAGCTAACACACTATTACTAACATTTCTTTATTCAGTATATCAGTGCTTCGCTCGACTGACTGCGGCTAAACACTTCTGCAATTAATTATTGCAATACAATTTAGAGATGAATATTCCTCCGTATTGGCATTTCAGCATTTTATTTTTAATTAGCTCATATCATGTTTTAAAGTCAATTACAACGTCTAATTAATTGAATTATTTACCGCATTTGGTATACCATCAAATGCCGTTTGAATGAATAATTTTCATTAAACCTTTGTAGCTATTTCGATATCTTCATTGACAGTTTGAAACAGGTTCTAATGCATCAATTCGATATTATTGTTTCGTTTACAAATTAATGATGATGTCCATTACCCAAGATTTGGTTTTATCAAGATGGAGAAACTTCTCATATTGATATTGATGCGGTTATTTCTTAACAGTACTTACCGTGGTAGACAGATAGGGTCACTATGTTGAACTGAATGGCCCCCACGTTCACTTGATTTCATCCTTTTGGATTTCCTCTTATGGGATTACTTCAAATTGACGGGCTATTTTAATAGACAAATAATTCAGCGGAGTAGATCTGAAGCAACGAATTCGATTCAAAATCTAAAATATCAGCTTGAAAATTATTGAACATACAATACTATAGGGGCGAATGGTGGATAGGTGCTGCAGAGCTGCAGAACTGCCAAAAAAATTAGATATTTGTATATTTTCGCGACATAATAATTACTAAAATTTATTAATAAAATAATTTGGTTAGTTGGTGCAGCTAACCAAATTATTGCGTTAAAGTCGCATTCTGCCCGCCGTCCTCTATTGAGTAGTAGACCAGATGAATTATCTGGGTCTCTACGCGAGCGCGTCGCGGTACATTGAACTACCACACGAGGTAGTTCTCAGCACGGCTCGGCACACCCGTCCTCCCCCTCAACTCCCGCGACAATCCACACTTGGCGCTCGTAAATGCGCGAATTTACACGGTCAGTGAGCTGTATCTTTTCCAGCTAACGCAACATCAGTGAATGTTTACTCGTTCCTACTCCTCGGGCGGGCGTAAATCGTACCTATTTCGTATTTCGTGTTAATTTGAGATTTTAAATACTGTTTTGTGAAGTGAATTTTAAATACTGTTTTGATTGTGTAGTGATTTATTGTACTAATTATTAATATTTATATACTGTGATAGTGACAATGGATTTAGTTTATAATTTAGTTCGTGTGAAGCGATTTTTTAAATACTCTTATGAAGAAAAAATTTATTTAAAAAACAATGGTAGGCCATTGACCAATATTGTTATTGAGACTGCAGGTGTTAGCCGCGGAAAAGCATATAAACGTCAATTTAATAGAGACATTTATTCGAAGAGCAATTTGATTTGTGGGTGCAACAAAAAATGCGTTATTTTGTTTTCCTTGTTTACTCTTTGGCGGTGATAATGCATGGGCGGAGGTAGGGGTGACAGATTTGGTGCACTTAAATGAAAAAATAAAAAAGCACGACAACTCCAAAAGCCATCTACATAATACAATGGAATTAGCTTTATTAGGAACAACTAATATTAAAGCGCAGCTAGATTCAGCTTATTGGATAAATGTGCAAAAGCATAATGTGACATGTGACAAAAAAGAGATACTTTTTGTCAAAAATTATAAACTGCATAAAGTTTTGTGGGGCCTTTGAACTGGCGCTGCGAGGACATGACGAAGCTGAAACCTCTCAAAACCCGGGGATATTTCGTGGTTTGATAATTTTTTCTGCTGAGCTTGATGTAACTTTAAGCGAGCATCTACAAAATGCTTCAGTATTTAAAGGAACCTCTAAAGAAATACAAAATGATCTTTTAGACTGTATATTAAAAGTATGTCATGAAGAAATAATTAAAGAAATGAACAAACCTTCATTTTTGGCAGTTATGGCAGACGAAACAACTGATGTATCTGCAAAAACTCAGTTAGTGGTAGTTTTAAGATATATTCTCGATGGTGAACCGATTGAACGTTTTTGGACATACCTGAAACCTACAAAATGTGACGCTGAAACTCTTTCGGAAAACATTTTAAGTGTTATAGACCCTCTAGTAGAAAATTCACCTTACAAGCCTTTTCTCTTAACTAAAGAATATGACGGCAAACATGAATATTCTTCAAATAGGTATTAAATTCCAAAAATTTTTCTTGTGAAAGTCTATATTTTTGTATAAACGGATTTTACATAAAAATTCTGAAGTATCAGGAGCGTGACCTTGAAAATTTTCAAAATTTTCGCCTGCGGCGTAATTTTTTTGCGGCCCCTACGGCGCCAGTGGTTTGGATACGTTTGAGATTTGCACGCGGACGGCCAATACCCTAGAATCGGCCCTGTGCAGAACACCCGTTTCATTTCATCACGAGCCGCCACTGCAATACTAGGTATTTACATACATGCCGAGCAACGTCAAATTATTATTTGAGATTATTTTATGTAATTTATTTAATATATTTAACAGTTATTATATTTAACATTTAAAATTTAGTCAAAATAAAGTTGTATTTGCTCTATTTTTATTTTTCTTAAAAAGCACTAGTATTAGGATATGTAGTTTTAAGTAGAAGTAGTTAATGGTGGACATCCTTAGTAATGATAGTAGTAAACGATATGTTGATCTAGAATTTTTTTTATCGAAAATGGCTAGCATAATTGAAATCAAAATTTTGTGGAGATTGAAATGTTCAATCAAAAATGTGCGAAATTAGGTTACCTTTGATGCTAATGATGTATTATAAAAAAATTGTATCATGTTAGCCTTACGGCCTTAATTTATTGTAAATTATCACAACCAATATAAAACAAAAGTAATATATAAATGTGAAAATAATATTTTTTAACTTTAAGCGATTATTTTAGTCAAGGTGCACCCTAGGAAAACAATCATGTGAATTTATTGTATGATTGCAACCTAATTTACACACTCGGGATAGATTGTCGACGTATTTTGGAACAACCTGTATACTTTAAATTGAGAATTCTATACTTATACAAGATATATAAAGATGCCTCATAAATATGATTCAGAAGTATAGGATTTCACTTAACTTTCTTTAATATCGTTATAAAGTTAAAACTAACTTTATAAAGTAGACTACGTAATAGCTAGTAACTATAAAATGTGAGAATTTTTTTTACGATGTACTAAAAATGTATGTATATATGTACATGTACTATGATGTATATACTATTATACCCTTATAACAATAGTATTATTTTTGTTTTTATTTATAAGAGCAGGATAATATACCATCTCATATGTTAAACGTGTTTAATCTTAACACTAAAACATGTTTAACTTAACAGTTATATCTAACTTACAATTTAGTAAATATCGTAGAATATAGTTATTTTTTTTAATAAATAAATTTGCACATCTCATAGTGTATCTTAAATTTCACACCAAATGCATATTTTCAGGTTTTAATTAAATTTTAGTTGTTCTCATGTTAAAAAAAAAAACAAAAAAAAAACAACAGTATATACTATTCTATACATGTGAAAATGGTAGGTATTTAGGCCAGTTACCCGACGCGGAGCTATAAAAATGTACCACCTCGCTGTAGCTCATCCATAACATGAATGAGTGACCTATCGTATTCTACTATAGAGCTGGCTGCGATGTCATTCGTATTGTGACACGGGGTGGCGAAGTGGGCCTAGCTCACCTTTATCTGAGCATGGGTATGTTTGTCCTCGTGTCTATGTGTAATCTTTCCACCTACAGCTTGCTACTTTAGGGGAAGGAAGTCGATTTTCGTGTATCCAAAGAAACACTCGATGCGGTTTTCTCAATTAATTTGATATTATCTGATTTAATAATTAAAACAATTTAATAATTAACAACATTAAATTTCATATTTTGCTATCACATATTACAGAGATATGATCTTATAGCGATAAGTTATTTTTATGAATTATTACCAGAACACGCACATAACTTTACAATTTCTCCCATGATATAATTCATGGGAGAAGTTGTAAAGTTATGTGCTTAGAAATGTGAACACTCATTTAGCCTTGATAGAAACTCCATTTTTTTTTAGTGGAGTAAAAGAAAATTTTCAGATTTGATACAGTTCATCATGATACAAAACTTCAACTGTCTGGGCCATATTTTTGTTTTTCTCTTGGTAACGAGATGCCCGAAAAATAAAAGAGGTGAATTATAGGTGTAGTTAGGAGTAACAGACATTAGTACCAGTCAAAATTTATAAGTGGAGTCAAAAGAATTGTCGTGAGATTTGGGAATGACATTAGCGTAGTCTTCTAGTAATGATTTCAAACAATTCTTGGGAAATCTCAAAAATTACAAAAAGTGAATACAGTGAGAGGCCGAGGATTTATGAAACTAGTTGTCAAGTTGTAATAAATAGTATATTGGGTAGACTAAAAGAGCAATTCTAGGTAGTTTCAAGAAACACATATCTCGCATAAAATTTGAAAGATTCAAAAAATCTTCCATTGTTTTGCTTTCCAAAGGAATCGTATGCATGCTAATAACTGAAAGTTAGTTAAAAATATAGATTAATAAGTTACTTAAAAATATAAAATAATAGATCCTTGGATATCCATAAAGGTGTGAAATAGCTATGTTATAATAACAACCAAATGCAAGGTATACCTCACAATCCGTTGTTTTGTATGATAAATAAATGATGACATTATTGGTTTCTTCCTATGAGGTATTAACCATAAAAGAAAAACGGTTAAAAAAATATATACTAGAAGTAGTAGTGCAGTATATTGAAACAAAATTTCCCCTCACAATTTAGTACCTTGAAAAACATATTATTTGTAGGGAGTTAGTGACAATTAAATCAGAAAAAAAATCGTAATAGCTTATTGATCTTAAACAGAATTTGGTATAAAAAGGAACTAGAAGTAGTTAGAAGTTAGTTTTAATCACCTTCTAATGATGGTAACTTGATTTTCATGCTTCATTATAATGATTAGTTTAATGTATTATATGTCATATGTGCTTTACTTTGATCTAGATTGATTATTTTATATCTATTAATTACAAATCTCTAATTATGATATTCCATTATTTTAGTGCGATTTGGTACACCTTTTCTGTGTAATTAATATAAATGAAGAAAATGTATTTTGTAGCACTTTTATTATATCTTATACAACTATTTTCCTTTATAACATTATAAAAATTATCTTTTCAACGCAAAACAGTTGGTATTCATAGAGGAGCAGAAGTGACAGATGTCAGAGGCTCATAAAATCCAACATATTTTACTTTTATTACGATAGTTTGTCGTCAACAAACCTGTTTAGTAAAGAACTGAATAATTAGGAAAAATAATGGCAGTTATGGAAGAAGTTCACTTTTTGTTAAAATTTTCTGTAGTAATTATGCTATAATAAATTTAATAAAATTATGCAAAAGTAGGTTTATCGATATGGGAGTTTAGTTATACACCCGTACGAAAACGTTCAGATTTATCGGGTGTGTAGGTTGGTTTTGAGTAATTTTGCACGCCATATTCAAAAATGGGTTTTGAGAAAAACATATTTCAAATGTGGAAAAGTAATACTTTCTGAAATCGATAAACTAATATGCTATACCCGTATATAAAACCATGCCCTCATTGAAGAAGCTTTGTTGCTCCTCTATCTGGTATTGCGTGCTACCTTCGAGACCTTTGAGCTGCTTTTTAACGAGAAGTTTTATTTATGGAAAAGATACATGCTAGATATATATTTAAATTTTCAAATTTTCAATGTTACCATTAATAATTTATCTAGAATTGATTATATATTACAATTAGGAATTATAGAGAGTATTTTTAAGTAGCAAAAATAATTCCAATGAAGGAAAGTAAAGAATATCTATATCTATATCTATTGAAGAAGAAATGCCTTCTAAGTTGCACCTCTGAGGAGACATAAATGTGGGGGCTGAAATTCACTTTTAATGTTTTTCTATATATAAAGAGAATTCTGGAGGCACAAAATTAGATATGAACATCCTACTAATAAATAGATATCTTGTCATTATTTTTTTGGTTATTCTCTCACTTTAGAAAGGGATGAAAGAGTCTCTTTCCAATACTTCATTAATTTTTTTTTATATGAAGGAAATTAGTTAAAAATTTGTATTAGAAGACTGTCTTATTCTGTACATTTATTATCTTTTATAATTTTATGATGAAAGTGATAACTGATTGTGATTTTCTATAAATAAGATACGCTATTGCTTGCAACACTTGCATTATGTCAATATATCCATAATTAGTATAATCAATCGCTACTATACTATTGTTAACAAAAAATGTCGACTCATTAATAATATAATATTGTATTGTTACGACAGCCGCCTACTACATATTTGTCACCAGTTTTTGCAATTACTCCTTTATCGAGATGACGTATTTTATTTTTTTACTAGAAATATAAGTTTAATCACAAAATTATAAGAGGTAAAAAGGTTGTGGAATAAATTAATCTTTCTAATACAGTAGGTAACTTTTTCATCTCTTTCTAAATAAGAAAATAATCGAAATAATAGTTACCCTCAATTTCTCTTTCTCTCTAAAATATTTCTTCATTAATAGGCTACTCATACCTAATTTTGTATTTCCAGTATTCTCTATTTTATAGAAAATTAGAATGTGGATTTCAGCCCCCACTTGTAGATAGGCATATCTCCTCAGGGGTGCAAATTTTATATAAAGTATTTTTACTTCAGTCGTTTTTTTTGACTCTCCATTCATGGCAAACATTTTTGCTATTTTATTTAAAATCATCTTGTATAATTTATAAACCTCAATCTCATACACACTTATAGAGTATTTACTAATTAAGATCTCCAGCCGTTGGAAAACTCAACAATTATTTCTTTAAATGGGTAAAGTAGAACAATGAAATAAGAAAAACAGTAAATAAATACCAGTATACTGGTTCTGAGTGATTAAAGCTCGTTGACATCATGGGAGATTTTTAATAATAATATATAATAATAAAATTTTTAAAAATAAGTGTTTATCATCTTCCGATGATACCAACTTGGTTGGCGAAATAAGCATCGAGAAACGCGTAATGTTTTGCTGTTTGAAGAACCCTGATCTACTGTTAATTAATATATTCTAAAATAAAGTTGTTGCTAATATTGACTCTTGGGGGACTTGGGGGTCCATTGAATTGGGATCCAATATTGAGATTATTGGGGGTATATTGAAGAAATATATTGAAGAATACAGTAATAGCCATCTGCAGAAGTCTTTATTTTCTGGAAAAATTGTGTATATTTACAATCCCACTGGAGTGGATAGTCCACGTGATCATCTATCCTCCACTCACAGGATTATCTTCATCCATAGACTTTCCAACGCTATCAATATATTTGCAACTACGCGAGACCATCCAAATATTTATATAATGAATTCTTAAACTATGCATTATACCAACACATTTAAAGAACTTTACAGGAACGATATGAATAGACTACACAGTTTCATTCAGTAACCATTTTTATTTTTTCTTTTCCGCACTGAACTATACCAGAGCGGAAAAGTAATGTAATGGTGTAAAGAAAAATGGAAGAAATTTTTTTCTAGCGTTTATTTTTCGTTTTTCGGCCTAAAAACAAAAGAAAATGGTTTTTACAGAATTTGTGTCTGTGTGTGTGGTTGTCATCGTTGTCGTCGGATTTAAAATTTCTTGTTAGCACGATAACTCAACTAAATCATATCGGATCGATCGGGTATTGACTGATTCTGACCGGAGGCGTCTCCCAGACAACACCTATTGATTTTGAGGTGGATAGAACATAGTCGATCATGTTTATGGGTCATGAGAAAGCACAATGGTGGACTATTTGAGAATTTTTTTTTGTTAGCACGATCACTTAACTAAATCGTATCGGATCGATCGGGTTTCAACTGATTCTAATTAGGGACGTCAATCAGACGACATCTATAGATTTTAAGGTGGATAGGACATACTCCACCCTGTCTATCGGTCATGAGAAAGCACGATGTAAATGTTTTTGTTCATTCTGAGATTTTAAACATAAACATTTTACGCGTTGCTGATTTTGCTTTGAACGAAAAAAACATATACTCGGCCTGTATTGTATACGATTGAACGAAAAAAAAAAAATTTCGTTCGATATACGTATTGACATGGCACTGAAGCAGTCGCTAATGAAAAAAGTAAAACTGTCGCATAAAACACATATTCTGCATTTATGTGTTGGTTTACGTTTTCTCGGCCACTCAACTCCGATATAGAGATGTTCTACGCGCGGAAAAGTCCATTTTAATGTTTTAAAACTGTTTCATTTATTCACTTTCAATACTGTCAATGACTGGAAATTCCAATGCAAATAACGTACTTTATAAGATCGATATGTTAACGATATTAATCGGCATTAATACCCCTTAGTAAATTAACTGGAAAACATATTGTAAATTTAGAAACCCTTCGAAGCCCTATGACTTTTCGAGAATACTCTAAAAGTCGCAAATTTGTGCCAGTCTTGTATGAACCCTTATATATCAGAGGACTAAATAGTGTTCAATGATTCAAGACTGACAGTGTACTCCTCTGCCAACAAATTCAATGAATGTTAGGAAATCCTAAAAATAAAATTGAAAATAAGGAAAGTTCAGGATTTGTGAAATTAGTTGTTAAAATTGTAGTCAAAAATGTATTGGACAGACAAAAAGAGCAACTGTAACTAGATCTAAAGAGTACATAGCTCACTTATGGAACAGGTATGGAATATCTAAAATATTAGAAAAATAATCGATTGCCCCACATTTATTGGAAAATAATCATATAGATTCTAGTAACTTAAAGTTAGTTAAACGTATAATCACTGCTGAATGCCTTTGGAAGCATCGATATAAAGGGTGGTCCAACCATAATGCACGATGTTAATTGTGAGTCACACCTTAACGCCAAGTTTTTTGTCCAACTTAATTTGACATTTCTTTGTTTCAGTGTTTGACAAATTCAACCATGAAGAGGTACACAATTGAGCAGCGCGTTAAGATTGTTGAAACCTTTTACGAAAATAGGCGTTCAAATCAAAATGCATTTCGTGCACTTCGTGACTTTTTTGGTCAGCATAATCGACCAAATGTGTCCACAATCGGGAGAATTGTGCACAAATTTCAGTAAACCGGGACTGTAGGAAATGTGAAAATACCTGTGCATGCGCGCCCAGTTCGTTCTGCGGAAAACATTGCTGTTGTTTGCGACAGTGTAGCAGAAGAGCCGTCAACCTCGACTCGTCGTCGTGCCCAAGGATTGAACATCACTGATGCGAGTTTTGAATAAAGATTTGAATTTACACGCTTACAAGGTTCAATTGATTCAAGAGCTGAAACCTACTGACCATTTCAAGCGTCGTCAGTACGCCGAATGGTTGGTTGAGCAGACAGAAGTGAATGGTGACTTTACAAAGAAAATCATCTTCAGCGACGAGGCACACTTTCACCTCAGTGGATTCGTTAACAAGCAGAATTGTCGCATTTGGGCAAATGAGAATCCACGAGTGATTGTTGAAAAGCCGATGCATCCACAAAGAGTGACTGTTTGGTGCGGTTTATGGGCTGGCTGCGTCATCGGGCCGTACTTCTTCGAAAATGAGGTCGGCCAAGCAGTTACCGTGAATGGTATTCGCTATCACGAGATGATAACGGACTTCTTGTTGCCAGAAATTGAGGATATGGACCTGGACGATATGTAGTTCCAACAGGATGGTGCCACTTGCCACACAGCCAACGAAACAATGGCACTTTTGCGCGAGAAATTCAATGGCCGTGTTATCTCACGTCGTGGCGATGTTAATTGGCCGCCACGATCATGTGATTTGACACCGTTGGACTTATTTCTTTGGGGATATTTAAAACAAAAAGTGTACGTCAGTAAGCCAAGAATAATTCAAGAGCTAAAGGATGAGATAATTCGGCACATTAACGACATTGAACCTCAATTATGTCTCAGAGTCATTGAAAATATGGACCATCGGATAGAGGTATGCCACCGAAGCCGTGGCGAACATTTGGCCGATATTTTGCTTCACACATAATTGTCATAGATCCTTCTATCATAATAAAAAATATTAAGATAATTCTCTGAAAACTTTTCGTTTTATTTACAATTAACATCGTGCGTTTTGGTTGGACCACCTTTTAGCTAAATATAAATTGCATCAACAAAGGCAGGGGCCTATATCTAATAGTATATTGTTGTGGTTGATACAGTGAATGGTGATGGATCAGTAAGTGGAAGTTTACCATCTTACGGTATACTAACCATAAAATAAAGTAGCTATAAAAAATTAGTATTAAAAGTAGAGGTAAACCGTAACATATTTTCTCTCTACTGCTCACTAATCATGAAGTAAGAGAGGTATAAGGAGTCTTGTATTAATGAATGGTGTACGAAATGGGACAAAATATTTGTAATGGTACTTGAATCTGAATAAAACTTCGGTATAAGTAGAGACTAGTAATTTCTGGTAAGTAGAAGTAGTAAGAGAATATAATAAGTTGGATCTTATATTCTCTTGATGATGCCATCATTGCTAGCAAAACGTGCGTCGAGCAACGTGTAATCTTTGGGTGTTTGTGAAACACCAGTTAGTCTTCTGTTTCTTGTTGCTACACCAAAAGTTTTAATCCTCACGATACTTGCAATTTATAAAGACTCTTATTTGATATTATAGTACTGAGGGCTTAATAATGCCTTTCGAAATATATGACTAAAAATTAAGTAAAAATTTATTTATAAATACGTATTTATAAAATACGTGTGCACATACATCTACATTTAGGTATCTAACAAAGCTCCACATACATTGCTTAATAATAAATAAATTCTCATCGTCCTGATCTGTCAATAGATACCGAGGACTTATAAAATTACTTATGCCCTCCTTAAACAAAAAGCCAAGATAGGTTACTAAATTGTTTTAATAAATACTCCGTACATAATTACTTTTTAATCTTTAAGTGCATTTGTATCAAACATTCTTTAGGGAAAATATTTATAAATATTTAGGGAAAAGTTATTTTGCACATTGTTAATTTTATCGATCACGAGGTGAATCATAATTTGCTTTATCTTATCTCAAACTTGGAAAAATGTATTGTTTATGCTAAACGGTAGAAATAATTTCTAAGCAAACATTCGTTGCTGTAAAAATATTTTGGGTATGAGTCATAATTTGTTTTGTCTTATCTTAAGTTAAGAAAAACATATCATCGTTTACCCAAAACAGTAGAAATATATTAGTACTATATTCGTAAACAAACATTAGCTTGTATGAAAGTAATTCATATTATTTTGCATATTGTTTATGTTGTAAATTCTAAGCCCATCAATATGGGTTTTATCTTATCACAAATTTAGAATAACACAGCCACACTGTATATTGACTTACATATGTACTACACTTACTGAAACCCACGGCCACAACCATAATGAACTTACAATTAAACAAGGTAAGGCAGATAATAGGCATTATCTAATTAGTTTTTTCTTTTTCAGTTCTCAATAGGGGGTAATGAAATTGAATTAAATGGAGACACGCGTGAAAAAAGAATGACAAAAAGGAATAAAAATAAAGAAGGTATCTCGGTTAGTGTGGTCGATTTTACACATTCCTATGAATCGTAGGTAATTATTGACCCTAACGTTTAGCTTCATCCTTTTTTATGTATACACAAGCTACCAGTTTTTAACCCAAATAAAAACGAATGAAGTTTCTATTGTTAAACCATTATTTAGTTACCTATTGCATATACATGGTACTTATTGCCCTAAATTCATATACAGATAATTTTTGTTGTAAGGCAAAGCTCATTGGTTTCTAATTGCTCTTTTCCTTTTTTTCTTTAAAATACGTAGTTATATAACGAAATTTGTAACATTAAGTTTCTTATATATATATATATATATATATATATATATATATATATATATATATATATATATATATATATATATATATATATATATATATCAAAACTTAATTTGTAGATAAAAATAAGATATAACATGTTTAATAGAACAAACATTTGTTTGTTCTATTAACAAATGCACTGCAACATTGTACATCTGCAACATTATAGGGGTGTATATAAATGTTTCTCGAGAGCTTTTTGGTGAGTACCGTCACAGAAAGACCTAATAAATATATTCAAATTAGTGTAAGTAACACCTTTATAAGATATACTCGTACTTACCAGTTTATGCAGATAATTTGGGATTGATTTTTATGGACATCTCTAGAAGTCTGTCAGTAGACTTTCTTTTGCAAATATAGTGTTTGTTTTCCATGCGGTGGATCAGAATCTGCCTATGGTATGCAAAGTTGTTATAAGTTATTTCACTTTCAGTTATTTTCATATGTGAAAAAGCTTCAGAAAATTGCTCGAAGAAATATTGTAAGGAATAGATCTGGAGTATAGACGTATTCCGTACAGTCTCGCATCGAGCAATTTTCTTACGTTTTCTTGCATATACATTTTTATTTTTTGCATACGAATTTTTACTTCCACTTCGGAAATGTTTTATAAATTATAAGGATAAAAGTATCCTGCTCGTTAGTAAACGGTATACACGTTAAAATTTGTTACCAATGTTTCACTTTGTTTCACAAAGTGAAAAAAAGTGAATGTTTTTTTCATTTACGTAATTAATACTTATTCAAATTAACCTAAAAATGATTCGTTGAGGTATAAAAATAACTATTTTGAAAATGTAAAGTTGATAATCAACAAAAAAAAAAAACGACAAATAACCGAAAGCAGATGTAAAATAAGCATAAACACACCGACGCACAGTGGGGAAAATGTCAAATCTAGCTGGACAAAATTCATATCACATAGAATAATACCATAAGAAATGAATATGATGTCGCTTTATGTGTATCTTTTATGCTGAATAGAATGGTAAAATCACATTGAATATGAAGATCTGCCATTTTTTTCTCTGATTTACTTCCAAACAGATCTTTTGTTATCTCTTGATTGCCTTAGGATGGCTTTTAAAGTTTCTTTTCGAAATGTTGGCAGCATCTCTTCTCCCGCTATTGTAGAGTCCAATTTGAGTAGCAAAGTAATAATTCATCAACGCTGTACTCAGCATGTAGTCGTTGCGTTTTTTTTTCATTCGATTTGACGAAGTACTAAAATCGTTACTTTTGCCTACCTTCATTTAATGTGAACTGGTTCTGGTTTGACAGTTTGGAAGTTTAAGGAACGCATCTAAACAAATTTTATTTTTTTGCTATAACATTGTGCATCCAACTGCCACTTTTGAGAAATCCTTTATTTAGTTGGCTATAAAAGTTCTCTACAAATTTTGGAATTCAACTCAAACTAGCTTCACCTATGTATTCCTCAATTTTGATACTTAAGGTTTCTATTTTCAATCCATCTAAAACATTCTCCTCTTCAGTGAAGAGGGATTTTTTCAGAATGCTGACTTTCGTTTCTAGAAAAGACCATACATGCTGCTTACGGCTCTTTACGGTAAAAGTAATAGCTGTAATCGATTAAAGGAAGTTTACCAAGTATTGTTACGTTGGAAATTTTGGCAAATCAGTTGCAATTGCTTTTCAATACCAGATATACATGTTGAAATCGGGTAAATAAACTTACATTTATTATTAAACGTACGTTTATTATTAACGCCATTAATCAATTATCTTTAGTTCAAAATGATTTATTTAATTTACGTGAGGTGGAACAATCCATTTTAAAAACAGCCTTTGGTTCTAGCTTGTAGGAAACATATCAACTGATTCGCATTCAGAAAATAGTAAACATCGAATTACATTGACACCCATTTTTTCTTTTAAATATTAAAGGTCAAGTTTAGATTCATTTCACAACATTCGGCTTCTATACCAAATTTGAATTTTCTCCTGCTAGATCGGAATTTTTCCCACTGAGCCACGTACGCCAATGACTAAAGCAATTCCAAAAACTGTATTTTTAGTCACTTGATGTTCGATCATTATCAATTTTATTTTATTATACTCTGTTCTTTATGTGCCACTATTTGGTAAACATATTCTGGAAAATCTTACAATATATTTTAACCAATAATTACGTACAGCTTATCAAGAACAGTACGAAGTGCACAGTAAATAGCCTGGTCTTTACTCAGTTTAATTGAGACCTTTGCAAAGTGAATATCGATGAATATGTATTGAATATGAATGTACACAGAGATCGATCTGGCCGCGCGTAAAGTGCATACTTTTTCCTCCGAATGCTGCTTCACTCTTTCTTCTACGCATACCTAAAGAATCTCACACTTTTTGCTATTCTTGATGAGCAGTATATTTAATTTTAAATATCCAAATACATACATACAAAACTAATGGAGTAAGATCCGAACTTTTCGGAAGCCATCGTCCTCTACGATTGAGACGCTGATTGAAGAATTCATGAAAAATCTTAACGGGACTATGCACCTTCCGTTTATCTGTGCAGTTATCTGTCGTAAATAACTGTGTGAAGATCTGTACATTTATCTGAACCGAAGATGTGTAGGCTACGTCTAATTTTCGCCTCAGTTCCGTGCGATTTGTCTTCAGTTCTCTCTTCACATTCGACAGGTTTGGTTCAAAAAGCGTTAAAAAGTTCAATGGTTGACAGAAATGGAAGAGCCGCAGTTTGTTGTATAATGGCATCTGCGTTGGTAGAAGAGGAAGGAAAACACGCCGTGAACGTTGATGCAAAGACTGGTATAGACGCCAAAAGCGCGTGTTTTTTGAAACGGTTGTCATCATGTACATTAACAGAACTTGACAAACTCTACGACAAATTGCATAAACTACGCAGATTATCGTTGCAAAAGAGCAGATAAACGGAAGGTGTGTAGCAATGAAGGGGCTACACACCTTCCATTTATCTGTATACTTCAAAGCAATATACAATAAAATGTTTACTAAATCATATTTAACAAATAATTACGTCTATATGAATTAATTACGAATAATTACGAGTATAACGAAACGAATGAACTTTTGAGTATGTTCAAGATGGTGGTCAGAAAATAGGGGCAGCTGATATGCAGCGCGAATAGTGGCAAAATTCAGAAACATTTGTAGGTAAATTTACACTGATTATACTGGGTTATATACGTAGTTGTACAGAAAAATTATTAAAAACTGATAAATAATATTATCAAAACAGAACAGGTTTTTGTTGAGCTTCGGTCAGTGTTAAGATAATGTATCATCGCATAAATATGTTTACATTTGTGGCCTTGTTTAAATACACAAGTATAATCCGCTTGTACGACGTTTCGATCATTAGGTATGTATCTATATAAAATGAAACAAAATATTAGTTACATGCTAATGATAGCCACATAAAATGATGAGAAAACATATTTCGTACTTTCAAGAAGGTCAACTTGATAGGGTGGTGAAGTTACAGACGTTTGTCGGATGACATAACCTCTAATCATACCCAGGTCCAGCTCAGGTGATTATCGTTCATCTCCTCTCACGACATGAGAGTTTGCAAAGGCGATTCCTTTCTGTATTCCCTGAGGATTAAAATATATTCTGTGACTAACGGATTCGAATCCTGATATCAATATTCTCTCCATATTTTACTATTTTCTTATATAAATCTATGACTATGGTAATCTGTGGAGGACTCCTTTGTATTCCTTAATATTTGTTTTATTTATTCATTGCAATTACATTTTCCTCACAACTGCACTATTAATTACATTCTTAGATTTTACACGACCGATTTTGCATTTACAGCAATGGTAAACAACATAAAAGTACCCTTCGTTGGGGACTGCATTCTCCGCTAGTGGCGCTAGACTAGCTCGCACATACTCAATAATGAGACAAAGTTACGTTGAGGGCACCTATCTCCAAAATCATGGAGAGATTGTGCATAATAACTTACAATCCATGAACATTACAGCTAATCAGTCGTCAAAAATTTAAAAATCGCAGCCAATTCGTGAATAATTCGTTTTACCCAAGTGAACACGGCAGAATGACCGTCGAATGATTCAGGTTTTGATGACTTGATATTTGTAGATTTAACGCGAATGTATTTTTTTATACGCATCTCTTTGATCATTACCGAGACTACTTACGTCATCCTCAAACTCAGATTCCTTAAACTAATAATTACTGTTCGATATTGTTACGGTCAAAAATTAGTAATGTATTTAAACGAGTTTAATGACTAAAGGAACGCAGCTTTTAAAACTTTAGCCAGCAAGAAAGACAGTTGGAAATTGCCATGGTAAACCATGACAATAATTTTCCACTCTGAGGCCTTCAATTTGGAATAACATATGAGCATAGAGGTGCCTTTTAAGCAGACAATTAAATCATTCACCGCCACCCCTAACATATGTCGGCGCTCACGCACATGCGATTTAAAAAATTGTAATTATCCCACAGGTCGTAATTGTAAAGTCGGAATCAGTATGTTTGAAGTTGATTATGAATGAAATGAGCGCCATATAATTAGATTTTGTGGCTTTTCTGCGAAACTTTGTATCACTGACCGCTTTAACCTTCTCCCGCCCGCTATGTCCGGTCTCTGATTTATTTTTTGGACATGTTTTATTATTTTCATCGTGATTTAAAATATATTAAGGAGCCTGACGCCTCGTTATATTGTGTATTTTTATGCTCCTTTAGACGGCAAGTTCACTGCATAATATGGAAATAATTATATAGACAAACGACATACACGTGAACTAAATCCTATGATTTCTTATATGTAAGTTAGATATTTAATAAAAGAGAAATTGCACGACTAACAGGATATAGCTGCTAATATATATTTGATAAAGAAACACTGCTTTTAATATTTATTTTCCACAGATTTTTAAATTTCGAAAATTTTTATGTATTATATTTGATTTTATTAAAACAAATAATACAACCTAAACTAACTTAATTAATTATATAATAAATACATTTTATTATATAAATCTCGGCTGGCTTTCCCATTTCTAGTCGCAATTACATTTAGCAACTACACGTCGATAACGATTTTTATAAATTATTTATACTCAATGTCAATAACTTACATCGAACTTAATTGAACTTGTACAATAACAAGGCAACAAAGAAATATTTGAAACGAGAACCTGAGAGGTCAATCTGAGCTAAAGGAATTCTATCTTTTCAGAGATGTCAGTCAAATCCGTACGCTGTAGATATTGTAGTACTCAATTCATTAGTTGCAAAAATAATACAATTCTAAAAATAGCATGTATTTATTAACAATAAACTATAATTTATGAAAGAAACTTTTACTCTTACTATACACTAATTTTCAATTTATTGAAACAAAGCAATTAAATTCGAATTAATCTAATTATATATATTTAATATAAAATAATTACACCAGGATTATATTTATTTTTTGGTCTGAGTTCTAATGGCATCGACCGAGCTCATCGTACTGGCTGTTTGCGACGGCTGATCGCCCACCTTCAGTTACGTTTGGGTCTATCTGCCATCAATATGTGTCGATATAGCTTGAATGTTTATTCACTATTAATTAATCAATAATTATTGTGTTATGGTCTTATTTGCGTGTTGTCCGTTGGTGCATAATTGTACGTAATTAATAATTATATTGAATCTACGTAGAGCTAATAAACGACCATTTGCTCTCGACGCCGTGAAAAGTTTATTGGAAAATTTACGGAGTTAACACATGACGCGACGGTGCTATAGTTAACTTTCATGCTACTTACGAGGGGCACTATTTATATTTTGAGCCTAATAATAAAAAAAAACATTAATTTGTCATTGAAAATTACTTTATCGTTTTTCGAAATATTCTCCTTCTTGATCTATACACTTGTACATGCATTCGAAACATTCGTCAAAGCATCTTTTCCATTCCGCTTGAGATATCTCCAAGATATGATTTTTGAACGCATCAACGGCTTCTTCTGCCAACTAAAATCGTTGTTCATGCTATTTATTTTTGACACTCGGGAACAAAAAGAAGTCATTGGGTGCTAAATCAGGACTGTACGGCGGATGACCCATTGATTCGATTTTCTTAGTGTTCAAACATTCGGTTGTTAGACGAGATGTATGAGAGCTCGCATTGTCATGATGAAGAATGATCCGAAGGCGCTTGTTTGTTTTCCTTATTTCACCGAAGACTTCCGGCAAACAAATGGTCGTGTACCATTCAGAATTGACCATTTTACGTTCCTCTAAAGGTACTGTTGCCACATGACCAGTTTTTCCGAAAAAATAGACGACCATTTGTTTCGAAGTGCTTCGAGCGCTAACAACTTTTGTTGGATTTGGTTCATCTTGAACCACCCATACAGTCGACTGTTCTTTACTTTCCGACTCATACGCATAGACCCACAATTCTTCATCTATTACAATGTTATATACGTCTTTTGCAGCATCGCCATTGTATTTCTTGAGCATTTGTTTGCACCAATCGACACGAGCATCTTTTTTATATATTTTTTTCAAATTATGTGGGATTCAACGAGAACAAACCATTTTTACAGCTAAAATGATCATGCAATATTTTATATATGCTTGTCGAACTAGTGTCTAAGATTGCTTCAATCTTACAGTATGTCACATGACGATCTTGCATTGTCAGTTTTTGCACAGCATCAATGTTTTCTGGCACGACATCTGATTTTGAGATACAATTTTCAAATCACTGTAAACAACACAAATCGCGCTAAAATCATAAAATGTTCTGAAGAAGGTTATGGTCAAAAATGTCAAACTTTCCATTGAAAACGTCAGATGGAGTGTGACAACACATTTAGTGTTGCCAAGGCTCAAAATATAAATAGTGCCCCTCGTACTTCTAATATACATCACCGATTACGTTAATTAACGATTAATATACGATGTCGTTGGATAACGTTGGACATTAGATATCATTTGTGCACAAAGCAATCGGAAAGAGAGCTAAATTATAAAATAAAAAACGGTGGTTATATATGGAAAACAATGTGTTACGTACATTGGAACCTCTAAACCGTCATGTTCTTTCTTACTAGCTAGTAAACGATTACAAGTGGTGCTAAATGCATTAGAAAAATTTTAACTTTCAAGAAACCAACTGTTAACATTTATGACTTATTATGATGGTGCCGTGTTCATGCGTTGTGTAGGCTTGATTAAAGGAAAATGTGGAACTTCTTACATATTACGTTGAAACGTTATATATTACGTCTTATGACAAATTAAATCCGAAATTGTTATCCAAACGTAAATGGATTAATATCACATACAAAAACAGTGTTTCTCAAATCTCCCAAAGTAATCTAGTATATCATAGTGTCCTGACGTCCTTGCGCTATCACAGCCGATTCTTACGCGCTGCGAAAAATGGTTACTGGCAGAATTTTATTATTTTGAGCATTTCCAAA
The DNA here is from genome assembly GCA_037954035.1 of Rosalia funebris. Classification (NCBI taxonomy): domain Eukaryota; kingdom Metazoa; phylum Arthropoda; class Insecta; order Coleoptera; family Cerambycidae; genus Rosalia; species Rosalia funebris. The sequence goes on along the minus strand of JAZFAV010000022.1, from coordinate 37,917,276 downwards.
AAGTAAAGTCTACAGTTTTACAATTTGATCTTGTAGTGACGCATTAATCTGGCGCATTAGCAAGGATAATGAGTGTGCCTCGATAGCTCAGCGGTCAGAGCAACTAACCGGAAATTGGGAGAGCCGGGTTCGATTCCCGGTCGAGGCAAAAAAAGCACTTTTATCCTTGCTGTCGCCAAAGTGGTGACCCCGACGTGATGTGATTCATTCCAGTATATGCAACCTCCCTTACATCTCAAATTCGCGGATTCGATTCCCGTCCTATCCATCGCCCTACAGTCCGAGGGTTACCGAACAACGGTTCGTAAGAATGGCGAACGCGGTCACATTCCGTTCAATTGTATCGAGACAAACCATGTCTCTAGGAAGGGAGTACTGTAGTGACGCATTAAACTGGCGCATTAGCAAGGATAATGAGCGTGCCTCGATAGCTCAGCGGTCAGAGCAACTAACCGGAAATTGGGAGAGCCGGGTTCGATTCCCGGTCGAGGCAAAAAAAGCACTTTTATCCTTGCTATCGTCAAAATCTTAAAAAAACAACTATCACCGAGGAGAGTCAAGCGAAATTTAGAGATAAACAAAAACAAACTTTTCATGAACAAGGCAACATGTTGCCTGAAGCTGACCTAACCTGTTGCCACATGATGACAAGAAAAAGAACTTTTCATACCAATTACAATGGATTAGTGGATACAATAAAAAATTACAAAATCCTTCGTCGTTAGTGGAGTCGCTGCCAATAGTGAACGCTATATACACAGAGACATGCATGCTTTAAGTGACGAAGGAAATAATGGTGTTATAACATAGCTTGATAGGATATGTTAAGTTATAAATTGTCTAAAAATATATTCAATTTAATATTTTACATATTTATTTGCAAAATATGAGTGATGTAGAAGACAAAATCTATCCTTCTATATGTTGTATTATTTTCATGAAATTAATTCAATAATTATTCTTCCTTTCTTATTTCGTGAGATCCTAAGAATCATCAGTAAGGATCTCATTGTATAAATTTTATATTTTAAATATCCTTATCCAAAACAAGTAAATTTTAAAGGTTTTGCGTGTCACTCATCTGATCTTATTTAATTCATTAGGGAAACTTGTTGTTACGTAATCTACAGCGTGGTGATAAAGATGCGTATAATGCTCAATTATTATTAAATGATGTTTTGCGAAACTCTTAAATACATTAACCATTGACTGACATTGACTGACAAATTTGATATTCTTTAGATTTTTTGTTTGGATTGTGACTTTATCATTTTTTAAATTACAATTCTTCTTTTTTCTAAGAAAACTGTTATTCCTAATTTTAATTTCTTAAAATATTTTGAATACAGCCTTACCTATATTACGGGTTTTCTTACCGTTTATAAAATGGGTGATGCTAAACTTAAAATTGTCAAATACGGTTACATTGAAAAATAGAAATGTTTTTCAACTATCGTGATTCTTTGTCAAAGCCTTTGTCTAAGTTTTAATAAAATATTTTTTGCTCATAGATGAAAAGTAGCAAAAACTTTTCTAAATTAAAACTGTTGAACAACTATGAGATCACCAAACTGATTAAGTATTAAGTAACTATCATCAAGTTGCCCTTAGGCAGATTTTATAAATGTTAAACACTAAAATAACTAGTTAAAAATATTTGGAAGCATACTGTAAAGGATTTACTTCGACAAGGTAGACTTTAAGTCAGTGAAAGCACTAAAGCACATATTGCTTGAAATTTACTAATATTCTTACACTCCTACGAACCTACTGGGTTTAAACAGTCGACCAATAGAGGTTCAAACCATATGTTTAGTACAACAGTTTATTGATGCTTATCCAAATCGTTACATTTATTTTGAGCATTTCCATTATTGACGAAATTCACAATTTTAAAAATTTTTTTTTCTGATGAAGCGACTTTTTCCTTCAATAGAACAGTATATCGTTCTAACTGCAGATATCTGAATCTCAAGAGAATCCTCATTGGATTCTAGAATCGCATAGCCAGCTTTGAGATGAAGAAAATGTTAAGAATGATGATGTCAATTTGTACAAGATGAAATACCTCCTTATTTTGGTGTTGATGATATTTCTTGACGATACTTTCTTTGAAGTTGGATTGGCGACAAAGATCAACTGAATGATCGTCATGTTGACTTCACTGGATCCCTTTGGATTTCCTTCTTGTACAGTTGTATAAAATTACAGATCTATTTAAATAGGCCTAGTAATTTAGAGGATCTGAAGGAAGGCATTTGATCAAAATGGAAAACATCGGCTCAGAAGTTACTGAACGTAAAACACAAAGTGTTTACACGTATGCCGGATAATGTTAATTTATTAGAAAAGGACATTTTGTACAACTTTGAAATGTCTGTCAAAAATAAAGTTGTACATGCTTTATTTATATTACTCGCAAAGAAACACCCTCTAATGAACGGAAAATAACAAACCCTTAATGTGGGGTATCGTTTTTCTGGGAAAACTTCAACAAATTTAGGTTTACTAAAAATGGTATAATTTAAAAATATTATGATGACATCTATATAAAAAATAGAGACCTATCTAAAAATAGAGTTAATGTATTCACAGTTTTCAAAGAAATCATTTAATAACAAGGTTATGATTATTATGCGAAACTTTATCAAAACGCTGTAGGTATTACCTAACAATCATAACATTTCCATAGGTATAGGAGTTTTTTACAATTAATGAAAAATAAGGTACTGTTTCTTCAGAGGTGATATAAAACTCTCTGAGATTTAGAAAAATCAACAAGTTAGCCTCGTATTTAAAAATTACAAACATTAAGCAAAAACGTTCCAAAATTGTATATAAACCTTTTTCGAAGCAGTTTTCGTTTTGTGTTTTAATATCTCTTTATAATTTGAAATAATTTAATTATTGTAGTAGATAAAACAAATTCTTATTGTAGTAGAGTTTCTTTATTGCTTTGAGTTTTTATCAACTTTATATATTTATTTTAAATATAGGTATAATTTTGTTTTAATATGAATTGGTATTTGTAATGCTGTATATTTTGTATTGTCTTAGGTAAAAATTGCTCGTAAACTTGGCTTACAAGTTATATTTTAAATTTTGTCAACAAAGTTGTCAATTATTTTTTTGTTATTGAAAAAAATCAAAATGTTGTTAATAACGGGTTTTAGAGTACAATTTAGATTAGAAATGAAATTGCAAATTACGAAGATATGGACTAAAGATAAAAACATTTTTATAGTACTGGATAATTCATAAAAATACGTGGCATTTTAATGTTAAAACTTAACATAAGTTATAAAATGAACGTTGCTGCTTAAGTACACCCTTTTTATATATCAATTCTAGGCTATTACAGCTTTCCAGTTGCATATAAAAATAAACAAAACACTCATTTTATAATCCACTGCGTCACTTCAGTAATAGCTCCAATGATATATGTGTGCGATAAATTTTGATCTGTCAGAAAAGGCTTTTGAAGATAAATATACTTCCAATAAAATTCTTTATTTCAGCATATAACCTGATGTCTCACATTAACGAACTAAAGTAATCTACGAATAATTTCGGAAATTGTCTTAGGGAAGATATAATAGTTTTGTATTATGCAGTAAGTCCAAAAAGTAATGTATGAATTACTTTGATAAATTCGATGAAATTGGTATTAATATATATTTTGTTTTAATCGGGCATGCCACTCTGAGAGTTACCCTTTAATTGTTTTAAACTGTATTTTTAAAAGTTATTTTAGAAATTTAATAGGGAACCCCCCATTATTTATTACATCATTGAAAAGAACTATTTTTTACTTACATTCAAGTAAAATAAGGGTAACTTTTTGAGAAATAATTCGAAAAAGCAAATATATGAAATTGTAATGATTATTGAAATTTTAGACAAAAAAATTAATTTATATTAAATGTTCAAAATGTTTAAAATCATCAATATGCGACCAATTATTGCGCTGGCCGGAAGTAGGAGATTTTTGGAGCGGTGACTATAGAGTAATACACACAGGATCGGTAAATGGAAACGCGGGAGTAGGGATCGTTATGCGGAAGAACGCAGGACAGTGTGTAGATAGCTACCTACAATACAGCGAGAGAGTAATGATGGTTAGGTTAGATTCGAAGCCAGTGGAAACAGTAATAGTGCAAGTATACATGCCTACTTCTAGCGATAGTGAGGAAGAGTTAGAAGCCGTTTATTCGGACATAGAGCAGGTAATAGGATTTGTGAAGGGCCATGAAATTTTAATAATAGTAGGAGATTTTAACGCAGTCGTAGGTGAGGGGAAAGAAGGAGAATTTGTAGGTCCTTGTGGATTAGGAAACAGAAACGAGAGAGGTAGCAGACTGATAGAATTCTGTGAGAAGCACAAGATGGTAGTCGCGAACACATTGTTCAAGAATCACGTTAGGAGGAGGTACACATGGAAAATGCCAGGAGGGATAGACAGGTATCAGATAGACTACATTCTGGTTAGGAAGAGATTTAGAAATCAAGTAAAAGACTGTAAGAGTTATCCAGGAGCAGATGTAGACAGCGACCACAACTTGGTAGTCATGAAAGCTAGATTAAAGTTCAAAAATCTGAAAACCCGGAACGATAAGAAATGTATAAATGTAGACATATTGAGGGATCAGAATATGAAAGATAAGTTCCAGGAGAAAACAGATCAATTAATAAATAAAACGAGTAAGGACGAAATCAAGAACGCAGAAACTGAGTGGCAGGGTATCAAGAATAGTCTAGATTCCGCGGCTACGGACGTTTTAGGACACGATAAAAGGGAAGCTAGGAAGTCCCTGGATAACGGACGAAATCTTAAACTTAATGCAAAAGAGACGAGACGAAAAAGGACTGAAAACTTATAAGTGGGAAATCATTATAAAATGTAGAAAAGCGAAAGAACAATGGATAGAGGATAAATGCAAAGAAGTAGAAGATAAGTTGCAAGTAGGTAAGACCGATGAGGCTTACAAAATAATTAAGAGGAACTTCAGGGATATAGGAACAATAAGTAGAAACGTTAGGAGTCAATCGGGGGACATACTGATCGGAAGAGAGGAGAAAGCGGATAGATGGAAGCAGTACTTAGGAAATTTATACGAGGGTCAGGAATTAGGAGATATATTAGAGGAAGAATCTAGCATCGATAGGAAAGATGTAGGAAAACCTATATTGAGAGAGGAATTTGAAATAGCACTAAGGGGGCTAAAGAATAATAGAGCGCCGGGTGTAGACAAAATACAGGCGGAAATTTTGAAATATGCTGGAGAGAAAGTAGTAAATAGGATGTTTGAACTGGTAAAATACATATACGAAACGGGCGAGATGCCGGAGGATTATAAGAGGAACATTATCGTTACTATACCGAAAAAGAGAGGAGCCGACAAATGCAAGAACTTTAGAACGATTAGCCTAACTTCCCATGCGTCAAAAATCTTAACCAGAATAGTGCAGAAGAGGATGGAAAATAGAGCGGAGGAAATACTAGGAGAAGACCAATTCGGGTTTAGGCGAAATAGAGGAGCTCGCGAAGCTATTCTGGCGCTAAGAGTAATGTTAGAGAAAACAATAGAAAAAGGATAGAATGCATATATAGGATTTGTAGATTTAGAAAAAGCTTTTGATAACGTAAGATGGGAAAAAATGTTGGAGATACTAAAGAGCGCGGGAAAGAAATTAGAGAAAGTCGGCGAGAAAAGAGGTATGTGGAAAAACATAAAGAAGAGAAGAGATAGAATGGTAGGCCACTTGCTGAGACACGGGGGAATAGTCCGCGATATTTTGGAGGCAGAAATAGGAGTGAAGAAAGGCAGAGGTAGGCCTAGATTAGACTACTGCTCGCAAATAGTAAGGGATGTAGGTTGTAGCACAATTAGCGAAATGCGTATGTTAGCACAAGATAGGAGAAGCTGGAGGGTAGCGTCCAACCAGTCTTAGGACTGATGACCTAATGATGATGAAACAATAATTTCTTAATTACATTAAATGGAACAACAGATAAGTATTAAATTATTGTTGAAAACATTTATTTCTTGCTTTTTAGTTCACTTACTTTTAAGTCAGTTTTTTTAAACTTATTATTTTACAATCTTTATTTATCGGTAAACCTACTAAGAATGCTTTGCGAATGAGAAAACGACGGCTACTTGAATAAGGAGTTTCGTTGTCTATCTTCGAAGTCCAAGGTCCAACACCAATGAAATTAAGATGGGACCACCTTGGAGCTATACTGAACCCAACGCAAAAAGAATAATTAAAATCGGTTCATAAACATAAAAGTTATACCCGAACATACATAAAATAGTATATATACAGACGAATTGAGAACCTCCGCCTTTTTTTTTTTGAAGTCAGTTAAAAACATTTGTACCAATTTTATTAAATTCATATTACTTTTCGCACTCATTGTATATGATATGTATCATTATGCTCGAATTGAAGTAGACAAACCGTTACACATAATTTTTTTATAATATTAAGGTTGATAAATATCTGTTGAAGACGGTTGATTCGGTTGAAGATGTATATAGTTTTTATTGAATTTGTTATAATTTTACTGAAATTGTACTTATTCTTATCATGTCTACTCCCACCATACGATGGAACTAATCCAAATACATTATTCTTTATTAGTTCCATTAAAAATATTTTAATAATTTAGTCGAAAGATTTACCTTTTTCTTCCTGAAAAGTTTGTTTTATAACACAAAATATAAATCACTTCTTTTAAAACTTTTATAATCAGAAAATTATGCTGCTTGTCTTTCTCTTGTGGATACCAATGAGAAATAATAATTTCACTTCAAAAGTGTATTGACGTAAATGGGTAACACATGTAACAGCACTTGTAACTCAAAAACAATATTGCCAGTGGCGGCTCGTGACCCTTTTGAGCGGGGGCGGGGAGGGGCGCAACAACAAAGAAAATAATATAAAACAGTAAAGTTACCTTAGTTGATAATAGGTGATGCTTTCGGAGATGCTTGATCCACTAAGTATTACTGTCCTACGGAAAGCAGAAAAGTTCTCACACAACAGTTTATTTTTTAAAACTAAATTCCGATCTACGGTTTTTTATAGAAATAAAATGTTCCATCACCTTCTCGTCAAAATTGTCTATATCTTGCACCAATGTTTTATTAATAGACATCATTGTTAAAGCGTTTAGACGATCGTTAGTCATAGTATTGCATAAAAAAGTTTTAATCCGTTTTAAAGTCGAAAAACAGCGCTCTGACTCCGCAGTTGTCATTGGTGTTGTCAAAATTATATTCAGTAATTTTATGGTCTCGGTAAACGTTTCAGCTAGACTATTTTCTGACATAAATGAAACTAAATTCATTGCCCCAAAATGTTTCTGAAATCTGGCCGCGTATAAATAACTTCCAATTCCGTTTTTAATCTCATCTTACACAATTGTGGATAAGAAGCGCATACAGCATCTAAAAGGGTCACCGGAAAGGTAAGTGCGTATTTTTGTGCCGCAGTTTTAGTGCGACCCAACGTTACATTTCTCAAGTATAAAGTTGCTATTGGTTCGTCGTTGAACGTGACCGGCGGTTGCCAAGCAACGGTGTCCGCAAACTTCTAGCGGCCCATAATTCGTTCCACCTCTGTTGTACATGCAATATATTATACCATAGGTTGTTAACTTACACTCTACTACATTCAACGTGCATTAACCAGGGATATTTTGTAATATTTTAAATATGTAAGGTGAAATAGGATTTCACGATTTCAGTCTATGACAAACTTCCCAATAAAACAACACTGGCGTGTTCCACAGGGGGGGGGGGGGGGCTTTGCGGCCTTATGGAGAAATCGCCACTGGATATTGCATTTAAAATAACAAAGGTGATAACACTTTCGGGAAAGCCGGATGTAAAATTTACTTGCAGTATAAGTCAGAATATGTGAGTCAAAATTTCAAATTGACTTGCAATCGACAAAGTTTCTAAAGTTCATTCATCTTTAATCATAAAATCATTGTTATTATTCTGGGATGATTTTTTCTACGTACTTTGTTTTTACAATTATTCCTTACTTGTATTAGACGTTTGTTTTACAATTTCATAATATCTGGCCTAGTTTTGAAAATATTAATACTGTTTCATAACTTTATACCGCTAACGATCTTAGTTATGTACATCAGGTGATAATTTTCCAAACGAGTTCGAGATTATGTAACATTGCAAGCAACAAAAATGTTCTTAATACTAGTCATATCGAGGAATATCAGTGGTGGATGACGAAGTTTTGTTATGCGAAATGATGGATTTCATTTGAGAATGTAGACATGTAGATAAGTTGTAGGCATGTTGACATGTAGAGAATTATATTCAATGAATATAAAATATTTATTACAAATGTATACAAAATTCCCGTTAAAACTAATGCACCACTTTATGTTTGCACCGGATATTGAAAAAGTATACTCAAATAAAAATTACCATTTAAATAATGTATTTCAGTTAGTGTTAGTATTTATAGGTAATATTTTATTCAAAAATAACTAGCAATTAGTTATGTTAATTTTTTAAAACTTGTATGTTGTCAATTTAAAATTGGAATCAGTGATGGGCATATTCGTAATCGTAAGTACGAATACGGATGTATTCACAAAAATCGTTTTCTATGAATATGAATACAAATATATTCATGTATATACTTTTAAATACGAATATATTTGTAGTAACACTTGTGAACATGAACTTGCGTGAATACGAATATATTTGTATCTAAAGCTAAAGCTATTTATACGAACATATTCGTGTTCACTGCCATGAATACGAATATACTCGTATTAACACATATAAATACTAATATATTTGTATTCATATCTATAAACTCAAATACAGTTGTATGCATACATCCTCATGAATATTCATATTCACGGTGTAAATACTGTGTGACTGGCCTATGATGTCTATATAATAATATGCCAAGATCAAATAGAATTAGCGATGAATAATTCGAATTAACGAATTGTAGTGAAGGCTAATTCCTCATTTAATACAAGTGACTAAGTTTTTCATTTTATTTTTAATGTTATTTTCATTTCTTCAAGTTTCTAATTCAGTTTCTCTAAAGAAGCGTTATTTATTTTATCATATGTACCGGGTTAGTCACCTAAAATTGACCCCCCCTTTACTTCTCTTAATCTCAATCGAATCGAAAAATTCAAACAAGGATTTTACATAATTTTTTATAAATTTTTTGAATATTTAAACAAGTTTTCAAAAACTTTGCAAATTGAAAGGGGGCGAACATTTTTTTATTTTTTTTAAATGGAATACCTTATATTTTTTTACTTAAAAAAGTTACCCACAGTTTTCTAACCGCAAAAATATATGATTGTTGCATCTTGGTAAGTATAGTTCTTGAGATATTCATACAGATATATAGTCACATCACAGGAATAAGTTTAGCATAAGACCATAAATCAGGAGAGCTATGAACCGAAATGATTTAAAGAAACAATAATGCTTCGTTTGACAGTTATGTTATGTTTGACTTATGTTTGATTGTATTATTAATACGCTTTAAGTTAAGTTTTAATACACTTGTTAATATATCTAATATATTGATATGGGATATTCATTAGTCGAAAGGAAAGAAATATTAGAAATTTACTTAACCAGCAATAAAAACAAATATATAGCTAAAAGAGAATATGAAAGAAAATATCCTGAAAGACGCGTTCCCTCCAAGAACACTTTCTCTAATATTTATCTCAAGTTTGGGGACATCGAATCCTTAAAAGATAAGAAACGAGAAAGAAAGAAGCCCAAAACAGGAGAAGATATGGAAATGGACGTTTTACTTTTTTTTACCGAACACCCCAATAAATTACTAACGCTGCTGCAGAAGAATTTAATATTTCTCAAGCAAGTATAAGATGTATATTAAAACGTCACACATATGAGTCTTATAGTATGTTGCCAGTTCAGCTTTTAACTGAAAATAACTTTGCCGACAGAAGAGCTTTATGTAGAGAGATGATTGAGAGAGCAGAAAACGACAATAACTTTTTAAAAAAACTTATTTTGGACCGATGAAAGTAGCTTTTCAATGGCTGGACTTTTTAATAGGAAAAATGCACATTATTGGGCGCCCACAAATCCACATATTATAAAAAAGATAAAAACCCAAGGATATAATACAGTAAATGTGTGGTGCGGTATTCATCAAAATACAATTGTGAGTCCCGTATTCATTAATGGGTCCTTGAACGCAGTTCAGTATTTGAATATTTTTCGGGATGAAGTAGAGAACTATTTAGATAATATTCCCCTTGCAACCAGGAATTCCATTATTTGGCAACAGGATGGTGCTCCTCCACACTCTGTACGGAACGTAACGGAATATTTAAATTACAAATATCTATTTTGGATAGGAAGATACGGTCCTATACATTGGCCTGCTAATAGCCTAGATTTGAGTCCTTTGGACTTCTTTTTGTGGGGAACACTAAAACAAAACATATACAAAAATTCGGTATATAATGACTCGGATGAGTTGAAGGACTGTATCAGTCAAGAAATAGTAAATTTGCGGCAAAATGTTCATTTATTTGAAAATGTTAGAAATGAATTTATTAAAAGATGCCAACTGTGCCTTGATAGAAACGGAGGATACGTGGAGAACATATAGATATGTTTAATTTTAATAAAGGTTTATTTGTTTATTATAATTATTATGTGTTTCCGCATCAAAGAATTTTCATACTTTTTTTCTTAAAAGCAAGATGTGCCGTTATATCTCAAAAACATAGCTCTCCTGATTTATGGTCTAATGCTAAACTTATTCCTGTGATGTGACTATATATTTGTATGAATATCTTAAGAACTATACTTACCAAGATACAATAATTATATATTTTTGTGATCAGAAAACTGCGGGTAACTTTTTTAAGTAAAAAAATATAGGGTGTTCTATTTACAAAATACAAAAATTGTTCGCCCCCTTTCAATTTGCAGAGTTCTTGAAAATTTGTTTAAATATTCAAAAAATTTATAAAAAATCATGTAAAATTCTTGTTTGAATTTTTCGATTCGATTGAAATTAAGAGAAATAAAGGGGGGGGGGGGGTCAATTTTAGGTGACTAACCCAGTACACGTATAAAAATTTCAATAATTTGAAATGTAAGTTTGTTTTACAATTATTTTAAACAATATATTCTATTTTAATTGATCGCAGTTATTTAATTATTTTCTGGCTCTTAGTCTTGCTGCACCCTCACACCAATGTGTGAGGGTGTCGGGTGAGAAAGATTTTTAGCACTTCCAAAAATATATTTCTTCGCTTTCACCCCTATTTGACTTACACAATATTTTGTAGGTACTTTGTAATGGAAACACCTGTCAAACTGGCATTTGTGCTTCCTTCTGTCCGATGGTTAATAACAAACTCGTTTTTGAGACCTAAAGGTAACATACGAATGCATGAATACAACTGTATTCGACTTCATAAATATAAATACGAATACGAGTATATTCGTATTCATAGACGTGAATACAATATATTCGTACTAACAGCCATGAATAATGGCTCCTCCATGAGGGGGAAAAATGTTCGAGATACTAAAGAGCGCGGGAATGAAGTATAGAGATAGGAGAGTAGTACACAATCTATATAAAGAGCAAACTGCTGTTATAGAAGTAGAATGGGAAAAAAGGGAAATAGGTATTAGGAAAGGAGTAAGACAAGGATGTACGCTATCACCACTAATTTTTAATCTGTACATCGAAGAGGCGATTAATGTGGTAAAATATAGAGTGGATTTCGAGATTAAAGTACAGGGACAGAAACTAAAAATGCTGAGATTCGTGGATGATATAGCAGTATTAGTATCTAGTAAGGAGTAATTAGAATCAGCATTGAACGAAATGGAGGCAGTGTTGACAGAGGAATACGGAATGAGGGTTAATAAAAACAAAACTAAAGTGTTAGTGTGCAGAGGGCGCGAGAGCAGAGCAAAAACGAAAGTACAAATTAATGATGAAAGATTGGAGGAAGTTAAAGACTAAAATAAATTGGGATGGAAGAAGCGATAAAGACATAAAACAAAGAATAGCGCAGGGTGGAGTAGCTTTTAACAAAAAGAAAGCACTTTTATGCTCGGGAGTAATAAACTTAGAAACAAGGAAGAGATTTTTGAAAACATATGTATGGAGCACGGCACTATAAGGTTGCTAAACCTGGACGGTATGGGAAGCAAGTAGGAAGAAATTAGAAGCTTTTGAGATGTGGTGTTACCGAAGAATGATGAAAATACCATGGACTGATAGGGTTAGAAACGAAGAAGTATTGAAGAATGTCGACCAGAAAAGAAGTGTGTGAAAAAACATAAAGAAGAGAAGAGATAGAATGGTAGGCCACTTGCTGAGACATGGGGGAATAGTCCGCGATATTTTGGAGGCAGAAATAGGAGTGAAGAAAGGCAGAGCTAGGCCTAGATTAGACTACTGCTCGCAAATAGTAAGGGATGTAGGTTATAGCACAATTAGCGAAATGCGTAGGTTAGCACAAGATAGGAGAAACTGGAGGTTAGCGTCCAACCAGTCTTAGGACTGATGACCTCATGATGATGAGCCATAAATACGAATATATTCGCATTAACACATTTGAATACAAATATATTTGTATTCACACATTAAAATACGAATATATTCGTATTCACAAGTGTGAATACGAATATATTCGTATTCAAAAGTATGTATATAAATATATTTGTATTCATAGTCATAGAGAACAATTTTTGTGAATACATTCGTATTCGTATTTACGATTATAAATAGGGCATATTTATCCCTGATTGGGATGCTCTGTACATCACTTGATAATTGAATTTTTTTGTTAAGTTACCATACAACAAAAACATACATATTTTAAAGAAATATAAATTTTATTTGTGCATGTAATTGTAACTGTAATTTTAATTGTTTACAAGAGAGTTTGCAAGTCCTTTCTTATTTTCGTAAATAACGAATTTATCAAATTGTCACTTTATTTCTTACGCATTAATTAATCTACCTCAACACGAGAAAAATGGATAAATGAGATTAATATTGTTTTCCAACACGGCCTGTAATAAGTCAAACGGATTGTGTTTTTATTTCACGCTTTATACAGTCTATAATTCCGAATTCACATATTAGAAGAGTGCAAAAGGGTTGCGGTTGTACCTTCGAGGGTTAAAACCACACACAGTGGGTGGTAATTTCAACCGCAGGGTCGCAAAAAAGTATATCGTGCTTATTTTTTCACCCCAAGCAACAGGTTGCCTGATTCACTGCTGGGATGGGACCCAGGTCTCGCGATAGTGTTTTGTTTTTATTTTGTTCTTTGATACACCGCTACGTGTTAAGCAGCTATCGCGATATAGGACAGTGTGCTTCGATTTAAAATATTTATGTTACTGAGATTGTGTGTTGTTTTTATATGTTTTACTAAAATACAATAAATGGGTTGAAGTGGTTATTGACAAGAGGACTGCAAAATAGTAGTATTTCAATTAAACTTACTATGAGTTCTTTATTATTAACGTTTTGTTGATTTTGTGTTTTTAGGTAGCGGTAATTATTGCTGTTTTATATCTCTGTTTCTCTTATATTGTATGTGAAAATTATTTAATGTGGCAAATGATTTAGTTATTTTATGTAAAACGAATTAAAAATAAAAAGATTAATTGTATAGGCAAGAGTAAGGAATTTTCTGTTTATGGCAGGACCGTACTTAGGTTCCGTTAAAGTGAGGTAACAGCAACTGGGACCGCAAAAATATACAGATCTCAAGACAAACCTATTCAAGAAGCGCCAGTAGAGTTTTTTCTTTAATTTGTGGCTGAAGATAAAAACAACAAAAAAAACTTGTGGACATTTTAACGGCATAAGATTACACAAAGTAATAATAATTTCGGTGCTGTTGCTGCTGCTCTTATATGCATTACTTAGGAGATATTATTTTGTGTTTTATGAGATATTATATTGCGAGGATTTTATTTTGCGTGTTACAATTAAAGGTTTTGGTGTTTTTAATTATAGTTTTAAATGTGGTAAGGGCCAAAAAAACGGATTTATTTTCGAGTCCGGGTCATATAAAATTTAACATTCCATCAAGTGCATATAAATATCAATTCCTCTTTATTTCGATATTTTGAAATTCTTTGTTAAATTATATTCTATCTTGTGTAATATAACCTTAACCTATCCTTACATTAACTGTTGTTGACTTATTTTTGAGAATATAAAATTAACAGCTTTACAATATTAAAGCGATTTGAAATAAAAAAGTGCTTATATATGTTCCTGTTTTTTGTAATTAATTATAATTGAGATTCTGTACGATTACTTTCTTTTGTTATTAAGAACCATAATGTTCATGTTTTTGACATTTTCTTGTTTAAGTTTGCTGTATTTTTTTAAATATTCTATGTTATTGTTATGTTTAATGCCTAAATGTCATGGCTATGAGTACCGCACAGAATGATTTAGTAACAAATGAGTACCATCTTTTTTTAGCAACAATTTAGTCGACGATAAAACTCATTTCTTACATTCGTTTGCATCTATCGAGTCATATATGTTGTCACGCTTTGTGTGAAAAAAAAACTGCTTTCAAGTGCAGAAATCCAGTGTGGTAAGGTAGGGAGATCTTAGTGGCCACTCAATTTTATCTCGTCAGCAAATTCACCTATTTGAAAATATCTCGTTCAAATATTGACACATAGTTACGGCATAATGGAGTAGAGTTCCACCTTGTCGAAACGATATTCTTCGTTAAGTACAATGGGTCATTTATCATTTATTGGGAAATACAGCAGATAAAGTTGGAACCAATTCCGTTAGGCCATCAAGGTTGTTATTAAAAAATAATGAGTCAAAACCTATTATCCAGAGCCTACATACTTGTTTTTGTTGGGCGTTGGGTATCACTTTCCCACATTCACAGAGGGTGTTTGTCAGGCAACTATAATTGTGTCGATTAATTTTTGAGTAAATTTACCATTTACAGTAAATACATTTTCATCCGTAAAAACTACAAAGCCTAAATATATCTAATTATGAATAATAGACTCCATAATTATCCAGCTCACATTCATTAAGTTCCTGTACCTTGCCTAATAAGTACTAGATCTGGATAATGGTCCCTAAATAATTCCAAGTTCGGTACATTTCGTCATACCCGATCATCATTGAAATTTCAATACGAAGAGCTTCCGTTAGATAAGATATTTTAAAATCAAGTTCTTAAATGGAAAACCATAAATAACACGTGAACAGTAACACTAATACATATAAAGATAAAATACGGGGGAAGGTCGTACTTACAAATTTGTTTAAATTGAATTTAAGTAGGGCTTTAACACGTAACAAAGATAAAATAGTAAAGACAAGAAATGTGCATTATCAATTATCCTCATAACAAAAAAAAATGTACACAAGAAATGGTACAAAAATACATTGTGTACACCTTTTACGACGATGATGAGATGATTATAATAAAAATATTTTTTTACTCTTGGGAACGGTTGCATCTCTCAGGGTGAATATATATAAAGTTCATTACCCCTAAGTGTGGGCAGTGAAAATTAAAAATCGATCTATTTAAGGAATCTTTATTGAAATCCTTCATCGCGTTACGGAATTTATTCCAGTTAAGGTTTTCTCCCTTTATATTTTCTTTATTCAGTTCTTATATATCACCTTTATTTAACTCTTAAATGTTTTTGATGGCATTTATTATTTTGTAAAAATTTTTAGTTTTGTAACTAGTTCAGCTTACGCATAAGATTTTAAGTAATAGTCTGGGGCTTAACGTACTATTTAATAACTTGAGTCAATTACGTAATTACGTATCTAATTAAATACTTTCATATGTTAATAGTTCAATGTAAAATTTATTATGTTTTTATATGATAATGACTTACTTTCCATGAAACAAATCTGATACATAAAGAAGAGATTCAGTCTCGCCTGCGCCTGGATGTTTATTATTCAATATTAGAACTGTTACACAATACAGTCACCATTTTAAAACTAAAATGGCTTGAAATATTTTTGCTCGCAATAGTTATTATATACTTGCTTTAACAAAACATAAATTTTTATAAAGAAGCATTACTTAAAATCATAACAACAATACAAGAAACAACAAAAATATAAATTATAAATTATTATTCATTATCAATTAACTATTATAAGAAAGTAATGTTCTGAAATATTGAAACAGAATAATACATAATAGTGTGCCCATTCTGTATTATTCTATTTCAATATTTCAGAACATTACTTTCTTATAATAGTTAATTGATAATGAATAATAATTTATAATTTATATTTTTGTTATTTCTTGTATTGTTGTTATGATTTTAAGTAATGCTTCTTTATAAAAATTTATGTTTTGTTAAAGCAAGTATATAATAACTATTGCGAGCAAAAATATTTCAAGCCATTTTAGTTTATTATATCCAAATAGATTATATTATATATTATAGAAAGATTATATCCACAATGTAATGTCAATATAACCAATGATGATGTAACTCATACTCGTATCTTGTAAGAAATCTATAGATGTGTTTTGTTATCTTGATCGTGGGAGTAATTTTTACAATTATTATTTACAATTATTAGAATTTATTTATTGGTTAACCTAACTTCTTTGATTTATTCTTTAATTTAAGTAATTTTTGTTTTTATGTGTAGCAATTTTATTCAGTTAAATTTATTTATTTATGTATTTAGATATGTGTGTTTTTATGTGGATTTTAGTAATTTTGTTATTGTCTGTAGCAAAAATTTAAAGAATTCATTATATTTTTATATACATAACTCGAAATTATTGCACTATTATAGTTAGCTATCACTTACAAAATAACTATGTACAAAGGCAAAATAATTTTTGATCATTTTAGGAATTAATAAATCATATCATATTTCTCATCATCTCTTATACCCGCGGTTAACGATAAGATTATGTATATTTGTAATTATTATTCAATAGGAATAATACGATATGTTCAGTATATGGCATATATGAAAAATAAAAATAATGGGCATTAGTGGAACGAAAGCTGTATAAAATGCTGAGATGAAATTGCAGTGTTGCAACTCAACGCCGTAACAAGAGTGGATTCTTTGTTTTAGAAACTGGTAATGTATTTTTGAAGGTCACTTTTGGCCCACAGCCTCAGGTGCTGAGATGTAGACTTCTCGTGTTGTGATTCACCCATACCAAAACTTGAATGGAATCCTGTCCGTAGCATAGCTGAGTATAAAAAATGTGATTAAATACGTTAATCTATTTCGTTTCTCTTTGTTACCACTGTTACCAGTAATAAATAGTTTAATTTAGTTTAAGTAAGGATAATTTCTAATTATAATTACTCATTACTAGCATAGTAGTTATTTTAACTGCCGAAAAAAAAATTGAAATATTCGCCTTTGTTGTATTAAAATCATTGGCAGCTGTGGTATTCCCGATTTAGTTGCGTTTAATAATAATTGTAAGTGGTTCGAACTGACTAGTATGAATGACCACTTTATTATTATATAAATAAATTCGTATAACGACTTCTTAATATTCCACAAGGTTATTAGTAATTTGACCCGTAATATGCTTCATGTAAAAATACATATGTATACATTATACATATTCGTACATAATAATATAATACAAAGATATGAAAATAACTGTAATAAAAATTAAGCTAAGTTGAGTTATACAAATTATTACAAGTTATTTTTTAAGCATTTGTAGATAAAAATTTAAAGTTTGAAAAACTTTTTGCAATACATGGGCAACATGTACCGAAATATCAAAAATTATCTCAGTCATAGATGGTTATGAAATGGAAATTTTGTAAAGTTACATCACATACTGGTATTATAAATAACAAATTGTTATTTATCTTAGAAAGCCTGATAATGAACTACTAATTTGAAAATAGAATGAAAGATTAATAATGTGTCTATAAACAAATGTATTTATTTTTTTAACAAATATATAAAAAACAACTTCTGGAAATATGTACCATCTTGTTCAGTGAATAAATTTATTCAAAACAGCTATTCTTCAACAATTCAATAATCCAGAACTTGCATATTAGTTCCGAAAATCCTATTTTTAAGTAAAGGAATTCAAAATAATACATACTAATTAAACAAGGAGACTTCCGAGGAAATTCCAGGTGTATATGCAAACTTATCAGCTCATTATCATAATACTCATGGAAAGAGCTATAGTGTTTTATGTATAACTAACTAGTTAAGCTGAAATTCATGATCGTGGAGTTATTGAATAAATATAGTTAAAATACTGTCTCTGTATTGACGATGTAGTTCAAATTAATGGAAAATTATTCTTCTATAAGGAACTGAAATCCAAACACGAGGACGTACCGAAGAGGAGATTTAATAAAAATATGCTGATCAGATCACATTCGCATAGTTGAAGAATTGACATACGTCGAAAGAGGAAACTGAACTTCATTAGAAAAAAAAATTTAAATTTAGGAGATCATTACTTATTGAATTATCGACATACTACTGGAAGTATGCAATATGTCCCTGATATCTGCCAGTATAAAGTATTGGATATATGATTACATTTTATATGGATACTTGTCCAAGTTCTTCTTTCCAATTTCTTCATGCAGAAATTTCGAAGGTTTTGTAGAATTTTATTCTACATATAAGATGACGAACGTTATTAACAACTTATGTACAAATTGTTGAAGTACCGATCTATTTTAAGTTACGAAATTAGTTTTGCGAAACACACGAACATAATTTATATGGCAAAATTGTAAGTGTTGTCAGACGCCATCCGACGTTTCCAATGGAAAGTTTGACATTTTTGACCTTCCTCAGAACATTTTGTCATTTAAGCGCGATTTGTGTTTCAATCAACTTACTTCCACTTTTGACGATAAAGCCCCATCCTTTGTCACTGTGAAACGCTGGTATAACGAGTTTAATCGTGGCCATTTTTCGCTCACCGACAAAAGTCATGAAGGTCGTCCAAAATTAGTTGTTGTGCCAGAAAACATTGATGAGATACTGTGGAACATGGATCGTCATGTGACATGATGATCTTGCATTATCAGTATTTCCACAGTATGTGACATACTGTGAGATTGAGGCAACCTTAGCAAACTTATTGACAAATTTTGACAATCAAAAAATGAATCTTCAACTAAAATAATTTTAGATAGTGGTATTAGATACAATTGTTAATGGCAGCATATAATATTGATGGTTTATTACACATCTTGTAACCTTCATTTTTAGAGAGTTGAGAGAAGAGTTGATAGTTGAAAATATAAGTTATACTCTCTGTAAAATGTCTCTGTAAATTATCTGAGAAATAAGTTGCAAACACTTTGAAATACATAACTTTCCCTACTATGATAGTTTGTTGGTTGTTTTTTCTATTTCGGTTGCTTTTTGGGTGTGACGTTAACTCGTGAGTTTTAATTTGCTGTAAACCATAAATGGAATGGATTATAATCATGTTATAAACTGCAATCTGAAGATGATAGATATACTAATTATTATGAAGGACCAAGTAAGGTGTTATAACTCCAGCTCGACTTTCATTGCCGCCTTTATATATTTATTGAAAAGCAGAATAAAGCATCGAAATAGGATATAGACAAGTATTAAATGAATGTAACGGTGCTTCAAGCAAATTCATTCAATGAGAATAATAATAATAAGTACCTTCATTGACATAATTGAGTAGGTCATTTGCAAAATGCACTAAAATGGTTTCAAGTTAAACTGAGAAAACCACAAAAAAACTGTCATATTTGACTCAGACAAGCTACACCTACATTTTTTTTAAATCACAAAAAGTCATTAGAATTATTCTTCAAGATTTCAACATTATCCCAATTCAAGAAAAAAATTTATTTCACATTTTAATCTGGAATTAGCGCGTTTTGCTTCAGCAATGAGTTTTTAGAGTTTTTTGCATCAAGAGGGTGTCATTGCAACATTCAACAGTAGAAAAAGTAAATACCCAACTTTAAAACTTTTCAATAATTTTTCAATTTAAAAACTTTGTAAAATGTGAATAAAATAGGTCCTAAATTATCTCTTCACCATCACTTTCCATCAAATCGAAGTTCATCTCTACTACTTGTCTATTGTCATGCGAATGTGTCTGGTGCGTCTATTAAAGGTGTATTAAAAGAATGACCATGGAGGTTGAAACACGTGAGAATAAAACGAAAAAAACAGTCTGAAAGAAAGGGATTGGAAGGAGGAATGTCTTAGCTCACTTTGCGCCAGGACCGTCACTATTTTTAGCGCGTTTTGGTACAGCTATCAAACTTGAACTTCATTCTTCAATGGTTTTAACCCGTTTTGACACAGAAAAGGATGACAGGGATGTAGGGGACCAAATTCTGAATACAACCATATCAGTAACTAATTTTTTTCCAAAAATTGATTTAGCGCGTTTTGCACATAGCCTACTCAATTGTACATACAAATACAACAATAAAATTAAGAAAGAATGGCGATACTTATATTGAATACGTATTCTTCCATATAAGCACCCCATTTTAATTTACAATGAACTCGACCATTTCGAAATTAAACAAGATTATGAGCAATTAAGATATATAAC
This sequence comes from Rosalia funebris, assembly GCA_037954035.1. NCBI lineage: Eukaryota > Metazoa > Arthropoda > Insecta > Coleoptera > Cerambycidae > Rosalia > Rosalia funebris. The sequence goes on along the minus strand of JAZFAV010000022.1, from coordinate 37,896,620 downwards.
AAACTATAAAGAAAAAATCGGTTATTATAATGAACAACAATTAAGAAATAAAATTAATTGCTGTTGACGTTTACTGCAAATAAATGATTTGATCTATTCAAATATTTGAATATAATTTTATTTCATTAGGAACTCAGTTAAATAATTTGTTGATGGTGTAAATAAATGAAAGTTAAAATAGGGCACAACTACGAAAGGGGACAGTAAATTTATCACAGTGGCATATAGATCATTGACGAATATCAGTATTCCTTTTATAATTTGGAAAATAAATAAATAAGTGACTCATGCCTAACCATTTTGAAAATTAGGCAAGCTAACTGACTTTCATACCGTTCAGATAGGTTTAATCATTTACTTTTATTGAAATATTCAGTATTATGATCGAACTTCCGGATGTTATAAGAAAATCTTAGATAAGCATTCTGAATCCGCTGAAGGCTTGCTTTACCCCGGTTTAAGATGGCAAGCCAATACACGTATTCATATCATGATACTCATATGATACAAATGATGGTACCAATGAAGCAGTTAACTTTAATTTGATTTATGTACTGAGAACATCCTTGTGCATATAATTTAAGTATGCTAACGAATTTTTGTATTAAACTACGACCATGTTTAGAATATTTTAATTCTGTGTCTATCAAAACACAGGATGGTTATAATATTTAATGGGGTTTAGACTTTGGTTGTTTAGTGAGCTATTAAAATAGAATCAGTAATAATATGATCCCTATGTTTACTAAATAGTTTAATTTTCCTTTCGCTTAAAAAAAAATAAACCATGATCAACTGAAAATTTTCCTATGTTATTAGATATCGAACGAACAAAACTTAGGGCAGCTATCTAAGTCGGAAGTATAAACATAAAGCAATAGGGATCCTAAAACACTACCTTGTGGAATACCTTTCGGAGTATACGCAGTAGTGGAGACTTTGTCAGCGAATATAACTCTCAGAGTTCTTTTATAAAGATAGTTATGAAAAAAGGAAAGAGCAATATCATTAAGTCGGTAATTTTTTAATTTAGTAGACAGAATGTCATGGTTTAAGGGACGCATGGTTTAAACGCTTTATTGAAATCAAGTAAAATTAGATAACAGTTTATAATATCGTCACAGGTTTTAAATAAATCATCAGTAACATGGAGCAGAGCAGCAGATATGCTATGATGATGGTGTACAAGGCGGAATTTTGCAACGATTTAGATAACCATTTAACTGCCCATAAACATTATTTTTCAGAACCTTATGTAGTGCTGACAATATACTAATAGGTCGACATTGAGTAACTTGTGTAGGATTATCACATTTTCGAATTGGAATCACATTGGCTTCTTTCCATACCGAAATACCGGTCAAGAGAACTGTATTAGTCATGATAGGTAAATGATTCCGTAAACAGGGAATTAAATATACATAGTTGCATGCTAATATTAAAACCATCGGAGCCCATAGCATTAGATTTAATGCCATATAAAGTTGTTTCCAGTTTATTGTTTAATAAAATTATGTAATTCGTTATATGCATTCCAGGATAAATCAGATTTTGTTCTTTTATATTTTGGGTAACGTTTATGTGTCTATTTATTCATGAGTCTAAGATTTTCAGTTAACCATGGCGCTGGAAGTTCTGTAATTTTTACAGTTTTTGTAGGTGCATGTATATCGAAGATAGTCCTAACATAATTTAAAAAGGTTACCATCTCATTAACACTATTTAAAGTATATATATATGATCTCAGTTAATCAGCTTTAAATTAATAGTGAATAAATCATAATGAAACAGTGAAAATTTTCTATAAGTGCAAAATAAAGTCGGCTGTTTACTTCTATTTAACGGCTGTTTAATTTCTAATTTATGACTTATCAAACAATGAACCTAAATACCTTCCATATTAACAACTACAGCACTAAAAGGTATATCCGAATTTGATGATACCATAATGTTAATTAAAGTCTGATTATGAGTCGTATTAGTTATGTGAGTTGGTTTCAAAGTAATTTGAATAAATTGAATCTAATAAATAACTCTTGAAATTGTTTAAAAAAATTATTATTAATGTTCAAATAGTCGATATTAAAATCAACTCCAAAGAAAACATAGCCAAGGCAAGGTAAAAATTCTGAAAGAACGATATTTAAATCATTTAAACCCAAGGTAATATTCGTATTTGGAGGTCTGTACAATGTTCCCAAACATAACTTTTTACCCCGTATTTTTAAACTTATCCATAGTTGCTCAACAGGAGAATTATGAAAGAGGTCAAGTAGTGATAAAATCTCATTTAATATAGTTTTTAATATAAAAAGCTATCCTATGACTCCTAAATGATCTATTTCTTCTTATAAAATTGTATTCATTAATTTTTTCATTTAGCGGTGTTTCATATATATCTATAAAGTCAAACAATTCATGTTCATTAAAATAAAAAACTGATAAAATTTAGAACACAAAGATCCAATATTATTGTGAGAGTACTACCACGAACGCAAGAAATCATACTATACTTTTCAGTGATGAGGAATTGAAGGTAGCTGTACCACGTAGATCTTCGTAAGATCTTCAGAGATGTTCCAGTTTCTTCTTTAAGTATTCTGGAGATCAATATTTTAGTATATAACCTACTACTATTAAAATAAACTAAAATAGTGCGAGAAAGTGCTCCATCAGTCCCCTGTTCGAAATTCGTTATCTATATCGTGATCCTCACATAGAATATTTAATATGTTATTAACAAAACTAAGAACTTCTCGTGCATTCTTCAACTACGTTTCTGCGATACCACTAAACCTCAACGTATTTCGTCTGTTATATTGATCCAGAATAAACCTTATGATATGACCTTCTTAATTCTTTTGACAATGTTATTGAATGTAAATAATGTGCAAATGTAAAAAAAATGGTAAACACTAATAAATACATTATATTTAAATATTTTTATTGCACGGTTATATAAAACGTTCTATAATTAAAAACACGATAATTTGGTGTGGCCAGATTTTGTTCTGGGAGAGATGTATCCATTCCATTAATCTATATGAATAAAGAAGGATATTTATTGTGAGCTACCGACTGACAAAGATTTATATTGATATAAATGAATTCAACGTATATTTGTGTGCATCAGACTGATTGTCTTGGACTCTAGCTGTTGTATCGTTATTTTACAAACCATTAAAATGTAAATTTCGGTAACTTAGTGGATAGTATTTAATCAAAAGCTTCATTTATATGGGGCTATTTTATTAATTTAACGCGTTGTATATAGGTATACTACTGAAAATTTATATGTAAATTATAATACACTATGTAATCACAATAATTTGTTGGCCTTTATTAAAATATTAATACAGATGTTCAAATATAAATCTGAATAAAACTACTTAAATGCCTTAAAGAGAAATTACTATTTATAGATAGATTTTAGATAGATTTTATATTTTCAAAAAGCACAATAATACTATGGTTGATACAAAAATTAAGTTGATTTTATGATAAAGATAATATAAACACAATATAATTCATTTATGAAATCATTTATTAAATTTTATTATTATTGTTTATAAGCCATGCTATTTCTTCAACTTGTACGCCACAAGATAGTATTCGGTTTTTTAATTAATGTTAGCTTCTTAATCACAGTATTCTTAATTTTTAATATTCTTAATAAGCATATTCTCATAGAAGAAAAAAAGGGGTAAAAACTACGAGTTGCAAAAAAGTGTCCTATTCTAATTGATTTGGTGCTACAGAAAACTATTTTATGGTATCCATATTATACTATCTTACTGATATAATGAAACTTTTTCTAGTTATTTAAATGTTCTCATTGTATATCTTAACATTTTTACCCAGAAGGACCAAAATATCCGCTTCCAGAAAACATTCTACATCATAGTTAGATCCTCAAAAATATGATTCGATTTTGAATAGAATTTCAGCAGGCAGTTTACAATAAACGTGTATGTGTAAATAAACGTATGTGTGAATATGATATGTGTAATCCGTATTATATATAAGTTATTAGACTTTTAATAGATCATTTTATTCAAAAATAAGCATGTATAAAGGTGACATACCTTTTAAGTATATATAAGACCATTACTTAAAACGTATACTATTGATGCTCGTGTGGCTAGTATACGAGTTTTCCGTATTGTGGCAGATTGTATATTATCTCGGCATCGTAAAATATTTGTTGAAATTTGGTTGTGACAATGATGCCTACTAACGTTCTCAAGTCATATAGTTGACAATAAGGATTGATAACGTGCGACAGATAAGATACAGAACAGATAAGATAACCTGTGAACATAAACACAAATAAAGTTGCTGACAAATTTAATTTGCTTTAAGGAATCGAGTAAGGTTTTCATAACAAGTAGCACAAAAGTTGTATTTTATATTTTAACAAAGTGAATATTAGCAGATAATGAGCATGATCATAAACTGAAAAAACACAGTAGAAAGTGCGGTATGCATCATTTCTATTAACAATACATTAGGAACAATAAAGTTAATAACATCAACATTTTTTTACATTAAATGCTCAAAATATTTGCGTTCCCTTTTTGAATAGAGGTGTACTTATCTGTTTGAATTATTAAAATGATCATGTAATTATTTTCTATAATACTTTAGGTTTATTTAGAAGTTGTCTATGTTTTGTTGTTTGTCTATGTTGTGTCTGTCTTGTTGTGAGGTTTATGTGTTTAAACAATGAACATAAATATAAATTAACCAAATAAATAAAAGTCTAATGGTGTTAAATCGGGTAAGTAATCTGGACGGAGGCTATAGATTACGGTTAATTACACAGGCCTACAAGTTTTGACATTTTGAAAGTTGATTTGGGTTTGATAAGTGATTGTAAGTAAGTTATTCACTCTGATTACATATCTACCTAACATTTTTGCGCCTCACGTAATGTTTTTGATCACATGAATAATCAGAATAAATTAAAAACTAAAGGAAAAATTACATTTTAATAAACAATATATTTAATAAACATTAAAAACCATTCTAAAAAGCAACAACACAAATAGTTTTGAGTCTCTAATTTATTTTTTTCTTTGAAAATATCTTCCTTTTCTACAAAAACTTCGCTTTGTAGTTTTTATTGTGTAATAATTCACTGAATGTTCTCTTTTCAGCGTCCAGCAATAATCTGCCATAATCGCCACATCCCATCGACCCTGATGCCTCCTTTCGATCTCTTTTATGTCTTGATGGAACCTTTCACCTTGTTCCTCACTAACAGTACCAAAATTTCTGGAAAGTAGTCCAGATGAGCATGCAGAAAATTAATTTTTATGCTCATATTACAACCAAGTTGCTTAAACTTGTCAGCATATTGTTGACAATTTCCTCATACTGTGGATGTTAATAATTTCCTAAAAAAATTTCTGTTACATTTTTAAAACATATCCAAGGTTCCTTTTTAATACATGTCATTGTTTCTTCAAACTGTTGGTCCTACATTAATTTTATTATTCGTGGTCCTACGAAAATGCCTTCCTTTAATTTTGCTTCAGAAAGAGCTGGAAATTTGCCACTTAAGTATTTAGCAATTCCTATTTTTATCTATAACTTTTATATATTGCTTCATTAACCCTAATTTAATATGAAGTGGTGACAAAACATTCTTTTCGGAATCAAATTTGCATAAATAACGTTTTTTGAATCAGATGTTAAGTTTATAACAAAATGTGGTGTATTTTTACAACTTCTAGGCATTTTTAAAACAAAATAAAAACACATGACGCGATGTCACGCGTAAACGTACACAAATTAAAAATGTACTACAGCGACTATGTAAATACCCAAATAGTATAAAACCAGAATATACCAACTGGCCAACTCTGTTTCGGTAAATCCCCAACAGTTGTGTATACGTTTCAATCCAAATAAACACAGGGGCGCCGCAAGGATTGAGGCAAAAATTAATTTTATAAAACCTCGGTTTTAAAAACCACAAATTATTGTACAATGTACATTTACAATTTTTTTTGCCATAACCTCAAAAAACCCATAATTTCAGCTATTATTCAGAAATCCTTCGAATAGACCTTTTGAAAAGAAAAGAACTCGATATACTCGAGTACACTACAGAACACGAATTCTGATGTAATGGAGTTAAATAGACCTCTGATTCGGATTCAGCGACCCCAAAAACCCGTAGTAAACATGGTCAGACCCCCATATCAGATATTTTTTTTGTGTGGCTGTGTAATTAATGTGTTACTCAATAAGATTGTGCAGGACAATTACAAAAATTTGATGAAAATGTTACACAGGCTGCGTATTCTTTAACAGTAATGCAGGGTTAGGCGAAAAAAGGAATTGGATAGAAATTAAACTGGGGATAGCGTGAATACTAGTGAGCATGAAGGTTGTCCATGTAATGTAGTGGTGAATATAATGAATGTATTGTGGCCGTGCAACCATTGTATATTAACGCAACACCTCAATACATGAAAGCTGTTGCGTAGGTAGGTACCTACCCTTTTCTTTATAGATGTAGTCCAGGAGAGATGTGTCAGATGTGTTAGGATTTCCCAGAATATGTATAAGAAATCCATATGATATTTACGATAAATATTGGCGTTAGATGAAAGTTGGGTGAAATCGACTACAAAAGATGATTATGATGTATTGGTACTCGAATCATGTATGTTATTCGTAATAATTAGTTTAAGTGATTAGTGATCAAATAGCAACTTGTCAACGAGCTTAGATTATCAGTACGTTTTGTTACATCAGTTTAAAACACGTTATTGAAAATAGTTTCAATTGTGTAGAGATTTATCACATCTATGATAATAATTCTACAGTTTCCATGTTTCAATATTATGATGAGATAACCAAACAATGAAGACAAAGAAGGAATAGTTTTCAAAAATTTAGGCATTAATAGAGCTGCTAACTGTGCGCTTGCATACATAGACACACACCTTCTTTCCCTAGAATCTCAGAATGTGGAGGGGAAGGTTACACATGGAGACGAGGTCAAATACATCCATGTTCAGGAAATAGTGTTAAACTCTCCCTGTTCGGACTCGAACCCAAGCAATCAATAACACCCATAACAGTTCCATAGGAGAATACGATAAGTTACCCATCTACTAGTGTTCGTGCAGCAAAGCAGTGTTCTGCATTTGTAAAACTCCGCATCCCGCGTCTGATTCGAATGCTGATCAGATTCTGGATGGTATTACACTCAGGTAACTCCGCGGCAGCCAATTGTTGTGTAGCCAGAGATATTTCATATTTCAATCGATGTAGGTAGAAATAATTTAGTTTAGCTTTGTCGTCATATTTGATCACTTGTTGTGATCAAATATATTATGAGTTATAATATATAGATTATAATTTCATCTCTATGAATCTCTATGAATCTCGTAAAGCGTAAATATATCGAAAGTTTGCTGTAACCGATACTGCTTACGCACAGTGTAAGAAAGTTACCATAAAGTGTCCTTATACTGAGTTTATTTTCGATTTAATTTTTATGCTTCGTGTGAAATGCCGTTATTTGTATTAAATAAGGAACAACTTCGATAGTTTTGGAACAAATATAATCCTACTTGGAACATGTGTCCAAGAGATTTGAAAACGATATTAAATCTCAAATACATAAAAGAAAATTGTGGCTAATCATCCATCAGACAACAGATTACAAAAAACATTATGTGGTCAAAGTTATAGTACTATAACGGTGTACAGTATAGTATGACACACCGCCTTCATCTGTGTATTTCCTAATTTAATACATATTACATGCATAAAAATAAACAATGTCTTAGTATTCCAAAACCTCCACAGCCGATTTTGGTTACACGATGGGGAATATGGTTAGAGGTAGCGGTTTATTACTTGCAAAATTTCCAAAATAATTTACAGTTTGATGTTGAATAATCGGATTATATCAGAGAAAGTATATACAATTTCAAGATACTCAAGTGGAAGCCGATATAAAACTATCCATAGTATTTACGCAGAATTAGTGGACGATATAAACAAATTACAAAATACTTCATTACCCTTACGCGAATCATTGAAAATAGTGCATGAAGTGCAAAAAGTGCTATAGACTTTAAATAACGAAAAAGATGTTAGAGAAGAGTTTGGACAGCTTAATAAGAACAAGTCCAGATTTCCCCAGATTATGACATATTTATGGTACCGGTGCCAACGCAGATCTATTATACTCGAATTATTTTAACTATGCAAATATTACATCTTTAGATGCCAAATGGTAGTTTTCTTTATATAAGAACATGTTTTTAATGCACCTGTCATCTTCGTAAACTGCTCACGGAAATAAAACATATACAATGTTGCGTGTTGCAGATGTTGCAGATGTTTACCAAAGTTACCGATTATTAACGTTAACTGAGTAAGTATTACATATTATATTAAATATTATAACTTATACGTAGTTTTTTATATACCGCTCCTCATCCAAGTGAATAAGTAGCTCAAGTCATTAATTTTAGAGTCATACAAATAAAACAAAGAGTAAGACAAATTGAATCGATTATTTTTTTTTAATTATCTAAAAGTTGAATAAAATATTGTTGAATATCAATGTTCAAGTTATTTTTGGATGGTGGCTAAAAAGTTATTTGGTCTAAATAGAAAATATGGCTTCTGATGAAAAATTATCTTTGTATAGTTCTGATGCAGTCATGTATATACAAATTGACATGACTTCCAGTGCTAAAGAATTGAATCGTTTAGGTCAGAAAGGGTAGTCATACTTTTTCGCTTCTACATTATTTTTGCATGAATCGATTATTTGGAGGTATATATGTCAGTCCGTGCTGAAAGGGCATGAGTATTCAGTCTAAATAGCGTCCGTATTGAGACTAGAAAAATCGAATGAGATCAGAAGGAACATGAGTCTCCGACGCATGCCCTTTCTGCACCCACCGATTTTCATGTAACTGCCACGTGCGTGGTCCACTAGTTGTGTTTACTTTTCAACCTTTTCAGAAGGTATTGCAAAGAAAGATGCGAATGAAGTTTGCTCCATGCTCTTGAAATACATAGATAAATACATCCCCTCTACTGTGACAAAAACTGTACGTTTTCTCCGACGGGTGCCCCGGCCAAAATAGAAACCATTCACTAATGCAGTTTTTACTATCTTTGGTAACAACAGAACGTTTTACTAAAATACATCAATATTACCCAATACAGGGGCACTTTTACCTCACTTAACGATAGATTTCGGCATAATCAAACGAAAAATAAAGGAATTTGATTGGAATTATGTTTCAGATCAATATAAAGGCATTATTCCTTCTGCGAGCAGCGCATTTCGGGTAGAATCCTGGGAAACAAACGACGTCATAGATATTGCCAGTTGGTGGTTTTCGCATTTCAAGAAATTGTGTTTGTCGACAGATTCGTATGGGAACCTAAGGACCAGAAAACGACGTTTCAACCATCTTTATACATGGCTTTCCACTACTATCCAAACACTAAGGGCTACATTGAGGCTAACATCTTCATAAGAGGGCTGACTAAAAATAATTTTAACCTATCGATACCAAACACACAGGTTACACATCTCCTTACAAAGAAAACCTACACTGGGAAAATCCCATCAAATCTAGTAAGATGGACAACATAAAGCAAACTTTACATTGAAGAACAACAACGTGGATTCTACAACGACCTGTTGTAGTGGCTAACTACGACTCGGCACCAAAATATTAGCCCTGATGAGGAAGACTAAACTGTTTTCTTTTGACATGCGGAGTACTAGTTTTTAATAATTTGTTTTGAAATCAATTGCAAATTTATTTAGCAAACTCTACATTTTCGAACCCTATTTTATATTTTGTTTTCCACGCTCTCATATGTTCAGCTTTTTTAAACTCACCATTTTGTGAAACTAATGTCGTCAGATGACTTTGTAACATTAAAATTGCTTGTACTCAACAGAAATGTTTTTGGAATAAATATTTCAATGAGCATTTTTTATTTTACAGCTGTTGAGTGCCAAAAGGGCATGAGTCCAAAATTTCAAAATTTACATAAATTTGGAAATTGTTCACCAAAAATGTCGTCTAAACTCTCAAACTGTTTGTTGTGTGCATCTTTTTCAATGTAGGTTTTAACTTGTTCCTTCATGTTTTATCTTAAAAGAAGAAACAGTTTTTTTGTCTCTCCTGTAAAATTGTGAAAAGGTGACTCATGTCTTTTCTGACCTAAGCGATTCAATTAGTAATTGTCCAATTTAAATTCAAATTTCCCTTACAGCTTAGTTTTCATAAATTAAAAAAATATGTATCCAGAAAATTAACTGTGAATAAGTTCAAGGAAACAATAAATCCGATTCCATAAATCCGCAGTTTTAACAATTGCCTAAGTCCATCTGATTATCTACAAGTCGTTATCCCTTAGCGGGGGGGTTAGTTACTGCGTTCAAACGTCACACGAGATGCTTCAACTACCCTGGACGGTCCAGTCGATCCTCAATATTATCGTTATGAACCTTTTGTGGACATTACGAAAGGTGTAGAAAGTTCATTTGGGTGCTCAACAAAACTCAGCGTGACGCTTTAAAGCTGCATCTTGAGGAAACTATTGTGCTGTCTCAATACTGCTTTAAAATATTGCAGAATATCTAGTATGCAGTTCTTTGTAGTTTCGGTATAAGCCGAGCGACGTTATTTATGCACCGTTTGATTCCCTAAAACACTTGAAACAATTCCGTTACTATACCAATTGTCAATTATGATGGTGACTATTTTTGAAAATTAGAATTAAGCTGTTATACATCCTTAATACAGGATGTTGTTTAATTATTCATTATTTTATATATTCGATTCTCTACGTTTCTCTGTGTTTATAATATTTTACTTGTCTTTTATTTCCAGGCATTTTGGCCAGTTAAATTGAAATAAACAAAGTATTTGTTCTAATGATTCACTTTAATCATCGTTAGAGTAACTCTAATAATTAAAAAACTATAAAACGATTTTCTGGGTTATGTCTTTGTCATTTAACTGAGTTGAGTTGAATTTTATCTAGTTTATATATTCTACCTGATGCAATCAGTAAAATTGATCTCATTACGGAAAATTTGGTCATTTGAGAGATTGTGCCAAAAAAGGAGCAAAGCATTGTTGACCAGGAAACAAAAGTAAATGTGTTGTTAGCTATTTGAGAAAACCCTTTACCTACAGGTCGACAACTGGCTCGTGATCTTGGGCAAACCACAATTCTGAAGTTATTGAAATACAAATGCATCCTTGCAAAATACAATTGTACCTTTTCAGTACAAATTGTTAAGGAAGTTATTCAAAATGGCCCGGATTGAGGTTTGAGGTTTATGGATTAATAATAGTCTATTTTACCCATAATTAGATCTTTATAATGAATAGTTTCTCTAATGAAACTCTTGAATTGAGGCGTTCTTTGCATAGACACTATCTGTTACTAAATACAACTCTTGAGGAAACTAAAAAAAAAAATTATTTAGGTACATGTATAATAGTTGACTTACGAATACTTGCATGTTGATGAATTGTCACTTTGAAATAGATATATTTTAAAATAAAAATGATATTATTTTTACTTCTATTTTTTTTTTTGCACGGGCCATTATTGTGTTCAATATATGAGGTTTTTGCAAAAATTTGTAAATAATTTTATAGGACAAAAGGAAAACTTTCTTTTATTTCAGATTGAAAATCATTTGGAATAACTTAATAAAAAATGTATTTATAAACTAATAACTATTTAAAGATTCTGGTCTTCACCACTCATACCACTATCTTCATCTACATCGCTAATCTGCCCAGGATGATCAGATGCTTAGAATATAGTTTTATGAAAATTCTGGGCCTTTGCTTTTTTTAGATACTGAGGTAAATTTTTAGGTTCTCTATGTTTCCTTGAGGAACATCTAAGCGGGTAGCAGCTTGTTGATGAACATCTAACTGATTTTTCCCAGCTGTTTCTATAATATTGCCACACCAAAACAACCCCAGATTCATTAAATGAGTGTCTCAACATACGCGCTGTTTTGATATTTACTGGCGGACCAATTGACTTGAGAAAAAATAAGAACTATGTTCTTAAGTTCTTATTCCGTAAAACCCTTAGTTCTCAACAGAGTATCCCATAATTTATAACAGAATAAGATCATAGTTCTTATTCTCCGCAGCATATAGGTCGCTTATTAAAATAAAGTTATTTGTTATTACATCAATGGAACGTAAGTATTGAAACAGTAATGAAGCTACTTCCTTTGTTCTTTCCTTCCAATGGATTCGTAATAAGAGAACATGGTTGCAGTATTATTTCTATCACTGTGCACGCTAAAAACATATACCCATAACTGCCTGGCAAAGAAAACTGCATTATTACGTATATGTGGCACCGACACATTCTGAACATAGTCAAACGATAAGCAGGTATAGTTTCCTGAATCATCGCGTGCCTTTAGTTTATATTTTCTTTTCAATTCACAAAATTTGTCGGCTTTACTTAAGTGAAGCTCGTTTTCTATATTGATTTTCGCACTTCTTCTGGATCGTCAGAATTTACTAATTGACTTTGATATGGGTCGCAAGTACCACAAGTGTCATTTATGGGTAAACTTTTAAGATTGAAGTCAGTATTTTCCAGTACACTTTATAGGAAGACTTAAATAGCGGAATGTTTTCATATGAATATCTTGAACATTCTCTTCGCAGAAAGCGGGAGATAGTAGGTATTCGGATTTTATCTCCCTGAATAATGGGACTGTCGGTTTTTAAATAACTTTATATGGTTCTTAATCAAAGCTAGTGTACTTTCTGCGCTGTTTTATTTGACCTGTTTGAGTGTTTGCCCTGTTTATCACTTGGTGTCATTCCAATATTAAAAATATGTTTTTGTATCTTTCGAATCCCTTCATAGGTAATCCTATGAAAAACTCAAAAAACCTTAACATAGACTGATTCTTCTCCATTTCCCAACCTTATTTTATAACGGTATATTGCTGTTTGAGTATTTGTGGCATATTTTCTTGACTTGATCCTTCATCTTCTGATTTCGTCAGTAATACATCTCTACTTTCAATGATCTTTCGACTTCTTCTTTGTTTTGGTATGTGATGTGAAATCAGCCCTAAAATGAAATTGGTCTTTTGTTAATATTTGAATCGCTTCTCCAAACATCGCTTCTCCAAACAATCAATTTTACCTGTCAAATAACTATCTTGTTCATCTTTACTTTCCAAAGTATAGAAATTGTCGAAAATCGGAGATTTCTCTCAGTCAGAAATTTTGAGATAACGCTTGAGCAGGAAACAACTAAAAAATACAAAATTAAAATATTTTAAACAGACTCTAAACTGAATTTTATAAACCTAATTGCAATTTTGATTCAGCCGTGCCTGTGGCTTTTCTATGCCTTTGTTGTTAACATGTTTATATCCCTTTACTCTTGACTGTTTTACTTCTATACACTTCAGCACCTTCCTTTTCTTTTTTAATGGCACATTTTCACTTGGATATTGTCGTTCGAATTTAATATTATTTGTAGTATTTATATTATTACTCATTTTAATTAGCTCACAGTGTTTAGTCCTCTAGCAAAATCACACAACTAACTGAACACTTTAACTCATGTAATTACTGACAGCTCAGCGATAAAGCTGTAAAAGTACCATTAATCCCTGACTTGTTGAAAACTGATCATGGCATTTGAGGTTCATGCAGAATTTCCGATGTTGTAACCGCTTATATCTTAGACAACTGTGGGTTTTATGAGATTTTCTCACGCAAGGAACATATATAATTAGTGCATAAACTCATAGGTGGTGTACGTCTAATACCGTAATAAACTGACATATGGGGTTTTGCAAGGAACTCCTCAATTGTCATTATTGATCTGACAGCAAGCTTCACTGAATTGCTGAAAAATCTTACCCAATCCTCCACCCACAAAAAAGAGAAGCATGGAATGAAATAGGTGAGGAGGGGATTATCGGCCAGTATCCGTAATTTGATATCTTTAGTATGGATAATTTTTCATGATGAAAGTACATTTACTCTAAACGGTGAAGGACCCTCTCGAATAGCTAACAACAAAATTAATTTGATGTCATCGTCAATAATGCTTTGCTTCACTTTAAGTGCATCTCTCACATGACCAAGTTAATTGGCACTATTGTTGTTATTGAGCCGATCACTTTAAACACTCGTTATATGTGGAAAAGTCATACCCAACGCCCACAAGAAATAAATTTGTAGACTGGAATTACAGATGAGATGCTTAGTGGACTATTATTTTTTAATAATAACCTTGATGTCCTGCTTGAAAGGAATAGGTTACTTTGGAACGTAATTGCCTTGGCTAATTATTTATGTGGTAGTTTAACATTGTATTTTCCAGAAAATCGTTGTCCCACCTAAAGCGGCCCCTAGACGATCAATATTAACGTCAATATATTGCACAATAATTGATATTGTATAATAGTATTGACGGTCTGTAGATCACATTGAAAAATTGCGCAATATATTCAGTCAATCGATATTGCGCAATACTGGTTCAGTTCTGTCTTTGACAGTGTTGAAGTAAACATCGACTTATCTATAAAAAATGGCTTATCTATAAAATATGGCTTAGGATTTTCATGAGTGTATTTATTTCTCTTTTTGAACTATTCCTTCATCCACCTGCGTTTCTTTTTCTCCTTCTTTTTTGAAGCTCTAACTAATGCAATGGCCTCACAACTGCTGTCTTCTTATTATTCCACATGTTGATTGCAGAAGTGTCACCCGTGAATTAATTTATTGTGCAATAATATTGTCTCGTGTGGGTTGGCCAACGAGTACTATTGTACAAAATATTGTGCAATATATTGACATTAATATTGATCGTCTATGGGCCGCTTAACGTATTTATAATGGAGAACACCAAGCACGGGAACTACGTATCGCGAGCTTCATCAATCATGACTTTTGGATGTAGGTTTTTCAAGGTCAGGTAGAACTTCCTGCCGAACTACAGAATTACAAAGCAGAAACAATGGTAGCAAAAGGCAGTACAATTCCCTCTTATCCGTCCATCGTTGTCAACTTGGACTAGCGTCATCTCGCCCTATTCCAGAAGGATACAAGAACACTAGTGTACCGTTCGCTTGCACGATGTTTCGAAAAAAAAAAGATGGCAGCACTATCAGTTTGGATGTGTGCGTACATACGGGATAACACTATGACCATCTGCCCGGTAAATCGGAAAGTTATGGTATTTTCAGATCGTTAGGTTAGATGATGGGGAGCTACCAAATGGTTAATTGCTTAAAGAAATTGAGTTCACAATCTACATATACAAAAATTACTTGTAAGTCACCTATGAATGATATATACAAAAGATACTAATATTAATTTCATATAGCGATTATTATAAAGAAATTAAATAATTCTAAAACCATTCTAAAATAATTATAGTTCTTTTTTTAATTATTGGACTTCACTATTCTGACTGTCTGTTTTCATAACACTCTTTAAAATATTGTGGAATAACCTTACGTATAAATTACATATTATTTTGCAATAACATATAATTTTGCAAAAGTTGTGGTAAAGAGTTTATGAAAAGTTCAAGTATTCAGTCAATCAAACATGCATGTGCAATAAGGTGATATCAATACATATAATATGTGACATATGTATGTTATTCATGATATTATTTAATTTTCTTAGATTTTTAATGAAATTTTCACCAGAAATATTTTCTCACATCCTATATTTCATTATCCACATTATTATTTAAACACTGGGTATATATTGACTAGAGTCTTGCAAAATTGCATTAGTTCACAAAATGTCTTCTAATAATAATGGGGTTAGCGTTAACTAAAAAAAAAAAAAAGAAAAAAATTAGTAGTAATTAGTTATGTACTTACATGAATAACCTCTTTTCTTCAATTTGGATTGCATATTTCTATTGCAAAATGTGGAATAAATGCAGGAGTTAGATATTTGAATTTAAAACTCAATACATGCTGGTTCCTAAAATTTATTTGAATTTCAATTGTAATAAGTGTATAAGTATTACTTTGTTAATAAATTATATTATTGTTTTCTTCGTTCACTTAACGTATTTTCTTTGATATTTGTTTTATTACTTAGATACTATTAACGAAATGCTAGTTAAAATTTTGACGATATTTAGATTAGTCATAGGATGTAAATTCTATTCTAAATTTATTATGAACATACCTGTGCTTCTACTATCTAGATAAAACGTTTCCGGAAAATAATTGTTCATTAACCCATTTTTATAATTCGGCTTTGCCATAATGTGTTGTAAATTATAATCCTCAGTCAGTGAACTGCAAATACAGACATCAAGATTTGTGGTTTCGGACAATAACTAAATTTAAGAAATACTCGAAAATCCCCTAATAGGCCCTTTAGTCACGTTCGGATTTAACAACGGCTGTCGTAACCCTTCACCCTTCTAAGAGCATGTGTCAATTTAAAAAATATAAACAGTTTCAATAAAAGTTGTAGGGAAATAACACAGATGTGGGGCGTACCTATAATTTTTATTAATAACCTTAACTATAATGTGAATGAAAGTACGACGCGACGAAAAATTCTAAAAGAGGTCTTGCAGAAAGGGTGCTGTGCTGTAATTTTTAATTTTGTTCTCGTTTTGCCACATATCGATTAGAATTACAGCTTTGCAAAGAAATATAATATGTGCGTGTAAAAGTTAACGGAAATGAAAAAATTGAGGGTTGCAGCTAGGGGTATAATTTAAAGCGTGAATGACATTTGAAATTTGAGATAGTAGACTTATTTCAATACATCGCGAAAGGTGATTTGAATATATGCTTCGCCACTGGAGATTTACTAACTATAAATTAATATATCACATGTTATTGCTTTGATAACATGAAACTAGTTGTAGTTTTATGAAGTAGAAAATGATTTTCTCCATCGCCGTTACATTAAATCTCTTTAATGTAACGAGTTCATAAAAAATAAATTAACAATTAATATTTTAAAATCAAATTATTACAATTGTCGAAGTCTTACCTTAATTTCAAGTTGTCTTTTTACTTTGGAAAATCATATTTGTCTACTTAGTTCAGATATTATGAAGTGACAGTGTATGAGAATATATACATATTTACTACAGAACTATTTTTTAGGTACATATATACAGCATGATGGCGCGCTTCCACATAACTTAATAGAATTCAGATAATGTCTCTCAGCTAGATTTAATAATATTGTAAGCACGTATTACGAAATGCCTGGCCAATAAGTTTTATAGTCATTTTATAGTCATTTGCAGATTTAACACTGACTTCCCACAAAAATACTAAAACTAAACTAAATAGTTTTCCACAACATACTAAAACAATATACACTACACACGACGCGCGTTTCACTAACAAAGCTGACATGAACTGAAGATGGTTAAAACTCTTTAGGGAGTATTAATCATCTTCAGATGATGCCAATTTTGTTGGCGAAACGCGCGTCGATTGTAGTGTATAGTGTTTTGTGGAAAACTATGTCAGTGTTATCTTCACACCAAAGGTTTCGACCTACACCAGTATTTGCAGATTTGTTAATAATAATATTTATATGCAAAGCTTTGACACTGTTTTAAATAGAAGATTTAGTTTCAGAACTCTTTAAAACAGAAGATTTGCCATATTAATGTATTTTGTATATGCTGAGTAGTAGTACCAGTTGTAAAAACTTGACCGGTTGCAGATAAAGTCTAATTGGATGAGTCAGGAATAGCCTATAGAAATATTTATAAAATGTCCCTTCTTGACATGAAGGGTGATATCTAAATTTAGGCAAACAGTTTCGCTGCATGCATTTCGTTGCAGGAATTTGATATAATTTAAGGGGTAACACTATCACTTTTTCAAAAAATAGATTTTTTCTTATTAGTTTAAAAAATTATTTGAATCGTTTAGAATAATGACAGAAAATTGTTTTCTGTCATTATTCATATTAAACATAAACATAAAATATGTTTATGTTTAGTCAGAAGCATTTACAAACAAAACTACGTTAGTATAACGCTCGATCAATTAACTAATTAATCAATTAACAATTTATTTTGGCTTGGTAATACGTCGGAATCCAAACTCTTTGGAAAATATGAAAAATGAAATCTGGCCGATCTTATTTCATAAGATATCAACCGACGAAAATTCGCAGCACGAGAAGTTCTCACAGTCTTGGTATGACTGGAAAAAGCCACAAGCAGCGGATTCCTTGGACACTTTCCATCATAAGCCGCTGCTGCCTAAGGAAGTTTTTAAAGCCATTAAACCGATTTATGAGGACCTGAGCCAAGACGAGTTGCTAAACCGTTGATTAAGCTACACGCAAAATAGAAATGAAAGTGTCAATACCACTGTTTGAAAATTGTCTCTAAAATCTTATTCAAGTGGCAAAAAGTCGTGAATATAGCGACTGATATTCCTGTGTGCACTTTTAATGATGGTCTGACTAATATTCTTCGAATTATGAAATGTTTCGAGATGAATATTGGCGTCCAATCATACAATTTTGGTCTAGAAGCCGATGCTAAGCGGATTAAGCATGCTGAGATGTTTTTGATAGATGAAGCGAAAGAGGCACGCTTTAACATAAAATATTCGAGGAAAGAGAACGAGGAAGAATATCAAATATAGAAGGACAGATTTACGGTCCTGAGATAGCAGATGGTAAAAATGGTACAAATTTGTAAACAGTTGGATTTTTAATTTTTCATGTCTATAACATATTTCAAAACTATGAATAAACGCGTTTTTCTCGAAACATCATTTTTCAAAACGGTACACAGTATAACTCCAATAATTTTCATGTGAATCTTTAACAATATATTTAAAATAACATTTAGAAGTGAAATACTTACGGAATTTTCGATAAGTTAATTTAAACATTATTTATTAACAAATGATTGCTCATTTTTGTCGAAAATTTAACATTTTTTATTTAGATACTCGCTAATCACATAAAAAAATTAATATCTTCAAAATCCTCTCTGTACTTCACTAGCTATAAAAACTTAACGGTACTTTTATGCATGCATAGAAATTCCACGGGCCTTGCATACATTAAGGAGGGTCCGAAAAGTGGTCACTATGTGGCTCGGGTCAAGGGTCAGGTGCCACGAGTCGCCTAGGATCGGATATACCTACACCCATTTTGCACCTGTACTTCCTGTTGTCAATTATTTCTCTTATTCTGTAAGGAAAGAGTTCTTTGCACATACAAATTGTAAATATATGTGCGGTGTGATTCAGCGCTGTTTGTCAACCCCTTAAGTTAGGGGTCCCACGGTGGATAAGGTATATCATCCTGTGTGGTAGAAAAAGTGCCATATCTCTTGAGATATTGCAAGTCACGCCTAAGGCAGATGTTCACTTGTCTTGTTTGTTGACTTGAAACAACTGCATCCCTCGGCATACTATGATCCAAAACGAATCGCCTATTTTGTTTTATTCAATGGACGACCTAAACTTGATGATGTTAGCTTAATCACGTTTTGCACCCTTAAGTCATTTTTTTTATGGATACAGGATAAAGGAAGTATGTACCAACGGCGTAATTTCTGATGTAAGCGTTATATTGGGGTCAGTAGCGACTCGTGAGTTTTACAACTGAGGGGGCAATAAATAACTATTAATTTATGTATATTTTTAGGCACCTACATGGTTACATATTTAGGTAGGTATATCGCAGTGTTTTAAGCCAGGTTTTAAATATCAAAATTAATTTATTAAATTAGGTACCTATTTAGCTTTAATTAATTTTCTTGAAGACAAAATCCTTTCTTTGCGTTGGGCGAAATGGTCGATAACAAGTTCATTGAAATTTGTGCTTGACATTATTAGTTCTTTTTCAATTAAACACATTGTTAATGAACATAGTCTACTTTCTTTCATGGTATTTCTTGAAAATATTTTTATTCTTTTTAAATTAGAAAAATATCGCTCACTCTCGGCTGTCGTCATTGGCATTGTACACAAAATTTTTAATAATTTTACAGTCTCCGCAAATGAAGAAGTTATTTTCATAAAGACATTGTATTGATGTTAAGGCACTCGCAGCAGTTGCAAAATCTGGTCTATTATAAAGCAGTAAAAGCACTATTAGTTCATGTTTAAATTCAATTGGATCCAAATCGTAAATGTTAATAGCTTTCTGAAATTCGGTTTCGGGAAAATTTATTTGAAATGTGGAAAATAGCTGAGGTTGAAAAAGATGAGCTATAGAGAAGTAATCGCTAAACATAAATCGGTCACGCTTCTTTAGCAACCATTGCATGTTTGTCTTCAAAACGCTGCCTTTTACGGTGGGAAGGTCCTTCGTGGTCTTCATCATCATTGTTTTCATTTTCTCGGTAATAATCGTAATCAATTAATTGTATTTCTCGCATGATGAATTGATGTTTTGAATGATGTCACGTAGGACTGAATTTTAAGACTGTCAATATCTCGTTGCTGCAGTTGATTACAAATAATATCGCAATTCGGCATAATTTTATTTAAAAAGTGTAACCAACAATTAAAATCATAATCCTTTAAAGTATTTTTTAAACCGCTAGCTTTTCTTACGGTTGATGAGTCACTTTATCGTTTAAAATTTATTCCAGACATCGAATAAGATCCATTTTGTATTTAAAAACAGTCACTACAGACCGCGATTTAAAATACCACCTGGTTGGCGCATATCGCGGAAGTCGCGGAAGTTTCACTACTTCATCCAGAACATTAGGACGTTTTGGAAGTCTTGAAAAAAAAAACCAGAAAAGCCGTCTAGGTTTGAAAAAAAAAACTCCAACTTGTTTATTTTGTGAAGCAGGGCGTTCAATAATTAAGTTCAACTGGTGTGTCTAGGAGTGAATATAATTAGCATTATTATATATTTTTTTAATTTTTGCCTGGACCTCGTTGTGTCTATCACATTGTATGTAGATGCACTATCGGAGCTTTGGGAAATTCATTTTTGGGGAGTATAGTTTATATAATTTTTTCAAGTTCCTTCAAAATAATGTTACTTATGCCATCAGCAGTGTGATCCTGTGTTTCAGGAAAAGCCATAAAATGTTCTTATAATTTTCCATTTAACTCATAGCGAACTATAAAAGCTAACTGGGAAATTGTAGCTGCATCTGTAGTTTCGTCTGCTTGAATGGCTATATATTGCGCTTTATTGATTTCATCCAGTATTAAATTACGGAAAACATCGTAAATGCAATCCAATAATTCATTTAGTATAGTCTTTGATAAACCCATAAACACCCTATTATTAGATTTTTTGATATGCTTCTTCAGAGTACCCTTGATTTTCCCAAGAAAATTTACCAATCCACGAAAAATTCCGGGGTTTACACTGGCTTCTTTCTCATCGTGACCCCGTAGTGCTATTTCAAACATTCCACAAAATTGAATACAATCAATTAACTTGCTGAGAATATGTCGATTCTTAGCTATCTGTTCATTTTGTTGGATAATATTTAATCGATATGCACTATTTAATTGACACATGATATTCACTTTTCCTAAAACCGAATATTCAATCACATTATTTAAATGTTTTTCACTAATTTTATGCCTTTTAATTTTTTCGCAAGTCACAAATTCCCTTAGTGGTCCAAGAAGGATCGCTTTGTAAGGAATTTCGAATTAAACAAACGAAACAAAAAATGCATTTCGAACACTACATCCACACAACCAATCTGCTAAATCGTACATATTTTTATTTTATTAATTTTTCTCGTATAACTTTTGGTTCCTCATATTTTCTGGAAAATTGTCATATTCGGCCGAGGACATCCCAAAGTTTCCATTTGAACCTTTTTCTCGTACATGAACTCATTGTTATCTATTAATTTTAAAATATTGTTTACTGAATTATTCATCATGAATAAATAGTCCCGTAAACTCGTAAACAGCAATAATTGAAAGTATGTAGTAGGTTTAACTGTTTAAGAATGTATCTAGCGCGACACACGGCCACCATACACTCTCTGAAAGACGCTTGGCCTAGGCAACTTGGTTTTAGCCCAAATTATGACGTAATTCGACGGACTTTACGCCCTAATATACTATAGTTCCAACTGAGACATCCTATATATATATATATATATATATATATATATATATATATATATATATATATATATATATATAATATACATTATCAATTAAGTTTTAGCAAGACCCTTAATTACACTTTATATTAGATATACCAGATATACTACATTAATTCGACATTTTAATTAAGTTGTCCAGGAATTGGATTGCAATCTGTTGTTCAATAAAGATATACATATATGTATATTATTATATTGTTAGAGATACAGTTATTCCTATATATTTTTTAAATAGGGCGTTAATGTGGTATTATTTTTCTTTGTCAGCAATATGAGGTGTCTTAAATCTCTCAATCAACTTCTTTTTATTTCAAGAATATTTCACTTTTTATATTTTTAGATCGTATTGTCGCCAATATATACAATAAAAATAGTAAAAATAATTAAGGTTTTAAAATGAAATAATTTAAGTCAGGATACCAGTTGCGAGCTAGTTACTTCTTGGCAATAATAAGGGTGTTGAATTTTCTCTAAAATAAGATAAACCAGTTACTGTGCCATCAAAGAAATAGGGTCGGACAATTTGATTATTTACAATTCCAGTCTAGAGTTCACTTTCTCAGAATATTGAGTGTAAGCTTATCCAATGGAGATTTTCTTTACTTCACTATCTACAGTTCCGTTTATTGAATTTTTTATTCAATACAAATGTTGCTATATTAGAAAGGATAATTTCTTCTTTTTTATAAATGATGGATCCATTTGTAACTTGTTTACCCTGATTACGAAAACTTCTAATAAGAAATCAGAATTGTCGTTGTTAAGTTCTTGCATGAAATTACTTTGACTGGGAATGGGTCGTATTTTTTTATAAAGACGTAATATGGACTTCTTACTAATATTATTATAGGTGACAACTTATCTTATAGGTTTATATAGATTAGACTCTCACCAATATTTACTAAGATGTGCATTTTTTTTCGTTGTCTAGAATGGGCGTTCTAACAGATTAAGAAAGTTTTTATTTCCAAATTAATAAATTTTTTGTTCCATTCTATTAATGGTAGATCGAGAAAAACGATGGTTAGGATAATTATTATTGAATATTTCACGTGTCTCTTATGTAATAATAATAATTTGTCGTTATTTATTTGTAAATTAATAGATGTATAAAGAATATATTAAATATGAATATAAATTAGGCAATTAGCGAAGTATCAGTCTGAACTGTTTTTCAGCTTAACTCTGTAACAAAGGTATGTACATGAAACAAAAAATAGAACTCTAGTTTGAAACTAAAAGAAACTTACTTATAGTCAAATATATAGCCAATAAAACATATCAGCTGATAATCAATGAATTAAAGAAAAACAGTACAACTGAACATCTACTCCTAGTATATATGTATACGATATTATTAAAATCTAAAAGATGGTAATACTAATCAAATATATAATAGATGTTGTTTTAACTTTTGCTTAAATGTAGGATTGCACCTTTCTTAAATTCAGGGGGAGAGTATATTTTTTACAAGTTTGGTAAATAAAACTTCTAGTATACAAAGCAGTAGCGTGGCATGGAATTTCATGGAAAATATATGAATAGCGTGGTTTAAATTTCGATGTATGTAATACGTATAAATTTTAGATAAATATTCAGTATTCCAGTATTCGAGGATTTTTAAGATTGAGATAATGTTTATCATAGATTAACTCACTAATCCCATGTTCCTATTTCCTTTCATCATACGCAAATCTAAAAAAAACTATTTTAAATTTATTGTAAGCATACCATATCTGTATTTCTAAGAGCAGGTCCATATATACAATCACAGAAGATATTTTTGAAAAACATAAAGAACTAGACGTATTAATTTTTAGTGGTGAGGTCATTAGGGCATCAATATAAATGTGGATTCATTTCTTTAAAGTAATATATGATATTTGACATAAAACATTTACATTTTTAGTAAATCTTAATTCGTCGTCAAGCCAGAGGCCCAAATTTTTACATTTGTTAGTAATATCAAATTGATATATCTTTAATTTCTATCTAATTTAACTTTTTTCTCTGACATTGTCTTAATAATTTTATTTTTGGGGTAAAATATTATAACATTTGATTTGCTTAGATTCAGATTTAATCTATGAGCAGCAGATACATTTAACACATAATGCAATCCACTATTCATTACTTCATTTGAAATATTAATAATTCAAAATAATAAAGTTCCCAGTATAGGGCCCTGAGGATCTCCATAAGTTATGGGCAAGACATCAAACACATTACAGTCTACAATGAATTGTTGTGTGTGCACAGTTAAATAGCTGTAAATATAAGAAGGAGCTATGATATTAATAACAAAATACTTAGCTTATTATATAAAATATGGTCTACAGTGTTAGAAGCCTTGCTATAATCTAGGAGGACAGAACATGTCACCAAATTGTTATCAGTGGCCGTAAGATTATCGTGTGAGATATGTATAAGAGCAGTAAGTACTATGTTGTGGTCTAAATCCTGACTGAGACGAGGGGATAATACTGTTATTAAAAACATATATTTATGTTCTTAATGTCATTTCTTGAAATAGTTGGCAAGGTACAAATAGGACGAAGATAAATAAATTCAGATGGATTACATCGTTTTGGCAATGGAATAATGATAACATTTTTTCAAGCTTTAGAGAAGGTGGATGTTAAAATAGAGGCATTAATAATTAAAGTAATATAATTCAATAAATTATGTATTACTAATTTAAGCATATTAAGGGAAATATTTAGAGAGATCACTTTTGATCATATTAATATGTTTCATGACATCTTCAGTGCGAATAGAATTAAAGTGGAATAAGTCTTCATTTACTGACAAGTATCATATATTTTTCAAGTAGTTGGCACTCCTCAGGAGTATGTAATATTGGTGTGATACAATTAAAATGAAGATTAATTTAATTAGATTCTTTTATGTTATCAGGAAGGGTGAACAATTCAGAATTACCAACAATGTCTAGACACCTTCAAGTATTCCATATTGTTTTACTACTTTTATTTTTGAGTATATGTTCCAAGTATGACTTCCTTTCTCTATGAATAGCAGCAGTAACGTAATTTGTTAAATCTTATTCAGTATCTTACAATAAATCCAATATTTTTGTAAATATATTCTTTTATGTTCTGAATAAGCTTTATACAGGATGTGAATCATTTCCCCAATAGTATCTGTTAATCATGGAGAGCGCATCTTGGTTATCCTTACGGTACGTAGATGAGCATGGTTATTGAAAAGTTTATTATTAAAATACTCAAGCATTGTATCCACGTCCTGAAGATTGTAAATCGGATCCCAGTATATTAACCTTAAATCATTATCGAATAAAGTTTCATCATTCATACCTAACATATCTATATGCAATATATTTTATAGAGTTTTTACCCTTAACAAACGACACATATCATGCTTTGATCAGATATTCTAATAGAGTGGATTACTTTGACGAAGTGAATTAAGTGTTTATATCAGATGTAGCTAATACGTATATATTAAGTAACGTTTGAAAGTCTGATGTAATGCAAGTAAGCTTAATAACCAACTGCGTTAATTTGTACTATTCAAGGAAATCATAGAGATATAATACACCTGAAGCACTACAGTTCATTGAATTTATATTTACATTACCTGCTAACTACAACCTAACACAACACTCTACCTGCTAACACAACATAATCAGCCTCAAGCATAACCTTTGACACAGTTTCATTCAATAACCCAAATGCTTCAGAGGCATGAGTTTTTGGTTATTTATAAAAAACTCTCTATTAGTTCTCATCAGTGCCGTACGCCGATCCAGGACAAATGCCAAATGAAATTTGTGGAACTAATAAGTTCGAAACACCTGTATGTCGTTCGGTTCCAATCCGGGACAAATGTCGAATCCTACCTGTGGCGAGTTTTATTTTTTGAAACCTTATCTGATCGTGCAGAAACACGAGAAAGGAGTCGAGGATCGCTTTTAGGTATAATTCAATGCTTGGCGGGGCTTTAGCCAGAGGAGTAGTTGTTTCCTATAGCGATTATGTATTAGCCTTGCTATTCGAGAACTACTTTGATAACCGCTTGGCGGTTTGGTAGTTCCTTTCTCTATTTCCGACTTATTCGTTACTGACATGTATCGATAAAGATGTAGGTATACCCCACAAATTTCATTCGTCATTTGTCCGGGATCGGCGTACCGTGTACGGCACTGATGAGAATTAATAAGTTCGAAACAGCTGTATATCGTTTGGTTCTAATCCGGGACAAATGTCCAATCCTACCTGTGGCGGGTTATATTTTTTGAAAGAAAAGTTTTTGATTTCATAAAATAACTGACCTAAAATGATCCGAAGAAATTTTTTCATATATAGCTCATTTTCATATATTTTGGATATATAACATTGTTTCATATTACATATGTATATTATATTTACATATGGAGGTCTAGGCATTTTCTTATTGTTGTCATTTTCAACTCTATACACTATTTATTAACAATCTAGTTAATATTAATTTTCGCAAACTTATCTGAAACGTATTCTAATATATTATTGACAAAATCTTCCTTGCTGGTTTTATTTTCCCACCAGACCGTATAAGCTCTTTTGTTGTTACTCTAAAAAATCCAACTTTTTAGTTTATTGTTTGTTAACATGTAAATCTTAAATCTCATTTTACAAATTAGTGATCTTAATTTTAATTCGATTTGTCTTTCAATGTGTTTTGTAATTGCGGTAACTACTATTGTAGGCCAATGCTTCCAGACATCATTGGCAAAATATTCATTTAGAATGTTCTATTATTTTTTATGTCAGATTCCTGAGTTTTATAATTATTAAATATCATGATTGTGGTGCACAGAGCAATATTTATACTTGCGCCTTATACTATAATTGATAATGCCAACACCAACAGTATCTCTTTATAAATTATTATGATAACAACTTCACTAATAAGTGAAGTGGCAATAATATTTAATAATGTAATACCAACATTACAAATGTTAACTTGGAAGAAAACACTTTTAAACATTTTAAATTTAGCAGAAATGAACTAAACAACTTCTACTCATGTATGGGTATACGTATGAGATATACTTTTATCATGTGTTCTTGTTTTATCATCACATTCTTGCAATATCAAAATTAAAACTTTTTTGGGTTTCAAAATACTTACAATTAATATAATTATCAAATATACCAACCAACAACAATAACTGAGAAATAACTAGACACAAATGGTTAGATATAATAAACCAAAAAAAAAGTGGTTTTACTTTAAATACCAGAAAACACTGTAAAAAAATTACCTTGATATTGAATACTTAACTAAATACTACACTACATTTTTAGTAGAATAGTAAATTTTTGCAAATATTTGGTAAAGGCAAAAATAGTTTAGAATTTCTTGGTTTTAGTAGGACATACTTGATTATATCCCAATAGAGTTAAAAGTTTTTAAATTTAATTGTGGACTTTTAAAACTACTAATCAATTGACACTGTAGATGAGATATGTAAAAATTATTTTGTTAATAAAGTCAAATGTCCATTAGAAAACAGTACAATATGTACTTGTAGAATATCAGTCGCCTAGATGCAAAACCCGACAGGTCCAGACAAACATAATATGAGATAATTAAAAAAAAAACTTGTAACATTTTTATTCGATTGGATGCAGTGACCAAAATTCGTAAAATGGGTTATTATTGTTTTTAAATAATAACAAATCATAGTTTAGAAATCAAAAGCATCCATATGACCCTCAAAATTGGGAAATAAAATGGACATGTCGATTTTTGCACCTAATTCTGTTTGAAATGTTCCAAAAAAATGTGTGTAACTTTTGAAAATAAATTCTATTTCTCATTATTATCGAACAACATAAAAATAAATTTTCAAATACCAAAATTAATTGATTCTTCTTCGCAGTTACTCTCTTGTTCGACTGTTTGTCCTTCATCTGAAATATTTTGGAAAGCTTCTCGATCTCGATCGAATCTTTTTGCCATTCCTTCTCATAGTGTTTCTCTAATAGTTTCGCTATACTTTTTTTCTTGTCTTTATTAATTATAACTTCAATTTTCAATTCCTTTGGTTCCATTTGCGAGATGTTTTTTCTCTTTTACATAAGCCTTTGAATGATCTCATAATATTTTCATTAATGTAAGACGCTTTGCCGATTATAAGAGGTGTGTTAATTAAAGTTAAGTAATTTTTTTTGACAATGATTATCTTTTTTGAAGGTTGAATTTTAAAGTGTCAATACCCTGGTTGTTTTAAAACATTTTGAGTTTTTCATCTCCAATTCCTGATTACAAAGTCTTCTCCAATTTCATGAATAGTAGGAAACTTTTTAATCATACTCATGTACTCTTTTGGATGAACAACTTCCATTTTCTTATTATAGATTTTTTCAAATTGACCAAAAACGCGATCGGGGTAATATAAGAATGACCAACAACCGGAAAGAGCAACTCTATTTTCTCTACATGTGGAGGAGCTTGAAATTGTAACCAATAGCTCAACATATCATTTAATATAGTAGAATTTAGTAGATAGTAGAATTTTTGTTTTGTGCCCTACATCCATCACACACATGTTATTCAACTGACAAAATCTACAAATTAAACTGCATCACGTGATGAAATATTTAGCATGTATTGGTTCATTGGAAATGTCTGCCTTTGCATCTAAGACCGCAAGGGATATGTCGGGTTTTGCATCTGAGATGAAACTTTAAACTTAAATTACTTTTGAATTGTTAGTGTTCGTTGTAAAAATTCCCTTGGACTATGTCGGCATTTATATTTTTAATCTATTGCCATAACAATCTCATTTTTGAGGAAAGTCGGGTTTTGAATCTAGGAGACTGATATATTAGTAAAAAATCATTACGTGGTAATTTTAGAATCGTTTAAATAGGGGAGGAAGTTGGACGGATTATCAAATTTGATAAAAAAAAAAAATGTAAATATTGTTTGATATCTTAACCACTTTCGCTAATAATAATTAAAGTAGCAATGAATTTCAGTAGTCCAGTAATCCTATATCAATTTGCAGGTCAATATATTTATAAATTAATTGACCGTATTTCCGAACCAGTTACGCATTTATGCGAACGTAGTATTTAGCGTAACGTAACAGTTACGTAAAAATCCAATTTTAGCACCCTATCCCTAAAAAGCCGTGACATGTACATGCCCCTAACTAGTGACAAATACTTTGAAGTTTCAATGGCAGTAGTTGGTACGTAGCAAAATCTAAAATTGCTGCTGGGGTAACGTTGTTTGTTTAAACAATTGTTTAAATAAACAATTACCTATGTATAATTAAATTCCTATGTATTTACAGTTATAAGTAAAAGTATAGTAAGTACATTATAGTATGTAGATATAAGTATGTGGGAATTAAATATAAATAATGTATAGAAATATATAATGTATAGAATGTACAGGAACTAATCTTGGAAAATCATTCGCTCTTTCATCATCATTAGAGCTCCTGTTTAGAAATATCAGTTCAACACTGACTTAGTTTTCCACAAAACACGAAGACACTATACACTACACTCGACACGCGCAGTGGCGGCTCATGGTGATTTGTCATGGGTGGGCAACAACTAACTATTAGTAGGTTATATAGTGCAAAATAATGACGTAAAATATAGTAAGAAAAACTTTGACTCATCACTCTATGTTAGTCACTGTACAAGTATATGTTAAGATTTAAAATTCTTTCAGCTTTCAAGTTGAAAATGCATAGCACTAAAATTGGATAAATCTAGTACAGACTCTTATGAATGCTACACAATTTTTATATTTACACATTTTCTAATACATTAATAACCAAAATAATTTTACTTAATAATATAACAAATACAGTGTACAGAGTCCGATAAGAATCACGAGGAGATCTAGAGTGTTCTCTAGAGAGGAGGGGATAGGGAATATGTGGATAAGACATAACAGGATAGATAGACAAAAAAAAAATGGTATTTTTTGCTGGATTTAAAAAAGTAAATCATAAATTTTATAAAAAATAAAATCATTCTCGAATAATTAAAATAAATAATTAAAACTTGTGGAATAAAAAATATAAACATATAACAAATTAGATAATAAATAATTAAACAGAAAATTCACTCTAACCAAAATAAAATATAACTTCAATAAAAATGAAATATATAATATTATAAATATAAAATCAAAATATTATAGGTGACGTAGGTAAAGGTGAGGTTTACGTGTAATAAGAAGGAAAATATTTAAAAAAAGAATCAAATATGAAAGTCGCTTCAACATTGTTTATATTTGAACTGGATTCTTCTATCTTTTGTGGCTGCAAAGTGATCTATAACACGGTCGAAAAAAGTTTTATTATTTAGACTCGAGTAAGCTGTGCCCGTGCTTCAAATTGTATCATGTAGTTTACACGTGTATAATTCTGTTTTTATGTCTTCAAATCAATCAAATCATTCGTAATTCTATTAATTAATTAATTGTATTCATGTGTTTACTGTTTATTTAATTTTATATTCCAGATTCCCATGTTTCCATATTATTGTGAAATAATTTAAACTTTCAAGGGATGTTGAAAGTATACCTATGTCAATAATACCAATATTAGTTTTAAAACTAATCTTGGTAGACACTTATTTACTTGTATTTATTTATTAAAGCAATAAATATAATTTTTTTATTGTGCGAGGCGCTTGCGCCGTCTCGTATGTACAAAGCCAGAAAGGCAAAAGGCGTGGCTGCGTAACCGGCCCGGCACCCGCCACCCGCCACGCTAGGCATAATCACGATAACTAGTGTAGTTCCACTGTGTTACTTGCACTGCAATTTTCCACCACGGTTGCGCTGTTAGTATATATAATCAGAACTTTTCATTGTATTATTGTTGTTATGTAATATATAATGTATTTAATTAATTACATATTACATAATTATATCTTCACTAATTTCTATAAACTATAAATAACGAACTTTGGAACTGTGTGTTACTCTTCTCCTAGGAAACAGCTGGGTGGGCATTGCCCACCCTGCCACCCCTGACCAGCCGCCACTGGGCACGCGTATCGCCAACAAAGTTGGCATCATCTAAAACTATATGAGTTTTAATCATCTCCAGATGATGCCAACTTTGTTGGCGAAATGCGCGTCGAGTGTAGTGTTTTGTTGAACAATAAAAATAGTAACATACTCGTAGAACTATAAAATAAAATCAATTACCTGACTTTATCTTTGTGTTACATTATTATGGAATTTTTGATAATTGAATGATTTGAATTTCTGTATTTTACACTCAGATATCAAAAATATAAATTGACATTAAATTAAATTCTATTCATTCTATTCTTTCTAAAAATTTCCTATTTTTTTATATTCCAAAAGTGTATGCAGTTAGTTAGGTATGTGAAGGTAATAATGCAAGGTGTACAATAAGTTAATAATATAAAGGTAAATAAAATCGTAAAGCTTATATTTTAATGCTGTATTTAAAAATAAAACCTTCTTTAGAATATTTTAGTAACCAATCTATTGTATCTTAACTGTATATTTGAATTTGTAAGTTACTATAGTGGAAAATAAACGCCTTAGGCGCCTTAGTCATTCAAGCCCTTCTAAACTATGGGACCCATAATGTGACAATAAATAATTTCAGTGCAGCGAATACATGGGATAATATTTATAAAAATAGGTCTGTTACAATTGTCCGTCCAATAAAACTAAATGCCGTTGCTCAAAGCGCAACGGCATCCTTTTACAGTTCGGTTTTGGGTGCAATAACTGCTTATTTACATTGCCATTAGGACATTTGGTGCCAAATTGTCGCATACTCTAGGAATTTATTATTTGAATGTTATTATATTTATTATGATGGGCGGCAAAAGTTTTAATACAATAATAAATATATTTTACATTACTAATAAACTTTATTATTATTTTAAACGTGAGAATTCAATTTTAAAACGTACAAATGTAATATTATATACAAAATACTTTTCTAAAATTGCCTACTGGACGAGTACCCTGAATATTCGTATACGGTTAGACGGGC
The DNA here is from genome assembly GCA_037954035.1 of Rosalia funebris. Lineage (NCBI taxonomy): Eukaryota > Metazoa > Arthropoda > Insecta > Coleoptera > Cerambycidae > Rosalia > Rosalia funebris. The sequence goes on along the minus strand of JAZFAV010000022.1, from coordinate 37,864,420 downwards.
CAGTAAATAGAAGAATACATAATTTAAATACTCGATGTATTTGTGTCTGTTACTTTGTGATATTCCAAATATATTAAATAACTAGCACGGAATTCTTTGTTATATATCACTTTATGGATATACAAATTAAAGCTGGGTTTTTATCCCTTTGAATTAGCAGGTAAATCGTTATAATATTTAAATAAGGGCTGAAAATAAGGTGGAATGACCTATATCCACTTGGTCATTAAGAAGGACTGTGTTTGGGTTTTTCGAATATTTGTATATTTCAATTGATTCTAATATATCGTTTCGTAGATTCTGTTGAATAATGAATACGTTCTAATTTATATATTTGGAGAAAATAATGGCTTGTTTTTAAAAAACGGTTTACAAAATTTGATTACTTTTTTGATTTTCTGTTTTGTTTGTTGAATGGTTTCTTGTGTTCGTTGTATCTGATATTAAATGCCCTTTTCGTTTGATCGATATAACATTGCTTTCTTCACATGAAAGCTTATAAACTCCAGATTTTTTATTTCTCTCAATTTTTTCCTTTGCATTATAAAAAATATTTGATATATTTTGGTTAGGTCTAAAGGCTATTTGCAGGATATCTTTTAATATTACGTATGAGATTATTTCCGACAGAGGGCCAAAATATGTTAAAGCTGCAAATTTTCTATTGTGACTTTTTCTTTAAGGTAGTTTCTCCGGTACCGTCCAGACCAAAAATAAATGCGCGGGTAAACGTAAAATATTTTGAATATCAGTAGTCTAGTGTTCATTATTTTTGTTCAAAAACTGTACTCTATACTCAGACACTGCATATTCATACGGGGTGTCTCGCCAGGAACTGCATCGATCGATATAGGGAAAAATACGCACCAGAGAAATTTGAAAATTTGAAATAATACTAAAGGCAATGTGGATAATTTAACTAAAATATTTACAAGCATCTGGCACTTCCGGTTATATCGGAAGTCGATACCAACTTGCTTATTTTAAATAGAATATCCTATATATTTTAGGGTTTTCGAAAAGAGAATAAAATTCTGAGTCAAAGACATGCAGAATACCCTATGCCTAAACCCAGCCGTTTTAGAGATATATTTAAAAAAATTTTGACAGGTGTAATGGTTTACAGTAACCTTTATAACTTTCTTCGTGTAAAATATACAAATTTGTTTGTTGGTATGTAGAAAGAACACAAGGAGAGCTGCACTTTACAATTGAGTTACATTCAATAATAGTATACCAAGTGTTCTATTTTTGATGTTACATTCTGTAAACTTCAAACCGCGAAAACTTGTTTAGGTCAAATAGAACACCCTATATTTTTTATATCAAGTTATGTAAAATTAAATTCCTTTTTTTCTAATATAGGCATTATTATGTAATTATTATATATTATTAATATATATTATTATTATTATATAATATCTACATTAGAAAAAAAGGAATTTAATTTTACATAACTTGATGTAAAAAATATAGGGTATTCCATTTGACTTAAACAAGTTTTCGCGGTTTGAAGTTTACAAAATGTAGCGTTAAGAATGGAACACATGGTATACTATTATTAAATGTAATTCAATTGTAGAGTGTAGTTCTATTTGTGTTATTTCCACGTGTCAAAAAGCAAATTAGCATATTTTACACGAAGAAAGTTATAAGGGTTACTGTAAACCATTACACCTGTCAATTTTTTTTTTTTTTTTAATTTCAAATACCTCTAAAATGGCTGGGTTTAGACATAGGATATTCTATATATTTTTGACTCAGAATTTTATGCTATTTTAGAAAACTCTAAAATATATAGGGTGTTATATTTAAAATAAGCAAGTTGGTATAGACTTCCGGTATAACCGGAAGTGAAGATGCTTGTAATTATTTTAGTTAAATTGACCACACTGCCATTAGTATCTTCCCAAACTTAAAAAATTCTTTGGTGCTTACTTTTCCCTATATCGATCGATGCAGTTCCTGGTGAGACACCCCGTATATGATACACACAACTACATGTTAATTCGTTAAAACTAAAGAGATGGCAACGTTGCTTTGTGTCGTACTTTAATCTGTTGTGATTGTGTAGGTATGTCTTATACTTAACCTGACTTTGTAAACTTTTTGAAAGAAAATTTATCGAAAAATTAAAAATGAATATTTGTCGTGACCAGTTGCGGGACAATAAAGCAAAATTTGCAAAGCGGAAAGTTATACAGAACGTTTTAATTGTATTGCAAAAATTAATCTTGCGAGGAGTTGATAGAAAAACTAACCTAAGCATTGGACGACGTATTGTTGAATTGAGCGACCTTGGCAAAAAATTAAGATGTAAATGTAAAAACGTTCTTTCACTTGAAATAATAAAGAAGGAAAATCGTTCAGTACTAAATTCAATTTGCAGTAATAACAGTCGCGAATATGCATGCCGCTGCATTGCCAATGAATAATTTTTAATTTTTCAAACAATATTTTATCAGCTATTAGTTATTTGCTAGGTATATATCTACTTACTTATACTTAGGTATTTCTTTATCATTAATTGTTACTTTCCGAATACTAAATTACTCTATTTTATTAAACAGGTGTTTTTGAGGTGAAGTAAAGTGAAAATATGCTATTGTTTTATTTTATTTATTTCAGTTATACAGGGTTTCCCAGTTTGAAATAGCCACACTTTACAGATATGTAGACAATCTCGGTCTGAGTAAAAAAGTTCCTATAAACATACTTCCTATCTGGGTTCCTAAGGGAGATACAGGGTGTTGAAATTCAACTATGTTTTTAATTTTCATTAATATTTTTCGAAAAGATGGAGATACAGTTTCCAAATTTGGAATCAAGTCAAATATATAATATTATTTTCATGATCAGTGATATACTGGATGTTCATTTTCTGAGGTCAAGGCAAGATTTCAAACACTAGAACTTTCTTGTCCTACTCCATTGACGTTTGTCTATACACTGCTTTGAAAGCATGTTATATTCGAAATATTTTTGTTCTCTTGTAAATTTGTGATTTCTCGAACGGTTTTCGAGATATTCTCACTTCTTGCGAATTCTGCGAAATTTCTGTGCTATAACGTACCTATCTCTTTAAAACCCCTTCATGAAGGAAGAACATGATAAAAAATGTTTGTAGATCTTTACCTAGATATAGTAGACATTACACACACTGTTTGAAAATAAGATTTTTTTCTAGAATTTTACCAAAAAGTATCGATCAGGCTCCAGCCTATTCTAAGATAAATTGAAATATATTTTATAGTCTCTTGGATGTATTTTTGTGCCACAAATTCCTATGCCTATATTTTGAATACACATTTTGAACACCAACTAAATATAGTAAATATTTTACATATTCTCTTATGATTAAACAATAAAATTTATATAACGGCAAGAGTAAATAAATAAGTATATAAAATTTTCAATATTTCATAAAGACTATATTTCGTCTTAAAATTATTAAATTAATAATAAAAACTGTTAAAAATATTAAATTATGTTTCAAAGGGAGTAATAAAGTGAGACACCCACGAATTTGTACCAAATGACCCATCGTTGAAATTGTATCCTTCGTATGGCATTATTCTCTCCTCAACGGCATAATTTAATTTACGGTTCATTAAAAAAATTATAAGTTAGTTATAGAAATATGAGAACCTAGTCGATCTAGTAAACTGCTTAAAATAAATTAAAAAATGTTGTGTTAATATCTAGTTCAGTGGTGAATATGGTAAAGGTGAGCATTCCATATGGGATGCAAACCTATAATATCAGATATAATAATGAATATATACATAATTAATGAAGAGACGTCCTAATTACGTGCCAATTGTCTTGGCTGAAATGTAATTTGCACAAAAATAACATCAGTATATAATATATAGATTAACCCTTAACCAAGTAAACTTTCGACTGGATTCTATGTCTACAGTAATGATCTATCTGTCGTCAAGATTATAATTCAATTACTGAACGACCAGATAACTCGTTGCTCAGACAGATTTGCTAAAGTAATTTACCTGGTACCTAACAATAATTCTGCGTAGTACTACAGTCGTCTGCGTTTGTAATAAAAATAAACAGTTTTAAAAGCTTAAAACGGACTTTTCCACACGCAGAATATCTCTATCTCGAAATTGAGTAGCCGAGAAAAAATGAACAAACACATAAATGCAGAATATGTGTTTTATGCGGCAGTTTTACTTTTTTTAATTCTTCTCAAATAGTCCACCATCGTGCTTTCTCATGATCCATGAACAGGGTAGGGTGTATCCTAGCCACCTCATAATCAATAGATGTCATCTGGTAGACGTCCCTAAACAGAATCAGTCGAAACCCGATCGATCCGACACGATTTAATTGAGTGATCGTGCTAACACAAAAAATTTCTCAAATAGTCCACCATTGTGCTTTCTCATGACCCATGAACATGGTACAGTGTGTTCTATCCACCTCAAAATCAATAGGTGTCATCTGGGAGACGTCCCCGATCAGAATCAGTCATAACCCGATCGATCCGACACGATTTAGTTGAGTTATCGTGCTAACAACAAAAAAGTTCTCAAATAGTCCACCATCGTGATTTCTCATGACACATGGGCAGGGTGGGGTGTATCCTATCCACCTCAAAATCAATAGGCATCGTCTGGGAGACTTCCCCGATCAGAATCAGTCAAAACCGATCGATCCGCCACGATTTAGTTGCGTTATCGTGCTAACAAGTATAAATGCCGACAACAACGACACATACACACACACACACACACACACACACACACACACACACACACACACACACACACACACACACACACACACACAAAATGGTTTAAAAACCATTTTTTTTTATTTTAGGCTAAAAAACGAAAAATAAATTTTAGAAAAAAATTTTAGTATAATTGAAGAAAGGCCAAAACAACTAAAATGGATATTGGCTTTCCACGTCTTTATACTCTATACAAATAGAGTTGGTAAACTATAGAAACAATTATTTCTTGCTATATATGATTTATGATTGCGATATAGGGCTTGAAATATAGAAAAGTTTCCACGGGGTGATAATTATCACAATTTTTTTTTGAACAAAAAAGTTATTCCCAACTTTATACGTTGAACCGACAAGAAATATTGAGACTTACGGTAAAAACCAGTAACAAACCCATATCCTACTTATCCTAAACAAAATTGCAGCTTTCTCTCCTACGAGTCCTACGTCTTGAAAGTGGATCCAAAATTGAAGCCGAAACAGACCTTAGTATCAGACATGGTTCAATACGAACTCCAAATACTTCGGTATATATTTCATCTTCATATATTTTCATAAATAATTTCATCATATATATATAAAAAATATATATGATGAAAAAATATACTAACAATACCACAAACAGATTATATAATCTTCGACAGAGAAATAATTTCTGAATTCTTAATTATTATAATACTTTAGAAAAGAGCTACAATAGCAGATAATTTATAGTTGAGAGTTTGAATGTGAAATAAACCATGAAAAATAATGTAATATGACATATTCGATAGGTTTTTCTGAAGTATAAGCAATGATTGATCAATTTTAGAGTTAATTATGCTTTTAGTAACAAATAATACATCCTCTATTGGCCAAAAATTAATTAATCATTGTCTATATTTTAGGTCTTATTACATTCTCGTACGTTATTTTACATTTGTATAATTACGTACTTTATATTTGTTGCTACCATATTTTTACCACATGGATATGAATATGGTAGTTATTCTAACTCTATTATTCAATTACCAGATGTTTTGCTTCATCTTATTGCTTTTAAATATTAATGAAAATGAAATAATAATACATATTTAACTACGGCTGCTAAGAAAATATAATGGATTTATCATATTTTACAGAAATATTCTTTCTCAGATCATGCTCTTGTCAGTATTTTTGTCAATTTAGTGGCGTCAGCCTTAATCGACTATTATTTACTGCGTCTACTTAGTCAATCGCCTGAGTGATGATGTGTCTGAAATTTTTACTTACTATTTTCCTATTTACTTATTAATAATAAGTATTAGTATGTCTTATAAACTACTTATCAAAAACTAATGTATTTACTAAAGATTGAAATTTGTATTGAGTGTACTGAATATACGTATACAGGCAGTACAACTGTGATTTAATTAGCAGCTCTTAATTAAGACGTTCAATCTTTGACAAATTATAATACACAATAGCTTTATAACATATTTATACATAATAGCTTTTTTTTTATTGAAGATTTCCATAAGACAGATCAGTAATACTGTTCTATTGTAATTAAAACTATTAAACGTTTAGGAAACCATAACACGTTTGTCAAAACTGTCTCCTAATATCAATTTCTCTTAATTTTTCTGATAGTATTGAAGATAGAATATAACCGATTTCTTTTAATAAATAATTACGATTGTTTTATATACTATTCGCCTTTATTACGTATTACTTCCTGCAGTGGGAGTTTTCATTTCAAATCAGTTGACATATCCTTTGACACCAACATGAACATTACAAAAGGATTACTGAACCTGTTTCAAGCAGCGTTTTGAATGTGTATTTTTTGTTCACAGGAAGTCCTTTCTATGTGCAACCAGTGTTCACCAGTACACTTGCAGACGGTATGAAATTTCGTTTCCTCTAAAAAATCGTTTAAAAAGATATGTCTGATTCAACTTCTTGCGCGTACGGGCCTATAAATAGAGCTACTAAATGTGCAATTCTAAGGAAACTGGGTGTTATTCCATATAATGGCAGGGGTGCATAATAAAATCAGATTTATTCACCGCAACGGGAAGTTACCATGTAAATGTATTGTCAACAATACTTTATGCGGTTATCGAATTTGAGTTCGACAATATTTCTACAGATCATTATTACTGGGCGACCAAAAAACAGAGCAATTACAAACGAATTTGTTCTACCTGAAAAACATTTATACATTAATTTAAAATTATAGGGTAATTATATGATTTTGATTTAGATTCACACTTTAATAATTTGGGATCAAAACTGTCAATAAATCAAATATGTACATTTTCGAAGTATGGTTTAGTATTCATGATCATTTACTTGGCAATTGGAAACAGTAATATTCAGTGGTTAATAATAACCTTCCTTTATTCATTTGCACAAAAAATATCATATGAAACCTACAACTTTTGTTATAAAAATTTGTATTTATAATTGTAAATGTTTTATTATTAAGCTATTCTTTATTATTCAGTTATATTTCGGTTCTAGTTACGTGAAAACCTAATTTAAAAATGTTCTTATATTTTTATAAATATAGCAGTATAACTGGAAATTTATTTTTAAGTAGAAAATATTTAATTGAAAGAATATATCGAGATGAAAAAATACTGTAAAAACCTCATATACATATTACATATTACACATTGCACATTACACAATACACAATACACATTACACATTACACATTATATATTATACATTGTACGTCACACGTTAGACATTACACGTTACATATTACACATTGCACATTGCACATTGCATATTGCACATTGCACATTACACAATGCACATTACAGATTACAGATTACACATTACACATTGCATATTATACATTACACATTATGAATTATGCTGTACGCATTACGTATTACGAATTATGCATTACGTATTACCCATTACACATTACACATGACATCATTATATTTTAGATGTGCAAAAAAAGGTACAACTTAACAGTATGTTTTGGATTGCAAATGTAGTTAACTTTATAAGAAAACAAGTTATAGAAAATCTATTGCAAGGTGATAAGTAAATAATATAATGCAAATTATTTATGCAAATTATCTAACATTAATCTAAAACAGTAACACAAAATTATTACATTATAGTAACTAGTTTCAATTAATTTGTGTTTATTGTTACGTACTTTTAATACAATACTTATTCGTCACTATATATGTAGATATGCTGGGACTACATTTAAAAATAAATAAGTTCACGTGTCGTAAATATTCGATATTCTTATGAAAATCGCTTTGTTAGTCTCAAGATGTCTTTTTGTCTTCCTCTTAAAGAAGTGATAGTCTTAATGATAGTTTTAAATTTAGTTAATAAAAAATAATACGGCTTTTGAAGAACATTTTATAATGGGGTCTTTGAATACATCAAATATTACATCTTACATCACATCAAGATACATGAAATCATGTCAAATAAAAAATGTCAATAAAAATGGATGTATAATTTTACTGTGAAACAATGTGTAATTAATTTCTCTTATCAAATAATTGTTAGGATTTTCGTTAAAGATGTGATCCAAAAAATTAAGTTTATAAGATTATATAAAATCCTATATATAGGATATATAAATATCGGACTATTATATGTTATATCATAAGTATTTATATAGGATTTATATATCCTATATAAATACTTACTGAAAACGTATACACGAATAAGTGCATTTTCTAAAGGTGTTTTTATTATCACTAAGAACTTAACCGTTGTTACTTCGTGCAATGTGTTATATCTAGAAAGAATAATGGAACTGTGTGTAAAAAAGGTCCTTAACCGAAATATGAATTTAATCTATTCTAGTATATTTCTAGTGCACTTTCCCATAACAAATCTTGCCAATAAAATAGTCCCGCGAGAATTCTTGCGCCATTGATAAGTACTTCACTGTTCCACAGAAAATTGATATAGTTTGAAAGAAATGCGGAATACTCCCCTTTTCGCTCATAAATAAAAAAAAAGTTAAAATAAACCAAACAATAAAAAAATGAAAGGTGTAACACACGGAAGTGCAGATAGTTGCGGAAGGATTCCGGTAAAATAGGGTAGAAGAATATTCCAAGGGTTGAACGTGGGAACGCAAAGGGTAGTGATCGACATTCAGATGTCTGTAAACACCAGCAGCTGCATCTCTCAGATCTTCTGAACATCCTTCTTTCACTCCCTGATACGTCCCAAAATTTAATTAAAAAAATTATAATTAAAAGATTATCTTCTCTATAATGGGTATTCTCCTCAGTGTGAGATACAAGGGGTTTGATTACCTAAACCCAGCATCGTCTTGTATTCTTATTTCTATATTAATTCAAGGGTTTGTTAAATCTTGTGTTTATTTGTAATAAAATATTTTCAATCCAGATACATGTTTATAGAACTGTATCGATTCTCAGCAATTTTCAGAAAAATTGTAAATTTTAATTTACTTTATAGAATACTTAGGCTTCCTTTAATTTTATTTTATATTATGTTATATTACGAATTATACTTGTTTTTAAGCAATTGATATTTGTTTTTATCACAATTTAATTGACGTAATCATCTACTGAAATTTTTAAATAAGTCTAAACTGATTAAACAAGTATAAGGTTATCAAACATGCAAAGTAAGTTGTGCGTTTCTTACCCATAATATTTTTTACTTTTCAACTATCATCAGTTTTAATTTTAAACTTTTTCATTGGGAAAATAATTCAAAGGATATACTTCAGGATCATGCTCTTTATACCATTTTATATACGAAAGTATAATACAATTGAATTCTCATTGCCTTTACAATTTCTCCTTTTATTAAAAATAATGTCGTATTTACTTTATTTGTACTTTTCTTTAAAACAACCTCTACTCTATAAACAGTAAATAGGAAATTCATTTTTGTTGAAAAGAGTGTTGCAAATTAAACAAGAATATACAATTATTTAATGATGTTATATCAATTAAATTAGAAACAAATAACGTTAGTCAAATTTATTACCACGCTGTATATAGGGCACAAAACAAAATTGTAACAAAAGTTGGTTATAAATGAAAAAAATATGAAAGTGCATATATCATAGTATTCACTATGTTCATGTAATTTAGGACATAACAAGAAGTGGGGATTTTTTGTACTTGTTCAAGGTGTATAACTATGGTTTGAACTATTAAACAATAACCGAAATGTTTAGCGATCTTCTGTGCATATAAAATGGCAGTATACCAAGTACATAATTACTTTCAATGATAATATGGAGCAATCTATGGAAGAAAATTAAATAGCTCGCTTTAGGATGTACTATGATATGAGAATACTGTTAAAAGTTCAATCTGGAATAGAAGGATATAACACATCCACCTTAATTTGAATGCGCAATAATTCAGAAATCGTCACCGGTTATTTTATAAATTGTTAAACACGTACTTGATTGATAATATGAAAGCAGTATTATTGAAGCATATTCTAAAATTAATGTTACTATAGTTCTAAGGTACTAGAAGTATTACCTTAATTTACTTGTACGTAATATCAGAAGTATTACCCTTACTTTAGTAGTAGCTCATACCAGAACTATTTGAGAAATATGGAATATTTCTAATATGATATCCAAGAGACTAATATTCTTTGTATCATGTAATTGAAGTTTTATATGAGTGTTATTGACTGTAGTCATATATTATAGAATTTTGTTTGGTTGTTATATATGATATTTTAAAATTTTTAACTGATTTTAAATACTTCTGAAATATAAAGTTCTTTAGTAGAAAATATGCCAAAGATCGATCACAAAATATTTTAAAAGTTTTTAAATCATAAGTGCAATGTAGGATTTATAAAAGTAGTAAACTACACTCGAAAATTACACACAATAAAGTACTTACCGCGTACTGTCTCGTACCGAGAAACCTAAAGGATTAGTTAATTCCAGCAACACATAATATTCATATAATTCTTAGAATTCATCTCTTTTAATTTCAACCTTTGTGAATTTTACATCTACAACTAGGTTCGAGTTACAAGACCTATAATTATTGCAAATGCATAAAATTCATTTACTTTACAATTTATCTTATTTAATAACGAAGACAACATGGTCATTAAAATATGTATCCACATTTGAATTATATTAAAAATTATTCTCTATATATCCATAAGATTTCACTAATTTTTCCACTAATTTTGTCGCCCTGCAAGATAAGAGAATGGCAGGGATTTATCAACGTAGCGCACTCGATGCATGTTATTCGAAATAAATTAGATTTGGTAGGAATTTTGGTCCTTTCATTGGCGTATTTTAAGATTTAAAAGATATTTACTCAGTCAGTATGTCGTGAACAGATTATTTTTTGTTCTCGTAATTAGAGATATTTAGGTCTGTCGTAATTGGAGCAGATTATAGCATGTTTTTGGCTTTTGGTTTAGACTTTTTTGTGGCACATACTTTTTTAGGTATATATCTTTAAATTGCAGTAATATAAGGTTTTAAGCGTGTGATATCTGTGGTTTTAGAAACTGCAGACAATATCCAAAATATTTTCAGATTTCTAGAAAGCATTCAATAAGATCGACATACCAAAAACCTGTATATACATACGTTTGTTTTTTTTTATTATATATTTATATATGTTTGTAATATATATAAATATATAAATATAATATATTTATATATGTTTGTAAGCCATAAAATTTTTGTTCTACCGATTTTTTCCAATCGAGAAAAATTACTAGGTTTTTTAATTTAATTTGTTTTCTTTGAAAATATTGTCCATTAGGTCGATCAGTCGAGAGATTATCGATGCACGGATTCGATACATTTAATTCCTTCTTTAATTGTATTCTAATTATAAACTGGAGAAAAACTAAGGGTGATAATTAGCGGGAAGCTACATGAATGTCATGTAGCTATCCCATGATGATATCTCATGGCCTGAGACTATTTAGGTTTGAAATTTTCGGTAAAATTTTTACATTCAGTAACTATTTTCTAATTTAATACAATTCATATGTGAAATTTTAGGGCGTTTGTAAATTGTGAATATAAAAGCTCAAATAATTCAGAGTATTCAAAAGTTGAAAAAAGCTTCAACGGTCAAAAGTACACTTAAGGGTAGTGATTAAGAAGAGTCCAAAATGTCAAGAGATGCAAATAAAATGGTTTTTATTTATAGTAATAATTATATTTTTTAAAATAAATAGAGCACTTTGGGTTCAAATCTGATAACCGGCAAGGACTGGTCAAAGCTTTTCATAGGACTATTTCACTTTAAGTTCGAATCCCGATTGACATGGATATTGATAGGTATGGCCAGATATTTTGAAGAAATTATATCATAATTATTTCACGCAGAACATCCTTAAATTCTCTGGTTTGATCGTGGGTAACGACGCCAATTGCTTGGAGTTGGCCTATACTATTGACTCAGCATAATTATGGCGCAGATTTGATTCCCACATCAGCAGACTGAGTGTACGTGTATGTTTATGTGGCTGCCCAAGAGTTAAGTGGAAGAACATCTCTAGGTAAATAACGCTCCATAAAAATTAGAGTGGATAAATAAGAAATAAAAATTATCCAGGATTGAACCAAATTATATAATTTTGTTCATCGACATCTCATCTAATGTAGAAATACGTTGCTCATTATTTTTTCCTAATGTGAAGTTAAAGTTACAAGTGGATGTTAGAATGTTAATCCACATATTTATATTTTTAAATCAGACATTGAAACCAACTTTAAGTTTGTTTTAAGTCCTTCCCCTAAAGCCACAGGCTGCGACGAGGAAGGGTACACATAGAGATCAGGACAAACACACCCATATTCTGGGAGAGGTGCCAAACTACCGATGTTGGTACTTGAACCTTAGCACACAATAATATCCCAATACTGAGCCTAGTCCATCACTTCGGACTACTGCACGAATAACATCAGAGTCACCTCTATGGAAAATACGATAGATCGCCCATCCATGTAATGGCTGCGGAGTAGCATGCTGCACTTTTATATCTCTGGGTCAAAACAATGCGTGGGGATTCCGGACGTTCTAATTACTATCTGTTAAAGCGTCGTTTCTAGTGCCTGATAAGTAATATTATATTTACATTTCTACTGAAGTATTATCAGGCTGAGTGGCGTAAACCTTCGATTTAAGATACCCCCACAGAAAAAAATCTAAAGGTGTGAGGTCCGGTGATCGAGGCGGCCATTCCATTGAACCTCGTTGTCCAATCCATCTACCAGGATATTCTTCATCCAAATACCGTCTTACTGCATCGTAATAGTGTGGAGGAGCACCATCCTGTTGGAATGTTATTTCCAAAATGTCGAATTCATTTTGATTCATCTTCCAAAATTTCAAGGATTAACGGTTCTATTGCATTTTGTAACATCTGCAGATACACCTCCCGGTTAAGTTGGTATTTAAAAAAACAGGCCCAACGATGTGGCTTCCCAGTATACCTGCCCAAACATTGACCTTCTCGGAATACTGAGTATGTGTTTCACGAAACATGTGAGGATTTGCGTCACTCCAATATCTCACGTTTTGTGTATTTACATTTCCATTTAGATAGAAAGTACTTTCGTCACTAAAACAAATTGTTTTGACATAGTCTGGCTGTTGGTTAATTTTAGTTTCCATATTTTCACAAAATTGCAGTCTTCCGTCTGGATCGTCGTCTGAGAGTTGATGAACCATTTTTAATTTGTATGGGTGAAATTTGTTTTTTTTTCAATACCCTGTGCACTGTACTTTGACTGACTTCACAGGTTGATGCAACTTGAGTTGTTGAAGAAGTAGGATTTACTATTACTTCTGCCAGTATATCAATTTTTTTCTCATCAGAAATTTGTGGTCTGCCAGATCGTTTTGCATCATTAATACTACCCGTTGTTTTAAATTTACGAAGAAGCTCTCTCAAATAAGTCCTCGAAACTGGGCGATCGGGAAACCTTTCATTAAAAATGCGTTCTGCTGCATGAATATTTTCTCCAGTTTCACCAAGTATTAGGATCGCTGCTACTTTATCACCTAAAACACGTACCATTTCTCTTCTTGAAGCACTTAAACGTTCAGCTCACAACAGTTAACAAATTATTGAATGTACAAATATTTTAAAATTACCACAAGGTACTAAAACAGTTAAACGTTCGATCAGCAATACACAAATTATTAAATGTATAAAAACTTTGACAGCTAAAAAAACATCAAATTGGGGAGACTTGCAAAAACGTCAGATTATTTACTATCCAACTATCCAGTGGCGGAGCTTGAATTTTAAATTTTATTATTAATTGATTTAGTTCATCACAGCTTTGCGGTTTTTGAAAGCCTTGTCAAAACTGCTGTAAACAGACACAATATTAGTATCATTGAATAGGTTTCTTCGATACCTTTTAAAAGAGGTGTCGCTTGCCATAGGGTTCCATTTAAAATTATTGGTCACAATGACCTTGTGACGTCATCTTTGACGCATACGTTATCTATCATCACTAGTAGGGAAGTTTACAACCCTTAATATTCAGTTACCAAATTTCACTAGTTTATGTATAATTGTTCCAAAGATAAGAGGGGGGGAAGAGACTTTTGAATAGCACTGTATATGTGGTATTCATGATTCTAACGGATCATGTTAGAATTCTAAAATTTCTAGCAAACAGATACGGTCTAAAATGTTTAACAGCGAAAACTATGGCTGTTAACTCTTTTTCTACAGCACTATAATTATTCATTATTATATTCAATTATCAGCATTATTTAAACAACGACGTCAAAAGCTATCGGTATATCGACTCCATTTGACAAAACAGCTCCGATGACGTACTCCGAAGCATCGGTCTTTAATTGGAATTCATTGTCTGGTGAAAAACTTGGAGAACTGGAGCAGTGATTAATGCTTGCTTTAAATGAATGAACGATTGTTGACATTCTTCCGTCCAATCAAATCGAGTATTTTTTGTAGTTAATTTATTGAGTGGTGAAACTATATGAGCAAAATATTGAATGTATGTAGAAAAATCTGTTTACTTTATCAGAATTTTACTTCTCCGCACTCCACTATACGCGGAAAAGTAATGTAATCATGTAAACAAATTTTCGTTTTCAAGGGTTTATTTTTCGTTTTTCGACCTAAATAAAAAACTGGTTTTTAAACCATTGTGTGTGTGTGTGTGTGTGTGTGTGTGTGTGTGTGTGTGTGTGTGTGTGTGTGTGTGTGTGTGTGTGTGTGTGTGTGTGTGTGTGTGTGTGTGTGTGTGTGTGTGTGTGTGTGTGTGTGTGTGTGTGTGTGTGTGTGTGTGTGTGTGTGTGTGTGTGTGTGTGTGTGTGTGTGTGTGTGTGTGTGTGTGTGTGTGTGTGTGTGTGTGTGTGTGTGTGTGTGTGTGTGTGTGTGTGTGTGTGTGTGTGTGTGTGTGTGTGTGTGTGTGTGTGTGTGTGTGTGTGTGTGTGTGTGTGTGTGTGTGTGTGTGTGTGTGTGTGTGTGTGTGTGTGTGTGTGTGTGTGTGTGTGTGTGTGTGTGTGTGTGTGTGTGTGTGTGTGTGTGTGTGTGTGTGTGTGTGTGTGTGTGTGTGTGTGTGTGTGTGTGTGTGTGTGTGTGTGTGTGTGTGTGTGTGTGTGTGTGTGTGTGTGTGTGTGTGTGTGTGTGTGTGTGTGTGTGTGTGTGTGTGTGTGTGTGTGTGTGTGTGTGTGTGTGTGTGTGTGTGTGTGTGTGTGTGTGTGTGTGTGTGTGTGTGTGTGTGTGTGTGTGTGTGTGTGTGTGTGTGTGTGTGTGTGTGTGTGTGTGTGTGTGTGTGTGTGTGTGTGTGTGTGTGTGTGTGTGTGTGTGTGTGTGTGTGTGTGTGTGTGTGTGTGTGTGTGTGTGTGTGTGTGTGTGTGTGTGTGTGTGTGTGTGTGTGTGTGTGTGTGTGTGTGTGTGTGTGTGTGTGTGTGTGTGTGTGTGTGTGTGTGTGTGTGTGTGTGTGTGTGTGTGTGTGTGTGTGTGTGTGTGTGTGTGTGTGTGTGTGTGTGTGTGTGTGTGTGTGTGTGTGTGTGTGTGTGTGTGTGTGTGTGTGTGTGTGTGTGTGTGTGTGTGTGTGTGTGTGTGTGTGTGTGTGTGTGTGTGTGTGTGTGTGTGTGTGTGTGTGTGTGTGTGTGTGTGTGTGTGTGTGTGTGTGTGTGTGTGTGTGTGTGTGTGTGTGTGTGTGTGTGTGTGTGTGTGTGTGTGTGTGTGTGTGTGTGTGTGTGTGTGTGTGTGTGTGTGTGTGTGTGTGTGTGTGTGTGTGTGTGTGTGTGTGTGTGTGTGTGTGTGTGTGTGTGTGTGTGTGTGTGTGTGTGTGTGTGTGTGTGTGTGTGTGTGTGTGTGTGTGTGTGTGTGTGTGTGTGTGTGTGTGTGTGTGTGTGTGTGTGTGTGTGTGTGTGTGTGTGTGTGTGTGTGTGCGCGTGTGTGCGTGTGTGTGTGGGTGGGTGGGTGCGTGTGTGTGTGTGTGTGTGTGTGTGTGTGTGTGTGTGTGTGTGTGTGTGTGTGTGTGTGTGTGTGTGGGTGCGTGTGTGTGTGTGTGTGTCGTTGTCGTTGTCGTCGTCGCTGTCGTCGTCGCTGTCGTGGTCGTTGTAGTGGTCGTCGTCGTCGTCGGCATTTATTCTTGTTAGCACGATAACTCAAACTAAATCGTGACGGATCTATCGGATTTTGACTGATTCTGATCGGGGACGTCTCCCAGACGATATCAATTGATTTTGAGGTGAATAGGACACACCCTACCTTGTCCATGGGTCATAAGAAAGCACGATGGTGGACTATTTGAGAATTTTTTTTTACTAACACGATAACTGAACTAAATTGTGTTGGATCGACCGGGTTTTGACTGATTCTGATCGGAAACGCCTCCCAGACGACATCTATTGACTTTGAGGTGCATAGGACAGACCCCACCCTGTTCATGGGTCATGAGAAAGCACGATGGTGGACCATTTTAGAAAAATTGAAAAAAGTAAAACTGTCGCATAAAACACATATTCTGCATTGATGTGTTGGTTTATTTTTTCTCGGCCACTCAATTTCAAGATAGAGATGTTCTACGTGTGGAAAAATCCGTTGTAAGGTTTTAAAACTGTTTATTTAGGAACTGGAGTTTTTAATTATTTCTATTTTCGATGAATTGGGTACTACACCGTCCGCTGAAATATTGTGGACTAAATATAAAATTTCTTTTTTCAAAAATTCGCATTTATTTGGATTTAGTTTTAAATTTATCTCTCTTTAATTTCAAAAATTTGGCTTCGAACTGGCAAATTATTTTCAGTTTACTTCTTATAAAGTACAATCTTCAAAATCAGACTGTAATATGAATGTTTATATGTGTGTATACACATATTTATAACATGGTTGATATATTTGCATTTGCGTAATAAGACATCAATTATTATTTAAATTTGATGTGGTTAAAAGGTCCTTAAATAAAACGAACCTTTATTTATTACCTCGAACGTATCTTGATGTTTTCACATTCATATATTACGTCACAAATTTGGTAGATATGTCAAGATGTGCACATTTAACGACTGAAAACGGAAAATGTCTGATACGGGATAATTTTCAGGTTTTCGCAATAATTCGGTTTCCATAATTTGACGCCACACTGTACATAAGACTAAATTTAATAGTATATATTATTATAATATGTAACCGTAATATTAATCTATTAATCTGTAAGATGTAACGTCTGTTAATATTTAACCGTAGTATTAAATATTTAATATTTCATTATTAAAATTTTAGATTTAAAACCTACTTTGAGTCATTTGGGTCAACTTCTTTTATTTTATTTTCACTTGCTGTGCACAATTCCTAAATTATGTTTGAAAATACGATTCCTTAGTTATTTGTGTTTGTGTATCTTACAACTTTCAATTTTTCACTATTTAGTTTAATGTTTTACTATTATTATTCTATGTATATTTATTTATAATGAATTATCAAATTTATGTATTAACTGAATTGTTTTTAGTTATAGCTAAAATTTCATTAATGTAAAACAAGTGAAAACAAAATTGAACTAAACAGTGAATAATTGGAAATCATAAAATACAAACACAAATAACTAAGGAATCGTATTTGCAAATATAATTTAAGAATTATACATGGAAATGGGGAAACTGATTTTTCGATACTCCCAAACTGATTGTATATTTCACGCATCTCAGTTATTTTGTTTGTGTAGCCTGTAATAGTGCAGACTAATACATTTATGTATGTATTTAGTATTTATACATTGCGATGATAAAGTTTCGCCCAGTATTTTTAAAAAATAATAAAAAAGTATTGAATAATGCAAGTATGAATATTCTGCTAAAGTTTGGTACCAATCTGTATTTTGGCGAGCATCATAAGATTTGAGTATTTTTCCCGAAACATAATAGAAAAGATTCCTTATTATGCACAGTTCAGGTCATTAAACTCTTTAATCATAAGTATTTATGGTGCAATTAAAAAAACAATTGATATGTACACAATAACACAAACGATTTTTTTATATAAAAATTTCAAATTCATGTTATACTTAAGAAAATAGTTTTTTTATTTGTAATACTTTTATAAATAGATAACGTTGAAATACTAATTGAAACTAAATAATTAGTTATTATTTTAATGCTTTTTGGCAATTGCCGTAGTCCTTATTAGTCCACATGACTTTCGTTTCCTTCTATGAGCAGAGTCGTTGATGGCTGCCTGATTGCCGGGAAGCTAAAAACTAACCATTATTCATCTGTTCCACTTTAAACCTGCAATATAAAGAAGCATGGCATGGGAACTTCAATAATGCTTGCTGTCTTCTTATTTACTCCGTATAGAGACGCACTGGAGAGTGAATCGCACAGATATACCACCTGGGATTCTGTTGTCTCTCCTAACAATGGATCTGTAATTCCATATGTGCCTAAAGGAACCACTCTTTAATCTTCACTTTTAATCGTCTTTTTTATGATCGTAATCGCGATAAAAATGCTTTTTGTGTTTATTATGATTTCCTTAAAAAATATATAATATTAAAGTCTTAGAAAAATATTTATGTTGATTGTTCAGATTACTAAACGGTTATATCGTCAAGGCAGACAAGACAGATTCTGTTAATTGTAATTTTTATTATGCGACGAAAATTGTAGTTATATTCTTTATAATCTAAATAAATAAATACATATGTATCCTAAAGTAAAAAGAAATCTGGTATATGCATACAGAAATTTAAAATATTCAAAGGAACATTTTATAATAAGTGTCAAATAATAGTATAATTAATTAGATGATGTATGATATTTAGTATTTTAGTCCCTTCAAATTAGGAAAGTTGAGGGAAATTTTTCCTACAGCTAAGCGATCTATACAGAAAGTTGTGTTGGGGTTGTGTCAACATATTTTTCACCTAGTGCATGATAAAAAAAGGGTTGTTTTTTAGATATAGACATTTTAGATAGGTTTTGCCACTAGAGGGCGAAAACAGTTTTCTTTTTTTTTTTTGTAATACTCTTGTGCAATTGAAAAAACACTCTAGAGCATTATTTTTGATTTATAGGCAAAACTATGCATTTTTAGAAAAGTTCAATCACAAAAAGTTGGAGAGCAAAAAACTTCCTACAAATTGTCTTACATTTTTTTTTTTACAAAAAATGCATAGTTTTGCCTATAAATCAAAAACAATGCGCTAGAGTGTTTTTTCATTCGCATAAGAGTATTACAAAAAAAAAAAAGAAAAGCGTTTTCGCCCTCTAGTGGCAAAACCGTGCGACTTTAAAAAAAAAAACAACAAAATGTGTGGGAAATTTTTATATCTACAACTTTGATCTCTTTTAGAGAGATTCTGCTTAGTTGCGCTCTAGCGGCGCAACTAAGCTGAATTTCGAAAAAATGAAAAGAACAAAAATTGTGCAGAATCGCAACATCTACAACATAAAATCAGGTCATGTTTTCCCAAAAATGCACAGTTTCTCAGAAAAACGCAAAAAACCGAAGAAACGGCCAAAAACGCATATATATATATATATATATATATATATATATATATATATATATATATATATATATATATATATATATATATGTATATATATGTCTATATCTAAAAAACAACCCTTTTTTTATCATGCGCTAGGTGAAAAATATGTTGAATAAACCCCAACACAACATTCTGTATAGGTCGCTTAGCTGTAGGAAAAATTTCCCAAAATCAGTGATTTCTTGTCTAATTTGAAGGGACTATATAGTATGATAGATAATAATAACTAGAGCTGTATAGTCGGTGCTGCTTACATATGGCTTGCGTATGGGGAGGTGTAGCAGGGGCCTCGAACACGTAACGCGGAGTTCAATTCACGCTGATTTAATATGACTTTCTACTTTTTCACATGTAGATGGTACATAGCTGCGCACTGTTGCCCTAGTCGGTAATGGGTACTTAGTTAGGGTTGTATTTCTTCCAAAAGTCCTTAAATGCTGCTGTGTTAAGTAATGTAAGTGGTAAATGATGGGTAATTAACGTGAGAAGTAGATCAAAAATGAACTCCGTTTTCCGTAGCAGGCCCTTTTTTATATTAATATGTTCCGTACTATTTATGTCTTTTTCAGCCTCTCTTATCCCAACACAATAAATCTTTTTCACAAACTTTACACACTATTTTCGCCCCATCATACATGAAATCTGGAAAGTCCCGAATAAACTTATTCACATCTCGCCTTTGGCACTGTGGAAATTTTTTTATAACTCACGCACGCTGTACAAATTATGTATGTAATTACGATCGCAAAGTGATTTACTTCTTTCGCGAAGCAGACGCACACGGTCTCAATATTAAACAGTAACTGGATACCTATAATCGAGTGTTTTGTGATACCTAGCATGTTTATAGCGTGAAGTCCGCGTCACGTGCTCGAGGCCCCCGCTACACCTTCCCACACACAAGCCACTTGCACGCGGCACCGACTATACAGCTCTAATAATAACTCATCGTATTCATGTATATATGAGCATATGTTACATAATCTTATTAAAGGCTCATGTACAATAAATCTCAACGATACGATGTGTAACTATTTTATTTATTGCGGTTAATAGTGATCTAGTCTAGTGTGTAGTTATTACATTATGTATTCTCATACTATAATGGTCTATAGTACACCAGGAGGAGCTTTATTCAGATCATTAAAGACTATTAAGTATGAAAATCTTAATCTTGAAAAATGGGTGAAGTAAAAATAAATTCAAGAATATTTTCAAATTTACATGACTCAAAATCGACTTATTAACCTAAAATACATTACAGTTTGAAAACGTAATAATATATTTCTTTTATACTATTTTATCCCTGTACAAATTCCATACATTGATGTCATTTAATTACAATATCACGTAGGTATTATGATTAAAATCTATGGAAAAATAAAAGTCATAATGTGCGTAATAAGTTCCACTGATGCGTTAATTTTGTCCAGGAGTTTATATTTGAAGTTACACTATATAATTTTTTGTGGAGTCACTCTGACTACACCCACAAACATAGTAAATAAGAAAATCGGTGAAAAGTGACAGAACCTAATCCTATTTCCTGGACATACATTAAATTTCGTTGAAAAGAACTCATCCAAAATCCATTTCAAAAAAATATAAATCGTTTCCTTTTAACCATTATCGGTGCCTTATGAACTCTTTATGTGAATCTACACGCATATCTAGTAACGTTAACTGCGTGGCCAACTGTGTATACCCACCTGGATGCTGTGTTCACCAAGTTGTGTTGACAATACTTCTTATTTCCCCTCTCATTCTCGTGCGGAGTGCTTTCTTGCTCTGGGCTTTTGAAAATATACATAATGCGTTTTGATTTGTGTTCTCCACTGCAATGGGACGCTATTCTGTTCCATTTGTTTACATTGTCCTTTGTTCTCCATTTGATCTGTTAATTGGTCTTTCTCCCTTCCTTGGAGAAATCCTTAAATATAAACCAGTGACGATTAGCGCTGTTACCGGATAATGAAAAAAGAAGCTCCTGCTTGATACCGCAACAATTCTGTCCTGATTTAATGAATTATTACACAGCGTGATGATAGAATTGCGCATAGTATTCATAATTTACTTATTTTTTAAAAAGACTGATGTACAATTTTTTTTGCACATTTTGTAGTTTTACATTATTTTTAAAATTTCAGCTTAGCATTTTTTAATGAAAAAAATGATTTATTCCAAGTAAAACGGTACACCGTATTAGAGGTTTATAACACAGAAACAGAAGATGTTATGTTTGTAAAAAAATAAAAATTGTAAAATTCTGTCACATTGAAAAATAAAAATGTTTTTATTTTTCATTTGTTAGTGAACTTGAATTGTACAGCTAAAGCCAAGGTAAAGTTGCAAAAATGCATGGGTTGCAGTGATAGAAAATCGTCGTTTAGGACCTTACTTTTTTGAAGAAAATTTGGTTGCTGCTTATATATTTAGAATTTCTATGTAGTATTGATTTAGTTCAATATTAGCAGTTCTTTATCGTAACATATTGTCCACTACTAAGCCAATTAGTTTCAAAACGATAGAGCGCCTTCTTAATTTTCCGCTTCCGAGATCCGGTTATTTCTTGATGATAATTTCCCTGGTAGACAGATAAGGCAACAAAGATGAACTGAATCGCCACCATGTTCAACTGATTTGACGCCCATGGCATTCTTTTTGTGAGGTTACTTAGAAAAATTATGAATATTATGCGAAACTATTATCAAATAGTTCTAAATAATCAAATGTAGAAGAGTAAAGACTATAACTGTATTCCAAGAGTAACCTTAAATTTAAGTAAATCAAAAAACAATACATTTATATAATGCAGTGCGTACATTTATATAATGCACTGAGTAAAATCAAAATTTGAATGCGTAAATAAACATTGAGAAATGGCAATGGCATTATTATGTACCCTCTAATGTATTCCTTTTTTTAAAGTTTTTATATAATGTTATTTAAAACCTACATATGTGTACCAGTAAATTTCTGTATTACTGTTAAAGCGAATTATCAAATTTCTATAAAAATTATACTATTCAAAATTATATATTAAAAAAATTGTGGAAAATTCACTTTGTCATTAAATGGAAATAAACATTGATTTTTCATTTAAAGAGCTTTACATAAAATCCTCAGTGGTTATTGCTACTTTCTCGTGCACAGATACGTTGGTAATAGGGTAGTTAATTTTAAATCGAGTATTATATTGCATCAAAGGTCGTTTATGGTTGTTAACTGTTGCACTTTGTTGTTTTTTAATACTAACAATACTAAAAACTATCTTGGTCTAAAATGGTAATGAATTTATACTTATTACTGGAGCTAGATCCGTGCAATTGTGTGAATAATTGATTGCAAACATTTATCGATAACAGTGCTGGTGAAGCTTTTTTGCTATTGTAAGATCTGAATTACGGTTTTCACCACAGAGAACATAATTTACCTTGGAAAACAGTCAGTGTTCATGTTCGGGCAATTTTTGAAAGCACTTCCTAGGCTTAGCAGTAATAGCAAAGAATTTGTAGGCGTGTCTTAAACATTGTTATGAAATTGCTGTTTCGAAATTCATAAAAAAGATGTTGATTAGGTCAACTGTTCATACAGAAGACGTTGTTAATGACGTTCGTCAACAGATGACAAAACCTTGAGAACTCTAGAACACAATATTTCTAACGAAGGATATGGCATACGATATATTTATTCATCCTCCTTATATGTCCAAAAATATAGTAATAATAAGATAATACAGCTTGAAAATTTTTAAAATTTTATTGAATTCTGGATAGATCCTGTGTTCAGCTGAAACTTTTCGTCAACATTTCGTCAACTATTGCAGGTACCTTCATCAGAGCAGTTCCTTAGATAATTGATAGTCCGCTAGACTGGCATCCGCAATCGGTAAAGACTAGTATGAGCTAATCAGTATTCAGCGAGACTGGAGATTGATTAGCTAATATAAGTTTGAAACGATTGTATGGACAGTAGTTATCTGGAATAGTTAATCAATCTTTGATGCCAAAATTTCTGTTTCATTCAGGAATTGGAAATTAAAAAGAGATAGTATCAGTCTGCGGAATTTTTAAATTTGTAGATACAAAATAACTGCTAATATCTGAACGTGTAGAAAACTAATATTGTACTTAATTAAAAATGTAATTTTATGAAGATTCTAAACCGTGAAAGATTATATACACATAGATGGATATGTATCGTAAGAAATCTGAATATTGAAGGCTTTCCACAATTAATTTGGCCTCGAATCGAATCTTTATGTAAGGAAATGAAGAAGCATTAAAAAAGTATAAAATGGTTTTACGAAAATAACGATATAATTTGGATTTTATATGCAGTTAATTACAATACATACGTGATTGTTATTATTAAATTTTCTACTAGGTAGTAGTAAGTATTATAAGAACGACTAATTTAGAATTTTTTTTTGACTTTTTGACAACGCACCCGTTCAATTAAAGTTTCATGAAAATAATGAGAAATCAATTCTTTCAATCAGCGGTCAATGTGTTAAAGCCACAGGATGGGGTTAGTTTAACCCTATACAATATCAAGGTATAGTTTGATTTATCACAGGAAGCAGAGTAATGAACTAAAACAGGTGGTGCGCGGAGATGCAACCTCATGGGAACAATGCCTTACGTAAACACCTTTATAAAGTGGAGACATTGGCGCGCCAAAGGAAATAAAGCTCTCATCATATGGCAGATTGTAAAAGACTTGGCAACTTGTTAACCTCAGATTATTTATGATATTTTGAAAAATATCAACAACAAATATCGTTTTACTATTGTTCCTGATACTAATTATTTACTTCCACTTTCGAGTATTTAAATCGTAAACGACTTTGTATGTACTATTGAATAATACGATTGTTTAAATAATACATGCCCCCGAATGGGAAAATAGTGTTATTTATAATGAATATTAAATATAATGTCATTTTGAATATAACTTCTACTCCTGTAGTTCCTTCTGTAGTCACTATATCAATGATAGTGTACAATTTATAATTATTGTTTCCGTAAATCAAGTTTATATTATTGATATCAAACTGGAGAAACGCTACATTTACTATATTTTGAAAACATAACTTTAATTTTGTTTAGTCACAGGCTTGTTCAGTCTTGGGTATAACGTATGATAGTACAGGGTGAGCGAAACTCGATGTCTCAGCTCTATTATAAGAAAAGGAAAAACGATAGAAAATATATGAAAAGAGGTTCTTAAATGGGATTAAGTAAGGTCTATTTTAAGCCGAATTTACATATTTTTCCATATTTGGATACTGAACGTCATCGAATTAATTTTTCCCAGAAACATATTTATATTTTGGCATATTTAAAAAGAGCTAGTTTTTGTGAATAAATTTTGTAAAGAAAATTTGCTATCTTTCTCCGTTAAAGAATTGTAAGCACATTTGTAAAGAAGAGTATTATCAAAAATTCGCAATCGTCACGATTTAAACAAGTAGGCTTTGGAAATAAATAGCAAAGTCGCATCTGTCAATAATTACGCACTATATATTAGTATTATTTATTAATTTAACATTACAAAATACATATGTTACAACTATTACCACAGAAAGAAACAAAGTATATAGGCAATTACTACAAAAAATTTTCAATTTGACCGCCTCCTACTTCTAAACGCTTATCCAATCTCCGCCTTACTTCTCTCACTGAAGCCTTACGAAACATTTCTCTAGATAGTTCATCGCAAGCATTTCTGACTTTTTCTTTTAAATGTTCCAAGTTAACAGATGGCGACCTGTAAACTTTATTTTTCTAAGTTCCTCACAAGAAGAAGTCTAATGGAATCAAGTCCGGTGATTTAGGTGTCCACTGTATCGGTCCATTTATAACCTTTCCAATTTTCTCTGTAAGTTTCATTTAAATATTATTGGACAAATCTTGCTTCATGCGGTGGAGCTCCGTTGTGCTGGAAACACATGTTTGCTCGCAGCTGTATTGGCATATTTTTGAGAAGCACAGGAAGTTGTTCTAGAAGAAATTCAAAATATCGCTCACTATTTAATATTACTTCGTAAAAGTATGAACCAATCAATAATAACACGTCAAACGTTAATTCCGAAGTGTCCTTGGTTTGAATCGGATTGACAAAATGTGGATTTTCAGTAGCCCAAAAATGTTAATTTCCTTATTGGGCTTACCGTTACTAACAAAACGGCTTTCGTCCATCCACAACACATGCTGAAAAAAACCAATTGCCATTGATCTATAAGTTTACCATCACTTGGGCAACATAATTAATTCTTCGTTGTTGATGTTGATCTGACAAGTGTTCTGAGTTATGAATTTTATAATCGTGATAACTATTTTCTTTTAAAATTTTGGTACCAAACTATATTTTAAATCGAACTCACGACAGGCTTGATGAATCGAGTTCCTTGGATGGTCTTCAAAATACTGAAAAACAGTGGCAACAGGCAGCAGTATTGTCAGAATTGGTCCATTTAACAATTTTTCTTCCCTTTCAAAAAGAAAATGCCTCGATATTTGCACGTAAATTGCGTTCCAATCTTGCAACAATTTTTAAGCTTGGAATAACACGTTCGGGGTAACTCTGGGCGTATAACTGAACTGCTGTTCTAGGGATCATTTGAGATTCCCCATGAAGTAATAACATATCTACTTTTTCGTTGTGCGTGAACATTTTTCAAATTCAAATGGCAACAAAACAATATTTGTCAACCATTAGATTAATTATAGACAGAGGCGACTTCGCTATTTGTCTCCAAAGGCTACTTGTTTAAATAGTGACGATTGCGAATTTTTGATATTTTTTTTACAAATTTGCTTATAATTTTTTAACGGAAAAATATAGCAAATTCTGTTCTCCTCAAAAATTGTTCACATAAATTAGCTCTTTTTAAAAATACCAAAACAGGTATGTTTCTCGGGAAAAAAATTCGATGACGTTTCATTATTTCAGTTTCCAAATATGGAAAAATATGCAAATTCGGCTTCAAGTGGACCTTACTCAATTCCATTTGAGAACCTCTTTTCAGATTTTTTCTATTGTTATTCCTTTTCTTATAATAGAGCTGAGACATCGAGTTTCGCTCACCCTGTACATAATGTCTAACACACTTTTGCAATTTTCTTGGTGGAAGCATTTTAATATTGACAACTAAACTTGAGTATTTGTGAAGTTTTTAAATCAATATTATTTGAAGTATTAGGCATTAAGCTTCGTAGATTGGAGATACATATTCCACATGGCATTTACTAATGTAGATCTTCTGTCTCTCTGACTGCAGTGACAGTGAGTATATTTTTCAGTCAAATATTACTAAGAAACATTGTTTCTATTTTCTTAATTTGTTTTTGTTTTTCTAAGGAGTCTAGATATAGTATGCTATAACTTAATATCGAATTTAAGTACTATTATATTCTTATAATTTATGGATCACCAGTGGAAGCGAAGTTTGGTTATAATATTGAGTTATATTTATTACAATTTTGGTTATATTAGTAATATTAAGTTCAAAAGTTTGATTGCAATATTGATTAATAATGATATTAGTTATTCATTTTTTACGCTATTCTACAGGTCCTAAGATTTAATTATAAAATAGGAAGCAAAATAAATAAATAAACGAACTAAATACATATCATTAATAAAGAAAAAAAAAAAAGAAATATACTTACATGCACACGAGTATAAATAGATGGTTATACTTATACACTTAATACAAAAGTATGAGAGAATTAAAAATAACTATAAAATACACGATTCTATGGAAGTAAGGCTGGAGATGAAAATATTCGTATCTATATGATTATAAAACTATATAAGTCGAATACATAATATAAGTAGACAATTTTTTTACATTTTTTTTAGGTGTAGGTAATCGAAACAGATGAGTTTCAATTGAGCTATGAGCGATGCTGTTCTGCGGACATAGAATGGTAGCATATTAAATATTTCGCTAGTCAATGATATTATGAATCAATTTATAAAGGAAGATTAAATAGGCTGCTTTACGGCGATCTTGCAACAACGCTAATGAGAATCTTGACAAAAGATCAGACTCGGGAAAACCAATAGGAAGATTATATGCACTATATGGGGTATATAGTGCATATTACCAATTTAGAAAAGAATCAACAAATATTTTTGGAACATTACATATTTTTGAAATGTGTAATATTTCAAAGAACGTTAATATACTGAGGCGTCTAGAAAATAATTTTCATTTTAGATAATATTCAAGTAGTGACATTTTCATTCAAGAAGTACTTATTGTTAGATTAATATATATGTATTTATATTTTGTCCTGTATATATACAATTGTATTGTAATATATAATATTGTATATATACAATTAAATATTCATGACGAAAAGGAATATCCTAAAAACTTAATTTATTTTTCAATATAAGAGTTAAATATCAATCTTTGCACATTAGAAACAATTGTGAAATTTTAATCAGTACTTCTAAATAGAACTTAAATTTGAAGCCTGGAATGTTATTAAAATAAAAATTATTATAACGCTTCCATAATATAAAATACAACTTGTAACGGATACATGTAAATAGTATACATATAATTAATAGCGGGAAAGACATCTGATTTGAAAATTGTTCTTTGATTTATACATTTGCAAGTGTAGAAACTAAGATTGACATAGTTCTTATTTTTGTATAGTATTTGTACCCACTGGATTAAATTAACCTGCAGAAGATTTTTCAACAGCTATGATACATCTCTGAACCTTTTGTAAGAAGTTGGAAGAAATCAGTTGCGCCGAAAAAAATGGTGTTAACACTTCATACTTACCAGTTCTTAATGTGCTTCATGTACCTGACTCATTACTATGGATTTTATTTTACTTATATGCAACATCGATTCCCGATCCGATAGGACTTGAACCTTGACGAAGTTCTAGTGCAAACTGGAACGGGTGGGTCGGCTTGCGCGTTTTAATGATTTAAGGAGCCGTACCATAGGTTTAACCATAGTGGGAGGGTCCTTATTGAAAAACCAGACTAAGACAAGTCCCTGAAGGAGGGCAGCAGCTCTTTCAGTAGTCATAGTGGCAGAAACCGTGGGGGTTGGTATGGTGCTATGACACACACGACTGCGATGTGGAAGGCAAGAGGAAACCACCACATTATAATCCTCAGAACAGCTAGCAGAAAGCTTATCCTAAATTAATGATGGCGTCTCCTGGGACAAAAAACTCCGGAGGTAAAATAGTCCTCCGTTCGGATCTCCGGGTGAGGACTGTTCCGGGAGACGTGATCGAGTGCAATAATAATAAGAAGTGTAGCATTTCACGAGTCGGAGCGTGGAATGTCAGAAGCATGAGACAGACAGGGAAGCTAGAAAATCTGAAGATAGAAATGGATAGGTTAGGATTAGATATAGTAGGTATAAGTGAGATGCGCTGGCCGGAAGCAGGAGATTTTTGGAGCGGTGACTATAGGGTAATACACACAGGATCGGTAAATGGAAACGCGGGAGTAGGGATCGTTATGCGGAAGAACGCAGGACAGTGTGTAGATAGCTACCTACAATACAGCGAGAGAGTAATGATGGTTAGGTTAGATTCGAAGCCAGTGGAAACAGTAATAGTGCAAGTATACATGCCTACTTCTAGCCACAGCGAGGAAGAGTTAGAAGCCGTTTATTCGGACATAGAGTAATAGGATTTGTGAAGGGTCATGAAAATTTAATAATAGTAGGAGATTTTAACGCAGTCGTAGGTGAGGGGAAAGAAGGAGAATTTGTAGGGCCTTATGGATTAGGAAACAGAAACGAGAGAGGTAGCAGACTGATAGAATTCTGTGAGAAGCACAAGATGGTAGTCGCGAACACATTGTTCAAGAATCACGTTAGGAGGCGGTACACATGGAAAATGCCAGGAGGGATAGACAGGTATCAGATAGACTACATTCTGGTTAGGAAGAGATTTAGAAATCAAGTAAAAGACTGTAAGTTATCCAGGAGCAGATGTAGACAGCGATCACAACTTGGTAGTCATGAAAGCTAGATTAAAGTTCAAAAATCTGAAAACCCGGAAGGATAAGAAACGTATAAATGTAGACATATTGAGGGATCAGAATATGAAAGATAAGTTCCAGGAGAAAACAGATCAATTAATAAAAAAAAAGAGTAAGGACGAAATCAAGAACGCAGAAACTGAGTGGGAGGGTATCAAGAATAGTCTAGCTTCCGCGGCTACAGACGTTTTAGGACACGATAAAAGGGAAGCTAGGAAGCCCTGGATAACGGACGAAACCTTAAACTTAATGCAAAAGAGACGAGACTACAAAAACAGACGAGACGAAGAAGGACTGAAAACGTATAAGGCAATAAAGTGGGAAATCATTAGAAAATGTAGAAAAGCGAAAGAACAATGGATAGAGGCGAAATGCAAAGAAGTAGAAGATAAGTTGCAAGTAGGTAAGACCGATGAGGCTTACAAAATAACTAAGAGGAACTTCAGGGATATAGGAACAATAAGTAGAAATGTTAGGAGTCAACCGGGGGACATACTGATAGGAAGAGAGGAGAAAGCTGATAGATGGAAGCAGTACTTAGGAAATTTATACGAGGGTCAGGAATTAGGAGAGATATTAGAGGAAGAATCTAGCATCGATAGGGAAGATGTAGGAAAACCTATATTGAGAGAGGAATTTGAAATAGCACTAAGGGGGCTAAAGAATAATAGAGCGCCGGGTGTAGATAAAATACAGGCGGAAATTTTGAAATGTGCGGGACAGAAAGTAGTAAATAGGATGTTTGAACTGGTAAAATACATATACGAAACGGGCGAGATGCCGGAGGATTATAAGAGGAACATTATCGTTACTATACCGAAAAAGAGAGGAGCCGACAAATGCGAGAACTTTAGAACGATTAGCCTAACTTCCCATGCGTCAAAAATCCTAACTAGAATAGTGCAGAAGAGGATGGAAAATAGAGCGGAGGAAATACTAGGAGAAGACCAATTCGGGTTTAGGCGAAATAGGGGAACTTGCGAAGCTACTCTGGCGCTAAGAGTAATGTTAGAGAAAACAATAGAAAAAGGAAAGAACGCTTATATAGGATTTGTAGATTTAGAAAAAGCTTTTGATAACGTAAGATGGGAAAAAATGTTCGAGATACTAAAGAGCGCGGGAATGAAGTATAGAGATAGGAGAGTAGTACACAATCTATACATAGAGCAAACTGCTGTTATAGAAGTAGAAGGGGAGGAAAGGGAAGTAGGTATTAGGAAAGGAGTAAGACAAGGATGTACGCTATCACCACTAATTTTTAATCTGTACATCGAAGAGGCGATTAATGTGGTAAAAGATAGAGTGGATTTCGGGATTAAAGTACAGGGACAGAAACTAAAAATGCTGAGATTCGCGGATGATATAGCAGTATTAGCATCTAGTAAGGAGGAACTAGAATCAGCATTGAACGAAATGGAGGCAGTGTTGACAGAGGAATACGGAATGAGGGTGAATAAAAACAAAACTAAAGTGTTAGTGTGCAGAGGGCGCGAGAGCAGAGCAAAAACGAAAGTACAAATTAATAATGAAAGATTGGAGGAAGTTAAAGACTTCACTTATTTAGGAAGTAAAATAAATTGGGATGGAAGAAGCGATAAAGACATAAAACAAAGAATAGCGCAGGGTCGAGCAGCTTTTAACAAAAAGAAAGCACTTTTATGCTCGGGGGTAATAAACTTAGAAACAAGGAAGAGATTTTTGAAAACATATGTATGGAGCACGGCACTTTACGGCTGCGAAACCTGGACGGTAGGGGAAGCAAGTAGGAGGAAATTAGAAGCTTTTGAGATGTGGTGTTACCGAAGAATGATGAAAATACCATGGACTGATAGGGTTAGAAACGAAGAAGTATTGGAGATAGTCGGCGAGAAAAGGAGTATGTGGAAAAACTTAAAGAAGAGAAGAGATAAAATGGTAGGCCACTTGCTGAGACATGGGGGAATAGTCCGCGATATTTTGGAGGCAGAAATAGGAGTGAAGAAAGGCAGAGGTAGGCCTAGATTAGACTACTGCTCGCAAATAGTAAGGGATGTAGGTTGTAGCACAATTAGCGAAATGCGTAGGTTAGCACAAGATAGGAGAAGCTGGAGGTTAGCGTCCAACCAGTCTTAGGACTGATGACCTAATGATGATGATATGCAACATAATTTTTAGTAATGACTGAATGACTTATGCTATGTGCGCTCACATATGGCACTGAAAATATTTATAAATATATTATTTATAAATATAATATATATATATATATATATATATATATATATATATATATATATATATATATATATATATATATATATATATATTAGTTTGTGTATAGTTCGATTATTTAAATTGAGTAAATGAATATCCTTATGAGACCATATACTGGTTGGACATTTATGTGTCTCAACCGCTTAACTCATGCAATAAATATATTGAGGATTTAGGCAAATTGATATAATTTTTAGATTTTTAATAAAGCGAGATTGTTGCACATCTAAACAAGTTAACTTCCAAAACGTTTCATATTTGGAATATTAAAAATAAATTGTATGAATGAATAAAACGTAGACCTAAAATATTGTCTTCAAATAAGGTGTAATTCAATTTACTTGCAAGTTACCTATCATATAGTATAAAACTACGCGTAAAATGTTAAAATGTATATGTTTTTGTAATAAATAATAAAAACAGATAAAAATAATTGCCCTCATTTTCTTTATTTAGGACCAATTTCAAGCGAAAAAATGAGTTTTCCTACATTTTAGGTAAATTTAGTAAATTATGTAGATTTCAGTTTGCGCGAATAATTTGTGCATTGCTGGAAATTAAATACACTGGTATAAATTATCCTAAGCGATTGTTAGTTTAGGAGAAAACATTTCAATTATTTCAATATCAAAGTATTGTGAAAAACTTTGGGAAATATTTATTTTTATTTGTTGTTACTACCTTCATACTATTATGCCATGACAATAGGTAACATCGAAGGAGCCTTTTATTATTTAATAAATATTATAGTTCTAGCAAAAGTATAAGATTTAAGAATAGAAAAATATGATTTGTATAATTTTTTATATACCAGTAGTTATTAAGGATACACCGTTTTAAGAAACATAATAATGAGGCAAATTTAAAACTCTAATGTAATGTTTAGTAATTATAATTATCTGCAGCTTTCAGAGAATAGAAAAATTTTATTTTGTTACTAGTGAATAAAAATTGTAAAAAAATGATACATAAATGTTACGCAAAAGTCTTCACATATTTTAGCATTATAGTGTAAAAGCACAAAATTACTTTAAAAATTAAAAAATACATATTATTGTGTTTGTACATTTATTACTAATAAATAGTATTTATCTGTCAAAATGTCAAGTGAGTACTATTTTCTATAATTTTTATTGTAATGTCAGTTCAGATTTTCTTATTTTATCATGTTAGAAACCCTTCGGGTTTCAAATATGTTAACATATACAGGAGTAGTTTTAAAACGTAATGAAATTTGCTATTCAAAATAGTGATCTTCATCAAATATTACACTGATATACATGGTGATAATGCAACATCATAAACATTGTTGATTTTTTTTTATAAATATTAGTAAAAAAATATTTTCAATTTTAATTTCTGTAATTGCAGCATTTACATCGCATTGAGTGAATGCATAAGTGCACTCACAGGTGTACATTTTGTGTCATTTAGACACCCTGTATGTGTATAACCAATTAAACTCAAGTTTAATGGAGTGATGTGTAGTACAGAAAACAATGGGTACATGCACAAAAATAATTGCATAATAATTCGCAT
The DNA here is from genome assembly GCA_037954035.1 of Rosalia funebris. Taxonomy (NCBI): domain Eukaryota; kingdom Metazoa; phylum Arthropoda; class Insecta; order Coleoptera; family Cerambycidae; genus Rosalia; species Rosalia funebris. The sequence goes on along the minus strand of JAZFAV010000022.1, from coordinate 37,830,824 downwards.
AATTGAAAACATTGTTTTCAATTATGCGAATATTTTATTTAAAAAAAAATGAAAAAGTAAATCTATTTGAATGATATAAATATATTTATAGATATGGGTAATACTTACCGTATATTTTTCATCAATTTGTTCTTTAAATATCCTACATTACATTTATTTTATATCCATTTTGTTTTGTGTTTATATTGATATAAAGAATAATAATAGAAATCCAATCACATAATTATTATTTTATGAATATTTTTATTTTAACTTTATTTTGTAATATTTATTTTCAGGGATATCGATGTATGATAGAACTGCGAGGAATAAAGTAATCTCTACAATTTAGCTCTTTTTAAATTAACACTGAAATTACAAGGAATTTGCTTGAGAGAAAATGAATCAATAGAAAGTCTTGGGTGTAATAATTGTAATATTTATTTGTCATTGGTAAATGTAACATAACGTGGTATATTAAACTTAAAGGCTAATCGCTGCAACATATAATAGGAAAAATGTACAGTCACAAATAAACAGAATACTACACACAATCAGTCTTAAATAAATAATACACAATAATTTGCATATTGGATTATATGTATAAATAATTTTAATGACATTGCGCCAAAACCACAGCTCTACCGTCCAAATATTGAACATAACAGTAACTTGAAATCACACTCACAAGTTAACATAACAAATAATCATACCTACAAACATTTGGTAACTAACTGTCTCATAACATAAAACAAAATGTTGGCGCTGTTAAATATTAAAATTGCACTAACTGTAGTAACGAATATGCCAGTGGCAAAATGTTGACATATTTTTATAAAAAATATAGCAAAATTTTGCTTTTAAGATTGGCACATAAATTGTCTAACGCCCGATTTCGTCGGGGCAAAACTAAACAATAAAATTGGCACATAAATTCATCATAACTGAGGTAGATTTGTCATGGAAAGAATAATATCACCTATTAACAAAAAATATGTACACAACGATTCACAATTTATTACATCTTAGTAAACAAATATCAAAACTTGCGTTGTTAACATTATTGCATATTATTACTTCAATTTCCTAGAATACAACCAATATTATTTTTTTGATGGTATTCTAACAATTACCAACAAAAAAAAATATATATTTGATTGTATTTAGCTATTCTATAATTTTTTGTTTTTTATACATTATGTTCTGATAAACTTGAATCTAAAGTTTGTACATCCACAAGATATTTATAATATAATCTGATATAAATATTTATATCTATATTAATAACTGAGATTCTGAGGTATTGCTGTTTTGAGTATTGTTTATTATCGGACACTATAATATAAAATAAACTTTGAGCAATTTTTCCTTTTGTTTGTAATATTACTCTGTTGTCCTCTCTTTGATCGTCTTAGTTATTAAAATATTTCAAAATTAAATAATACAAATTAATATGTACAGTGTAATAAAATACTTTGAAATTGATACAACATTTAAGTAGAAAAGTGCCAAGTGACAATGAATAAATTTCTACTTACACACACCAATTTGCGTTGACGTGCAGGTCATCTTTAGCGGATGCCGGCCATTTTTGAATTAGTTTTCCTCAAATGCGTCTCGCAGTGCTTCATCATGTGATCCTTTCTGATGAAACCTTTACCGCAGGTATCGCAAGCATATGGCTTTTGGCCAGTATGTAAGCACATATGCCTCCGGAGGTCCGTCTTATGATTGAACTGCTTTGGGCAGAGATCGCATTTGTGCGGTTTATCGCCAGCATGTTTTGTGAGATGTTCTTGGTACGTAATCTCACATGAAAATCGTTTGCCACACCTGGTACACTTAAACGGCTTATCACCGCTATGGAATGTCTTATTGTGTTGTGTGAGGTAGCAAGCTTTATTAAACTTTTTAACGCAATCACGGCATTCGAGCACGTTTGATTTAGTCATTACCGTCGAGGATATTTGCGGACTGCCAGTGTTCTCCTCATAATCAGGTTTTATATGAACTTTTTCTTCCAATTTGATGTCATCTATTATCTGCATTTTGGATTCATCGACAATATGAATTTCTGTGTCATTTTCTGAGCTCATGGTCAACATACCAAGTTCGTGATTATTATTGTTGTGATTTGGAGGGTACTGGATTACGTAGTCATCTTGTGAAGCATGTTCAGCAGCTGTGAGTAGTGTGAGCTTGTATTCATCGTCTTCGGTGCGATATATAGAATTTTTGGACTCTGACACATCATTTGGTTCTGTGTAATAGGTATAAGGGGTCGTTACCGTACCCCCGCCCCCCACGTTCGCAATACCATAACCGATCAATCCGTAGCGGTGCGCTTGAATTTGCGCAAAGCTAGGTAGTGGTTGACTTTCTTCGGCTAGGCTGTTTTCGTTCGTGAATTGGAATTCACCAGTAATACTGAGGCTGTTGATAGCCATAGCCTGCGTAACGTGGGGGGCCGACCCGTTTGGGTACATCTGGAATTGGCTGTTCTCCATTGACATCATATGCTGCGGTGCCATGTTGAATCCATGAGGGGTATTGACTGTATTGATGGGGGACGAACTGAGCGATAGCAGGCCCCTCGAGTCTATGTTGTTGGTTGAGAGGCCTGCTTCCCCGTTTGGGGGATTCCCGTTGGACAAATTAGATAAACTAGGATTGCCTAAGTGATTTCCTAGAGGATTGGGATGTTGAGGCATTGGAGAATGCAGTGGCGGAGGATGGTGTATATTTGGGGCTGGTTGTCGATCGTACGGCCCGTTAGACTGTTGCAGTAATGGAATTGCGTTTAGTCTCTCAAACTGCGAGGGCATGGTGTTACTATCCTCGTTACGAATTTCGTCACCAGAGCTTCCAGATTGTGGACGATCGTCTTGCTTTGAAGTATTATCTCTGGCAGGATGGTGATGTGCACTTATTGGTAGAGCTGCCGGATCGGGTTGCCCACTAGATTTTACCGCGTTTTTATGCAATGTTGTATTATAATGTCGCTTCAGGTGACCTGAACTCGTAAACCACTTGTTGCAAGCGGTGCAGTTGTATGTTTTTGGTCTGCGAGCTTCATTAGATTTCCAGTTGGAACTCTTCTGGACGGTGGAAGGGGGTGCCTGTGAAGGATTACTAGAAACTTGAGAGCTTGAAATCACGGGGGCGTTTGGGGCTGACGGCAGGTGTTCAAAGGATCTATACGCATGGGAGGGTTGGCCGAGAGGATTCATGCCATTTCCGCCATTTTCCTGTGTTGTTGTGGTAACCCCATTAACCATAAAATCTTGGTTATGTATTTGATGCGATTGAAATAATTTTTGATCTTGTGAAAACATTTTGTTATCTGGAATGTTCTCTGGAATATTTTGTGGAAACATTTTTTGATCAGGGACATTCATGAACATGCGTTGTTGCTCCTGCTGATGTTGAAAAAGCTTTTGTTGTTGTTGCTGCTGTGGTTGTGTATTTTGTTGTTGTGGTGGAGACCAGGAATTCAGCAACGCAGACACCGAATGCGGATTATGTCCGTTAGGATCATCGGACGGTCGCTTTTCATCTTCTGGGAATACATTATGTACAACTTTATGGGAGTCAAGGTCAAGAATCTCACTTTGCGTAGCATCTTCATGTTTTACAATGTTGGGTTGATCAAACATAAAATGTTGATTAGGTTGATATGCCGAAAGATGAGGCGCGGGTGTTGGAGGATGCGCCATATTAAGATGTTCTATAAGTTGAGATGCAGACTGACATACATAGCCACACTTGTCACATTGTTTAGGGCTAGGGGACGGTGTTGGCTGTGGAGGGTACGCAGGGCTTGAAGATGACACCTGTGCCTGCGACTGTTGCCGCTCATAAGAGGTCTGTTGAGATTGTGGATAGGGGTTATACCTGTACGCGGCATTGTGTACAGGGTTCTTATTATGGCCATATGGATCGGAATATTGTTGTTGGCTCTGGTTGGATTCAATAGAAAAATATTGAGGATCTGAATAATTAGTATAATTGTTTTGTTGATACTGAGCCTGCTGTTGTGGATTTGGAGAATTTCGCTCACTTTTTATTTGTTGGTAATTGGGGAAATTTGGTGAAAAAGCTGAATTATCGTGATTTTGATATGGAGAAGATGCACTCTGATAGCTTTGAGGCGTTGGAGGGTGGCCAAAAATGGTATCCGGGGTTGCCCTACTATATTCGGGACTTTTCTTTTGCATAGAATCAGAGCTATCAGCTGCTGCAATAGTATTATTTGGAATTAACTCACGTTTTAAATTTGCCTTTGGAGTATTGTTGTTTGTCTCCTCGGAGTGAGACGACGCTGCCTGAGTCGCCCAATGTTTCAGCAGATTTTCTTTGTGGTACTGCAGGTGAACTTCCAAAGACTCCGCAGAATTTAGCGATATACCACATTCCTTGCAGTGAAAGGGGCTGTTGGTCTGCTGCTGTAGAAAATGTTGCTGTTGCTGGGTTTGTTGTTGTACACCACTGCTACTAGCCATTGCACTCGATTAAAGTTTATAAACAAATAAATAAAGAGTTTTGAACAAAAAATACAACTGTCACTCTTTTAATATCATAACATGTCAATAGCGCGTATTCCCCGTGGTATAACGTTTATAACATAAAATATAAAAGCGCATTTGTTGTTTGCTTGCATATCACTTTCCAAATAAAATAAACAACGAACAAAAAATAAAAATGTCCTGCGAGTCCGTTTAGCCCATTATACGAGAGTTTTTAGTCTGTTCAAACACGAAACAAAAGTGTACACTTGCATCTTTAGGTTAATTACTTCTAAACACGAGGTAAACACTGGGACACTACGCACTGGTCAAACGTCTTAACGCTCACAAAGTAAACTGCACACTGCTGTCAGTTGCCGGGTCCTCTCGAATTTGGTGGTCCAACGTGCTGTGCTGTGCGTATACTTTCGCAAGTTCGCATAGGCCGCCCGTTTAGATTTCAACCAATGGCAAAGCCCGTATTAATGCGTTTGGGGTGGTAGGGGGTAAGATGCTGCATTTTTGAACATAGACAGATTTGGATTATGATGCTTATGCTTGGATTTTCCTTGCACCCCTTCCAACAATAAAAAAACCTAATGCTGTACTAGTTTGCCGGAAAACAGACTTTTGCTTTTGGTATACGAAACTTCCGAACTTGGATATTTCGAATTTATAAACACACTGCTAACAAAACATAATAAATAATATAATGTATAAACTATTTAAAAAAGAAATTTTAAACATGCATTACATCAGAAAAGAAGCAGAAATAAAACAAAGGAATACTCATGATATTTATACACAATGCAATATTACATTTGTAATGTATGTGCTACTTATTTCGCTTAGATATTACGAACTTGGTTAATTTGAAAAAAAGTATTTAAAATTTTAAATACTTTATTTATCTTAGTTATCAATTCATTTAAATATGCGATAAAAACCGAACATCGGTTCTCTATATTCTTATGTCAAAAATATTTTGTTAGCAAACAAAACGGGCATTGAGCTTTTTGAAAGCTCAACAATAATTTTTGCTAATAGTGAATAACATAATAGTTATTAATAATATAGGAGTAATAGTTTACTTATTAAAACAGATAACATTAATATAGATAATTAATTGTTAAATAATAATTATGTAATATAAATTACAGGTATAGGGGAATAATTTCTAATTCTGAGCAAATAAATAAGAATATTTAAACCAAAATTAAATTGTTGTATTAAAAGCTTTAAAAATATGTTTTAATCTAAATATGAACATTCTGGTACGAATATAATAAATTTATTCAATATATTGATACTTTAGTAAGCAATTATTTTACTTTTTTTTTTAATTTCTCAGATAAAAGGTATGTTTTCCATCACAGGTTAAAACTTATAGATTACCTTATGTATGTATTTATTTATAATATGCACATATTTGTCTTTTAATTTAAAACGCATTTAATGTTTCGTTTTAAGTTAAATAAGTAAATATATAAAATATACATATATATATATATATATATATATATATATATATATATATATAAAATATATCCCATAACAACATATGTATATACATCTTGACCTATAATTAATGTGGCTGTATTAATTATACGACGTCTAGAGAGGTAAATGCACCTTTGTCCTTGTAAATCGCAAATTGCATGTTGCATTCAAATCTGACTTGACTTACGTCATGGTATTTTGATTTAAAACTGCAACCTGGAGATGGTTTTCTCTACAGTCTTTGTCATGCATAATTAGTTCCAATCTTTCTGCGTGGAAAAAATAGACATCGTTGCTTCTAATTAAACAGTAAAGCATAACTTAACAAATGCTATAAATATGCAGATGTGTAACAAATGTATATATATATATATATATATATATATATATATATATATATATATATATATATATATATATATATATATATATATATATATATTAAACGTAAATCAAAGATCCTTATGAATTACTATTAATCATTTTCAAGAATAGAATTTCACAGAGAATCATATCAACTTTTCAAAGAACACACAAAAGTTTAGATTTAGGTTATTTGTCAAAAATATATAGTATGTACGAGGAATTCTTTTTCTGGAAATATTTATTGTTTATGAGTAATTTGTATACCTACACCGTGTATTTTGTAAAATCGTACTATTGTTTGAAAACTCAGAGGCGTTCTGAAATTAAATTCTGCCCAAAGAGAAACTCTTCCTATTGGACATATTTATAGTTTATGAACATTTTGTACCTATACAGTATAATTTGTAAAAATGTAAATTTGAAATTTCCTTTGTATTTGTGTTTTGAAATTTAAATAAAATTTCTCAATAACTGAATTTTTTCTTTTCTATATAAACGAGGAAAATTATTGGTATAATAAATAGTTCACAAAGTTTAATGCTTTATTTCTAAGAACTTACAAAACTGTTTTGGTTTTTACTTTTACTACTTTTACTTATATAATTCCTTTCCCCTTAAGAAAAAGAAAACAAAAATGAGTGAAATATTTTTCTGCTCTTTATTTAATAAACTTTATAGATTTGTTTGCTGAGTCTTGATTACTTGATTACAAATTTTGCACTAGGATATCTTAATTCAATACTTATTTGTCTAAATCGTAAAGCTACCTTTAAAATGTTAATAATCTTTTTATTTATCATACTACCTCGGTCGAGGCATCTATATTGTATTTATATTCTTGTATATGTGTTTTTATATTGTTGTATAATGTTGTATAAATTTATATAAAAATTATAAACTATTATAAAACTGTGGATAACTACATAATCAGTCTACATTCAGTGTCTCTCTATATATTGTGTTTCTTTGAATCGTCTCTCTATATTTAATTCAGGAAACAAAATATTCGTTGAAAATCTTTAAAGGGCCTAGTAGTAATTAAATACTATAATACCATATTACAAAACATTTCGTTATATTCTTCATAAAATATTTAAATTAAAATCTGTAAAATTATAACTATTATGTAAAATTATAATATATATTAATAAATTCACTGGTTCGTTATGTTTAAAAACTTCAGTACGCTAAACTATTCGTATATTATATAATATAGTACATGAAAACAATACATTAATGCTTTCAAAATACATATATATGTATACACATATGTACGTAACATATAACTCGGAAATCGAGAAAGGAACCATCAAACCGCCAAGCGGTTATCAAAGTAGTTCTCGAATAGCAAAGCTATTACGTAATAGCTCTAGGAAACAACTACTCCTCGGGCTAAAGCCCCGCCACGCATTGAATTATCCAGAAGCGATCCTCGACCCCTTTCTCGTGTTTCTGCACGATCAGATAAGGCTTCAAAAAATAAAACCCGCCACAGGTAGGATTCGACATTTGTCCCGGATCGAAACCGAACGACATACAGCTGTTTCAAACTTATTAGTTCTCGTCAGTGCCGTACACGGTACGCCGATTCAGGACAAATGCCGAATGAACTCTGTGGCGTATACATCTTTATCCATACGATCTCTGTCAGTAACGTATAAGTCAGAAATCGAGAAACAATCCAGGACAAATGTCGAATCCTACCTGTGGCGGGTTTTATTTTTTGAAACCTTATCTGATCGTGCAGGAACACGAGAAAGGGGTCAAGGATCGCTTCTTAGTATAATTCAATGCCTGCCGGGGCTTTAGCCCGAGGAGTAGTTGTTTCCTAGAGCGATTATGTAATAGCTTTGCTATTCGGGAACTACTTTGATAACCGCTTGGCGGTTTGGTGGTTATTTTCTCGATTTCCGACTTATATGTTACTGACAGAGATCGTATTGATAAAGATGTATACGCCATAGAGTTCATTCGGCATTTGTCCTGAATCGGCGTACCGGCACTGAGGAGAACTAATAAGTTCGAAACAGCTGTATGTCGTTCGGTTCCGATCCGGGACAAATGTCGAATCCTACCTGTGGCGGGTTTTATTTTTTAAAACACATATGTATATATATTCTATTGAATTGGACTTATTCAAAATAAGGTTATGGAATGTATATTTTCTCGAATTATGGTAATCAATTTTACTTGTCTTTCTTCTCTATTGGTTCATATTGTATTTCATTATAGATATAAAATACATCTATAACTTATGTTTAATCCTTATTATGTTTACAACTTTTGTCTATATATTTATTTATAATAGGTAGGTATTTCTATATACATCATGTTATTTATACATACATTATTATATGAGTTCCATACCATACATTAATATAAGAGTTGGAGAAAGAATATTGGTACATCGCATATTAAAAAAGAAAAAAAAAATGTAATTGCCTCTTACACTTTGACAAAATTCTATTTTTAAAAGTATGTGCATTTGTGCGTAACTGTTGCGAAAAACAACCTTCTATGTTTCGTGTTTTGATAAAAAGAGTGAAGGTTCTCCTTTCTATTAATAGTAAGCAATACATATGTAATAGATAAACGCACAACGCAAAAAGTCAATCTAAATAAGCTAAATAAAATAAAAAAATCGTCATAACTAATAAGCTACAGAGAACAGAGATGTAACGAACGCCGTTAGTATTTTTTATTTAATAGTTTATGTACATAAATGCTACATGATGAATGAGTTTAAGATTTACTCTGAAAGTTGCTTCTCGAGAGTAGAAGGACATTAAAAACGATTCTATATTAACACAATTCTATATTACAATTTTTAAGACAAATTATATTAAAAAACATATGAATAATGAACTTTTAGAGAACCGTTCTTATCAGTGAAGCATACTTAAAAGGATATGATCAAATCAAAATTGATCAGCATTTTTAATAAAATCACAATCACTAATCAGTATTCATTTATCAGTGAATAAATAAATTGTTTATCATCATATTCAATAATATTACCGATCAGTTTTATCTGTCTCTATATTTTTATTTGACAAATTAAGATGCGGTCTGAAAAATCTCATCAATGTTTATAAAACGCGCAACATTATTATGCTTAACGCTAAACAAATTGCAAGTAATTTGGTAGACAAATTCGAATGATTATGTGCAAAGTCAAGGTGAGAGAGTTCGCCTTTTCGGCGGCTGAATAAACTCTGATGAACTTATTTTAGTATTTTTATTTTGGCCAGACTCCGTCTGCATGCATTAATTGCATCCTCCAGGCATTCTCAAATTCGGCTGCTGCATCTTTCAAGGTCCAGCACCTTGCATTGTCTAATGGAACGCTTATAGTCTGGCGAAACGTATACTCGCCATGTTACAATAGATTGTGTTGTAATATACGTTATGTAAATTGATATATACATATAAAGCAAACAAGATACTTAACAGAAATATCGAATAATTCAGACTCTAATCTGTGCATTCTAATACAATGTTATGTAAAGTGAATTTATTTTCAAATAGTAATCCCTTTAATCAAATGTAACATTTAGCTGTTATGTAACATTTATGTACGCTCGTACTTATGTACAAAATATTTATATGTAATAATACATATATTATATACAAAAATATGTAACATTTTCTATTATTAACTGTTAAAAAATACTCCCTCTGTCCCAAATTAGTTGTCACATTTGACCATTTTTCTACTGATTATTGTCAAATATAATTTAATCCAGGAAGTAATATACTAAAAAATTAAATACTCAAAAGATAAGTTTAAAATCACATCATTCATAAAATTTGTTTGAGGATTGTAATTACAAGTAGGTTGGTGACAGATTGGCAAATCACAAAGTTTTGAAAGTGCACCCGCTGTCACTTTAATTCGTTATGAAAAGTGCCAAAAATGAGGGATTCGACAAGAAGACTAATTAAAAAAAGGGAAATGGACAACATTACCTGGAATTCAGTTCTTCAGTTTTTGCTTAAACGCTGTGAAAATGAAAAATTTAAACATGGTGCTATGGTTACTGCTTCAGAGCAATTCATGCTCCATAGGCGTACAATTTCTTGGCTATGGAAACAGGCAAAAGACTCCAAACTTTCTAGAAGTATATACTATAACGTCGATTCATTAAAACCAGGGAAATATGGAAAAAAGAAAAATTATTCAGAAAATTTAGCAAAATTGAGAAATGCTCCATCGCATAAAAGAAGTACTCTGATAAGTTCTTCATGCGCAAAAGCAATACCAAGAGCTTCATTCATTACATCAAATGTTAAAAGAAGGTCAAACATTTGCACGTGTTTCATCTGCAGTAAAACTTTTTTAACTGCTGAGAATAAGTTTGAAGGACTTCGCTCTTGTCTTCAGCATATTTTCCAGATGGTATATATTGACGAAAAATGGTTCTATATTACGAAAACATCGCGTTCATATTATATTGCTGGCGATGAAGAAAACCCTCACCGCGAGTGTAAAAGTAAACGATTCATAACAGAAGTAATGTTCATGGCCACGACCCCTGTGGGATCCTCATGAGAAAAAATATTTTGATGGAAAATTGGGTATGTGGCCTTTTGTACATACAGACCCGGCCAAAAGAAATTCAAAAAATCGCCAAAAGGGCAGCCTTGTTACTAAAGTTGTAGAATCTGTCGACAAGGAAGAAATAAAAAAAAATGATTATTGAAAAAGTAATGCCTATCATTCGTGAAAAGTTTCCTCGGTCTGCAAAGAATGGTCTGATCTACATCCAACAAGACAATGCGAAGCCTCACTTATCCTTTGAAGATCCTGGTGTACAAGCAGAGGCAATTAAAGTTGGATGGCATCTAAAACTGAAATGTCAGCCTCCAAATAGTTCCAACTTGAATGTGCTTGATTTAGGATTTTTTAACGCTATTCAGTCGTTGCAAAGTCAGATGGCGACCAAAGACATAGATGAATTAATGGGTGCTGAGGAAATTGCTTTTGATAAATTGGAGAGAGAGAAATTAGACAACGTTTTTTTAACTTTGCAAACATGCATGGAAAAAATGATGTGTTCTGGGAGCAATGCATACAAGATTGTACATATGAATAAAGAAAAATTAAGACGTGGAAACCACTTTCCACATAGCATCAAATGTAACCCTGAAGCTATTTTAACAGCCAAAAATTATCTTAATATTACTTAGTTTGTAGCAGCTTAGAATTATCTTTGTATAGGAGTATAAGAATTATTATCCATAATTACGAGTACGAAATCAATATTCTTGTGAAATTAGTTAAAAAACAATAATTTCTATTCTAGCATATAACAGTTTCTATTTGCCCGCTTTTGTGTGCCTAATTCTTTTTTATTTGTAGTTTTTTCGAAATGTAACAACTAACTTGGGACAGAGGGAGTAGTAAATATTATATTAGGTATAAAATAATTATACAAACTACATTTTTTATAAACACAATTTACAAATTTCGTAATACATCTTTCTATACAAAACTTTTATGAAGACAAGCATAATACATATATCATGAATTGCATCGTATAAATATTAATATGTGTAATATTACTATTGAATAAGAAACATTTTGATTTATTATTTTACGATCGTTCTACGAAATGAGTGATATTTTACAACCAAAACCCAAATTCAATAAACTCTAAATGGCGAAAATATGTAAAGATCGAATAATATTTATCTAAGAATATGAATGACAATAACAATTCTAAAAATAGGTCAGACGCATTTAATACCTTCCCTAAAGGATTAAGTTATATTATTCTGAATATTGACCCTTCAGATTATGACATTTAGGTATTCCATTAGGCATTAAAAGTGCATTAGTTTTCTAAGATGTATGTAACTAAATAGTGACTCATTTCCTCTTATTTTTACCTTAAACTTATGATGAAATATTTTAATTACATAAATACATTTTATAATATTTAATTATAAGTGTAATTAAATATTATGCCTGGTACCATAACCAGAAATTAAAAAATAAGTATTTGACTGTAGCATATTAGTGTTGTCTATAACAGTAAATGAAGGTTGATGTTATAACTGACATATATTCTAGCAGTTTTACATTTGATATGTTACTTACTTATTTACTTGTAAATTTTCCATAATAAGGTTATACGTGTCTGCCAACTATAAGAATTCGGCTCTTTTTATATAGTGCGATGGTCAGTTTTTGTCGTTTTTTATCCAATTCATTTCGTGCAGACTTATATTGGCTTAGGTTTATTATTAAGTTACCATATGTTAAAAAAGGGCATACATTTCTATGCTTTCCCATATTTGCAATAGGTATTTAATAATATTGCACATTTCATGTTATATAAGACGTTGATTCAAAATATTAGTTAAATTAAGACTACGATTAAAAACGGTGAAGTAAAATGTATACATGATATATTCATATTTTATGCAACATATTTTCAGCTAAACATATCTGGTTACCCTTAATTAGGTTTTTTTCTATAATAATATAAAAAATTAACACCATATAGTCTCAAATATACAGTATAATTCACATAATTTATAATAAGTACAACATACTAATTACATTACTAAATTACTTACATATATAACCTTCTCAAAGTGTTTATACATAAGCTTGTCGAAGTATTCATTCAACTATGCAATTAATTACATTTGCATTAAAAAATGCATTAAACACATTTGTTTTATGCATAATTTAATATAATAATTTCAGGTAATTATGGCAGTATTCACAAAGTACGTCTATGTCTAAGGGATTAGTACAGATTATTATTTTGATTTGTATACCTGCAGATATATTGTAACAGCAGTATTAAGTAGTTCTAAATATTTATAATCACGTTTCTGTGAGGCATATAATTAAAACTTAATTAAACGGATCTCATTCATAAATAAATAATTACCTGTTTTCAAATAATAAACTTATTAAAAGTCTTACTATCATAAATTAATGTACTTACTAATTTTAATTTACTGAGTAATTCGTACCTCGCAGAAATATTTTTGTCAACAAAGTAGTACTGTATTATATTGACATAACATAACACAACGCAACGCAACGCAACGCAACGCAACGCAACGCAACGCAACGCAACGCAACGCAACGCAACGCAACGCAACGCAACGCAACGCAACGCAACGCAACGCAACGCAACGCAACGCAACGCAACGCAAAATAACATAACATAACATAACATAACATAACATAACATAACATAACATAACATAACATAACATAACATAACATAACATAACATAACATAACATAACATAACATAACATAACATAACATAACATAACATAACATAACATAACATAACATAACATAACATAACATAACATAACATAACATAACATAACATAACATAACATAACATAACATAACATAACATAACATAACATAACATAACATAACATAACATAACATAACATAACATAACATAACATAACATAACATAACATAACATAACATAACATAACATAACATAACATAACATAACATAACATAACATAACATAACATAACATAACATAACATAACATAACATAACATAACATAACATAACATAACATAACATAACATAACATAACATAACATAACATAACATAACATAACATAACATAACATAACATAACATAACATAACATAACATAACATAACATAACATAACATAACATAACATAACATAACATAACATAACATAACATAACATAACATAACATAACATAACATAACATAACATAACATAACATAACATAACATAACATAACATAACATAACATAACATAACATAACATAACATAACATAACATAACATAACATAACATAACATAACATAACATAACATAACATAACATAACATAACATAACATAACATAACATAACATAACATAACATAACATAACATAACATAACATAACATAACATAACATAACATAAAAAAATAAAGAATAAAAATATACACTGCAGTGACCAGACCCAAGATAGAAAAGTCGAAACCGGTCTGCAGTTAACGATATTCTGATATGGGTGACAAAATATACAAAAAATATATGTTCAAATTGGCGACCTTGAAGAGTTTGATTGTAATCGATCAACCAAGGCTTTTCAGAAGTTTTGCGTAATATACTGGGATATTTCCTGAATCCAAATTCTACCTTTCAACTGATCTAATGACCCCCAGTCATTAGATCAGTTGAATCATCAGATTGATCATACAAACAACCGATTTGACGCAGATCTCAAAGAAATACGTCTTAAAGGCATAAATCTGGCTATGGCCCTGGCTATTAAATATGTCGTCGTCGACATATTAATTTCTATGGATATGTTTCACTTATGTTGTTAAATCCTGCTGATACCACATTTCATCTAATAGTGGACGTTTTTGATAAGATTATGAATAATAGAAGTAATCGTTTTAGTTATTATTTTCTTTTTAATTTAACCACTGGTAAGAAAAACAACCTATGCTTTTTATTTTTTATTTTACTGTACTAATCAATAATTGCTACAGGACTATAAACATCATCAAAAAAAGTGTCTTCTTGCTGAAAACCTCTTGCAACTAATCTTGCTTTATAATCTTCTACTCTTGGTTCACCTTCACTAACTTTCTTCTTAAAACCCCATTTGCTTTCTATGACATTTTCACTTGATTCACTACAGACACTAATCCATGTTTCATTTTCTTCCAGAGCTCTGATTTCCTTTTCAATGGCCTTCTTCCATTTTTTTGCATCTTGACTCAGCTTTGCTTCTTCATAAGTCCTTGGATCGTCCTCATCTAAAATACTTAACAGACTCATTTCATAGTCTTCAAATCGTACAGGTTGTGTTCTGTTTTGCCTCAAATTATATCGATTTTCTTCTAACACATCTTTGTGAATACAAACTTCTCTGACTTCCGGTGATTCAACCTGTTCTTCAATATTCTCATCTGTACTATTTGGTAATATTTCTATTATTTCCTGCATATGTTCCTGTCTCAATTTTGTAACTTCATCTTTTTTTGGAGGTAAAAAAAACTATGTCTCTATGGCATTCTACTTTGGCAGTATTTGGAAAAAATATTCTGTACCCCTTGACGTTCTCACCATATCCTAGAAAAATGCCTTCTCTATTTTTTGCATCCCATTTTAATATAACTTGCTTGGGTACGTGAACTGAAACTCTCTGACCAAAAATTTTGAAATGATTTAAATTTATCTGCTTTTTATGCCACAATTCATATGGAGTTTTGCCTTTTGTAGGACTAGAACCTGTTCTATTTAATACATATGCTACATTGTTTATAGCCTCTGCCCAAAAAAATTTGTACATCCCTTGTATAATTGTTCTAGTGGCTTCAACAAGCGTCCTTATTTCTCGCTCGGCCCTGTTGCGGTGAATAAACAACAGATCTTTGGTGTTTTATTCCCATTATTTCCAACATACACCATACTTCTTTATTTACAAACTCTAATCCATTGTCACTTCGTAAGATATTCATTTTCTTTCCAGTCTCTCTTTCAGCCTGTGCTATAAACTTTGATTTTACTTCACCTTTTGATTTCATAAAGTATACTTGTCGAAAAGAGGAATAGCCATCTTTTAGGACTATAAAATATAGTGCCCCCCTAAAGGTGATGTTTCCATAGGACCACATAAATGTGCATGGACTAGCTTTAAAACGTCTTTTGCCCTGGACTCACTTGTTGGAAATGAATCTCGATGTTGTTTACCTGCTAAGCATTTTTCACATACAAACTTTTCAGTTTCTTCTGAAAATTTTATTTCATTTTTATTGAGAATTGTTTTTATTTGGTCTATGTTTTGATGTACCAGACGTTGATGCCATGTTTCTAAACTGTCAATTACATGACATGTGTGACATCTCGAGCTAAATTCAGAAAAGTGGCTTTCTGATTCATATACAACTTTAGATGTTGAGACTTTTTGGACAAATTCCATGATAAACAGGTTATTTTTTCTTTTTGCTAATGCCCGTGTTTTATTTTTGCTGTCAATAAATTTACATCTGTTGTTATCCGACACCATGGTGAGTAAACCCTTATCTAGTGCGCATCTCACAGAAAACATATTGAATTTTAACTTTGGTATATACAGAACATTCCATAAGCGAGTTTTAATTAGTGCCTTGCCATTATTTGCGTCTACTAATATTGTGCCTACACCTTTTACATCTAATATTGTTCCATCTCCAATCCTTATCTTTTTATCTGTGGATGTTTCAGAGAGATTTTCAAACAGTTTTAAGTCCCCACACATGTGTTCGCTGGCTTCGGTATCCATACACCAATCACTTGTATTTAGGTTCCCTGATGCTCTAACCAATGCTTCAACTTCAGATTCATTTTTCTTCTTCTCATGTTTGTTTTTTCTGAACCAACATTATGTTATTTCATGACCCTTCTTCTTACAATATGTGCACTGTTTTATTTTTAAACTTCTGGCTTTACATTCTCTAGCTATATGTCCCTGTCTATTACATACAAAACATTTTATGATTTTATTATCTCTTCTTTCTGTGAACTTCTTCGACATAATGGTCCCTGCTAACGCTGTAACTTCTTCACTTGATTTTAACCTTTCTTATTCAATTAAGAGTCTTGAAGTTAATTCATCTAACGTTTGATTATTTGAAGGTACTGACTCCCAAGCTGATCGGAAATGTTTATAGCTATCAGATAGAGACATAAGTATTTTTGTTATTAACATTTTCTCTGAGATTTCTTCACCTACCTGCTTTAAACTATTCTGGATTTCTGCAAGCTTTGAAATATACATAGAGATTGAATCTTCACCACAGTTCATTAGGAAGAACTTTTGCTGCAGTAGGTGAATGCTGACTACAGATTCCTTATCATACACAGTCTTCAGTTTTGACCACATTTCTTTTGATGTCTTGCAGATTAAAATATGCGTTATTGGACCTTTGATCCAATCTTGTTACGATTAATTCTTGTGCTTTCGCATCTAGTTTTACCCACTCTGCGGCTGCTGCTGCCTCAGTAGGTTTTAGTTTTTGGCCTGTAATAATTTCGTACAGTATGCCACATCAGCATGACAGACATTTGGAACTTCCACGTCACCCAATTTTCGGCTCCTGTTAATTTTAAGGTGTTTGTAAATGATCCTTGATCCATTTTGTTAAATGCCTTATTGATTTTTACTGTTTTGAGTTTTACTTTTTCAGTAAGAAAATCCCGCTAACCGAAGATCTAACATCAAATCCTCGTATTTCCTTTTAACAACTTTTCCTTGTAGTTTTCTTACCGATTACTTTTTCTGGACCTTTTAACAGTCTGGGCCCATAACCTGATAAGATTATGAATAATAGAAGTAATCGTTTTAGTTACTATTTCCTTTTTAATTTAACCACTGGTAAGAAAAACAACCTATGCTTTTTATTTTTTATTTCACTCTACTAATTAAACTGTTCAACAACAAACTTTACTACTACTACTACTAAATTTACCATTGTCTAACAACAGTTTTAATATAAGTAATTTAATAGTGGACGCATATGCTTACTGAAAAGTTGTAGTATAAATTTGGTCCGAGTTTAAATTCCATTTACCAAATGATCCACACGATGGTGCTTCTTGTGATAATCCTCATTTTACAATAATAAATATATTTTTTTAAGGTGATGGGTGCATACTTATTTCATCCAGTGGGGATATTGGTCTGGCTCAATATTGGCAGTTATGTTGATTTACAAATCAGTTCAGACGGAATGTCAATTCAGTTAAAAATACTATATTGTTGAAAACGTTATCATTAATTCCCATATTATCTATCAGAAGTTTTAGCTTCTGTACAAAATTTAGAATACTCTTTATATTATTGAATATTAAGAAAACTTACATTGCATATTCCCCAAATCCTATACTAAAATTGTTCTTGAAAAGTGTATGTCTGAAAATATAAAAATATACAGGGTAATCCATTTAAAAGACTTCCGATGACGTCATATCTAGAAAAACTTTTATTAAACGTATTTTTAATCTTACATATAGATTAATCAAAAATCAAGCATTCCGGCATATACCCAACAATGTATATGATAGAATAATTAATAAATGTGTTTCCTTTACTATCCGCACGAGATGGATTGAATAAATAATAACATTACAACAATTAATAACATTATATAACAAACCTAAGTTGCATATTCACCAAACTCTATATTATTACAATTATTGAAAAGTAAATGCCTGAAAATATAAAAATATACAGTGTTGCATTTAAAACATTGCTAATGACATCATATCTCTAAAAACTTTTGTTAAAGTTATTTTAATCTAATATATAGTTTAACCAGAAATAAAATGTTCCGACATTTGCCCAATAATGTATGTAATCGAATAATGTTATAAAAAAAATTGGTTTCCTTTATTATAAATATGCATGATATGGATTGAATAAACAATAACATTGTAACAAATAATAACATGATATAACAAACACAAGTTGTAAACTCACCAAACTCTATACTATTACAATTAGTGAAATCTGTATATCTGAAAATATAAAAATATACGAGATAATCCATTTACAAGACTGCAGATGACGTCATATCTCGAAAACTTTTGTTAAAAGAATTTTTAATATAACATATAATTTAACCAGCAATCATTCCGCCATTTATTCAACAATGTATATAATCGAATAATGCTATTAAAAAAATCAGTTTCCTTTACTATAAGTCTGCTCTAGATGGATAGAATAAATAATACACATTTTATATCCAGTTAGAACATATGTATATAAAAGATACATATAAAAAATAAAAATTGAATATACATATATACGAACTGAGAACCTTCGCATTTTTTTGAAGTCGATTAAAACATATAAAGAAAGTTCTATTCGAAACTAAATATGAGTGAATGAATAAGTCGCCATTCTTTATCTAATGAATGTGCTTAATATTAAAATTTTACTATTTTGTTTTGTACTTAACTACTAAATATACAGCGAATATAATAAAGGTTGTACACCTAGTCAAAGTTTACAGAATAAATAATTATAATAATTATTTATTCTGTAAACTTTGATGATACTTTGTACATACGTATAAAATTTATTTGGGAAACGCTCGGCTTTTTAAACGCCAACTTTTTAATTATACTAGTTCTATTTACTTGGGAAAACTAATACATATTATATTTATTTTTATTTTTCATAAACAATTCATAAAATAAAACATTATAATATATTACACTAGTTGTAATAATATAAGATGAGCTTTTATTACAGTTAGTCTTCCCGATTCCGGATAACGATATTGATGCCAGCATTGTAATTATCGGCTTCGAATGTTATATTGAAAGCGGAAGGTTCAAAGGAGCTTTATTACTTTCTTATACTTAGGTGCAGTACGTTGTAAAATAATAAGATAATTCCCTTTTTCCGTCTCGGATCACTTTCTAAGCTTTCTACTTGCACGTGTTTTAGAAATGTTTACGTAGGCTATTTCGTTTTGGTGTGCATTCTTTTTAAAGTAATTATTTTTCGTGTCTCTCGTCTATAATATACCGTGGATACGATGAATATTTGGTAATACGTGACATTATTATGGACACCGAACATAAACTATGACAAGAAGGTTCACTCTAAGCTCCGCCCACTAAGTTTCTCTCCTTACTTCGTCTCGTCGTCCAGCGAGAATTAGCTAATTAGCACGTGGTGTATGTATACCGTCAGTCTCGACACCGAACCGATTGCCTAAGGCGAAGTATTATACCGGTCGGATTTTAAATTGTGAGTTATTAATTTGCGTTTGAATAGCTAAAGATTCTATGTTCTGCTGATGGCTGTAACAGTAAGACAGGATCTAGTGTCTCATTTTTTCGGCATCCAAAAGATGTATATTTTAGTATAACAATTTTATAAAACCTAATTTGCCCAGAAAGGAACATATAAAATTCAGTAAAGGTTTTAGATAATGTTTCTTGTAATACTTGTATTGAGGGCGAAAAGAAAAATTACAAAATGTTTCTATGATGAAAAACATGGAAGAAAAAGTGTTTGAAAGTAAACATATTTTGTATTATTTAAGTAAAATAAGAACTTTTAAAAGCTCGTAGCGGATGTAGGTACATGGACGAATTGAAGCAATTTGCCTTAAGTGTTTACTTTTTAAGACCTAAGGCACAGCTTACTCAATACTGATTTGAGTAATACAGTATTGAGTAAGCTGTGCCTAAGGCATACAAAAAATGTTCGTCGATGTATAGACTTTTGTCAAAAACCACACTTAACCGTTTTACCAAACGATGGATAATAAATTCTGACTCTAATGGATATTCTTTCTTATATATAGAGCTCGGCTTCTTAAAGACAAAGAAAAACACTCTACTCTTTGCTTAGACTCTCTCTTCTTGCTTAGACTTCTCTTTAAAGTTACATTTATTTTATGATATATCGAAAGACAAAATAGTCAGTTTTCACGAATCATATACTAACACAGATAGTATGGAAGTAGCAAGTGGTGCATTAGTTGACCTCTGCAAGGTGACCTCTCTCTGATTTGGGGGTGCGGGATAAAAAAAAGCTGAAAAAATTAGTTTGGTTCCGTATTAATAAAAGGTGGTGAAAATAAACTGATTACTGGTCAAAACCGGTCAAAACTTAGTCAACTAAATTAGCCAAAAGCGACTAAAAAACTGCAATTTGGGAGTGTGGGCTAAAAGAAAAGCTCGGAATGCTGTTTTTGCTTAGCATTTTCAGACAAAAGGTGGTCAAAGCAAACTGTTTACTGGTCAAAACTGGTCAAAATTTGATTAAAATAATGAACGAAAAAAAAGTTGAAAAATCAAATTTGGGGGTGCTAACTTCACAGACCTCAAGAATTAGTATCGTTCCACATTTTAAAACAAAAGATGGTCAAAATAAACTATTTACTGGTCAAAACTGGCCAAAACTTGGTCAAAAAAATGAGCCCTAAATCGGCTCAAAATTCCAATCTGGGGGTGCGGGCTAGAAAAAGTCAAAAAATCAGTTTCGTTCTGCATTTTCAAACAAAAGGTGGTCAAAATAAACTGCTTACTGATCAAGACTAGTCAAAACTTAATCAAAATGTTGAATGAAAAAAATTAGAAAAATCCAGTTTATTGGTGCTAACTTCACAGAGGTCATTAGTTGTAATGCCACGAGGGATAGCAAGTAACTGGAACCCATTTTTTTTATAAATCAGCGGCAATTTCGAATGGAATAAAGAATATTTTATTTCAAAGTGTCAGGAGATTAACAGCGATCGGTTTAAATGTATTAGGTGTGGTTTCCGATCAGAGATCAAATTTTCAAAAATCAGTTAAAAGCAAAGTGAAATTAACTGCAATCAATATTTTCTTTTTCGTAGATAACACTAGACTTGTATACATTTCTGATGTTCCTCACCTATTAAGTTCTACCAGGAACAATTTTTGATACAGTTTTTTGCTACCAGAAGAGGCAATCCAAAAATCTTATCTAGAGACCTTTTATAATAATGACAAGCTTAATGAATACATTATTATTATATTATATAGGTTTGGACTCATCAGCCACTGATCGCATGGGTAATCCCTTGGCGATCCCCTCTTATCCGGGTCATTATCCAAAAATGCTATCCCATAAAAGGAGCAATTTAGGCACGTCCCCCGCCTTAAGCCTCGCCTCCTCTAGGATAACAGGGGTCCCTAATATAAGATACCTCTTCTCCTCCAGTGCGGGGTATGTGTAAAGAAGATAAATCGAGGTTTCCTCGTCTTCTTTACAGTATCTGCAGGCCGGGCTATCAGTCAGCCTCAGCTTCTGCTTATATGCATTCAGGCTACTATGGTGGCCCGTTATGATTCCCATCAAGGTTCTGGCTTTGTGCCTGTTCAATTTAATGAATTCTTGGGCCCATTTTTTAATCTCTGAGTATTCGATGAAGAGTTTGGTTATTCGACGACCCGTTACTCCTCTCCATCTTTTATTGTGCTGGTCTCTTGCCCAGCCATTGATGCGGTCTCTGATCAGATTCCGACTTATTCCCACTGCAGGTTCTGCTCCATAGAGGTTTTCCCTGGTCCCTAGTCTGGCAAGGTCATCTGCAATTAGATTTCCTTTAATGCCATTATGACCAGGTATTCATAAGAGTTCCACCGGTCATTTCCCTGCCAAGTGATTCAATGCTTCATAACAATTATAGACCAGCTTCGACTTTGTCGTTGCTGACTTCAGGGCTGCCAACGCCGCCCTGCTATCCGAGCAAATACATACCTTCTCCTGAGTCTGATTTTGGTCGGCCCCCAGAACACCGCATGTAATTCCAACTACCTCGGCCTGGAGTGCGGTAGTGTATTTGACCAAGGGGAAGGTTTTACCTATCCTGTCGCGTCGCCTATACACCCCCGCACACGCTCTGTTCCCACTCTTGGCTCCATCCGTGTACCAGATGTCTCCATTGAGCGGAAATCCAGCTAGACCCTCCATCCACTCGGTCTTACTGGTGAGGGTGATATTTCTTGTCAAACAGGAAGTGGACACCCGTACTGTCAGAGGGCATCCATAGGAGTCCCTCCTCAGCTAGCTCTCTTGAGAGTATAGTCCCTTACCTTCCTATTCATGTTTCCCACCCTGTGCATTGCCTTTGCGGCTTCCGCTTTCAGGATGACATCAAGATTTGGTATCCCCGTCAGTATCCCCATCGCCTCGATCGGTGTTGATCTTGGGACTCCGGTTATACTTCTAAGAATCAATCCTCTTAACTTGTCGGTTGGCTTCCGACTTTAGACAGGCTCTCTCCCACCAGACTAGTGCTGCATACGTCAGTCTGGGTTTGAGAATTACCTCATACATCCAATTCATGGTTTCCGGTTTCAAGCCCCATCTATTACCAATGGCTCTTCTCAGTTGCCAAAGTGTGTCTGTGATCTTGGAACATATGTGACTTACATGTTTTCCCCATGACAGTTTCCCGTCCAGGTATACTCTTCGTCCAAGTATTTCACTTCGCTATTATAGCTTAGTTCTTGGCCACCAAGTTTCAGCGGACATGTTTTGTTCCACTTATATTTCTTTGTGAACACCATCACCTCAGTTTTAGAGGGATTGACCGAGAGTCCCCTCTCCCTGCACCAATTCCCAACCTTGTTTAAAGCTCCCTGCATTATATCGAGAATCGGCTCCAGGAAAGGGCCCTTCGTTATTATTACTAAGTCATCGGCAAAGCCAATTACTTGTTAATCATTTAACCTTTCAAGCAGCTCATCTACTACTAGGCACCATAGAAGGGGGGACAGTACCCTTCCCTGTGGACAGCCCGAGTCGATCCGGCCCTCGATGGTAGTTTTGCTTTTATTGGCAGTAAGCTGTCTGTTTCCCAACATATGGTCTTTATTGGCAGTAAGCTGTCTATTTCCCAACATATGCATTCAGCGATTATTCTGTGTGTGTAGCATCTGCCTAGTGCTCCGCTAATCACCTCCCTGGATGTAAAGTTGAAGGCTCCTTCAATATCAAGGAAGGTGCCGACAACGTATCCTCCGGGGTCCAGTTGTGACCGTATCGATGACACAACCTTATCCAGAGCTGTTTCTGTTGATTTACTAGCTTGATAAGCATGATGGCTCCCTTGAAGCGGCCTCTCTATTAGGACAGTATCCCGAAGGTACCTGTCAACTAATCGTTCGGCCGTCTTTAGTAAAAATGAAGTAAGGCTAATCGGCCGAAAGTCCTTAAGGGACGTGTATCCGACTTTGCCCGGTTTAGGTATAAAAACAACCCTTGTGCCTAGCCACACTTTCGGGACCATCTTCAGTGCCAAGCTGGCCCTGGTGATCCTTATGGGTAGACCGAGGATTATCTCTTCTGCTTCCTGCATAAGTACCGGATAAGTGCCGTCCGGTCCCGGCGATTTATATGGATCAAAGGACCTCAAGGCCCACCTCATCTTAGCTGGTGTGACTATCTCCTTCACAAGTTCCCTGTCGCCTCCCTCTCGGTTTGCCGCCCAGGTCCTATGTGCCCCTACTAGCGGGTCGGAAATGTCTCCCCTCTCCGGTCTATAAAAGCCCGGAACATGTGCTTTGATGAGATGGTCTAACGTTTCCTCATCCGATTCCGAGAATTTACCATTAGGGAGCTTGAGCGATCCCAGTATCGCTTTTCGGCTGCGGGCTAGGATCTTGTTCAGCCGTGCTGCCTCAGCTCCCTTATTTATCTCATTACAGAAAGAAACCAAACTACTTCTTTGGGCTTCCCTAACCTCAGCCCTATACTGACCCCTGGCAGTCCTATAGTCCTTCCAGGTTGTACGGCTGTTATGTCTTCTGGCTCCCTTGAGAAGGTTCCTTACTTTACATCTAAAGTTTTTCAGCTTATTGTTCCACCATCTTACTTGACTTTTCGGCCTAGCTCGTTTAGGTGTACAGTTCCCTTCATAGGCTTCTATCAATCCTCTACTCAGTCGGGAGACTGCCGTCTCCAGTACTTCCCTCTCACTAATTCTGGCGGGGATCCCCCGAACTGTTACTAGAAGATCCGATTTAAACTGTTCCCAGTTTGTGAATCTGGGGTTATGGACCCATTTCGTCTCGTCATGCTCCCCCACTACCAAATCAAACTTAATGGCAGAGTGATCCGAGAGTGTGTGTTCATCCGAGACTCTCCAGTTCCGCATGTATCCCGTCAGGTGGATGAAGCCCAAGGTAATGTCAATTACCTCCTCCCTTATAGCGTTATGAAAAGTGGGTGTGTTTCCCACATTTAAAATATCTAGCTCTGTACTTACCAGATATTCCATGAGCTCCATACCTCTGCTATTGGTATTCGTGCTACCCCAGACCATATGGTGTGAGTTCGCATCACATCCCATCAGCAAAGGCAGGTCGGCTTTTTGACAGAAGTCCACAAGTTCCTTCACCTCTGGTGTCGGATTGTCCCTACTGTCATATGGTAGATAGGCTGACGCTATGACCACCCTACCTACATTTTCTTGTATCGTAGTTACCGCCATTAGGTCCCCTGTGGACCATTTCCACAGGGGTGTGGCGCTAATGTTCTTTATTACGATACTGGCTCTGGGTCTGTTGGTATTACTACTCCTGTAACAGAGAAAATTTCCCAGTCCCTTTATAGATCCCTGCACCACCCAAGGTTCTTGGATGAATGCTATCCCTGTGTGCATCTTAGCCAGACTCCTCTACAGAATAGAAGAGGCATCTTTGTTTCGATGCAAGTTAACCTGAATAATTTGAATCATTCTTTTCTTAGCACTTGCACCACTTTCGTCCGTTGGTTTGCTCAGATTCCCCTCGCCCTCTGCCTCAATAGAGGTCAAGGTCAAGGTCCCGAGTATGGCCTGGGTATCGGCGATGGAGCAACTGCTTGTCTGGGTCTATTTCACGGTAAATAATTTTTTTAAAGTTCTGGAACACTGTGTAGTTGTAGGATTTCTAGCGTTACCACGACAATTTCTAATCTGACCAAAGAAGTTTTCTAAGCAATCCTGATTGAGTTTTCTCGTTAATGAAAATTTATATCTTTTGAATTTTAATGTTTCCCACAAAGCTTTAACTCATTTAATTGTTAGTTTCCACACGAATATAAGCTTCATTTGATTAGTAACACATTTTCCATCACTGTTAACAATTGTTTAAAAAGGTTTCAAACTCTTCTAAACATTTTATTTATTTTTGCGTGCCCACAAAGGCATTAAAGTTATTTAATTAACAGGAATTTAATAAACAGAAAATATTATTCATGACCTTGATGAAGTTTGCAGTTACCTTTGCATCTGAGGGGAAAACATTAAAATCTATGTAAGTGTATAATGAGCAACGTCAACAGAATGGCTGAACACTTGAGAAGCATATTTAACCTTAATTTTCTGAAAGTTATTTGGACATAGATGCTCGTCAGGTAATTTGGGAAGTATGTATTCATTCCTCAATGATGATGATGATGTTTCTAGCCCCTCTATTATTTATTTTTTTTTATTATGTTCTGTGGGTTTGGGCCTCATCAGCCACTGAGCGCATGGGTAGTCCCTTGGCGATCCCCTCCTGTCCGGGTCATTTTCCAAAAATGCTATCCCGTAAAAGGAGCAATTTGGGCACGTCCCTCGCCTTAAGCCTCGCTTCTTCTAGGATAACAGGGGTCCCTAATATAAGGCACCTCCTCTCCTCCAGTGCAGGGTAGGTGTAAAGAAGATGAATCGAGGTTTCCTCGTCTTCTCTGCAGTATCTGCATGCCGGGCTGTCAGTCAGTCCCAGCTTATGCTTATATGCATTCAGGCTACTATGGTGGCCCGTTATGATTCCTACCAGGATTCTGGCTTTTTGCCTGTTCAATTTAATGAATTCTTGGGCCCATTTCTCAATCTCTGAGTATTCGATGAAGAGTTTGGTTATTCGACAACCCGTTACTCTTTCCCATCTTTCTCTATGCTGGTCTCTTGCCCAGTCATTGATGCGGTCTTTGATCAGATTCCGACTTATTCCCACTGCAGGCTCTGGTCCATAGAGGTTTTCCTTGGTCCCTAGTTTGGCAAGGTGATCTGCAATTAGATTTCCCTTAATGCCATTATGCCCAGGTATCCATAAGAGTTCCACCGGTCCCTTCCCTGCCAAGTGGTTCAATGCTTCATAGCAATTATAGACCAACTTCGACTTTGTCGTTGCTGAATTCAGGGCTATCAACGCCGCCCTGCTGTCCGAGCAGATACATACCCTCTCCTGGGTCCGATTTTGGCCAGCCCCCAGAACACCGTATGTAATTGCAACTAGCTCGGACTGGAGTGCGGTAGTGTATTTACCCAGGGGGAAGGTTTTACCTGTCCCATCACGTCGCCTATACACCCCCGCACCCACTCTGTTCTCACTCTTGGCTCCATCCGTGTACCAGATGTCTCCATTGAGCGGTAATCCAGCTCGACCCTCTATCCAGTCTATCTTACTGGTGAGGGTGATCTTATATTTCTTGTCAAACAGGAAGTGGACGCCCATGCTGTCAGAGGGCATCCATAGGAGCCCCTCCTCAGCTAGCTCTCTTGAGAGTCTATTCAGGTTCCCTATCTTCCTGTTCAAGTTTTCCACCCTGTGCATTGCCTTTGCAGCTTCCGCTTTCAGTGTGACATCAAGAGGTGGTATTCCCGTCAGTATCCCCATCGCCTCAATCGGTGTCGATCTTGAGGCTCCGGTTATACTTCTTAGAATCAATCCTCTTAGCTTGTTAAGTCGTTTGACTTCTGACTTTAGACAGGCTCTCTCCCACCAGACCAGTGCTCCATAAGTCAGTCTGGGTTTGAGAATTGCCTCATACATCCATTTCATGGTCTCCGGTTTCAAGCCCCAGCTATTACCAATGGCCCTTCTCAGTTGCCAAAGTGTTGCTGTGATCTTGGAACATATGTGACTTAGATGTTTTTCCCATGACAGTTTCCCGTCCAGGATTACTCCTAAGTATTTCACTTCGCTATTATAGGTTAGTTCTTGATCACCAAGTTTCAACGGACATGTTCTGTTCCATTTATATTTCTTGGTGAACACCATCACCTCAGTCTTAGAGGGATTAACCGAGAGTCCCTTATACCTGCACCAATTCCTAACTTTGTTTAATGCTCCCTGCGTTATATTAAGAATCGGTTCCAGGAAAGGGCCCTTCGTTATTATTACTAAGTCATCAGCATAGCCAATTACTTGGTAATCCTTTAACCTTTCAAGCAGCTCATCCTCTACCAGGCACCATAGAAGGGGGGAGAATACCCCTCCTTGAGGGCAGCCCGAGTCGACCCGGCCCTTGATGGTTGTCTTGCCTCTGTTGGCAATAAGCTGTCTGTTTCCCAACATATGGTCTATCCATTCAGCGATTATTCTGGGGGTATAGCATCTACGTAGTGCTCCGCTAATCACCCCCCTGGATGTGAAATTGAAGGCTCCTTCAATATCAAGGAAGGCGCCGACAATGTATCCTCCGGAGTCCAGTTGTGCTTGTATCGATGACACAACTTTAACCAGAGCTGTTTCCGTTGACTTACCAGCTTGATAAGCGTGCTGGCTCCCTTGAAGCGGTCTCTTCATTAGGATAGTATCCCGAAGGCACCTGTCAACTAATCGTTCGGCCGTCTTTAGTAAAAATGTGAGGCTAATCGGTCGAAAGTCCTTAGGGGACGTGTAATCGACTTTGCCCGGTTTAGGTATAAAAACAACCCTTGTGTCTAGCCACACTTTTGGGACCTTCTTCAGTGCCAAGCTAGCCCTGATGATCCTTGTAAGTGGATCAAGGATTATATCTTCTGCTTTCTGCAGAAGTACCGAGTAAATACCGTCCGGTCCCGGTGATTTATATGGATCAAAGGACCTCAAGGCCCACCTCATTTTAGCCGGTGTGAGTATGTCCTTCACAAGTTCCCTGTCGTCCCCCTCTCGGTTTACCGCCCAGGTTCCATGTGCCCCTATTACTAGTGGGTCGGACTTGTCTCCCGTCCCCGGTCTATGAAAGTCCAGAAAATGTGCTTTGATGAGATGGTCTAAGGTTTCCTCATCCGATTCCGAGAAATTACCGTTAGGTAGCTTGAGCGATCCTAAAATCGCTTCCGGGCTACGAGCAAGGATCTTGTTCAGCCGTGCTGCCTCAGTTCCTTTATTTATCTCATTATAGAAAGAGGCCCAACTACTTCTTTGGGCTTCCCTAACCTCAGCCTTATACTGATCCCTGGCAGATTTATTGTCCTCCCAGGTTGTACGGCTGTTACGTTTTCTGGCTCCCTTAAGAAGGTTTCTTACCTTGCATTTAAGGTTTTCCAGCTTATTGTTCCACCATCTTACCTGGCCTTTCGGCCTAGCTCGTTTAGGCGTACAGTTCCCTTCATAGGCTTCTATCAATCCTCTACTCAGTCGTGAAGCTGCCTCCTCCAGTACTTCCCTCTCACTAATTCTGGAAGGGATCTGCCGAACTGCTATTAGAAGATCTGACTTGTACTGTTCCCAATTTGTGAATCTGGGGTTGCGGACCCACTTCGTCTCTTCATGCTCCCCCACTCCCAGATCAAACTTAATAGCAGAGTGATCAGAGAGTGTAGGTTCATCCGAGACTCTCCAGTTCCGCACGTATCCCGCCAGGTGTTTGGAGCCCAAGGTAATGTCAATTACTTCCTCCCTTATAGCATTATGAAAAGTGGGTGTTCCCCACATTTAAAATATCTAGCTCTGTACTTACCAGATATTCCATGAGCTCCCTACCTCTGCTGTTGGTGTTCGTGCTTCCCCAGACCATATGGTATGAGTTCGCATCACATCCCATCAGCAAAGGCAGGTTGGCTTTTTGACAGAACTCCACAAGTTCCTTCACCTCCGTTGTTGGATTGTCCCTGCTGTCATATGGTAGGTAGACTGACGCTATGACCACCTTACCTACGTTATCAAGCATCATAGTTACTGCCATTAGATCTCCTGTTGACCATTTCCACAGGGGTGTGGCACTGATGTTCTTCACTACGATGCCGGCTCTGGGTTTGTTGGTACTACTGCTCCTGTAACAGAGAAAATTACCCAGCCCCGTTATAGATCCCTGCACCACCCAAGGTTCTTGGATGAGTGCTATTCCTGTGTGCATCTTAGCCAGATCCCTCTGTAGAATAGCAGAGGCCTCTTTGCTTCGATGCAAGTTAATCTGAATAAATTGGGTTCGCGTTAAAGCCATTTCGTCTTTCCCGCTCCTCCTTCATTGCTTTGGGCCTTCCTTCCCTCTTTCGGTTACTTTAATAGTGACCCGACCGAGGTGGTAGAAAGGCCTGTATTCCAGTCCCGCGAGTGCCCTGGCATGAGACTCGGGAATCTGCAGCACTAGGAGCTTTTTACCCTCAGCGCTAGCAGGTTCTCCGTCCTTTTCCTGCGGCGTACGCACTACTCGCCACGCCGCAGTTTTTAGGGTGGGGTTGAATGCTTCCAGATTCCGAAGGATCGTCCCAGGTTCTTCCTTGGAAGGAAATGGCGGTGGCTTTCAGCGGTCTCTGGAGCAGCTCAACGCCCCCCATTTTTATTTTCGGCCCCGACCAGGTTAAGGTGGTTACTATCTCTATCAACCGTTCCCTCAATCCCTAGTCGGAGACAATGAAGATAAATGCTCCCCCTTTGCAGAAGGATGTCTCGAGTCGGGGTCAACTCTCAGGGGGTACCGTTGGCATGGTCCCGATGAAAGTGTCCCTAAACTCGGTAAATTCCTCCCGCGTGAAGAGCCTGTCTGGGTAGTCCTCCGCTACCGCTACTACCGTGAGGGGATTGGCTCTCTGCGCAGCCGTCAGCCCTACCCCACCCCCAGCAGTTATCTTATCACCACTGGTGGCGGGAAAGGTCCCACGGCCCTCCCCTCTCGGTTTTTTATTAATCCTGCCCGCCGATGGAGGAGTATCATTACTGTCCTTCCTCCGCTTCGACGGACCTGGAACCTCGTCATAATTGAGGTCGCCAACACTCCTAGGAGCTGCTCCCTCACGTCTAGCTTTAGCCAGCTTCCTTCGCTGGCTTCCGCTCATTTCTTTTCTAGCAGTTGCCCCACTTTCGTCCCCCGGTTTACTCAGGTTTTCCTCGCCCCTTCCCTCAATAGAGATCAAGGGCAAAGTCCTGAGTGTGGCCTGGGTGTCGGCAATGGAGCAACTGCTTGACAGGGAGGATGGAGGCGTCCGCGGTACAGGCCCGCTTTCGACCTCTTTATCCTCCAAGCTTTTTACTATTTTTCCAATTGGTTCCATTTTGGTCCCACGAGTAGCTAGGGAAATAAAAGTTCACCCCCGCAGAGCCCCGCATGCGGGGGTAAGGCGACTTAAATACTCAGGAGTTGCACCAGGTGCTCCTGAGGCACCGATTGCGACTCTCGGTATCCCCTGAGAGCCAACCAGTCCGATAGGCTCGGTATCCCACACCATCGGATTAGGGGGGTGTGTTTTACCCATCCAGTTTCACCAGGCTGAATGGGGGGCTGTTTCTTAGTTGTGAACCGGATTTGTCGCCCCCCCTTGAGTAAACTCAAGAAGGGTTCACACCCGGGATGTTGCCAAGCCACATCCCTTCATTCACATGGACGGGCCCTTTACCGGGGCCGCCTCATTCATACTCCCATTCGCTTGGGCAACCCTACTCAAAGGGTTGCCATCATTCATACAGGTATGGACCCTTAGAGCGCCCCCCAGCCCACAAGGCCCCCCCACCAACTACAAGGTCATACAGCCCCTAGGGGGAGTAGCCCCTCTAAGATGGGACCAAAATTGGAACCATGGAGGCGTCCACGGTACAGACCCGCTTTCGACCTCCTTATCCTCCAAGATTCTTTCATGGATTGATGGTTCCATTTTTGGTCTCATTTTAGACGGGCTAGGAACATCATCATCATTGAGGAATGAATACATACTTTGTACCAAATTACCTGACGAGCATCTATGTCCTAATAACTTTCAGAAAATGAAGGTTAAATATGCTTCTCAAGTATTCAGCCGTTCTGTTGACGTTGCTCTTTACACTTACATAGATTTTAATGTTTTCCCTTCAGATGCAAAGGTAACTGCAACCTTCATCAAAGTCATGAATGATATTTTCTGTTTATTAAATTCCTGTTATTTAAATAACTTTAATGCGTTTGTGGGCACGCAAAAACAAGTAAAATGTTTAGAAGAGTTTGAAACCTTTTTAAACAATTGTAAACAGTGATGGAAAATGTGTTACTAATCAAATGTAGCTTATATTCGTGTGGAAACTAACAATTAAATGGGTTAAAGCTTTGTGGGAAACATTAAAATTCAAAAGATATAAATTTTCATTAACGAGAAACCTCAATCAGGATTGCTTAGAAAACTTTTTTGGTCAGATTAGAAATTGTCGTGGTAACGCTAGAAATCCTACAACTACACAGTGTTCCAGAACTTTAAAAAAATTATTTACCGTGAAATATTTTGATCACTTCGATGCGATGGTGCAAACTGCATAAATAACAAATAAAATTTTATTAAACAATAGTCCCGATTTGGTAGAGAACTAAGGATTTTATTGTCCCGGAATCAGTCGCAAGAAAATTTTTAAAGGTTTTTACAAGTGATTATGGAAATCTTAATAGTACAGAAGGAAATGCTTTAGTTTACGTTATTGGGTATCTGCTAAAAAAGTGTTTGATATAAAACTCCTGCAAACTGTGTTTAAATTTCAATGAACAAATATGACACAAATTATAAAAAACAAAAAATTACAAAAACCAAATGCCAAGCTAACTATATTGAAAAATTTGTGAGAACATTTGTTTATTAGCTTGTCAGTCTAGTTGGTAAATAAAGCGATATTGTTGTTAATATATTCGTAATATTAATATTTATTCTTTTGAATAATATTATTTATAGTTCATGTACTGTTTTACCTCTATTAAATGTCAAAAATGTATGTAATAAGGGTAAGTCGCAGCTACTATTTTACTTCAACAAAATATTTCCGTTAAGAAACGGCTCTATATCTAATTTAACAAAGTATATTATTAGCCCTCGTAACAAACGTCTACCACGAAATAAGTAATGGTACCACGAAGTATCCCCCGTATACTCAAGAAGGCCTTCGTTTAACAGCTGCGTGGCGGCATGCCTCTGTAAGCGCAAGATAAAATTACCGACTGAGAGTGAACCTTCTTGTCTTAGTTTCTATTCGGTGTAATGGAGGAGGATGTATTACTGAACAACATTATGTATCGTGTAAGTTACGCACAATATTTTTTTATTTTACAATTATTTTTAATTATATTTGTGTGAATATCATAGGGTGATTTACGATCACTGAGTATTGTACATATATCCAGAACGAGTTATAAGATTACTTTAAATATTATATAATAAACATAAGACCTCGCTAGCTATTTTCTGGCTTATGAACACTTTCACGTACTTATAGATATATATTTCCACTGCCAATCCTAATACAACTTTCTAAAACCTTTTCTACTTTCCACCCTTACGTTATAAAACTTAATTTCTATATTAAAAAGGAGCAGCAGCACTATGAAGAAATGTGGAAATTTCCGAAATTAATAACCAAATATAGGTTAAATAAATTTGTAAATTTTTGGACACACTGTAATTTACTTCCTTCGCCTAAACCGGCAGAGAAGGTTACGCATAGGGGCGAGGACAATTTTCGAGATATCTTTAACTATTTAAAAAACTCTAATTAATCAAGAAGTCATGCTGGTATCAAAACAATCTTTATAATATGAGTGATTCAAGTTCTTTTCTAAATTATTGCTTGAGGGCATATCATAAAATAAATTGATTGTTTACTTTAGGTAGTAATTTATTTTATCTTTCATTTCTATGTCCTAATTTTTAATTACAGCATTAATTGTTTTTATTAAACCATTTATATAGTATACCGGGTGACACATCAGAAATGCAGCACCCCGTAGCATGGTTAGTTAATTGATATTATTTTAGATTCTGACAAACGTGTATAATGTCTTTGATTGCCTTTTATCTTGTCCAAGCGAATGTTTGTTTTTACTTCCGGTTCCCTGGAAAAGTGACCTTTACTTTGTTATTTTAAAAGATATTTTGTATATTTTTTATTCTTGGTGATTTCCCTTAAATTTATGTTTTCAGCTATGTATAGAAAAGCATCACTCATTCTTAAAATGTTGAATGTCATTTTTTTGTATTATGTCTAGATCACTATAGTATGATAAACAGGTTTAAAACACTTTTTCGCACGTAGAACATCTCTATCTCGAAATTCAGTAGCCGAGAAAAAATAAACCAACACGTGAATGCAGAATATGTGTTTTATGCGACAGTTTTACATTTTTCATTGGTGATTGCTTCAGTGCCGTATCAATACGTTTGTGAATGAACGAATTTTTCTTTTTTTATTCATTCGTATATGATACAGGCCGAATATATGGTTTTTCGTTCAATGCAAAATCGGCAAATGTTTCTCAAACAGTCCACCATTGTGCTTTATCATGACCCATGAACATGGTAGAGTGTGTTCTATCCACTGCAAAATCAATAGGTGACATAGGTGTCGTCTGGGAGACGTCCCCAATCAGAATCAGTCAAAACCTTATCGATCCGACACGATTTAGTTGAGTCATCGTGCTAACAAGAATAAATGCCGACGACAACGACAACGACAACGACAACGACAACGACAACGACACACACACACACACACACAAAGTGGTTCAAAAACCATTGTTTCCTGTTTTTAGGCCGAAAAATGAAAAATAAGCCCTAGAAAAAAAATTTATTTTACAAAATTACATTACTTTTCCGCGTATAGTGGAGTGCGGAAAAGTAATAAAAAGAAAAATTCACAATAACTCTTCAGGGATATTCAACTCAAAAATAAGCAATGATTTAAGATTATATTTATCGAAAGAAAGCCTATGAACATACATTTTTGACTTACGAAACACCCTGCATGTTAATACTTGTTGTCCTCATGTCCCAATGGTCACCCAAACACAGTTTATAGTAGTTTTATTGGCATGAGACCGGTTAAAACATTAAGGCCGGCCGCAAATTGAGCTCAGGGCAGGCGCAGCAGAGGCAGAAGAAAATCTGTAAGTTACAGGTTCTTCTGGAGAGGCGCATATTGAACCCTGGTAGGTGCAGCCGAAACAGAGGCTCTGTTTTCCCTTCGATTTTCCTCCGTTGTGTTGGCAACACAGTTTCCTACGTTCTATAACGCCTGGCACGTGTTCGTTTCCTCGAATATTCTCCATGATTGAACTCCAAAACAGAAAATCTCATATCTTTACTGCAAAATAATCCGGTGTTGTACGATACCAGTCACCCGGATTATGTACGGACGAAAAATAAAGACAAGATGTGGGAGAAAATCGCCAAAGAATTAATCATGTCCCTCCCTTTCGTTTTTTTTTTAATAATACTAACGACAAACAACATTTTACATTGTCTTTTTCATCGGATTCTTCGGACTCGAGGTCGACCAAAAGTAGCGCACCGTCCACGTCCATCGAAACTAAGCACGTGCTCAATTTGCGGGACGGCGCTGAAACTAGGTCCTATGCCTCTCGTTTTGCCCAGTTTTCCTCTACCTTTATTGCGTCTACCCTGCGCTCAATTTTCGGCCGGCCTAAATATCTAAAGTGTGAATAGGAATAAACACTTTGGAAAAAACTTTTAGGAAAAAAATCATTATGAAATATTTTGTTACATTCTATATATAAATGGACATTTTCGATGTTCATTCAATAGAATGAAAATTTCACATCAACGCATAACTGAATTCGATACTATAAAAATGGCAGATATGGAAGTATCCACCATTATTTCCATACCTGCAATTCTGACTTTAGAAAATTGAGACTGTTGTGGGAGAATTTAGCGGCTAACAAATGTGTTTAACAGCGAATAATCAATATATATATATATATATATATATATATATATATATATATATATATATATATATATATGCACGGGGCGTTCTCTTAAAAATCCTACATAAAAAAATCGTCGAAAATTAATTTTGTCACTATATGGAAATAAACATTAATTTTTTTTTCAGAGGGCTGCACATATTATCCTCAGCGGTTATTTTTACTTTCTCATGTATAGATATGTTGGTAATAGTGTAGTTAATGTAATTCAAATAATATATTGCATTAAAAGTCGTTTATGGTTGTTAACCATTACACTTTGTTGTTTTTCATACTGAATATTATCTATTAAAAATTATCTTGGTCAAAAATGGTTATGAATTTTAAACTTATTATTGGAGCTTATTACTGGAGATAGACTTATGCCAATCATTGCTTGATTGTCAAATTTTGTCAATAGCAGTTGTGGTGAAGCCTTCTTGCTATTATAATTTCTGAATTACGGTTTATATTTGGACAATTTTAAAGAACACTTCCTAGGCTTAGCAATAATGCCAAAGAATTTGTGGGCATGTCTTAAATATTGTTGTGGCATGCTTCGCAAAGCTAGTTTTATAAATCAAAAAAAATATGTTGACTGGCGCCAACAAAGGTTCAAACAAAACCTTTAGAATTTCGAAGCACATTATTTCTTATGAAAGATATGGCATACGATACATTTATTTATCCTCCTTATATGTTCACAAATACAGTAATAAGTAATAACAAGATAATATAGCTTAAATATTTTTTATTGTTAATTGAATTCTGGATAGATATTTGTGTCCAGCTGCAATATTTCTTTGACTATTTCAGCTACCTTCATCAAAGCCGTTCTTTAGATTGGCATCCATACAATCGGTAAATATTAGTAATAGCTAATCAGTATCCAGTGAGACCGGAGACTGATTAGTCAATACAAGTTTGGACAGATTGTATGGGCAGAAGTCATCTGGAATAGTTGATCAATTTGTGGTGCCAAATTTATGTTTTATTCAGGAAACTAAGAAGAGATATCAGTCCGTGGAATTTTTAAATTTACAGATATAAAATAACTGCTAATATGTGAACGTGTAGAAAATCAATACTGTACTTAATTACAAATGTAATTTTATGAAGATTCTAAAAAGTGAAATATTATATACAAATAGATGGGCATATATCGTAAGAAATCTGTTTTTCGAATTAATTTGGCCTCGAATCGAATCCTAGAAACATTAACCAAGGAAGTGAAGCAACATTAAAAAGAGTATCAAATCGCTTTATGAAAATAAACGATACAATTTGGATATTATAAGATAAAACTATTATAAGAACGATTAATTTGGAAATTCTTTTGACTTTTTGATTTACATTCTTGGGCCACTTTTGACTTTTTCTCGCAACGCACCCGCGCGAATAAAGTGTCATGAATTAAAAAAAAAAATTACAAGATTTTTGGAATATAACACATTTTTGAAATTTGTAATATTTTAAAAATCTTTGTTTATTTTTTTCTCAATTGTCTATATGCACCTGATATTGAAGATAACAGATTACAAAGGCATATTTTAAATTTGATAGAGATAGGTTAAAGATTAATAGGCTTTTTTTATTATATAATTAAAGTGTGATATGAATATCAATTTTTCTTTATCAAAAATGACATCTGAATCATTGACCGGTCCAGAAAGTATATTGTTTTCATGTTTATAATCATAAACCATCTTATTTTGGTTGTTGTGGACAAAATATTATATCTGTTGATATTAAGAAACAATTTATTAGTTATTATGCACCAAGAATGACCCCTATCCGAATTTGGTTATAAAATTATAGTTTTGTATACTATACTATATTGTAGTTTACTTATAGTCAAAAGATGAAGTATTGCTAAATAATTATAAACCATCTTCATACACAATAAAAGACAATTTACAGTACTGTAAGCCACGATATCAGTAATAAAAATATCAAATCACAGCGGTCCTAAATTTAACCCCTGTGGAACACCTGATCTTGACAAAATGACAGATTATATATATATATATATATATATATATATATATATATATATATATATATATATATATATATATATATATATATATATATATATATATATATATATATTGTGTTCTATTTTTAAGATAAGTGGAAAAATATTTTATCAAGTCGGTAGAAACACCGAAAGTATCTAATTTTTGTAAAAGTCTAATCTGTTGTAGGTTTTCGAAAATTCCGTGTAGATTACAACAGCTTACTTACCATCATCAATAGAACCTAACAAATATTCAGTTAAGCAAAATAAATTAGTAACTGTTGATCTATGTTGGTATTTAGTGATTTGATTTTTAATGTGAGAATAAATTTGTTCATGTAGCAAAATTTCTAGAATTTTAGAGAAATTATTTAGTATAACAATGGGTTGTTAATTAGTTATTAATATTCTGTCTCCTTTCAGAGATAGAACATTTTTGACGTATTTGGGGAAATGTTGATGTATAAACAGACAAATTAAAAAGAACTGATAATGGTAACGCAAATATAGACGCACAATAACATACTAAAAATGATAATCAGGACCACATATTAATTTTTATTTTAACTTTTTTATTGTCTCGTATATCGTCTCTATGGAAAATTAAAAAACAGTTGAGCAAGTACGGTTATGCATTTCCGTCTTAACCACTTTATTAATAGTAACACCCTTTTTTTAGAGAAAAGCGAATGGCTGCTTAACAAATTCTGTGAATTTTTTACTTAAAATTTGATGGTCAGAAATTATTTCATATCTCATATTTCATATTTTATTAATGTCATACTCTAAGGCAGGTTAGATAAATTTCTCTTATAGTTCACAAATTTCCAAAAAGTAAATAAATTTAGCATATTTCCACCCATTAGTTATAATTTTTTAGAGCTCTCTCTATACTACTTTTTTTACGCTGTAGTGCTTTAAAATTATAAGTTTATAAACTGCATGATTCCTTTGTCTAGAATTTTTTATGTATGATTAGTAAATTATTGAGGGAAACTATGTTCAGGAATAGATTGTTGTATAATATAATATATTATACAACAATCTATTATCAAATATTAAATATTATTTAATATTTTATGTAATAGAATAGGTACGCATCTGGATCTAATTCTGGTAAAACTGATCACAGACGCTATCGATGTCACAAGCCTTTTGTAACTTATTCCAACCAACTTCAGATAACATCGTATAGATCAAGGTAAAATTAGCCTGTTTGAAGTTATAAGTGTGGGACACAACTTTATTTTTGTGATTATTATGATACATCTGAACATTATAATAAATTAGCAATGTTGATAACAAGAAAAAAATAACATTTATAAACCATATACGAGTATATAGTTTATAAATGTTATTTCCTTTGTTAAGTTTATTTGGTGTAAGTG
Organism: Rosalia funebris; assembly: GCA_037954035.1. NCBI lineage: Eukaryota > Metazoa > Arthropoda > Insecta > Coleoptera > Cerambycidae > Rosalia > Rosalia funebris. The sequence continues at coordinate 37,791,675 of JAZFAV010000022.1, read as the reverse complement.
TTATCGATTTAGTAGTTTATCTGTATTTAACGTATGCAATTTTTGACTGATTTATTTTGTTGCTTCAACTCATCATGTTCAAGTAGTTTTGAACTTTTTTCTAAATAACCTATTAGTGAACAAAATGAATTTAGATCTTAGTTATATATGTCACATGCTAAACAAGAGTATTAAACTTTAATGAGTAGTATTGAAGGTAATATAATATCTTCATTAAAGAATAATAAGACTGCAGACAGAGGTAACTTCGAAGCGAGGATAATGATGAACATTATCCTGGGCTTATTCTTTTTATTATAACTGAAGAAAGTGATACGTTGCTATTTTTAAGCAATTTATTAATATATAATTTTCTGCCTGAAGAGGTTTATCTGCCTTTTGAGTAGGTGAAAGAAGAATCGATAATAGTTGCAAATATCAGTTAGTGATGATGAAACAAAAGGCTTAAAATTACTGAGTTAGATAGGTTTGCGTATTTTTTAAGAATAGTGCAGAATTGTGAGAATAATTTTTCCCTAACAAGACAAGTACCCCGGTCAAAATAGACATTCACCCTTGCATTAATTCACAACAAGCTAAAAATTTACAGGCACGTAAGGGATACCACTCTAATGAAATCCTGAAAAGCCCCCATTGATGCCGTGTGTGCAAAAAATTTTATTCAAGGTCAAAAGTCGCAAAATGGGTTCTTTGGATTTTTTGGCCAAACGGTTAGTTTTACGATAAAAATAGTTCTGACTAAAATTGTAGATTAGGTAATTATCTACTAAAATTGTCCTTATACTTCTTTATCTAAGATTTACCATTTCTGAGAAAAAGCCATTCGAAAGTTAGCTGGAGCTGTATTCTCCATAATATGCATAACTACGCTGTCTCTGAACATTATTGGACGCGTAATATAAGTAAAATTTTAAGTTTGCGTGACTAATACATTTGCAATGAGTATCAGCCATTTATGATTGCTTTCAAAAGATAAAAATCGATATTGTCAACATAAATACTACGTATACTATTGATGGCGGATATTTATTGCACCGTGTGGTCTGGGATCGAGAAGATACCTTCAGCAACATTTTGGACAAATATTTTTAATACATACGGAGACATTTTGGTCAAAAAGTAACCATAGTATTCGATGGTTATAACGATTCAACAAAAAATATTAAAGCTTCCGAACAACGTCGCCGTGTGACAAAATCAGCAACTTGCTCTGATATTCTCTTTGACCAACATATGACAGTTCCAACTAGCCAACAACAAATTTTATCGAATGTTCATAATAAGTTTCGGCTTATTATAAAACTAAAAGATAAATTTACTACTGAGAATATTTTAGTTATGCAAGCTGACAATGACGCTGATGTACTTATTGTTGAAACTGCAATCAATCAATTTAATCCAGCAAATATAAATGTTGTTGTTGGTGAAGACATTGATCTGTTGGTGTTAATTACTGCTCGAACTTCAAGTTATTTATTTTTTTGTAACCTGGCAAGGCTCAACAATCTTCAGAATTTTTTTCAAATGAGAGTTTATCGGATATCCCTAAATGTAAACGCCATCTTTTATTTCTATATACTTTCACTGGCTGTGATACTACATCAGCATTATTCAGGAGGGGAGAAACATCAATTTTGAAATTATTCGAAAAACAGGATTTAGTGAGATGTGCCCAAGTGTTCGAAGACTTAAATTCTACGTCAGGAACTCTAATCGTTCACGGAATTCGCTTTCTTCTTTCAATGTATGGAGCTCCAGCAAAAATCACCTGCATTGATAAGTATCGTTACTTATCTTTTGCTAAACAATCACGTAATAAAAAACGTGTGCAATTAGCTTGTCTTCCTCCAACGTGAGCTTCTGCTCAGCAACATTTCTATCGAGTGTATTACCAGGTTCAAGTATGGCTTGGCAATGCACTGGATCCAGAAGAATGGGGTTGGAAGCTAATTGACAATGTACTGAAGCCAATCCATACTCTACTTCCGCCTGCACTAGAGAAGCTCCTTAACATCATTTTTTGCAATTACAAGAAGGAGTGTAGTTCAAAATGCAGCTGCAAAAAAGTGGGCTTATTTTGTTCAACAACATACATCAGTTGTCAAGGCCAGTCGTGTTCAAACGTTGAACTTTCAACAGAAGAAGATACCAACATTAACGACGAAACAGATGATGTATCGCTGCTACAATAATTTACATCGACTCAGGAGGATGCAGAGGAAAAAGAAGAAGAAGAAGAAGATAATTATGGAAGAAAAAATGAGGAAGAAGAAGAAGAAGCTCAATAAGACCTGATTTACCACTGAAACAGACCGTGGAGTATGCCTACCGGGGAAACCACGTTAAAAAACGCGCCTCGTACACTACCTCATAGGTGGCGTGGAAACGTGTGCATTTTATGGAGAATACAGCTCCAGCTAATTTTTGAATGGCTTTTTCTCAGAAATAGTAAATTTTAGAGAAAAAAGTATAAGGATAATTTTAGTAGATAGTTACCTGATCTACAATTTTAGTCTGAACTATTTTTATCGTAAAGCTAACCGTTTGGCCAAATCACCCAGAAAACCCATTTTGCTACCTTTGACCTTGAATACAATTTTTTGAACACACGGGATCAATGGGAACTTTTCAGGATTTCATTAGAGTGGTATCCCTTACGTGCCTATAAATTTTCAGCTTGTTGTGAATTAATGCAAGGGTACTCCTATTTTTTGGGGTAATTTGACCGGGCTACAGACAATTATAAGGGACTTAGGCTTTGTCTCGTTCAAATAGATATAGCTCGGTATAGATATAGCTATCATTGATGTGCCACAAATATGTATCGTAAATATCGTGTAAGATATGTTAACAAATATGTATTCTGGGATGTAGAATTATATATCTGTTCAGTTCAAACAGGATATCCATCTATTTAATAAGTCTTGCAGTAGAGATTTTATTGGAGGAAAATCTCAACGACATCGACAGTTCATATTCTTCATTGTTGCACGAGAAGATTCTCACATTATGTGGATTGTATCGCAACTCACTAGTCCAGCACATAATTGTTTTTCTCAATCCTTCATCATTCTTAAATAATACATAGACCTATATTAAATAAGTATGTATTAGTATTAACTTTTTGAATATCGGATGCACTCTAATACTTACCGTGTAGCATATTAATTTTCACACCTTTGCGTGGGCCATTGTCACTGACTGATTTCCACAAATATTCGCAATATGCGTTTTATGATACTGAAATGATCTATAGTATATTATAATACGGAAGACTACTATCCGTATTCATAGTAAACTGATAAGTACCTAAGAAGGCAGGTCATCTTTACACAGTAATATGTTTAAATGAGGTAATCTCTATTGGTGGAAGATGCATAATCTCAAAATGTGTTTTATTTATTTTTGGTTTATTGAGTGTTATAGGGGATATGTTACAACATTATTCGTATAACAATATAGATATCCAATATACTGTCATCAAAAACGAGTTTCTAAAATAATCGACTTATTATTTTCAGTTAAATTATATTCATCCAGACTTAGGTACATTATTTGTTTCATTCATACAATGGATTTAAATCCGAAACTTTCTTAGGATTCTCTGATGGCTTAAATTTGGCTTAAACATAACCTGCTCAGATGATCACTTGACATTTCAAAAATTTATCGACCTTGTTCTATTCTGGTATTCGGGGAATAAGCTATCAATAAACATAATTAAATGTAAAGTTTGCTCTTAAACTTTAAAGAAATAACCAATAATATATGAATATTCTCTTGGTGGTACAGTTTTAACGTTCCGAAAATATTAACGATTTTGGTGTGTACTTTGTTGATAAACTGTCTTTCTCTGGGGATATTAACTATGTGGCTCTTAATGCATGTAATAACCTTGATTTCGTGATTAGAAATACACATTTAACAACACTGCTAACAGCTACCTGAAAATGTTAATATTTTGCGTTAGTTCACTAAAAATTAAAATATTGTAGTCCTATATAGTATCCCCGGTATCTTAGTCGTATGACTCAACTTCACAATAGTCAATGGCGTTTCTTAAAATAAGTCAGTAAGGAATTACGACCTGACTCTGCTTCTACAAAGATTTGACATCCAGTTATCGAATTCGAGAAAGATGCTTACTAGCCTCTCATTATTATTTAAACTTATTATAGTATAGCTGCACCCCCATTATTAGGCATGTTTAGTATACGCATACCTAGACTAGGATATGGAGAGAAAATTATGCTTTTTATTGCTAGGCTGTAAGAAATAACGTTCTGTTAAAATCGCAAGTGATTGTAAAGTTACAACATTTTAATATAATATCACTTGTGGCTTGAACAATCATACTCATAGTGAGTTATTATCTTTAGGGAAACAACAATCTTGTATTGTTGTGAAAGTTATATATTACTAACGTATTCTGTTGTAAATTCATGTTAAAAATATTTATGGGTAATTTTTTTATAATTTTTTTATTTATGTACTGTATACATATAAATGCTGTGATAACAATTTAAGAAAAATTAAAAAAGGGTTGAACTAGTTATATACGGCTTCATCAAATATTACACTGATAATCAAGATAATAATGCAATATCATAAACATTGTTGATTATTTTTATAAATATTATTATAAAAATTATTTTTAATATTAATTTCTGTAATTGCATTTACAAGATCATATTGAGTGAATGCATGAGCACACTCATAGGTGTAAATTTCGTGCCATTTAGACACCCTGTATATATTTAATCAATTAAAATCAAGTTTAGTCGAAATGCTCTAAGTAATGTGGACATGAAACAATGTGTAAATACATATTGTTTTTAATTATGTGAATATATTTTATTAAAAAGAAATAGAAAAGTATGTTTGATTGAATGATATAAATATCTATATATATATATATATATATGGGTAATACTTACCGTATATTTTTCATGATTTTGTTCTTTGAATATCCTACATTACATTTATTTTACATCTATTTTCCTTTGTGCTCATATTGATATAAAGTCCAATAATATAAATTCAAACACATAATTATTATTTCATGAATATTTTTATGTTACCTTTATTTTGTGATATTTATTTTTAGGGAAATCGATAAAACTGTGAGGAATACAGTAATGCCTACAATTTAGCCTTTTTCTAAATTAACACTGAAAATACATGGAATTAACTTGAGAGAAAATGAATCAATAGAAAGCCTTGGGTGTAATAATTGTAATATTTATTTTTTACTGGTAAATGTAACATAACGTGGTATATTAAACTTAAAGGCTAACAGCTGTAACATGTAATAGAAAAAATGTACAGTCACAAATAAACAGAATATTGCACAAAATCAGTCTTAAATAAATAATTAAATAATACACAATATTTGCATATTGGATTATATGTATAAAAATAATTCTAATGACATTGTGCCAAAACCACAGCTCTACTATCCAAATACCTATTTAACATAATAGTAACTTGAAATCACACTCACAAGTTAACATAACAAATAATCATACCTACAAACATTTGGTAGCTAACTGTTTCATAAAATAAATCAAAATATTGACGCTGTTAAATATTAAAATTGCACTACTAACTGTAATGATGAATATGCCACAGTGGCAAAATATTGACATATTTTTATAAAAAATATAGAAAATATATTGCTTTTAAAATTGGCACATTGATCTAATCCCCGCTATCGTCGAGGAAAAATTAAACAGTAAAATTGGCATATAAATTCATCATAACTGGGGTAGATTTGTCTTGGAAAGAATGATATCTCCTTTTAATGGAAAATATGTACACAACCACTCATAATTTATTACATCTTAGTATTAAACAACTTGCGTTGTTAACATTATTGCATATTGTTACTTCGATTTCATAGAATACAGCCAAAATTATTTTCTTTGGCTGTATTCTTTTGGTTTTCTAACCATTACCAACAAAAAAAGTATATTTAATTATCCTTAGCCATTCGGTTTTACATTATGTATTACATTATACGTTATGTACTGATAGACATGACTCTAAAGTTTGTACATCCACAAAATATTTATAATATAATTTAATATAAATTATATGTATATAAATTAGAATGTATAGTGTAATAAAATACTTTGAAATAGATACCACATTTAAGTAGAAAAATGCCAAGTGACAATGAATAAATTTCTACTCACACACACCAATTTGCTTTATATGAACTTTTTCTTTCGAACCCCCACCCCCCACCGTTAGGTAGTGGTCGATTTTCCTCGGCTATGCCATTTTGGTTTGTGAATTGGAATTTACCAGGAGTACTGAGACTGTTGATAGTCATAGCCTGCGTAGCGTGGAGGGTTGACCCGTTTGAGTACATCTGGAATTGGCTGTTTTCCATTGACATCATATGCTCCAATGCCATGTTGAATCCATGAGGGGTAATGACCGTATGGACGGGGGATGAACTGAACGATAGCAGGCCCCTCGAGTCTATGTTGTTGGTTGAGAGGCCTGTTTCCCCGTTTGGGGGATTACTTTTGGACAAATTATATAAACTAGGATTACCTAAGTGACTTCCTAAAGGATTGTGATGTTGAAGCATTGGAGAATGCGGAGGAGTAGGATGTTGTACAATTGAGGTTGGTTGCCTATCGTACGGTCCGTTAGACTGTTGCAATAATGGCACTGCGTCTAGTCTCTCAAACTGCGAGGGCATGGTATTACTGTCCTCATTACGAATTTCGTCAACAGGGCTTCCAGATTGTAGACAATAGACTTTTGTAGGGTTACCTCTATCAGGATGGTCATGTGCACTTATTCGTAGAGCTACGGGTCGGGTTGACCACTATATTTCCCCCCGTTTTTATGCAATGTTGTATTATAATGTCGCTTCAGCTGACGTGAACTCGTAAACCACTTGTTGCAAGCGGTGCATTTGAATATTTTTAGTTTGGGAGCTGTATTAGATTTCCTGTTGGACTTCTTCTGGACACTGGAGGGGGGTGCCTGTGAGGGATTGTTAGAAACTTGAGAGCTTGAAATCCCGGGAGCGTTCGGGGCTGACGGCAGGGGTTCAAAGGATCTACACGCATGGGAGGGTTGGCCGAGAGGATTAATGCCATTTCCGCCATTTTCCTGTGTTGTTGTGGTAACCTCATTAACCATAAAATCTTGGTTATGTATTTGCGGCGATTGAAATAATTTTTGATCTTGTGAAAACATTTTGTTATCTGGAATGTTCTCTGGAATATTTTGTGGAAACATTCTTTGATCAGGGGCATTCATTAACATGCGTTGTTGCTCCTGCTGATGCTGAAAAAGCTTTTGTTGCTGTTGTTGTGGTTGTGTAATTTGTTGTGTAAGTTGTTGTTCTCCATGTAATGGAGACCAGGAATTCAGCAACGCAGACTCCGAATACGGATTATGCCCGTTAGGATCATTATACGGTGGTTTTTTATGTTGTGAGAATACATTATGTAGAAGTTTATCGGCGTCAAGGTGAAGAATCTCAGGTTGCGTTGGATCTTCATGTTTAGCAATGTTCGGTTGATCAAACATAAAATGTTGATTTGGTTGATATGCCGAAAGATGAGACGCGGGTGTTGAATGATGAGCCACCTTAAGATGTTCTATAAGTTGAGATCCAGATTGACATACATAGCCACACATGTCACATTGATTAGGGCTAGGGGACGGTATTGGCTGTGGAGGGTATGCAGTGCTTGAAGGTGACACCTGTTCCTGCGACTGTGGATGTTCATAAGAGATCTGTTGAGATTGTGAATAGAGGTTACATCTGTACGCGGCATTGTATACAGGGTTCTCATTATGGCCATATGGATCGGAATCCTCCATATTCAAATATGGAGGATTTGAATAATTAGAATAATTGTTTTGTTGATACTGGGAGTGCTGTTGTTGTGGATTTGGAGAATTTCTCTCATTTGTTGTTTGTTGGTAATTAGGGAAATTTTGTGAGAAAGCTGAATTATCCTGATTTTCGAGATATGGAGAAGATGCACTCTGATAGCTTTGAGGCGTTGGAGGGTGACCAAAAATGGTATCTGGTGTTGCCCTACATTCGCGACTTTCCTTTTGCACAGAATCAGAGGTATCAGCCGCTGCAGTAGTACTATTTGGAACTAAATCACATTTTAAATTTGCCTTTGGTGTATTATTCTTTATTTCCTCGACGTTATCTTTGTCGTACTGCAGGTGACCCTGCAAAGATTCCGCAGACTTTAGGGATATACCATATTCCTTGCAGTGAAAGGAACTGTTAGTCTGCTGCTGTGGAAAATGTTGCTGTTGCTGTTGCTGTATTTGATGTTGCACGCTACTATTGTCAGTCATTGCACTCGATTAAAGATAATTAATAACAGATAAATAAATAGTTCTGTACGAAAAGTACATCTGTCTCAAGTAAAATAAATAACGAACAAAAAATAAAAATGTCCGTTTAGCCTATTATACGAAAGTTTTTAGTCTGTTCAAACACAAAAGTGTACACCTGCTAATTTAGGTTAATTACTTATAAACACGAAGTATATACTGGGACACTATACACTGGTCAAACAACGACTTAACGCTCACAAAATAAACTGCGCACTGCTGTCAGTTGCAGGAAATGCCGGGTTCTCTCGAATTTGGTAGTTCTGGTGTTGTGCCGTAAGCGCGTTCGCATAGAACGTTCTATAGAAATATAGAAGACTATATTTCAACTAATGGCAAGGCCCGTGTTAATGATTTGAGGTGGTAGGAAATAAGACGCTGCATTTCTCCCCCTTCCAACAACAACAAAGAGAAACCTAATGCTGTACTAGTTTGTCCGAAAACGAAGTTTTGTTATTGGCATACGGAAATTTCGAAATTCGAAATTTCAGAGTTGCAAACACACTCTTAATAAAACTTAATAAATAACATAATGTATAAGCTATTTGAAAAAGAAATTTTAAACATGCATTTATATCGGAAAAGAAGCAAAAATAAAACACAAGAAAAGGTAATTATACAGAAGTGATAGTCTTGAAAATTTTTACCAAATCTTTCCTACCCCCCTATTTTCGAGGATGCTGAACACGAATCTGGTTTTAGTTTCATCCGCTCGGACACAGTTTTCGAGAAAATGGATTTTCCACTTTTTCGCAATACATGCCACTTTCATTATCAAATAATATTCACTTCACACTACGTAGGTAGCTCATATTAATACGAGTAGATGTTACAATACTTCCTTTATACATATCATATATTAATCTGTAATAAACCTATTATTCATTACGGTTTTCTTAATTTCCTTCAAATGTTTACAATTCCGATATAATTGTTGTCCATTGTAATATTTTTAATCATGCGCCCTCTATATGAGACCACATGTACTGATTAGTATACGGGGGCTCCAAAAGTTAAGTATGAATATTAACTGAACTAAATACGCTGTTACTTTGAAGAAACCTAACCCAACCTCACTTAACCTAATCTAACCATAATAAGTACACAGTTAGGTTAGGCTAGGTTAGGTTAGGTTCCTTCAAAATAATGGCGTATTTAGTTGTTAATATTCATAGTTAACTTTTGGAGCCCCGTATATTAACTAGTACATATGGTTTCATATAGAGGGCGCTCTATTATAAATATTACAATAGACGACAATTTCATGTCAATTGTAAACATTTGAAAGAATCTAAGAACATCGTAATGAATAATAGGTTTTATGACGGTTTAATATATGATATGTATAAAGGAAGTGTTATAGCACCTATTCGTATAAATATTAGCTATCTACGTAGTGTGAAGTGATTGTTATTTGATAAGAAAAAGTGGCTCTCATGCGGAAAAGTGGAAAATCCGTTTTCTCGAAAACTGATTTCATAATATCCGTTTAGATATTATGAAATCAGTTAATTTGAAAAAAACTATTTAAAATTTCAGATACTATTTAACTATGCTATTAAAACAACACCGGATAGTCTTATAAATATATATTTTGTTGGCAAACTAAATACTTGAACAATACTATTTTCTTAAAGTTATATTATATACTTAGAAGTTAAAAAATACCACGTTAGACTTGATTAGACTATGTTAGTGTTGTGTCTATATAGAAACAGTAAATGAAGGTTAATGCTATAATTGAAATACATATTAGCAGTTCTCCATTTGATATGTTATTTTATTACTTATCTACTTACAAATTTTCCTTAATAATGTTATACGTGTCTGCCAACTATAAAACTTCGGCTTTTTTATATAATGCGGTGGACAGTTTTTGTTGTTTTTTATCCAATTCATTTTGTGAGGACTTATATTGGTTCAGGTTCATTATTTCGTTACCATGTTACCATGTGATAAAATATATTTTGAACTAAATATATTTAGGTATCCTTAATTAGTTAATAAAATATTCTATAATAATATAAAAAACTAACTCCACATAATCTGATATATATTGTATAATTCAGTATAATATAAAATTATATAAAAAAACAGAAATATTATTTATTGATATAGATTACGTAGGTTATATAATCTAATTACTTACATAAACTGTTCAAAGCATTTATACGTAAATTTGTCGAAGTATTCCTTCTATTACGTAATTAATCCCATTTGCATTAAAAAACACATTAAACGCATTTAATGCATTTATTCTATGTATAACTTAATATAAATATTTCAGGTATTTATCATGTACTCACATAGTACCTGCTATAAGGCATTAGTAAAAATTATTATTCTGATTTGTACCTGCAGATATTATATAACAGATGTATTAAGTAGTTTTAAATATTTATCACTTTTCTATGAGGCACGTAATTAAAACTTGAGTAAACGGATATCATTTATAAATAAATACTTATAGCAAATGAAATTGATTTTTTAATAACATTATTCGATTATATACATTGTTGGGTAAATGTCGGAATACCTGGTTTCTCGTTAAATTATATGTTAAACTAAAAATTCATTTAATAAATGTTTTCGAGAATGACGTTATCGGTAGTTTCTTAAATGGATTACCTTGTACACTATTATATTATAAGACATACAGTTTTCAATAATTGTAATACTATAAGGCTTGGTGAGTATGCAACTTGTATTTGTTATTATTTATTACTATGTTATTCTTTATTCAATCCATATGTTGCAAATGTATAATAAATGAAACTAATTTTTTTATTGCATTACTCGATTACGTATATTGTTGGACAAATATTTTCGATATTCGCCCAACAATGTACCTTACCACCTTATTTCTGGTTAAAATATGTGTTAAATTAAAATACCTTTAACAATAGTTTTTCTAGATATGACATAATTGGCAGCCTTTTAAATGCAGCACTGTATATTTGACATTTTCAGACACACTTTTCAACAATTGTCAGAGAACTTGTCAGTTATCATCTGGCAACGCTGTGCCATATTTGACGGGCGATTCTTGAGCTTGATCATTTTTGAATATTAGATATTCTATTGTATGGTCAATTTATCGATAAATAAATCAATAAAAATATGCATGATAGAAATTTTAAATTAAAAAAAATGTCTTTATTAATACTTCTTCAAAATTTCCTTACATAAATTTATGTTAATAAATTTTGAGGTTAGACTTTGATGCACACATAAATCTCATTTTAATTATTTATTCTCTTTATTACTAATCACTAAGAAAATGAAATACTCCTATCAAATATTATTATTAAGATATAATCGTACGCATTTTTTATTGTACAGAATATAGCAAAATTAAATTTTTATTAAAAAAACCAGAAATAAAATGAGTAATAAATAAAGACTTGCAAAAAAAATTGAATTATTTAACAATGAATAAATTACACATAATTGGTTTACGATTGCTTTTTATTGTATCACATAACAATTCATAAGTTTAAAATAAATATTAAATTAATAGTTTATCTATAACATTGTCGATTTTGAATAAACTTAATAGATTTTTAGTGTAAACTATACAATAAAATTTAAAGATTTATAGTCAACTTTATAGGTGTATTAAATAATGCTAGTTTAAGTTATTAAATTATAGCACTGACTTAGTTTTCCACAAAACACCAAAACACTATACACTAAACGCGCGTTTCACTAACAAAGTTGGAATCATCTGGAGAATTGATGAGTACGAACTATTAAATCGTGCACTATGTGCAATAGGCATACACGGTTTATATGATAATCTTAAAAATTGTTGAAACGTATTTAGTGCGTCTTTCAAAGGTATACATATATTGCACTGATTTGCCGTGTACAAGTAAATCGCCATTAGTATTTTCTAAGCCAGTAATTTGAATAGCTCTATAGCTAACAGGTTTCGTGGGATTTATGTAAACGTTGAATGTTTTACCCTTATACTTAGCAGCAATCTGCTAAATATCAGCTGTACCGTCAAATTCTCAAGTTTTTAAGTTGAAGTAAACTATATTGCACTTTGCTTGAATTGCTCGTTTCTTCCTTACTTTATCTAATTTTAATAAGTAAGACTTCGTATGCTTACCAGGTGATACGAGTAATGCTTGCTGAACACCTAATAAATGACCGTCTCCGTTGTTTTTGGTTATAACTGATAATTATCTATTCCAATTCTGTCTGTGGCTTTGAATTTATAGTAGGGCCACGTTGACACCAACTTCTGGAATTTTCATTACTTCCAAAAAGATGATCTGGTAAACGTCGCAGAGTTCTCGCTAATTGGCTAGTTTTTCCTTTATTTTGTTGAACAGCATATGTAAAAATGTTTTAATATGTGGAATTATTTCAGGCTTTCTGATTTCTACAAACGACTGTTTCAAGATCATCAATGCACTTACAAAGTTCTTGTTCAAGTGATTTGTATCTGATAACTTAAATATTTGATCTTTACTCCCACGACATACTGCAGAAATCGTTGAACTATCATCGTCTTCAACAATAATTATTACTTTTAATCCCTCTTCATTTAAAATTTTTCTGCGATTGACTAACTTACCACCTACTTTTGCTTCCATTGCTTTGAGACTTTCATCGTAGTTTTTCCGGCAATCATGATCATTTGTACTATGACCATTATCGCACAGTTTACATTTCCGATTGCGAACTGCATAATCAAGGATTTTGCCACTCAAAATGTCGGTGATGGAGCCATAGCCATTAAGACTATTGTAGCTTTTTTCATTACCTAGTTTACTCCAGCCCATGTTCCCCGAAACGATGATACTGAAAATTTCTCCTACATCTGCATCAAACTTGGAAATGCGACTGACTGAAGTATAACTTTCTTGTTCTTCTGATCTAATGCATGATTGAAGAATACTATACTGAGGATAAATTTCATTAAAAACTTGTTCTGGCCTACCAAAATAAAAGATTAAAACGCTTAAAATTATTATACATTAGTGATAAGATTCATAAAAATTAAATACATCGCAACTCCATTGTTGTTTTATTATTGTCATGATCAATTAATCATGATCAAGTAGATAAAAGTATAAAACAGTTTTTGAATACTGAGTACTTAATTACAATTTTCGTCACTGTATTTACAACTGATAACAAATATTAGTTACACCGATATAGTAGGTGATAGTTTCCTCGGGATACCTTCCTCTTTAGTGGTCAGAACTTTTACCGTACTCGTATTTTTTTAAACGGGTATTAACATTGGAAAGGCCATTTTATCCTAAGAAAAAATTATTTTCATCGAAAATCTCCTACAGATAACCATTTTTGAGGAAAATGACTATTTTCAAGTTTGGTCTGGTTTGTGATGCGAGTGCCACGAATTAAAAACTTTGAATTCAGTAGGCGGTGAAAAGAAAATATTGGTAGTACGACCTTCTCGTTTTCATCGGCCATTTAAAATTAATGCCTAGGTTCGAATAATTGGTGATTTATTGTATTTTGCACATACTTACATAACGAAACAACAGATACAAATAACAAAAGCGCACAAATCTAAGGTATGATTGAAATGAAAGAAATGGGTATACAAGACGAACTATGGTATTTTAAGCGATGCACAAACCAATAATTGAAAATAATAAACATAAGAAATAGAATTAACTTTACAAATAGCTACTAAATAATAAACTGTATAATGAAACTGGTTATTTAGAACTAAAACTTGCTTATATCAACTGCTTTTCAAAGGCAGTTTTCCCCCATCGTATTGGATACAAAAATTGTCTCAACGCAAAAGATTAAATCAAACGTTATTAAATATGTTAGGTATGTGTCGTATTTCCTGGGCGCCTTCTAACATCTTCTGCCACAAATTTTCTGGAGAATTAACGGGGGTAGAAGACACTTTATATTTTAATGTTCCCCATGAAAGGAAGTTCATGGTAGTAATCATAGTGATCGCGGCGACCACTTTGGTGCATCATTTCCTGCTAATCCATCTTGCTTAATAAACTTCATTTAGATGCTAGAAAACTATGGTGACGGCGTGCACCCCATCGTGCATAAATATCATTTCCCAGCGTAATTGCAACGGTACATCCTCGAGAAACTGTGGAAGTGTGTCTCGAATGAATTATAAATAGGAAAGCCTATTCATTCAATCGAGGTGGTAGGACCAATTAAAAAATTGCCAATGATTCCAGTCCAAACATTAATTTTAAATTGACGCTAGAAATGACGAGGTCGTATTTCTTTAGGATTTTCGTTACTCCACATATGCAAATAACAGCTCTGTCTCTCTGACTCACCCATATATATATATATATATATATATATATATATATATATATATATATATATATATATCTGCAGGAGGGGCCGCACAACGTAAATCTGGCCTTTGGTGAGTAGCGACACCATTTACTCCAGCTAGGGTGCAAAACCGGACCGGCAGCACCAGCGCACCCGGGAGGGGATAACAGATTCCCCTCTGGTGTCGGCCGTGGGCTTGCTGGGCTAACTCCCCGGTAAGCCCGTACTTCTTGTTCCAGCTGGCAGAAGAAGAGGCCCCCCCGATCGACCCCATTCAGATAGGGGTCATGGGCAAGGTGGTGGGGCCAACTGGACGGATTTCCAGAGGACAATAGACGCAACGAACAAGGACGCTTTGAGTGGACTGACGAACTGAGGGACAACCTGCTGCAATACTATGAAAGCAGTGAGCCCATACGGAGGGGATATATGGAACGTATGCATGCTCGTTGGTGTGAACTACACCCAGAGCATGATTCTTCCATGCCGCAGAATCTGTGTAATTATGTATCCCATCTTCGTAGAAAGGGCTATGTGAGGACTGTGCCCCGATTGGCGAATGAGGTAGCTGAAAGGCTGCCTAATGAACTATTTGGGGATGCAGTCTTCACGCCACCAATAGTAGTACTATTGGTGGCGTGACGCCTCAGTACCAGAAAGGGGTTACACCGCATAAGACCCCTAGGCTACAAGTTCTGGCCAGAGTGGATACTGAAGTTCAAGCATCGCTTCCAGAAGGGACCGACATCTGGCACATAAATTGTGCCGTGTACACTGCCGCCGAGAGCTTCTCTCATATGGAGAGGGCGAACAACTCTTTCTCTCTGCGAGAAAGAGCGGAGTGGCGTGTACGGAAGATGGAAGCCAAGATCCAGTCGGCAAGACAACAGGTATCCCGTATCCAATGTGTGATGGATTATACGGCGGCCAATAGGCCTTTTACACAAAAATTACGGAGAATCGTCGCCAATTTAAGATGCGTCCATCACACAGATAATGAGGTATTGCTGCGTACCACCAAACAGCACTGCTTTGATAGGATACGGATGCTAGTGACATGCAAAAAGTCACTAGTGAGGCGGGCGCGAAGGCTGGCGGAAAATAATTTGATCCGCCAAAAACCCTCGCGCCTATTCAAACCACCTCAACCTGTTGTCGAAAATCCACCGACTGTAGATCAGGTGGAAAACTTTTGAAAGGCGCTGTACGAGCAGAAGCTCCCACTCCAAAGAGACACTCTAGCCCTGGCACACTTTGAAGACATTTTCGAGGGTCTTCAGCTACCAGAACAAGTGTGCCACCCGATAACCCCTGAAGAGGTTCGAAGAGCTCTTGCGGGCTCTAAGAACTTTGCTGCTCCAAGTCCCGACGGGATAAGTAACTTCTGGTTGAAAAAATTATCTAATACCCACCACCACTTAGCCAGAATTTTTACCACCTGGCTAAATGGGGAGCAGCAAATTTCTTCTTGAGTTGTCGAGGGGCGGACCGTGCTAATCCCGAAGACCGGAGATTTGTCCAACCCAAAGAACTACCGACCGATAACCTGCTTAAATGCATCTTGTTCATGCGAGTACTCCTAGCAGTTGAGCCGGTCTTCGAGGGGATGTACGAACAACGAGGGTCTAAGAAGGGTGTCGCTGGGTGCAAAGAGAATCTGTTGATTAACAGATGTGTCACGCAGGACTCCGTGCAGTACAAGCGAAACCTTTCCATGGCCTGGATCGACTACCGCAAGGCATTTGATATGACATCGCATGAGATAATAATTCACTTGCTCCAATGCCTTGTGATGCCCGGTCCTGTAGTGAGATGTATTCAAGCACTGATGCCGCTCTGGAGGACTCGGTTTAACATAACATCGGGTGATACTAGAGTCCGGACAGAGCCGGTGTTGTTCAGAAGGGGCGTGTTTTAGGGAGACTCCCTTAGCCCCCTTCTGTTTTGCATCTCACTGCTGCCGTTGTCCGTGTCCCTCAGGAAAACCCATGGCTATAACTGCGACATCCCCGGCGACCGGAGGCATAAGGTCACCCATCTATTTTACGTGGGTGACCTAAAACTTTATGCCTCCGGAAAAAGGGAATTACGCCAGTCCCTAAGGGTGGTGCAGGAGTACACGCAGGCCATCGGGATGGAGTTCGGGTTGGACAAATGTGCACTGGTTCATCTCAAGAGAGGGCGAATCCGGGAATACGCAGAGGATGCGCAGCTCGTAGATGGAAGCATCTTACACCACTTAGATACTTAGATGCTGGATAGTCGTATACCTACTTGGGTCTTGAGCAACGCTCCACGTAAGAGGTAGGTGTCGTAAAAAAACGCTCTACGCGGCAAGTATCAACACCACCTCCGACAGATCTGGTCTTCAGAACTGTCGGGGAAGAACAAGGTGTCTGCAACAAACATGCTTGCCGTTCCGATCCTTGTCTACTCCTTCGGATTAGTCAAATGGCCCCAGGAGGAGCTGCGATGACTCGACGTAATAACCCGAAAAAGGATGCATCTCAGTAGGAGTTTGCATACCAGATAGTCTGTTCCATGGTTATATCTCCCACGACATCGCGGAGGCCGTGGACTCATGAGTTTGGAGTGTCTCCATAACAGTATGGTTCTGGACGGAGCCTATAAAGTTATCACGAGTTCGGATCCCCTTCTCTGCATGGTTCGAGATCACGAACATGCAGGGATAGGAGCATTTTTATTTAAGGCAGCACGTAGAGCAGCCGATGATATCGGTTTTGTCTTCGACACCGAACGGGCCAATCACAACTCTGTCACCGAGTTGGAACCCGTTCGGTTAAAGGCCCAAGTAAAAGCTGCAGAGCATTTAAGAGTTCTGCAGTTTCACAAGGATAAACTAACGCACGGGGTCTTCTATAGGAATATGGAAGCCCTGGGATTATCCGAAAGGCTGACCTTTGCTTTCTTAAGGTCAGCTGGGCTAAATTCAGAGACCGAGGGATTCATCATGGCTTGTCAAGATGGTATATTTAATACGCTCGTCTATCGGAGTCGTGTCATGGGTATGGAGGTCCCTGGTGTCAGCTGCAGGGCCTGCCGCAGGGCACCGGAGACATTGATGCATTTACTGTCGGCTTGCTCGGTACATGCAGTCTCGGCCTATATCCGTAGACACAACGCAGCTTTACGGCTGCTTTATTATCATTTAAGGCACCCGTATCAAATAGACGAGACACCAGTACTGCCTCACGCTGCGGGGGATATTGAGTCCGTTGTGGAAAACGAGAAATGCCGAATATATTGGAACTATTCGTTTTCCACCGTCAGGCAAATACGAGCCAACAAGCCTGACGTAGTCCTCCTCGACCACCAACTGAGGACAATGTTCGTCATCGAGTTCTCGGCACCCGGTCACAGCTTACTCAATACTTACTCAGTATTGAGTAAGCTGTGACCCGGTGATGATAATATTGTTTTGAAAGAGGAGGAGAAACGGAACAAATATCGAGACTTAATCTTCGAACTCCGCAGACTATCCAGACCATTCTATTAAACTTAAGGTACTGATTGTAGGCGCCCTTGTTGGAGCGAGAGATGCACTGCTTTCAGAATTAAAGAGCATATGGGCATGCCGGAACTCGGCAGAAATCTTAGCCGGTCGCATGCAGAAGGCCGTAATTCTCGGTTCGCTTCATCTACTCAGGGCATACGACTCGGCCCAGTAATCACTAACCGAACGGACGCGAGAAGTGATTTTACTGGTATTGCCAGCGCACCTTCTGTATGAGTCGGAGCCACAGAAAGGGGTGACTGGCTTTTAGTAATGAAAAAAAAAAAGAAAGAAAAAAAAATATATATATATATATATATATATATATATATATATATATATATATATATATATATATATATATATATATATATATATATATATATATATGCATTTATAAGGGAAAATAAACTAGTGTGCCAACTGTTTTAACTGAGGACGTCGTCAATGACATTCAACAAAGAATGAATCAAAGTCCCACTAAATTTATATTGAAGTTATCTGCTCAAGCAGCTAATACTCCTTCAATACCAATGTTTTAGAAGAAATTTTACTTACATCTGGGTTCTTGCATGTTTTGTTTAAAATAGTTCATTGTCAAGGGTGTCAATGATCTAACAAATTTAAATTTTGTAGGACTTTCAGTTGAAATATGCCATAAAGTACTAAAAAAGGAGCTGAACTTACATCCATACAAGGTGACTGTTGTACAGCAACTGCTTCCTCCCGAATTCGAAAAAAGAGTTAGATGTTGTCTATAATAATATATTTGATTTAACATTTTTTACGGACGAAGCATGGTTCCGTCTATCAGGTTATGTTAATAGTCAAAATTATCGGACATGGACCACAGAAAATCCACATCGTTTTGAAGAAACTAGTTTGCACCCAATAAAAAATAGTGTTTAGGTAGCAGTATCAAGAAGACGGTTAATAGGTACCAAATTCTTTGACGAAACAATAAATGCTGACAGATATCGAAGACTAATATTAGAGCCATTCTTAGAACAGTTACATGACGATGAATTGAATGGTGGATATTTTCAACAAGATAGGGCCACTGTTCATACAGCAAGAGCCACAATTCAATTTCTGCACCTATTTTACGATATTAGTCAACGATTATAGCTTATAAGGTCTCCCGATTTAACTCCCCTTGTTTTCTTTCTGTGCATATTTAATAAACAAAATTTTTAAAAGATGCTTACATAATATCGTTGAATTGTAAGAATCGATATTTAGAGAAATTAGAAACATAACTTATGCAACTGGAGAATGTGTATGAAAATATTAAAATGAGGGTAAATTCATGTTTGGCAAATGAAAGTGAACATTTTCAACATTTAGTGTGAAATGTTTAAGTAATAAATTTTGAAACTAAATTTTGACAATTATTAACAATCCTAAATGAAATTAGTAATGATCATATATTATTTTATGGCAATATAATTTAAAAAATTTTTGTATTCTGTTAACATTTGAGCTTCATTATTTTCTATGTGAGTTATAATTATTAATTGCATGTAGATTTTAATATATTATGTATAGTTATACAATATATAAATTTTAATAATCTAAAAAAATTATGTACATAACTTATGGTGGTATTATGTATTTATTTCTTCCTGTATATATATATATATATATATATATATATATATATATATATATATATATATATATATATATATATATATATATATTTTTTCTTAATTAAAGTTATGTTATTTCTTTTGTAAACAGCTTAATAAACCTGAGAAATAAAATACATGTATAAATGATAAAGAATTTAACTTTTTAAAAAACTAATAATTTGTATCCATTTTTTACATATTTCTATATCAAATCATCCTTTTATTAAATCAAAATCAAAACGTCTATTTTTAATATCTGTAAGCGTTTTAGTCAATAACAAGACTATTTGGTCTTGTTATTGACTTGGAAAATTGATCATTACATAAAATAATCTTTAATATTTCTATAATAGATTTCTTATTTAGGTATTTGGCAAATTTTTACAATTATTTGAAAGCTACAATTTTAATAAACCTACAAAACAATTTTCATTGAATATAAGTAGATAATACTAGTTTCTGTTTTTATGCCATTAATGTTTATTGTGGTTCAATGATAGAAATGTTTGAAGTGAGAATCGAAGTCTACTACTATTCATGGACATTCTTGGTCGATTACAAGCTGGATGCATGAAACTTGCCGAGGTGTGGATGAGGGTCTTCTGTTTTTTCATGTGCAATATCCCTCAGCAACAATTTTACCTATTACCCGAGGTAGTTTATCTATTTGTATGGTGTTTTTATTTTGTATTTGTATGTAAACAAATAATAATGTATATTCAATGACTACAGTTACAGTGGGTTAATTTTTGAACTGTCATAAGTAGATACATAATGACTGAAGGCTAGGATTTCTGGTTTTGATAAATTTAATAACTTAATTCTACATAGGCATGCTTCGATCACAGAGTTTCTAATTATCTGATTGTTTAGGTAAAATACTGTAGGAGTAAAACATAAAGAGTTGTCGTAATTTCTCCATCTATCACGTTTAAAGTTATTCTTGGGAGTGGTACACCCACTATTTAGTTTTAGAATCTTCCGAATCAAATATCGTTTAAAATATATTTCTAAATTGAAATCGCAAATATGTAGTTGTTGCAGGAAAGGAAGTTATAATTCTTGAATTCATTATGTCCATGATTATTCCTGAGATTATTACAGTCCATGGAGTTATGTACAGCAGTCTCCATTGTTATTCATACTCAGTTTTTTGTTGCTGCAAGATGTTAGAAATAGTAATATTTGACTTTCCTCTCCAACATTCGACATTTTCTTTAATACTATTCTCTCCTATACCTTACATCAGTGGCGGCTCGTGATGAAATGAAACGGGTGTTCTGCATAGGGCCGATTCTAGGGTATTGGCCGCCCGCGTGCAAATTTCAAACGTATCCAAACTACTGGCGCCGTAGGGGCCACAAAAAATTGCGCCTCAGGCGAAAATTTTGAAAATTTTCAAGGTCACGCGTTTTCCTGATTCTTTTTATGTAAAATCCGTTTATACAAAAATATAGACTTTCACAAGAAACATTGTTGGAATTTAATACCTTTTTGAAGAACATTCATGTTTGCCGTCATATTCTTTGGTTAAGAGAAAAGGCTTGTAAGGTGAATTTTCTACTAGAGGGTCTATAACACTTAAAATATTTTCCGAAGGAGTTTCAGCGTCACATTTTGTAGGTTTCAGGTATGTCCAAAACCGTTCAATCGGTTCACCATCGAGAATATATCTTAAAACTACCACTAACTGAGTTTTTGCAGATACATCAGTTGTTTCGTCTGCCATAACTGCCAAAAATGAAGGTTTGTTAAATTCTTTAATTATTTCTTCATGACGTACTTTTAATATACAGTCTAAAAGATCATTTTGTATTTCTTTAGAGGTCCCTTTAAATACTGAAGCATTTTGTAGATGCTCGCTTAAAGTTACATCAAGCTCAGCAGAAAATTTTATCAAACCGCGAAGTATCCCCGGGTTTTGAGATGTTTCAGCTTCGTTATGTCCTCGCAGCACCAGTTCAAAGGCCCCACAAAACTTTATGCAGTTTATAATTTTTGACAAAAAGTATCTCTTTTTTGTCACATTATCATTATGCTTTTGCATATTTATCCAATAAGCTGAATCTAGCTGCGCTTTAATATTAGTTGTTCTTAATAAAGCTAATTCCATTGTATTATGTAGATGGCTTTTGGAGTTGTCGTGCTTTTTTATTTTTTTAGTTAAGTGCACCAAATCTGTCACCCCTACCTCCGTCAATGCTTTATCACCGCCAAAGAATAAACAAGGAAAACAATATAACGCATTTTTTTTGTTGCACCCAAAAATCCAATTGTTCTTCGAATAAATGTCTCTATTAAATTGACGTTTATATACTTTTCCGCGGCTAACACCTGCAATCTCAATAACAATATCGGGCAATGGCCTACCATTGTTTTTTAAATCAATTTTTTCTTCATAAGAATATTTAAAAAATTGCTTCACATGAATTAAATTATAAACTAAATCCATTGTCACTATCACAGTATATAAATATTAATAATCAGTACAATAAATCACTACACAAATTCACAAAACAGTATAAAAAATCTCAAATTAACACGAAATACGAAATATGTACGATTTACGCCCGCCCGAGTAGGAAGGAGTAAACATTAACTGATGTTGCCTTAGCTCGAAAAAATACAGCTCACTGACCGTGTAAATTCGCGCATTTACGAGCGCCAAGTGTGGATTGTCGCGTGAGTTGAGGGAGAGGACGGGTGTGCCGAGCCGTGCTGAGAACTACCTCGTGTGGCCCAGTTCAATGTACCGCGACGCGCTCGCGTAGATACCCAGATAATTCATCTGGTCTACTACTCAATAGAGGACGGCGGGCAGAATACGACTTTAACGCAATAATTTGGTTAGCTGCACCAACTAATCAAATTATTTTATTAATAAATTTTAGTAATTATCATGTCGCGAAAATATACAAATATCTAATTTTTTGGCAGTCCTGTAGCTCTGCAGCACCTACACACCAGCCGCCCCTGCCTTACATACTTCAGATTTACCATGAAATTTTTGCTGTTGTTAATGTAACAAAAAGCACTTTAAAAACGCGTAATTTCGTCCAACTGGGAGATTTCTGGATTTTAAATTGATATCATTTTTTTTACGAGATGAATTTCAAATCATCAAACTAAAACATGAGATCAAATTTTTATTTAATATTAATATGGAATCTGTTTATTTATTTACTTAACGAGCATTTTGTCTGCAAACCTAACCTAACCTAGCATTTGATCCCAAGGTTCAATTTAATAGCACTTGCCTTAAAGACCGCGACATACCCATCAAATTCGTCATTTCAAAATCCATTAAAATTGATATTAAAACATTCTGAATACTTCACTCACTTATATAGGCTAATTTTTCGAAATTTTCCCATCGAGACTGCACTGGACCTAGTTATTTTTAGTTACACAAGATACCAAATTATATATATATATATATATATATATATATATATATATATATATATATATATATATATATATTAGAAAGTGTATATAACTTGTTTCATATAAATTTATATTAAAAAAATTTCAAAATTAACAAAGATATGAGCCTTGACTTAACGACTAAAGAAAATGTCCCCTCCATTGTAGCTTATATAGTAATCTTAAAATAAAAAAAAAATTTATCAATATATATATATATATATATATATATATATATATATATATATATATATATATATATGTATATATATATATATATATATATATATATATATATATATATATATATATATATACACATGTAGTTATCGTTATGGGTGGCCGTTTCTTTTTTGATTATTTACAAAATGGCGAATAATTGATTATTTTTTAAATTTTAAAGTCCCTTTTCTATTCAAACAGTCTGTGAAAATAGTAATTATTAAAATTTTCTAAATCGTCTACGTACAGACTTTGCCACTGCGATTACAAATATCTAAAAAAGAAAATTGAAAATCGGCCCATACATTTTCGAGTATTCGTTGCCACAAGGTAAAAAAAAGTCATTTCGCGAAAAACGCGTTTAATGTTTTCGTTGTGATTTGCGTCTTGATATAAAGTTATGTACGTATTTCCTAAAATATTGATACTTACATTAAACTATCGAGTCCCGGACCACTGGTAGTCATAGTTTGTTGATAGTAATTTTTGGCAGGAATGGTCGTGCTACCTGTTCCCACTAAAGTGACTGTAACTCTGTCAATTGTCAAAATTTTAAATTGAAATCTTACTTACGTATTTCTAAAAATACATGCTTTAACGGAATGCAAAAAAAACCAATATTTTTCTTTCAAACTTTTACAGTAACTTTCCCCCTTAATTATAACTAATTTACATAACAACACTAACTGAGTTTTCCACAAAACACCAAAACACTATACTCGACGCGCGTTTCGCCAACAAAGTTGGCATCATCTGGAGATGATTAAAACTCATGAGTTTTAATCATCTCCAAATAAATGAGTTTTAATCATCTCCAGATGATGCCAACTTTGTTGGCGAAACGCGCGTCGAGTATAGTATATAGTGTTTTGGTGTTTTGTGGAAAACTCAGTTAGTGTTGTCTTCACACCAAAGGTTCCAACCTACTCCAGAATTCACATAACGTACAACACCTTTAATAATACCCATGGAACAGTCTTATTTATTTTTGAAACAATATACAAAGTCGTAATTTTTTTGATATCATGACCCATTATCCCCTTCTCGTTACAATGACACCGACTAAGTTTGAAATAAAAAAACTATAAACTTAAACTTTTTTCATTATCTTTTACGCTTTAGGCAGCGTACTCCGTTCGTTGTCGGACCTGCGCTGTTCGAAGTCAAGCAACGGATTGCACGGTGCGACTTGGATGGGTGACGCATGGTCTTATTCTCATGGTGCCGCGGTGGTGTTGACTTGGTATTTGGTAACAGGGTGGCAACTGGGCCAGATACTGGGCACATTGTCTGCGTGAGTTCGATTCTCACCAGAGGGAACTTGGCACTTTCCTCAGGGCTGGGTGTTTGTCCGCGTTTATATGTGTAACCTTCCCATACACAAAACCTGCCTGTAGGCTTTCTGGGGAAGGATGTTCTAATTTCTGTGTGTCCAAACTTAAAAAAAAAAACCTTTTTTTAGAAGTTATTTATCAAAAAATAAATGAATACACAATTTTGAGATAATTTAATCCTCTTAACGGTGTCCATGAAACATTGTTATGAAATTTTTGAAATAATCCACAAGGCACTAATTGTTTACGTAATTGGTATACAATGCCTTTATTCACCTTACGTACCATCGAATTGTGAACCCGGTCCAAATGTCAGGAGTATTTCTTATAAATTTGCATGATCTTGTATTCAGTTTTATAGATGTTCTTCATTATGAACTGGAATTATGTAGAGAAATAATTTTAGGTGCCAAAGAAACAGAACGAATTCATGTCTAATATTTATTATTGTCTTCTGGGAAAAACATGCCTCATCGGTAAACATCTTTTATTAAATTTTTCTTTAGTTTCTTATAATTTTAGTTGTAAATAGTACCTCGTGGACTATTTCAGAAGTTATAATGATGTTTCATGAACACCGTTAAAAGAATTAAATTATCCTTAAAACAATGCACACATTTGTTTTTTGCCAAGCCTATTTACTGGCTTATTACTGTTAAGCCGTAAAAGACAATTAAAAACTTCAAAACAGTGAAAAGTTTAAGAATATAACATTAAATTAAGCATCTAAATGTACTCAGTGTTGTCGTAGCCCCTCAACTTTTGTATTGAGGGACTTAGACTCCAAAGAAATCAGGATATAGATTATTTTAAAAGTTAATAATTTTGTTGCATGAGTACTATTAAATGTATTATTATATGTGCTGAATTTGAATTAATTAACTAAAAAAGATGAAAAATGCTTATAAGACCCCGCATCCTAAAAAATTATGCGTTTAAATATCTTTAATCTTAAAATAATACAAGAAATCACTTCTTAAAATTAATCTACGTATTATAGACAAGCTAACTTCTTAAATAACTACTTCTTAAATAACTTCTAACTGAACTAACTTATTTCGTAGACATTAACGAGATGATAAGAAACGATTAGCTACGATAGATTAGTAATATTTAAATTTCGTATTAGAAAATATAGTATGAAATGATATTAGTATGAAAATTATAAGTAATTATAAGTACTTTTCAGACTTATGCTACATATTATATAGGATATACATATAAGATATATTATAAGTATGAACATTTTTATATGACTATAACTAAATCGATGTTAAATATCTTCCATAAATGCCGAAGTTTTATACAATCTCGGGTAAAGAATAACAACTACAGCATAATAGATTAAATAAATATGGAATAGATAAGTAGATGTTAATAAAATTTAATAATAGTGTAACAAATTTGTTATGTAAATTGAAATACACATACTTCCTTTTCAATCAAAATGGATATATCCTTTTTACATCTATGTATGTGAACATACGTTTAGTAGAAAGTTTCCTAAGCCTTAGATTAATTTTCAATTCGTACTGGAAGTCGACCTTAATTAGTTCCATTTCTTCCTAACTGAAAATGAGAAAGGTAATTAAATGCTAGGTAATTTTTAAAAATCGCATCTGAATCTAAATGGCCTCCTAACTTAGATAACATCTATCTTCACGACCAGGCGCATCCATGGATTTCTTTTGTTAAAGCCGTTTTTTCAGTCCCCGCACTTCTCTCAGTGGCCCTTCGGCTATTTGGCAATAGTTTATGCTCAGAATTCCATCTTATGACCATAGAGCGGCACAGCGCCAGCGTTAAAGGGATGTATGTACATACATTTTTATATTACAATATATTTAGACTGCATTTACACATTATTCGGTTTTATAAAACATTCGAACTTCTAATTGCTATAAAGTCTAACTAACTAGTAACAAAAATAAATTGATATAGAGAAATAAATAAAAATTAATTTGCACTAATTTGTAATAAGTCCTTTGTATTTAAAATTAGCTTTATCCTCTTATTTTACTTGATCAAATAAGTTGTTGAATATCTGTTTAAAATGTGAACATTGGAGAATATTCTATTTGTAGTTTTAGTTCGTTTTAAATCATTGCAGTCGACATTCCAGACTCTCTAAAGTTGAGATTTTCCAATAATCGGGATGAAAATGGTATCATTTTTAGTTTATGTATACCTTAATAAGGTATATGTCTTGTTTTTTGAAGAAAGTTACATTTTAAATATTTTGAAGAGCTTAATTTTGAAGGATGCAGTTTTTTTTTGGCCATTTCCCAGGGCAGTAATAGTTGATTCGACTCAGAAATGTCGAAAAATAATGTTCTATTCGGACAATTTAATATATTCTAATTGGTCAATTATCAATTTGGTGCAATTATATCGTCCATTCTTGCTAATATGACTATCTGGTGCCATTGTGATAGATTTAAATTGAAATTATAATTTTTTCATAGAATGTAGACAGCAGCGGCTCGTGACGAAAACTTAGGGGGCTCACAAAGTCTTCTTTCACTTCTGTTACATACAAGTACAAAATATTCATATTTTAAAATGATAATAAATATACTTAATTTTGTTTTTGTTGATAATATTTACTTACCATTTTGCAGGATATCTCTTGCATGTATATCGAACAAAATACGGGTGTAGAGTATAATAAAGTGCCTAGTTTATATTAACTTGATAATAACCAATATGTTAGTTTTATAGAACAAACACAAATTAAACACAATGTTTAAATAGAAAGTCCTCCTTTCTTTGAGTCCTGCGAATTTATTGATAACTAAGTTATTAAAATCGGGAATCTCTTGCATCAATTTTTTTTCTATTGACAGCATAGCTAAAAAATAATTTTTTTGGTTTTATTTTTCGTTTTTCGGCCTAAAAACAAAGAGAAGGTTTTTAAATGTTTTTGCTGTGTGTGTGTCGTCGTTGTCGTCGTTATTTATTCTTTTTAGCACGATAACTCAACTAAATCGTGTCGAATCGATCGGGTTTTGACTGATTCTGATCGGGGACGTCTCCCAGACGACACCTATTGATTTTGAGGTGGATAGAGCACACTGTATCATGTTCATGGGTTATGAGAAAGCACAATGGTGGACTATTTGAGAAATTTGTTTGTTAGCACGATCACTCAATTAAATCGTGTCGGATCGATCAGGTTTCGACTGATTCTGATTAGGGACGTCTATCAGACAACATTTATTGATTTTGAGGTGGATAGGATACGCCTCACCCTGTTCATGGATTATGAGAAAGCACGAGGGTGAACTATTTGAAAAAAGTAAAACTGTCGCATAAAACACATATTTTGCATTTATGTGTTGGTTTATTTTTTCTCGGCCACTCAATTTTGAGATAGAGATGTTCTACGTGCGTAAAAGTCCGTTTTAAGGTTTTAAAACTGTTTATTATCTTAAATAGTCTCTTAAAAATCCCTTTTTGTCCCTTTTGTAATTTGCGTTAAGTTGTCCGTATTGGGCCGCCCGATATTTTTAACCTGATTTTTTCTTCCAGTGTTAATTTTCTAAAAAAGTATTTTAAGAAGTTCACATTATATTTACGCTTTTCTTCAGAATAACGTTCTGAAGAACACCCCGCTACCGTATCCATTTTTCGGGATTATTTATAAATGTTCTAATCTCAATAAAATATTGAAATGGTTGAAAACTCACACGCGCCAAATCGCCAATACCTACTGTCGACGAGACATAAAGATTGTATTATTCAACCTGTTAAACGCATGTCTGGTAAGGCCCACAAACATGTGCACATGTGCAGTGCACTAACAAAATCATATCGGCACATAGAATGTGTGCCATATGGGATAGAAAAGGAGCGATTTTTAGCACCAATTAGCTGGACAGAGAGGTACATAGAAAAGCATGTCTTTATCAACGGCACATTCGACTATACCCCAGTGCCGAAATAATGTGGAGTGATTTATATATAATATCAGACCACCATAACTATTCAACGGTTTGTCTATTTCTTGTGTAATCACCTATTATGTGTATACAAATTTTATGTGCCGCTCTATAGAAACAGTAGTTCAATGTGAACTACTTCCTCTCCTATTGAATTCCAAATCGCATAATAATCGGTTGTATCGCCTGGTGCGCTGTTGTAGCAAAGCTAGCCAATCATTTTAGGCGGTTTTAAATACATTTGAATTCGATTGGTCAGCAATTGGCGGCACGGATCAATGTCGATCGATAGAATGACGCATGCGTCGTTTAGCCCAGATTTTGGTGCGCCAGTGGCAGTACATTGTGGTTATATGCGATTGTTTCAGGATTCGGGAAATTGTTTATTTATTATATTCTGCGATAAAAGTGAGTGTTTAGTATTTTTCTAACATGGAAGCAGCGGATGCAAGTTGTAGTGGTTCTACGATGAAGAATTCCCATCGAAAACAAGCGACATTTAACAAATGAAGAACTTCAAATGATTAAAAACGTCTACGAAGGAATTCGGGCGCGATACCCAGATATTAGTACAACCGAGTCAGTTCATATATGCTCTTTGCTCTTTGTTAACAAAAGTTTGTGTAAGTAGTGTGTACCGTGCAATGAAGTATGATGAAGAAGAAACAAGTGCAAAAAAGAAAAAACAGAAACCCGCGGTAGGAAGAAGATTTAAGTTGACGAATATGTTAAATACATAATTCGTAGGATTATTTATGGATTTTTTTTAATGAACTTGCTTATTATACTTGAATTTAATAACCGACGCTGAATAAAATTCACGCTGCCGTCGCTTAAGATGAAAATTTACCGAAGCTATCTCGTAAAGTTCTTTTGAGAATTATGCACGAAATGAATTTTCATCATTTAAAACGAAACCGAAAGAGTCTTCTTATTGAAGAAAACGAAATTGTGTTATGGCGAAGAAGTTATTTGGAAAAGCTAAGAGATTTTCGGAATTCTGGTAGGAAGATTTACTATTTGGATGAAACTTGGGTAAATGAAGGTCATACCGTGACGAAAGTGTGACAAGATTGCAATATTCTGAATAACCGACAGCCATTTGTAGAAGGATTATCTCCAGGTTTGAAGGCACCATCTGAAAAAGGACGAAGATTAATAATCACGCATATCGGAAGCGACTCAGGTTTTTTGGAAAATGGTATTTGAATCACGACGAACAGGGGATTTTTATGAAGATATGACGTGAAGTGAAGTTGAAGTGAAAGTGAAGTTTTTGAAAAATGGTTTTCATCTGTATTGTCTTCCATAGAACCCGGCGCAGTTGTCGTGATGGGCAATGCACCATATCATAGTCGATGAATTGAAAAGTTACCAACATTAACATGGAGAAAAGGACAGATCCTAGAGTGGTTAAAATCTAAAAATCTGGATTGTGGCGATACCATGTTAAAAGTGCAGCTATTAAAAATTGCGCAGCGAGAAAAAAGCCAATACATTAAGTATGTAGTAGATGAAATGGCAAAAGCTCGTGATGTGATAATACTTCGTCTACCACCATATCATTGCGTATTGAACCCCATAGAGCTGATTTGGGCGCAAATAAAAACGGACGTAGCACGAAATAATAGGTCTTTTAAACTGGGAGACGGCAAATTGCTGTTGAACGATGCTGTCAGCCGCGTCACCGCGGAAACATGGTCCAAGTGCATTGTGCACGTAAAGAAAGAGGAACAACGCATGTGGGATCTTGACACACAAGCGGAAGCGTTGATAGATCCAGTTATAATCAATCTAGGCGATAGCAGTTCCAGTAATTGTGATTTTGATAGTGACAGTGACTAATTGTGGAATAGTATAATATTGCAAGTGGAAGTCGTGTTGTCTGAAGTGAGTGATTCTTGTAATAATGACATTAAGAACATATTTTCAGTGCGACGCAATATAGTGATAGTGGGATAGTGACAGTGATTGGTAATATAAAATAATATATGTGTGATAAGTGTGGCATATACATATGTATAGTGATAGATATACTGACTGTGACGGTGTTGTTGATACAATAAAATAAAGACTGTGTTAGTAATGTAACATATATAATGATTTTGATAAATATAGTAACTGTGACGGTGTTGTTGATACAATAAAATAAAGATTGTGTTAGTGGTGTGGCATAAATATAATGATAAGTTTAAATAGTGAAAGCGGTAGGTCAATATATGGATTCAGAGGGGCTACTTGTGTGTAGCTTGCTACTCCTACGTCCCGTTATATGGCACATATTTCCAAAATGTCTGTTCTATCAGAATATTCTGACAGGAGATGTTCTGACTGGATAAGCATGCAATAAGTACATTACATAACTTACGGTATTGTTTACTAACTAAAAAACTGTTACAAATCCACTTAAAACCCTTTTCAACTGTCTTGGTATTATTTTGTTATTTTCTTATACTTTGCTCCCTCCAAATTGATACGCCTATGGAATTTAGTTCCCCCGCACACTTCCTGCCCCTCAACCATTCATATGTCATCGATTAGTCACTCCATATTATTTCGACACTAGGGTATAAACCACAGACCGATTGAAATAGGTACGTTGCCGGCTGTTGCGTTATATCATTAAGAGAAAGAATTTTGGTTTTGTCAAATTGCTCGTAAAATCTTCCATTCTGGAGATTTCGCTTCATTATTACTTAAAAAAATTGAAAAGAGCATATTCTTAAGACGTTAATTAAATAGTTAGTTTATAAATCAATGAATAGGAAATAAATCATGATTAGGTGTGATTTTTTATTTCTTTCGTTTTCTTTTTCTTTAGGGGGGCACGTGCTCCTGTGCTCTTATATAGGAGCCGCCACTAAATGTAGGTCTAATCCTTAAGTGTAATTAGTACTTATACTAAGTTCTAGGTTTTACTATTAGGGTTAGATAAAAGGAGTTAGAATAGATTCATACTATTAGTGTGAATCTATTTGTAAAATAATTTACAAAATTTGAGTATATCCTTTCAATTTCTGAAAGATGTTCCGAAAAAGATGTTCCGTATATTTAATGTTAAAAGTCCTTCCAGTTCGGTAATATATGCCTGATGTGGCATATGTTACTGTCTTCACAAGCAAATATTCTTCTTATACATTAAAAAATATATATCTTTAAACAAGCAATACTAAGTACATAGAAGGTTCGAGGAAAAGAGGGAAAAGACTTCTGCAAGTATTTTAAGAGTTTTAAACAATCAGACACTTTCAGCAAAAATTCCAAAAAGGTGTTTGAATGTCATTTTCTTTATTTTATGAAACCGAGAAAAGTGTGATTGAATTATGATTCATGTGATGTGATTGAATTATGTCTGTACGGGAAATCATTTTGTAGATTTCAAATTTAAATAAAAAATGTTTTGTCAAGAGAATTCGGGATGAGAAGGTACTTTGTAAGGAGACCATGTAGTATTATACATATAAAATATACATAATAATATGGAACGTTTAATATATTTTTGGAACGTTTTTAATAAAGTTAATAATTAAGCAAAAAACATGGTAATTATTATTTTAACATTTTCATATTCGTCACACGATTACTCGTTACTCGTTACGATATGGTCTACGTTACGATCTATAAATAATATTCTTTATTGTTCAAAACGTCAAAATCCAAAGTTTGCGTAGTTGTATGAACAGTAATAGTAAGAATAGGATAGAAATACTCATTGTTTATATTTAAATACATTCAAATAAGTCATCGACTTATTTAAATTGAAACCTCTATTTTATTCATGGAAATGAATGTAAGTGTAGTACTTATAAGCTCTAGGTTTCATTAATAGGCCCAGATAAAAGGAGTCAGTGGCACTGACTGTCAGTGGTTAAA
This sequence comes from Rosalia funebris, assembly GCA_037954035.1. Lineage (NCBI taxonomy): Eukaryota > Metazoa > Arthropoda > Insecta > Coleoptera > Cerambycidae > Rosalia > Rosalia funebris. The sequence goes on along the minus strand of JAZFAV010000022.1, from coordinate 37,759,028 downwards.
GACACTTGAAATGAGGCTTGCAAAAGGATTTGGTCACCAAAATGGTATACAAATATTTATATTTATAAAACCATTATTTATAAAAATAGTTTTACCGAACTGTTTTAAAAATATTTATAAAACATTATTTTCATAATCTATAAATCATTTCAAAAATTCTATTATTCGGAGGTTTTCAATTATATATATATATATATATATATATATATATATATATATATATATATATATATATATACAGGGTGATTCAGCTAACCCGTTCATTAAAAGTTTATGAACTTCCCATTGGAATTCATTTTTTAAAATTTGGAATCAGGGGTTAGCGAGGACGATCTATTCAACTAAAGTATTTTTGCTTTTCTGACACTTCCGATTATACCGGAAGTAGCTATCAACTTCCTTATTTTAAATAGAACAGTATATTATTAAATTTTTAAATTATCCTGCTGATTTTAAGTGAACTTTCTTAACAATTCCGTATACCTATCTTCAGCAGTTTTTGAGATATTTTTAATTTTTTTGAAAAAATTAGGTTTTGTAGTATTCCATTGGAGTGCTCGTCACTTATTCAAAACAAAAGTTATAGTAGCAAATTTTCGGCTGTAATTCGGCGGACTATTAAGCTTTCAGGTGATATATAGTTTGATATTTTATTATTTACAGGGTGTCCAAAAGATTTAGTTCATTCTGATAAACTTCAACTGCTCAAAAGTTAATTTTCTTAAATGAAACACCCTCTATTTTATTGCTTTCTGTGATAGAGAATTAAGTTATATTTCAATCTGTACTAGGATTCCCTATACCTATCTGCAACCGTTTTCTTGCTATCGAGGTATTTTTTATTCGATACCATAGTTTTCCATTTTATTAATTTACTTCTGACCAGCGGGCCATGAAGATTAAAACAACGTAACATTTATATTAGCAATAGCTCGCGATAGCAAGAAAACGGTAGTAGATAGGTATAGGGAATCCTAATACAGATTGAAATATCACTTAATTCTCCATCACAGAAAGCAATAAAATACAGGGTGTTCCATTTAATAAAATTTACTTTTGAGCAGTTGAAGTTTGTCAGAATGAACTCAATTTTTTGGACACCCTGTAAATAATAAAAAATCAAACTACATATCACCTGAAAGCTTAATAGTCCGCCTAATTACGGCCCAATATTTGCTACTATAACTTTTGTTTTGAATAAGTGACGCGCATTCCAACGGGATACTACAAAACCTAATTTTTTCAAAAAAATTAAAATATCTCAAAAACCGCTAAGGATAGGTATAGGGAATGGTTAAGAAATTTCACTTAAAATCAGCAGGGTAATTCCAAAATGTAATAATATACTGGGTGTTCTATTTAAAATAAGGAAGTTGATAGCTACTTCCGGTATAATCGGAAGTGTCAGCAAAAATACTTTAGTTGAATAGATCGTCCTCACTAACCCCTGATTCCAAATTTTAAAAAATGAATTCCAATGGGAAGTTCATAAATTTTTAATGAACGGGTTAGCTGAATCACCCTGTATATATAACGGGTATAACTTTTATGTTTATGAACCGCTTTTAATTATTTTGCGTTGAGTTCAGCATAGCTCCAAGGCAGTATCATCTTAATTTCATTGGCATTGGTCCTGGGACTTCGAAGATATACAACGGAACTCCTTATTCAGCAGCCGTCGTTTTCTCATTTGCAAAGCATCCTTGGTAGGTCTACCCATCACTTAAAATTGTAAAATAATAAGTTAAGAAAAAACCGTCTTCAGAAAAAAAAGCAACTTAACTAAAATTCAAGAAATATATGTTTTCTACAACAATTTAATACTTATTTGTTGTTCCGTTTAATGTAATTAAGAAATTATTGTTTATTATGTAATTATTATTAACTGTTTTATATAATTTTGAAGTCGGTGCCTTACAATATTAGTAATGCGAATGCCGGCCCTCGGCAATTTTAAATGTAAACTCGTTGTTATAGTGACAACATAGGTATAGTATAGTACATATTTTTTGTTTTACTTTTCAGTAACTTTTTTAAAACTTATTATATTAAAGCTTACTATCTAAATACGATTAAAAAAAAAACAATAAAACTGTCCGACAAACTGACTCCTCAAGTTGCGTAGCTTCTTGAGTAGAATATGCTATAATCTGTCAAAAACTTTGTAATAATTGATATAAATAACATTTTCATGGCAAGCACCATTCAATGTGGAAACAACACACTGTGTAATATAGACCAAATTCTATTAAATTAGAATATTATGTTGGTATTCTGTAATTTGAATCCTTGCATGACAGAAAGAAATGACAGAGTATTAAGTTGTACTCCATAATTCTTTGCCAGATTTTTGCTAAAATTACATAGTATCGTAATAGGTCTATAGTTGTTAATTTTGCATCTATCATCTTTCTTGAATACTGGACATATCTTACCTTTTTTCCAGACTTTAGGAAAACATTCAGTATTAAGGGGGTATTCTGGTCTAGAGGCACAAATTTTAGGCGTTTTTTCAAGTGTGGTAAAAAAAATTGACTATCCATTTTTTTACTGGATATTTATTGATATTTTAAGAATATGCAAAAGAATGTTAAAAAAAGTACAAGGCCGGTAACGTGGGGGAAGGGGAGGTAAGAAAAAGTGCGCGTCCTGGTTGACACGATTCCAACCCTTCTAGTCTTCTGAAAAAGAAAAAAAAAGGATTTTTAATTAGTACGGATGTCATTATAGCCCCTACCTCAGAGAATTTTTTTTACAAAACGGCGACTATTTGAAAGAAAAAGTCATTTTTTGCCCTTATTTTTTCAGTTTTCAATGTTTTAATAATAGTAAAAAAAATTGACAAAAATCTGGTAGGGGCGATAGAGGGTTATACAGAGAAGGTTCGTACCAAGCTTCAAGTAAGTCGGTTCATTAGAACTTAAAATATCATGTCAGCTGTGTTGAAAAAAGTAGTTTCGAGAAAAACACGTTTAAAGATTTGAGCAAAGTTTGGAGCAGTCTAAGACATATAATGGTGCGTTATACTTAGATTTCGTTAATCGACGATGCCTGATGCATACAATGGGCTTTCTTCTACTATCAAATGTAAATTTTCCAAAATTCTTTCTGTTAGACGAGTTTCTAGCTTCTTTAGAAGCATCGGAAGCTCGTAGCTTAGAGCGCTCATCCGAGTATCCTCCCATCTGATAGCGAACGTATGGCTTTTAAGACCAATAGTGATTCCCATGACGTTCATAATTTTGAAAATTGGTAAAAAGCCTTCATTGAAAATGCACACAGCTACCTATATAATCTGCAATTTCAATTGTCCCTGTCCGTGTTCCTACATATATATGTTTTGGGGCAAAAGTTCAGATCAATGAATTCAATAGATTTCTAAATATATATGGAGTATAAAGGAATTTTTATGGGGGGACCCATCCTCAGGTAATCGGGAAATGTCTACCATCTATTGTTCGATTCGTTCCGGCAGGACTGGTTTATAGTTTCGGCGCCACTAAAGTAGCTATAACTCCGTAAATAATTGGAATGTTGAGAATTCCTTTGGAGAATATATTCTTAAAGGTCTAAACATTGAAAATATGAAAATCGATTATTTCAAAATTCTAGACCAGAATACCCCCTCAAAAGCTGAATGTAATAATGTAGCGATAGGTTTAGTAAATATAAATGCAGTGTTTCAAAATAAATGGCGGAATTCCATTTGGATCATTCGCCGTTTTCCATTTGCATTGTTTTAGTGCTTTGATAATTTCTTCCTTTTTTATATTAGGAAGTGATGGGAGAGGTATCTTAACATTTTCTGTAAGCAAATGCAACAGCAACTTTCTGAGAACTTGTTAAATATGTTTATTAGTACATAATTCATTGAGTCAGGAATTGTTGAAATATTACAAATATTATTTATTTACGACGAAAATTAAGAGGGATTATTCTGTAACTTTGTTTCAATATTGTGCAAATAATATGTAGATATGTGAGATGGCTATGTCACTTTTAATTTTCTTACGCAAAGTTTTTTGTAAAGATATTGCGTATTATCTATATATTTGTATTCACGTTGAAATTTTTCTTTCAGTTTTGTTTGTCTATCAGTTAGACAAACAAAACTGAAAGATGCTTCGTGTAAATTATGTAGGATAGTAAACTGAATGCCACGTGTAAATTATGTAGGATAGGAAGATGTTTTTTAGAATCTGATTTTGGAACACTCTCCGTAAATATACTACTTAATGTTACATACAATTTATCACATGCTTCATCTACGTTATCATAACTTTCTAAAAAGGTCCAGTTAGTATGTAAACACATACTATAAAGAAATGGAGAAAATGAACGTGAGCGGTGCCGAGATATTTTATATATTTACGGTGCCGAGATAGATTTTAACGTGTTTTTAAACTTTTAGAATGTCTTATAATATGAATCCAAACGTTTTTTAACCGTTTAAGTTAACTTACTGATTTTGAATGGTAACAGATAAGTATCACACCATGAATTTAAATTGTTACTATCATTTTGAAGCAAAATGCAGTCTTACACACATGTTATCTGACAGAATACCTAGTTTACAGTCGCCCGCATACAAAAAAATTTCTATTTGGTACCCAAGCAGAACACGATATTTATGAACACGATAAATAGAAGGGGCCCCAATATAGATCCTCTTGGAACATCCGGTGTTGCAAGTATTTCGGCAAAACTAAAACCATGACACTGAACTATGATTGAGTCTTCCACTATCTAAATATGGTTAAAAAAACAATAAAATTGTCTGACAATTCAAATCTTTTTGAGTAAAATACGAAGTTTGCCGAAAGCTTCGGAAAAAACTGTATAAATGACATCTACCTGGAAAAGTAGTTTAAAATATTCAGAAAATGTGTTCAGTTTGTCATCTCCAAAATATTTTCATTGCTTTCATTAAGGTATTTTATTTTGTTTGTAACAACAAAATGAATAAAGTGTAATACAAAAAATCCGCATTAAATGCAGCCTTACGTATAAATACAATTCATGTTATAATAATCTATAAAATTTATAGTAAATATGTATCTTATACTAATATATAAATATACTCTTTTATCATTTTAATTTTGCAGTATTATTTATAGTATTGACTATTCTTTAATAGTCTTTGTTTTTAAGTTTTCCCGAAAGCTACTAATTTCACAATTTTTGATTGTCAATTTTTGAATTATATTGGTTTGCTGAATTATATGTAAATGACCTTTTATATAATGATGTCTTGTGTTTTGGTAGTTAAAGTATTAGGATGCCTAATTTTTCCAAAAACCTATTACTTATAAATTAAATAAGAAAATAATAATAATGCATAATCATTCACTGTGGAGCTATTCAAGAAGCTTTGCGAATATTCAGGTATAGTTTTAAAGTAATGTTAAAATTATTTCTAAATATGTAATTAATTATTGGGTAATAAATATTGATTTTTGAATTGAAAATGTCTTTAAACAAATATTAAGGCTAAAGACATAAAACATTAGAAGAAGATATTGGATTGGTGCTTGAATTCTATTTTCTCTGTATTATAAAAATTCTGATTGAACTATGATTTATATGACGTGATATGATATGAATTATGTCCGTATGTGAATTCATTTCAAAAATCATTCAATATTTAAATAAAAAATGTTTTGTCTAGACTTTAGAATAACAAAGTAGCTTGTAAGGAGAATCACCCATATAGTATTATATAAAATATACTATATGGTATACAGTATATATACTTATACTGTGATAATATATAACATAACATTTAAGATTTTTGGAAAATTTTTAATAAAGTAAATAATCATGCAAAATACTTATTATTTTAACATTCGCACATTTGTCACATAATTATGTAATCGTTACATAATTACAAATTTATATTTATAAACAATTTTCTTTACTGTTCAAATTGCAAAGTTTGTGTAGTGGTATAAAAATAATAAAAGTATGATGGAAATGCTCAACCAAAACATTATCTATTGAGCTATTAATTTATATATAGGGTTTCTCACGGTAGCCCTTCGTTAGAAGTTTTCGAGGTTAGAAAAAACTTAGAATTCTGAATTTCTGGACTCCAGGGTTATTCAAGATTCTCTTTCATTTTGAAATATTTTCAAGGTCATACCACTTCCGGTTATCGCGGAAGCCGCCAGTAACTTCCTTATTTTAAATAAAACACCCGGTATATTATTTTATTTTTGGATTCCTGAAAACATTTCATGAGTTCCATCAGGTTTCCCTATACCTATTTTCAACTGTTTCTTAGATATCTTTATTATTTTGAAAATTTTGAAAGACCTAGCCTTATTTACAACACTGTGCCTTTTATCCATTTTCGACTGGTGCTAAGCGCTTCTGGGGTAGACGGAAGCACAAGAATGGTACTTTCGAAATCCACATTGACAATTAATTTATCGCAAACAGGGTGTCCGAAAATTTGATCACCAATTACATCATTTTCAAAGTTGAAAAAGTTCGTTATTTCAAATGTATATTATTGGATGATCGGATGCATAATTTGATTCTGCATCAATTCGCTATAATATTTCCCATGAAAGTTGAATATGGAGAAATTTAATAAAAATCCTGAAACAGGTCGATATTCGATTTTGGTTGTCCACACTTGGGGATAACGACTTTACTTATCGTCTTACCTAGACTTTAGTGGTGTGTCTGATTTTATGCATTATTCTTTGTTGCAGAACCCCAACGATGTCAAAAATTTTCTTTGAAAGACCTTGCCCTTGTAGCATCTCCACCAGAAGATATCAAGGGGGTAACGTAGGGAGACCTCATCATCCAATTCACCTATTTGGAAATATCTCGTCCAAATATTGACAAGCAGTTACAGTATAACGGGGTGGAGTTCTTCTTCCATCCTGTTGAAATCATATTTTTGCGACATATTGATCAGGGTCTAATTCACTGTTCATTGTCAATGTTCACTGATTCAAGATTGTTATTAAAAAATAACAATCCAAGAATCTTACCACCTATTAGTCCAACCCACACATTTATTTTTTGTAGGTGTTGGGTATGTCCTTTCCGCATCCAGTAAAGCGATATAATTTTCTAATAACGGCAATTGCGTCTATTAACTTCGGCATTTAAAATAAATGTTTTCAATAGGAAAAACACTTCGATTAGTCAATCTGCCTCTCTCTGTCTTCTCACAGTTAGGTAGCCGATTAAGAACCCTTTCAAATATATGTGTCATTCCCCATGATTCTATTAGAAACAATCACCAATAACTGCGCTACTCTAATAAAGATGGTGTCATAACTTAGATAGTTATATTAGGAGATACACATTTAACATTATTACTAAGAATATAACAGATTACTTAAAAATAATCTGTTATATTTTACAAAAATAAAAAAGATGAGTTTATTCTACCCTTCTGTAATCTACTGTACATTATTTGGCCGTATTTTATATAATATATTTGCATGAAGCCATTGTCTTGATTTTATTTCTCAAAGAAATAAAGCTACATATGTGTTGACTGAATAGCTGTGTTCTACTATTTTTGTAAACACCTGTATTAAGGAGATCTAACTTATACCTAGGTAATTTGTAAAAACGGTAAATTTGTAGTGTCTATATTTATTCGTATATATCAATATAACTTTTGCGTGATTGGCGATTTGATATGTTTACTGAATTAGTTATGACATCAGAAAGTTTATGTTACAAATTACTCACGTTATGTTTACAAATCACTAATGGGTGAGTGATTCACTTACTAATTACGTGATCAAGGAAATGAAAATATTATATAATTTAAGTTATCCTTTTTTATTAAGAAGAATATTGAAATTACAGTTTGAACAATCATTTAAAGTTATTGGAGAATTTACAACGATACACTTATTCTCCAATAGAATGTTCTTTTCAATACTAGGAGTGGTGGGGATACCATATATATATATATATATATATATATATATATATATATATATATATATATATATACTAGTCATATTAGTCATATATATATATATATATATATATATATATATATATATATATATATATATATATATATATATATATATATATATATATATATATATATATATATATGACTAGTAGCGTTTTATCTATTTTCATGTAAAATTTCTCTTGAAGTTTATATTGTCTTTTCCATAAAATCTTTGACATATTCCTCAGCAACAGATGAAAAGCGCCACCCACTATGTCCTTTAAGACCGGAATATTAGCACAATATACAATTCTGGGAAATTACGACATCTTGAAATCTGCGCACTATTTGATTGCTGACTTTTGTTGTTATTGCGAATGATCTCGAATAAGGTGACAAATTTTTTGGTCATAATATTAAATATAGAATACTTGAGATTACTCAATACTTCGTTAGGAAATTCATTTAAAAATTGTACACATGTTCTGTTGATAAAACTCCTAATGAATGGCTGATGTTCAGTGTTCTTTCTTTTAAGAAAATCGATTGAAGTTACAAATGTCCAAACATCGACAGCGTTATTCAAAAAGATCATAGCCTTCAACGTGGAATGAATACTTAGTAGATAAACTGCCTGAAAAATTAAGTTATGTGTTTCTTTTACAAAAAAAAAGATACACTACATTATTTTCTCTGTAATGTTTTCGTATTTTTTTTTTCGGTGCACCAAGCTTCCAAGTGTTTGAAGGTTTTTCTATACAACTCTTTTGACTTTCTGGTATAACTGTAAAACATCCTGCATATCACGCTTCCTCAAGATCAGAATCGTTACTCTTGCATCATATCTTACAAATAATTCAATGGAAAAGGATGTCCATGGAGGAATTAAAAATTATTGTTACTGCTCGTCAATAATAGGATAAAGTGTGAGATTTCTATCCGTATGCGTAGAAGAAAGAGTGAGGGCAGTATTTGGCTATTTGTTGTGTGTTCACAACATGGGCGATCCAATAGAGACTTGTTCCTATTCTTGACGAGCAGTACAAACATTGAGTAACACGAATTTTCAATTATGTTTTAAACAACCTACCAAAGCAATCTAGCCTAGAAACCATTGTACTTGCTACTTGAACAATTCAAATATTTTCAAATATAACGTCATTTTTATTAAAATTTAATTTTAATAAAAATCAAGAATTTGACCACTCTTAATAATTAATATTATTATTATTTATAAATGAATATTTAACTTATGAAATGTTACAAGCGTTAGAAAATGTTATAAGTCAAGAATTATTATAATCTTAATATTTGGTAAAAACTGTAGCAGAAGTTTTCAACTATTTTCCAGACTTGGAAGAAGTGGACCACAAAATTCAATTTTATGATCCAGGTCATCTTCAGCAAATTTCTGAACCATTTGTATAAAGATGCACTTGTACTTCTTTAAATAATTTCATAATTGTAGTATGACCAATATTACAATTACGAACCAGTTGTCGAGTTGAAGTCACGGGACTTTTTTGAACAGCTAGCATTTAATTTGGTTTCATCGTTAACATTGCTTTGCCTCTTTTTAGGTACATCTCTCATATGACCAATCTCTCGATAATGAGAGGTAATTTAATGGACGGTACGTTGACTAATGTGTTATAGATTTAGATTTTGGTTCCTAAATAATAACTGAACAACCTGCATTTGAATTTGACACCTCTAGCATCCCCGATCTATAATCCCCGCTCATAAAAATTTCAATATGAAGAGCTTTCGTTAGATAAGACATTTGGCAAGTTTTCAAATGTAGATGTAAACATTAAATGCGTGGTGAAATAACACTTATCTTCTTATTTAAACTTAATTTAATCAGGGTTTCAAAACAGAATAACTAAGACATGAGAAAGTGAAAATAAGAAATGTGGTATTATCAATATTCTCTATATTAAAAAACGTCAAGCGGAAAAAAGGGTATATCTGCTGTATAGCTTTTACGTTGCAGAGACGACTCTTTTTTCTTTAAAGCATTTTTTTAAAGCAATAATTTAAAGAAAAAATCGAGAATGAAGTGTGCGTTGTATTTTCATGCGACTCGATGATGTCACGATATACTCGACCAAAAATTGGGGTTAGTTACATCCCGCAAGGTAACTATAAGTAAAATTAAAAATCGACCTGTTTCGTGATTTTTTATTGAAATTCTCCATATCCAAGTTACAGGATTTATTCCAGTTGAGGTTTGAGTTGACGTTGAGTTGTATTTATCAGAGTAGGTAGATTGGTACAAGTACTTATTAATAATGCGTATTTTTATTTAACAATATTTAGTGTTTTTTCACCGAGTAGTTTTCGTGAATTATGCAATTCGTTACCACTGGTGGTTTCGGCCTTTGTCCGCCGTATATTGGATGGTGATATGATATCCGATATAACTAATTTAGTGGACGTTTTTGAATTAAATCTAACTGTTAATGACTAGCTGTGGAGAATAGCACGAATTCTTATCCCTGACCTACGCATAAAGTTTTTCGTTGTGCTGCGTGAACGGAGACGGAATTAATGCATTAAAAAGAGATAAAAGAATCCCTTGATGATGGGTAAGTGTTGGATGTTTCGCCGGTCTGTATCGATAGCGAGCGGCACATGAAAGATGGAGAGGTTTTTATTACGGATCATATTTAATAACAGGTAAAACCGATGGAAAATAAGGTGCTGCTGAATAAAAGCAGCAGTTACTTTGCCTTTTATTGGGGCGTTTTGCATATGACGAGGTTATTTCAGCTGACAACACAGGAACACCATTTATTAAACTGTGCAAGTTTAGTAATGTTACTCATAACCACAAATTAATCAAATTATTTGATTAATTTTATTTCGTGTTTGCCACTTAAGTAATTTTTTGGTGAAATTGGAATCAAATGTTCTATCATTTGCATCATTAAGAACGCTTTCCAAGAAAGTAAAGTCATATTGAATTACAAAACAAAATATTTTATTTATACAGCGTATAGGGAACTACAATTATGAATTGATTGGGCCGTTATTTGATGAAAATCCATATTTATACAAAATTAAAACATTCGCTTGTTAGATTTTCACTTTTTATTTGTTAAACATAACAATAGTTTTGCCAACACAGTGGATTCTTTCGATGTTGAGTACATAGACTAAATTTTACGTTGTGGAACTGCGTTTATGTAACTAGGGTAATTTTAGGTTTATTACGATGGGAATTCCGGCTATTAAACTATTTTTAAGTTATAAAATTTCAACCGATGGTATCTGTAGATTTTAAACAAGGTTTTTGAATAGCATGTAGAATTAAAATAAATTTAATAACGGAAATGAGTTTGCTTCTATTTGATCATTTAATATGATATCAGATTTCTTTCCTTTATTAATTTCCAAACGTAGAGAAGAAAGGCTTAAAATTTAATTTATTAGAATATTTAGAAGTTTTAGAAAACACTTTGAAATTTGGTGCACCGAAATTATGAAAACATTATAGAAAAAAATAATGTTGTATTGGAAGCAACAAAAAATACAATAGTGTATTTTGTTACAAGAAACAAAAAACTAAAATCTCCAGGCTGTTTATGGCCTGAATACTCCATGTTAAAGGTTCCTTCTCTTTGAATAATGCTGTCGATGTTTGAAAGTTTGCATCTCTAATCGATTTTCTTAAAAGAAATTATTATCAAGAGAAGATGTGTATAATTTTTAAAGAAATTTCTTGACGAAGTATCGAGTAATGTTAAGTATTCTATATTTGATATTACGACCAAAATATTCTAAGTCATCTTATTCGTGGCCATTCGCAATAACAAAATCAGCACTCAACTAGTGGACAGAAACATAATAGAAGTTAGCCCTGAAAGATTTCAAAAAGTCGAAATTTGCCAGATTAATTTTCCTATACCGAACATATGTTCCGAAGAAGTTCTGCTACTATTTTGGGAAACAATTAACCTGAAAAGACCTGGGTAGAGCTCTTCAACTGTTGCTGAGGAATATGTCAAAAATTCTGTGCAAAAGAGAATATAGATTCAAAATAAATTTTGCATGAAAATGGATAAGAAAACTCTTACTGATCCTTCAGGTATAACCACTACTCCTGTACTGCAAATAATATTGTGTTGGAGAATAAATCCAAATTTGTAAATACTCCAATAACTTTTAATAATTGTTAAAACTGTAACATTAGTATTCTTTATATGAAAGAATACCGAACTCCCAATCGTGTGCTGAGAGCGTGTAAGCTGATAGAGAAACTTGTAGTATACGTGTATGCCATAATTAACAATGTTTAAGATTAGAAAATGATTTTTGTCTTTAGAACAACCACAACATTTTACAGAACAACTGCATGATGATGAATTGTCAGAGGGTTATCTTCAGCAGGACAGTGCAACGATTCACACCGGTGTGTTTCAAACTGAAAAGGAACATCCAAAAAAATATGTATCTATTCCTTACGATCCTCGATTTACCCGTGGTATTAGTAAAATTTTTAAATATATAGGGGTGAGGAGAGTTCATACATCGAGAAATAAATTAAAATTTAGGCAATCCAAAAGACAAAATTAACACAAACAACAGGTCGGGGATTTTCGAAATCGGCTGTAACGACTTTAATCAAATGTGTATTGGACAGACCAGAAGGTCTATTCAAACCAGATTCAAAGAGTACATGGCGCATTTAATAAATGCGCCATGTGCTAAATATGATAGAACAGATAAGCCCAGTGTTGCCCAACATGCCTTCGAAAACAACCATAAGATAAATATTAGAAACTTAAGATTAATTAGGAATATAACAAATACTAGCCAGCTAGATGCATTTGAAAGTGTAAAAATAGTATGAATAGTGACAAAGAACCTATTACACATGAGTCGGACCTCAATTAGCCGCAACCGTGACGGTAAGGGCTGCACTGAGCCGCAACAAAAATTTACGTATAAATAGAATATATTGTTAGCATAAAATTAGTTTTAATCACCTCCAGATGATGTCAACTTTGTTGATGAAACGCGCGTCGAGTGTAGTGTCTAGTATTTTGGTGTTTTGTGGAAAACTACGTGAGTGTTAAATCGTTTACATATATAGACTTGAAAATTTTAAATATTCAATTTAGACTCACTTATGAACAGTAGAAGGAAATACATTACTACACCATAAAAAGCCATATTAATACTATACTCCTAAAATTATTTATAATATACATGTTATCTGGCACATTTATACATATGACCTTTTTCCCGATCTATGAAGAGGTTAATGAGTATCACCTGAAATACACTAACACTATTAAGTCTTTATGTCAGACTTATTATGTGAACATTTAAAGATCAATGTCTATGGAAAATTAGGAAACTAAAAGGATTCTATGAAATATTGCTCACGGAAACTCTGAAAGTGTCAAAGAGAGTTAAAAGAAAAAAACTGTTATACTACTTTTCGTCTTCTCTACTTGTCTTTTGAGAGAAATCTCATCCATCTTATCGGAAATAAATTATTCTTCTATATCTGTTATTGAATTTATGCATTTGTTCCGAATATTAAAATTTTAAATAATCTTCATATAAATGGGGCATATTTTATATGAAAGCTATTTTTATTAATATTGTGTTAGTTATTATATTACATTGTGATTTCACTTCTTCTATTGGAGGATTAGATATTACGTGCATGAATCGTTAAATAATGAATTAATTATAATTACTTCACTTTACTGAACGATTACTGAATTAATAAGTTAACAGATTTTATTCTAATTCCGATGATATGTAACTGCACTACATAATTATAGTTTCTTTATTGAGAGAACATTTAAAGGGATGGTGGATAATCAGAAATACTTTCAAGTAATAAGTGAATCACATCTTCTTGTGTTGGTGTTACATTGCCAAAATTAAACGTTAAATAATGCATATAGGATGTTATGCTAATTTGCTTTTTTCCAAGTTATACATCTAACAAATTTAGTATGCAATAAATGCTGTCACCACTATCAAAGCAACCATCACCAGCCATCAAAATATTTTGAAAACCCTCAAATTACAGTAAAGCAACCTATTTTTCTTCACTCTCACATACATATATTATTTTCAATAAAATAATAATTATGATAATCATTTATGTATCATATACAAAAGAAAAGAATGTTTCCGCCCGGGATCGAACCGGGGACCTTGTGCGTGTGAAGCACACGTGATAACCACTACACTACGGAAACTTAATAATATATTTCTCCTAACATATACACACTGTATTATTAAACTATATAAATATAAATCATCATCATGAAGTCATCAGTCCTAAGACTGGTTAGACGCTAACCTCCAGCTTCAGTATAAATATATAATTAAAATTGATAAACTATTTTAATATTACTCCTTTAATAATTGCTTAAAAACTTATAATAATCATATACAATAATAGGTATATTGACCATTTCCAACATGATTAAAGGTAATTAGCTCGTTAGTATTTTTCTAGAAGCAAGTGAATGGACGTGATTGTTTTGTATTTAGTATTTTTATGTATACCATTTCCCGTATCACTTCACGTACGCCAAAGGTAAGAATGACTATGTTGGCAGCTGATATTGATTGAACTGCAGAATCTCAAGTGTATTCGCCTTCTAATTACAATCACATTAAAATAACATGTAGCGGGGAATAGAAAGAATCGTATATATGTATGTGATGTTACTCTGAATATTATACCATCTTCAGAGTAGATGAAAGATGAAGAAGCTAACTTCACATAATAGCAAATCGTTTGCACTTTTAGTTTAAGACTGATATATTTATATTACCGTTCCCTTAACTACATCTCGAAACATATCCACATATAGAGAGTACATATAATTCGGTTAACTAAACTCTCTTAAGCTTTGTACTCACTAGCGAGCTGTAGCTGTAACCGAACAGATACAGTTACGAGGTTCTAGTGTGTACGCGTGAAACAATCTTTACTCGCGACGTCCACCGAGCAGCCTCACCGAGTGTACTCATTAAGCGAGCTGTAATTGTAACCGAACAGATACAGTAATAGTTCAATCAATAAGGAATAACCCGTTTTATTACAAGAATTTATTGCCAAAAAAACCGATGTACGAAGATTACGTCATTTTCAAACGCGATTTTTTATATAACAAATTAAAAAAACAGATTGTTGCTGAAAATATATTTATAGTACAACTCCTAACGAAGAAAATAAGCCCTCGGACAAGGCTGTAGGACCATTCATTTCGATGGAAAAGCCGTTTTACGAAAACACCTTTTTTTACGAAAACAGCTATAACTTTGACAAAAAAAATTATTTTGGAATTGTACAAAAACGATTGCTTTCGTCTCACTTAGGACTACATTTTCTAAATTATTTTTTGTTTTCATCAAATACTGTGACTTTTAGAGCAAAAACAAAAAGACGCAATTTTCAACGGTTTCTTCGATATATGTCGAAAAGTAATGAATCGATTCGAGCTCACAGAAGTCTAATCGAAATATTTTTTCATTATCTACAACTTTCTTCTTTAACTTTTTCCAATCCGAGCACAACTTTCTTTTTTATTCGCGAAAAACTGTTTTTTTGACTTTTGCGAATTTTTTAGGTTATGTTAGCGGCCGCCATTTTGAGAGCAAAAAACAGTAGGTAGGTTTTCCGCACTCCACTATACGCGGAAAAGTAATGTAATCGTGTAAAGAAAAAGTGAAAACACAAAATATTTTCTTGGGTTTATTTTTCGTTTTTCAGCCTAAAAACAAAAAAAAATGGTTTTAAAAATTAGTTTGCTATGTGTGTATGTGTGTGATCATTGTCGTCGGCATTTATTCTTGTTAGTACGATAATTCAACTAAATCGTGTGTGTGTGTGTGTGTGTGTGTGTGTGTGTGTGTGTGTGTGTGTGTGTGTGTGTGTGTGTGTGTGTGTGTGTGTGTGTGTGTGTGTGTGTGTGTGTGTGTGTGTGTGTGTGTGTGTGTGTGTGTGTGTGTGTGTGTGTGTGTGTGTGTGTGTGTGTGTGTGTGTGTGTGTGTGTGTGTGTGTGTGTGTGTGTGTGTGTGTGTGTGTGTGTGTGTGTGTGTGTGTGTGTGTGTGTGTGTGTGTGTGTGTGTGTGTGTGTGTGTGTGTGTGTGTGTGTGTGTGTGTGTGTGTGTGTGTGTGTGTGTGTGTGTGTGTGTGTGTGTGTGTGTGTGTGTGTGTGTGTGTGTGTGTGTGTGTGTGTGTGTGTGTGTGTGTGTGTGTGTGTGTGTGTGTGTGTGTGTGTGTGTGTGTGTGTGTGTGTGTGTGTGTGTGTGTGTGTGTGTGTGTGTGTGTGTGTGTGTGTGTGTGTGTGTGTGTGTGTGTGTGTGTGTGTGTGTGTGTGTGTGTGTGTGTGTGTGTGTGTGTGTGTGTGTGTGTGTGTGTGTGTGTGTGTGTGTGTGTGTGTGTGTGTGTGTGTGTGTGTGTGTGTGTGTGTGTGTGTGTGTGTGTGTGTGTGTGTGTGTGTGTGTGTGTGTGTGTGTGTGTGTGTGTGTGTGTGTGTGTGTGTGTGTGTGTGTGTGTGTGTGTGTGTGTGTGTGTGTGTGTGTGTGTGTGTGTGTGTGTGTGTGTGTGTGTGTGTGTGTGTGTGTGTGTGTGTGTGTGTGTGTGTGTGTGTGTGTGTGTGTGTGTGTGTGTGTGTGTGTGTGTGTGTGTGTGTGTGTGTGTGTGTGTGTGTGTGTGTGTGTGTGTGTGTGTGTGTGTGTGTGTGTGTGTGTGTGTGTGTGTGTGTGTGTGTGTGTGTGTGTGTGTGTGTGTGTGTGTGTGTGTGTGTGTGTGTGTGTGTGTGTGTGTGTGTGTGTGTGTGTGTGTGTGTGTGTGTGTGTGTGTGTGTGTGTGTGTGTGTGTGTGTGTGTGTGTGTGTGTGTGTGTGTGTGTGTGTGTGTGTGTGTGTGTGTGTGTGTGTGTGTGTGTGTGTGTGTGTGTGTGTGTGTGTGTGTGTGTGTGTGTGTGTGTGTGTGTGTGTGTGTGTGTGTGTCGTTGTCGCCGGCATTAATTTTTGTAAGCACGATAACTCAACTAAATCGTGTCGGATCGATCGAGTTTTGACTGATTCTGATTGCGGACGTCTCCCTGACGACACCTATTTATTATGAGGTGGATAGAACACACTCTACCATGTACATGGGTCATGAGAATGTACAATGGTGTACTATTTGAGAATTTTTTTCGTTAGCATGATCACTTAATTAAATCGCATTAGGTCGATCGGGTTTCGACTAATTCTGATTAGGGACATCTACCAGATGACATCTATTGATTTTGGGGTGGATAGGACACACCCCACATTGTCCATGGGTCATGAGAAAACACGATGGTGGACTATTTGAAAAAGTAAAACTGTCGCATAAAACACATATTCTGCATGTACGTGTTGGTCTATTTTTTCTCTGCAACTCAATTTCGA
Source organism: Rosalia funebris (assembly GCA_037954035.1). Lineage (NCBI taxonomy): Eukaryota > Metazoa > Arthropoda > Insecta > Coleoptera > Cerambycidae > Rosalia > Rosalia funebris. The sequence goes on along the minus strand of JAZFAV010000022.1, from coordinate 37,741,658 downwards.
GATAGAGATGTTCTACGCGCATAAAAGTCCGTTTTAAGGTTTTAAAACTGTTTATTTTTTGGTAATTGCATTTAAGGTAGTTTCTCGGGTACCGTCCGTCCGCTCTAAAAATAAATGGATTTCTGTAGTGCGTCGTGGGAGTAAAGATCAAATATTTAATTATCAGATACAAATTACTTAAACAAGAACATTATAAGTACATTGATGATCCTGAAACTGTCGTTTACAGAAATGATAAAGTCCTAAAACAATTACCCATATTAAAAAATGTTTTTCATATGCTGTTCAACAAAATAAAGAAAAATCTAGCCTATTAGCGAGTATTCTTCGACATTTAATTGATTATATTTTTGGAAGTCATGAAAATTATAAAACTTAGTGTCAGCGTGGCCCTATTGGAAATTCAAAGCCACAAAGACAGTTACAATAGAGAATAATAATTTACAAAATACTCGTAAATTAAGAGAAATTTTTAGCCGTTATGCCGATAATGCAGCAAAATTCTCTGTTTCCGCTTCTAGTCAAGCCAATGGAAGTTTTACTAACATGGTAACGCATAAATCTCCTAAAAATCGCAGCTACAGCTTGAGTGAATCAGACAGTTGCCGTATGGTAAGTGCAGTTATAACCAAAAACAAAGGAGACGGTCATTTATTAAATGTTCAGCAAGCATTACTTACGGAGTCTTACTTATTAAAACTAGATAAAGTAAGGAAGAAACGAGCAAGTCGAGCAGTTACTTGATAATAAAAAAAATTACGCTCATTAGCATTAAATAAAGCAGTCTCAACAAAAAAATTGAAAATCGTGAAGGAATTCGATATCAGTTTAACTGTGGTATTGAAATGAACGATAAACATGTACCCATTGCTACTGATCTAAACACTCTAAGTGATAATTTACCAAATATTTCGTCGTCTACAAACAAGTGAAATATAGTTTTCTTCAACTTAGAGACTTTAGGATTTGACAATACAGTTGATATTCTGCAGATTGCTGCTAAGTATAAGAGTAAAATATTAAACGTTTACATAAATCCTACGAAACCTGTTAGCCATCAAGCTTTTCAAGTTACTGGCTTAGAAAATATTAATGGAGATTTGTTTGTCCATGACAAACCAGTGCAATTTATGCCCTTGAACTGTGTGTGCTAGTTGCACATAATGTACGATTTGATAGTTCTCATCGCCTTGATGCATTAATACATAATTCGGCGAGTGAAAATTTTGCTATTATTGCTGGATTTTCTGATACAGTTTCATTATTGAGAAAATGTTTTCCTACTAGGAAAGGAAAATATATGTTTACATTTAAAAAGTTGACTAAAGATTTATTAAATGTAGATTCGACAGGTAATTTCCATGAAGCAGCTTATGATGTCGAGATATTGGATCGGAAAAATTTATGGAAATATTTAAAATGTCTAATTCCTTTATTAGTTGTAACGGTTTATTAAAAGGCTATACGTCATAGCAAGAATCTATTATGACGAAAATTTTATTGCCATCATCAAAACCTTTATGATGGCATCTGAAGGAATAACTTATGAAGAATTGAATACTCTACAAATTAAGTCTGATCCAAAAAGTATGGTGCAATTATTTTCTAGTAAATAAATAGATGGAAAAGCACGTGTCGCCAAAGATACCAAAGTACTGAATTTTTTTTATACAAATTAATTGAAATGTTACTGTTGTTGTATATAACAATCCATTTAAAAAACTACCGATATCGTCATTCTCGAAAACATTTGTTAAATGTATTTTTAATTTAACGAGAAATCAGGTATTCCGACATTTATCCAACAATGTATATAATCGAATAATGCTATTAAAAAATCAGTTTTCTTTGCTATAAGTATTTATTTATGAATGATACCCATTTAATGAAGTTTTAATTATGTGCCTCATGGAAAAGTGAAAAACATTTAAAACTACTTAATACATCTGTTACATAATATCTGCAGGTACAAATCAGAATAATAATTTTTACTAATCCCTTATAGCAGGTACTATGTGAGTACATGATAATTACCTGAAATATTTATATTAAGTTATGCATAGAACAAATAATTAAATTCGTTTAATGTATTTTCTAATGCAAATAGGATTAATTAAATAATAGAATGATTATTTTTACTACGACAAATTTACGTATAAACGCGTTGAAAAGTTTATGTACGTAATTAGATTATATAACCTACGTAATCTATATCAATAAACAATATTTCTGTGTTTTTTTTTTAGTTGAAGAGGCAAAAAATTAAAATAATTTTTTTCTTGTACTTTTTATTATGTTATAATTTTATATTATAATGAATTATACAGTATATATCAGATTATGTGGAGTTAGTTTTTTATATTATTATAGAAAATTTAATTAACCAATTAATTATACCTAAATATATTTAGTTTAAAATATATTTCATCAAATATATACATGGTTATGAAATAATAAAACCTGAACCAATATCCACTAAATTTAGTGTGAACCAAGTCCGCACGAAATTGATGGGATAAAAAACGTCAAAATCTGTCCGCCACACTATATAAAAAGAGCCTAATTTTTATAGTTGGCAGACACGTATAAGCTTATCACGGAAAATATACAAGTAAATAAGTAATAAAATAACATATCAAATGGAGAACTGCTAGTATGTATTTCAATTATAGCACTAAAGTTCATTTACTGTTCTTATATGAACACAACACTAACGCGGTCTAATCAAGTACTTATTTTTTAAACTTCTGATTATACTCTTATAATATAACTTTAAGAAAATAGTATTGTTCAATTATCCTGTTTGCTAACAAAATATTTTTTTCATAACAGTGTAGAGAACCGGTGTTCTGTTTTAATTGCATAGTTAAATGTTTATAGTATCTGAAACTTTAAATATATTTTTTTCAAATTAACTGATTTCATAATATATAAACCAAATAAGTAGCACATATATTGTAAATGTAATATTCCATTTTGTATAGATGTTATGAGTATATTTTTTATTTTATTTCTGCTTCTTTTCCGATAATAATGCATGCTTAAAATGTCTTCTTTAAATAGCTTATACATTATGTTATTTATTAAGTTTTATTAAGAGTGTCTTTACAAATTTTAAATATTGAATTGCGAAATTTCCGTATACCAATAACAAACGTCAATTTTCGGGCAAACTAGTACGGCATTAGGTTTCTTTTTATTGTTTTTGGAAGGGGTGCAAGGAAAATCCCAGCATAACCATTATAATTCAAATCTATATGTTGTTACATGTTGAAAAATGCAGCGTCTTACCTCCTACCATCCTCAAGTATTAACACGGGCCTTGCCATTGGTCGAAATCTAGCAGCTTACAGTTCCTATCTACTTTCCAAATCCAAATTCGAATGACCGGCAAGTGAACTGATAATAAAGCACTCAGAGTTGAGAGTAAGTAGTATACAATTTATAGTGTAAGCGTTAAATTACGTGTTATTTGACCAGTGCATAGTGTCCCAGTGTTTACTTCGTGTTTACAAGTAACTAACTTAAATACGCTAGTGTATACTCTTGTTTTGTGTTTGAACAGACTAAAAACTCTAGTTGATTTTAGTTGAGACAGATATATTTTTCGTTCGAACTATTTATTTATCTCTTATTTATTATCTTTAATCGAGTGCAATGATTAACAATAGTAGTGTAGAACATCAAAGCGAGCTAGAGCAACATGTTTTACGGCAGCAGATGAATAAAGTGAATCATTTTCACTGCAAGGAATATGGTATATCCCTAAAGTCGGCGGGATCTTTGGGGGGTTACCTGCAGGATGGCAAGGATAACATGCCGAAAAAATGGGAGGTTCAGGCAGCTTCGTCTTCCTTCAAGGAAACAAAGAACAATACTCCAAAGGCAAATTTAATACGTGAGTTAATTCCAAATAATACTATTGCAGTAGCTGATAGCTCTCAGTCTGTGCAAAAGAAAAGTCGCGAATGTAGGGCAACTCCAGATACCATGTTTAGTAACCCTTCAATGCCTCAAAGGTATCAGAGTGCATCTTCTCCATATCTCGTAAATCAGGATAATTCAGCTAATGAGAACCCTGTATACAATGCTGCGTACTGGTATAACCCCTATCCACAATCTCAACAGATCTCTTACGAACGTCCACAGTCGCAGGCACAAGTGTCATCTTCAAGCCCTGCGTACCCTCCACAGCCAACACCGTCCCCTAGCCCTAAACAATGTGACAAGTGTGGCTATGTATGTCAGTCTACATCTCAACTTGTAGAACATTTTAAGGTGGCCCATCATCCAACACCCGCGTCTCATCTTTCGGCATATCAACCAAATCAAAATTTTATGTTTGATCGATCGAACATTGTTAAACATGAATATCCTTCGCAAAGTGAGATTCTTGACCTTGACTCGCATAAAGTTATATATAATGTATTCCCAGAAGATGAAAAACGACCGTCTGATGATCTGAACGGACATAATCTGCATTCGGTGTCTGCGTGGCTGAATTCCTGGTCTCCATTACAACAACAAACTATACAAATAGAGCCACAGCTACAAAAGCTTTTTCAATATCATCAAGAGCAACAGTGCATGTCCTTGAATGTCTCTGATCAAAAAATGTTTCCACAAAACATTCCAACTAACAAAATTGTTTCACAAGATCAAAAATTATCTCAATTGCATCAAATACATAACCAACATGTTATGATTAATGGGGTTACCACAACCACACAGGAAAATGGCGGAAATGGCATGAATCCTCTCGGCCAACCATCCCATGCGTTTGAACAACCCTCTGAATACCTGCCGTCAGCCCCGAATGCCCCCGGGATTTCAAGCCCTCAAGTTTCTAGTAATCCTTCACAAGCGCCCCCCTCCAGTGTTCATAGAAATTCCAACTGGAAATCTAAAGTAAATCACAAATCAAAAAGATTTAAATGCACTACTTGCAACAGGTGGTTTACGAGTTCAGTTCATCTGAAGCGACATTATAATACAACATTGCATAAAAACGCGGTGAAATCTAGTGGGCAACCCGATCTGGAAGCTCTACAAGTAAGTGCACATCACCATCCTGACAGAGATAGCCCTACAAAACAAGACTCCTCCGCAAACGAGAAAGCAGGCTTCTCAACCAACAACATAGATTCGAGGGGCCTGCTATCGCTCAGTTCCTCCCCCGTCAATACGGGCAATACCCCTTATGGACTTAACATGGCATCAGAGCATATGATGTCAATGGAGAACAGTCAATTCCAGATATACCCAAATGGGTCGACCCTCCACGTTACGCAGGCTATGACTGCCCAAAATCAACCACTACCCAACCTCGCGCAAATTCAAGCGAACCACTGCGGATTGATCAGTTACGACGATTTGGGTAATGTGAACGTAGGAGGCGGGGGTTCGGTGACGGCCCCTTGTACTTACTACACAGAACCAAATGTGTCAAAATCATATCACACCGAAGACGATGAGTATAAGCTCACACCATTCACAACCGCTGATCATGTTTCAGTATATAACTACGTAATCCAGTACCCTCCGAATCATAACAGTAATAATCACAAACTTGGTATGTTGACCACGAGCTCAGAAAATGACACAAAAACTGATATTGTCGATGAATCCAAAATGCAGACAACAGAGGACATAAAATTGGAAGAAAAAGTTCATATAAATCATGATTATGAGAACACTGGCAGTCCGCAAATATCCTCGACGGTAATGACTAAATCAAATGTGATCGAGTGTCGTGATTGCGTTAAAAAGTTTAATAAAGCTTGCTACCTCACACAACACAATAAAACATTTCATAGCGGTGATAAGCCGTTTAAGTGTACTAAGTGCGGCAAACGGTTTGCATGTGAGGTGACATACCAAGAACATCTCACCAAACATGCTGGTGACAAACCGCACAAATGCGATCTCTGCCCAAAGCAGTTTAATCACAAGACGGATCTCCGGAGGCATATGTGCTTACATACTGGCCAAAAACCATATGCTTGCGATACCTGCGGTAAAGGTTTCATCAGGAAGGATCACATGATGAAGCACTGCGAGACGCATTTGAGGAAATCTAATTCAAAAATGGCCGGCACTCGCTAAAGATAACTTGCACGTCATCGCAAGTTGGTATGTGTATGTGGAAATTGATTCATTGTCACTTAGCATTTCTACTTAAATGTTGTTTATAATTGTAATTGTCTATATTTCAAAGTATTTTATTATACTGTGACTATACATATTAATTTGTATTTAACTTAAAGAAAAAATATTTTAATAACTGAGACTAAAGAGAGGACAATAGAGTAATATTACAAACGAAAATAAATATTACTCAGTCTATTTATTATTGTAAAAGTTTGTTTTTAGTTTTGTCCCGACGAAAGCGGGCGTTAGACAATTTATGTACCAATTTTAAAAGCAAAATGTTTGCTATATTTTTTATAAAAATATGTCAACATTTTGCTATTGTGGCATATTCATTATACCAGTTAGTTAGTGCAATTTTAATATTTAATAGCGCCATTATTTTGTTGTATATTATGGGATAGTTAGCTACAAAATGTACGTATATGTACCTAGGTATGACTATTTGTTATGTTAACTTGGGAGTGTAATTTCAAGTTACTGTTATGTTCAATATTTGGACGGTAGAGCTGTGGTTTTGGCGCAATGTCATTAGAATTATTATATATATATATATATATATATATATATATATATATATATATATATATATATATATATATATATATATAATTCAATATGCAAATATTATGTATTATTTATTTAAGACCGATTTTGTACAATATTCTGTTTATTTGTGACTGTAAATTTTTTCTGTTACAGAAAATTATATGTTACAGCTGTTAGCCTTTAAGTTTAAATAGTTTAACATACCACGTTATGTTACATTCAGCAATGTAAAATAAATATTACAATTATTACACCCAAGACTTTCAATTGGTTAATTTTCTCTTAAGCTAATTCCATTTATTTTCCGTATTAATTTAGAAAAAGCTAAATTGTAGGCATTGCTTTATTTCTTGCAGTTTTATCACACATCGATATTCCTAAAAATAAATATCACAAAGTAAAGGTAAAATAACAATATTCATGCAATAATAGTTATTTTATTGGATTTATATTATTGGGCTTTATATCAATATAAGCACAAAAGAAAATAGATATAAATTAAGTGTAATGTAGGATATTTAAAGAACAAAATCATGAAAAATTTACGGTAAGTATTACCCATATCTATAGATATTTATATTATTCAAATAAAGTTACTTTTCTATTTATTTTTAATAAAACATATTCACATAATTAAAAACAATATGTATTTACACATTGTTTCATATTCATATTACTTAGAGCATTTCCACTAAACTTGATTTTAATTGATTACATATATACAGGGTGTATAAGTGACACAAAATTTACACCTATGAGTGCGCTCATGCATTCACCCAATATAATCTTGTAAATGAAATTACGGAAATTAAGATTAAAAATATTTTTTGTAATAATATTTATAAAACAATCAACAATGTTTGTGATGTTGCATTATCACCTTGTATATCAATGTAATATTTGATGAAGCCATACAACTAGTTCAACCCTTCTTTACAGCATTTATATTATTATGTATACAGTATATAAATAAAAAAAATAACTCCTAAATGTTTTTAACATGAATTTACAATAGAATACGCTAGTAATACATAACTTTCACGACAATACAGGATTGTTGTTTCCCTAAAGATAACTTACTATGAGTATAATTGATCAAGCCACAAGTGATATTATATTAAAATGTTGTAACTCTACAGTCACTTGCGATTTTAATAGCACGTTAGTTCTTACAGCCTAGCAATAAAAAGCATAATTTTCTCTCGAGATCTTAGCCTAGATATGCGTATACTAAACATGCCTAATAAAGGATGCATCTATACTATAATAAAGTTTAAATAATAATGAGGGGGCTAGTATGCATCTTTCTCGAATTCGATAACTGGATGTCAAACCTTTGTAGAGTAGAGAAAGAACTAACACAAAATATTAACATTTTAAGGTAGCTGTTAGCAGTGTTGTTAAATGATGTATTTCTAACCACGAAATCAAGGTTTTTACATGCATTAAGAGCCACATAGTTAACATCCCCAAGGAAAGATAGTTTATAAACAAAGTAAATACCAAAATTGTTAATATTTCGGGAACGTTAAAACTGTACCACCAAGAGAATAGTCATATATTAGTGGTTATTTCTTTAAGGTATAAGAGGAAATTTTACATTTAACTATGTTTATTGATAGCTTGTTCTCCGAATAACAGAAGTGAAGCCGCAATACAAGGATGTAAAGTAGGAATGAGGAAATGGTTAACACATGAAAAAAGAATACAATACAGTAAAAAGGACATCTATAATGTATATATTAAGGTGATACACTGTGAGCTAGCTTATAGACTAGATAATATTAGTTTTGACACATTAGATTCCAATGTGATAACACAAATTAATAACTTAATTCACAAGAAATATATTAAACAAAAAATAAAAATTAACAAATTGTTAAAAAATAAACAGATTTCAGAAACAAAGTAAGACAAATTCACAGAACATCAATTCTTTAGTAGGTTTATAAATTTATCAAATACAAGTTTCATAAACCGAGAAATTTCAACATTAGAAAAAAGTTTCAAATACAATATTCAGCCAAAAATTAATCAAAGAAATTTAGAGTATTTAGGAGTCGAAACAGAAATAGCTCTATCAAATATATCCACTAACATAGCAGACAAACATGTAACTGCTAATATTATTAAAGAAAGTTTTAAAAAGATAATAGAGTTTTCCACAACCAAGATTATAACACTAACAAAAACAATTAAAAATAAAATAGCAAACAATGATTTAGTTTTTACAAAAGCAGATAAAGGTAATATAGTTATTACTCTAAACAAAATTGATTACATAGAAAAGACGAAATTCTTTTTCGGAAATAGGACAATATAATAAACTATATAAAGACCCTACAAATCGTTACCAAAGAGAAATTAAATCCATAATTGAGAATTCTGCAGGTATTATTAAACCTTCTGAAAAATATAAATTAATAAAAATTAACCCATTCAATTATAAAATTACATAAAGGAAATTTTCTTATAAGATCAGTAGTCTCGTTTGTAACAGCACCTTCATTTAAAATTTCACAGAAATTAATAAACATTATAAAAGAAAACATAAAATTTCGTCCAAAATACAGTGTTGCAAACCCTCACGAATTAATTGATAAAATTAAGAATGTCACTTTACCAGACAACGCAAAATTAATTTCATTTGACGTCCAAATTTTATTTCCAAGTATACCCCCAAAAGATGCAATCAAATTAGTAGAAAATCTTTTAGATAGAAATCACACAAATACAGTTATATAAAATGAAATTCTAATCCTATTAAGCACGTGTCTAGAACAAAACTACTTTCAGTTTAATAATGAAATTTATACCTGCAAAGAGGGCTTAATGATGGGTAATCCCGATCCTTTCGGAAATATTTATGGATTACTTAGAAAATATGATACATACCATAAAGAAATTGGAAAGTTTCTGTATTGGTATAGATATGTAGATAACATTTTAGCATGTTTCACTGCCACTATACGATAACTCAATACCTTTTTAAACTTTATAAATTCACGTTACCCCAAAATTAAATTTACTCTAGAAACAAAAGCTGGCAACTCTATTAACTGTTTAGATCTAACCATTAAAAAATCCAATAACAAACATAATTTTTCTATTTTCCACAAACCTTCACATTTACTTCTACACATCTATTTCAACATAAAATAGCAGCATACATAGACTCCTAAATATTCCAATGTCTGACGAAAATTATAATAAAGAATTAAATATAATAAAACAAATAGCGTTAAATAACGGTTACTCTCCAAAAATAATAGACAATATCATAGCTAAACAAGCGTACAATAAAGCTATACAGCAAATATATCCTAAAATTACAGATGAAAATACACATAATTCCAAAATTATAACATATAGGGAAACCATCTCAAAAAATTGCATCGTTTTTAAAGAAAGGAGGTAACAAAATAGCATACAAAACTAATAATACTCTTGGGAAATACATAAAAAATGCTGAAGATAAAACGAATACCAAAAATAATTCAGGAGTCTATAAGCTGACTTGCGGTACTTTCCCTAAGGTATATACAGGACAAACAGGAAGAAACTTCAACACGCGAATAGCAGAACACAAAAGGAGTTTTAATAAAAATAAAAGAGATTCAACATATGCAACTCATCTAATTGAAGCAGACCATACCTTTAAGGAAGAATTTAAAATTGTACATGTGGAGAAAGAAGAAAGGCTTAAAATTAAATTTATTAGAATCGTTACAAATTAATAAACTAAAGAAATCTGATATCATATTAAATGATCAAATAGAAACAAACTCGTCCCCGTTATTAAATTTATTTTAGTTCTACATGCTATCCAAAAATCGTGTTTAAAATTTACAGATAACATCCGTTGAAATTTTATAACTTAATTCCAATAGTTTAATAGTAGGAAATCCCATAGTAATAAATCTAGAATTACCCTAGTTATATAAACGCAGTTCCACAATGTAAAATTTAGTCTATGTACTCAACATCTGAAGAAGCCACTGTGTTGGCGAAACAATTGTTATATTTAACAAATAAAAAGTGAAAATCTAACCAGCAAAGGTTTTAATTTTGTATTGATAAATTGCTTAAAGACAGCAACGTATCACTTTTTTCAGTTACAACAAAGAGAATAAACCCAGGATAATATTTATCATTATCTCCGCTTCGAAGTTACCTCTGTCTGCAGTTTTATTATTTTTTAACGAAGGTATAATGTTACTTTCAATACTATTCATTAAAGTTTAATACCCTTATTTAGCATGTGACATATATAACTAAGATCTAAATTAATTTTGTTTACTAATAGGTTATTTAGAAAAGAGTTCAAAACTGCTTGAACATGACGAGTTGAAGCAACAAAATAAATCAGTCAAAAATTGCATACGTTAAATACAGATAAACTACTAAATCTTTGACACTTACACCAAATAAACTTAACAAAGAAAATAACATTTATAAACCATATACTCGTATATAGTTCATAAATGTTATTTTCTTCTTGTTAAAAACCTTGCTAATTTACTATAATGTTCAGAAGTATCATAATAATCACAAAAATAAAGTTGTACCACTTATACCTTCAAAAAGGCTAATTTTACCCTGATTTATACGATGTTATATGAAGTTGGCTGGAATCAGTTACGAAAGACTTGTGACATCGATAGAGTTTGTGATCGATCAGTTTTACCAGAATTAGATCCAAATGCCTACATATTCTATTATATAAAATATTAAACAACAATCAATATAACACCTATACAACAATCCATAGATACAAAAATCTATTCATAAAAATAGTTTCCTTCCATTATTTACTAATGATATATAAAATATTCTAGGCTAAAGAATCACGCAGTCCAGAAATTTATAATTTTAAAGCACTACAGCGTAAAATAAAAAGTAGTATAGACAGAGCTCAAAAAATTATAACAAGTGGGTGGAAATATTATGCTAAATCCTTCTACTTTTTGGAAACTAGTGAATTATAAAAGAAGTTTATCTAACCTGCCTTAAGGGTATGATATAAATAATGAAATAATTTCTGACCATCAAATTTTAAATAATAAATTCGCAGAATTTTTTAAGTGGCCATACACTTTTCCCTAAAAAACAAGAGTGTTACTATTAATAAAGTGGATAAGACGGATATTCATAACAGTACCTGCTCAATTGTTTGTTAATTTTCCATAGAGACGATATTCAAGACAATAAAAAAGTTAAAATCAAAATTAATATGTGGTCCTGACATGACATTATCATTTGTAGTATGTTATTGTGCTTCTGTATTTGCGTTACCCTCCCTCATCACTTATTTTAAATTTGTCTATTTAAACATCAACATTTCCCCAAAGACGTCAAAGATGTTCTATCTCTGAAAGGAGACAGAATATTAATAACTAATTATCAACCCATTGTTATACCGAATAATTTCTCTAAAGTTCTAGAAATTTTGCTACATGAACAAATTTATTATCATATGAAAAATCAAACCACTAAATACCAACATGGTTTTTATAAAGGACGATCAGCAGTTACTAATTTATTGTGCTTAATTGAATATTTGTTAGGTTATATATGCTGATAAGTAAGCTGATGTAATCTACACGGAATATCCAAAAACCTCAACAGATTAAACTTCTCATCTTGTCATCTTCTTATCATCTTGTCAAAATCAAGTGTTCCACAGAGGTCAAATTTAGGACCATTATGATTTGATATTCTTATTACTGATATCGTGGCTTACTTTACTGTAAATTGTCTTTTATTGTATATGGAGATAATTTAAAATTATTTAGCCATACTTCGTGTTTTGACTATAATTAGACTACAATATAATATATAGTATAGAAGACTATAATTTCATGACTATAATTCAATATCAGGTGCATACAGACTATTGAAAAAAAAATTAAACAAAGGTTTTAAAAATATTACAAATTTCAAAAGTCTATAATATTCCAAGTCTTTTTATTTTCTTTTTTTTTTAACTGTCTATATGCACTAAATGGGGCATATCCTCGTATTGGTTTTCGCGAGATCTTTTACCAAGATTTTTATTAGTGTCGTTGCAAGATAGCCGGAAAGTAGCCTATTAATCTTCCGTTATAGATTGATTCATAATATCACGAACTATAGCGAAATATTTACTATGCTATCATTCTATGTCCGCAGAACAGCATGACTCATCGCCCAATTGATACTCATTTATTTCAGTTACTTACACCTAAAATAAATGGAAAATAATTGTCTATTTATACTATGTGTTCGATTTATAACTAGTTTAATTATCATATAAATATTTTCAACTTCAGCCTTGCTTCCATAAAATCGTGTATTTTATAATTATTTTCAATTCTCCTATACTTTTGAATTAAGTGTATAAGTATAACATGTATTTATATTCCTATGCATGTAAAGTATGTTTCTTTTTTTTTTCTTTTCTTCTTTAGTAATTATATGAATTTATTTCGTATTTATTTTGCTTCCTATTCTATAATTCAATCTCAGGACCTGTTCAATAGAGTAAAATATAAATAAATAATATCAACATATACATAAAGTCTTCAACTTAATATTACGAGTATAACCAAAATATAATTCAATATTATAACCAAACTTCGCTTCTACTGGTGATCCATGAAAAATATTTATTATCACTGCGTCAGAAAAACAAAAGATCTACATTAACAAATATACTGTATATATCTCCAATTTATGAAGCCTAAGGCATAATACTTCAAATAAAACGAATTTAGAAACTTCACAAATATTCAAGTTTCATTGTCAACATAAAAATCGTTGCACTAAAAAAATTGCAAAACTGTATGTTAGACATTATGTACTATCATACGTTTATGCTCAAGACTGAGTAAGTCTGTGACTAAACAAAATGAAAGTTATTTTTCTTACAGAAAAAATAATTATAAGTTATACACAATCATTGATATAGTGACTACAGAGAGAATTACAAAAGTAGAATTTATAAATGTTTCAAATTATAATTTGACGAAATACCGTATATATACTTTGAATGACATACTACATATATTTAATATTCATTGCAAACAACACTATATTTCCATTGAGGGACATGTATTATTTAAACAATTGTATTATTAAATAGTATATAAGTCGTTTATGATTTAAATAACCGAAAGTGGAAGTAATGAATGAGATACAGGAACCATCGTAAAACGTCGATTGATGTTTTGACAGATTGACAGTCAATTGATGTTTTTCAAGATACCGTAAATAATCTGAGGTTAACAAGTTACCAAGTCTTCTACAATCTGTCATATGATGAGAGCTTCATTTCCCTTGGGGTGCCAATGTCTTCACTTTATAAAGGTGTTTACGTAAGGCATTGTTCCCATGAGGTTGCGTCTTCGCTCAACAAATGTTTTAGTTCATTACTCTGTTTCCTGTGATAAGTCGTACTATGCCTTGATATTGTTTAGGGTTAAACTAACCCCATCCTGTAGTTTTAATATATTGACCACTGATTTAAAAAATTGATTTCTCTTTATTTTCATGAAATGTTATTTGCACGGGTGCGTTGCGGGAGAAAGCCAAAAGTGGTCCAAGAATATAAATCAAAAAGTCAAAAACAAATTCCAAATTAATCGTTCTTATAATAGTTCTAGTGAAAAAGTTAATGATAAAAATCACGTATGTATGATAATGAACTGTATATAAAATCCAAATTGTATCATTTATTTTCGTAAAACGATTTGATACTTTTTAAATGTTCCTTCATTTCCTTACTTAAAGTACCTAGTACTCGGTTGTATTAAAATTAATTGTGGAAACAGATTTCTTACGTTATATATATTCATCTATCTGTATATAACCTTTCTGTAATCTGTATATAATCACTTTTTGAATCTTCATAAAATTATATTTTTAATTAAGTACACTATTAATATTCTACACGTTCACATATTAGCAGTAATTTTATATTTATAAATTTAAAAATTCCACAGACTAATATCTCTTCTTAGTTTCCTCAATAAAACAGACACTTGGCACCACAAATAGATCAACTATTCCAGATGACTTCTATCCACACAATCGGTCCAAACCTGTATTAGCTAATCAGTCTTCAGTCTCGCTGGATACTTATTAGCTAATACTAATATTTACCGATTGTGGATGCCAGTCTAGAGACTATCAATTATCTAAAGAACGGCTCTGATGAAGGTATCTGCAATAGTTAACGAAATATTGACGAAAAGTGTCAGCTGGACAAAAGTATCTATCCAGAATTCAATAAAAAATTAAAAGTTTCTAAGCTATATTATCTTGTTACTACTGTATATTTGAACATACAAGGAGGATAAATAAATATATCGTATGCCATATCCTTCATTAGAAATAGTGTTTCAAAATTCTAAAGGTTTTGTTTGAACCTTTGTTGACCAGTCAACATCTCTTTTATGATTTATAAAACTAGTTTTGCGAAGCATACCACAACAATATTTAAGACATGCCTACAAATTCTTTAGAATTACTGCGAAGCCTAGGGAGTGCTCTTAAGAATTGTCCAAATATAAACCGTAATTCAGAAAATATAATAGCAAAAAAGCTTCACGAGAACTGCTATGGACAAATTTTGGCAATCAAACAATGATTGACATCTCCAGTAATAAGCTCCAATAATAAGTTTAAAATACATTTTTGACCAAGATAATTTTTAATATCTCAGTATGATAAAACAGCAAAGTGCAACCATAAACGACCTTTGATGTCGTTGAATTTAAGTCGAATATATTATTCGACTTAAATTAACTACGCTATTGCCAACATATCTATACATGAGAAAGTAGCAATCTCCGTTGAGGATCTTATGTGCAGTCCTCTGAAAAAAAAAAAATTAATGTTTATTTCCATATAGTGACAATATTAATTTTCCACGATTTTTTTATGTAGAATTTTGAAGAGAACGCCCCGCCCCGTGTATATAAATGTTGCTTATTCGCTGTTAAACACATTTATTAACCGTTAAATGCTCCCACAACAGTTTCAATTTTCTAGTCTACTCCATTACTTGCATAGCTGTCATTCTATATTATTGAATTCAATTAAATGCGTTGATTTTATTTTGTCGAAATAAAATTAATTCGAATTACCTATTAGAGTGAATGTGGCCAAATATACTGTAGTAGATATATCATACAATAATCGTAATTTCTTTAATCGTACGCCTTTAGTAATTATAATATCTTGGAAAACTTTCCGCAGTAATTACACTCAGTATATGGTAGAGTATAAATATAAGCCAAACACTAGAATTATTACCTTTGTAGGTTCGAATTCCAATAATAATTGCCTTCAACCAGCTCACCAAGTAGAATTTAATAATATGAAAATATGTTCCATTTACAAAGCACTCTATACCACATTTACAAGAATCACTTTATATATTTCAAATTTCGGTTAGACATAATTTAATATTCATAAATATCTAAAATTGTGACAAAAATATTTTTTCCACGACTAGTTTTCGCCATTCATAATGGTATTCTAAAATATAATGTACTGTTAATACCCATTAATTTGAGTATTCTATTTAAAAATTAATGAAATATATTTTGTTTTTTATTGCTTATATGTTTAATGTTGTATATGACGATGGACGGCGTTTGTTGTAACAACTCTTACATACATCAACGGGGTCCAAGTTTTCAATCTCTTAAATCGCCTGACGTTCTAATTCTTCCCTGTTGTGGACTGAAGTTTTATAAACTCTATCTATAAGAGTACCCCAAAGATAAAAATCTAACTGGGTAAGGTCAGGGGACCTCGGAGGCTAATTCTACGGTCTCAAACGTATCATCTAACAGTCATCGAAAAGGCGGTCCAACTCCATACTAATTTCATATGTACAATGTGGAGGAGCCTCGTCGAGTTGATACCAAGTTCTATATTTTTGAAGTGATAGATTATCAAGGAAGTCTTCCACAATTGTTCTATTGATATCTAAATATTTTCTGGAATTCAGTTTTTCGTCGTATATGTAATATTTTATTTTTTCATCCATTAACATACAAGAAACATTGAAACTAAATTTGACTTGAAAACCAGCCTCTCTAGTAACGGGGTTGTCTGTGGCCCAATGATGACGATTTAGTGTGTTACAAATCCCTTCTCTAGAAAATTTGAATTCATCAGTTCATATAATTTTCTTTGAAAAATTGGAGTCTTTTTGCAATGTATACGTACTAGAACATTTCACAAAATTCTATTCTCTGTAGATGATCTTGAGGCATGAGAAATTGGACTCTTGTAAATTTGTAATTATGCATTTTATGGTTTGCTAGTATTCTTCGAATGGATGAATATAGCAATCCTAAATCGTGTTCAGCACAACTTATGGAATATTGGGGATTTGCATGAAAATATGCTAGCACATTGATTTCATTTGCCTCGTCAGATGTCACAGGTTTCGTAAATTTCTTGGTTCTTTTCTTAGAAACTTTCTGTTGTTCATCTGCGGCAAATTCGGATATTTCTCGTTAAATCATCTACAAGTTCTGCTGATAATCTTATTGCACTGTCCATGAATAATAAACAAATCCATTAAAACTGTGTTTGATTAATTATTTTCTGCCATGTTTGTGCTATAGCTATTCAAATTAAGTGCAAATATCACTAATATCAAATTTATTTAGAAAAATAGCATGTCTGCTGTCATTACAAAATGACAAAATAAAAATTTCATTGCCCACACGTTATGACATACCAAAAGACTAATATTCTTGGAAAGGTTACAGAAAAGCCCATAAATCGAAACGGTGCGCATTAGGTATAGAGTACATTAACCTTTTTAAATAGGTAAATGTATCACCTTTCCGAATCTGTGATAACATACAGGGTATTCTATTTATAGAAAATTACTTTCATGCATTTCTAAGTCTAAGTCACTTACAGAAAGCGTTCTCTAACTCACCCTGTATGATATACGAGACATTTGAGACATTAATGAGAAAGATGCTCCCAGGTCTTAGGAGCAACTAAACTATTATTTTTTAATTGCTGCGTAGATAGGCGAAAACACGATTTACTGAAAGTAAAATTTTTGGCAATAAATTTAGAAGAGAATTATTATCTCGATAACGGCTTGAGATAGATATAGGGAAATATTAACAAAAGTTGCTCAGATAGAGATGACAATCCAAAAAATTTAAAAACATACAGAGTATTCTATTTAAAATAACTAAGATGTTACCAGTTTTACGTATAAATGGCAACACTACACTTTCGAAAATATTTTAGTTGAGTATATCATACACGATTATCTTGGAAACCAAAATTTCAAAGCAGTCGGTTGATCGGTTCCATATACTTTAATACTCCATCCACCGTGGCTCACCTTGTATATATATATATATATATATATATATATATATATATATACACGGTGGACTAGGTTTTTCGTGACAAACTTTGTCAGTCGATAAATTTTTATCTGTTACTTCTCTAGATAATCAATATTTGCCACGCCTAGTTGTCGTTGGATTTCATGATAACCTTTGACAATTTTAACATAAGACTTGTCCAGTAGTGTCAAATTGCCGTTTAGATTTAGTCAAATCGAGAAATAGCGGATATCCATTTTATGTATGGATTTGCTAATGAAAACTCAAGGGTGGCTACTAGAGAATATAGAAGGATATATCCGCAGAGAAAACATCCTAGTCGTAATATATTCACAAGAGTTCACCAGCAATTAATAGAGAAAGGTTTAGGAAATTTACATGGTGATCGAAATAATGCCAACCAAAACCAACAACAAAGAAGAAGTTCTTGACGGATATTAAAAGAGTTTGACGGAGATCGAACAGCGAATTCCCGTATAGCTCCTCATATCCTCCGCACCTCTAAATCCGACGTACTTCGTACTCTAAGACGAAATCACAGGCGTCAATTTCACCTACAACCTGCTCAAGGCTTACATCCAGGAGACGAAGAGAAAAGAATGATTTTTTGTCGCTGGGTTCTTCACTCAGTTTAACCGAATAATTTTTTTAACTGTTTTTGTTAATGTTTTCAATTATTGTTTAGATTAGTTTTAGTTACTAATTCTAAAAATAAAGATTGTTAATACACTGTTAAAAAAATTAATCTTTATCACCTTGTATATTGAAAACAAAGTAATTTAGGAAATTTGTTTATATATATATATATATATATATATATATATATATATATATATATATATATATATATATATATATATACTACTTCGTTGGTTTTTCCTGTCTCCTCTGGATTTCTCTTTCTTTCTTCTACAAATACCCAAATATTTTCTGTGTTAATATTTGCTGTTGGTAGTGCACTATTAGGTCTATTATTATTATTATGTTATATAAGTTTGGGCCTCATCAGCCACTGATCGCATGGGCGATCCCCTCTTATCTGGGTCCTTATCCAAAAATGCTATCCCATAAAAAGGAGCAATTTAGGTACGTCCCCCGCCTTAAGCCTCGCCTCCTCTAGGATAACAGAGGTCTAGATATTTCTTTAAAATCTTGAGTGTCCTCTGTTGGGCTTAATAACCGTCATTTTGGCTTCGTTTCAGACCCCACCAGGAACCTGATCAGGGAAAGGAGGGCTGCGAAACGCAGAGCCATGCGTACAGGACTGCCGGAGGACAGGAGAACGGTCAACCAGCTAAGCCGCAGGGTAAAAGCGGCCTTGGACGAGGACAGGCAGGACGCGTGGAACCGCTTCCTGATGACCCTCGAGCCGGAAGACAACAGCCTGTGGAGTACGCAGAGGGCCATACGCACAGACCGAGACCGTCGATCCCGCCGCTACACGGGGAGAGAGGACTCGTGTTCACCAACGAAGGTAAGGCAGGGGCATTTGCAGACAGCCTGGAGCTGCAGTGCAGGGAGAACCAGCCGGACGACGAGGACGAGGACTGGACGGACGACGTCAGGAGGAGGGCGCGCCGCATCCGAGAGGCTGACGACGAAGGGTACCAGTTCCGACCGGCCACGATGGAGGAGGTCAAGGCCATCCTGAATACCCTCAAAGTCAGGAAGGCCCCCGGACACGATGGCATCGGCAACAGAGCGCTGAGGAGTCGCCGCGCTGCTGAACATCGCGAACGGAGTTCTGAGGACCCGCCACTTCCCGGAGGGATGGAAAATGGCGGACATTATATTCATACCTAAACAAGGTAAGAGTTTAACCCATCCGACTCATTTTAGACCCATCAGCCTGCTGCCGACCTTGAGCAAGGTGATAGAGAGGGTAATCCTGGCCCGCCTGAGGGAGAAGACCGAAGAGCTGGAAGTCATTCCGGACGAGCAGTTCGCATACAGACCGAGACACTCGACGGAGCTGCAGGTGCTACGACTGGTGGAGTACGTCGCGGAGGGCTTCAACAGGAAGAACGTCACCGCGGCGATGTTCCTGGACATCTCCAAGGCATTCGACAGGGTCTGGCATGACGGACTACTGGTCAAGATGCTGGACCTGGGATACCCGACGGCCATGGTTAAGCTGATCAAGTCCTACCTGGGAAAGAGACAGTTCCGAGCCAGAGTGAGGACCTCTGTATCCGATTACAGGACCATCGAGGCAGGAGTGCCCCAGGGAGCGGTGTTGCCCCACCTTTTTAACATATTCACGTCGGATCTGCCGAGGACCGAGCGTACGGCGGTGGCGCTGTACGCCGACGACACGGCGATCGTCGCGAAATCGAGGAGGGCTCGCACGGCGACGACGTACCTGCAGCGAGCGGCGAACGAGCTAGCGGAATGGTGCAGCAAATGAAAGGTGGCCATCAACGCGGAGAAGAGCGCGGCGGTGATGTTCAGGAAGACGAGGGAGACCCCGGAAGGACACGTCAACTTCAACGGTGAGAATATCCAATGGAAAGACTGTTTCAGGTACCTTGGAGTAACCATGGACAAATCTCTGACGTGGAGAGAGCACATCCATCGGACGACGGGACGTGCCAAAGCCACCGCCGCCAGACTCTGGACGATGACGGGGAACGACAGCCAGCTAAACCTGAGGAACAAGCTGCTGCTCATCAAGCAGGTCCTTCAGCCCCAACTGATGTACGCATCAACAGCCTGGGGCTATGCCGCTCAGACGCACATGAAGAGGATCCAGGCCGTCGAGAACGTCGCCCTCCGCCGCGCCGTGGACGCGCCGTGGTATGTGAGGAATGCGGACATCAGGCGAGACTTGGAGTACACGACCGTGACGGAGAGGATCCGAGCCAGGGCTCGGAATCTCTACGATCAGGTAGGTGTCCATGACAACCCCCTCATACGAGCGGCATCCGACTATGACCCGGGAGGACCGAGCAGGCACAAGAGGCCCAGGATGCAGGTGTTATAACCCCGGTGACGCCACCGTAGGACAAGAGGTAACCTCGTATCGGTAGAGCCCGCGCGCCCTACCGAAATTCCCGCCACGGGGCCTAGGCCCCATAATCCATTTTCTGTTTCAGGAAAGACTCACGACAATATCCCCCCCCCACACGCGCCCGACTCCTAAAAAAACGGGACCGTTTTCAATTGAAAGGGAGCCCGTTTCCCGAGTAGCGATACTCACCCTCCCGAGGGCGATGCAAGCGGCGCGGTTCGTCCGCATTGCCGTGGAAGATCGCCCGAAAAGACCCACACCCCGGGCGATGCGCCTGTCGCGAAGCCCACGACGAAAAGGCACCCCCTCCGGGGGGACAGACGCTGGCAAAAGAAGCTGAGGAAAAACAAGGCGATCCAAGGAAGAGAAGAGCCGAGAAGAAAGTCCCAGCCAGCGAGACCGAAGGCGCTAAGATCAGAGGAGGCCGAAGGTAGCCCACCGACGAACGGGTCTCGTTTGCGGGCGGCGCATTGCCTCCCGCGTTGAGACCCGCGAAGGCGGAGGCGAAGCTTGGCCAGCTCAGGAAGACGGGACGGCCACGGAGACCGCTCCAGGTCGAGCAAACTCAGCCGAATCGCAGTGCCACCGTCGATTCGGATATCGTTTGCGGGCGACGTCTTGTCTCCCGCGCTGAGATCCGGAAAAGGCGGAGACGCGGCTCGGCTGACCGCATCCGCGCAGGTCCCCCCGGGGCCCCAAAATAACCCTTCTATTTTTCAGGAAGATATAGACAACCACCCAAACACCCAACCTCCGACCCTGGGATCGTTTCCGATTTGGAGACGAGCCCCCTTTCCCGAGTTACATAACTCATATCCCCGACGGCGATCCAAAGCGGCACGGGCCGCGGAGGATCGCCCGACATGATCAAAATCCGGGCGTCGCGCCTTTTGCGACCCCAACGACGATGACACCCCCCGGGGGGCGGACGCTGGCGAAGAGAAGCAGTATATCAAGGCGACAAAAAAGAGAGAAAAAGCCGCGAAGAGTCCCCGCCAGCGGGACTAACGGCGTCAGGACCAGAGGAGGTCGAGTGGAGCGAACCGCTGCCAGTAGCGTGCGGTCTCGTTTGCGGGCGACGTCTTGTCGCCCGCGTTGAGGCCGCGCGAAAGCGGAAGCAAAGCTCGGCCCACCTTAACGACGGTCCAGGTCTACATGATGGGCGAGTAGGGAGCGGTGATCTCGCTCGGCTCGCCATACGAACCCATCGAGGCCATTACGCCGGCCAATTGATATTGGCGCGTGTTGGGCTTAACATTTAGGGAGTATTATTTATATAAAGTTTATTTCCTCTAATATAACAGTTTTAGTAATAATTACTTTCTTTAATATTATTTAGATGTTACCTAAAAATGTTATTTTCTTCTCATTGTTTTAATGTTATGTCGTGAGCAATTCGCGTAAGTCGTGTTTAGTCATGCCTTAACCCTTTTAGTTTACTGATATTTCTTAACATAATTTTCTTTTATATCTGATATAAATCCTACCTTAATTGGATTAGTTATATTCTTTTCAAATATTTATATATATGCTATTAATATCGTCTTCCTTAATTTTAACTCCCAGAAATATTTTTTATTTTCGACAGATAAACTCTGGAAGTGTTTGTTCTAAGAGTTTAGTAGATTCAGACTATGATGTTTTTCTTACTATTTTTTTTCTAGCTGTACTACTTGTTTTTTAGTTCTTGGTTTTCCATTTTTAATTGAATAACTGTCTCATTCAAATAATTTCTAGTAAAATATTGGTTTCCCTGGCCACTATTTACTTTTCAGTCTTTTTTTACTTTTAATGATTTCCTTTTATATATCCCTAATATTTATATTTATGTTGTTTCACTAATGTTTAAACGTTGCGTTGTAGTAAAAGTGAAAAATTGTCTGTTGGCTTATATATCTATGAGCTAAGTTTTCATCTTCAACACTTTATTTCACTTACATTTATTTCTAGTAGTTTTTTATGTACACCGAATGCCGGGTTATAACCTTAGCTGCTTTAGTTAACACTATTTATTCATTAATAAATTTAATAAATGCAATTATCTAACTGCACCATACAATCTTTATTCACACATTCATGTAATTTTTCTCTAATTCTTGTTTAACTAATAATAATTGTTTATAACTATAATATATCTATATATCTAATTATTTTTTTAACTCACTAAATAAAAAGTTTAAATAGAGAACGCGATCAATAAAACATAGATGCATGCTCCATTGAATATTTTATACACAAATTACACTAAATATGGTTGATTTTTCTGTATTCATATCAGTAAATTTTTTCTGAACTTTTCGTTTTTGTGTTAAATAGGTACTTTACTATCTTTTTCTAATGTAGGTAAATATATCGATGTATTGTTATTATAATTTTTTATATTATCTGCTGATGTATATTTATTTAGAATTTCCATTAGTTTTATAACTTTTAGTAAATATTTCCATTTTTCTATGTTTTTTTATGTTTTAACAGGGTATTTATATATTTTTATATTATAGACACCTGTTATATAAAAAGTTCAGTTATTTTCTGTAGTCCTCGGTATTATATGGGTAGTGGCGAAGATATCAATCTATTTAAATCGTTTGTTAAAAAATAAAACATGACATATGAAGTATTATTTCTGAACATATATGTATGTATGAGTATGTAGTTATGTAGGCGAATCTTCCATTGAAGAATGTTCTCACATTAACCGATTCAATGTTCGTCTTACAATTTGAGCACTTACCAATGATACTTAGCAAATTACATTTTACAAGCCGGAATTCCCCTTTGCGATGACCTGTAATAAATCACCATCGATGAATTAATGACGCCTGTTAAGGTCGTCCAAGTGAGACATGGAGCGTTTTCAAGGAACCTCATTCATAACTCCTGGTAACTAGCTATGTTGTAAATAAACTATGGGGTTTATTTACCATCATGATTTCATAAGTCTTTGGTAAAAGTCTCCGAACAAGACTTGGAGCTTGTTTTGATTTCATCTTATCAGTTGACAATATTATCCAAATACTTAGATTTCCCTTTAGTGAGAATATATAACTTTGTTTCTAGGTTAGTCGTTAAGCGCGGCTCTTTTTGAGCTATTTAACCTATTTATTTTGTTGAACGTGTT
Organism: Rosalia funebris; assembly: GCA_037954035.1. Lineage (NCBI taxonomy): Eukaryota > Metazoa > Arthropoda > Insecta > Coleoptera > Cerambycidae > Rosalia > Rosalia funebris. The sequence continues at coordinate 37,717,450 of JAZFAV010000022.1, read as the reverse complement.
TCCTGTTGAACATATTGGAGGACAATTTTTGAGTTTTTCCAAGAGTTCTTGGAGAATTCTTAGAATATAGTTAGATTTATATTAAATTCCAAAATTGCTGTATAATTACTAACAATTCTACTAGTTATAGAAGCTATAGAAGCTATCGACTAATTAAAGGTAAATAGCAAGTATAATATTTATTCTGATACATGAATACACGATGACTATTATCAATACAAGTTTTAATAAAATGTATAGACTTTATATACACTATTCTTCGGTAAACCGGGTATATGTTGTAGTTATAATATGGGCTTCTTCTTCAGGATTAAGGACTTTGAAATACTCAGGTATTTGAAATTTGTAATGTTTACTCGATGAGATCGGAAATACGATGGGCATTAATGTCGCGAAACTAATAAAAGTGCAACGCTTTCCTTCGCATCTATGACACGAATGGGTAAACTTTCGTATTTTCCTATAGATGTGTTTGTAACAATGCCATTTGTACTGTTTAGAATTTTAGGTTCGAGTTCCAACGGGAAGAGTTTGGGTCTGCTTGTCCTCATCTCTATGTATAACTCTTTCCTCGTCAGCTTGAGGTTTTAGGGTAGGAAGGGTTCCCTCAAGTTCCTTCCCTAAAGCGTGTCTAGACCTTTTACTAATTAGCTATGTTTATTATGAAACATTATATTAAATCGATCAGCAACTGTCCATATCTGTAATTTGTATATATTTTTTCTCATAGTTCCCATTTTTAGTATTGTCACGATAAATTAAATGTAAGAGAGTTGTCATACTTATTTGACATTTCCACTATTTTACTTTCAAGTAAAAGGTTTTACATATTGTTATATAATTAAAATGATTTGTTAAAATATTTTCGTAATGTTTTCGTGTGTTGTATTGAAATAAATACCAGATTCACGTAGAATGTTTCATAATATGTAAAATAAACTTCAAGGAATAGGTAATTAAGAGGACTTCAAAAAATTGAGGGAGAATTTTAAAAGAGGGTATAGACATTTTTGTTTTCTTGTTAAGAAATCGATTCAAATTACTGTTTGAAATGTTTGTCCATCTAAAAATTATTATTTTTGTACAGACAAAAAAAGAAGAAATTTTTGTTAGTGTAACATTTGTGAGCAATTTTGTGAAAGTGAATTATACGAATGAAGAAATGGCAGATAGCATTTGATATATGGATTGACCCATGCACTAGAGGCGAGATATCGGTATGCTGTATATTTTCTTTCCTATTGAATAAAAAACATTCTAAAGAATAAACGAACGTTTGAAAAATACACATAGTTTCAAACAACGATAATCGGATAATTGAAAACTAATTATAGAGTGTAAATGAAAAAGTCCAAAACGAGAAGATGCCAACAATGTGATTCCGAGAAAATCGCAAGAACAAACTTTGTTTTCATTGCATCATTTAAAAATCTGAAAAATTCTCTGAACATGCCCTAGAAACACATGTAGTTTGTGCAACATGGAACTACATGTTGCTATGGAAAAGTTTAGCTTGAATGCGGGTTTTTAAACGATTTGTGTTCATTTCCTGGATAACGATGAATGTGCCATGCTTAGTTCCACGAAAACGATGATATATCCAAGGTTGTTTCTGGTGAAAAGTTGAGTTGTAAGTGTAAAATTTCTAGTAAGTACGACATCAAAAATCATCCAAAATATACACCTTAAAAGTAGTGTAAAAATAGAAAGAATGAATGGTTACTGGAGAAAACAGAGAAACTTACTTACAGATTATTATTTATGCTTTTAATGAAATTATATTGAAATATACTCATATATACACATTGGAAGAAAAAAAATCATTTCAACAGTAGAATATTGAGTAAGTACATCATTACATTCTCAAAACGATAAAAATTTTATTAACTTTCGTTGCCTGCCTCTTTCATGCCTTGTAGTCGTTCCAGGCCCAGGAGTTCCTCATAGAAGAGGCGATGTGGCCTTTCCAAGAATTCTAGCATTGTCAATAGATTATGTTTCTTCTCTTTCGAAATTTTATTCTCATATTTGACTCCGGGCAAATTTTGGGGGACTGGAAAGTTGTCAGATATTGGTCTATTCTTGCGGACGTTGATTTATTGCCATTGTGTAGCTCTTTGTAGGGCTTTCCAGTTCTCCGAGATGTTCTTCTCTCTTTTACAATGTTTATTTTCGTTGAGGGCATTGCTCAGAGTCGCTCATGGTAAGGTTTAAAGAGAATCAGTCAAAAATGAACGAAAACTGAACAAACGATGCGCGTTTGCAAACAACCATTGTGAATGAGATAGCACAAACCAGAAATGGCCGGTGGCACTTATATAGCGTTACCTACGTTAGTCCGTCCCTTTCCTACAGCCGAGTTCATTCTAGCTAGGAACTCTTGTGAAGTGACCTTTACACCTAAGCTCTTGCCTCTTTTCCCACAGTATTGGCGATGACTTTTTATCCTTTTCCAACCAATATCTCAATATCTCAAATTCCGATTTTGGCACTTTCAGCCTTTTCCATTTACACTCCTCAATTACTGTTGGAAATATCGAGGTTGAGCAAATTTTAGAATATATTAAGGTGGATTGATATATCAGTATAGTTTGTCAAGAATTGGAAAAAGTCTCAAAACTGCAGAATCGGACTGTCCACGAGGTGCGCAGTAAATAGCCTGGTCTTCACTCAGTCATATTGATACTTTTTCAGAGTAGATATCTTGTGTAGAGTAAATACAGAATCTGAATGTACACAGAGTTCAATCTCGCCGCGCATAACGTGCATCCTTTTTCCTTCGAATGCTGGCTCACTCTTTGTTCTATCATCACAGAGATTATCTCACACTTTTTCCTATTCTTGACCTAATGTATAGCTGTTCAAAAAAATATCGAACGTATGTAAATGTGATATTTGGCAGTACTTCTACATCCGTAAATACCATATTGGCCGAGTACAAGAATTAGAGTCTATGTCTGGAAATAGTAGATGAAAATTTAATTGCTTTTTTGTTGAATGCTCATTAACAAACGGATCGATCTTTATGCGAAATGATTTGCCTCGGCTTTTAGAAAACATCTCATTTTCGCACCATCGCATTTTAGTCTTGTAGCTAGAAATATTATAAATGAGCGATTTTATAACTGCAGGTTGGTCGTATCGGACTAAGGGTTTAGCCGACTAGTTTACCAGATTTAAATACAATAGCTTACCTCTGAGGACACTTAAGAATCATAGTCTATTCTATACCAATTGAAAATATTTAAATGCTCGACAATGTATACGAGACATCCATCTCGTATAACAGATACAACAAACATCCAGAATTTTTGAGAGTCAGAATATTTAAGATAAGGTGACAACAGGCTTGTATTCAGGCTTAAGCTAACAATATTGAACATAATGTCTTAATGCATATCGACTTCGTTAAGATATGTTTTTATCTTTCAAAGTAAATTATCATAATTTTTCTTGTAGTAATTTAATTCCTCATTTAATTTATTATTAAAATAATAATTAAAACATTTTTTATAAGCCTTATTTAAAAAAGAAAAATATATCGAAATTAAATAATAATTCACAATAAGTAAGATGACAGAATATTCATTTTAATGATAAATAGTCAGCAATAGGAAAATAAGTTAGGGGACATTTTTTGTAAATTATTAAATGTTCAATTCAAAAATGTTTTTAATAGGGCAGATTATTTTTCTATGTAATTCAATGTCATATAATTCCCTAACTCCGTCTGTAGTTACTTGTAAGGCCTGATATTTTCACAAAAAAATGGCAACCTACAAAAGTGTCCCAATCATGTACCAAATTTGATTTAGATTTTATCAGAAGCTACAGGATAAATGTTTTTTCCAAATGTTTTGAACACAGTAATTTGATTTTTTTTTAATTATAGCGATTATGTAATAGCCTTGCTATTCGAGAACTACTTTGATAACCACTTGGAGGTTTGGTAGTTCCTTTCTCAATTTCCGACTCATATGTTACTGACATAGAGCGTATCGATAAAGATATATACCCCACATATATCATTCGACATTGGTCCTGAATCGGCGTATCGTGTACGGTACTGAAGAGAACTAATAAGTTCGAAACAGCTGTATGTCGTTCGGTTCCAATCCGGGACAGATGTCGAATCTTACCTGTGGCGGGTTTTATTTTTGAAACCTTATCTGATCGTGCAGAAACACGAGAAAGGGGTCGAGGATCGCTTTGAGGTATAATTCAATAGTGATTATGTAATAGTCTTGCTATTCGGGAATTACTTTCACAACCGCTTGGCGGTTTGGTAGTTCCTTTCTTGATTTCCGACTTATATGTTACTGACATAGATCATATCGATAAAGATGTATACCCCACAGATTTCATTCGACATTTGTCCTGAATCGGCGTATCGTGTACGGCACTGATGAGATCTAATAAATTCGAAACAGCTGTATGTCGTTCGGTTCCAATCCGGGACAGATGTCGAATCCTACCTGTGGTGGGTTTTATTTTGGAAAGCTTATCTGATCGTGCAGAAACACGAGAAAGAAGTCGAGGATCGCTTTTAGGTATAATCCAATACCTGGCGGGGCTTTAGCCCGAGGAGTAGTTGTTTCCTATAGCGATTATGTAATAGCCTTGCTATTCGGGAACTACTTTGATAACCGCTTGGCGGTTTGGTAGTTCCTTTCTCGATTTCCGACTTATATGTTACTGACAGTATTTTGAAAACAAAGGGGGCAGACATATATCTATAGGATCTCTTTTAATTATTTTTAGGTCCTCAATTAATCCTTGAAGTTTGTCCCAGATATTATTAAACGTCCTGTATTATTAACAACGTATAATGTTAACAATGTTATAAATACAGTTGGTTCATTAACCAACTTCTGTACGTAGTGTTTTTACTTTACAGTGTACTCGGTATTACATTTCTGAACAGTTAAACATTGACAAGACGATACTGAAGTCTATTGGTCGATTTGGGACATACGCGCAGGATAGATAGGGGAGGTTGTCACACACACACACGACTGGTCTTCTAAAACTAAAAGAAAGAACACTGACTAGAATATTCAATCAAATCAACTTACCCAGTTCTTTTATATCATCAAAGTAGTCGCAAAATCCCAAATATGTGACCCCTTTACCGATCATAAAATAAATCTACAGTTCAACGGAACGAAATCCCTTGATTATAAATGGAATACACATTATACCAAACTGTATTACGTTGTATTTTATTGAGAGAACGAATAGTACGATGGGAAATATCTATGTATCAGATATATTTTATTGATAATTTATACAGATATATATATTTGGTTTCAGCTTTGTAAGCCTTTAATTAATTAATGAATATAGTAAATGTACAGGGTTATCCACATAATATTCTACCCCACTAAACTGTTTTATTTTTTTAAATATAAAAAAATGGTAAATACGAAAGGGGTAGGAAATTTTACTGCAATCTCAGACATGTATTTAGAAAAACAATCGAACCTTTTTTTAAAATAGAACACCCTATTCATTTCGATTTTGAAATCTACGTGCTTTTGTGATTACAACAATATATACATGTTATATCTTTCCACTAGTAGTTTGCACAATATCGCCCTTTAAAATATCGAATATCAAACAAAATCAATATCGCCATGGAAAATTTTAAACACTAATTACGAGTATTGTTATAAACAGAGTTTGATAGTTATGATAGTTATTGTTATAGTAAAAAAGCATATCTCTGGATGGAACGTAACATATTACCAAAAAATATAATTATAAATTATAGAATGTGTTCTATAATACCTATTTTGTGCAATATAGAGAGCATACCTCTTTAACAAACTTCGTTTGTCAGCCATGATACCAGTCTCGTTCATGTCTCTGATCTCCCAACATATTCTTTCTCTAAGTTCTTCTACGTTATTTGACCTTTCCGTAAATATACGATCTTTCAAAGTGCTCTACAGAAGGAAACCCAGTAGGGTCGGGTCAGGACTTCAAGCCGGTCATAAAATAGTTTCATTTGAACCTATCCATTCTATAAAAGTATTATCTAAATGTCGCTTGACAATACTTGATTTATGTGTAACAGTACTGTCTTGTTGTCAAACAATATTCGGCTCATTTAATTGGATTATTAAATCAGAAATCTCTCTTCTTAAAAGATCTAACTATTTTTGTCCAGTTAAACCGCCTCAAAAAATACTGGTCCAATAATTGAGTTTCGAAAAATACTACACCAAACATTGATTGAAGTACGACCTTGCCGATGAACTGGTATAAACGGGTGTGGATTTTCTGACGACCGGTAGTGAGTATTTCTTCTATTGAAAATACCACATGTTGAAAAACTGACTTCATCACTCCACATTACAGAATTTGTAATAATTTTAAGTACCTAGTAATAGAGTAATAGAAGTTTAGCGGTAGTAGTAGAAGTAGCATAGTAGTATAAGTACTTGTAATAATTTATAAAATAATACGCTCTTCATTTCACAACAAACAGTTCATTTTCCGCTTGTCTTTCCAACATCAAAAGGCAATATTCTTGTTTTTTATAATTATCATTTCGATACAGTGTTTGAACTGTACAGAAGCAACACGGTTTAAACTTATGGATTTTCAATATTCTCTGGACCGACGTCCATGAAATTTGTAAATATCTTGATGCATGTTGATTAGAGTGTCTCGGATTTTCCACGAAATATAATAAAACTGCTTCCTGCATATTCACATTTGAAACATATCTTGGTTTATTTCTCTTATCCTTATTTTTTAAACTTCCAGTAATTCTTAATTTATTATAAATATATTTGAAATATATTTTATGTGATATTATTCTCCCAGGGTATCTTCGTTCCTATTCACGTCTAGCACGCATCCCATTCATTTCGCACAAAACGTAACATTCAACAATATAATTTTTTTTGACTAATAGTATAATAACATTATACCATTTTTAAAAAATAACGGGGGAATACAACAACTAACACCTCAGACAAGCTGGAAAAGTCAAACTTTTTATAACAATTCTCGTAATTATTGTTTCAAATTTTCCATGGCGATCTTGATTAAACAAAATCAAGATCGCCATGGAAAATTATATATAATATTCGATATTTCAAAGGGCGATACTGTGCAAACTACTAGAGCAAAGATACAACATATATATATATATATATATATATATATATATATATATATATATATATATATATATATATATATATATATATATATATATATATATATATATATATATATATATATATACAGTGCTATTCAAAAGTCTCCTCCCCCCCTCTTATCTTTGGAACGATTATACATAAACTAGTGAAATTTGGTAACTGAATATTAAGGGTTGTAAACTTCCCTACTAGTGATGATAGATGACGTATGCGTCAAAGATGACGTCACAAGGTCATTGTGACCAATAATTTTAAATGGAACCCTATGGCAAGCGACACCTCTTTTAAAAGGTATAAAAAAACCTATTCAATGATACTAATATTGTGTCTGTTTACGGCAGTTTTGATAACTGGCTTTCAAAAACCGCAAAGCTGTGATTGAATTAAATCAGTTAATAATAAAATTTAAAATTCAAGCTCCGCCACTGGATAGTTGGATAGTAAATAATCTGACGTTTTTGAAAGTCTCCCCAATTTGATGTTTTTTTAGCTGTCAAAGTTTTTATACATTTAATAATTTGTGTATTGTTGATCGAACGTTTAACTGTTTTAGTACCTTGTGGTAATTTTAAAATATATGTACATTCAATAATTTGTTAAACTGTTGTGAGCTGAACGTTTAAGTGCTTCAAGAAGAGAAATGGTACGTGTTTTAGGTGATAAAGTAGCAGCGATCCTAATACTTGGTGAAACTGGAGAAAATATTCATGCAGCAGAACGCATTTTTAATGAAAGGTTTCCCGATCGCCCAGTTTCGAGGACTTATTTGAGAGAGCTTCTTCGTTAGTTTAAAACAACGGGTAGTATTAATGATGCAAAACGATCTGGCAAACCACAAATTTCTGATGAGAAAAAATGTATATACTGGCAGAAGTAATAGTAAATCCTACTTCTTCAACAACTCAAGTTGCATCAACCTGTGAAGTCAGTCAAAGTATAGTGCACAGGGTGTTGAAAAAAAAAACAAATTTCACCAATACAAATTAAAAATGGTTCATCAACTCTCAGACGACGATCCAGACCGAGGACTGCAATTTTGTGAAAATATGGAGACTAAAATTAACCAACAGCCAGACTATGTCAAAACAATTTATTTTAGTGACGAAAGTACTTTCTGTCTAAATGGAAATGTAAATACACAAAACGTGAGATATTGGAGTGACGCAAATCCTCACATGTCTCGTGAAACACATACTCAGTATCCCGAGAAGGTCAATGTTTGGGCAGGTATACTGGGAAACCACATCGTTGGGCCTGTTTTTTTAAATACCAACTTAACCGGTGAGGTGTATCTGCAGATGTTGCAAAATGCAATAGAACCGTTAATCCTTGAAATTTTGGAAGATAATCAAGATGAATTCGACATTTTGGAAATAACATTCCAACAGGATGGTGCTCCTCCACACTATTACGGTGCAGTAAGACGGTATTTGGATGAAGAATATCCTGGTAGATGGATTGGACGACGAGGTTCAATGGAATGGCCGCCTCGATCACCGGACCTCACACCTTTAGATTTTTTCTGTGGGGGTATCTTAAATCGAAGGTTTACGCCACTCAGCCTGATAATATTGATGTTTTAAAGCAACGTATTGTTACAGAATGTAGGGCTATTTCCGCAGGCACATTTGAAAAAATACGAGAAGAGTTTCGCAATAGGATGTTTTACTGTCAGGAAGTAGATGGAGCTCACTTCGAACAATTACTATAAGTAGGTACTGATTCTTGAATCTGTAATTAAAATTATTATCCAAGTTTACTGATTACTGATTTAATCCATCAAAACTACCATAAATACAAACAATATTAGTATCATTGAATACGTTTTTTCGATACCTTTTAAAAGAGGTGTCGCTTGCCATAGGGTTCCATTTAAAATTATTGGTCACAATGACCTTGTGACGTCATCTTTGATGCATACGTCATCTATCATCACTAGTAGGGAAGTTTACAACCCTTAATATTCAGTTACCAAATTTCACTAGTTTATGTATAATCGTTAAAAAGATAAGAGGGGGGGAGGGGGACTTTTGAATAGCACTCTATATATATATATATATATATATATATATATATATATATATATATATATATATATATATATATATATATATATATATATAGGGTGATTCAGCTAACCCGTTCATTAAAAGTTTATGAACTTCCCATTGGAATTGATTTTATAAAATTTGGAATCAGTGGTTAGCGAGGACGATCTATTCAACTAAAGTATTTTTGCTTTTCTGACACTTCCGATTATACCGGAAGTAGCTATCAACTTCCTTATTTTAAATAGAACACCCAGTATATTATTACATTTTTGAATTACCCTGCTGATTTTAAGTGAACTTTCTTAACAATTTCCTATACCTATCTTCAGCAGTTTTTGAGATATTTAAATTTTTTTGAAAAAATTAGGTTTTGTAGTATCCCATTGGAATGTTCGTCACTTATTCAAAACAAAAGTTATAGTAGCAAATTTTGGGCTGTAATTAGGCGGACTATTAAGCTTTCAGGTGATATGTAATTTGATATTTTATTATTTACAGGGTGTCCAAAAAATTTAGTTCATTCTGACAAACGCCAACTGCTCAAAAGTCAGTTTTCTTAAATGAAACACCCTGTATTTTATTGCTTTCTGTGATGGAGAATGAAGTTATATTTCAATCTGTATTAGGATTCCCTATACCTATCTGCTACCATTTTCTTGCTATCGAGGTATTTTTTATTCGATACCACAGTTTTCCTGTATATATATATATATATATATATATATATATATATATATATATATATATATATATATATATATATATATATATATGTATATATATATTGCTGTAATCCGAGAAGCACGTAGATTTCAAAAATCTAAATAGGGTGCCTTCATTTAAAAAACACAAGTTTGGTTTAAAACTTCGAAACGAGAGATTCCATTGTTTTTCTAAATACATGAAATCGCAGTAAAATTTCCTACAACTTTCGTATTTACCATTTTTAACAGTTAAGGCGGGTAGAACGTTCTGTGTATAATCCTGTACATATGATAATGTCGATTTCTGCGAATATGTAATTATTTGTTGACTCGTTATGGGATGCAATTGAAAATCTTCTCTTAATGTGCAACATCTATACATGTTCTTCCAACTAGATGGTGCATTAATCCATAATTTCATAAACAGGGTTTTACTTCTGGGGAACAGTGTAGAATAAAGTTTACAAAAGAAGGCCCAGAAGTCGAGAAGAACTTTGTTCTAAAATAAAACGAGCCTGTCGCCAAGTCAGTATTCCAGAAGCTAAGAAGAGTAGCCAATCATAATCGTATAGGAATTGAGAAGTGTATTTAAATTGAAGGGTGATTAGCTGAGTGCGGGCTACATCCCATGTTTAATTAAAATTTTTATTCAAGTGTAATGAGTAATTATCTCAAAAACTGATTATTTTAAACTATTGTTTTTTACTTATTGCAATTACTAAAAGTTAATTGTTTGTTTTCTTATCTCTTAAAGTATATTTTTTTGTCAAATCGACATTTATGTTCAATAAATTCGTATTGAACATCTCTCGAATATTTCGAAACAACATATTTCGAATTCGTGATGTTGGGGCTCATACTTTCTGAACAACTTTTTGTAATAACTTTTTCGATATGTTCAACGCGAGGCAGTATATCGGGAATGGACCCAATTTGGAGATTGCCATTGTCTCAGTTTGTTGCTTAAATTTAAGTTGGTTACCTCGCAATGTACATCTTATATAGGACTACAATTGTGCCAAAACTCAAATCTGGATTTGAAAAAACGACGAAAATATCCGGATGTTTTCATTTTAAATGAGACACATGTTATAAATAATTTCGCACCACAGATTTCTCACGGAAATGACTTTAGAAGAATACATGTCAAATAAAGTCAAATTAAATTTAATGATTCAAATGACACAAATCCAAGTTACCTTGAGTTTTTACTTTTCCGCACTCCACTATATGCGGAAAAATAATGTAATCGTATAAAGAAAAAGTGAAAAAACAAAATTTTTTTCTGTTTATTTTTGGTTTTTCGACCTAAAAACAAAAAAAATGGCTTTTAAAATTTTTTTGCTGTGTGTGTGTCGTTTTCGTTGGCGTTGTCATCAGCATTTATTATTGTTAGCACGATAACTCAAGTAAATCGTGTCGGATCGATCGGGTTTTGACTGATTCTGATTCGGAACGTCTCCCAGACGACACCTATTAATTTTGAGGTTAATAGAACACACTCTACCATGTACATGGCTCATGAGAAAGTATAATGGTGGACTATTTGAGAAAAGTAAAACTGTCGCATAAAACACATATTCTGCATTTATGTGTTGGTTTATTTTTTCTCGGCCACTCAATGTCGAGATAGAGATGTTCTACGTGCGGAAAAGTCCGTTTTAAGGTTTTAAAACAGTTTATTTTTATTTATTTATTTTTGTATAGGTGTAAACAACTACAGAAATATTTAATATTTTCCGTTACCAAATAATATGTTACTATTTTATTAACAATAAATTTATTTTTATTTATTCGTAATTGTCTTCTTTTCGCGTCGCAACTACTGCGTCGGTTAGATAAACAACACAGAAATTCCATTTAAAAATAGGAATATGTTATAAAGAATATAGAGAATTGTAGAATAGCAAATAGTAACGAAAATAAGCGGTACATTATGCTAGTGTATTAACTAATGTATACCCAAGAAAACTATTACATGACAGGTGTAAAATTGTGGGAAAAATAACACCTTCTAACAGAATTATCGAAATATTCCGAAAGGTGACATCAAAGAGAAAAAATAAATTGTTCGTTACCCGACCAGATTTATGTAAAAGTGTGCCATGACATGTAAATAAATTTTAATCCATTAAGGGCTGGTGACAGTTCGATAAAGCATATCGATGGTAGTAGAGTGTCCCATGCGAGTAAGATGTCCATCGTCGTTGAAGATGATACAATATATCCATTATCAACCCCTTGTGGTGTGCGGGTGGCGTCGAGGAGCCAGGGAATCGCAAATGTGCGCTCTGGGCATCTTACACGTTTCACATACTAAGCAGACTCCTGCGATTACCCGCTATCGAGGAGGTCTGTATTATCACGCCGAGGTGTGCTATATATATATATATATATATATATATATATATATATATATATATATATATATATATATATATATATATTTTACTATTATAGCTATAACGTATATTTAGTTATCATATAAGGTGAACCAAACAAAAATATAGTACTTTGTAAATTTCGACCTTATAGTAATAATTTTGTTAATAGAAATTTGCCTTAACAGTAAAATTCTTCACTCTCTTTTTGGTATTGAAAGATGTGAATCCTCATTAGATTTAATAATAATTCATATCAATTCTAATTAATTAATTCGTCCTAGCATTAATTCGGCTGAAGTTATATATAAAATATGAAGTTAGATATATGTTTTTCAGACCTAACGTAGCAGCTTAAGATGTTGAATTAAGGGGAAGGCCACAGTGACGACAGAAAAAATAACGGATTTTCAACGGATGCTTTTCACAAGAATAACTAATTAATAAAGGGATCGGATTGTTGTAATTCTATTGTGTATATTAAACTTGTTTTAAGTATATAGTTTTTTAAAAATTAGCAAAGATAACTAAAAAAAATGTACCCTCCATTATGGCATTGATATTACGGTGAAGGGCTTATCTGAAAATAAAAAACAAAATTTTATCAATATCTATACGAACGTAGCTATAATTGTGGGTAGCCATTTTTTTTTGATTATTTACAAAATGGTAACGGACTGAATTAATTTTTTTTATATTTAAGGCTTTTTTTTGTTCAAGCAGTTTGTAAACTAGTGATTATTAATTTTTTTTAAGTCGGCTATATACAGGCCATCGCGATGACAAATATTAAAAAAAAAATTGAAAATCGGCTTATAAGATTTCGAGTATTTGTTGCCACAAGGACGAAAATAGCCGTTTCGAGAAAAACGCGTTTAAAGTTTTCGTTGCGCTTTTCTTGATATAAAATTATGTATTTCCTAAAATATTGATACTTAAGTATTATACATTATACTGTCGAATCCCGGGTCATATGACGGTTCTCCATCAGCAGCTCCAATGTCGTTCTTATGTTTTTTTTTTTTTGCAAGGGACTGAGAGTTTTAGCAGAACGTTTGGCAGGGACGATCGCGCTACCTGCTCTCACTAAAGTGCCCGTAACTCACAATCAGTTAATTTTTAGAATTTTAACTTAAAATTTTACCTATATATTTTTAAAAATATATACTGCAAAGAAATTGTTTTTAAACTTTTCACAGTGGCTTTTCCCCTTGTAGTAATGGCGACAGGACTAACAAAAAGTAAATGAATTTAGTAGTTATATAAATTTTAATATCGATAATTTTAATAGAGATGCTGCTACCATTCACTGGAATTCTATATACCAACTCTCTAAAACAAAAAGTAGATTTCTTTGATGAAATTGTAGTAAAACACTTTGACATACAGGCTCTGTTAAAGACTTATTCATTTAAATCAAACAACAGGCATACACCATGGTTTACAGACACCATAAAGTCGAAAGAACTATTAAAAGAAATGCTTGGTTTAGAGACGAATACAGCAGAAATGCTGTTTATAGGTATTTTTACTGTGATATTCGTAATTATTATAACACGGGTTTAAAAGAAGAACGTTTTGATTTTTATTCATATAACGGAAATGTCAATAGAAATAATTCAAAGTTATTATGGTCTGAGTTAAAGTCATGAGAGGGGAACCATAAGAGATAGGATTCCACACAGTTTTCCTGATAATTTGTCTAACTCTATATTAGTGTTAACAACTGTACAGCAACGTTGTATACCTAAAATATATGCTGATGATGCCCAAAAAACATCAATGTTATGAGTATAAATTTAATAAAGATCTGACATTCATTTATAGTCCTGTTAGTACTGAAATAATTAACGAAATCATGTTAAACAAAAGCCGCATACCATGGGCCCAGATGCACTAACCTTCAAAAATGTCGCAGCTCTCATTACAATGGATATTTGTGCTATTGATGCATATAATTAATGCATATCTTGAAAAAGGACAGTTACTTTCTCAATTAAAAGTATCGCGTATAAACCATATCCCTAAACAATCCATTAACAATTTTTGCAGAAAAATGTAAGCATTTACATTCCATTAGTTTACTCTTTGTTCCCCTTAGAATGGCTGAATCTGCAATATACGAAATTTTTATTTTTAATATCTTACCGAAAATGAAATAATTCCTCTAAATCAGTCAAATTTCGAAAAGGTTTTAGTACCTCTACCTTAATTGTTAATGTAGCTGATGACATCCTACGAGATGTCGGTTATATCTAGAGATATAAAACTCAGTAAAGCATTTGATTCTTTAGATATTTGAGAGCCAAATTACAACATAACGGCATTTAATACAAACTCATTGATACTTGAGTTGATGATGATATTGATACAAATTAATTAAGATAGAAGTTCCATAAGGCTCTATACTTGATTCATTTCTAATTAATATTTTTTCTGGAGATATTTAAAAAATTCCCTTAAAATGCAAACTACATATATACGCTGATAATATATAGCTTCTCTGTAGTTATTTACCCTTTGCTTCTCTCGTGGCTTCTCAAATTATAATTAACGATCTAAAAACTATTTTTGAATGGGCATTAAAAAATATTTTGATTATAAATGTTAATAAAGCAACATTTCGATTTTGTACACCACATCAAATAAACGATAATTTAAATACTAAAATTAATGATGAAGTAATCACTTTAACTAGTGCTGTAAAAACCTTGGAATTTCGTTTGATTCTACATTTAAATTTCCTAGTCATATCCATAACATATGTAAGAAGACATTTTTCTCATTAAAACATCTGCATTATTTTAAAAAATAGTTAGACATAAGTATTAAATTTTTTCTTAGCAAAAATTTGGCGACAATCATGGTTTCGTATAATTTATGTTATGTAGATATTGTGTTCGACCCTTGGTACAGGAGGACAATAATTGTTTATAAAAAATTCAGAGTGCCTGTGTGAGATATTTTACAACCGTACCACCATTTGATCATATTTCTCATTACTTGGGTGTATTTAAATTATTGGGCTTATCTGAGACTGGATTCATACATATTGTCGGACATGTTTAAATATAATGTATAAGGACACCTGACTATTTATGTAATAAATTAATATGGCGAACTAACACTTATAGTACAAATAGAAAATACAATTTCCACATTTGCGCATTTCATAGAAGACGAAGTGAAGGTTTACATTTTATATGTTCAATATAATCTAATATCAATTTACATTAAATTGTAAAAAATATATGTTTCCATAAAGAAATATTTTATCACTAACAAATCGCAACCGGTCAAGAACTAATAGAAGACAATTTTTTATAGTTTATTTATGCGAAGACGTAATGAACAAGCTGAACGGAAATGAGGTAGCTCTTAATTGCCACTGTCTTTTTAGTTGAATTAACTTTCTCAGTGGACGAAGAAGTAAATTGGATAACTGTAGGTATTGATTAGTGGAGAATTCTGATTGAATGCATACGTCACATACACAACATCCTTGAAAGGTTATTGTTGAGCAGGTATCATCATGAGTCATATTTATATTTGTCCAAATTTCGTTAAAAGGAATTTGACAGGAATATTTAAATTTCATCGGAGGCAGAGTTTTTCCTGTTCTGGCAAACTTTTATCCAAATGCATAAGAACCGACACTACCGAATGGAACTGTTTGGCATCAATTAGACAGATATACTCGTATTGTTATAGTCCCAAAATTCCATCGCCAATAATTATTGTCGCCCAAATATTCACTCTTTCCTTTTTGGTCAGCTCTCTTGTATAAATGAAGTTTATGTGATTTTAATATATTGTCAGTATATTTATGATGCCATTAAGGTAAAATGTAGTATAGTTTGAGAAAAGTAAATAAACTGTTTTGGTTATCAGTTATTTTGTTCAACACTGTTTCCTAAAATCCCAGCCTTCTCTCAACGTCGTATAATAATTCAGGCAGACGACTTTTGAAATTAACAATTAATAACGATGTATTGTTGATTTGGAAACGTTACAGTAGCTAAGTTACTTTTCTCATAGAATTAATTGGAATTTCCATTAAGTCAAGTATTACTGAAAGTCTCAAATCATAATTTAATTATTTGGGTTGACTTGATCTTTGCACATCTTTGATAGGGCTCCTTTGTTCAAATTTGTGGTAAATTTTATTCACGGTTGATTGTGTAATTTTTTGATCGGGATAAACATTGTTAAACGTATCGCAAAATTCGGGCTAACTTCTTCTCATTTTATCTCCACATCATAATTAGGATTTAAGTTTACTGCTTTTTTGATAAAATCTTTCAATTCAGATTGAAAATAGCTCCAATTTGTAAAATAGTTTTGTCTATAAGTTACAAAATAAACTGAAATTGCTGCAAACGTAAATAATTAGCAATTCTTTTAATTATTTATTAATAGATCTGTACAGATACGCGCAAAAATAATTTTATTGAATATTTCCATTATTTATTAACCAATTTCCGATAAATTTTTTTTAAACGAGGTATTATACGAGGTATCTTCATATTTGAAATATTAATGTTAGACTATTAGATCTTCGGAGGTTGATGGGGAAGAGTTGAAGATAACCCCTATAAGTATTGTACTGAAAATAAAATTAAGGTATATGAGGAGTTTCTTCAAAGAATGTCCACTTTAATTTGATGAATTTTATTCTAAACTATAAGGGCGTTTATTATAAACTATAAGATAAAATGAAAACGTAAGTGGCTAAATAAATAAATCCATATTTACATCGTAAAGAAGTATAAACAAGGTAAATGGTTTTTCAATAAAGATGCTCGATTTTTAAGTTATAAAATAAGTTATGTGTGAGATATCCACTAATTTTTATATTTGAAAGAATATTTTATGACATTAAGTATGGAATATAACGTCGTTCAAACGTTCAAATATCCGTTGCGGCTTTGCTTGGTGTCACGTACTCAAGAGGTCCAATTTTCCATGACTGACTTTGATAAATATGGCTGAATTTGTTGGATGCGTTCGTAGTGTTGACTTTGAGGGCATCAATTGTTTACGGTTTATTCGCGTAGATCTGTGATTTAAGATAGCCCCAAAGGAAGAAGTCTAGAGGCATTAAATCGCAAAATCCCCGTGGCCAATTCATGTCGCCGCTGCGCGATATAACGATGCCCTCAAATCGCTTGTGCAAAATGTCCACCGTGGCATGTGCGGTGTGGCACATAGCGCCGGCCTGTTAGAATCATATGTCGTCGGTATCCATATCATCCACTTTAGTTCATAACAAGTTGCTTATTATCGATCTGTAGCGCTCGCTGTTGACGGTTATGGCAATGCCAGTTGCGCTTTGGAAGAAGTATGGACCGATGGTTCCACCAGACCAAAATTCGCACGAAATAGTACTCTCTTGGGATGTATTTGGTGCTGGTGTATCTAGTGTGGATTGGCATCGTCCCAAATCTGACAGTTGTGCTTGTTCACATATCTATTCATCCAACAATGGGTCTCGTCGTTAAAGATGATTTTTTTGGCGCGAAAGAGTCAACTTCCAACTACTCCAGAGCCCAATCAGCGACACACGGCGTTGTCTATGGTCGTTTACCTTAAGTTCCTGAGACAATTGGATCTTATACGGGTGCAGACACAAGTCCCCATGCAAAATTCGCCAAGCTGTAGTCGCAAAAGGGCCAAGTCCTTGTGAATGACGAGAAATTACCTGTCGTGAGTTTTCCCGTATTCCGTAAGTGCTTGATCCCATTTAATAAACAAAGGTGTATTTTTCTATTTAAATTATTAAAAACAATATGTACTTAATGTCCTGTACTGTCTCCAATTTTGTTATAAATTGCATCTTTAAAATATTCAATTGTTTGCATACGATATGTATAAATAGAATTTTTTAATAATCCAAATCAATAAAAATTTACATGTCAAATTGGGTCAAATTATGGGGACCACAATTATTTGGTCCCCATAAAATTCTTGAAGAAATTGTAGGATTATCGCTATTGCACCACCTTGTTGCAAACGACCTTTTTGCAGTTCATTTCCATGCATCGTCTTATTTTATACAAGGTTTTAAAATATTTGTTGAATACCATTCAGTAATTACAGCATCGTCAAAAAAACTAAACAGTTTTAATACCTTAAAACGAACTTTTCCGCGCGTAGAACATCTCTATCTCGAAATTGAGTGGCCGAGAAAAAATAAACCAACACATAAATGCAGAATATGTGTTTTATGCGACATTTTTACTTTTTTCAAATAGTTCACCCTCGTGCTTTCTCATGACCCATGAACAGGATGAGGTGTGACCTATCCATCTCAAAATCAACAGATGTCGTCTAGTAGACATCCCAAATCAGAATCAGTCGAAGCCCGATCGATCCGTCACGATTTAATTGAGTGATCGTGCTAACAAACAAATTTCTCAAATAGTCCATCATTGTGCTTTCTCATGACACATGAGCATGGTAGAGTGTGTTTGATCCACCTCAAAATCAATAGGTGTCATCTGGGAGATATCTCCGATCCGAATTAGTTAAAACCCGATCGATCCGATATGACTTAGTTGAGTTATCGTGTTAACAAAAAAAATTTCTCAAATAGTCCACCGTCGTGCTTCCTCATGCCCCATGGACAGGGTGGGGTGTGTCCTATCCACTTCAAAATCAATAGGTGTTCTCTGGGAGACGTCCCCGATCAGAATTAGTCAATACCCGATCGATCCGACATGATTTAGTTGAGTTATCGTACAAACAAAAAAATTTCTCACATAGACCCAAGAGAGGGGGTGGTGTGTGCTATCCACCTCTAAATCAATGGATGTCGTCTGGGAGACGTCCCCGATCAGAATCAGTCAAAGCCCGATCGGTCCGACACGATTTAGTTGAGTTATCGTGCTAACAAGAATAAATGCCGACGACAACGACGACACACACAGCAAAACATTTTTAAAAACCATTTTTTTTTGTTTTTAGGCCAAAAAACAAAAAATATACCCAAGAAAAAATTTTGCTTTTTCACTTTCTCTTTCCACGATTACATTACTTTCCCGCTTACAGTGGAATGCGGGAAAGTAAAAAAAATCGGCTGAATAATTTTGTGGTGGATATACCCAAACTCTGACTTTAATAGTGAGTATACGTGATTCTCTTTTTTTTACTCAACGTTATACGGGTGCGAATGCGAATATAATCATTTTATCGCTCCGTGTATGGAATTATACGAAATTTCTAAAATATTATTCTTTAGTTTTAAGGATACCTCAGAGAAACACCTATTTACCTGCCTGAGCAATAAAGTGGTGTAAAGCTTGCAGTTGTACATACTAGCAGTTAAATCCTTTTCCTTGTACTAGGCGCCTTACTCCCAGTTGATTTACTATGAGTAATCTATCCTCTTTTAAACAGAAACTACTTTTATAACCTTAAATATGGTTAACTACTATACATATAAAATACGGAATATAAGTCATAACATTCCCAATTGAACCCATTATATTGACATGGTCAATTCTTTCAACAAATGTGACAGACAAATTATGACTACAAATCAACCTTCAACTCCATCCAAAAATTGACAGATAAAACATGTTACGTTAATTTTTGATAAATTTGCACAGGAAAATTATGTGCACCTGTCATGGATTTATTTTTTTAAATGCACTTCTATCACAATATCACGAATTAACGTATCTATTTGAAATAAAATATTTACAATGCATTTTTAAAATCCTTATAGTCTAAAGATAAAATCTTATTGATCACACTGATGATAAAACTATTTATTATTATACGAAAGTAGTTTTAATGACTTTAATGTATAATCTGTGTGACGTCAGTGGAGCTTCAGTTAATCTGGATTTACGTGAATAAAACTTAGGACTATTTAGCAAATATTGTGGGTAAGTGTATCATCCTAAATCAGTTCGTAGTTCATAAATATTGAAGTGAGAGCAGGAATACACTACACTCGATTCATACATACACTCGACTACCTTTTGGCCATATAAAATCGTCTTGTAAATAAAGAGGACTTTCACAATTCACAATTAAGTCAATTTTTGAAAAACTCCTAAAATCTGCAGTAATATTTATTAAAACATACCTATAATTTTAAAACTAATATACGTCAAACATTTTTATCGATTGTATATTTGACCTTTGGAATAACTTCCTGATGATGTGGTTAGTGCGCAATAATTTAAATTTATATTATTTTACTGTTTCGCCAATACGGGGTTAGTTACAGTATTTTACAATACAGTTAACATGAACAAAATGAATAGAGTCCATAGAGTACACTTTTTCTTTCAACGGGGGATTGTTTGATGCTCCAAATAAAACTGTAAATGGATTCGCTAGATATTTTTTATAGTGTCTTTTCTACTGGCGATGCGCAGGCTATAAAAACAAGTTTTGGTAATTACTCAACTATTTACGTAACAAAATAAACACATTTACAGAAACGAACATTCATCAATTATTATCAAAACTTAAAAACAAAATGACTCATGGGAATGATCATGGGCGCCGTTAGGAAATTTTTCAGGGGGGCAAAAATGTTTTTTAGTAGGTTAGGTTAGGTTAGGTATTTGCGTGAATAAACCAAAAACAACATAATGTGAATATATAATGAAAAAACAAACAGAAACAACAATACTATACAATGCATCAATGTATTATTTTATCACACATATATATAGCGAGTTTAAAGTAGCGGCCAATAAATGTAGATTATTTTAGTGTTCCAAAAATGCAGGGGGGAACAAGCCCCCCCCCCCCCCCCTTACCCATAGGTAACGGCGCCATTGGGGACCTTCAGACCTCGAGATTTCTTGTTAAAGATTGTTCACAGGCCATAATAGAACCACTTCCCATTTTGTTTAATCCGATACTCTCTATCCACATGTTTCTTAAGGTTTGTAAAGTAGCAAGTATGTGTACTATATTAAAAAGTGACAATACATCTAAAATAAAAAAAGTTATCGCCCAATCACTATTCCGTCAAATTTTGCAAAAGTTTTCTAAATATCATTCATTATACACCCACATGTCACACATGTATGTTGATATGTATGTTTTATCTCCTAATCAATATGGGTTTGTAGCAAACCTGTCTACAGTTACAAGTTTAGCAGAATTTGCACAGATAGTCGCAAATCACGTAGATAATAAAAATCAAGTGAACGTGGTGTATACTGATTTTTGTAAGGTTTGACAAGGTAAATAATAATATACTAATTTCAAAATTAGAATTATATGGATTCAGTAATCTGCACTTAGTCAAATCGTATTTATCCAGACGGACTTTATTTGTTTCGTATAATGGTTTTAAGGCTGACATATTCTTAACGTTCTCTGGAATACCTCAAGGTTAAAATCTTCGACTATTATTCTTTATCTTACTTGTTAATAATTTATCTCTAATGCTTATGTGGATCATTTTTTTTGCCGATGACTTAAAATTAATTTTAAATATAATCCGCATTAATGATCGCTTGAGGTTACAAAAACACATCTACCTTGTTGTATCATGATGGCATTCGGAGAATAAACTATCAATAAACGTAGATAAATGTAGAGTTTGCTCGTATACCTTAAAAAGGCAGCCACTAATATATAATTATTTTTTTGATGGTACAGCCTTAACTTTTATAGCTTTTTTTAGGAGTCAATCGGGGGACATACTGATCGGAAGAGAGGAGAAAGCGCATAGATGGAAGCAGTACGAAATTTATACGAGGGTCAGGAATTAGGAGAGATATTAGAGCAAGAATCTAGCATCGATAGGGAAGATATAGGAAAACCTATATTGAGAGAGTAATTTGAACTAGCACTAAGGGGGCTAAAGATCAATAGAGCGCCGGGTGTAGATAAAATACAGGCGGAAATTTTGAAATGTGCGGGACAGAAAGTAGTAAATAGGATGTTTGAACTGTAAAATACATATACGAAACGGGCGAGATGCCGAAGGATTATAAGAGGAACATTATCGTTACTATACCGAAAAAGAGAGGAGCCAACAAATGCGAGAACTTAGAACGATTAGCCTAACCTCCCATGCGTCATAAATCTTAACCAGATGCAGAAGAGGATGGAAAATAGAGCGGAGGAAATACTAGGAGAAGACCAATTCGGGTTTAGGCGAAATAGGGGAACTCGCAAAGCTATTCTAGTGCTAAGAGTAATGTTAGAGAAAACAATAGAAAAAGGAAAGAACGCTTATATAGGATTTGTAGATTTAGAAAAAGCTTTTGATAACGTAAGATGGGAAAAAATGTTCTAAATACTAAAGAGCGCGGGAATGAAGTATAGAGATAGGAGAGTAGTACACAATCTATACAAAGAGCAAACTGCTGTTATAGAAGTAGAAAGGGAAAAAAGGGAAGTAGGTATTAGGAAAGGAGTAAGACAAGGATGTACGCTATCACCACTAATTTTTAATCTGTACATCGAAGAGGCGATTAAAACATAGAGTGGATTTCGGGATTAAAGTACAGGGACAGAAACTGAAAATGCTGAGATTCGCGGATGATATAGCAGTATTAGCATCTAGTAAGGAGGAATTACAATCAGTATTGAACGAAATGGAGGCAGTGTTGACAGAGGAATACGGAATGAGGGCGAATAAAAACAAAACTAAAGTGTTAGTGTGCAGAGGGCGCGAGAGCAGAGCAAAAACGAAAGTAAAAATTAATAATGAAAGATTGGAGGAAGTTAAAGACTTCACTTATTTAGGAAGTAAAATAAATTGGGATGGAAGAAGCGATAAAGACATAAAACAAAGAATAGCGCAGGGTCGAGTAGCTTTTAACAAAAAGAAAGCACTTTTATGCTCGGGGGTAATAAGTTTAGAAACAAGGAAGAGATTTTTGAAAACATATGTATGGAGCTCGACAGGTTGCGAAACCTGGACGGTAGGGGAAGCAAGTAGGAAGAAATTAGAAGCTTTTGAGATGTGGTGTTACCGAAGAATGATGAAAATACCATGGACTTATAGGGTTAGAAACGAAGAAGTATTGGCGAAAGTCGGCGAGAAAAGAAGTATATGGAAAAACATAAAGAAGAGAAGAGATAGAATGGTAGGCCACTTGCTGAGACATGGGGGAATAGTCCGCGATATTTTGGAGGCAGAAATAGGAGTGAAGAAAGGCAGAGGTAGGCCTAGATTAGACTACTGCTCGCAAATAGTAAGGGATGTAGGTTGTAGCACAATTAGCGAAATGCGTAGGTTAGCACAAGATAGGAGAAGCTGGAGGTTAGCGTCCACGCAGTCTTAGGACTGATGACCTCATGATGATGACAGCTTTAACACGTTCTGATAATAATAAAGATTTTAGTGTGTATTTTGATTATAAACTAGCGTTCTCTGGGCATATCAACCATGTGGCTCTTAATCAATACAAAATCCTTGGTTTCGTGATTAGAAACACGGCATCGTTTAATAACACTACTATTTAAAACTATTTATATTTTGTGTTAGTTCGTACGAAGTTAGGGTATTGTAGCCTTATTTAATGTGTTCGGTATATAATTCATATGAATCAACTAAAAATTCTTAAATTATGTCATTTCACATAGATAATTGTTACCCAGTAAGGGCTTAGGACCATACCTGACGATATCACCTGATTCTATAAATATATTCAGCCATTGAACTCGAGAAGGGTGCTTACTAGCCTCTCATTTTTATTCAAATTATTTCACAATAGTATAGATACACCTACATTACAAATGATGTTTTATTGCCAAGTAATACAACTGTTCAAATCGCCAGTGTATATGTCACAAAATTTGAAAGTAACATGCGGCACTTGGAAAATTGTACTTATAATGAGTTACTATCTTTATGAAAACTACAACTTTTTACTGTCGTGTAAGTTGTATATTATTAAAATATTTCATCATATATTTATGTTCGAGTTATTTAGAGGTTATTTTGTTTTGTATGTATTTTTTTAAGTTACATACTTCTATTTAAGTTATATACATACATATTTTCACAGACTAATTTATAATAGTGTAAATACTGAGTAGGTACATTAAAATAAGTTACAATTTTCTGGTTGGCTTCACACTTGGTTGAAAACTTAGAAAGAATAAGAATGATATAATATATAATCCAATGAATTAGATCTGGTATTATTATTATTATTAACTGATTAACTAATATTTGACTCCCATTCTTGACAACTTCTTTAAAAGATATCCACTTGGTATATACATATGTAGGTACATATATAACTGTTTAAAATAAACAGTTTTAAAACCTTAAAATGGACTTTTTCGCACGTAGAACATCTCTATCTCGAAATTGAGTATCCGAGAAAAAATAAACCAACACATAAATGCAGAATAATAATATGTGTTTTATGCTACAGTTTTACTATTTTCAATTTTTCTCAAGTAGTCCACCATCGTGCTTTCTCATGACCCATGGACAGGGTGGGGTGTGTCCTATCTACCTCAAGATCAATAGATGTCGTCTGGTAGACGTCCTTAATCAGAATTAGTCGAAATCCGATCGATCTGACACGATTTAATTGAGTGATCGTGCTAACAAAAATAATTTCTCAAATAGTCCGCCATTGTGCTTTCTCCTGACCCATGAACATGATAGAGTGTCTTCTATCCACCTCAAAATCAATATGTGTCGCCTGGGATACGTCTCCGATCAGAATCAGTCAAAATCCGATCGATCCGACACGATTTAGTTGAGTTATCGTGCTAACAAAAATTTTTCTCAAATAGTCCACCATCGTGCTTTCGCCTGGGAGTCGTTCCCGATCACAATCAGTCAAAACCCCATCGATTCGACACGATTTAGTTGAGTTATCGTGCTAATAAGAATAAATGCCGACGACGACGATAGTGACAATGACACACACACACACACACACACACACACACACACACACACACACACACACACACACACACACACACACACACACACACACACACACACACACACACACACACACACACACACACACACACACACACACACGCACGCACGCTCGCACGCACGCACCCACACACACACACACACACACACACACACACACACACACACACACACGCACACACCACACAAAATGATTTTAAAACCATTTTCTTTTGGTTTTTAGGCCGAAAAATAAATCCTAGAAAAAATTAACAATTTTAAAACCTTAAAACGGAATTTTCCGCACGCAGAACATATTTATCTCGAAATTGAGCAGCCAAGAAAAAATAAACGAACACATAAATGCAGAATATGTGTTTTATGCGGCAGTTTTACTTTTTTCAATTTTTCTCAAATAGTTCATCATCATGCTTTATCATGACCCATGGATAGGGTGGGTATGTTCTATCCACCTCAAAATTAATAAATGTCGTCTGATAGATGTGCCTAATCAGAATCACTCGAAACCCGATCGATCCGACAGGATTTAATTGAGTGATCGTGCTAACAAAAACAATTTCTCAAATAGTCCACCATTGTGCTTTCTCATGACCGATGGACACGGTAGAGTGTGTTCTATCCATCTCAAAATCAATAGGTGTCGTCTGGGAGACGTTCCCGATCAGAATCAATCAAAACCCGATCTCGAACGACGACAACGACAACGACAACAACGACAACGACACATACATATATACATACACACAAAATGGTTTAAAAACCTTTTTTTTGTTTTTAGGCCGAAAAATTAACACTAGAAAAAAATTTTGTTTACAGGATTACATTACTTTTCCGCGTTTAGTGAAGTGCGGGAAAGTTAAAGTTAGTCGGTCAAATCAATTGCCAAGTTATTATTACTACTTTATATATCTGTAAGTTAAAAAATAACATCAAAATAACTTGTGACTTAATAATAATAATTATTTTAATTATAATATTTTATTACCGTTCTATGAAAATCAAAACTATAAACAACAAAAAGATTATAAGTTAAATAACTTAACATACTTCTGATGTCTATACAAGAAACTCTTGAACTGTTTTTCTAACTTGCAGTAATCAAGAAGAAACAGTGAAACAGATTAACACTGCGAACGACAAAAAGGATAACAATCAGTGTTTATTCATTAAAATAAACCTTAATATAGCTTAAAAAATAGGTATATCTAAGTAGTAATGAAATATACCCAAATTTAGAAACCTCTGAAATCTGTTAAATCATCTAGATCGGCGTTTCCGAAACTTACTTGCCTTAGCCCGGTTATTTTTATGTTTCCCCTTTGTGACTCACTAAAAGACTTTTTAACTATCTTAGTTATAAATGGGCAAAATAAGCACATTTTAATGTCTACATAGAAGTATATGATATAATTAAAGCTTTAACTTTTAACAATAATTTCATAATTATATTGTAATTATATTAGGTCACTACTATTAGTGAGAAGTATGAAGCTGCTTATTTTTAACTACGAACATTTTAACAACACACAGACAATTCTACGACCCGGCATTTTATTTTCGTGACCGGACGTAGGGTCGTGACCCACCATATGCGAAACGCTGATCTAGATTGACAACGACAGAAAGAACATTAGCACATATTACATGCAACGACAGAAAGAACATAACCACATATTAATAGTCTTAATAGATTTTGATAACACCGTCTACTAGTAGCTGTATAATAAAGACGTACACTAAAGATATATTTTCTGTTCCTGACTGTCGTGGTGTAGAATTTTAGAACACATAACATCAGGAACATCTTTCTTCCCCATGATCATGATACATTATGTAAGAGCTTTTACGACAGAACTGTATTTTAACTTGGAGCAACTCCTTTATGCTCCAGATATTAGTCCTCTGAACTATGACTTTTTTGGCTTTAAAACGTTTATTAAACTGGTAATCAGTTCTCGAGGTAGATATTCTTCTACGCCACATTAGAAATTCAAATTTAATATACGAATGTATAGGGAAAGCGCAAATTAGTGGAGAAGTGGCAATCTCTTCAGCAACAAGAGAAATACTGGTACTTAGGTATAAGATTCATAATGGTTAGATGATTGCTTTATTTATCATACTATTTTTCTTTCTGAATGCATATTTAAATAAGATGGCCTAGTTATAATTCAGAAATGTATCAGTTTCTGAATTGAATATCTGACAAATAATTTATTTGTTATCAACTAACTATTTATATTTTTATGTTTTTGTTCATCATCATCATCATGAGTCATCAGTCCTAAGACTGGTTGGATGCTAACCTCCAGCTTCTCCTATCTTGTGCTAACCTACGCATTTCGCTAATTGTGCTACAACCCACATCCCTTACTATTTGCGAGCAGTAGTCTAATCTAGGCCTACCTCTGCCTTTCTTCGCTTCTATTTCTGCCTCCAAAATATCGCATGTCTCAACAAGTGGCCTACCATTCTATCTCTTCTCTTCTTTATGTTTTTCCACATACTTATTTTCTCGTCGACTTTCTCTAATACTTTTTCGTTTCTAATCCTATTATACACGGTATTTTCATCATTCTTTGGTAACACCACATCTCAAAATCTTCTAATTTCTTCCTACTTGCTTCCCCTACCGTCCAGGTTTCGCAACCGTATAGTGTCGTGCTCCATACATACGTTTTCAAAACTCTCTTCCTTGTTTCTAAGTTTATTACCCCCGGGCATAAAAGTGCTTTCTTTTCGTTAAAAGCTACTCGACCCTGCGCTATTCTTTGTTTTATATCTTTATCGCTTCTTTCATCCCAATTTATTTTACTTCCTAAATAAGTGAAGTCTTTAACTTCCTCCAATCTTTCATTATTAATTTGTACTTTTGTTTTTGCTCTGCTCTCGCGCCCTCTGCACACTAACACTTTAGTTTTATTTTTATTCACCCTCATTCCGTATTCCTCTGTCAACACTGCCTCCATTTCGTTCAACGCTGATTCTAATTCCTCCTTACTAGGTGCTAATACTGCTATATCATCCGCGAATCTCAACATTTTTAGTTTCTGTCCATGTACTTTAATCCCGAAATCCACTCTATCTTTTACCATGCTTTTGTTATGGGATGTAAATTAAAGGTTCTATTAAATCTTTAATCTCAATAGTGTCATCAAAATGTTGTCAGTTATTAATTCGTACATTAATTGAAGATATTAAATTCACTGTACTAAAGCGCCTCGTAATTGGAAATTTATTTCAAATGCAGAATACTGCATTGTAAGTCAAAATTTAAATAAACTACTATCTATACAATACTTGCCATACTTAAATCAAGAAGTACTAAAATTCTACTTATAAAATTGTAATTATTTTATAATAGAGATTTATGGTAAATTAAATTTAACTTGTAAATTTTGAATTGTTTTGGTTTCGATGATTTATCGGAATCACATCACATTATATTGCTACAAAGTGTACTGTACAGTACTTTAATCATTATAAACTTTTCACTGGAACATGAAAGGATGTTCGTTGTGTCATTTTTCCAATCATTACAATTTTGTCTATATTATCGTATTTATTCATAAGCATATAGGAAGAAAAATGGTAAAAATTTATAATTGATCACCCGGTATTATATATAAAGTATAGGTAAGTACGTGTCCGTGTAATGTACGTATATAAACATTGTATTAATATAATCCAGCAGATATGCCATTAACGATTATTATTCGTCAATACTGATGTAGTCTCTGATAAGTTTCTTTGGGTCACTTGTACAGGAAGAGCGAAACTCGATGTCGCAGCTTTATTATAAGAAAAGGGAAAACCATAGAAAAGAATCTGAAAAGAGGTTCTTAAATGGGATTGAGTAAGGTCTATTTATGCCAAGTTTATATATTTTTCCATATTTGGAAAGTGAAGTAATGACGTCATTGAATTTTTTTGGCATATTTAAGAAGAGCTAATTTTTCTGAACAGATTTTGTAACGAAAAAATGTTTTTCTTTTAAAATTGTTTAACGGAAAAATCTTTTTCCGTTAAACAATTAGCAGAGTCAAATGTAAACAAATTTGTAAAAAAAAGTATCAAAAATTCGCAATCGTCACGATTTAAACAAGTAGTCTTTGGGAACAAATAGCAAAGTCGCATCTGTCAGTAATTAAACATTATT
Organism: Rosalia funebris; assembly: GCA_037954035.1. NCBI lineage: Eukaryota > Metazoa > Arthropoda > Insecta > Coleoptera > Cerambycidae > Rosalia > Rosalia funebris. The sequence goes on along the minus strand of JAZFAV010000022.1, from coordinate 37,688,082 downwards.
AATTAGTATTGTTTATTAATTTAACATTACAAAGCACATAATATGTTACAACTATTACCACAGAAAGAGACAAAGCATATAGTCAATCACTACAACAAATTTTCAATGTGACCACCTCCTACTTCTAAACACTTATCCAATCTTCGCCTTACTTCTCTCACTAAAGCCTTATGAAACATTTCTCTAGATAGTTCATCGCAAGCATTTCTGAGTTTTTCTTTTAAATGTTCCAACTTAACAGATTTAGTGTTCTGTAAATTTTATTTTTCAAAGTTCCCCACAAGGAGAAGTCTAGTGGGGTAAAGTCCGATGATTTAGGCGCCCACTATATCGGTCCATTTATACCTGTCAAATAAGTTTAATTTAAATATTATTGGACAATTCATGCTTTATGCGGTGGAGCTCCGTCATGCTGGAAACACATGTTTGCTCGCAGCTGTAATGGCACATTTTGGAGAAGCCCAAGAAGTTGTTTTTGAAGAAATTGCAAATATCGCTCACTATTTAAAAATAAAAAAAATATGGACCTATCCTTCGTAAAAATATGGGCCAATCAAATGCCCATTAATAATACCACATCAAACGTTAATTCCTAAGGGTCCTTGGTTTTCAATCGGATTGACAAAATGTGGATTTTCAGTAGCCCAAAAATGTTGGGCGTACTGTTATTAACAAAACTGCTTTCGCTCGTCCATAGCACATGCTGAAAAAACCGATTGTCATTGATCTCTAAGTTTACCATCACTTGGGCAACATAATTAATTTTTCGTTTTTGATGTTGATCTGACAAGTGATTCTAAGTTGTGAATTTTATTATCGTCATATTTTCATTAAAAATTCTTCGTACCGATCTAATATTTTAAATTCAACTCACGACAGACTTGCCGAATCGAGTTCCTTGGATGGTCTTCAAAATACGGAAAAACAGTGGCAACAGTATTGTCAGAATTGACTCTTTTAACAATTTTTCTTCCCTTTCGAGAAGAAAATGCCTCAATATTTGCAGAAGTTGCGTTTCAATCTTGCAAGTATTTTTAAGCTTGGAGTAATACGTTCGAAGTATCTCTGGGCGTATAACTGAACTGCTCTTCTAGGGTTGTTTTTAGATTCCCCATGAATTAATAACATATCGACTTTTTCATTGTGCGTGAACATATTTCAGAGTCAAATGACAATAAAACAATATTTGTCAACCATTAGATTAATTATTGACAGATGCGACTTTGATATTGGTTTCCAAAGACTACTTCGAAAAGGCGAAATCGTGACGATTGCGAATTTTTGATACTTCTTTTTACTTTGCTTATAATTTCTTAATGGAAAAAGATAGCAAATAATTTTCTTTACAAAATTTCTTCACAAGAATTAGCTTTTTTTAAATATGTCAAGATACATGTATGTTTCTGGGAAATAATTTATGACGTCATTACTTCAGTTTACAAACATGGAGAAATATGCAAATTTGGCTTAAAATGGACCTTACTCAATCTCATTTAAGGACCTCTTTTGAGATCTTTTCTATCGCTTTTCCTTTTCTTATAATAGAGCTGAGATATCGAGTTTCGCTCACCCTGTACGTATATAAATATTATATTAATATAATCCAACATATGTTTATGTCAGGAACGAATACTTTTCATCAATACTGGTTTAGTCTCTGCTTAGAAAATAAGTTTATTTGGACCACTTGTACCTTAAGAATACATATGAGGTAAATATTTATAAATTCTGTCTAATATAATATGGAAGTTTTCAGTTCAGCATATAGCATATATTTATAATACTCGTATTTCAGTAAAGTTGTACATAATATGGTGTACAGCTAGAGGACCATCATTATAAACTCCGTATAAACTGAGTCAGCGCTTAGAAATTGTATGTAACCAAAACGTCGGTTTAGAGTGGCCAATACTAGTTGAAATTTATAATAAACTAAAGTTGGCTTAAAATACAGCGTATCCAGCAGTTTTAATGCGCTACCAAAATTCATGGTGGGTAATTTCTTCGGAGCCATAAAACAAAGTTCTGCTCGGTAACGTTGTTCCTTACGGAAGTTTCACTTCCATAACTAGAGTAATCTGCAAGGTAAAAGGCGCCTATACTCTCGTTCTATGAGACAATGAGATAGTGTTACATACGGGCCGGTAAGACCTGGGGGGAGCGGGGGGAGAATGCGTGTCAGCACACACACACCCTCCTAGGCCTCTAGATCAATACCTCAGGGCAGCCTCGCTGGACCCAGGTCCACCAGCCTACTTTACATTTCCTTTCCCTCACGCCACCCCTCTAGCTTCGCTCCCGCTTGCTTGCTTTTGGTCTTGCTAAGCTCAGCGCCACAGATGTATTTGCAGGAACGGACTTTAAAATGTAGCAGGAGACTCGATGAAGGTCACCGCTCGCCAGCTTCATTAATATTTTATCCTGAAAAAGAGACCAACTAAAGACGGAGGCGTGCATTGGGCCAAAACGTTGAAAAAGCAATTTGTATTAAAGTGGACGCGTAGTATCGATGAAGATACTTTCGCAACTCTTTCTTATTTTTGTTTACGTAAATACAGAAACTAAATAATCTGATATAATAAAGAAAAGAAAATTAATACAACGAGCACAGTGTTTCTATGACAGAAACTATGACTATTGTTATGAAAGGCTGATGACTTTTGAATTGTATTGATGATTGTAGAATTATATTCCTTACTGAATGTGCCAATTTGTTATTGAATATTTCAAATTTTATTTGATATTTTAATTATTACACTTCCTAAAATGAATTCAAAACTGTCTAATTATTATACAGAAACTGATATTATATCGATTTGTAAATTTAAGTCGATAGATTTGTACTTATTTTAAACAAAAAAGCGACAACTTGGTTATGGATGTGATATATTTGCCTAAGTTATGCTTATTTAACATATGATGTAATGTACATGATTTTCGGTACTTGATTCTGATTCATAATTGATTATTTATTTTTCCAATATTTATTAATGATATGTTCTCTTACTATTTTGTGAAACCAATATCCTATTTGCTTGGTAAAACACCAAAAACTGTATGTAATTGTATATTAATAGCATTATACTATTATATTGAATTTCTACTATCTTTCGCGATTTAAATGTACAAATTTGTGAATTTATGATTGACAAGTATTCGCCACATTTACAATTATTTTCACTTAGTGAAAATTTTTCAATATTTTTATTATGAACTATACTATATGTTAGGTTGTAAGTTATAATACATAGTTAAAATTAATAACTCAAGAGATAACTGAACCCAAATTCCTAATATGAATTACAGAAATAGTGTATTAAGAAGTTTTGTTTTATGCGTTTTGTATTTCTTTGTAATTTGAGTCAACTAAATAAATAAAAAAAAATTCAATCTTACGTTTTGGTTTTAATTACTATCATTAGGGAAATGAAATTAGCTTATTTATTATGCTGAAGTTGATTATATTATTCTTATATATCTATTTTTTTTTGTCGTTGCGAGTTATATCACAGTCATTATGGGTTACGCATTGCAGAATTATGCCTAGTTTCAAGATGAATTTTCATCTTACATAACTTCTGCACCTTTTAGAGTATTTGTATTTCAAACAAAGGCATTTTTAATGAAAGCTATGGCGGCATGGAAAATATAAGCAGAAATGTATCAAAATAATTTATATACTGAATTTTAATGAAAATCAAATTAAAAAGAATAGAGTACTTAATTAATTACTAGATTAAAAATTTACTTAGCTGGTTGCGAAAAAATACTAAATATGGTATGATATATAGTCCCATGTCACATTATCGAAATATTATTTTAAATTTCAATAGCCGCAACGCAAATAGAGTACGTATTTATATATTATTATAGAAGTTCTTTTGTATATCGTTCTTGGTCAATAGAACGCCCGAATATCTTGAAATCAAGTACACAATTAATCCAAAATTAATTCACGATTGCTCTATTCTTCAGGGGAACATATCTCATTATATTCCTTCTCTGGTTAATGCTTTATATTGTGTTTTATGGTACTGAGGACTTGATGTGCACCAATTACACCGGAGAAAGTAACGTTTTCAAAAAATATGTGAAATATATTTTTTAATAGTAGTACATATACGCATGGTTGTAACTGATTTTGGCTCATCATTCTCATACTTAAGAGGATTCTGTCATTTAAAACTTTAATGTTACTTTTAAACAAAAATTCATATATATATATATATATATATATATTCAATAGAATAATATTCAATATTTTGTTATTGTTTTAATAAACCCATTACAGTTTTGTGTGTAAGTTTTACTTTTCACGGTAGATTCGTGGTATTATTTTGATAGTAGGGTATTATTTGTTAACATTGGTAATACATTCTTGTGGCATTAGTGACTAAATCTTAATTTTCAGTTAACTACATACCACAAAATGACTGATATAGAGCCTTAATGTATAGAAAATAATATGTATATACATATGTATCTATAATAATAATAATCCCTACAGATTTTAAATATATTCAAATAGTATCACTTTTTAACCTAACACTATAACATTAACATGATATTTAGGCAATTATCGTAAATTATCATTGAAATTTTGATTGATTGAAATCGAAATAATTTTGATTGAAAAGTTATCTAACTTAATGCTGGCATTTCACTTTAATCTGTAATTATAATTTGCGTATGTATATAATTTAGTTAAAGAAAAGGGATAAGAGTTTAAGGAAAATCTGAATTTGTTTGAGACTTATGACATATCTGCAAATTAAAATAATTATCCTACATGCGCCTACCTAATATATAAATAATCTTAGTTCAATGATAACCCAATAGGGTGAGACAGGACCGGACATCAAGAAAATTATTTTAAAATGATTCATTAGTAATTCACAATTTTTATAACAAATATATGTGTCTAAGAATTTGCTTATATTGGTCTGCTTGAGAGGGAAAGCTAAATAAAAAATGAAAACATTCCACATTTTTCTTGACAATTATATAGAGACAACAGTAATAAAGATACGTTACCCTTTTCTTTCGTAAACATTTTTGTTTAGGTTTATCTAAAAGTATTTTAAATGTTGAGACTCGTACACATCCTAATTAAACAAGTTTTTATTTTATATTTATAATAAAAATAATAATTTTTATTTTGCTTTAAAAATTCCACATTTTTATAGGAAAGGTTCTGCTATGTAGGCAGCAATGCCAGATAAAAGAGGGCTTTATTAAAATTTAAGTAGACAGTAGCTTTACCTAGTTTAGTAAACCTAAAATATTAAAATAAATGCATTTTATGTTTATATTAAATTTAAGAAAATAAAAAATAAATAGGGGACAGCTTTTACACTTTCTTTTATAGTTAGGAAATCCCAAGGAGATAAACATACTTACTTATCGATTTACGGTACCATTGATAACATGGTTCCTCGTATCAACTAAAACAGTGGACTATTAAGTACAAAACCCTTGTCCATATTCATGTTATTCACACGCAACTATCTTGATACTTTCAAAGGCATCCAACAATATATTATTGTTTATAGTTCTAACTAACTTTAAGTTACTAGTTTATTCTGTTATTGTTTTGGAAAGCATTTTGTGCAACGATGAACTATTGTAATCTTCTATATATCTTATACTTTAAGTGAGCCATGTGCTCTTTTACTTTATCCAATAGACTTGATAGAAACTTGACAACAACTAAGCCCGTAAACCCTCGATCTCTCGTTGTTTTCAATTTGAGTTTCAGGATTATTTAAGAATTGTTCCAGTTTTTTTACCAAATTAGTATACCTGGATACGAGTCGCAATTTACTAGAAGACTCAAAATAATTTTCAAAGGTTAAAGATTAACGATAATGTACTGAACATTTCACTTTGAAATTTACATATACAACCAATAAGAACAGTGTTTCTAATTAAGAATAATATAATAAAATATTGTACTTTCTTACAATGTATAAATTCTATATGATTTTTATAGTGAACAAGTAGTGAATTAATCCATTGTTTATAAATAATCTTTAAATAAATTTTAAGGGATGATTAAACTGTGTAATCTATTTTCGAGAACATACTTTCTTTCTTATACTTTCCATGACTTATATTAACGGAGAAGTTTTTCCTGAAGTGTATGACTCTTTGAAAGTCGTCACCGAAAATGTCTTTTCAATATAGCAACAAAATTAATAACATTCAAAGGCTTCTGAATACTATAAGTGATACTTTTAAGACTTGGGAGTATTATTGTACTTGTAAATATATGGTATTTACACTCCCACAATGCACAAAATAACACGTGGTCACACATAATACACGATGTCAACTCTAAACTGAATTTCTTGTACCTACATCGATAAAAATCCATGAGACGGCATCTCGTCTGCTTTGAAATGGCCTGAGTATAATACCATTAATGCAGTACTCAGGGTGGACAGTTTTAGTAATGAAGAATAGGAGTTGAAGGATACTAATTTATTTTAACTGATATAGTATTTTATAATCATTATACGTCATATATATAATCATTTGTTTCCCATATGAGCATTTATACTGGAATATATTTGGTAGTATATTCGATGACAATAGATACGTTGACTGATTGATAACACTGTATAATAAAAAAATTATGTTGCCACAAATTTAAAATCGATTTCTGAGTACTTGAGGATCCTAATTTCACATTATATATTCATTTTAGCTAAATCGAATACATTTGTTAAAATAATGGATCCTCCTGAAATTTTCCAGATGATCGGCGGCCTTTCGTGAATTGTTCTAAAAAGAGCTAGAAGTGTGTATTACTGCACAATGGAAATAACTTTGCGTCGATCCCAATCGGTCATTCAACAATACTTACAGAACGATATGAAAATATTACGTTGGTATTAAAAAAATTGCTTATATTCAGCATCAGTGGTTTGTTGGTATCGATTTAAAAATGATCACCATATTTCTTGGACAGCAAAGTGAATATACCAATTATCATTATCATCTCTGGTTATGGAATAGTCGTGCAAGAGAAAATCATTTTTTAGCAAACTGTTTGGCTTTTGAGAGACGTTATGACCATCGGAAAAGCCGATGGTCATAACGTCTTTTATGTCATGGCCGATGGTCATAGCCGATGGTCATAACATTATTCACGAGCCATTAATAAAGAGAGAACAAATAATACTGCCACCTCTTCACGTCAAACTGAAATCATTTAATGGAACAGTTTATAAAAGTACTGGACAAATCAGGTTATTGTTTTAAATATGTTTTCCAAGCATTTCCAACACTGAATATCGCAAAAATTAAAAGCAGGTCTTCAGCAAAGATTTTTGACGGTCCACAGATTCGAAAACTTTTAAAAGATCCAAATTTCAACACATACATATATGACCGTTGCAGAGTCTGAAGCATGGTTTAGTTAGGTGTCTGTAATTAGAAATTTTGGGTAATCACAAAGCAGCAAATAACTACTAAGAACAAGTACATAAGATGCTAAAATGTCTAGAAAAATTGGGAGCCAATATGAGCATTAAATTACATTTTTTTCATAGTCACTTAGACAAACTTCCTTGTAACTTAGGAGGCTATAATGAAGGATAAGGTGAACGCTTTCATCAGGTTATCCGTATAATGGAAGAAAGGTATCAAGGAAGGTAGGATCGTCACATGATGGCCGAGTTGCGTGCAGAGGTACTGTTTACAGCAAGAATATAAAAGAAAATCGTACAAAAAAACTTTTTTATAATTTATAATATTTTCTGCATCAATTATTTTTTATTTTCTTGTTAAATATTATATACAAAAAAATTCAAAACAAGATAAATTGCTTATTTTATTTTATTTCTTTAATTTTGCATTAATATTTATCATGTATTTATTTCAGAAACTAGAACCAATCAAGTGATGTCATTTTTAGCAATAGGGGCAATAATGTACTCCAAATCGACTATTAAACAAATTGTTGTTGCAACTCTTCCCCGGTGTAATTTTTAAGTGTCCACGTTAAGTACGAGATTTAGTGCCAAAATTATTCAGAAATTATATAGTTTTCAATTTTCAAATGCTTAGTCGTATAAAATCGGCTTCAGCACACCAGGTAGCAATATAGCTAGTAATAATAATTTTATTATAAATGGACTTATTAAAGTTTCCAAATTACCTAAGCACTTACAGCTTACATTCTTTTACTAACAAGCAAATAGGGACGGGAGAACCATTAGGCTGCAAAATTCGTGCTTATGTGCCATGTTATTCGCCTGAGCATACACAGTACACCCTAATTGAATTACCTAAATGAAATGAGCCTGCTTGTTTTTTGTTTGTCAAAATCACAGGTGCCCTAGTGTGTAAGACCATACTTGGGCCGTTACAATATGAGCAGTTTTAATTATAACAATTTTCAGGATAGTAAATGTTCGTTGTCTATCTTTATTACTTCGTTTATCATAGGATAAAAATTAATTTAAATTAAATTTAGGTATTATAGATGGTTTACGGAAATAATAAAAAAATTACTATTATCATGTGTCTCTATATCGTATTTCAAAGTTAAAAGTTATCTTGAATATGACAGGTATATGACAAATGTTATATTCGATGTCAGATACAGAGAGATCTCGACTAACTGAAGGTGGTGCCATAAGGAAAATACATTAAAGTTATTGAAATTAATTTATATTCTATTAAAACTTTACTTTAGTGTATTACTTTAGTGTAGTAATAGTTGACATTTTCATCAGTGTTACTTATCTGATTACTTGATCCATAGATTTTAAGGATTTTAAAAATGCATTGTAAGTTTATTACTTAGACGTGTAAAAGATACGTTAAGAGTTAGTGATGCTAGAAGTATGGTTTGAATAATGATTCTTTGCATGTGCGTCACAAGTAACAATCGTACGAATCAATCAACTGACATTTTTTAACAGTGTCATGCCGAAAACACATTTTAGGATAATAATTAGTACAATACAAATCCGTCAACCTATGACAGAGTAATGAAAATGTTCTCCACAAAGACGTTCAATGGATGTGATATTTCCATCAAAATAAATGAAAAAAATTCAACAAACATCAAAATAAATGAAAGAAAAATGAAATAAATTTTACAGAAATATTGAGACAGCAATGAATCAAATTATACAATAAGTCTAAGACGTGACTTCATAATTGCATTTTGTTCGCAAATTATGAACTGTCTATGCCGTACATAGTTGATTTAAACATATGTTGTTAGACATAGGTGCTGGTAATTGTAGCATATTTGTAACAATTTTTTTACCTAGGGATATTTGGAAGTTGGAAGATTATTGATTCATAGTAATTTTTGTGGCTATTGTATCTTGAACACAACTGGTCAGTTCATTAGTTCAGTGGTTTTCAATTACGAATACCATTGGCTTAAGTTCCCCATTTTATTCGACTTCTCATTATATTTCCCTTTTATAATAAATTAATGTTCTTCAAAGCTAAAGGTCAATTGACTGATTTGTTAAAAATAAAGCAGTTTTATAAAGAAACTAACATTTTGTATATATAATGTAATTGAAAATGTTGAAGGTTTTGTCTTTAGAAGACGATAAACTTATACTGGAGGCTTAATTCCGAAGCGGTCAAGGAGATGTGAATGGCTGGAAATAGTCTATCCACTCATGTTTCTTACAACTTTGAGAAGAATGTTTTTTTAAACCATCGACTATGAAATTTTGAAAATACTAGTAGTGTTTCCTTGTATAAATAACTTGGAAGAAAGGCAGTTTTATAAGAAAAACTGTAAGATGCTTGTGGATGTTCAACTGCTAATCTAACTAAACCTTTATGCTAACTTGCTGCTGAGACTGGTAAAGTATTGAACTGGTGGATACTATATTAGTAAGTAACACAAAACATGTGAACGGTACATATATAATATATTTAGGGAGCAGCATGTTCAATCAGGCTCGATCTCTCTATATAATAGTATATACAGTTAGATTGGGATAAAGGTTCCGACATCTAATGATTTCATAAATTTGTTTTATGTAAAACTGGCTTAGAATATTAGAATAAAATGTGGGATAGGAGGAAGTTCTCCAATAAATTTGTGACAACTCTTGTTAATATAACTATGACTGACATTGAATTGCCTATCAATTACTTTTGCCGACCAATATTTTCATTCATGATGATTGCACGTGTTTTACTACTTGCTGATAATTGCAAAGACATTTTATGGTATTCATTCGTACTGTATTAACAACTGTCCCTTTAGACGAGTTAACGCTTTTTATATGATTTTCTTTAATTCTAGAATACTCGCGAAGTTCTTTTTGAATGAATATAGGACAATTTGAGAGAATTTAAAAATTGTGAAAGGAGTAAAGTGTGTGAGTTCAAAGGGAAGAGCAGAAAAACTCCAACCGGGTGAAGTTATTTTTGAATGAAGACAGGACAATTTGAGAGGATTTAAAAATTATGAAAGGAGTAAAATGTGTGAGTTCAAAGGGAAGAACAGAAAGACTCCAACCGGGTGTGATTAGGCGCGGAATTGTTGGTAACTTAATCTTCTATGACGATCTTCTCGGTCTAGAATTTGGAGTGCCTTAGAGATCCCTTTTACCATGGGCCGTGGAAACGTTAATAATATATAACATTGGACGAGTTTAAAATACTCGTGGAAATCATGTTAGATGACTTATGACTTTTTAATACTCTGAAGAAGGGTTTTAATTCGCGGAACATGTAATTTAAGAATTATAACAGCGATTGACAATTGGCGTTATCGAAAGTTTGGGGAGTATACCGACCCTTCAGTTGGATGATTCAAGTACCGTAGAGTTTAATACCCTCGGGCGTATGCCAATCCGTAAGTTAAAAGTTGAATCCTTTATATAACTTTTTCGCACCCCACTATACGCAGAAAAGTAATGTAATCGTGTAAAAGCAATTTTTTTCTAAGGTTTATTTTTCGTTTTTCGGCCTAAAAACAAAAAAAATGGTTTTTAAACCATTTTGAATGTATGTATCGTTGTCGTTATCATCGTTGTCGTCGGATTTTATCCTTGTTAGCACGATAACTCAAGTAAATCGTGTCCGATCGATCGGATTTTGACTGTTTTTGTGACGAAAACGTCTTCCAGACGACACCTATTGATTTTGAGGTGGATAGGGCACACTCCACCCTGTCCATGAGTCATGAGAAAGCACGATGGTGGACTATTTGAGAATTTTTTTTTTTAACACGATAACTCAACTAAATCGTGTTGGATCGATCGGATTTTAACTGAATCTGATCGGGAACGTCTCCTAGACGACACCTATTGATTTTTAGGTGGATAAAACATACTCTACCATGTTCATGGATCATGAAAATGCACAATGGTGGACTATTTCAAAAATTATTTTTGTTAGCACGATCACTCAATTAAATCGGGTCGAATCGATTGGGTTTGGACTGATTCTGATTAGGGACGTCTACCAAACGACACCTATTGATTCTGAAGTGGATGGAACACACGCCACCCTGTCCATGGGTCATGAGAAAGCACGATGGCGGACTACTGAAATTGAAAAAAGTAAAACCGTCGCATAAAACACATATTCTGCATTTTTGTGTTGGTTTATTTTTTCTCAGCCACTTAATTTCAAGATAGAGGTGTTCTACATGCGTAAAAGTCCGTTTTAAGGTTTTAAAACTGTTTATTTATATTTTAATATATTTACGAGCACCCTCATAATTGCTTTTATGTTTTTATAATCATTTACTATATAATACGAATGATCCTAACAGTTTAAGAGGTTCCACTTTCCAGTATACGTATTAAAAGCATTATTTTTTAGAATAAATCATCTCGTCCACATATAACCACAGGTTTTTATTTTGTAAATTAAATTTAATTCTGTTGATGATCGTCAATTGATTCGAAGAATTACTTCATTTCTCAATGCCGCCTCATTTGGTAATTGTCCATTGATTATGTATTTATTCCAGAATGAACAAAGAATGAACAAAATGCGAAAATTCTAATACATGAAGTATATTACAAGAAATCAGTATGAAAATTAAATAAAACATAAATAGGGTATTTTTTTATTTTAAATGTATGCCATGCACTATTTACATGTTTCCTACAATTTCTTTTGTCGTACCACATTAAAGATGTATTTGCAATCTAAACATGTTATTTTTGTATCGTCGTATTTTTGCATTTTAAGTCCGTAAAGTCTCCTATAAATGTTTTTACCATGCCAAGAAATGGCCCTTTGTGAGCTTTAAGTACGTTTTATGTAATTATAAATTACATATAATTATTTATTTATTTATTATCCAACTAGTAGTATTCAGTTATTATCCAACAAATAAAATCCAATTACAGGACAAATATACACAATTAAACATATAAAACTATAGTATGTCTGAATACAAGAAAGAAAGGCAAAAAAAATTACTAGGGTAAAAAAAGTTAATAATAATTGATTAAGTAAAAATGGATACATACATGTATAACTGGGTAAGAAAATGATAATAATAGTAACAATGAAAATTAATGTATAGATTTAATTATTATTAGCTATAAAAATTAAGTTAGAAGTAACAATAATTTCTGAGAATTTACTACAATTAATATCACATATATCTGAGATCTTCTTGAAATTAATGAACATAACATGTATTGGCGATTTAAGAATAGCATTAGGCATAGGCATTTTACAATAAAACGTATGCGTTTGACGTTAGGTCATTCGAGGAACTTGAAAAGAAAACATACCTAAAAGTAGTGATCTATCTGTCTACTTTGTTCTGAAATATGTTAAATAATATTTTCAGACTACTTATTATGAGCCGCTATTCCAATGAGGTAAAATTAAATCTACCAAAGTAACAGAGAGTGTCGATAGCCTTTTTCTGGATAAAAAGCATCAATTCTAAAGGATAGAAATTTAAGAAATCTACGTTGTATGTTTTCGATTGCGATTTTATGACAGGTATAGTGCGGGTCCCAGACTATCGAGCAATATTCTATTTTGGATCGTACATACGAATAGTACAGTGTTTTAAAAACAACCTCATTAGAATACAAGAGACAGTTCCTAACAATAAAACCTAACATTTTTAAATCGGATGATATTACAGGTAAGATATGGTCAGAGAAAGCAAGTTTATGATAAAATATTACACCCCTAAGTCTTTTATTGCTTCAGAACGTTCAAGTACTTGTGAATTAAATCAGTAATCGTATACGACTGGAATAGATTTTCTTGTATAAATAACTACTTATTAATTAATACAATAATTATTAACTAATGGATAATTATTAAGCATTCGCGCTATATCGACCGCAGATATAGACTTCAGAAAGACCTAGCGATAATTGAAGGCCCACACAAACAGCCAGCGTGGTGAATTCTGTCAGCACCACTGAAAACCCACACCTGTGAAAATTACCTGTTCTACTGATAATTATAACATAACTAATACTAATAATTAATTTTATTTATGTAGATACTAATTACTATTTTTTTTGTCGTGTAGTCGATATCTTAATTTGGAAGTTTATGACTTATATAAAGTATTAGGGTGCCTATCACCTGACTGTAGTTATAAGCTGGAATCTTGATTCACTTTCAAGGCTTTAAACCTTATGTGGAACTTGATTTATTTATGTTTATTAAATATGTACTTGAAACAGAAGATAATTCCCTTGCACATACTTAACGTATTCTGTTAGCATATTACAGTATTTGTTTCCAAACAAAAGTACATATTATATTTGTAAATGTATCACAGTAAACTAACAGTAAATACTGTAGTAATTTTATGCCAATAACAGAAATAGCATAATAAATCCCCACTTGTTTACTATTATTGACAAATAATCTTCTTCTTCTTCCTTCTTCTAAAGTAGGTCCTATAACCTGTTCCTCTTCGATGAATATCATCGGTACTATGAGCTATTTTTACAGAGGGTAGGGCAGCTAAACCTGGGCCCTCTAACCCTTCTCTTTCTTCTGGGCTTGAGACCGGAAGCAGTACTACTGGGCTACTAAAACCACCTGGCAACACTGCAGGCTGAAACTGCAACAGCACGCGGTGTTTTCAAGCGGTAACCCATCCAAGTGCTAACTGCGCCCGAGGTGTCTTGACTTCGGTGATCGGACGAGGATCGATGTTCAACATGGGATGGCCGTTACCTTAAAATAATCTACTAACTGGAAATATTACGTTATGAAGATTGCATTATAAGGAAAGTAATGATTAAAATTTATGCCTTGCACATTTATGATGACTTGGATACTTTTTAACAACATTGTATTATTAATGACTTAAGTAATATTCACAGATATATAAATTAGAATAATAATATTTTCATTTAGAATCTAATAATACAAGTAAAAGACAGTAGAAAATAAATTTAAAAATGTTGCCCGAATCCCGGCTCCGTTATAACACAAACTGCACAAGCGAGTCCTGCCTTGGCGTCGACCGTAGCTGCTAAATGGTCAACTGGGAATAACCTGGAATCACTACGGAACGACTAAGTAGCTATTCAAGTCCCAGTTCCGTCACTTAAGCAGACACGGCTTCTGACGTAAATATTGTATTACACATTAGAATTAGTGAGCCAGGACAGAGATCGTACTAAATGTAATCGTTAAATAATTAAGGCGAGCTTAGTACATGATGCTGTTTTTGTTAATTGATTCTGAGATGGATAACAGAATATTGTCATAAACGAGGCGTGCAAAGTAACCGTTCCTGAATACCTTGGGAGTATGTCACGTTAAAACGTAGCTTTTAGGTCATATAATAATCATCATACAACAGGCAAATTACCAATGGCTAATATCTGAAATAATTAGCCCATCGTCGTATTATTTCATTATACACATATGGTATGAATATGTGTATTACTTATATATACAGAATGAGTCGGTATGATAAAGTTTAAAAAATACCTTATTGTTTAATATAATAGAAAAAATTGATATATGAGAAGGTACAGCTTGAATGGGAATATAAACATGACATAAGAGGAAGAGGAACAGGAACCATCATTTGACAAGTCTTCTCCTAAAAAGAAGCCTTCACCACCAACAGATATCGCTGATGTTTGAGATGGAAACGTGGGTTTATTTGATTGGCTTTAAGTTATTTAATGAGCAAGGTGGTTGAGTATTCTTATCGCAAGATCCGCAAGAATATTAGTGAATACTCGAATAAACAGAAAAACAGGAAAATAAATGTATAAGTTTTAAGTTTTCTGCGGTAAAACCTCGACGCTTATTACTTAACGGTAGTTTACGCAAAAAAAACTACTCAACGTCTACTGTCACTAAAGAACCGTACGAGAAGTTAACTATACATGAACTATAAAGTAGTATATCTATATAAGGATGAACTATAAAGTATATTTTATAAAGTAGGAAATAAAAGAAGTAGGAAGAACTATAGAAAATAAAAGAACTATAAAGTAGGAAATAAAAGAAGTAAACTAAACTCAATGTGTATTCTTTAGAAATGAACACATCTGTTCCAAATGGCTCTATCCAGGATTTTTTGTAAACACACCTTGCAGTGCTTTCTAATGGCAGTGCTGACTTCGCGTGTGTTGTGGTTGTTTATTTTTTTGTTTAACAGTATTTAGTGGTAAAAGATAGAGTTTATTTTGGGGTTAAAGTACAGGGATAGAAACTAAAAATGCTGAGATCGTGGATGATATAACAGTATTAGCATCTAGTAAAGAGGAATTAGAATCAGCGTTGAACGAAATGGAGGCAGTGTTGACAGAGGGATACGGAATGAGGGTGAATAAAAACAAAACTAAAGTGTTAGTGTGCAGAGGGCGCGAGAGCAGAGCAGAAACGAAAGTACAAATTAATAATGAAAGATTGGAGGAAGTTAAAGACTTCACTTATTTAGGAAGTAAAATAAATTGGGATGGAAGAAGCGATAAAGATATAAAACAAAGAATAGCGCAGGGTCGAGTAGCTTTTAACAAAAAGAAAGCACTTTTATGCTCGGGGGTAATAAACTTAGAAACAAGGAAGAGATTTTTGAAAACGTATGTATGGAGCACGGCACTATATGGTTGCGAAACCTGGACGGTAGGGGAAGCAAGTAGGAAGAAATAAAAGCTTTTGAGATGTGGTGTTACCGAAGAATGATGAAAATGCTGTGGACTGATGGGATTAGAAACGAAGAAGTATTAGAGAAAGTCGGCGAAAAAAGAAATATGTGGAAAAACATAAAGAAGAGAAGAGATAGAATGGTAGGCCACTTACTGAGACATGGGGGAATAGTCCGCGATATTTTGGAGGCGTAAATAGGAGTGAAGAAAGGCAGAGGTAGGCCTAGATTAGACTACTGCTCGCAAATAGTAAGGGATGTGGGTTGTAGCACAATTAGCGAAATGCATAGGTTAGCGCAAGATAGAAGGAGCTGGAGGTTAGCGTTCAACCAGTCTTAGGACTGATGACCTCATGATGATGAGTATTTAGTAGGTACCATAAACTGATATTGTAACATAAGCCATATGTTTCCAGTTTCTTTATTGTAGTGCTTAAGATGGATAGTTACTATTAATGTAACGGCATCATTTCCTATTATTTTTAGTTGCAGTAAGTTCTGCACTGTGGAATTGCTTTCATATTGGGATCAAACCTAGAGGTAACACGATGCAGTTCCTCAAAATACTTATCATAGTAACGCACAGTTTCTAACCAAGTACCCCATCTTGTGATAACTGGTTCAGGAGGTAATGGTATGTCTGACGTAGCTTCTGTAAATATTTCTCTGAGCAAGCGCTTCTACAAAAAAAAAAATGTTAGCTATTACCTCGTTAACTAAAGGGATACTGTCTCTTATTGTTTCTACTATTCGGTTAAATGCATGATCTACACATGTAAAGTGTTTCATATTTGGAAGATTTCAGTTAACAGATCTCCTAATTTTCGCATGTAGGCAGCTGCATCCGTTGGCATTAGTAATACTCTCTCTGAGTATTATTTTCATGTGGTCATACACAGTGAAAGCACTCAGTCACAAAATCTACAATTATTTTGTAGTTGGTCTATCTAATATCTTAGAAACCACTGGTTGGAAGCCAATGGCTGTCACTAGCACTGTTAGGATTTAACGTGTTAACTAAGAAAAAATGCCACTGAACGTCTGCATGCATCAATTGCTTCGTCTACAACGAAGCACACAATTTATCTCAACGCTTGCGAATGTTTACAGTACATTCTCGTATATCACATATGTTTCAATGGTCAATGGTCAACATATATGTTTCTTAGTATAGTTGAATTAGGGAGTTTTCGGTTCATATTGTATCGGTTCATATTCGGTTCAGAATCGCTCGAGGCGTTTGTGATAATATTTTTTTTTCTAGAAAATGGTGTAGTGTGGGGTTCTTCAGTGTATGGAACGGATTATCATACGCCAAAATGGTTCATCAGAGAAAATTATGGTGTCACCGTTATCGTGGTCGCTATGCGAAGCATGGTTTCTGACATGTCTTGTTACATTATTTTTTTAGAAGATTAAATAGTTTGTTTATACACATTACAAAACCAATTATTTCCTCTAATAGATATGTCTTCAAACAACTCCGAGTCACTATCAATCAAGGTTTTCAGTAATTCTGGTATGGATTTTTTGTCTTCTGGAATGTTAATTATAAGGTTACCGCACAAATAAAAATAAGAAATAGAAATCGATCTGCAAGACCGCGTAAATAGTGAAAACAGTTCAATAACAACAGTTATTGTTAAAAACAGTTCAATAATGAAAACAGCGATAAGATGAAAACAGACCCACAATAAGCCCCTGTGTAGTATGCGGTAGCAATGTCGTTGCTATAGAAATGAACAGTGGCGGCGTATTGATTGTTAGTCCGCCTCTGTTACGGCTCATCGAAATAGACGCTTTAGTGATCATTATTTCACGTACAGCTTGTTAAGAATAGGATCAAGTCTAAAAACTGCTGTATCGATCGCCCACGAAGTGCGTCATAAATAGCCTGTTTACTCAGTCGCATTGAAATATTTGCAGAGTGAATATCGAGTATATATGAATGTACACAAAGTTCGATCTGGTTGCGTGAAGTGAAACGCTTTCCCTTCGAATGTTGCCTCGCTCTTTCTTCTACGCAGCATAGAGAATATCACACTTCTTCCTATCTTGACAACCTGTATATTTACTTATTGGTTAAAAACTCAGATATTGGACTTTTTACCACTTCTTAGCATGACAAGATGGAGATCTTCATATCTTGCAACTGTTTACTCTCAAAAATATAAGTATAAGATCAAATAATCTATTCAAAAACCACCTACACGTCACTAGTCACAGATACATTGCACGGCACTGTCAGTAACTGTAACTATTTACACTTAATGATTCGATTAAATTATTTTACCCCTATGATATTATCTTATGAGGTGTCGGATAAAATACAATTTTACCCTATCAGTAGAACTAATTACTTGCCTTATCACCCCTTTGATTTAATAACTTACCCTTTAACGAACGAATTTGAAAGTTGAAGTCAGGTTTAAGATATTCTGAACTGCACTCCACACATTTAGGATGTCCAGCACGAAACACGAGGAATGTGGGCATATATAACTAATAAATAGTCATTGCGAGAACGTCCGCTGGTCAAGCGGGAATTGGGAATGGAAATGGGAATGAGGACGATAAGAGGGAGGGCGACAATACTTCATTGTAGAAGAAATATTATTTTTTTAAATATACATTACGGTAGAACAAGTTTCCGTTAAAGTGACAACTAATTTCAACATTTAAACGCTTAAATATCTAAATGTTTACTTTTTATAACTTTATAAAATATTTAAATAACTTATAAATAAATTCTGTATTTTGAGACTGGTTCTCGAAACACTATATTATTCATAATTGAGAATTGTTATTTTTATATACATATATGTGTGAATACTTAAACCTGGGCTAGATTTAAGACATTTGGTTGGATCTAAGGATTGCTATTTGCATAATTTTTTTGTTATGATTTATGATGGCGTTTTATGATATCGCATCGAATACTTTATAATATGATATAAAAGCATTTGTATTTTCAATGTATTTTTTAATAAAAGAAAAATATATTACCAATACGTCATTCAGTTATATATTTATACATAACTGAATGTATTGTCTCTCCTTATACCTACTCTTGATATTCCAACTGTAAAAAAGTTTCAAGTCACGAGACTATGTTTTGACCGTTCGTTTGCTTTTCTAAAGAGTGTAGTAATATTTCATCGATATAGTTGTATATTCTAAATTTAAAATGTTATGGAGCTCTATTGCCTTTTTCTTTTATCAACTATTTTCATGTAGGTACATACATTTAGATATGAAAATATTGCAGTAAATAGTATTAGTGGAAAAGGGCTGGCCTTCGATGCGATAACAAAATAGGAGACCAGTTTTCCTCAAAATGCGAAATATTCGTTATACTAATTTTAATCTCCTAATGATGTCAAATTGGTTGGCGAAATGCAGATCAAGACATGTATAGTCTTTTGGTGTTTGTTGTAAACTGATCTGTGTTTTAATAATATTATTAATTGCCTTAAAATCAGTTAAATAGTATTCGCCTTTTAAAATTCATCCCATAAAAAAGCCTGAGTGTTTTTAAAATATATAGTCATAGCCAGTAATAATTGAATTAGTTGTATCTATTAATGACACCATGAATATAGCATATACATTCGAAAATACTATTTTCTATGTATATAAAAAGGAATATTTGTCTGTTTCTATGTTCCAAATAGGCTCCGAATAGCAACTATAGTCATTGTCATGAACAAGTTTATTAAAACTATTAAATATTAGATATTCGAAAAATATGTACAATTGGACAAATTTACTCGAGGATCTTGTTGGGTAGGTAGCTAAGTCATATTTTATATTTGCCATTCTTATTGTCCTCTTACTAACAGTAACATTAATATTACCAAGAATGTACTCACTTATTAAATAATGAATTTAATAATTGGGTACATTCTTGATTACGTTACTACTACATCAATACTGTTTAAATTATAGTTTTCAGGAAGGACTAAATCCCGGCATTAGAAGAATAATTATTAGTAAATATCCAAAGGAATTTGAATATTAACGAAGCACTTTATATTAAGATAAGATCATAATATTTGATCAGAAAGCTCGATAATACAAGTACTATTCTAAATATGATCAAAGGCGTTTTATTTTCCTTCATAGTACGATACTGTTTACACCATAACAAGTACAAAACGTTTACACCAAACATCGTGTTAATTTGACTTCATTACTGGTGTGAAAATCCACACCAGGGAATGGTAGAATTCTATCACGGCCTTACGGTATTTATTTCACGCCAAACTGGTATGTCCCCATATGTACCTCGTTTGGTGTAACATTAGTATTAAATTCTACACCACATTTCAGATAGTGTAGCTGGTAGTTGGTTATTTTTATTGTTAACCTTTTGCAACGTATTACTAATTTCAATAATTTTTTTTTCAATTTCCACTGGAAGATTCAAATTTTTCTTGAAAAAAGAAACAGTGAAATGAGATAGTTGAATTCATAAACAGAGTCTGATTCTGTTATCGCGAACACATCATTGTTCTAATAAAGCTATGTTTCGCCAATATTTTTAACTTGAATTAGCTGTTAATTTTTTTTTAAGAATTGGGCAGTGGAAACATAATATCCTTCAAAACTAAGCTTTGCAGTGTATTGGAAATGTCACTTTCTCCAAAAGACAAGACATAAACCAAGAGGCTTTTGCACGATAATCGAGCTTAATTAAATTCATTGCATTCTGGCCCATCAGTTAAATTAGTGGGGTATAATTAGGTGCAAGTAGTTACGATTTTATTAGAATAGCTGGTTAATTGCAACCCTGTTGCGTAACCAGATATATTATTTAATTGACAATGCCTCTGGCAACGCAACAGTGAGATAATGATTCATCTGTTGACCCTTTGAGATTATATGGCTCAAACAGATTATTTTTTTTTTTACACGAGTCCAAGTTATGGAATCAGCGTCATTCATTCATTCAGAAAAATAAGACCCAGATTAAGGGATATATGATATAAAAATGGTATATTTGACTTTTGTCCGGATTACTGGGAATTCCGGTTTCTAAGGAATCCGGGTTTTGTCCATAGAAAAACTGTATTTGGAAGTCTTTTAAAAATAATACTGTATTTTTAATTGCTTCTAAATTATTCAAAGAACAAATAGATTTTATTTTGCAGTTAATCTGTCAATTAAAGATCATCACGTACATCTTTAGTCGTAGATATGCTTTCCCACATTTCCCACAAGTGAGTGCGTGTAGCATGTTACACTACGCTACACTCATATACCACAGACATTTATATTTCATTGTGACATTGCACTTTTACAGCATTATCAAAGGTTTTAAAGATAAAGAACAATATCAAACTCATAGCGTCGAGTTAAATGTCATGTTATTGTATTTAAAAGTGTGTATTTTTAATAGTTAAGACAATATTTTTTTTAATACATTTTTAGTACTTATGCTTTTGACCGTAAATTTTTTATCCATTAATCGAAGAAGGAAAGATATATCTTCTATAACATTTTCAAAATTGACTTGAGACGGTAGAGGCAGAAAGTCGATGAATAAATATGTAGCATTTTATTTAAGTATTGATATGTTTATATAGGTACTGATGTACTGAATTGCTTAAAAATTACCATTTATTTTATCGCGCTAATGAAATCTTAGTGGTGATGTTATTTTTTTTTATTTGCATAATGTTTGATAATAATGTTCATTTAATTTGGTGTTCAATTCATTTGGTTATTTGGAATGGCATTTCATACTCGTATAATTAGTCATTTCATGTAACAGGAAAATGTTTGTCTTGCAATTTCGTTACCAGACGATATACTACAAGAAATAAATGTCTTGCTTATTTAAAAAATCATAATTTAAGGAAATATCAAACTGACAATATCTCGTTTTGAGCTTAAATTTTGTTACTTGCTTTAAATCCGAATACACTTTTTCAAAGAAGTGTCATAATAACTGATTAGCAGTAACCGTTTCAAAGGCTTTCATCAAATCTATAAATAACATTCTGGATGGAAACATGTCAGGAAATCAAATAATAGTGTACCACAAAGCGTAACTCAAATACAAATTTCTAATTCTAACTTTTGTAACTGTAGTTTACTGTCACTATATTTGTTGCAAACACTTGTTCTCTGACAAATTAACATATATCTAATTATAGGAGTTGAAAACAATATAATTATATGTTTTAATAATGAAAATATACAAATTAAAAGATTTTACATATCAAATAAATGTTTCATATAATGATTTCAATTCAAATTGAAATTTCAATGTAACGTCATATATTTCAATATATAACGCTAGAAAACTATTTACTTTAAGTCAGCACAAAACTATATCTAAAAATATACAGGATGCATATATAAAAATGTACAGAATATATAATTTGAAGAAATAATATTTATCTCACATTCATTTGGTTGTCTATATTTATGTTCAACTTTAATAGGTTTTAAAGGTATTTGCGGTTCACCTTGAATGCAGATTACAGAAAAAAACTGAGAGGTAAAAAAAATTAAGTTAAGGCTAGAAAGTATGTTAGAATCCTGGATAAATATAGTTCTACTACAGGTACAGTTTCTCATGTCCACCTACAGACACTATAATGTGTAAACCATATATAACTGTAAACCATATATGTATGTATATAACTTATAAAACCAGAATCATTAAGCAACATCTTTGGTAACGACTAGGATTCAATATATAATATAAATATGTATAAAAATTACTACGAGATATTTAAGAAACTTTGGAGAAAAATTTATTTAATGTTAAGAAAGAGAGGGCAAGTATAGTACCTATTAGATAGAGAACCCGTATGTTATTTTGACGATTCATTTGTACCAATGCAGTTTTGATATTTATCGATACAAGATTTCGACATGTTAAATCAAATAAATGCCATACCGTTGTGAGTTTGTTTGTACTTGTGTTTTTTTGCTAAGACATATATCGTATGTATTGAACTTACCTTATCATTGCGATTGTTACGTCCGGCTTGTGAACTCAAGAAAACAAGATTCCAATTACTACAGTGATGTGTCACTACAAAACATTACTGCGCAGAAGAAGCTTTTTCGAACAAGAAAACGTAAGTGGGCTAGCAGCATTAATGTTAATCAAGACCAACAAAGAATTGCTGAATGTCTTGGGATTAGTCTCATACGAAATCAAAAAGTGTCCGAAAGAAAATTAACCTAGACGAAATTTTACAAAGGATCTTAAGAATAATTCTTAAAAATAATAAATCTTATAAGGTTCTTAAGAATAAGAAATATCTGTAACTTTTATATAGAGATACAATATCCTAAGTAGAGGACGACAGCCGGCGCTAGAGCCCCCCCAGCATTTTCTGTGACGTCATTGCTGTGACGTCATTGACATTGAGGGGTCACCTTGACCAAGTTCACACTGACCTTGATCAAGGTCATCGCGACCTCGATAGAGGTCACCTTTATCAAGGTCGTCGTGGCCTTGAGCGAGGTCAACTTGACCTTGAGTAATGTCACCTATGAAAGTCACTTGGTAGGGGTTAGTTCAAAATCGATTTCATCGGAACCAATCACAGATGAGATATTTTGTTTAAAGGTGTGGACGCGTTTCGGTTAGCATCATACGAACAGCACATTGTAAGGTTCACTCTCGTTCAGGATGGTCTTTTAAATTTAAGTTTTAATTATATTCAACTTAATTTAATCTAATTTATTCAAATGATTAAATATCAATTAGCGACAATTAGATGATTCAATTTTATTTAGAGTATAGCTGCAGTAAAGAAAAAATAAATGTGGCAGCCCCAACGAAAAAACTGATGACGTCACTCACATAATTACTTTAAAATTTCTCAAATATAAATCGGTTAATATACGAGGTGATTTTTTAAACATACACAGTGGGTACTTGGTCGTAATATTTACAGGGTGGTCTTTTAAATTTAAGTTTTAATTATATTCAAATTTAATTAATTTAATCTAATTTATTTTGAATAAATTAAATGACTATTTCTTTATAACGGGTGTTTTATATTAGGGTACATTTTACTTTAAAATCTGTAATAGTCGACGTAAGTAGTTGTATAATGGATCCCTATAATGACAATATTCCCCGTTGAACAATAATGTCGATTAGATGACAAACATATTGTTTACGTAATTTTTTATTTTTATAATAAGGGGTTGAAATATCTGTTAATATACAGGGTGATCTTTTTAAACTTAAATTGTATTTTAATTATATTTAAATGATTAAATACTTACTTTTTCTGATAATGGATGTTTTGTGTTAGAATGAGGTATGTTGTTGATGGCATTGAAGATATTATCAAGCACGGTATTTTAAAACGTTTATCATATAAGATTAAACATTGGTATACGAATTACTTGATGCGAAATATGGTATTTTGTGTATCGATTATCTATTGAAAATTGATTGAAATAAAAGTGTAAGAAAATGGCAGCGAAACAATAATATGATAAATAAATATAATATTTATTATATATACTTTCTAATAATCGTTACTATCACATTATCATCAAAAAATTATTATTCAGAAAAAATCTCGGTAAATTGAAGCCATTGAAAGTGTATTTTCGATAAAACATGATATTTATTCTAAATTGAAAAATATACAGTTACATATGCATACCCCCTCATTTGACCATATGAAATATGAAACATACGAGTATCACATAAATTAGACTAAAACTACTAAACTACCAGATCTAAATCCGAAGCGATTCAGGAAAGGGTTACAAATAACACAAAGAAGAGGTCTATAGTTAGAACAGAGAAAATTTTGATGATTTAAATTTTACAGGGTATTCTCTTACATGCCATATTAATAGCCTTCTTAAAACATATCATCCATCTAAACACATGGACTGCAGTAAAGAGGACTCTAAACACAAATACAATTTTATAATGTAACATTTAACAAAAGTTTATAAGATTTTTAGGTCGTATATCTAAAGTCTGATTGTATGTTTTATAGTATTATCATTATATTGTAACAGTATTATTATACTAATTATTTTCCAGTATTCATTAGGGTATACAATTCTTCGGCATGAATTATCATGAACATTTTACGCGTGTCATGGATTCAGAGAAGAATAGCTATTATTATTTTCTCGTTCTCATAAGATCTGAATTTCTGACTGATGTGTTCCTAGGGCATTTGTCGGGGCAATTCGACTGGGGCAGATCCTTGAGGTGGTTATTATATTCTGGGGTTTGAGTTCCAGATGAGAACGTTTGATAGGCCGCCCCTTTTAAATGTAACCGTCTAACTTTTTTTTGTTTCTTGAGTAATACGCCAGCATGAAACGAAAAGAAGAAGGACTATTTCTACCTATATTACGTATATGAGAATTTGTCTGTTTAAAATGAATATAACTAGGTGTTTTGATAAAAAGCATGAAGATATGTTTGCATGCCCCCATCCATCTACAAAAGCCCTACTCCTTCGATCTTCATCGAATTGTGCTTATAGTAAATAAAATATTGATTACATATTGTATTGTATCAGAAATTAGGGCACAAATAAAGTTTGCTCATAATATCCACGACAATATCCGATTAAAATATGATAGTTAGTATTAATGATGACTCAGTTAATTAATTCTTGAAAATCTTCTTATGGAGAATACTTCTATCTAGTGGGATATACGATTATAATCCATTTTCCAAACCATAATCTGAGATTGCAAGAGAAAATACATATTTGCTTTATACAATTTTCGGTCAAAGTACATTGTTGAGAATATCTATAGAATGCAATGCTTTCGGAATTTAAAACAGACAAGAACCAAAATCTCCACGTTAGATATGCTGTATTCAATAATGTCATGTTCCATATCAAATTCGTCTTGCTTGTGTGCGTCATACCATCCTAAACACTTAGACTGGTACTCGTGTTTCATGCTGTAAAGGGAATAAAATTCGATAGGTGGAAGTAGTTCTAAGTAACGCGAATTTTCTATTATTTTAAATAGGTGGGGAAAATACCCTTTCTTAACGATATCATCTAATCCGAATGATTTTGGTGAATTCATAACAGCCAGTGAAAAATAGTTAAGGGAATCTAGAAATTTAAAATTCTGTATTTTCATCGAAATCATTTTTTTTGTTTCATAGTTCATTCGGGGTTTGACATCTATATTAACGAGCACATTATTGAAAATAAACTGGTTATCGAGCACACGGCCATTGTGTGCGATAATAACCACCTATTTGAATATTTCTTCTCACTTCAGTAAGATGTTTCATAAAGCTGGTTTTAACGCCCTCTCTACATACAATTAATCTGTACCCGAATTTCTGGCAAAAGTATAACAGTCTCTCGCCTAATTTATGGCTTCCTTTTATCCGGGACACAGGCTCATCATTAGATGGTACAGGATTTATTTTAAATTCGATAGCACGACGAGTCAGATTAAAACGCGTAATTCTCTTGACAAAATCTTTGGCGATTACGAATTTTTCCATATTCTAGTAGATAAAACTGAGTAATATAGATGACGAAATAGCCTAAAGGATTCACGCAACTAGTACTCTCACTGTATTGAAGAAATTTTCAAGTATAGGATATAAAGTATATGGTAATATAGGTGGTATATAAGAATATAATGTAAGATATAAGATGGTATAATAGACTAACTATCCGAGGAAAGAAATTTTACGCATAAAATCGGAAACGGCAACAAATTAACATAAGATGTTCACACGACTATCGCGGAATGAAGAAATTTTCAAATATAGATCACAAAATAAACTAACAGTCGGCCGAAAGGCCGATTTAGAACGAACGTCATATAATCATCACCTCGAGTATTTTAAACCATTACAGCCGCTCGCGTTCAAAACCAACTACTCAGACGGGCGAGGTAAAGGTTACGTACATCCAGAGATAAATAGTACTAGCGTGTTTTCGTGAATAGTCATATTATCATTATCATTAATATATTTTAAATTAAAGAGTTCTACCGGATATACATTTAAATTAATCTTCTAAAGATTCTCCTCTAACTGGATTTTCAAGAACTGGGGCACTCATGTCTGATATGCCTAGTTCATGAGTATTTCATGAAACGACCATGACATAGCCATGAAATACCCATGAAAATATAAAGCGATTTAGATCTTGTTAATCAAACTATTCATGCCCTAATCCCTGTCTAGGCAAATTGTCTTTTCTACTGGATATTGACCCCTGTTTTTATGGACTAAAACATAATGGATCAAGTCTTATGATTGGTAAAAGTACCCGGTATATATTAAAAAAGGTGTTCTCCATATCGAGGCAAACAAATTTCATTTAACAAAAGGTCTAATAGAATCATTAACAAAGCGGAAGCCGCAGGACTTTAACGACGCAGATACACAATCTTGTATGAGAAAATATGGAAAATATGAGAAAATATGGAAATGTGTTTCGAATAAAGCCTAACAGCTCGTGGAAATATCAGAATGTTATATCAAAATTATTTCCACCGAAAAGAAAGAGTCGCTGTACGAAGATGTGTAAAGAAGATCCGACCGAAAATATGCAAGCGTTAGCTAGAGGAAAATATGTATCTCCTACCGAGTATAAAGCAAATGAAGAATTGGAGAACTCGATAACACCCGCACCATTAAAACAGCTACTTGCTGTAAGTTCCGAGTACAACAACAAGTTTGATAACACAACATCAAAGAGGATGGATGATGATGTAATAGATTGGGACTCTGTTACTGACCTCGGCGACTTAGTTGATGCGATGAGAATTGCCAAGCGTTTAGGTATGAATTATGATAGATATATACATACGCTGCGTGGTATGGGAATTATAGAATAAACATGGAAATATCAGAATATTATCCCGATCCCTAAAAGAAAGAGCAGTCTGTGGAGGAAATGTTCAATGTCTTATTAATATGGTAGCTTATGTACACACTTACATCAAATAAATAAAATTATAATCTAAGAGTGGTTTTATATCCACGTATATTTAACTTATATGTGGTTACCTTATTCACATTAATAAAAATTTGGTAATTGCCTCCGGATAAAGATAGTTTGCGGGGTACACTTTATCATATATATCTTTCCTTGAAAGGTTTCTAAATAGTTATGAGGCTTTTTTAATAAAGATATGCTATTCATTGAATAAAAATTATACACTGTATATTCGAGCCTAATTTTAAATTCCCCACCCCCTCTTCCTTTTTGAACTTTACACCCTTTAATTACTTAATTGTTCTCGAACGATGGTTTCTAATACCGTAGACAACGTTGGTAAAATACTGATGGGGTGATAGTCAGAAAGAACTTCTGGATTATTCCTTTTGGAACAGGTATCACATGGAAATACTTCCAAGCCACGGGAATTATATCCTGTAGTTAAACACTTATTTATGATAAATGTAGAGTACTCACTTAAATAGGGGAAATACATATAACAAATCTTTTCTGATTAATATTATCAGAATCTTTGGCATTTGTTTTAATTTTATAAACAATATTTTCTACATGACTTGTAGTAACCGTAATAAAATCAAAATTATTGTTTAGCCCTGGAAATGTTTCACGATATTCATCAAGAATTAAATTATTCTAAGTATTGTTAGGTTGTTGAGGTAAATTATCGATTAATAAATTATTAAGTAAGTGAGGGTTTGCGTTGGTAGTATCAATATCTTTAGTTTCCGTAATATTTAAATATTTTAATATTTTCCAAAAACTATTGAGGCCGGTTCTACATTTGAATTGCAAAAAATAATACTATATAATAAATAATAATACTGTTACAATATAATGATAATACTATAAAACATACAATCAGACTTTAGATATACGACCTAAAAATCTTATAAACTTTTGTTAAATGTTACATTATAAAATTGTATTTGTGTTTAGAGTCCTCTTTACTGCAGTCCATGTGTTTAGATGGATGATATGTTTTAAGAAGGCTATTAATATGGCATGTAAGAGAATACCCTGTAAAATTTAAATCATCAAAATTTTCTCTGTTCTAACTATAGACCTCTTCTTTGTGTTATTTGTAACCCTTTCCTGAATCGCTTCGGATTTGGATCTGGTAGTTTAGTAGTTTTAGTCTAATTTATGTGATACTCGTATGTTTCATATTTCATATGGTCGAATGAGGGGATATGCATATGTAACTGTATATTTTTCAATTTAGAATAAATATCATGTTTTATCGAAAATACACTTTCAATGGCTTCAATTTACCGAGATTTTTTCTGAATAATAATTTTTTGATGATAATGTGATAGTAACGATTATTAGAAAGTATATATAATAAATATTATATTTATTTATCATATTATT
The DNA here is from genome assembly GCA_037954035.1 of Rosalia funebris. Taxonomy (NCBI): domain Eukaryota; kingdom Metazoa; phylum Arthropoda; class Insecta; order Coleoptera; family Cerambycidae; genus Rosalia; species Rosalia funebris. The sequence goes on along the minus strand of JAZFAV010000022.1, from coordinate 37,658,634 downwards.
GTTTCGCTGCCATTTTCTTACACTTTTATTTCAATCAATTTTCAATAGATAATCGATACACAAAATACCATATTTCGCATCAAGTAATTCGTATACCAATGTTTAATCTTATATGATAAACGTTTTAAAATACCGTGCTTGATAGTATCTTCAATGCCATCAACAACATACCTCATTCTAACACAAAACATCCATTATCAGAAAAAGTAAGTATTTAATCATTTAAATATAATTAAAATACAATTTAAGTTTAAAAAGATCACCCTGTATATTAACAGATATTTCAACCCCTTATTATAAAAATAAAAAATTACGTAAACAATATGTTTGTCATCTAATCGACATTATTGTTCAACGGGGAATATTGTCATTATAGGGATCCATTATACAACTACTTACGTCGACTATTACAGATTTTAAAGTAATATGTACCCTAATATAAAACACCCGTTATAAAGAAATAGTCATTTAATTTATTCAAAATAAATTAGATTAAATTAATTAAATTTGAATATAATTAAAACTTAAATTTAAAAGACCACCCTGTAAATATTACGACCAAGTACCCACTGTGTATGTTTAAAAAATCACCTCGTATATTAACCGATTTATATTTGAGAAATTTTAAAGTAATTATGTGAGTGACGTCATCAGTTTTTTCGTTGAGGCTGCCACATTTATTTTTTCTTTACTGCAGCCATACTCTAAATAAAATTGAATCATCTAATTGTCGCTAATTGATATTTAATCATTTGAATAAATTAGATTAAATTAAGTTGAATATAATTAAAACTTAAATTTAAAAGACCATCCTGAACGAGAGTGAACCTTACAATGTGCTGTTCGTATGATGCTAACCGAAACGCGTCCACACCTTTAAACAAAATATCTCATCTGTGATTGGTTCCGATGAAATCGACTTTGAACTAACCCCTACCAAGTGACTTTCATAGGTGACATTACTCAAGGTCGAGGTGACCTCGCTCAAGACCACGATGACCTTGATCAAGGTGACCTCTATCAAGGTCACGACGACCTCGATCAAGGTGATCTCTATCAAGGTCAGTGTGAACTTGGTCAAGGTGACCCCTCAAGGTCAATGACGTCACAGCAATGACGTCACAGAAAGTGGTGGGGGGGGGGGGCTCTAGCGCCGGCTGTCGTCCTCTACTATCCTAGTATAAAAGAGATATATCAGAAATCTAACTAGTATCCAATATTTTCTGAATTTTCCATACCAACTTTATACTGGCTTCACACATTAAATTTTTTGTATAACAAAAAATGCACCATTAAACTATATTTTAATGGAAGATTATTCTGTGGAGCCATAAAGAGCAGAATTTTTCCATGATATCAAAATATATATAGGGGCGGGGGGGCGTAATTAAAACATTATTACATCTATTATGTTGCTCAAACATGGCGTGGAACAATTGGAGTAATTAATACAATTACTTAAAAATTCGACTGGGCTAAATGTATTCAACCTTAAGTTCGATAAAATTTTGATCAAGACAGAGGAAGAGTACAAGAGATAAATGGATATAGAGTTGGAATTAAACGTCTGTCGGGAAAAGGACAAAGAGTAATAATTTTATAGATTGGAAATGCAAATGGTTTTCTAGAAAATTGTTTTAATACGTCTCATTGGAAAAGTGTATATTTGGATTACTATAATGGCGAAATGAGATAAATCGGTAACTGTAATAGATCAAGATCTGTATCATACTATGTTAGATTCAAATTTTAAAAATCTAAGTACTACGTTGAGGAAACGACAAGTTATTAAATGGATGTGTAGGAGGCATATACTTTTACCAGATGACATAACTGATTTTCAATAGTTGACTTAGGTAATACTTTTAGAATTAAGCCAACATTATCATTTGAAAAAAAAAACTAGCTATTACTGGATACTATCACAACTAGGCTCCGAGATAATAATATTAGGCAATGAGCCACGGGCAACCATAAGTCATTTTTATGTAGTAAAATTATACGGAAAATGCGTATGTTATGTATATCAAGTAATATATTGTCATATTTTTTAATAGTATATACGAGTAGTATAGGTATTTCTATTCTGATTTCCTCTCATCTCATATCCTTATTTATTATCATTATAACGAATATTGTTAACACAAATTTCTGTATTGGAAATATTTATTTTCAAATAAATATTTTTTTGTATTCCCCAGTCAGTAACAATAATTATTAATTGTTGCCTACTACAAAAATAAATCATAAAAACGAAGGAATTATATGACAGTATTGAAGAAACATAGACAACGTCGTTTATTAACTGTACGAATGACCCTCTCACGTACCGTATTTCATCGTAAGGTACTACATTTCTCCTTATTTATAAATGTATTTTAGAAGATATCTCGTTAATTTTAAATGAAACTTTATTTAAAAATGAATTACAGTCTTATATGAAAATATTTGAATTTTATTATTAATAGCAATGAAATGTGATAAAAAACAAAGTAAATTATTTGTTTTACTATATCGTAATGATTAATTACCACAAAGTAATGGCTTCCACCACTCAATTTTATCATTTTGTAACATATATTTTTAATGTTTGAAAAACTACAATACACTTCTTTTTCAAAAATAAGTTATTTAATTTATATGAAAGAAGATCCATTTAATAACTTATTTAATTTTTAAGATATTTTACTAGTAGCTTTAGAAAAATTAACTTGCAATTGTCGTTATACTAACAATGATGCCGAGATTAAGTGATTTTCTTACGTTATCATATCATATCAATGCTTAAAAAACTACAAAACGTGTTTTCATAAAACATCAATTAATCAATCACTAAATCAAAACAACATTTTGTATAGGGTATACAAAACAATCAAGTTTTCAAATCAAGAGTTTAATTCGGACGTTTAATTTTTTTTTTCGTGGGTACTAAATAGAGCCGCCAGTGTCTTTGAAATAAATCGTAGTATAATTTAATCTAGCGTTATAAATACATACGAGTATATAGAATATACTACTAGATTTAAGTAGAAGTTTTAATATAATGTCATATGGTCATAAACTGAATGTCGCAAGAGATGTGGTGTATGGCCTACTTTTGACGAATGTTTGTGATATAACCCTTATTCATCTTCGTATGAATATTTAGTGAATCAAAACAGGAAAATCAAATAAGAATTTATATTCATAATTCGTTTTCCAGCATTGCATAATTCCCCAATTCGATAAAATTATGTATTCATTTCAAGCCAATCGAGCAAACGTTTGATTTCATTCTATGCTGCACTTATTGAAATTAATTTAATCCAACCGTAAAATACATGTATATATTTTTTTGATTTAATTTCTTCTTTATAAGAATTAATTTGAAATCTTGAATCACATTTATTACTTATTAACCCGGAAGAACATTCTTATTAGGATAGGATGATAATATTTGATTAGAGACCTCGATAATTCAAGTACTATTTAAATATGATAGATAGGAATTTAGTTGTATTGTTCATGAACATATAAATATTTTTTAGGCTTGCACTAGCACATACATATTATATACACCAACATCTCATTAGCGGAATAAAAATATAAAGTGTATACTAAGTCAAAAGGTTTATTTTCTTTCATTGGACAACATGGACAGTGATAAGTTTAAATGTAAGTAAAGCTTACACCAAACGGTCGTGAAGTTTACACCAAACGTTGTATTGGTTTTACTTCATAACTGGTATGACAGTTCACACCAGCAAACAGTAAAATTGTATCACGGCCTCGTGGTGTTCATTTCACTCTAAACTTATGTAGTGTGGATTGTCCTGGAATATAACAATAATAAATTAAAATCTTGGTCTTAAAATGTATTTAATTATGGCCTACATTTCAGAAAGCATATCGAAAGTATCTTATTATATTGTTTCTCAATGGTATGTGCTTATATAGGGTGTTTCCTAAATACGGTCCGTAACTTCATGGTGTAATTCCTTGCGACATTGTAATAAAAAAAATTATATAAACATGTGCCCGGAGACGCTTATATTCCGAGATATAGGGTGAGTTATTTTATGCGTTAGTAAAGAGCTACATTTCTAGTGTAATGTCAATTTTTATTTGAACGCCAGTGGTGTACTTAGGCGTGAGTCACCCGACGTTTTCTTCGTAAAAAGTAAAACTTCAAAGTTTTTTTAATTTTTTTTTATTATTTTCGAACGCTCCTGACAATTAAAAAAAATGTCTCTTGCATTTTTTACTTAATACTAACCGATTCTCAGAAAAACGGTCAGGTATTACAAACAACAATCATAAAAATATTGTATGTATTACATATTTAGTGTATGTAATACATAGTGTATGTATTACATACACTAATCAAAGCAAATAGTGAAAATGACCACCTTCTGATAAAACGCACGATTCCAATCGTCTCATCATTGATTATCTTATACGTCCACAAACTCCCAGAGTATTTCCTATGACATTACAACCTTGAATTATCCAATTCTTTAAGTCGTTTTCATCTAATACAGGTGTTTTATATACAAGAGACTTTAGGTAGTCCCATAAATAGATATTTAAAGATTTAAAACTGGAGTGTGAGCTGGCCAAGCTTAAGGACTTGCACGTACAATCCAGCATTTAGGATAAGTGTTGTCGAGGTACTGACGTGCAACAAGACAGAAATGAGCTGGGGCACCGTCGTGCATGAACCACATATTAGCTCTCACTTGTAGAGGTACATCTTCTAACAGAGCGTTTAGTATTTCGGCTAGAAACTGCCTATATGAGTCACCATTTAATCGAGCTGATAAAATATATGGCCCAATAAGATAGTCACCAATAATCCCTGCCCATACGTTAAGCGAAAATTGTTGCTAAAAACGACCTTCTCTAATTATATGGGGATTTTCGTTTTCCCAAGACTGGTCATTATGAAAATTCACGATTGCTTCTCGCGAAAAAGTTACCTCATCAGTAAAAAAAATTTTCTGTAAAAATTGTTGTTATGTTCCACTGTATGATGCAACCACCTACTAAAATTTAACTTTGGCTGAAAATCAGGGGACAGAAGAGTTTGTACCCGTTGAATGAAATACGAGTATAGCTGATAAACCTTCCAAACTTTCCAAACAGTCTTTGGACTTACTTTAAGCTGTAGTGCTATCTTCCTGATACTACTCCAAGCATCTTCTTCTATCTGTCTAACTCAGGCGTCGTTACTGTTGCAGGTCTACCAGGAATATCCCTACTATGTGTAAAACTCCCAGTTTCACACAGTCTGGCATGTAGATTTCTAAATATTTAGCACATGGCGTTACTCTGTTAGAGTAGCTCTCCTGGTAAATTCGTAGAGCTTCTTCCGCATTTCCATTTGCTAAACCATAGATAAAGTGTATATCAGCCATTTCAGCGTTAGTAAAGTTATTCATTTTAATGCAAAGTTTTGTTTGAAATGTAGACCATTGACATACATTTGAAGTTTAGGTTAAGGAAAAATAAGAAACAAATAAAAACAAATGAAAAACACTGTACAACTTGGTGAAGGTTTAGATCATAGTGTAAAAATATGTAATACATACAGTATTTTTATGATTGTTGTTTGTAATACCCGATCGCTTTTCTAAGAATCGATTAGTATTAAGTAAAAAATGCAAGAGACATTTTTTTTATTCATTGTTAAGAGGGTTCGAAAATAATTAAATAAATTAAAAAATCTTTGAAGTTTTACTTTTTACGAAGAACACGTCGGGTGATTCTCGCCTAAGTACGCCACTGGCATCAAATAAAAATTGACTTTTTTACACCAGAAATGTAGTTCTTTACTAACGAATAAATTAACTGAAATATTTTGAGAACGTAGCATTGACCATTCAAGATTTATTTGCAAAAATATTGATTTTTTGACATCTTCAACACACTATATGTCGGAATGTAAGCGTCTCCGGACTAGAGCATCCCACAATTGTCCCATTTCATGTGCGACTCGACGGGTGGGTTTACCGTCACATGGCGGGCGACTCTATAGAAGCTCTAAAAAGAAGGTGCTTACAATGTACATCTATTGATCATCATCATGAGGTCATCAGTCCTAAGACTGGTTGGACGCTAACCTCCAGCTTCTCATATCTTGTGCTAACCTAATCTATTGATATAATATAAATAATGTGTTGCCTTTAAAACTTCGCAGTTTCGCAGAACTCAGCCTTCTTTAGCGGCTTATATTTATAGAGTCGTACGCTGTGCATCAGTAAACGTACCCGCCGAGTCGCACATGAAATGGGACAACTGTGGCGTGCTCTACTCTGGACACATGTTTATATATTTTTTTAATTAAAATATCTCAAAGAATTACACCCTGAAGTTAGGGATCGTACTTAGGAAACACCCTGTATAAGCAAGAGTTTATTTTCAGAATACGTATTATTTGTAAGTCTGCTGAAAATTGAAAACACCATAAAGCTCTTAACTACAGAAAATCAGTGAAAAGAAAATGGAAAATGAAAACGTCTGCGTCCATTTCTATTCCATTCTCTACGGCAAGATATGCCATTTCTTTATAAATAGACAATGGGACTGAAAAATTAAAAAGGCACGTCAACTCTTTCCAGATATGTTAAAGGAAAGAATTTGTTTTAGAAATAGGATATAGTCTTAAAGGTATAGGTAAATACATTTATTTCTTATAAAGCACTAAATATTGTCTGGCTTTGCTACAGAATGTAATACATATATGTAAGAAGAACTGTTAAACATACAGAAATTGAATTTAAAGATAAAAGTGTTCATATATATTTAATGAAATTGAAATTTATATAAGTCAGTTATATATTTCTTATATAAACTGTGTTCAAATATATTTAATGAAATTGAAATGTATGTAATATATTAAAACATATATTTATATATTATAACATTGTTTTTTAAGATACTTTGTATCTCTTAGGATAAACAAGATAATGATAACATAATGATGGATAAAGAATACCAACAATCACTGTATACAGTGATTTATGGGAAACATAAAATTTTAAGGTCACTTTCTATACTCAAGGATACCAGTTTCAAAATTTAAGAAATGGGTCCATAAATATCATTTTTATGCACAGTTTTCTTCAATTTACAATTTCAAGTGTTCTAAATTTTCAAATATATTGCGGTTTATATATTTATTATTTCTTAGGTATCTCATAAGAAATATGTGATATTAAATTTAAACACATTTCATTATGAGTGGTATAATACTCTAGTCTTACTTGCTACATTATCACCGTGAAAATATTTAAAGAAAGATAATCTATAAAGTTCTGTAATTCATTTAAGAGAATGTCCTTGCATTTTTTTCTCATTTAAACTACCACTGTTCAATCACTATTAATGAGATTTAATACAATACCCCGCATACTTGTTGTATAGTTGAATTTTTCTTAATGAGCTAATTTCCGTGACATATAACACTATGTAATTTAACTGATTGATTAGTTATAGGAATTAAACTGTGAGATTATTGAAAGACTTTATTTGGAATGTTGTTTATTTAAATATATTAAATGAAAATAAATAGTCAAAATGCCCTTCATTGCCCAATACCCAATAACCTAATAAAGGTGTGGCAAAAGTTCTGGTAAACTTTCTCTAACATTTGTAAATGTGAAATATTCCTTATTCCTGTTCATTATATGTTTTAAGATCGTCAGTGTTATCTGTGTATAGAAGAAAAATTTGTAACATATAATTTGTTATCGAAATAATCTCACATGAAAAATGCAACAGCGTAAGGTTTGGTGATCTAGGTGGCACACCAATGGCATCTCCTTGTAAATTTGTTAAATCAATAAGAACCTCATTTCTGACGAAATTTGCATATTTTTTAGCTGTTGAATTCTATTAAATAAAAGTTAGTCCAATAATATGGTCATTTGTGTCATAAGCTTGATGCTTAAGAGACCTGTATTATTATAAGAAAACTATGCTTACCAATACCTAGAGATCTGTCAGTGCACTTCATCTTTCAACGTAAAAGTTGACCCCTCTGAAAAAAATAATCTCTTCTGTTAGTTCTTGGGCAAATATCGTTTTATATGGACGAAAGTTTATATTTATGGAAACATTTTAGACCTGTTGCACGTTTAACGTTATTCTGTAGAAGGCCATTTAGAGAACTAGCAAGTTGGCGTGAGCTGGATGTTGGATTGTATTAAACACAAACTATGTGCTTTCATTTTGCTATTGTCTTCTACTAAATGATGCTTTCTTTTTTAACAGTTTTACATTCTGAAACATGAATTTTATGCAAATATTTTGTGATATATTGGACATTTCGAGATACTTCTTTTTAAAACCGTTAGCTATTTCATTTAACTACACATAAAACAATCTGATCCCACAACTGATAAAAATTTATATTCGATGAGCTTCTGTTAAATGTCGTATTGGTTATTCAGCACAAAACGACTTTTTAGATGGATGAGAGAGACGATTTACTAAAATGTCACAATCGTAGAGAACTTACTGACTTTATTGTTTATAGTTGCCTAGGTTGTTTTCATTACAGGGCAAACAGTTTTTATAAGAACGTAGATGATAAACGTCTTAGATTCTATTCACTGCAATAATGGACTTATAACACAATGAGCATTGCGGAAAAATTATCGTGATACTTGCTTTGACGCGTTTATATACATTTAACCCCTTATTTATCTATTTAAGTCATAAATATTATGAATCTTTGAAATTACAGCATCACGAAGAATTCAATAATATAACGATATATAGGGTGCGCTATCTAAAAAGAAAATGTTCATTTTACACATACATGAATCATCCTGTACATTCAATATTTAGAAGATATGTCTGTTAGATTAGAACATAACCTATCCGAGAATTTCTCATAAATATAAAAAATAATGCGAAATACAATTTTATTCCATGAGTATTGAATTAAGTGAGTACTTACCTTAAGTACTTATATTTTCTTGGGAGGTATTTTGTATACCACCTACTTTACGAGTATATTTTTATGCGTCTTCTTTGATGAATGAGTTTAATCTTTCTGTATATTTCACTTAACATTGGCTTATAATACAACCACCAATAACCAACAGGTGTAGAAACCGTGACTGGAATAAATTCTGAAATTGAATATGGAAAATTTCAATAAGTTCCCTGGAACAAGTCTATATTTGATTTTGTTTTCCTTTACTTAGCGGGCAGTGATTTTCATCTTGGGAGATGTATATCTATCTCAGTTTGTTTTTCAAATACAAGGATATATCAAGTGACACATCATTTGAAAAGTCAAATCGAAAATAATACAAAGCACTCTTCGTCTTCTAAAATTTTCATATTATTATCTGTAAAAAGAAGCTTTCTTAATGATCATTTCATCATAAAGTATTTGCAAAATAGGTACTTTTTTTGTCTTTTCAAAGCGTTAAATAAAGATATAAATAAAATTATGATAACTAATTTAATAATTATATAGTATCTCACTAGTATCCCATTAAAGTAATACATTAGTTACCGATACAACTTGCTCATTTTCAGCTGTTTTTTAATTTCCGTTTTTAGGAGCATACTCGTATATTATTTTTAATGTTATTTATAGTTAACGACTGAATTAGTTAGGCTGAATAACAACAACTATATATAAACTAATTTAACACATGTTTATATATTTTTTTAATTAAAATATCTCAAAGAATTACACCCTGAAGTTAGGGATCGTACTTAGGAAACACCCTGTATAAGCAAGAGTTTATTTTCAGAATACGTATTATTTGTAAGTCTGCTGAAAATTGAAAACACCATAAAGCTCTTAACTACAGAAAATCAGTGAAAAGAAAATGGAAAATGAAAACGTCTGCGTCCATTTCTATTCCATTCTCTACGGCAAGATATGCCATTTCTTTATAAATAGACAATGGGACTGAAAAATTAAAAAGGCACGTCAACTCTTTCCAGATATGTTAAAGGAAAGAATTTGTTTTAGAAATAGGATATAGTCTTAAAGGTATAGGTAAATACATTTATTTCTTATAAAGCACTAAATATTGTCTGGCTTTGCTACAGAATGTAATACATATATGTAAGAAGAACTGTTAAACATACAGAAATTGAATTTAAAGATAAAAGTGTTCATATATATTTAATGAAATTGAAATTTATATAAGTCAGTTATATATTTCTTATATAAACTGTGTTCAAATATATTTAATGAAATTGAAATGTATGTAATATATTAAAACATATATTTATATATTATAACATTGTTTTTTAAGATACTTTGTATCTCTTAGGATAAACAAGATAATGATAACATAATGATGGATAAAGAATACCAACAATCACTGTATACAGTGATTTATGGGAAACATAAAATTTTAAGGTCACTTTCTATACTCAAGGATACCAGTTTCAAAATTTAAGAAATGGGTCCATAAATATCATTTTTATGCACAGTTTTCTTCAATTTACAATTTCAAGTGTTCTAAATTTTCAAATATATTGCGGTTTATATATTTATTATTTCTTAGGTATCTCATAAGAAATATGTGATATTAAATTTAAACACATTTCATTATGAGTGGTATAATACTCTAGTCTTACTTGCTACATTATCACCGTGAAAATATTTAAAGAAAGATAATCTATAAAGTTCTGTAATTCATTTAAGAGAATGTCCTTGCATTTTTTTCTCATTTAAACTACCACTGTTCAATCACTATTAATGAGATTTAATACAATACCCCGCATACTTGTTGTATAGTTGAATTTTTCTTAATGAGCTAATTTCCGTGACATATAACACTATGTAATTTAACTGATTGATTAGTTATAGGAATTAAACTGTGAGATTATTGAAAGACTTTATTTGGAATGTTGTTTATTTAAATATATTAAATGAAAATAAATAGTCAAAATGCCCTTCATTGCCCAATACCCAATAACCTAATAAAGGTGTGGCAAAAGTTCTGGTAAACTTTCTCTAACATTTGTAAATGTGAAATATTCCTTATTCCTGTTCATTATATGTTTTAAGATCGTCAGTGTTATCTGTGTATAGAAGAAAAATTTGTAACATATAATTTGTTATCGAAATAATCTCACATGAAAAATGCAACAGCGTAAGGTTTGGTGATCTAGGTGGCACACCAATGGCATCTCCTTGTAAATTTGTTAAATCAATAAGAACCTCATTTCTGACGAAATTTGCATATTTTTTAGCTGTTGAATTCTATTAAATAAAAGTTAGTCCAATAATATGGTCATTTGTGTCATAAGCTTGATGCTTAAGAGACCTGTATTATTATAAGAAAACTATGCTTACCAATACCTAGAGATCTGTCAGTGCACTTCATCTTTCAACGTAAAAGTTGACCCCTCTGAAAAAAATAATCTCTTCTGTTAGTTCTTGGGCAAATATCGTTTTATATGGACGAAAGTTTATATTTATGGAAACATTTTAGACCTGTTGCACGTTTAACGTTATTCTGTAGAAGGCCATTTAGAGAACTAGCAAGTTGGCGTGAGCTGGATGTTGGATTGTATTAAACACAAACTATGTGCTTTCATTTTGCTATTGTCTTCTACTAAATGATGCTTTCTTTTTTAACAGTTTTACATTCTGAAACATGAATTTTATGCAAATATTTTGTGATATATTGGACATTTCGAGATACTTCTTTTTAAAACCGTTAGCTATTTCATTTAACTACACATAAAACAATCTGATCCCACAACTGATAAAAATTTATATTCGATGAGCTTCTGTTAAATGTCGTATTGGTTATTCAGCACAAAACGACTTTTTAGATGGATGAGAGAGACGATTTACTAAAATGTCACAATCGTAGAGAACTTACTGACTTTATTGTTTATAGTTGCCTAGGTTGTTTTCATTACAGGGCAAACAGTTTTTATAAGAACGTAGATGATAAACGTCTTAGATTCTATTCACTGCAATAATGGACTTATAACACAATGAGCATTGCGGAAAAATTATCGTGATACTTGCTTTGACGCGTTTATATACATTTAACCCCTTATTTATCTATTTAAGTCATAAATATTATGAATCTTTGAAATTACAGCATCACGAAGAATTCAATAATATAACGATATATAGGGTGCGCTATCTAAAAAGAAAATGTTCATTTTACACATACATGAATCATCCTGTACATTCAATATTTAGAAGATATGTCTGTTAGATTAGAACATAACCTATCCGAGAATTTCTCATAAATATAAAAAATAATGCGAAATACAATTTTATTCCATGAGTATTGAATTAAGTGAGTACTTACCTTAAGTACTTATATTTTCTTGGGAGGTATTTTGTATACCACCTACTTTACGAGTATATTTTTATGCGTCTTCTTTGATGAATGAGTTTAATCTTTCTGTATATTTCACTTAACATTGGCTTATAATACAACCACCAATAACCAACAGGTGTAGAAACCGTGACTGGAATAAATTCTGAAATTGAATATGGAAAATTTCAATAAGTTCCCTGGAACAAGTCTATATTTGATTTTGTTTTCCTTTACTTAGCGGGCAGTGATTTTCATCTTGGGAGATGTATATCTATCTCAGTTTGTTTTTCAAATACAAGGATATATCAAGTGACACATCATTTGAAAAGTCAAATCGAAAATAATACAAAGCACTCTTCGTCTTCTAAAATTTTCATATTATTATCTGTAAAAAGAAGCTTTCTTAATGATCATTTCATCATAAAGTATTTGCAAAATAGGTACTTTTCCTTTCTTCACAAAAAATTAATTTATGATACAACCCATCCCTTCTGTAGCATTTCCAGAGTGATCTGTCTGCTTTCATGTCTTATCTTGTACTATAACACCTCGATGTTAGCAGGTTATGTTTCAAAGACCTTATTTTTTAAACATCCCCACAAAACCCACAAAAACAAATCAAGTGAGGTGAAGTCCAGAGATTTTGGAGGCCACATTGGAGGATCTCATCATCAAATCCACCTATTTTGTACAACTTTTAGGACGTAATTCATGAAAATAAGGTTTTTGCTTTTTATATCATTTTGTATTTAGATGGTTATGGAAGTTCTAATATATATAATTTAGAAAATCTATATCATTAAACGGAAAATTATCCTTCTCTTTGCCATCAATCTATTAATTTTTTTTAATACCTAAATAATTTAGAAACATAATAGTCTTTTTGAAAAACCTTGGCGAAGGGTACATACTATAATTATTTCTCCTTTTAAAGTTGAAAGTTTGTTAGAATAGGTTATTGATAAAGTAGATGCAGGCAAATAATTTGTTTATATTGCTTTTAGTGTTTTTAATTAGTTGATTAAAACTCTTATGCTGAGATAGAGATGTCACAAAATATTATCTAGTCTAAAAACGCCTTCTAAAATATAGGTAATTTAAAATACAGATAAAATATTAATAAATTATTATTATTCATTGTAATTATATTTTTGTCTTTTCAAAGCGTTAAATAAAGATATAAATAAAATTATGATAACTAATTTAATAATTATATAGTATCTCACTAGTATCCCATTAAAGTAATACATTAGTTACCGATACAACTTGCTCATTTTCAGCTGTTTTTTAATTTCCGTTTTTAGGAGCATACTCGTATATTATTTTTAATGTTATTTATAGTTAACGACTGAATTAGTTAGGCTGAATAACAACAACTATATATAAACTAATTTAAGTTAGTAGTAACCATTGAAAATAATGGTTATACAATAAAATTACAATAAGAACTGTATGGTACAAGTACTATTCATATATTGTATAACGCAGCTGTTATTAGATCAATGGTTTTATTGAATTTGTTAGTGCAACTGATATTAGTCTTAACTTCTTAAATTACTGATTAGAAGGAAATAAAATATACATATATGTAGATGTACTATAAGAAAATATGATTAATAGTTATTGAAATAATTTGCATATTTTGTTTTAGAAATACAAGATTTGAAATGGTTTCTGAAATAATTTAAACATTTTCACTAGTTGCTGTTACTGAAGTTACTGCTTTTAGTTCTTTTATACAAATAAGGCAACAATTAAACCCTATAGTCAAAAGAGTAACTAAATATAAAATAAAAATAGCTGATTGGTGATAATGAGTACTATACAAAAAATCAATTATTTATACAATTGAAAAATCAACAAAACAGTGACAATTGTTATAATAATGAGGAAGCAATATACGAGTATATATAACTGTATACGGTAACGGAAGTACACATGAAATTTACATATATACATATGTATACCAATATTTTACTGAATATTCTTAAAAGGAGTAAACTGCATCTCTACAAATTGTTATTATTAATATAGGAACAAGCTTAGGAACGATATTGCTGATTAACCGACAGCATTTTACAAGAACGGGTTAATCTGAACTTCTATGAGTAAATAATGAATTTAGGATAATATTGTTTTACCTTTAAAACTTTGATATGAGAACCTTCGATGAAATAAGAAAAGCAGAAAAGCACCTTTCTATAAAAAACGTTAATACTGTATTCAATATTTGACCAGGAAAATTTATACTATTAGCAGACAATTAAAACCTTGTATTAAACCTTGTATTAAAATTATTTAAACTTTATCTGATCATCTCCTGTTGATACAAACTTTGGTAAAACGTGTGTTGAGTATGGCATAGTGTTTTAGTATCTTATAGGAAACTGATGTCCATCTTTTTATGTGTATGTTTTACTTAGTTTCTTCAAAAGGTAAACATTTTTGTACATTTCTTCGAAATCGAGTAATCCTGCTTTATTCACATTAACTGGTTATATTATAATATCTATACCTGTTAAGGAATTAGGTATGTAATTTCTATTTTGGCAGTATGACACCCAGTGATAATGGCACACAGTCAAACATACTGAGTACCATCTTATCGTCAAATGAATGGGACACATCTACAATAGAATGTGACGATAAAGTTTTGCATTATATTCACAACTTTGTCATTAAATTATTTTTGAAAAACTATTATTTTGATTTTATGTTTGAGTTGTTATGCCATTAGAGTATCTTTTTTTAATTGCAGCTCCATCTTTTTTAAATAAAGCTTTCTTAAAGTTTTTCAAGTACAACGGTACCCGATATTAGAGGTTTCCTCCTATGTGCCGAAATAAGATAAAAGATTTTAAACTTATAATTCTAAAATACAGCTACATTGAAAAATCAAAATGTTTCGCAACTACAGCGATGTCTTGTATAAGTGATCTGGTAGACATTCTTTGAAACAATGCAGATAGTGATGTTCACCAGCGAAGAATTTGATTTCAACAAGATGAGTCATCATTTTGGTGTTGATGTCCAGTCATTTCTCTTTATTTTATCCACAGCGGCATCGACTTCAACCCTCTATCAATTATTTTCCACTAGGGCAATTTTTTCTTATATAAACAATAGTAACGTGCAGAGCAATACATCTATTAACAATAGATTACAATCCATATTAATTTTGACATTTTCTAGTTTCATATTAAGTTATACTATATTATTTGGAATAGAGTAATGTTCCTCGAATAGTTTAATGTATTTTTTAAGATTTTCGATGATTCACCTAGCCATAGATGAAGCTAGTCGGGAATCTTCAGTACCTTGCTGTTGTTATCGTATATTGGACACCCTAGTAATGTGCGTTTTACTATTAGCATTTAATTGCATTTTCTCCACGTAGGTTGTTACTGGCTAATAAATAAATATTCGTTAATATCGCAATAACACATTCTTCCCGTTTTATTCACTCTAAACTTGTTTCCCATTTACTAACCATGGGCTTGGATTTCTTTAATATCGAGTTCATATTTACTCACTCTCTTTGCCATGCATGAGTCATCTTTTGTTTTAGATATGCTTTCATATCATCTTTATGGATAAGCATGGTATATTACCTATTGCTTCCTGCTCGTTTTACCTCTTTGTCCACTAATTCATTTATATCAATACCAACGTGGCCTAGTGTTCAAACAAACATAATTGCCCTCTCATAATGTTCCTCAGTTTTATCAACCAATAACAAAATGCCAGGTATGGATTATGCCATAGATTTGTTTGTAAATATATTTACGAGGCACTTAATGAGTCTGTGCAGATAATTGTGTGACTAATTTCATCCATTTCTATGTAGCTTACACTTTACCTTATTGCATATAATTCTAGGGTATAAATGATATATTTTTTGAGCAGTATCCAGGTATATGTGTGGAATTCATTCGAAAAGTCACATCCAGTTCCCTGCTCTAGTATCATATGTAACCATCCTCATATATCCTTTAATATCAATGGAGTGACTCAATTGTAGCACAGAAGTCTGCGAAGTGTTGTTGTAATTTCAGAGGTCAGTGGAATTTACGTGAGTATACCTTTTTAAAACAAGGTTAACGTATTTCAGAGCTTTTCAAAAAATACATTATAACAAGTTATTAATATTGTGCTATAGTTTACCACCAAAATGTATACATTAGTCTAAAATACTGAAAATATTCAGGAATTTATATTTTATTTTACAAATTACCATGATATGAATAGATATCAATTTAAATATTTAATTTACTTTATATGTTTCAATTAATATCTTTTCAAGACTGACAATAAATTACAGTAATTACTCATAAATTTCATATACTCCGTTTATGCTAATTATTTTTATTACTAATCAATATAAAGAATAATAAATTAAGGTAACCCATTGAAGAAAACAAGGCTCACTATTAAAAGATTTTTGTCATAATAATAGTCATTAAGTAATAACTATAAATATAAATCAAGCTACAGCAATTACATCAGCCAAATATTATTTTTAATTTTCATACCTTAAAGTCGATTTGATCAAGCATTTTCGTTTAAAAACGTTTTACACTTTTTCATATTTACAGAATATACAGTAAAGCATATATCATTACATAATCAGAATATCTGCAGTACTTTTGTACTACTTGCAAAATCCATTAAAATATATGCGCCGAACAACATAATTCGTTATTTTAACCTAATGATTACTTGAAAATTTTAAAACCGGTAAATTTTCTTTTTATTGGCAGTTCAGTTGAAAGCGACGTGGTATAAATTTACCTTTTACAGCTAATATATAAGAAAAAGGTGTAACTCAGTTTTGTAAAAATAACAAGTTGCTGAAACAATTTCGGAATGTCGTTAAAACCAACAACCAAGGGATGTTGCTGAAGATCATTCAATTTATATGAAACTTTGTGCGAATTTGATCTATGCACATTTTTAATTTTAAATAAATCTCTAAATATCTCTCATACTTCATATAAAATATTCTTTCTAAATATCCACTTATCATCCTTCTGACAGGAACGTATTTAATAATACAGTAAATAAAAACATCCAAGGGCTGTACTAAATGAAAGTTGTATTAATACAATTAAAAGTAATGTAATATATCATAACGCGCTCACGCACCGCTCCCATTATACGGCGGGAGCCGAGAGAATTTTACTAGCAGGAACAGGAACGGGAGTTTGGAGGCAGGAACTAGCCTCAGTCATCTGTAAGACGTGACAATGCAGTGCGGGGAACATAAATTAAACTTTAGCACTTGCTACAGTAGCCGCTTGGGGTGGACAGTGCAGATAAGGCCGCGCTATATATCAGCAGATAGGACGATGCAAATTCTAACTACTATTCTTCAACGGTTCTAGCCACTGGTCTTCATTTGAGCGTACACGGTTACGTCCAGTGGCAGGGGTCATTTAAAATTCTCAGGGAGTAAAATTGGAATTGGTATTAAAGGAAGCAATGCAAAGTTCCTTGTTTTTAATGTTGACTTAAAAATAGTAATAAGTAGTTAATTTAATAATCCTAATCCTGGGAAACATGTAAAAAACTAATTTCTGTTAATATTGTTACAAATAAAATGGAAAACCGAACAAAGCAAACAGAATTATTCAACGATTGCGAGAAAGAGGAACAAACTTAATTAAAAATCCCCTCGCCAAAAATTATATAGAAATTCTTTATTAAAAATAATTTCAGAAGTGAAGAATTCACTAAAAATATGGTAACAACCTTATCATCTCTTTGTTAAAAAATAGACTACGAATACTATAAATCCTGTAGTATCTAGAATATACTAACGGAACATTAGTGCGATCAACTGTCTCGGAAATTGGTTCACCAATTTATATAATAGCTATTATAAAATTGCTTTTTGGAGTGGTTAACACAGAAGTCCGAAAATTTATGTATAGCATAAACTAGATTTTCAGGAATGAATTCCAGAGATTTCATTAATAACATCAAAGGCATTCAATTGCAAGAAGATGGTTTCACTTGATATATATTCTTTATTGTCTATACACCAAATTTTGAACTCGGGGAGTAAAATGACTTCACTCAAGAAATTATCGCTGCGTTGTAAGTGGCTTTTGTATTTTTGGAATTTTGCAAGATAAAATTGTTCGTTCGTATTTAATAATGATTATTTTCAACAACAGTAATATTTACTGATGTACTAATCATTATAAATAGGGAAACTGGATTAGAGTTGTATGTATATAGGAAAGCAATTAGGCACTTCGGTACATTCCTAATGACTTTCACCATTTGAATATAAGATGATAAGTTTAAACTTTCTAATTTACGATTTAGTAATGATGAGGTACGAAAAAGAAAACAAGGTCATTAAGGGTGTATCTAGATGTAATGGGTTTCCTACTCAGATAGTAGATAAATGAATTAGAAAGCGTAGTTTTAAGACAATTCCTCTTAACACTGTGACCTTTCGAGAAGACTGAAAACATTTTTAAAGTATTCGAGAACAACATTAGTAGGTACACTCTTCTGGGAACAAATTGCAGCAAACTTTAGGAAATCCCAAAAATCAAATTGAAAACAGGGAAGGGTCCGGAATTTACGAAATCAATTATCAAGATTGAAGTCACATAAATATTCTTCGGACATTCTTGTTAATATGATAAATAGCTTGATCTTAAGCTTACCACTATTGTCTGACCAGATAATTAAAATATTTAATACTGATTTAGGTTCTTTCAAAACAATAAACTTTTGCATTACAACCAGTTGATTGATCTGTTTTAAGTTCATATTTTAATCGGAAACAACTATTCCTGCTAAGGATGTAGCATAGCCATTGAGATATATTAATTATTTATAATTGTATTACAACACCTATCCATTTCATTAATATCTGATTCGTTTATCTTTAATATTCCTTGATGCTCTTTCCGATTAGTAATTCAAAGCCTTATTTCTAAATATTTGTTCATGTGGTTTACAACTACATTTCTAGATGTATATCTTTCGTCCCTCGTAAATGTAATTATCGTCTTATCATTCTGGATAGAAACAGACGAGAGTAAGACGTACTTTAGCTAAACTTAGCAAAAGTACCAAGAGTATGTACTACTTGAACAGTATATATTTTATTATATAGAATAGGAATACAGCTCGATGAAAAATATGATGGGATTGCAGAGTTACTTTTTTTATAAGCAAACCTTATTAATATATCACATGTATCATTATGAAATTTTTTTATTTGTCTGTTTTTAGTACCTGAAATGTTCATAGAAACGTTGTTTTTCTTTTCAATATAATGACAAATTTTTCTCACATCTAGTATCTGTCATCCAAGAATTTTATAAATTAAAAACTAGAACAAAATATTGGACGTGCTGTATTTTACCTTCATTATAGATTTTTTAAAGAAAACCTCTATTTAAGTTTGAAAAATAAATATAAAATAATAATCAAGTTATCGAACGAAAAAAAATATTTATGTTTATTATTAATTTTTCTATGAGCACACAAATAAATTATATTTAACAAACCTAATTATAAAACTAATTAATATTATATTAGTTTTATAATAATGGATTATAAAATTAAGATAAACACACCGCAATGTAGTATACTTTAATCTAGATAGAGGCATTATAATCCCTGCAGAATAACTACTGCACAGTACGCATGCATGTAGCCTTATTGCTGTTCGTGATTTTAGACTGATCAACTTATATCCTGATGGTTTATATATTCCAAGACACAAGTCGACTTGAATTTTTTTAACAAGTAGCTTATTTGTGTTTCCACAACTTAATCTAACTAATAACCTAACCTATTTATGTTTCATAATAATGAAGTAAACAAAATAACAAAATAATAAAATACTTTATGTCTGCCATTTATTATTTACTGTCCACTTATTATTTAATAATATACAGATAGGTTACCAAGAACATGACCAAATTATTATTTTTGGTGAAAACTAAATCCCTAATTTGTGCCCTAAACTTATGCCTAATTGGTTTATCTGTCCTAAGAAGTAAGCAGTAAAAGAGACGCCCAAGTTTATTATTAAATAATATATGTCAAAAATATATTAAATTTTGACAAAGGTGTTGGAGGATTTCATCATCGGGTAGGTAGTGAAGTAATATTTTATATCTGTCACTCTTATTTTTTATCTATTTTTTAATTTCTAATATATTCATTTTATAAAGAATGGACCTAACTATTAAATAATATTACATTAAAACTATTTACCCTGAAAAATAAAACTAGAAACCCTGAATACATGCTGAAGATAGAAGGGGAGGATAAAATATTGTGCCAAGCCAGATTTGCATCGGCCCTAACGAGTTCGGTTGATAGTAGAACAGACTTAGTGTAGGATGTTAACTGGACCTCCCTTCTCTGGCTATATCACTTATACATTCAAAGAATTGCAGCGTCGACATTTACAACCAGATCAGGACCAAAAAGGATCATCCATTCATTGCCAGGAAGAAATATACATCCCCTTTAGCTTTACTAATAGAGGTCATATACACTGAATGGCCAATTCAAATTATGCGTGGTGTAGTCAACTAATTTTATTTAATGTTTACCAATAGTCGTGAGGATATTTGGTAATTTTTATTTACTTAATTCAGTTAGTTGGACGAATAAAGCCATTAATAGGATGCGTGGGCTTTATATGTCCATTTATATTAATATAAATGTTGATACCTGAAGTTAATTAAGGGGAGGTTCTCATCAAACTCGACCAAAAGATCAATTTTTTTTTGCCTTTTCTGATACCTTATTATATGTAGAATATGTTCCTAAAATAATTTGGCCGAAAAAATTTTTATAAAAAAGATATTGCATACTAATGGAATTCATCTTTTTACGAAAAATTACACAAAAATAGAGTTCGTGCAGTCGAGCATATTTTATCCTAATATTTTTGAAATGCGCGCCTATATTAATATTCTATGGTAAGTATAGTTACCCCAAGTGCCACCATATGTCAGAGTATATGATATAATATTAGATAGTTTGCCTCTCTATACGTTAATGTCGATAGGTATAGCGTGTAGCGTCAGTCGAACACGCATTTTTTTCGACACACTTTAAAGAGCGAAAAATAAGTGAAAAATCAGTACCGAAAATTCGCAGGTCGGCCATTTTGTTAATTTTCGATTTTTTATTGGTATAAGCTCCAACAAATATATTAATTTTAATTTTTTTTCAAATTTTGATTTCAGATGATTTTTACAAATGCTAGAGTTCCCATCGATTGGACATCTTTTTTTGGGACAGTCACATTACTGAGCATATAACTAATTACCGTGTAATTTCTTTTCATAAAAAATTTTTTTTGTACACCTGAATACTTGATAAATATGTATAAAGAATGTTGAGTACTTTATTTACGTCCTTCTATGAAAAAAAAAAAAAATAAAGAAACTCATGTTATTTTTGGATCGCTTGATGAGAACCTCCCTTTAAGTAATTATTTTTAAACCATAACTGCCATAGGTTGAGCAATTGCATTTTGTACGACAGTCATCGACATATTTGTTTCTTGTTTATTAAATAAAGTAGCTAAACATATAAGAGAAATAAGGATTAACTACTGATTGCTAGGGCCAAAATAATTAACACATTCCATTCTATCAAATAATTATATTCTATTAAGTTAAATACATAACAAAAACAGGAGATCTTAATTAAATTCTGGTATTTTATTTACCTATAAAAATAATATTTGATACAAAGTACGTCTAAAATAAGTCATAAATATTCATAAATAATATAATAAATAAGTCAGTTATTTATTACTGAAACGATTAAAGCGTAGATCTATTCTAAAGTTATTTTTTGTATTTTTATATATTTATTCTATTTCATCTAATGCAACAATTATAATTATAAAATAATAAAAATACAGAAAAAATATAGCATATATTACAAAACAAACAAACAAGGAATCTGAAAACATAAAATTAGTACACAATGGAAAATACGACTAAATACAGTAAAAGAAAATAATACCTAACATTATCATAGAGTATATCAGATAGTAGTTAATAATACAGCATTGTAAATAAAACATTATAGAATATTCAAAGAGTTCATGTTTAGTAGAACTGCTTTATGTAGGAGATGTAGAGAACACTTAGAAATACGCTTTGTAACATAAATTTAACAAAATAAATCAAACATGTACTCAGGTTATTACAATTAAAAATCATCTAATAAAATTGGGATGACTGTAGTACGTACAGTTGGAAGTTGAAACAAACTATTGTAAATATAACATTATAGAATACTGAAATTGCTCATGCTTAGTAGAACTATTTTATATGTTGATAACAAAATAAATCAAGCATGTGCTAAGCGTCATTACAATTAAAACATATCACAAAAGGGTAGTTGAAAGTTGAAGCAAACTATTGGTTTTGGCATTTAACCTAGGCATACGGTAGTAAATAGGAAATATAAGCGCAGGACACTTCATTTCATTACTTTGTATAGAAAAATAACAGAATGAATTAGTTTTCTGCTAATAAGACTCATTTATTATACAATATTTCTTATTGTGTCAATACGACTTATTAGCAAAAGATAAATTATTGTTGCTTTGTTTAATTTTATATGGTAGCCATTTGAATAATCTACATACTTTTTCCAAATTTTGACAGCAAACGATAAAGGCATATTCAAGCCTATTATTATTATGTTATATGGGTTTGGGCCTCATCAGCAACTGATCGCATGGGTGGTGCCTTAGCGATCCTCCCTTAAACGGTTCATTATCCAAAAATGCTATCCCATAAAGGGAGCAATTTAGGCACGTCCCCCGCCTTAAGCTTCGCCTCCTCTAGTATAACAGGGGTCCTCAATATAAAGTACCTCTTCTCCTTCAGTGCGGGGCAGGTGTAAAGAAGATGAATCGAGGTTTTCTCGTCTTCTTTACTACATCTGCAGGCTGGGCTGTCAGTCAGCCTCAGCTTGTGTTTATATGCATTCAGGCTACTATGGTGGCCCGTTATGATTCCCACCAGAGTTTTGGCTTTGTGCCTGTTCAATTTAATGAATTTTTGGGCCCATTTCTCAATCTCTGAGTATTCGATGAAGAGTTTGGTTATTCGACAACCCGTTACTCCTCTCCATCTTTTATGGTGCTGATCTCTTGCTCAGCCATTGATGCGGTCTCTGGTCAGTTTTAGACTTATTCCCACTGCAGGTTCTGGTCCATAGAGGTTTTCCCTGGTACCTAGTCTGGCAAGGTCATCTGCAATTATATTTTTCTTAATGCCATTATGCCCAGGTATCCATAAGAGTTCCACCGGCCCCTTCCCTGCCAAGTGGTTCAATGCTTCATAGCAATTATAGACCAGTTTCGACATTGTCGTTGCTGAATTCAGGGCTGAAAACGCCGCCCTGCTATCCGAGTAGAGACATACCTTTTCTTGGGTCCGATTTTGGTCGGCCCCCAGAACACCGTATGTAATTGCAACTAGCTCGGCCTGGAGTGCGGTAGTGTATTTGCCCAGGGGGAAGGTTACCTATCCCATAGAATCCCACAGAATACGGCATATTCGATGTTTGATTGAATGAATCGGATTTATATCCACGGTACTGATCAAATTTGCTTGGTGACATAAGTAGGATTTAAATAAATAAAAGGGAGAAATACTGAAGCTACATGTTTCTAATTTAAGTTATTGTAAGCTGTGATTTGACCTGCCGAGTGTTTTGGAAACATTTGTGTATATAACATCCACGTTGACATTTTCGATCTAAAGCTTCAGCATAAATCGGGTCCTAGACACAAAGTTCGATGCCGTGGATCTACCGCAGGTATATTTCCGTTCTCTATATTGCCATACCTTCCTGTACGAGTATTGCCATACTGACATAAATGAAAATAAATGAAATAAAACATAAATGAAAATCTACTTTATGCATTCCGTTCTCTAAACGTTACTGGCTATACTACAAGGTTGCTGAACTTGCCAGCTATTCAAGTCCAGCAGCCTCCCCATTAGCCACAGACAAAACATATAGCAGTTTATGCCGTACATAAGCCGTATACGAGTATAAGGCCCTTACGTGACATTGGGTTAGAAGTACTCCTTTTTGTATTTTGGTCTGTTTAATACCGATTATATTTGTATACTAATATTTATACCTTCCAATTTTCACACCTTATTCAAAAAATTCGAAAAATGTTGTAATTCTTCGTTTCGAAAAATTTTGAAAATTCCTTTATCAAAATATATGGTGGCCTTTCCAAATAGTTTCCAGTACCAAACGCAACATACTGAGAAAACCGGAGCTATTGTTAACCCACTTTAATATAAGATAAAATAAGGTGATGTGTGATTGAGAGAAACCCTGACCTCAGAGAAAGTTTGCTAATAATTTATTAATTAGATGGTGAACTATATATTTTATAAACACCTGAGAAATGTGACTGCTACAACTTGAAACCAAATTAATATTCAAAAATAAATATTGTTTTCTTCTAACATAACGTGAGTCGCGATGGGTTCTTGGCATTGAGATAAAGGAAGCGTTATTTACAATTTGGCTTTTACTATCGTCATGGACGATGAGAACTAACATATTAGAGACAAAATGATAATAATCACAGCGGAAGATCTAAATCAGAAAATACCCAAGGCCAAAGAAAGTGCGGCAGGACCGAAGTTGAAAAAGGTATGTTCATAATTTGAGTTAAAACTTTATCACCAAACAGCAAATTCAGTCTGCTGCTGTGATGAATTTCCCCAATTATTATATTTGAAAAGAAATAAAAGATTAGACTGAATTTCGATGACTACTTGAAGCCGGATATCTCGGGCAACACTCGTGGTTTAAGAAAGCTGGAAAGGTCTATTTTCAGAGAATATGGGATATTTTCGGAAAATCTAATCCCCTGATTCACTGAGTTACTGGGTACCCCTGCAATAGCATTTCAAGCTGTGGTTTCGGGGATAGTACAGGTGACCAGAGAAGTTACTACTCAGGTGATTAGTAGTAATTGTAGCATATTCACATAAAATAAGGCCACTTTACTGGAGCTAGGTAATTACAGGACTAATTCCAGTCTGATATTGTAGTGCAAAGACTATTAAATGTGATAGGGCATACAAAGAATCATTTATGTCGGATCAAGGGACGCATAGGAAATCGTGGAAATAAAAAGGGTGGTACCTTAGTACATTGAGGTTGTAGGAACGCTTTGCTGGAAAAGGCATTTCTAGAAATTCTTTGGTAAGAGACTCCACTCTTGAGCTCCATAAATACAGGTAGTTCTAAATTAATAATTGTAGATAAGTAACTACACCTTGCAGCCATCGAGTAAATTAGCACTTGAATCTATACCGTACAGATTTACAAGTCTTAATAGCAACACTGATAGAACATTTCAGGCTAATAAGGCGTCTCCATTTTATGGGCTACACTGATAGTTATACATGTATATGATGGAATACAGAGGATAAAACTGTGGAACATTAACTATCACCGAGTACCCTTCTTTAATATATCCACGTAGCGGGATGGCTGAAGAAATAAGGTTGGTGTTGGCTACACAATGGTAGTTCCAATGGAGCATAACGGATCCGACACCAGTGGTTTGAGAGTATATGCCTAACTTTCCTTTATAAAATAAAATTATAAAGTGATTGGTAATAAACAGCTTTAACGATAGATACGGTGAAATAAATGCCTATATGTTTTAAGGGATTAGCTTTCAGGAAATAGCAATTAGGTAAATATATTAATATGGTTCTTTAAGTATCTAATCTGGGAACTTTCCAAGATCGCTTCTGTTTTCATATTTCTTTTTTTTTTTAATGTATTTCTCATTACTTTACTTATACCATCCCTCTATTTATACACTTTTGTAGTTTTACGTTATTCGGATTCTTATCTCTTGTGACCTAAAGCTTTGTTCATGGATCATGAAACGCCACTGCTACAAAGTAACCTAGACTACCTAAAATCAGGCCCCTGTCTTGATTGCGAGCCAGGACGAGACCAGAATTACCAGTTTGAAGGATAACAACAGCATTCTCTTTATGTCCTGAAATATGTGAACAATTCGCACATTATACGATATTGATTATTAGGTATTTAAGGAATTATTATTACATTATTCTGGGGTATAATGGTGATCATTTCATAAACTTGCAACTTCCTGAAAAGTAAATATACAGGCCTATTCGAAAATACTATATCTATAGTTTTAATTGCAAATATAGATCTCATCGTATTTATTTCATAGAGAGTAAAACAAGTAATAAACAATTTTGTAATTGTAATGTAATGTACCTTAGAAAAGCTGGAATATCTCGATAATCGCTTTATTTCTCGGATAAAGAAATGTGTCACGTCAAGTGACTTCATTATGTCACTTAGTATGAAAATCATGCTGGTATTCTGTATATGCACATGAAATTATCTAAGGCCAAAATGATAATGTAACATGATGGAACTCCTTCATGTAATACCTGTTAATCAAAGTTATAACGAAATATATCTGTTCAGAGAGATTAGAAGAAAATGTAGCACTTTCCAAAGAGTCATCTTTATTTGGATATATGTTTGCATTGAACTTTCAGTTGTGACATCACTTGAATCATAAAATGTCTTGCACTTATAGCCCTTCAATGTCTTAGATGAAAGTTTGAAACTTAGTACCAAAATCTAGATTCTCATCGATATTTCTTCTGTGGTATTATTTGAATAACAAAATTGTAGCTGTTCAATGTCTTACATGAACTTTAGCAACAATATCTGATTACATGCACCTATTATTGCTTGTTAATCCAGTTATTTGCGCTCGATTATATTCATTGGTTTTGGAAATCATTTGAGGAATAAGAAATCATTCTTTTATTCTCCAGTTTATGGCCGGTCTATTCTGGCACGCTTTATGGTTATGGTTATGTATGGTGTCTTTTTATAGGATATATAGAAACAATTATTGATTGAAAATGATTCATACATTTATGTCAACCAACAAAAAAAAAGAAATACTGGATAAAAAGTCATCGAACGAAGCTTCGTAGGTAGATGTCATTCATACAGATTCTCTCAAATCTTTCGACATATTAGATCATGGCATTTTACTCAAAAAGCTAAACATCTTTGGAGATTGTCAGACATTCTTATTGCCATAAAACTGTCATAAATCATATTTAGATAGTATGATAGAAGATTAACGGTTCAGTATTATGATTTTATAAGAATAAGAATACTTGCAACATCGGGTGTTCCGCAAGGATCTATTTTGGGGCCCTTTCATTTATTGTGTTTATAAATGATATTTTCTGGAGCGTAGAGTCTAAGTCTTTTGTTGTATTTATGCGACTGTAAAGTATTTTATCAGATAACATGTATAGAACTGTAATTTGCTTCAAAATGATATTAATAATTTAAATGCATGGTGTGAGACTATCTGTTACAACTCAATATCAGTAAGTGTAATTTAATATATTTTACTCTTAAAGAATCTTCTATTGCTTTTAATTTAAATTAATAACATTAATTTAAATAAAGTTAATGCATTCAGAGACTTAGAAGTGACCTTTGATTGCAGGCTAACTTTTATTAGACACTTAAAACTAATGTGCTTTTATTTTCACCAATATATAAAATTTTTATAGAATTACAAACAATACAAAATTGGGTAGATATTTGTAACTTTAGTAGTACAGGCATACGTAATGCTATATTGTGTAATATTTAATGTTCAATTTTTCAAAAATATGTTTATTTTATATATTGCTATTGTTTAACTTTCTATGTAATTTTAATTGTGATACTGTAAAGTTGTTCTTTGAAAGTAATTCCAAATAACCATTGATGAAACATTGCAAATATGCCACTTCTTATGTACCAAAGTCGACAGTGTGATTGAATTTATTGGGAATAAATCGCATAATATAAAGAGATCGTGTCCTATTATTTTATAAAAATTATCTTCAATTAGAAACTGTAGATTATATATTTTAACATACGAGTATAAAGAGTATAAGTTATACCACCAGAGTTTATTTAACAGAGATATATTTTAATTCTATTTTGCAAAATTCGACCCTATTTTCATTTTTATTGAAATATAGTATTACAGTTTTTTTTAAATATCTGTTGGTCTTCCGATACTTAATATTTAAATTAAATATAACATAATATATTTAACAATCCTATAGTCAACGTAGTTATTATTGTTAATAGTTAATTCCGCGAGTTGTTATTACTCAGCACTGATTTTTCATATATGCATGTATGTATGAATCATACTCAATAGTTGTTTAACTAATTAAATATCAGATATATCTCGTTTTTCTATATTTAAAAATAATATTATTCTTATGTAGACAATATGACGGATTGTTCAGTGTTTCAGTGTGGATTCTATAATCTGTTTAGTTTTTCCCAGGAAGCTGTAAACAATCTAATTCGATGGTACAAACCCTTTTAGAAACCTAATTCATTTATTTACCACAGTAGTTTTTTTGAGAAGATATTTATTATAGATATCTAAAACCAAACATTATACAAACTATTGTTTTTCTTTATCTGTTATTTGATAGTAATAATTGAAACAATACTGTCGATGAGATTATTGAAGTATGTAAATGTTTAGTCTAGGAATATTAAAAACATTTCAAATTTACAAAAATATATTTATATTAGCCAACACAAGTAAACCAATAAAAGGAATGATAACCAAAATATTGAAATATTTTGGTCATCGTGAAAGAGTATATTATTAAACCTTAATTGATATACCTACATAAATTTTGCTGCTTTTTAAATACCATAACAAATGGCATTATTAGTAATTAAGACGCACTTTAAATGTCAATTAGTATGCTATTTTAGAAATGAATTGAGAAATGAAATATTATGGATAAAAAAATGCTTATGCATTAAAAATGTATGAGTGAATTCGCTTTAGAGAGATCGGAGTAATATGTAACCCTTGTCACAATTTTTATGCTCTATCCAGGTATTAATTGCTGTTGACTGTAGCCACAATCTGCTATTACCGTGGAGATTTTTCCGCCTTTAAATTTTTTAATAATTCTTGTTTTAATTGAATTTTGAAGAAATATTTTAACTCTTTAAGGATTACACACTTGTTAAATTATCTATTTCAATTTAATATCGATGTCGTTCCAAATATATGTTCTTGCTATAGCGGTTATCGTCTGGAATCATTATTCTAAGTGATACCGTCGTTTCAACCATCTAAAGTGGAAAACAACCGTTTCGGATCACAGCTCAACGGATAAAATGCGCACTTGTCTTTCAACTAAGATATCTCTAAAATGGGTTATTCTTTCCTGAGGAAACTTTTTATATTTGAAACTACAATAAAAGCTAAAAATATCAGTTAACTAAATAGTAAAAAATTGTGATTAATATTTGGTATCTGTCTAATGGGGAGCAGGAATTTGATGATGAAAACCTGTTTTGTTTTACAAAAGGAACATTTTCTCAAAAATTATTTATCCTTTTTACTTTTTGAGGCTAAACTAGAAGCCATATTGCACCATTTTAATAAGGGATTTTAGGGAAGGAATAGATTAGAAAATAAGTTTTTATATACACATATATAATTTGAGTGACCTAGTTATACTTAATACTTTTTTTGGAACCTTGTTGCTGTAGTCTATAATAAGATATTTTTTGCAGTCTAGAGTTGTAATTGATAGCAGATTTCCTACGGAATAAGGCATTGCTTATGTAGATTTATTGTACCATCTTTAACCTAACTAAATAATCTGGTAGGTACGTTGGTAAAATTAATAACCTTTTGAAAAACCTAACCTGAACTCTCTCAATAACATTTATATATCTTGGGTCCCAAACGGTTATACAAAACATAATAAAATTAAAAATTATGAAGTTTCAAAGTTTCATTGTTGCTTCCCACGAATTTATGTTTAAGCGAAAGAATAATATTACAACACCACCACAGGATTGCTTAGCTTTAGTGCTGGCAGCAACAGACATTTCATGAAATAATGAGGATGCTGAGAATGGAACGCCTAAATATACTATTCTATTATCGACTTCTAGTAACTGTTTTTCAAACCATAAATTATAGTGTTTCGATATTTCAAATACGTTTTACAAGTTTATTTTTATTTACATTCAGTTTTAAATAATTCAACTGACAATAGTTCTCCAAATTTTTTAATTTCCTGGTAACGTTAATTTCTGTGTCACCTCTTATAACTAAGTCATCTGCATACATCTATCCTAATTTCTCTAATATTAAAGAAATAATAATATTTTGTTCTGCATTTTAATAAATCTCTACTTCACTCTAGATTACTCTTGATCCATCATGATCAGTATCTCTAAAACATAACAAACATGTAAATAACTACTATGATTAAAAAATTCCATATATTTTTTAGAGAATTAGTTAAGGCTCCAATGCAGGAATATCGAAAATGAATAAAAGTTTCACCTTTTTACACCGTTTTAGAGCACGAACCAACAACAATTGTTAATTGAAATGAGTTCATTTTTTTAACTTTCGATTCCCATAATCTTTCTTGTAAATTCATAATAAGGAGAATTTTTAATCCGGTAACTTATTTTGTCTCAGTAACATTTACATTAATACAATAGAACAAGAAACCAAAGTTCCACCATCATCGAAAGATTACACGTTAACCGACTTGTGTTCCGCCAACCAAAATGGACATCATCAGAAGATGATCAAAACTGTTTCCAGTTTTAATTAATCATTTCGTAACATTGAATCGTAAAAATGTCACCTTCTTACGCCATTTTGGAGCATGAACGAAAAACAATTGCTAATTTAAATGGGTTCATTTTTGTAAATTTCCGATTCCTCTATCTTTCCTTGTAAGTTGATACTGAGAAGGACTTTTAATCCAGTAACTTATTTTATCTCAGTAACATTTATATAAATATAGAAGAGGAAGCCAGTTTTAGTTAAACACCGAAAAATAAATTTTGGCGGAATTTTGCACACCAAGTTGGCATACTCGTATTCTCATGGAGAATGAGATAGTGCTACTTCATTTTGTTAAACTGTGAAAAGCTATAAAGATTTAACTGTGAAGAACTTGCATTTAATAGGTGAATTATGTACCAAAATGTAGGGGAAAATGTGAAATTTCTGTTACATAGACAATTGGCTTTAATTAAGCATTTTTATTGAGTTCATCGAGAATATAGACTAGTTACTAAACTTTTTATAGGTATAAAGTGATAAAATGTAATAACTTTTTATGGAAATACACTCTAGTACAGGTCTGGCTTCAAGAACAAATATCAAACTCGAATAATATATTCCCAATATGGCAAGTTCAGCTTGTGTTAAATGTTGTAAGAATATAACAGACAACGACGATACATTAAAATGCTCACGACTGTACTCAAATTATTTTCATCATAAATAAATTAATATGGCAGGTAGATGGCTTGATACAATTATTAATTGTAACGGTATTAAATGGTTTTATGAATATTGCGTAGTTTATATTGAAAAATCAACAATCCCACGAGATTGTACGAGAAATAGGTGATCTTAAAAATATTATTCGATCTAATAATAACGCTGTAAACGATAATGTGCCAAAAACACGTAAAAGTTTACCGATGCTGTTGCTGAGGAAGTAGTAATCATAAAACCGAAGGCTAATTAAGAAAGTAAAAAGACTAAAGAAGCTATACAGCAAGGATAAGAACAGCGAAACTTGGAAGTCGGAATAAAAAAGCTAAAGAGTAGACATTAAACAAGGAGGAGTTATAAAAAAATGTAAAACCAATAAAGAAATAGAAATTAGAAAAAATAAGCTGCAAAAAGGAAACTGCATAAAAATTATGAAATCAAGGCTCTCGATTTAAGAAATCCTTGTATTAAAGTCGTAGACATAGAGGAAAATATGGTTCTTGATGAATTACTTAACTTAATAAGAAAGCAAAAACTTCAATTTTACATGATAAATGTGAACTACAAATAATAATTATAAAAAAAGATGAAAACGAAATTTATGGCTGTCATTCAGTGTGATCCTGAAATATTTAAGAAGATTATGCAACGAAATTCTCTTTTTATTGACTAGGCCAAGTGTATGTAGTCTAGGAACATGTAGGCATCTTCAAGTGCTTCAAATGTGGTAGTTTTAACCATCACGCTGATAATTGTGCAAATATTGTTGCAATAATTTTAAATGTTTAAATTATATTCAGGCTAAACAAAAATTAAAAATACATATTGATCTAAATCATTTTATATATGACAATAAATGTCTTGTTTGTTTAAAGAAAATTGAGAGTCAAAATAATCAAGTACTTCATCTGATCCTTAGTACTCCATTATTACTCCATTATTTATTTATGTTTAAAGTTATTTAGAGTTACTTTTTTTTAGTTATACATGCATATATATTTTATTTATTTTTATAAATATGTTTATATTTAGTTATTTAATTTTTTAGTTATAGTTATACATGTTTTCACACTTTGTCCTGTAAATGGATTCTTTTGTTGGACAATAAAGCATTATTACTATTATTATCATCAGTAGATGACTACAACTGTTTTCAGTTTTAAACATCTCGTATCCTTGAATCATAAATATTACATCTTCTAACACCCATTTTAGAGGATAAACAAAAAACAATTGTTAATTGAAATATTTCTTTTTTATTTTCGGTTCCTCTAACTTGAGGAGGATTTTTAATCCACTAACTTATTCTGTCACGGTGACACTTGCTGAAAAAATAGAAGAGGAGACCAGGAGATATCATCAGAAATTACTAAAAACTGTTTTCCAGCAGTCATTGGCGAAGCTAGAGTCAATTTTTGGTGGGAGGGGGCTAAAGCCCTGTTTATAGAGGAATACTTGGAAACCCCAGAAGAAAAGATTTCTAGCGAGGAAGTGGAGATTTCCCATTAAAAATAGGATATTATGTAGTATGCATATCAAAAAGTATATCATATATTTAAAAAATATATTATGCATAATATTAAGACCAAAAGAACTTTATTTAAGCGCAATAATATAATTAACTGAAGACACAACAAAAAGTATTGTGTAGCTGGCTGAATAAAAAATTTAGATGCAACTTTCTGGCTCCTTTTCTTAAAAATTCTTGAATTATTTCTTCTCAGTCTAAAGTCTTAGCTAGTTCACTCTTAATATTAATTAGGACGAGGTTACTAAATCTATCCTAGGTCATATGACTTTGTAACCGGGTCTTAATTCTTCGTATAGTGGAAAATGACCTTTCGCAATACGCTGAGATGATAGGAAATGTTAAAGCCACTTGAAAAAGTTTAAATGCGTTGGGGAATGTATTCTGTGTATTCCACGTAACTATACATTTTAGGACATATAAATCAGAATTATGGGTTTCTTTGCTTTTCGATCTATTTTTTATTACTAGCATTTCTGCTTTTAATGCATCCTTATTAATATTAAATATAGACTTATACTGGTCAATAAACAACTCACTTTTTTTAAAACTAAATTCAAAGAAATGATCCACAGCCACTGCAAATCTCTGAGTTTCTTCGGAAAATCGCAGTTTCATGTGATTACTAATGCTATCATATACTCGGTAATAAACATTGACCAGCCAGAAACACCATGTGTCAGTTAAATTATCGCTTCTGTCTGGTTTATGTGTAATCGATTATATCATCGGTTACATCCAGACCTATCGTGGTCAAACCGAATAATCATTAAGCAAAACTTTTATCTCTTTGAGGACCGTCCAGTGTCAATAACAATATCGTGTTTCTTAGCTAAACTATTTATCTCATCCCAAAGAGAAAGAAATACTGTCTCATTTCATCTTTCTCCTAAAGATTTAATGGTGCCGTTTATTATGCGAGAGGACTGTCATAGCGTACAATCTTTTTCTTGTAGTTGCTTACTTAAAATATTTATTATACCAACAAAAACATTCATTGCCTCCTTCTACTCTAATTTCTGTCAATTTAAACAGTTATTTTTTCACTGCCTCAACGCATGTTCTTTCTGTGACTTGAGGTAAGTTTATTGCTTGAAATGATCGTTTATTGACAACGCTTATCATACAACGGGATGATTTAACTTAGTACTAATTGATAGCAATCAAACAAACGTCATTTATATTTGTTTTCTATATATGTTGATCATTTCATTCAGTTGCCTCGAAAGTACCGTCAGTAACTAAGCAATGGCAGATAAAAAAATTAAATGGGTTTACAATCGACCCCTCACTCAAGACGAGTTAGAGGATCTTGCCATTGAAATCTTGTCGGATGATTTACCACTAGATAATAATTTTCAAACAGACGAAGAAAATGACGATAATGAAAGTACAGATGATGACTACGAAAATGTATTAACGCCAAAATAAATATTCTAACGCGAACCAGACGAATGCTTCTAAATCATCTCAAAAAGGAACAAATTAGTTATGTTGTAAATAACATTTATGTTGAGCAACTAATTCCCGTGCCATCTACCTCATATATTGTAGATAATACCGTAGAAGGGCAAGAAGATGAAGAAAGTGACCGAAGAAGTGTGAGACTTATTTATTTTCAAAAGAAAAATAAAAAAGCAGAAGGCCTGCTGAATCAGCCAAAGGAACCTGAGGAGGCAGAGGATGTAAACAGAAAATGGAAAAAGGTGCACAAAAATTAAAATATGCCCGACTACGATTTTTCTCAAGGCTAGTTAAAGAGGAATCTGCAAATTGCCATTCACCTACTGACGTTTATTCGTATATGATTTCGATACAAAATTTACTGTTTCAAAGTAATCTTTATGCACCCAACGAAATAAAAACTTGGCATTGAAAAAAGAAGAGTTGTATACTTTTGTTGGTATAAATTTTATGATGGCTTATCATCGCTTACCTAAGTGGAAACACTATTGGAATGGTAGTCCAGATTTACGTTTACCCATTGTATCCAACTGCATGTCAAGAAACCGTTTTGAGAAATATTACGGTTCTTACACGTCAATGATAACAGCCGTATTCCACATAATAATACGGACAAAATATACAAAATAAGACCAATTATAACGACCCTAAATCGGAGATTTCGCATGTATTATCGACCAACTCGTCGAACAAGCACTGATGAGAGTATGATACTCTTCAAGGGCAGGAGCTCTTTGAAACAATATAACCCTATGAAGCCTATATAAAGGGGTTATAGGCTTTCGTGTTAGGCTGATCAGAATTCATTTATTTCTGACTTTGAGATTTCATCATCATGAGGTCATCAGTCTTAAGACTGGTTGGACGCTAACCTCCAGCTTCTCCTATCTTGTGCTAACCTACGAATTTCGCTAATTGTGCTACAACCTACATCCCTTACTATTTGCGAGCAGTAGTTTAATCTGGGCCTACCTCTGCCTTTCTTCACTCCTATTTCTGCCTCCGAAATATCGCGGACTATTCCCCCATGTCTCAGCAAGTGGCCTATCTCTTCTCTTCTTTATGTTTCTCCACATACTTCTTTTCTCACCGACTTTCTCTAATACTTCTTCCTTTCTAACCCTATCAGTCCACGGTGTTTTCATCATTCTTCGGTAACATCACATCTCGAAAGTTTCTAATTTCTTCCTACTTGCTTCCCCTACCGTCCAGGTTTCGCAACCGTATAGTGCCGTGCTCCATACATACGTTTTCAAAAATCTCTTCCTTGTTTCTAAGTTTATTACTCCAGAGCATAAAAGTGCTTTCTTTTTGTTAAAAGCTACTCGACCCTGCGCTATTCTTTGTTTTATATCTTTATCGCTTCTTCCATCCCAATTTATTTTACTTCCTAAATAAGTGAAGTCTTTAACTTCCTCCAATCTTTCATTATTAATTTGTACTTTTGTTTTTGCTCTGCTTTCGCGCCCTCTGCACACCAACACTTTAGTTTTGTTTTTATTCACCCTCATTCCGTATTCCTCTGTCAACACTGCCTCCATTTCGTTCAACGCTGATTCCAATTCCTCTTTACTAGATGCTAATACTGCTATATCATCTGCGAATCTCAGCATTTTTAGTTTCTGTCCTTGTACTTTAATCCCGAAATCCACTCTATCTTTTACGACATTAATCGCCTCTTCGATGTACAGATTAAAAATTAGTGGTGATAGCGTACATCCTTGTCTTACTCTTTTCCTAATACCTACTTCCCTTCATTCCCCTTCTACTTCTATAACAGCAGTTTGCTCTTTGTATAGATTGTGTACTACTCTCCTATCTCTATACTTCATTCCCGCGCTCTTTAGTATCTCGAACATTTTTCCCATCTTACATTATCAAAAGATTTTTCTAAATCTACAAATCCTTTGAGATTTTTCAGGGAAAAAATTAAACTATATATGTAGAATTCAGGAACTATAGGCTTGAGGAACGTATTGTCTTAGGATTAACAAAACTAGATTGGGGAAAAAATAAAATGATTTATGCTGATAACTACTTTATGTCTATCCGATTGCTAGAGAAGCTACGTAGCGAAAACATTTTGGGGTGTGAAACGATACGCAGTAGGAGTAAGGCTTTCCCACCAAACCTGCGGGAGGATAAGGGTATGAATCCGAAGAAATAAGTGTAAAAAGAACACAAAAAGATGAAAATCGTCTCGATATCAAGTGTCCCTAAATCCCTCAATCAAGTCAAGTGACTACAATAAATATATGGGGGGCGTTGATCGAGTAGATCAACGGCGAGCTGCTTACGGCATGAATAGAAGATCTCGAAAATGGCATCGCATATTCTGGGGAAACTAGATATAGCTTTTGTCAACGCCCATATTAATTTACTGTAAATTATTTGAAGAAGTATCGTCACTAGAATTCCGAAGAGCAATCAGCTTGGGCCTTATGGCAGCTAATAATGCACGAAAAAGGAGTTCAATTTCCGGAAATATATCGAAGATACCGAAACGATGAAAATACAACTACAGTGTACCAAACGATATTCGACTTTGAGGCCGAGGTGCACATTGGGTTATTTACGAAAAGGGAAGAGGCAGGTGCGAAATGTGTAATTCCGAATCTCTGCAGTCTAGGCCACATAGTAAATGCTCTACATGTGGAGTGTTCTTATGTTCTAATGAAACAAATATTTGCTTTCTGGAATACCATAAAATGTAAAATCGCAGGGCATTCCGTTTAGTTTTAGTTTGCATTTTTAATTCATTTTTGTATGTGTTTATTTTGTTAACCGTTTTTACAATAAAGCTATTTTTGTCAATAACTAAACGCACTACATTTTATAGCATGCCCAGTTAATTACTGTACTTTTCAAAATATATAGTACCACTTCTAGAAACTTACGGTACTTTTGAGCCCAAATTTTCAAAATCTTTTAGAAATTAAACCAAATTTTTCAAAAAATTTACAGAGCTTAGTTAAGTAGGTTTTAAAATAACTATCAAGAAAAATCTAAATAAAATTGAATTTTACTAAGCATGAGCACTAAAGGGTTAAAACATTTATAATTGTATATGTAACTATTGAATGAACGATTTTCTTATAGTACTCGAGATATGATGGTCAGTGAATAACATTGAAAAATTGACCCTTGTTAATTTGATAAAACAGTATCAACAGAAACAATAATTCGATGGCCGGTGGGTGATATAAACGGCTCAATAAATCAGGATAAAAAGCAAGTTCCGTTCCTGTTTTCCTCAGACTGCTAAACAAATAGGCTTCATTAGATGGCGTATTCTCCAGGCCTGTTGGCAAGTGATGGAGCGCATCGTTCTCCAACCCACCCGGCAATCTCCTGGTCCCCCCCAACGAGTCTCCAACTATCAGCTTATCACGCGCTAATCACTGCACATCAATACCAACAACCTCTATTAATGTTGTTGTTCACCATCGCAAAGGTCGTTTGTATTCGTTATTTACTCGTTCGCAAAAGCGCTAATCGGTTTTATTCATATTTGCTTGTTAAATTGGATTATACTGAATTATTATTACATATATACTGTATTAAAAAGTCATTAATTATTTTAGTTATACACGATAGTTTAACGGATAAAGAATATAATTATAGCCAAAATATTTACCATCGTTTCCTTAATGACTACAGAAATTAGGTATATTACTATAAATAAGCAATCATTTATTGGATTGTGTTTAGTTAGTTTGTTCATTTCGTCCTTCTGAAAATCATTTAAAAATGATTTATACCGATTATGCAAGTAAAATTAAAGGTCTAGTCTTCTAATGGCATTATCGAAATCACAGAACAGGTTTTATTGTTATAGGGTGTCTTGGTTGGAACTATAAGATTTGAACTGCACGCCATTTGTGTTCTGTCAAAGATATGGTTATATGGTGTCAATATTTAATGACTGTCATCTACAAGCCATACGACGTCAAATGCCGCGATTAACAGTTCAACAACTAAAGGCTCGGCCACACAGAATGCGACCTACCGCCGCGGGCAACGATCGTGCAATCGTCGCAGCGGTCAGCGATATGGCGCTGTTACATACAGTGCGATATCTTTATGAGCGATCCAGTATTGTGTTTGATTTCCAACGAGCAGTTTCCTTTGTTGTTTTTTCTTCATTGATTTAGGGGCAAAATGAGTAATTCTGACGAGGAGCAACTACTTCTCTTAGCATTACGAAATAATAGAAAGAAACGACGATATTGGGTGCATGATATCAATGCGAGGAGAGAATAATTTGGGGATACCATCGCTTATGTATTGAACTGAAATCATATGAAGATTGGTTTTTTAAATATTTTCGTATGCCCCGAGAATGTTTTGCGGATTTTATTCCTCAAAACATTCTCGGGACATACTAAAATAGGTTTAAACCTATTTTAGTCCATGCTTCATTCAGCCTTTTTAACAACATTTTTATAATATTGATGCGATGTGTTAAATAAATACGGATATTTTCGCAGTTTTTCAATTAATAATTCTATAGGTTCGCTCATTTTGCCAAACTGATTAGCGCACGCGAGACAAATCTGATTGAAACTGACCGCTCAACTGTGCAATATTTTGTAATTATGTACAATTGTATCGCTACACGCTACGATCTAGATTTGTCGACTGTGACAGACCGCATTATGTGTGACATGAATGATGCAATATTGCATCATACAACTAGATCCCCTGACTGACGCGGGCAGAAAACGCTGCCCGTGACGGTAGATTGGGTTCTGTGTGCCCGAGGCTTAATACTTTGTGTACAACTGATTTATCAAAGTGAGCGATGATATACAAATGAAATTCGCATAAAATTAGGACAAAATGAACCACATAGAGTTAGCAGTTCGTAACTTAATCAAGAAATTGGAAGAGACGGGTTCTGTAATTGAGAAGGCAAGAGCAACAGGCAACAACCAATACGTCCTCGTCGTGGTCGGTTAGATGAAAAGATTGCTGTAGTGAGAGAAATTGTACGGGAGTATCCAAACACATCAATTCGACGTCGTGCACAACAGCTGAATATGTCAAAAGCCACCCACCATGCATCAGATTTTAAAGAAATATCTGTCAGCATACAAAATTTAGTTGACATAACAATTAAAAGTTACGGGCCATTTATAACGTCGTACATTTGTTAACTGGGTGCTCGAAGAGAAAGAAGGTGATGCTGATTTTTGCAAAAAAATGTTGTTCAGCGATGAAGCACATTTTCATCTTGATGGATACATCAGTAAACAAAATTGCCTAATTTACGGTGCTGAAAATCCACATGCTGTTTACGAAATATATGTATCCACAAAGATGCACGGTTTGGTGCGCATTTTTTAGTGATGGACTACTGCTGGGACTGCTATCATAGTAAATGGGGAATGACATGGTGATATGTTAAACAATTTCTCTTTCCACCAAATTGGTGAGTTTGAATTGAACAATATGTGGTTTCAGCAAGACAGTGCAACGTGTCGTATAGTACGTGCAACTATAACTCTGTTGCATACCAAATTTCCTGATCATGTTATCTCGCGGAATGCTGACATCAATTGGCCTGCAGGATTATGTGATTTAGCACCACTGGACTTTTTTCTCTGGAGTTATGTCGAGAAATACCTGGGATAGGTAAAACCTTTC
Source organism: Rosalia funebris (assembly GCA_037954035.1). Lineage (NCBI taxonomy): Eukaryota > Metazoa > Arthropoda > Insecta > Coleoptera > Cerambycidae > Rosalia > Rosalia funebris. Next base: position 37,618,250 of record JAZFAV010000022.1, on the reverse strand, counting down.
CCCTGAGCTACTACTACTAGAACACTACTGCACTCCAGGCTGAGCTAGTTAGAATTACATATGGTGTTCTGGGAGCCAACCAAAGTCGGACCCAGGAAAAGGTATGTATCTGCTCGGATAGCAGGGTAGCGTTGGCAGCCCTGAATTCAGTAACGACAAAGTCGAAGCTGGTTTATAATTGCTATGAAGCATTGAACCACTTAGCAGAGAAGGGACTGATGGAACTCTTATAAACACCTGGGCATAATGGCATTAAGGGAAATCTAACTGCAGATGACCCTGCCAGACTAGGGACCAGGGAAAACCTCCACGGACCAGAACTTGCAGTGGGAATAAGTCGGAATCTGATCAGAGACCGCACCAATGGCTGAGCAAGAGACCAGCACAATAAAAGATGGAAAGGAGTAACAGGTTGTCGAATAACCAAACTCTTCATCGAATACTCAGAGATTGAGAGATGGGCTCAAGAATTAATTAAATTAAACAGGCACAAAGCCAGAGCCCTGGTGGGAATCATAACGGGCCACCATAGTACTCTGAATGCATATAAGCACAAGTTACACCTGCTCCGCACTGGAGGAGAAGAGGTATCTTATATTAGGGAACCCTGTTATCCTAGAGGGGGCGAGGCTTAAGGCGGGGGACGTGCCTAAATTGCTGCTCCTTTTATGGGATAGCATTTTTGGGTAATGACCCGGATAAGAGGGGATCGCTAAAGGACTACCGATGCGATCAGTGGCTGATGAGGCCCAAACCCATATACTATAATAATATGTCGAGAAAAAAGTGTACGCCACCCAGCCAACAACAGTCAATGACCTCAGAGCAAACATTCAACGTGTTATTCGGGAAATAGAGCCGGTTTTATGTGCCTGTGTTACGGACAATTTTTCTAAACGAATAACATCATTCCAGATGAGTCGTGGCGGCCACATGAACGAAAATCTTTTCTATTTGTAGCCGTATCATTTCCATTTTAGGTTGAAGAATAAAAAAACTCAGTTCGTCAAATATTATTAGATTTATTTACAAATCACATCCTATAGTGCCAAGTGAGACACCCTTTATATTTTGTTGAAACATTTTAATTTCCTAAATCACCGACCCACCCCGACTAAAATTTTAAAATTGTAAACCAAAAGTGCAAAACTCTATACCAAATTGACACCAAACGACATACATATGGGGACATGCCAGTTTGACATGAAATAACCTCAACACAACGTGTGGTGTACTTCACCACCGTTTGATATAAACTTTAATTCAGTTTTACAGCTATTACCACATTACCAGTATCTTACCAGTTTTTACAGTAGTATTTTATACAGTATACAAATTTATACAGTATATACAGTATTTTATAAAAGTATTTTACATATATTTATATGTGTCTAAAGATGAAAAATAAAACACATTAGAAATGGAATATACTTTATTGTATTATTTCTTTTTTGTACATACAGTGTACTTATAAATATCGGAGTAGGGGTATGCATGTAGTGGCACAAGTTTACGAAATAAAAGGTGGTCCACCCAAAACGCACGATGTTAATTGTAAATAAAACAAAAATTTTTCAGAGAATTATCTTAATATTTTTTATTATTATAGAAGGATCTATGACAATTATGTGTGTAACAAAATATCGGCAAAATGCTAGCCACGGCTTCGGTGGCATACCTCTATCCGATGGTCCATATGTTCAATGACTCTGAGACATAATTGAGGTTCAATGTCGTTAATGTGCCGAATTATCTCATCCTTTAGCTCTTGAATTGTTCTTGGCTTATTGGCGTATACTTTTTCTTTTAAATATCCCCAAAGAAAGAAGTCCAACGGTGTCAAATCACATGATTGTGGCGGCCAATTAATATCGCCACGACGTGAGATAACACGGCCATTGAATTTCTCGCGCAAAAGTGTCATTGTTTCGTTGGCTGTGTGGCAAGTGGCACCATCCTGTTGGAGCCATATATCGTCCAGGTTCATATCCTCAATTTCTGGCCACAAGAAGTCCGTTATCATTTCGCGATAGCAAACCGTTCACGGTAACTGCTTGGCCGACCTCATTTTCGAAGAAGTACGACCTGATGACGCCGCCAGCCCATAAACCGCACCAAACAGTCACTCTTTGTTGATGCATCGGCTTTTCAACAATCACTCGTGGATTCTCATTTGCCCAAATGCGGCAATTCTGCTTGTTAACGAATCCACTGAGGTGAAAGTGTGCCTCGTCGCTGAAGATGATTTTCTTTGTAAAGTCACCATTCACTTCTGTCTGTTCAACCAACCATTCGGCGTATTGACGACGCTTGAAATGGTCAGTAGGCTCCAGCTCTTGAGTCAATTGAACCTTGTAAGTGTGTAAATTCAAATCTTTATTCAAAATTCGCATCAGTGATGTTCGTGAGATGTTCAATTGTTGGGCACGACGACGAGTCGAGGTTGACGGCTCTTCTGCTACACTATCGAGAACAACAGCAATGTTTTCCGCAGAACGAACTGGGCGAGCATGCACAGGTGTTTTCACATTTCCTACAGACCCGGTTTGCTGAAATTTGCGCACAATTCTCCCGATTGTGGACACATTTGGTCGATTATGCTGACCAAAAAAGTCACGAATTGCACGAAATGCATTTTGATTTGAACGCTCATTTTCGTAAAAGGCTTCAACAATCTTAACGCGCTGCTCAATTGTGTACCTCTCCATGGTTGAATTTGTCAAACACTGAAACAAAGAAATGTCAAATTAAATTGGGCAAAAAACTTGACGTTAAGGTGTGACTCACAATTAACACCGTGCATTATGGTTGGACCACCCTTTATTTATACAGATATTGGTGCAAAACGCAGCTAAATGGAAACTTGTGTTTGCATTATCAAACTTTTTATTTAAATGTTTTGTTAGTATCGTTCTAAGTGAATGTTGTTCTTAGTGAATAAGTTGATACTTGACATCCAGAAGCCTGCCAATAATTATGCGGCGATTTAGTTCTCACTACAAATAGAAGTTTACATCTTATCTAGTTTTAATGTAATGAAACACTAGTATTTTAATGTAACAGTGAGCTACAAAAAATATTTAATAATTAAGTACATTCTCAATAAATATCATATTATTAATAGGTAGGTAAAAAATGAGAATTATAGATGTAAAATATTATTTTACGGCCTTTCCAATGACTTTTTTATATTTTTATGTTATATTTAATCCATTTTTCAAACAATTATTAAATACATGTAGTTAATTTTCAATAATGTTATAAGTACTATTAATTTCATCGCTATTTGACAAATAAAAAACTCTCTTATCTTGCCGATAAACGGAACACTCTACCTGCGCCTAGCCATAAAAATAAGCCGCGGTATGTTTTGAGATTTTTTATTTAGCAAATAGCGATGAAATAAACGATATGTTCTCGTTTCTTTATAAAATATGTATATTATATATTATAATTCTGTATATGTATATAAATGCAAATTTACTCACGAGCAAGCTGACTTCTGTAAAATATTTTTGCTTATTCACATTGTATAAATAAATGTATTATTCCTATAATTATAATCATGAATGGGTACATTACTGTAAGGTTTAACAACTGCTAATGTAACTGTTTATGTTATTAATTTTTCCTATAGGTATTTTGTCATTGACAATAACAATGTGGTTATAATCTTGGTAACGTTTAAATTTTGATTTCTTGTTGAGTAAGATTTCCAGTTTAACTGGATATAACATCACAACTGTTTAGTGTGTTGGTTTTTTCGTTATGTAGGGTGTCTCCGTTGGAACTACATATGTGATTTGAATTGTGCGCTATTTGTGTTCTGTCAAAGATAGGGCGTCAATAGTTAACCACTATCATATACAAATCATATGGCGTCAACAAGTCACGATTAACAGTTCAACAACGAATAGTTTGAAAATAGTTTTATGAAGGTGGGCGATCATTTACAGTTGCGTTAAAAAAATCATGCAAAATTAGGACAAAATGAAGCGCCTACAGAGTTAACAGTTCGTAACTTAATTAAGAAATTTGAAAAGGCGTGTTCTGTTATTGATAAGGCAACACCAAGATGTCCTCGTCGTGACCGTCAATATGAAAATATTACTGTAGTGAGAGAAAGTGTACGGGAGTATTCAAACACATCACTTCGACGTCGTGCACAACAATTGAATCTGTCAAAAGCCACCACGCATTGGATTTTAAAGAAAAACCATGGGGTTATGTTAAGGGAAAAGTGTGCGCCACCCAGCCAGCAATAATCGATAACCTCAAAGCAAACATTCTACGTGTTATTCGGGAAATAGAGTCAGTTTTATGTGCCCGTGTTATGGACAATTTTGCTAAACGAATGACATGCCAGATGAGTCGAGGCGGCCTAAGAACGATATTCTTTTCCATTTGTAGCCGTATTGTCTCCATTTTATGTTGAAAGATAAAAAACCTCAGTTTGTCAAACATTATTGGGTTTATTCACAAATCACATCCTATAGTTTCAACCCAGGAGTGAGACACCCAGGCATGTTGACGTTGTATAGTTTGTAGATGACAGTGGTTAAATGTTGACACCTCATCTTTGACAGAACACAAATGGTGCACAATTCAAATCCTATATACCCTATACATGTCATATTCATATCGTATTAATATATTTAGCAGGCAGATAAAGTGTATCTGCTTCACTCAATGCCCGATTAGAACACTTAATAGTGTTCTAACAGTGAATTCGTTTTTAAAGTTGTAATGTAATTTTGATGGCTAATGAACTGCATTTGAGCCCTATATATGTTTAAAAATAAATTAAAATTAACGACAGTCAAATTGATCCTTGTCATTTACAACTGTGCTCTTTAATGGTAAGGAAAGGCACATGTTGTGATGGGGTATTCGTCTGCTACATGCGAATTAATGTACCACATAGCGGTGCAATTATATTAGTTTCACACCTGACTGTCTGCACTGATGAGAACTACTAAGTTCGAAACAGCTGTATATCGTTCGATTCCATTCCGGGACAAATGTCGCATATTACCTGTGGCGGGTTTTATTGTTTTGAAACCTTATCTGATCGTGCAGAAACACGAGAAAGGGGTCGCGGATCGCTTTTATGTATAATTCAATGCCTGGCGGGACTTTAGCCCGAGGAGTTGTTTCCTATAGCAATTATATAATAGCCTGCTACTCGGGAACTAATTTGATAACCGCTTGGCGGTTTGGTAGTTCCTTTATCGATTTCCGACTTATACATATGTTACTTCACACTTGAAATGTATTAGAGTTTACAATAACAGTGTACAATTTTACCATTTATACTTATGTTAACTTTTATACTAGATATAATGAAAACGTTTTATTCCCGCAGATTTTCAACAATGCCATGGTGGAATGCAATGCCTTAAGAAACATAATGGCATTAAGCAGTTTCTGACTAAATTATCTATTTGAAGTCAAAAGGATATCAACCATATTGTCCTGGGTTTATATTGGTAAATCAATTGACAGGTATTTAAAAGAGGCTGATCACAAGAAATTCCTTGCAATGATAGTGCGGTTTAATACTCGTAATAATTATGATTTAATGGAATAATATGGTGCAATAGCACAGCTTACTTGAGTAAGCTGTGACAATAGGTTGAACTCAGCCAGTTATGCCCAATTATATAGTTTATCACTCGTAATAAGTCATATTTCATTTACAATTTATGACAAGTTAGCTAGTCCAAGACCTTTGTCAGTTAGAGTAACTATATGTTTAACATTTTTATTAGAGTAAGTTGTTTTAAATCTTAAAATATTATGCATTTAAATATTATTCAGATGATACAGCCTTAAATTTTTTACAATCATGAAATGAATTAACTATTTTATAGGAATGAATCGTATTTTCGATTATATTAAATTGGAAAATATTTATAACTAAATTAAGTAAACAGTTTTAAAACCTTAAAATGGACTTTTCCGCACGTAGAGCATCTCTATCTCGAACTTGAGTGGCCGATAAAAAATAAACCAACACATAAATGCAGAATATGTGTTTTATGTGACAGTTTTACTTTTACTTTTCTGTACTCAACTATACCAGAGCGAAAAAGTAATGTAGTCGTGTAAAGAAAAATGGAAAATTTTTTTAACGCTTATTTTTCGTTTTTCGGTCTAAAAATAATCAAAAAATGGTTTTAAAAATTTTTTTGCTGTGTGTCGCTGTCGTTGCCGATGCCGTTGCCGTTGCCGTTGTCGTTGTCGTTGGAATTTATTCTTATTAGCACGATAACTCAACCAAATAGTGTCGGATCGATCGGGCTTTGTCTGATTCTGATCGGGGACGTCTCCCAGACGACACATATTGATTTTGAGGTGGATAGAACAGACCCTACCCTGTCCATGGGTCATGAGAAAGCAGGATGGTGGACTATTTGAGAATATTTTCTAGCGCGATCACTCAATTAAATCGTGTTGGATCGATCGGGTTTCGACTGATTCTAATTAGGGACGTCTCCCAGACGACACATATTGATTTTGAGGTGGATAGAACAGACCCTACCCTGTCCATGGGTCATGAGAAAGCAGGATGGTGGACTATTTGAGAATATTTTCTAGCGCAATCACTCAATTAAATCGTGTTGGATCGATCGGGTTTCGACTGATTCTAATTAGGGCGTCTACCAGACGACATCTATTGATTTTGAGGTGGATAGGGCACACATCACCCTGTCCATGGGTGAAAGCACGATGGTGGACTATTTGAAAAAAGTAAAACTGTCGCATAATGTTTATGTGTTGGTTTATTTTTTCTCGGCCACTCAATTTGAAGATAGAGATGTTCTACGTGCGGAAAAGTATATTTTAAGGTTTTAAAACTGTTTATTTTTTAACAAAATACTTCATGTAAAAATCATAAATGTAAAAATGAAATTAATACACATTAGGTTATTTTACAATCAAAAAATAACAATTAACCATTTGTTGGTTAATTCTAAAAATTGTGTGCGGCTTAAATTCTTATTTACCTACATTTCAACTACAAGCATTTTAAGGCATAAATTTTATAAATGGAAGACAAATTAAACCATTTAACAATCATATATCCGATATCAATCTAAAACAATGTATATGGGGGAACAATGTGAACAAAAATTTATAAGGAATTTTATAAGGAATCGTAATTATAAGGTATATTAAAAACTTTTTCACTCTATTTCTCGTGCAAAATGAAATAATGATAATCATTTACTGTCCGTCACAGTAACCAAATTGGCTAGAGTGCGTTATGTGGCAAATGCGACTAGCTACTGACTGACCTGATCTCAGTTAGATTCCACCTTACTTTGTATGTAATACAGATATTAAGGCATCTGTCACATAAATATGTAAACATATATACCAGGCATACTGAAATGCCAAGTATTAAAATATTTTATTGTTTATACAGCGACATAGGAATAATTATATTAAGGATATATACTGTAAAGAATAGATCTAAAGAATAATAAAGAGATTTTAAGGCAACAACGCCAGTTAAAATGAGTGTTGTCCGCGTTTTTCCATTATATATCCCCCACCCAGGCAGCTTCGGTTTTGTATTTGGGAGATTGTGTAGATTATGTGGTATGTTTTTTGTTCCTTTTCTAATTTTGGCTATTGCATTTCATTTTTGAGTTATATATAGAAATATTTTTGAGTTTCGAATGGCTGCTGATTGATTCAGGTATTTGCGGCGTTAGAAGAAAATTGTTTGCGTTTTTAATTTATAAGTGGATATAATTTAGCGAGTTATAGCTTTATAGATAAATAAAAAAATATTTACAAAAAATATTGGTTGCAATTAAAGCATCTATTAATCATATAATTAATATGCCAAGAGACCATGCCATGAGAAAAAACCCCAACCACAATTACTGCAAATCTGGATTGATAGTGACTCGGAGTTGCTTGTGGATATGTGTTTTAGAGGAAATGATTTATTTTGTAATGTGTGTGAATTAATTATTAATTCGTCTAAAAACAATAATGTAACAAGACATCGAAAAGCGAAAATCCATGCTTCGTCTAGCAGTCACGATAACGATGATACTACATTTTTCTATGACCACACGGTAACCTTTTTGGCAAGTGATATTTCGTTACATAAACTGAAGAACACCATAATACTACGCCAGTTTCTAAGAAAAATATATGAACCGAAAACTCCCTAATTCAACTATATTAAGAAAGAGATATGTTGACCAGATATACGAAGACGTATTGTAAAATGTTGGTAACCACGTTTGGGAAAATTTTGTGTACAGACGAAGCAACAGACGCATGCGGACGTTTAGTGTCTTTTTTTTAATTGATGGTTTAATATCCAACAGTACAGTGGCAGCCAGTTACCTAAAACGATGATGTCCTCTAAATATATAATATATGGGTTGTTATATCTTTAATGTTCATCTCTATTTTATTAAGAATTCCAATTATTTAAGTTATTGTTTTAGATCGTATAGTTAGTGACATTTTGAGAAATAGTTATATTGTTTTCTAATTATTTTATACTATTAAATTAGGGTATAAAAATATATTACATAGTTCGTAAATAAGTGCAACATTAGTTAGACAATGGTTATTATCAGTAATTTTCAGTCAACCTCAACAACTTAATAATTTGTCGTAATGTGGAGGCTTATACTCCGCTCCATCCGTAAGTTCCTTAAACATTAAAGATTAAAACAAATTAAGTCAAAACAGCTATTCTCTTGGCTATATGCCATCGACGAGCGCTGAATTGCATGACGAAATTTGCCGTATTTTGTTCTAACATAGAACCAAAATACAATGAATTGGAGTGCTCGAAAACCACAAGGAAGATGCAAAGCGTCCTCTATCTCAGGATACCGCTAACTGCAGACCGGTTTCGACCTTATCTTAAGTCTCGTCAGTGCAGTGTAAGTGAGTATGCTTTTGATAAACGAGGCTTCGCATCTTGTAGACACCGTTACGTTCTACAGCAGTAGACCGTAAACCAAGCGCCATCTCTCGGTTTACTAATGATTGATTCTTCTTCCAAATTGTTCAACACAGGTTAATTTAAATCAGCTATCCTTTAAGATGTATAGAAAATAAAAAAATATATATAATAGTCTATAAGAGCCAATTTTGTTTTTTATCGCTGTATTTCTTTGATACAGGAGAAGGTGGGATATTGGTAGTTTTCTATAACAATGCTGAAATTAGACCACTGTGTTTGTATGTGTATAATATAATATTTTTTAAATCAATTTTATTGTACAACTGAAGATTATTTGTTTTTATACTACTACGATTGCGCCACTTCATATTTTTATTTTTCACTTTGTATTTACCAATATTTGCCATCGGCTGAATCCCTAGTAAACCAATACCAGCACTACGTCACTGCCTCGGTCAAAACTTGAGATTTCCCAACTATTGCAAATTTCTAATTTAACTACTAAATTATATTACGGCAAGTTAGTTGATAGAAACCCAATACACTGTGCGTATCCTCATATTATGTTCATTTAATACTCTGGGGTAAACTTTTACGTGTGTTGTTAAAAGTTTGTTTTATTATTTAGAACTGGTGCAAATCGGTGCACAATATATACCGAACTTTTCGTTAAATTTAATTTAATTAATCCAAGGAACAAACAAAAAATAATATTAAAGTTCGAATTATCCAAATACTGAAAACGGTACAAGCTAGAGTTATTTTAAATAAAAAATAAACGATTCGTAAATAAGCTGGAATTAAATGAATTAATAGCTAATAAGGAATGATTTGATAAAGTGCCAAATTCTGATTTTGGTGTATTATTGTTAATATATGATATTATTTTGGTCGGGGGTGTGTGAAATACTGAAAGTAAAGAATCACATAATATAGTACTACAGTAGTATAGCTATGTCACCACCAGGCCACCCTCGGATTTGTCCGCGGACATTTGATGCGGATGGCATGTGATCATTGTTGATCTGAAGAACTCTTGGCGCAGGTATAAAACAGGTCTGTACAGGTATAAAACAGGTGTGTATCGGTTTAAAACAGGTATGGTGATATTAGGAAAAAAATATGACGTCATTAAACAGGTTACCATACCTGTTTTAAACCGATACACACCTGTTTTATACCTGTACAGACCTGTTTTATACCTGCGCCAAGAGTTCTTCAGATCAACAATGACCACATGCCATCCGCATCAAATGTCCGCGGACAAATCCGAGGGTGGCCTGGTAGTGACATAGCTATACTACTTACTACTTTTGCCGAATGTCAACCTCAACATATACACATGAATTCATAATTCGATATTACTATTAACTTCTATGAGTGATGGTTGGTTTTGAACTTCCTCTTTTTGAAATCAGAGAAAAGTATTTCACACTGTTAAATATTTTGGGCTATGCGGTTATTAAACCTATTAGGTTATTAAACCTAACGGTCCAAAAACTAATTATCTATAAAAAATTGTTCTATAACTTTATTATTTAAAATATAATTCATTTAATAAGAAAAGTACATCTTAGCTACCAAAGTATTTGATTTTAAATTGCCATATTCTCTCCTTTAAGTTAATTAATATATACTTATGCCTATGACTTTTACCGATCCGATAGGACTTGAACCTTGACGAAGTTCTAGTGCAAACTGGAACGGGTGGGTCGGCTTGCGCGTTTTAATGATTTAAGGAGCCGTACCATAGGTTTAACCATAGTGGGGGGGTCCTTATTGAAAAACCAGACTAAGACAAGTCCCTGAAGGAGGGCAGCAGCTCTTTCAGTAGTCATAGTGGCAGAAACCGTGGGGGTTGGTATGGTGCTATGACACACACGACTGCGATGTGGAAGGCAAGAGGAAACCACCACATTATAATCCTCAGAACAGCTAGCAGAAAGCTTATCCTAAATTAATGATGGCGTCTCCTGGGACAAAAAACTCCGGAGGTAAAATAGTCCTCCGTTCGGATCTCCGGGTGAGGACTGTTCCGGGAGACGTGATCGAGTGCAATCATAATAAGAAGTGTAGCATTTCACGAGTCGGAGCGTGGAATGTCAGAAGCATGAGACAGGCAGGGAAGCTAGAAAATCTGAAGATAGAAATGGATAGGTTAGGATTAGATATAGTAGGTATAAGTGAGATGCGCTGGCCGGAAGTAGGAGATTTTTGGAGCGGTGACTATAGGGTAATACACACAGGATCGGTAAATGGAAACGCGGGAGTAGGGATCGTTATGCGGAAGAACGCAGGACAGTGTGTAGATAGCTACCTACAATACAGCGAGAGAGTAATGATGGTTAGGTTAGATTCGAAGCCAGTGGAAACAGTAATAGTGCAAGTATACATGCCTACTTCTAACCACAGCGAGGAAGAGTTAGAAGCCGTTTATTCGGACATAGAGCAGGTAATAGGATTTGTGAAGGGTCATGAAAATTTAATAATAGTAGGAGATTTTAACGCAGTCGTAGGTGAGGGGAAAGAAGGAGAATTTGTAGGGCCTTATGGATTAGGAAACAGAAACGAGAGAGGTAGCAGATTGATAGAATTCTGTGAGAAGCACAAGATGGTAGACGCGAACACATTGTTCAAGAATCACGTTAGGAGGCGGTACACATGGAAAATGCCAGGAGGGATAGACAGGTATCAGATAGACTACATTCTGGTTAGGAAGAGATTTAGAAATCAAGTAAAAGACTGTAAGAGTTATCCAGGAGCAGATGTAGACAGCGATCACAACTTGGTAGTCATGAAAGCTAGATTAAAGTTCAAAAATCTGAAAACCCGGAAGGATAAGAAACGTATAAATGTAGACATATTGAGGGATCAGAATATGAAAGATAAGTTCCAGGAGAAAACAGATCAATTAATAAATAAAACGAGTAAGGACGAAATCAAGAACGCAGAAACTGAGTGGGAGGGTATCAAGAATAGTCTAGCTTCCGCGGCTACGGACGTTTTAGGACACGATAAAAGGGAAGCTAGGAAGCCCTGGATAACGGACGAAATCTTAAACTTAATGCAAAAGAGACGAGGCTACAAAAACAGACGAGACGAAGAAGGACTGAAAACGTATAAGGCAATAAAGTGGGAAATCATTAGAAAATGTAGAAAAGCGAAAGAACAATGGATAGAGGAGAAATGCAAAGAAGTAGAAGATAAGTTGCAAGTAGGTAAGACCGATGAGGCTTACAAAATAATTAAGAGGAACTTCAGGGATGTAGGAACAATAAGTAGAAATGTTAGGAGTCAATCGGGGGACATACTGATAGGAAGAGAGGAGAAAGCGGATAGATGGAAGCAGTACTTAGGAAATTTATACGAGGGTCAGGAATTAGGAGAGATATTAGAGGAAGAATCTAGCATCGATAGGGAAGATGTAGGAAAACCTATATTGAGAGAGGAATTTGAAATAGCACTAAGGGGGCTAAAGAATAATAGAGCGCCGGGTGTAGATAAAATACAGGCGGAAATTTTGAAATGTGCGGGACAGAAAGTAGTAAATAGGATGTTTGAACTGGTAAAATACATATACGAAACGGGCGAGATGCCGGAGGATTATAAGAGGAACATTATCGTTACTATACCGAAAAAGAGAGGAGCCGACAAATGCGAGAACTTTAGAACGATTAGCCTAACTTCCCATGCGTCAAAAATCTTAACTAGAATAGTGCAGAAGAGGATGGAAAATAGAGCGGAGGAAATACTAGGAGAAGACCAATTCGGGTTTAGGCGAAATAGGGGAACTCGCGAAGCTATTCTGGCGCTAAGAGTAATGTTAGAGAAAACAATAGAAAAAGGAAAGAACGCTTATATAGGATTTGTAGATTTAGAAAAAGATTTTGATAACGTAAGATGGGAAAAAATGTTCGAGATACTAAAGAGCGCGGGAATGAAGTATAGAGATAGGAGAGTAGTACACAATCTATACATAGAGCAAACTGCTGTTATAGAAGTAGAAGGGGAAGAAAGGGAAGTAGGTATTAGGAAAGGAGTAAGACAAGGATGTACGCTATCACCACTAATTTTTAATCTGTACATCGAAGAGGCGATTAATGTGGTAAAAGATAGAGTAGATTTCGGGATTAAAGTACAGGGACAGAAACTAAAAATGCTGAGATTCGCGGATGATATAGCAGTATTAGCATCTAGTAAGGAGGAACTAGAATCAGCATTGAACGAAATGGAGGCAGTGTTGACAGAGGAATACGGAATGAGGGTGAATAAAAACAAAACTAAAGTGTTAGTGTGCAGAGGGCGCGAGAGCAGAGCAAAAACGAAAGTACAAATTAATAATGAAAGATTGGAGGAAGTTAAGGACTTCACTTATTTAGGAAGTAAAATAAATTGGGATGGAAGAAGCGATAAAGACATAAAACAAAGAATAGCGCAGGGTCGAGTAGCTTTTAACAAAAAGAAAGCACTTTTATGCTCGGGGGTAATAAACTTAGAAACAAGGAAGAGATTTTTGAAAACATATGTATGGAGCACGGCACTTTACGGCTGCGAAACCTGGACGGTAGGGGAAGCAAGTAGGAAGAAATTAGAAGCTTTTGAGATGTGGTGTTACCGAAGAATGATGAAAATACCATGGACTGATAGGGTTAGAAACGAAGAAGTATTGGAGAAAGTCGGCGAGAAAAGGAGTATGTGGAAAAACTTAAAGAAGAGAAGAGATAGAATGGTAGGCCACTTGCTGAGACATGGGGGAATAGTCCGCGATATTTTGGAGGCAGAAATAGGAGTGAAGAAAGGCAGAGGTAGGCCTAGATTAGACTACTGCTCGCAAATAGTAAGGGATGTAGGTTGTAGCACAATTAGCGAAATGCGTAGGTTAGCACAAGATAGGAGAAGCTGGAGGTTAGCGTCCAACCAGTCTTAGGACTGATGACCTAATGATGATGATGATTTTTAATAAATTCTGGTAAAAATATCAAATAGTGACAGATCAGCGGAACGCAGAGACGGTAGTATAGTATGTATTTATGATCTGATCGCGTTTTCTAAAATAACTTCTTTTCTATTCATTCATATCGTCAACTTTCTTTCAAGTAGTATGCTATACTTTTTGTTTGTCAATTATTTTATGTAAAATATTCTTTGTAACTTATTAATGTGGAAAAATGATTGATTTACAAATAGTTTATCTCATCTCTATTTGCCAAATAAGAAATCCCAAACGGCTCTGATCTCATACTGTGGCTTAATTTTATGGCTAGGCTCAGGTAGACCGTTCAGTTTATCGGCAAGATAAGAGAGTTTTTTATTTGGCAAATAGCAATGAAGTGAATAGTATATGGAAACCGTGCATGATAAAGTTGTCTAGTTGCTTTACTGTTTTTTTTGGCACTCTGCATTAATTATTATCATGCTCAATAGTCTTGATTATTAAAAGGTCCTTTATTATGGTTAGGTTATGGCGGCCATGTTGTTCAAGCAACATCTGCCAAATTTATTGTGAATTGTTCAGTAGTGTATGGCAAATCATTATGGACGGTTATAGCGTTCAGCAATGTGTGCATATCATCAAATGTTATTATAAAAATAAGTGTTCCATTCAAGAAACGTTCTTAACTTAAGGTAAATAACCATAGACAATGCCGTGTGTTCGATGATTGTGCTCTGGAGCAGTTGGAAGTTGACCCAAATTTCGCAAAAAAAAAACATATTTAGATATGAGACCTATTTTTGAATTAATAAATATGTGAACAAACAAAATTGTTGGATTTGGGACGAAAAATGCTTTCTTACATGTCATTCATATGACAGAATATTTTAATGTAGAATCAAACGAAAACCTGAGGTTTTTTACAACACAATTATTTCATCATTAATTTTAATATTCCACTGATCTGTGTTGTGAAGTTTATGTGATGAAACGATATTTTGACTTTTATTAGCATTTATATGTCTTGTTAATGCCCATTGAAGAATAGTTTTTAAAACGTTATTGATAATATGAGAAGCCGCGAACGAAGAAGGTAAAAAACTATTGAGGATGTTGTATGCCATCAGCGTATATATGTCGTTTACATTTTAGGGGAATTTTTGGAATAATTGTACAAAAAAAAAGAAAATTAAACCGAGGTGGCCCCAGTACAGAGCCTTGCGGAACTCCCGTTCATTTGATTTTAGGTGTGATATAAATATCGATCTCGATGTCTATCTGAGAGGCAGTTTTGAAACTAACATAATATGTTTTCACAAATGCCACAATTTGGCTCTCAAACAACTAATATCTAAATAAACAAATTTAAAAGAATTATGAGAGAGGCACTGACAATAATTTTATTTATTTACTTTTCCGCGCTCCACTATACGCGGAAAAGTAATGTAAAAGTAATCGTGTAAAAAAGATTTTTCTCTAGGGTTTATTTTTCGTTTTTCGACCTAAAAACCAAAAAAAAAAACTGGTTTTTAAACCAGTGTGTGTGTGTGTGTGTGTGTGTGTGTGTGTGTGTGTGTGTGTGTGTGTGTGTGTGTGTGTGTGTGTGTGTGTGTGTGTGTGTGTGTGTGTGTGTGTGTGTGGTGGACTATTTGAGAAAATTTTTTTGTTAACACGATAACTCAACTAAATCGTGTCGGATCGATCAGGTTTTGAATTATTCTGATCGGGAACGTCTCCCAGATGACACTTATTGGTTTTGAGGTGATAGAACACTCTTTACCATGTTCATGGGTCAGGAGAAAGCGCAATGGTGGAGTATTTGAGAAATTGTTTTTGTTATCACGATCACTCAATAAAATTGTGTCGGATCGATCGGGTTTCGACTGATTCTGATTAGGGACGTCTACCAGACGACATCTATTGATTTTGAGGTGGATAGGATCCACCCCACCCTGTCCATGAGTCATGAGAAAGCACGATGGTGGACTAAGTATTTAAGAAAAATAGAAAAAAGTAAAACTGTCGCTTAAACACGTATTCTGCATTTGTGTATTGGTTTATTTTTTCTCGGCCACTCAATTTTGAGATAGAGATGTTTTAAGTGCGGAAAAGTCGTTTTAAGGTTTTAAAACTGTTTATTGTAAATCAGTATAGTATTTAGTGAATGGTAATTGGGTGTTTTAAAATATCTGTAAAATTTGTTTCCAATTTGATGCACAATAACATTGATTTACCCTTCTTGCTAAGTGCTTTAAATCCTCAGAGTAGAAAATAGACCAACCACTATTTCTATCCGTATTTCTCGCTGACCAGTATATTGAATAAATCTCTCTTTAATATTAATTATGAGTGATAATTTCAATAAAATAGCTTCAGTCTGTGATTTATATACTGATAGCAAACAAATTGTTAATTGTATTGATCTGATTGATCATTAGTTAAATTATATCCATATAATTATAATTATTATATATTTCTATGTTAGTATTAATACGTACCTGAAAAATATTAATTTAAAAGTATCTGCGGCATAGCACTATCTGAAGTACTAATATTTATATTATTGGAATAACTATTTTGTTCAATTCCTCCATTAATTGACGGGTATTATATATTATATTTACAAATTTGTATAACAGGAAAATATTAATGCTTTGATTTTTAACTTTGGTTGTTTCTTCTAATTGGATTTTTTATCTGTAGGAAATAAATAAGTAAATCAATAAATAAAAAGGAAACACACATACATATATGGATTTATTGAAAATATATTTTATCGTGTATGTATCGAGAAAATATCGTGTATGTATCGGAAGTGAAATTTTCAGGATTTAACATATGTTATAAAATAGATGTTAATTTCAAGCATCTCTTTTTAAAAACAAGTTGTTAAAATCATATCCAATTTGTCCGTCCATCGTGAACTTACTTGTAGGTTACTATGAATGAATTCTCATTTGTCTTAAAACAAGACGTCGGTCGTCGTAAAGCTCGTAATAGTAAAAATCACTGGGCACGCACCTCCTAGAATACGTATTTAAGATATTAGCATTTAACGTATTTGCATTTAAGGTAATTTCCGATTTATAAGCATGAAACTGTGTGAGAATTCACAAAATAACAACTTATTTTCCAAGCTTAATTTCTATTTGAAATATTACTGGTTGTTAAAAACAGCTATTAGACGTTAATATACCGTTTCCCCTCGCGCCTTCCCCTAATTATAACTAAATCTTTTATTGTCTTATTATGTCTCATAACGTTTGCTATTACTAAAACAATATTATGCATCTCCGGAGGTGTTTTAACACCGTATTCCCGTACGGCCGTTGGCGTTGGTATTGTACTTCCTCTTGACAGGATGAGTTGATACCAAAAGCAAAAGCCTTACTAGCAGGCAGTGCACACAGCAGGGGAGTTGAGATAAGGGGGTAATTACGCGCTGGACCACGGCCGTCTTTAATCAATAGCACGAGCCAAGTCGTGTGTGCGTCCTCCCTCGCCCCCCACCGGTCCCTGAGTACCCCCAGCGACACTAACTTCATTTGCATGCCTAGAGCGCTCGCCCACCAGAGTGGAATATTGGATAACCTAATGTATGACTCGCCTCTAACGCCCTCCTGCTAGTTAGTCCGCATTCCTGCTAACTCTCTTCTCTATTCCTACCGCTGGCTGCTGTTACATGAGCGACTTCAGAAAAACCGACCGTTTTCCTGCTCCTGCTACAACTACTGCTGACCAAAGGCTATTTGGACAGGCCGATGCTGAATACGCGATTAAGCGGAGTATTTACTTGCCGTGAGTTGTTCGATTTAAAACTAACATGAATAGGGAATGGCCTCATTGAAGATAACATATTTTCCTTGAAAATTCTCTAATCACGCCCTTACTACACAGAATACATAAATGAAAATAAAAACAAGTTAAAATACTCCGATTTTGCCTTAACAAAATTTAAAGAAATAAACGGGATGATATATAAAACATTTTTATTTAATAAACTCTTGAACTGACCTTCATGAATACGTTTAAATATAAATATATGAAATAAAAA
This sequence comes from Rosalia funebris, assembly GCA_037954035.1. NCBI lineage: Eukaryota > Metazoa > Arthropoda > Insecta > Coleoptera > Cerambycidae > Rosalia > Rosalia funebris. Next base: position 37,600,316 of record JAZFAV010000022.1, on the reverse strand, counting down.
TATTTCGAATATAATACCTATATAACATTATACATTATACGTATCAGGCTTTAGGGCTGTAAAAGTTAGCCATATAGGGGATAGATAGAATCATAAGTCAACTATTGTAATTGTAGACATAAATGGATAAAGTTATCAAGTAAGATTTCTTTAAAAATCATGTCGCTATATAATTAGTATATTGAATGTATAATACTTTTTATTTGAGAGTATTTTATATCAAACTCTTACTAAATAGGAGTATCTTCGATTTGAAAACATATAGTGTTTTCCACTTTATTTCCTCAAAAAGTTATATATTTAAATATCAATATACTGTAATCAATATGTGTTTATAATTTCAACACTATGCAGTAAACATTTTGTTACATACACTTTACTAATTTTTACAACTTAATAAGCATAAGAAGTAGTAAAGTTTTAAGATATTTTAGACCACCTTTCATAAATGATGTTTATTTAATGTTTGTGATGATTTTTAGAAATATTTCTATTAGTCATGCTAAGTTTCACTAAGTTTTCACATACCAATTAATATTGATGTTCCTGTATTAATTTGATCCCATCAAAGATATTTTAGCAGTAATGAAGATGGAAATATATTAATATACATATGTTACATAAACGTATATATATATGTTATATAGAATCCTCTCTTATATTAGGTTAAGACTAAGATTAATATTGTATTTTATAATATTGTAATATACATTGTAACAGGCCATTAGCATACAGGATGTTATGTCCAGAAAAGAGTATACCAAAGTCATTGCGGTTATCGCGTAACTAAAAACCTTTCGTGCTTATCATAAACCTACATTGTATTTTATCGCAATTATTGCAACTTGCTAAAAGCTTGAGAAAAACACTTCTTAAAACATTCCTGCAGCATCAGCATACAGAAATGTTTTAAAATGGAGAAACAATCATTGGTAGCTTCAGTAATCGGCAAATATAGTAATCGCTCCACGAGTAATCCGCATCTTCACATATCAGTAATATTCAATTAGTCGTCGAGTAAACGTCGAACAAGTCTAAATTAAATTATATAAAGTCGGTTACTCCTTTTTTGACATAGCAAAGTGTTCAAAATCGTAAATTAAAAATAAATTGTTTTTAAAAAGTTAATTAAATAAAAAGTGATATAAAATATATATAGACCATGGAGAATATATAGAAATATTTATTTATTTTGGTATAATATGTAAATGAAAATAGTTGCTAAGCTTTTTAAACACACATGCTTTGTGAGTTTTCTAAGCTACAATTTTGAAAGCAAAGAGGGACATTTTAAGTGTCTGAAGTAAGAAACGGTAAAATGCAAAACTTATTTTCTAAATATGATGTAATATATTGGTAATATACACATCCGATATATTATATACTTCCTATTTTTTTTTTTAATAAATATAACAAGAAATAATAGAAAATTAGAAACAGTATACCTATTAAAATGAACTTGGATATTATTTTGTTACTCAGTCTTTAAGATAAATTATTTTTTTTCTTTCCTTTATTTAGTACTTCCAAATTAGTTAGTGTTACAGTAGTGTTATAATAAATGTTGCTATATTTCTACACTCTTATTGTTACTACAAAGCATATGAAGATTTGCAATTGGAAAATCTTATATTGTGGCTTCACCTAGGAATTTTATAATAATTGTTAGAAGTGTTACAACCTTATTGGTATTTTATGATAATTGTTGTAATACGTGTTACATTCTTATGATTACTGCAAACCGTTTGAGGATTTTCAGCTGGAAAATCTTATATTCTTGGCTTCACCTATGAATCTTCTTCGGAATGTTATATTACTTTCTATAGCTTCACAGTTTAGAAGCAATTTCTTTGTAACATCTCAATACAGATTACATTTGTTATATCATGATATACACAACAGCTACCAACTAAATAATGTAAAATATAGAGTCTGAACATCTATTTAGTATTTCGATAGAATGGGCATTGGACTCTTGTTTTAAAGATCGTTAAAAGTTCTTCATTTTAAAAACTAATAAACTCAAAAAGTCCTCAAAAATATTAATTAATAATCATACGTTCTTATACAGTTCTATGAAGTTCTTTACTGTAAAATTTAATGTTATAGAGGTGTTAAATAAGATTGTGAATAATAAGTTTACATTAATTTTGAGAAAATGAACTTTATCCAATATATTATTTGTTAATATTAGTAGTAGTCATTTTTACGATAAATTACATTCAACACACATTCCGTGCATTATATTATTTTACATTAACATGTAAAACGTGCTAATTGTACCAAATAATTTTTGTATATATAGATTAATAGAATTGTTAGAAAAATTTTAGTGTAAGTAACGACCACCATACAAAAAAGTTATAATTAGATTTCCAACTCCACGTTACCCCATTGAATAAACTACTAATAAAAAATAATTAAATATATGTTCATACGTGTTCAAACTTTTCTTAATTTCAGATTTTGAAGTAATTTGTTATAATTGTATTCACCAATATTCTTACTACACTGCTTAGACATATTTGCTTGGTTATCCTTGTTTCAATGTGATATAGTGTTTTTCAAATAATTTTAAAAGCTGAGCTACTACGAGTAATATATCCACGTTGTATGTGCGTACATATAACTAGCCATCAAAGAAGAGAAAGAAAATCGAGGCAGCAAAACAAAATAAACAGTATTAAAACCTTAAAACAGACTTTTCCGCGCGTAGAAATCTATCCCGACATTGAGTGGCCGAGAAAAAATAAACCAATACATAAATGCTAAATATGTGTTTTATGCGACAGTTTTACTTTTTTCAAATAATCCAC